>CM055964.1:0-1267500 GCA_029531755.1 Holothuria leucospilota
GCGATGCATATATTCTTCATGGTAGAGGCCTAACTCTCAGTTGTCACTAGTATACTTTTGGGGGTTTTCGGTAAACAGGGAGGCAAATTAAGTTTCTTTTTAGAATAATATCCTCTTCGCTTTCCTTCTCTATTTCAATTCTCTCAATACAAGAGTCTATCGCAGTCAGACTAAACAAGAGCAAGTTATGTAGGCTATTCCC
Source organism: Holothuria leucospilota (assembly GCA_029531755.1). Classification (NCBI taxonomy): domain Eukaryota; kingdom Metazoa; phylum Echinodermata; class Holothuroidea; order Aspidochirotida; family Holothuriidae; genus Holothuria; species Holothuria leucospilota. The sequence continues at coordinate 203 of CM055964.1, forward strand.
GTTCTCCAAGGACGCGTAAGCTTTACCATGAGCATAACCGAACCACGTGCACTTATTTATCTTATGTATACGTGAGCTCTACAATTAACGTAGAGATTATGTGTACTTATACCCTATGTACACGTAAGCCTCACAGTGAACATAGAGATTATGTGTACTTATATCTCTCACGTACACTTAATTCCCCTTATGAACGTGAAACATTGTGTGTACTTATATTTTAAAGTACACCCAATGCACCTCTTATTCACAAAAATTTCACTAAATATTGTGTGTACTTGAAATATTGTCGTCCTCTATATATCTTTGTCGAAAGGTTATATGTAAATATTGTTTTAGGAAGTAATATCATGTTACGTATAGTGACGTTTGATGTAATAATATCAACATGTATGTTCTGGTCTTACGTGTACCTTAAGTACACTTAATGAAGAAGTACACTCAACACATGATTCATTCATATATATATATATATATATATTTATATTTATATATAATAGAAATAACAGGTAAACAAGCAGAACACAAAGCACGGTTGACACAGCAGGAATACATTAAAAAGAAATTTATCGTTGAAATTTTCGGTCCTACCTAGGACCTTCATCGGCAACTACTAGACTGACAAACAGATAAAAATACAGACGCTGTCGAGAAGTGCAGAAGCAGTATTAAAAGATTTAAAACTTAAAAGAATTCAGAAATGAGCTGCAACCAGTGTAGCATTAAAAGAGCACAAAAGGCGTAAATAACTGCTAGGATATAAAAGAAAGCAGAAATAAATGGTAAAAACCAGAATGTACAGTAAGATGTGCTGTGAGACAACTGTCCAGAGAGCTGTAAAAGCTGCAAATAAAGGCACATTGAGGAAAGTTAAGTAAAACTAATTCACCTGGGGGATTAAGGGCGCTGGCTGACTCATGATAAGAGGTCAGTCAGGCCTTGCAGAACTGATACGGAGTGAAAAGTGACAAGGGAATTATCTTCCTTTAAAAATTCAACGTCCTTTTTAAGGATACCGATCAGTCTTTTTATAGTAGAGTGGTAGCTAGTGACAAAGGGAATACGGGAGCTGGGGGTTTTGATCTGATACTCTAGAAGTTCTGAACGACTACGTTTCCTAGCTCTATTAATCTGTTTCCTAATAACAGGAAGGGGGTAACCAGCTGAGAGGAAATAGCCAGTGAGCTGGGAGGTCTGCTTGTCAAAATCAATAGGGTCCGAACAGATACGTTTAATCCTTAAACATTGACTAAATACAATAGAATGTTTGATACTCTTAGGATGAAAGCTGTTGTAATTAAGATACATGTGCGTATCAGTAGGTTTGTAATACACTGAGGTTGAAAGATCATTGCAAACACGTTTGACAAGAACGTCAAGGAAAGCTATATCGGTAAATGATTTTTGAAAAGTGAACTTAATAGAGTGGTGAAAATTATTAGCATGTATTTTAAATTGATTAAATGCATCAATGCCGTGGGTCCAAATGAAGAAAATATCATCTATATAACGGCAATACTGTAGCGGCTTAAACGAAAAAGTGGATGACAAGTCCTGTTCAAGTTTGTGCATAAAAATGTTGGCAAAACTAGGTGCCATCTTGGTACCCATGGCAGTGCCATTAACTTGTAAATAAAACTTACTATTAAAAGTAAAATAGTTATTATTTAAAACGAAACTTAAAATGGGGCCCATGTCATCTACCAGCTGGGGATCCACAGCGAGTATATATATATATATATATATATATATATATATATATATATTCATATATACATACATATATTATATATATATATATATATATATATATATATATATAGCATAAACAGAAAATGGTTAAACATATTTAAATTTTCGGACCACACAGGGCCCTTCATCAGTTTCGACGAGAAGCAACTTAACAACAAATGTACTAAAGAACACGAAAACACCGTAAATAGCTGAAGAGAAGCAACTTTAAGAGAGGGAGCTGAAAGCGATTACAATTGAAGCGTAACAATAACACAATGGCTATCTGGAATTAACACGTGATTTACGAACTTGGACATGAAACCCATCATTGATGTTAAGGCCTTTTGGAAAGACAGTGTCAAGCCTCCAAATCCAGCTTGTTTCTTTATCTCGTAGGCCGTGTTCGCTGTCAAGGACTTCTAAAATAGTGAAATTGAATTCGTTTGGGGAATGAATAGAAAGGTGCTCATACAAACGCCAGCAATCATTGCGTTGCCTAGTAGCAGGTCTAGAAAACGAACGTAAGGAGGACTTGTGCTGGTTTAACCGAGCGCGAAGTTTAACAGAGGATCCCACGTACTGTAAATTGCAAGAAGGGCAAATGATACAATAAATGCAAAACGTAGAATTACAAGAACCTCCCTTCGCTTTTCAGTTAAAACCTTTTCCATTAGCTTGGCTACGCAGGGAACTAGTACTTAACATAATATTACACAAAGAGCAATGCTTGTTCCCACAGGATGTGCAAGCCCGGTTGGGGTCCAGAAGATCGTTCGCAGGGGCCTTAAGCTTAGCGCAAACAAGAGTATCACGCAGGCTGGGTGGGTTACGAAAACTTAATACGGGCAGGTTAGGAACCGCATTACGTATGTAATCAGACTGGTGAAGGAGAGGCTGATACTTTTTCAAAATAGCAGAAATATCAGGAAGCCCGGGATGATAAGAAGTGACTAAAGGGACCCTTTCCTTTTTAGGTGACCGAGGACGAGTGGTCTCATCACGAGCCAAAGCGCGACCGATCTCCTTACCAACCTTTTCACGGCTATGACTCATGCGATGGAGATGTTCCTTCAGCTCATGGCACCGTATTTGAGCAGTGGCAGCATCAGAACATATGCGTTTAATTCGAATGGCTTGACTAAAAGCTATGCTCCTTTTTATGTGACCCGGGTGGCAACTCGTACTTAAAAGACACTGGTGGGAGTCAGTGGGTTTAGAATAAAGATCAGTGCGAAGACAACGTCTATCATCAACCATGACTGAGACATCCAATATATATATATATATATATATATCTGATATCTGATATATGATATATATATAAAATATATATATATATATATATATATATATATATATATATATATATAAGGTCAAAATACTGCGAAGCACTTATGAAGTAGGTAGGTAAAAATGAAGTAGTAAATAGTGCTAAAAGTTTGTGAAAAATTCCACGACGTTTCGGGTTTAAACCCTTCATCAGGTGGCAAAAATGCAACTGATCGTTGACACGGCCAAACGTACAATTTAAAAAATACACAATAAAATTGGGCACGTTAAAACTCGGCTAGGAAAACAAACAGTGTTAAGTGGTTACCACAAGTCAAAAAAATGCAGGAATTGCTGCGTTATAACAGTTCCAGTCTAACGTTCAGACCATGTGGGGACAGGGTTCCAAGTTTCATGATTAGGCGGTTTTCGGCAGCTAGGCGGTGAGGATTGGAACCTCGACACGAGATGGCCGCCGAAACCATCAAGTCACGGATCGAGCATGTTGACGGGGGATTGAAGTGTGTGGCTACCGGGAACCCTGGGAGGTTCTGTTTGATTGACCTCAGGTGCTCCGTGACTCGGTCAGCATGACGACGTTTTGTTTCTCCCACGTACAGTATATTACAGCGTTTACATACGAGAACGTAAACAACATTGGCTGAAGTACAGGTAAAATGCTGATGAACGTTAAACCGGTTGTTGTTGGGACCTACAATGGAAAGATTTTTGTCATACTTGCCCGGTTGTCAGAAACAAAACGTCGTCTTGCTGACCGAGTCACGGAGCACCTGAGGTCAATCAAACAGAACCTCCCAGGGTTCCCGGTAGCCACACACTTCAATCCCCGTCAACATGCTCGATCCGTGACTTGATGGTTTCGGCGGCCATCTCGTGTCGAGGTTCCGATCATGACCGCCTAGCTTTGGACGAGCAGAAGGCCCTTCTGTCCCTCAAGAAGAACAAGAATTTGATTATTAAGCCTGCTGACAAGGGCGGTGCCACTGTTGTTTGGCGTCGAGATCTTTATGTTTCTGAAGCTGAGAAACAACTCTCAGACCAAACAGCATACACCGAACTGCCGATAGACCACAATTCTGAAATCCAAACCTTGGTCAAGAAAACCTTAGCTACCCTTGTAAGTCAAAAACATCTTCCTGAATCGGCTAAAGCCCTTCTGCACCCTTGCCCACAAATCTCCAATTTCTATCTACTGCCCAAAATTCACAAGGCCAATAATCCTGGTCGTCCCATTGTGTCTTTCCACAGCTGCCCCACGGTTCTGATTTCACAGTACGTAGATTCTGTACTTTCCCCATTAGTTTCAACCCTACCTTCGTTTATCCAGGATACTCCTCACTTCCTTAGGTTAATTCAAAATTTTGAGTTTCCTGAGAATCCCAGTGAACGTACTTTATTCACCATGGATGTCAGCAGCCTCTATACTTCAATCCCCCATCACGCTGCTTTAGCAGCCATACGCCATTACCTTGATCAACGCCAGGACCCTAACATCCCTACCACCACCTTTCTTCGCTTGACAGAACTAGTCCTCACACAAAATTGCTTTCAGTTCAATGGTCGTTTTTTCCGCCAAATCAAAGGAGTAGCTATGGGCACTAAACTGGGACCTTCTGTGGCCTGCCTCACCATGGGCCACTTTGAGGAGCAGATGTTCTCTCGATACACAGGGATCAAGCCCATACTTTATAAAAGGTACATTGATGATATTGTTGGGGTCGCAGTGGGTCCTCGAAACGATTTAAAAGAGTTCATTAACTTTGCTGAAACGTTCTGCCCGTTTTTGAAATTCACTTACTGTATTTCCAACTCCTCAGTAGTGTTTTTAGACACGGAACTATCCATCTCCGACCGTAAAATCAAGTCCAATCTCCACTTTAAGCCCACTGACTCTCACAACTACCTCATGTACCCTTCCAACCACCCCAGATCTTGTACCAATTCGATTCCTTTCTCACAACTTTTACGGGCCAGACGGATTTGTTCCGACGACCAGGATTTCGCTAAAGTTTCCAAGCAGATTATTTCTTTCTTTGAACAACGCCAGTATCCACAAAGAGTGCTCTCTAATGCCCTGAAACGCATACAAGGAATTGATAGAGCCTCTGCCCTTGCCCCCAAAACTGACCATACACCCACCAGACGTATCCCGTTGGTCCTATCCTTTCACCCATCTGTAACTCCCATTGTACGTGCCATTTACAGGAATGTAGAGACCCTCCGTCATGACCCATCCACCCGTGACCATTTCCCTGAACCCCCATCACAGCATTCAGAATTGAAAAGAACATATCTAAGCACTTGGTCCGTGCCTCTCAACCTCAAGCAGTAGTGCCTAACACCCCAGGAACTTTTCCTTGCAACCGTGGGAGATGCAATACTTGCCCGGTGGTCAGTTATGACAAAAACCTTTCCATTTTAGGTCCCAACAACAACCGGTTTAACGTTCATCAGCATTTTACCTGTACTTCAGCCAATGTTGTTTACGTTCTCGTATGTAAACGCTGTCATATACTGTACGTGGGAGAAACAAAACGTCGTCTTGCTGACCGAGTCACTGAGCACCTGAGGTCAATCAAACAGAACCTCCCAGGGTTCCCGGTAGCCACACACTTCAATCCCCCGTCAACATGCTCGATCCGTGACTTGATGGTTTCGGCGGCCATCTCGTGTCGAGGTTCCGATCATGATCGCCTAGCTGCCGAAAACCGCCTAATCATGAAACTTGGAACCCTGTCCCCACATGGTCTGAACGTTAGACTTGAACTGTTATAACGCAGCAATTCCTGCATTTTTTTGACTTGTGGTAACCACTTAACACTGTCTGTTTTCCTAGCCGAGTTTTAACGTGCCCAATTTTATTGTGTATTTTTTAAATTGTACGTTTGGCCGTGTCAACGATCAGTTGCATTTTTGCCACCTGATGAAGGGTTTAAACCCGAAACGTCGTGGAATTTTTCACAAACTTTTAGCACTATTTACTACTTCATTTTTACCTATATATATATATATATATATATATATATATATATATATATCTATATCTATATATATATATATATATATATATATATATATATATATATATATATATATATATATATATGTATTGAGGTGATGGAATCCACGTGTGCTCCATGCAAAAAATACAGTAGACGTTAAGAAGGCCAATAGGCCGGTTGACATTTTGAAGCAGTATTCGATCTATTGCAAATATATAGCAAATATGTACAATATACAGTGATACGAAATTTTCGAACACACCTGTATTCTTCATCAGCGTATAACGACAGATGACTGAGAAAAAGCTAGCAATAAGAAAGATTCACAAGCAAAAGCTAGGCAGTCAGATTAATTGGGGGTTGTGGAAGGTGTAATCACTGATTATCCCTAAATCCCTATTCAGACCCGCGATGTGTGTATTGAGAGTTAGGACCCATTTGGTTTCAGAATTACGGCGGATCTGTTGAGAAGTAAAAGAAGAGCCCAACAGTATACTCTCCATCGTCCCCCATCCCCAACCCCCGTCAGCTACCCTGTAGCCTTCTTCCTCCGTCTCCAGGTTTGGAGGGTCGGCATCATCAGGAAAATTGTGTCCCAAGGCCTACGAAAGGTTCGTACCCCTTGTGAGCCACTACTTCTTTAGTCCACATACAATACCCATCGTCTTCCAACTTCCCTACCCACACGCGATCATCACATTAGCCACCCTGATCACGTTTGACTTAATTGGGAGACTCGCAGGTTAAATTGTCATGATTTTGAAAATCAACTTTAAGAAAAACTTCTGTGTATTAATTGTCGATTTCTATTGGAAATTAAACTACTTCGCAATATTTATTACCATAGCAACCTTGAGCATCATAACTACACTATGTAGTTCTGTTGATGTCATTATTCATTACCACTTTGTTCCGTTTATATAGTGTTATATACATAAACTGTACCCGAGCAATAGTGCGGTCAGTTTACCCTGTAGTACAATATCCGATTACACTGGTGTCCGGTATATCGATGCCGGTATATCGAGAATAAGGATGTACGGAAGGGATATCTTCCTAGTGATTTGTATCCTTCTTCAGTTATTTACAGAACGGAGAAAATCTCGAAATACGAGAACATTTTAATGACCGAGAATGATGGGATGTTAAATCAGGAAATGTTAGGCAAGTTAAAAATTTCTTTAAATACATGCAAGAGAACTCCTCTGTGAGCTTTCTGGGATATAGGTTATGAAGGTCTTTTAATAGCATGGTATGTACATAAAACAAAGAATACTTTACAGACTCAGCTAAAAAGCGGACCTATTTTTAAAGTAAGGTTAGGGTTACAGTGTTAGCTCTTTAATTTTGTTTTTATTATGTAAATATAATTTTGTCTTCATTGTATGTATATATATATATATATATATATATATATATATATATATATATATATATATATATATATATATATATATTGATTTTCTTATTTTGATGTGAGAAATTTAATCTACGACTTGTAATATGTACGTGCTCAATCATTTACATATTTACCTGTATTAATACTGGTGCAACGGATTTTTACCAGATTTCGAAAGAACAGATTATGACCATTAAGCATTCATTGTAGAGTAAAATTTTGAACTCTCCTACTCATGACAAAGATATATACTCTCTACGTCCTCTTACTGACCCATAACTCCTGAGATTACAAATTAACACTCGCCATAGGTGTAGAAAGCGGGGATTTTAGACCCCAGTCAAAAATGTGGTGGGTTGAAGTATGCTTCCGTTCCCCCCCCCCCTTAATTCAAGGACGAAAACCCCTTATCTGTTTTCTCTGTAAAGAATGTGAAAAAATTGCAGTAATTTAGACAAGTTCCCCAGGACGGTGATTCGAAACAACGTTTCCCCCTCCTCAGTCTCGAACAGCTTCGGCATACGCCCATAACACTCGCACCCACCATGTATTGTAATCAAACAAATCAACTGTTTTCATTCTAGTATTTCTACTCATAGCCTATTACGTTTAACAATAACTCATTCATGTGACAGTAGTTAAAAGATTGTAGCTGATTGAATTTCTTTGCATTTCTTGAATTGCTGAATAAATTAAGTAGTAATCATCGTCATAAAGAAAATAAAACAAGAACATTTTGACAAGGTTAGAGTACTTAACGCGTGAGCATCGCCAGGGAATGGCAACTCCCTGGGAATAGAACGGTGAAAAATGCATCCTCACCGTTACAAACTCACTAAGTCTTATTTTGTCTGTGCTGGCCGTCCATAGCACATAACCATAGACCTGATATTATTGTGTTTAACTTTGTAATACAGTAAATGACTTAACGTACAATGTTTACAGGTTGAAGTGATAAAAAAGACCCTGACACTGAGGTCTACCTCATACCGTTACGAAAATTGAACTTTCCTGAACAAATTAAAATTTTAGGATGTAATTTTGGCCTACTAATGCCTGTATATGGAATATATAAATGCGTAAGATTCTTTTCTTCGCTGGGTGTCTAAAATACTTTTCTTGATGAATGAGATTTTACTGCACTGTAAGCAGGCAATTATAGTACAACCGCAATATTAAAGCTTATCAAATTTGTTAAGTTTTTATAAGAAAAAAATCGCAACTTACCAAATCTTGTACTTTACTAAGAAAAAAATTCGAATCGCGTTATTGTGGAATCGGATCTCTTCGATGTAAGATCAATAAATGACGGGTTTAAGTTGGTGTGCGTTTTTAAATATTGTAGGCCTTTTATTTGTTAAGTATTGTCACCGTGGTAACGTGGGTGTATGTAAATAATTCTATGTACATGAGTAAGTGATAGGTACGTCAAATTATTCGTGCATAGACTAGTGAGGGCTCAAACCTCGTTTCATAAACTGATACTTATGCGTGACAATTGGTAAACAAAGGATTTCCTAGGATTAGCACACAAACACAGCCACCACAAGAAAAGAACAAAAGTCAACCATGGAAGCGATCGATCGCATTATGTAGTTGCTTGTACGGTATCGCCTGACTATTCCGGGTCAATGACATATCCCACTCGTATCTCGTGTCAAGGTGACTGTACATTGGGTGGTTCTTACCGTATACCCTCCACGTGTATGTAGTAGTTCATGTCCTTGGAATGACTATCATGAAAGGGGATGAATGTATCAAAACAGGGTCAGGTGTTCATGTCCCCGATTCCAGGGCGTAGTTGACCCCTCCTCCGTCTTCTCTGGGGAACTATAAATGCGTGTGAATTCTGGATTTAAAGAGTATTTATGTCACGACAATATTTGGGAGCCTAAAACATGGGAGAAAACGGGGTTGTATATTTCACCTTGGATGAATGGTATCCAACTCAACAAATTATATAAACTTTTCGATTCTTTTCAATTTATCATATAAAGACAGGATTTCACAGTATACGACCAAGCCTGCTTTTATTGTATAGTTTCAGTCTCCCTGGAATTTGTGTTATAGGCGTAATATGAGTTAGGAAAACTATTCTCCAAGTACGGTACTAAATTTTGAAGTTTTGAGATTAATCACGCGTAATAATGCCGAATATTGCATCCTTAGATGCACAAGATACATCTTACCTACCACAAGACGATTTTACTTTTGTCGCTCTGAAAAGTGGGGGTGCATTTCCCCATTCCCCCAGGACCCTTTCAGTGGTAAGGACTCACTGAGCAAAGCATCCGGAAACTTCATGGGTAATTGAAAACTGGGGCACTAGAATAAAGCTTGTAGCAGACCCACATAACACTGGGAATTCACCAAGAACTTTGCAGAAATCGTAATTAATTTCGAGCGAAAATTCAGACAAACAGCTAATTTAAAAAGGACTGGTCTCCCTGGTTTAAACAAGGACTAACCGAAATTGTATGCTACGAGGGCAAGTCTGAGTTAAGAATGCCCAGCCCGCTGTGATTTCAATTTTTCTTTTAAAGTGTCTTTCCAAAAGTATGAGGAAATCGGGAAAGAGCTTCCCTTCTTTGCATTCTTGCAATGAAGTCTACGTACCTCCGTAACTGCTTCTATAGACAAGAATCATGATGCTATTGAACTGAAGGTAAGAGAGTGGAGAGTGCGAGAAGATTTTGGTACTTCGCAAAAGATTTGGGGTACAACTCAGTTAAAACAGGCTACATCCATCATACATTCGAAATGACCTCACCCGATCCCTGCAGAAATCTATAAGTTAAATGCCTCTGATTATTATACATCTTTGGAACAACTGCCTTGCTGCCCTTTAATGCTAGTGATTTCTTGTGAAAGATGTTTTAAAGCAAACTGGTTCTATGATGAGTATAACACACGATCGTCATGTGAAACTTTATGATGGTCATATACATGCTCACGATATACCTTTAAGCATTTTACCACTTTTTGTGTTTGCCTTGTTTTAATTTTTTCTTTAACCTTCCATTTTGTGTGTTCTATCTATTTCTTTCTTATCGTCTATTTTTACTTTCTCTCTCCTTTTTTCTATTTTGTTGTGTCTTTTTCTTCTTTCTTTTCTTTTTTTTTCAACCAGAGGGCGTGCGCCCCCACCCCCCCCCCCCAGGTGTTACCCAAGGTAGATGAAAATAGGGAATGGGTTGCATGATACCCCAATACGTTTGTTAAAAGGACCTAATTGTGTTTGTGGACACTTACAATAAGGCATTTGGGTGTATTTATTTTCAAAAAGTGAGGTTTTCACAAAAAGAAATGAAGTGCGATGTAACTCACAAGTAATTTTTCACCTAAACTTTTAAGTTTAAATGCTGTCATATTTATATAATCTTGAACTGTATAATAATTTTGGAAATAAAGTTAATTCCAGAGTTTAATGCAGAGACTGGATGATTTGGTGACGAGGGAAGTTATTTTTCCATATATGCCATATGGATGCAATGGAAATACACAATACATACTTTTCCGGCCTGTTGCTGCGTACGTGGACCTGTATGGAGCGCCAATCACGCAAAAAGTCGTCGAAGGTGGTGGAAGGTACTGAAGGTATCGATGGTAACGTCATCGATGGTAAACGCTATCGACGGTAATGCTATCGACGGTAAACGCTATCGACGGTATACGCGAACGATGATAGCTCAATCGGTGGTTTACTTTATCGACGGTGGCGGTGAACACACTATCGACGGTATACGCAAACGTTGGTAACTCAATCGATGGTTTACTTAATTGATGGTGGCGGTGTACACGCTATCGACGGTATACGCGAACGATGGTAACTCAATCGATGGTTTACCTAGTCGATGGTATACGCGAACGATGGTAACTTAATCGATGGTTTACTTTATCGATCGTAGCGGTGTACACGCTATCGACGGTATACGCGAACGATGATAACTCAATTGGTGGTTTACTTCATTGATGGTGGCGGTGTGCACGCTATCGAAGGTACACGCGAACGATGACACCTTTATCGTTGATTTACTTTATCGATGGTAGCGGTGTACACGCTATCGACGGTATACGCAAACGATGATAATTCAATCGATGGTAAACGCTATTTACGGTAATGCTATCGACGGTAATGCTATCGTGATAGACGCTATCGACGGTAAATGCCATTGACGGTAGCGCTGTAGGTGGAGAACTCGATCGATGGTTAACTCGGTCGATGGTTAACACGGTCGATGGTCAACGCGATCGATGCTACACTCCATCGAAGGTGGCACACTGCATGGTCGATTTTTATTACCACGGGGTTAGGGACAAATCGTTTTGAACGAATTTGAACAGCCAACGGAAGTTAAGTAGAACAGGTGTTAACCGTTACACAAGAGTATAATCCAATACGGTAGTTCGGAATGAACGCAAGGAGCGAAGGTTAGTGATCACCGTCCTGAGGGGTGCAGATATAAGGGCAGGGGAACATGGGGAGGGCGTCTCCTTTCCCCGTTTGAAAAATATTGCTTTCAGGGGGACTTAGATATAAAATGTTGCTATCTTTTTCATTGTTTACATGCATGCACTACAAATTATCGTTTTTGTGACGACGGTCAGAAATAAATAGTTCCAAGTTTTCAACTTTTATATTTTTGACTGTTTCATGCTATTTTTGGCTTAATTTGCATGAAGTGGGATGGGATTGAAAGGTGGAACATACAAATACAGTATACACCTATAGAAAAAATATTGAATACTGTTATATTTAATACTGCCGCGATACTATTACTGTCTGTTCTAGACGCATGTGTGTTCTTTTTTGCCATATATTTAGGAAGCATGTAACTTTGGAAGTAAAAATTTTGCACGTAGTTCGAATAGCAATAAAAAATTACGAGCAATATAAAGATAGGAACCATTTTAGTATGTAAAGTAGTACCATGATAGAAGTAACAGAAAAGATTTTTTTTCGTTCACACAGCGCACAATACACCTTGAAAGAATGTGTACGATTTTAAATCTGATGGCGTGAATTTTGCTTCAGAAAAAGTTTCTCCACCAAGAATACGAAGTTTTGGCCATTGATTCGAGACAAAAGAATGTCATTGTGGTTGAAATAAGTGCATACCCTATGTAGACATAACTGTATTACCAAAATTTACTTCTTTAGATCATGAAATCATGTCATATTAATTTTACTGATAACTTGACAAGTATGAAACCTAGCAACATCGAAAGTTTAGCCACTTGCCGTATATCCATTTGGGTATGTGCAAAATTTCTAGTAGGTCTTTTGCGCTACTTCTGGGCCTTAGTTTTGGACCGTTACCCATCCACACGCATTGTGTGCAAATATTTATTAGCTTTGACGTTCATTTCTCGAGATACAGTAGGCTGGAGGCTATTGTTTATAGTAGGCCTCTGTTGTTTCGTTATCTAGTATAGGGGCGGCTTGACGTTAGAAACACGCATCACGGGGCTTGTTTCTGCCAAAAAGTGCAATTTAACAAAAGTATGGTACGGAAAAAGACAAAAGCAACTCCATTTCAACATAATCGTGAATGAGATGAGGGTAAATACATTTTGTTCGTTGCAATAACCATGCTATTTCGAGAAGATCAAAACGGAAAGATTAAAAAGCGCTACCCGGGTAGTAATTTTCAGGTACCCGATGCAAACACTAATCCCGATCAATTTTTTTAACTGCACTCCCCACACTATAGACTACCACAGACAGTTGCAGATCGGTGTCGTGTCGCTCCAAGATGCAGATTCTACATACTGCTGTATTAGTGCTATTAGTTATGAAACACATTATCGCGTAAGGGCGATAATATCCGATATTTTTCTTTGACATTTTTCTTTTTGTTAATATGTATTGAAACAAAGTTATTGCTCTTAGATCAGACATTGTTGCTGGTATTGCGTCTGGCGCTATGACTTCGGCATTTTTTAATGATAATTTTTTTTATGGTCAGTGGAAATTTCCCGCGAGTGACGGCATTCACGGCAAATTTCCCGGGAATGAGCTTTCCGAATTCCACATTTTTTCCCAGCGTGCCCTCTATACCCTACTTTCGCCTCAAGTTAAGAAGGTAGGCTATTTTCGTGCATAACTTCGGCGGCGCCGACCTCTTACTCAGTTCATAACTATACAATGATAATATAGCAACTTCACCCACAGTATAGGCAATTTGGAGTTTAGGAAATCAAGAAAAGGAAGGAAAAGTAGAGGGAACATAAGAAATGGAGAACACAAAAGAGAAGAAAGGAGCAGCGACTCAGAGAGAAGAAGAAGGAGAAGAAGAAGAAGGAGGAGGAGGAGGAGGAGGAGGAGGAGGAGGAGGAGGAGGAGGAGGAGGAGGAGGAGGAGGAGAAGGAGAAGGAGAAGGAGAAGGAGAAGGAGAAGGAGAAGGAGAAGGAGAAGGAGAAGGAGAAGGAGAAGGAGAAGGAGAAGGAGAAGGAGAAGAAGAAGAAGAAGAAGAAGGAGAAGAAAAAGGAGAAGAAAAAGGAGAAGAAGAAGAAGAAGAAGAAGAAGAAGAAGAAGAAGAAGAAGAAGAAGAAGAAGAAGAAGAAGAAGAAGAAGAAGAAGAAGAAGAAGAAGAAGAAGAAGAAGAAGAAGAAGAAGAAGAAGAAGAAGAAGAGAGGAGAAGAAGAGAGGATGGGAAGAGAGGAGAGGATGGGTGGAGTAGGCCTATATTTGATCCATATAGTTAATGAAGAACTTCCAAGAGGCCATGTTGTTGTTTCTGCCACCTTTGGATGACCCTTTTATAATGCACAAATAAGGCAAGGAAAACCGTAATAGTTCGAGAATGTTTTTGTGGACTACGCGCACGTATTTGTATCCAAAATCTTTCCCCGAATAAAAATCAGTAATGTATTAAAAGGGCGCTTCGGGAGGTTTGTTGATAGCATACCCTTCCTTAGACATAAAAGGATACTCTCCTCTGCAATAAAAACCAGAATGCAAAAATGCATTGTGGTTTCGATGAATATAGCACTTAATGTGTAATCCCAAATAACGCCAAGATGTCCTGTTTGTTTCAGTCATTGGTTGAATGTGATCTTAAAGTGTTGGAAAATTACAGTTTCATGTTCATATTTGACCTTGGGAATTCTCGGGATTTTTTGCTTAATGGCCTCTGGTGATTTCAGCTGGCCTCTGATTTCTGACAAAACTCATAGGGGTTTTCTGATAGATTAAATGCAACACCATGAGAAGTATTTAACCTTCCTGACTTGAGCCATCTTGTAAACAAGGTTTTCAGAGTTTGACCCCAGATGACCTTTGACCTCCACCATGAAAAAATATGGTACTTCCTCTCACCATAAGTCATCCACATACTATGTATGAAATCTATCCAAGCTTCCTACCTTGCCATATCATGTTAACAAGTTTTTCAGAGGTTGACCCCCAGTGGACCCATTTGACCATTAACCTCCACCAAAAACGATATGGTTCCACCTCTGACCATAGGGCATCCTCATACTACCTATTGAAATCTATCCAAACTTCCTACCTCGAGATACCCTGTTAACAAGGTTTTCAGACTTTGACCCCTTGGTAACCCCGAATGACCTTTGGGGTTACATATAACAATAGGGTTCTTCCTCTCACCATGATACATCAACACACCAAGTATGAAATCTATCCAAGCATCCTAACTTGAGATATCGTGTAAACAAGGTTTTCAGAGTTTGACCCCTGGTGACCCTAAATGACCTTTGACCTCCACCAAAAACAACAGGGTTTTCCTCTTACCATAATGCATCCACACACCACGTATGAAGTCCATTCAAGATTCCTACCTTGAGATATCGTGTAAGCAAGGTTTTCAGGGTTTGGCCCCTGGTGACCCCAAATGACCTTTGAACTCCACCAAAAACAACAGAATTCTTTCTCTTACCATAATGCATCCACACACCAAGTATGAAATCTATCCAAGCTTCCTACCTTGAGATATCATGTAAACAAGGTTTTCTGAGTTTGACCATTGGTGACCCCAAATGACCTTTGACCTCCACCAAAAACAACAGGGTTTTTTCTCTTACCATGATGCATCCACATACCAAGTATGAAGTCTATCCAAGCTTCCTACTTTGAGATATTGTGTGAACAAGGTTTTCAGAATTGGACCCCAGTGACCCGAAATGACCTTTGACTTCCACCAAAAACAATAGAGTTCTTTCTCTTACCATAATGCATCCACACACCAAGTATGAAATCTATCCAAGCTTCCTAACTTGAGATATTGTGTAAACAAGGTTTTCAGAGTTTGACCCCTGGTGACCCTAAATGACCTTTGACCTCCACCAAAAACAATAGGGTTCTTTCTCTTAATATGGGGGCATCTACCTACCAACTTTGAGAACTGTCAGAGTTTCCCTTCTTGAGATATCGTGTAAACAAGAAAAGTGTCACAAACACAGACACACATACGCACACACACGCGCACATACACCCATACACACACACGCCATCATGAATACATAGGTTTCTCTTACCATCGAAACCAAAAAAAAAAACAAGGGCCGGATCCAGGGTTTACTGTTAGGGGGGGGAGGGGGTTTGACGATGAATCAGTGGAGCTATATTAATTACATCTATGGTTGCATTCTGTCAAGCTGATCGACCGTTGAAGTAGACTGGAAAAGTATACGCTGCCACAACCGCAGTTTAAAGGATTATGGATATACTGGCAGCTAAGGCTCTTAAAAAGAGCATTTAGGCCTATGGTATAACTTTATATGCGGGGGGTATATGTTTTGTTCACAATCTGCCTGTTACAGGTATTCCACACCTAAGTTGGTGTGGTTAAGTAAAAGTGACTGTATGGTTTCTATGTTGCTAAGGTACAACTATAGAATACCCCGCCTCGGTGATGTTTACTGGTCATCCGATTCCCAGTCCTAGCCCCACTTGGACTATAGGACTAGGAACCCAGATGAAAATGGATTCCTAGTTGATCAGGCTGCCACTTTGACTATAGGACTACATACCGTTTTCCCTCGCAGAAGCTCATGCAGCATGTTACAACCCTGCATTTGTATGGCCGTGGTCGGGTCCAAATGTCAAAACCACTCAAGTACAAGATAATCTCATTACACACTTGGGCTGGCCAGTGTGTTTAAGCAAACAATGGTCAACTTCAGGAAGCACAGGCAAGAGATTATAACAATACAATGGGTACCTTTCTTAAAGGCTGTTCAAACAACCCATCCATGGGTATTGTTTAATTAGTTAAGCGGATTTGCTTCTACTTTGTCACAGGGCTGTCAACTTTTAGTGACTGGTGAGAGTGAGATTCACTACTGACAAGGAGCTCTACCATCAGTTCGCGCGGAGCGTCCCGCCAGGGGACTTTTTTCCTACAATACCCCTAGATTGCAGGAAATGGCACTTTCCGTGCCTCTACTGCTTGTCCAGGATATCCAGTTTTCAAATGTTTCATGTTCCTGGAAACTGTTTTGTTCACAATGTAAATAATGCCTAGAAAGTGGAAATTCCAAGGCCTTCCGGTGACGACCTAAAATCGAATATAGATATATCCTGATAAATGGAGGTGGAATGATGCCCAACGAAAACTATTATAAACGAGAGAATAATTTGTTCCTGGGACTATGGTCCACTCCACTCCACATGCAGAATTTCATAAAAATGGGTCATATAGGGCTTCCTTTTTAGTCAAAACTACTGTACCAGAAAATCACGACAGGCCAACTCTGCAATTGCCATTAACTGGAGGAGAGGTTAACCAATATTTGCAATATTTCACAAAATGGACCCTACAGTCCATCTTGGGCAGTAGACCCAAAATTTCTGTACACCATGAAGGTATATCACCAACAAGTATCATAAATGACAAACCATCAACTTCATAAATTGTACATGCGAATCTGCAGATGAAGAAACATTTTTAAGATTTTCATAAAATGGGCCATATGGCCCACATGGAACCTTGGAGTAAACATTCCAGAATACCATACGTAGATCACTAACCAAGCATAATTTTGACAGGCCCAGAAGTCTGTTTAACATTAATTGGACGACACAGTAGTCACTTTGCAATATTTCACAACAGGGACCCTATGACCCATCTTGAGCCTTGGGCCACAAGTTCCTGAACACCCTGAAGCTGAAGGTATACCGCTAACACTTATCACTGTGACAAACCATCAACATTGTGCATGAGAATCTGAACTGATGGAGGTGAAGTATTTTGCAGAATTTCATAAAATGGACCATAGGGCCCAGATGGGACCTAAGACCAAAAATTCCTAAACATTCAAATTGACCCACTACCCAAGTAACATTGTGTCCAAGTTTTAAACAAACCGATGATTTGCATGTGTATAGAGTGACACTGCATTCATGATCACAATCTTGGAGTGATGTGTTTCATTACTCCATGCAAGATCACAATAACTCACACGGTTTACAGCACACGAGACCGAAGGTCCACGAGACAGAAGGTCTGCGAGACCAAAAATGAAATAGGGTCTACGAGACCGAAAACGAATTACTTGAGGTATCTTGCCAACAAAGTTTTCATCGTTTGACCCCAGATGACCTTTGATCTCCACCATAAATAATAGGGTACTTCCTCTCACCATAAGTCATCCACATACTATGTATGAAATCTATCCAAACTTCCTACCTCGGGATGTAGTGTTTAACAAGGTTTTCAGGCTTTGAGCCGCGGTGACCCCAAATGACATTTGACCTCAACCAAAGACAATATGCTTTGTACCTCTGAAGATTATGCATCCCCATGCCATGTATGAAATCAATCCAAGTTTCCTAATGTGAAATATTATGTGAACAAGGTTTTCAGACTTTGACCCCTGGTGACCCCGGATGACCTTTGAACTTCACAAAAATGATAGCGTTCTTCCTCTTACCATAATGCATATACATATTAAGTATGAAATCTATCCAAGCTTCTAACTTGAGATATCGTGTAAACAAGGTTTTCAGAGTTGGAACAATGGTGACCCCAAATGACCTTTGACCTCTACTAAAAACAATAGGGTTCTTTCTCTCACCAAAATGCAACCACATACCAAGTATGAAATCTATCCAAGCTTCCTAACTTGAAATATCATGTAAACAAGCCTAGCCTAGTCTCGTGTTTCAAATCTTGGAGTAATGATAGACCAGTGTATAACTCAGATAGCATGACAGATCACGTTTTACCGACACCCGACCCGGTGTTTGCGTTATCAGTGAAATTTTTTACACCATCCTGAGATATTGCGTGAGAAACTGATGCTTCATCGTGAGAGCATGAGATTGCGCCGAAATGCGTGACTTTCACGCAAATTACATGAGCGTTGACAGCCCTGTTGTCAATAGGAAGGAAGGATTAATCTGCTGCATAGTTTACTGGAGAATTGAACCCTATGGGAATCCAGATGAAAATATGGATTCCTATTCAGGCAGCTACTTCGACTAGGACTATATCAAGCTGAAAATGGATTCCTAGACGGGCAGCCACCTCAACTAGGACTAGGAGTCCTGCAGCCGAAAAATGGATTCGTAGACGGGCAGCCACTTCGACTACTTTAGGACTAGGAATCCAGCTGAAAAATGGATTCGTAGACAGGCAGCCAGCTGAAAATGGATTCCTGCTGGTCAGGCTGCATGCCACTTCAACTAGGACTAGTAGGAATCCAGATGAAAATGGATTCCCAGATTGGCCACAGCTGCTTTTGCCTACTCGTCTGTGAAGCAAATTTGTTAGATTTGAGTTTTTGAAGCATTACGAATGACCTAATTACATATCATCACAGAGTACTGTTGTTCTCAAAATGCACGTTTGAAGCACTCGATCTAATTCTGAGCCACTGGGAATCCGTATCCATGGACTGGAAAAGTGCATGTCTTCTGCTGTGGCGGGGTACGTATCTATATATAGTTGCTCCATTGCTAACGCCAGCATGGGCCTGCATGTGGCATATATATATATATATATATATATATATATATATATATATATATATTATAATATATATATATATATATATATATATATATATATATATATATAATATATATATAGGTCGAACGTGGTAAGATCGACTGTAAATGTAGGTCGAAGAGTAAGTAACTGATTCGATCTGAATTAAATTCAAGTACTGGCATAGCCTTTTGAACAAGGGAAGAATGAAAGAAGAAACCAGAAGGAAAATTGAGCCACGCGGGTTTGAACCCGGGACGGTCGCTGTCCGGGCGACTGCCTTAACCACTGCACCACCGTGACTAACGTGATTCTCGGCTTGAACCAAGGTACAAATACCGCACGCTACAATTTTCCCTCCTTATTACCACACAAAGTGTGTAAATCCCGAAACGGGTAAATTAGATAGGTCGAACGTGGTAAGATCGACTGTAAATGTAGGTCGAAGAGTAAGTAACTGATTCGATCTGAATTAAATTCAACCCAAGTACTGGCATAGCCTTTTGAACAAGGGAAGAATGAAAGAAGAAACCAGAAGGAAAATTGAGCCACGCGGGTTTGAACCCGGGACGGTCGCTGTCCGGGCGACTGCCTTAACCACTGCACCACCGTGACTAACGTGATTCTCGGCTTGAACCAAGGTACAAATACCGCACGCTACAATTTTCCCTCCTTATTACCACACAAAGTGTGTAAATCCCGAAACGGGTAAATTAGATAGGTCGAACGTGGTAAGATCGACTGTAAATGTAGGTCGAAGAGTAAGTAACTGATTCGATCTGAATTAAATTCAACCCAAGTACTGGCATAGCCTTTTGAACAAGGGAAGAATGAAAGAAGAAACCAGAAGGAAAATTGAGCCACGCGGACAGCGACCGTCCCGGGTTCAAACCCGCGTGGCTCAATTTTCCTTCTGGTTTCTTCTTTCATTCTTCCCTTGTTCAAAAGGCTATGCCAGTACTTGGGTTGAATTTAATTCAGATCGAATCAGTTACTTACTCTTCGACCTACATTTACAGTCGATCTTACCACGTTCGACCTATCTAATTTACCCGTTTCGGGATTTACACACTTTGTGTGGTAATAAGGAGGGAAAATTGTAGCGTGCAGTATTTGTACCTTGGTTCAAGCCGAGAATCACGTTAGTCACGGTGGTGCAGTGGTTAAGGCAGTCGCCCGGACAGCGACCGTCCCGGGTTCAAACCCGCGTGGCTCAATTTTCCTTCTGGTTTCTTCTTTCATTCTTCCCTTGTTCAAAAGGCTATGCCAGTACTTGGGTTGAATTTAATTCAGATCGAATCAGTTACTTACTCTTCGACCTATATATATATATATATTGCTAACTTGGGGTTAAGGGGAAATATTGTATGAAAAAACACCCCTAAAAAGGGAAATCGTCTAAAAGGGGAAAAAATGTTACATTAATCCCATTCATAAATTTTGTTCAAAGAATTGAGATTCCATGCAATAAATATGTTTAAAGAAAGGAAAAATGTTAGCATGGTTGTCCACCAGCTTTCATTTGGCTTAAAGATGTTCGCTACTATTGCAAGAAACTGTGAACATGACGTCATAATGGAGCCCTAAGTTAGCTGTGAGAATTAAAATGTGATCTGTAAAATTTTGTCGAGAATTCAGAGTTTTTTCGATTCCCAGCATTTTAATGTTCAGTGTTTATATGACTGGGGATAAAAGCAGCTAGTGCCCCTGGCCCCAGTCTAAATGCGATTCGAAACCTTCAGCCTCTGTGATGACATCATCGTCGGTCTCGAATCACATTTAGACCGGGGCACCCTTGCCAGGGCCGGGTTTAGCTTGTGGGGGGGGGGCCCGGGGCCCAGAAAAGTTTGAAGGCCCTTTTGCAATTTCTCCCACTATTTTAGCAGAGCGCCACCATATATGTTGGCGGGAAGCGGGCAAGATTTTCCAGGCCTTTAAAGTTGCATTTAAACATTTTCAATTTGAAAATCTCATGTTCTGGAAATTGACTATTGTGTCTCAAGTAATATTTTTTTGTTTTGTCATTATGTTGCTTTTTCTAATCCCCCTCCGGGAATCAATATCGTTTTCCGTACGAGAAGTTCCGCCCCCACATCGATATCATCGACGTCGATGGTTTTGAGAACGTCGGGTTTCATAGCAAGGATGCTGAGATTTATTCAAGCTTCCTTACTTGAGATGCCATCTTAACAAGATTTTCATAATTTGACCTCTGGTGACCCCAGATGACCTTTGAACTCCACCAAAAACAATAGAGTTCTTCCTCTCACTATAAGACTTTTACATACAAAGTAAGATATTTATCCAAGCTTCCTACCTTGAGATAATGTATCATGTTTTGTTTTCGAGGTTTTGACCCCGGTCACGGGTGACCCCAGATAAACTTTTGAACTCCACCAAAAAATGACAGGGTAACTTCTCCCTCTTTCCAACACATCTACATGCTAAGTATCATATTTATTGTATCTAAGCTTCCTAACTTGAGATATCCTGTTAACGAGCTTTTCAGGGTTTTTACACGGGTTACCCCAGATGACCTTTGACCTCCACCAAAATCACTAGGGTTCTTCCTCTTGCCATAACACATCCACATACTACATGTAAAATTCATCCAAGCTTCCTACCTTCCTCGAGGTATCATGTTAGCAAGGTTTTCAGTGTTTGACCCCTGGTGACCTTTGACCCCCAAAAAACAATAGGGTTCTTCCCCTACTGCCTTTGTGCTTGGTGCTCAGCATACGCAATGGAATAGGGAAAACAAGCCAGTGAGCCACAACTGGAAAAAAGGCTGTGGTCGTCTCGACTTGAACCAATTGGTTGGAAACTGGGACGTTAAACCTCATCCACTCATCCACTCCACACCCTAAATATGGGGCATCCATGTACTGAGTTTGAGAAGTGTCTGTTTCCCTTCTTGAGATAAGAAGTTTCACAAACACACTATACACCCACATACGCACATGCACAAACACATACATACACACACGCCATCATGAGTGCATGTTTCTCTTATCAAGTTATCATAAAAAAATTACCATTAAAATCGTTATCGAAAGTAATGAGCACCATAAAATTTTCTAATTCTCTTGGCTTGATTTCCACTCGAACACAGGGCTGCAGAATTGGGAGGCTGGGGAAGTTAGTTACCCACCCCCCACCATTTTTTCTGTGGGCATTTTTTCGACCACTGTAAACTGGGGTGGTTTATTTTCGTGAACATATTGGGCCAACTTTAATAATATAGCAGCCCTCCACCCGTTCAGATTTGGCTCTGCGTTTCCTGTCCAATGACATGATTGTGTCAACTTTTGCTTCATTGTCATCTTAAGACTACTAAAAAATGCATGATAATATCCTGTATTGACAATGTCAATCAATTGCACACTTCCTGGAACTGTCTTTCTCACAACTGTTCACATACCATTGATAACATTCCAGCAGGCCGGCCTACCGTCTATATACGGCTTCTCGGCAATGCCAAGAATTTATACACCTTGGTGCGAATAGGCGGGTAACGCACTGATATATTCACAACATTACATTGGCATTGCAAGGGGTTTTCATACGGAAATAAGCTTAAATGCATAGCCTATCATGGCCTTTACCTTTGGTTAGGCCGGACTCCTGCACTGTGGCTCTTCCCACTGCCAAAGTGCTTGCAACCGAACTTCACGAAAGAATATCTAAATTTCTCGTGGTATTTCTTGTTTTCTGCTTTGACGCATTTGTTAGCTGTTTTTACAGTTCTGCAGTCGACAATGCTGAATACTGTAAACGTTTCTTCGGATATCTTTTTGATATAGTCCGATAATTCACTGAAGTTATCGAACTCCATCCTGACATCGAAGGAAGTACCCACGGCCACACGTACGTACGTGTACCGCGCGCGCTAACGAGCATCTCTTACGTCACGAGTTCGCAACTACGTTGTGGCGATATGATTGGTCAATTGCTGTCGGGAAAATAAGGAAACTAAACCTCTAATTTTCCCGACTGTCGGGCAAATAGCCACAACGATTTGTTTTACTAGCCTTGCATGCATTATAGCTCTACCCTATACAAACATGCCTTACACTGACATTGGCCTAACTTTATGTAAGAGAAACGGGATACAAAATGAAGAAATGTAATTGTTTGAATAGTGTGGGATTTAGCGATAACTAACTTAATTACAAAAACTCGAAACTCACCCACGAGAGCCGCTACACTTAAGTTCGTCCCGGCGCTGAAACGAACCTGGATAGTATGAAGCTTCCAGCAATCGCCAACTCCGTTTAGTTAAATATCTCTCTAGCTCTAAGTTAGTCTATACAATTAATAATCATAAAGTGCGAACTGGCGCGTGCACGTGCAAATACTAAAACCTATATATATATATTCTGTACAACGGTTGGTCGCAATGATAAATATAACCTACTGCGTGATTTCTTGATAGCTACGCGGGCCGGCCTGAGTGGCTGTATAACTACTGCCTGCCCAAAACCGGCACCTATTTGCTGCCTAAAAGATTATCTAAATTACTCTTGACTTCTTTCAGGAACAGTCCACGGTATATAAAGACGTTAATTATCCATAAAAACTCTGACGAAGTCTCCTGTTCTACTTAGCTATCAAAGTAGGCTAGTTGTTGTTTTCACTGCTCTGCGTACAACAGCTAAGAACCGTGTGTGTGCCAGTATACAACAAAAGCACATGCGGGCAGCACACGGCCAAAGATATACAGGTGCATATACTAAAAATTTGCATAACAATAATCTTTTAAATTCCGCGGCGAGGAACGTTTCTATTTACAATGAGCTTGAAGCTACAATTTTACAAATAAGCAATAGCGCCACTACATATTCAGCAAAAAGATACGTTTAAAGGTCACTTATCATTTGCATGTTATGTAGTTGTTGTATTGTCGAGTTATTTGCATGTTATTTAAGTTACGTAATAGTAAGTTCTATGTTGCAGTCAGTTATATGTGTTCCATGAGTTCAGCAGAGAATTGATTTGGAGAGAATACAGTTGAGTTCGTTTTCGTTCAGTCTCTGTTCCTCTCTGCTATTTTGTTACCTATGTTCGTCTCGAAGTTACGTAAACTACACACCCACGCTAAGAAACCACGTTACACTGGTGGCAGCGAGTGTTACTGAGTTCGACATAGAATTTTTTAGAATTTTACTCTGTTTTCCTGGAAGAGGACATTTTACAAGTAATTTTGTATACTTGGAAAGGACATTCTACTTGTATTTTATTCGTTTGTACGAAGCTGGTCAGGCAATTTCGAACGGTTATATGGTACGTAATACTCAACTTTACAATATCCACTGTGTGGACACGCCCTGTTCATACACCGATATATATCTTTCTCATCGTCCAAGTTGTCTAGGTTCCTACACCCAAGTACTGTTCCTGTAAAATCTCAGTTTTCTTTTTGGTTCTCAAACAACCGGCGAAACAGTAACTTTTACATTTCATTGTCAAACACCTAACGAAGAGCTCAATTAATCGATGTCATTGTACCCCGAATTCTACATGATCACCTGGTTATTCGTCTTTGCCGAAACTCACTATACTACAGAGAATCTGGAATTCTCCTGAGAGGACGCCCATTGTACTGAAATACTTGTTCACTTAATTCCTGCGTATCTTTCTCCTTACTCTTGGATTGGCATCCTTACCACGGCACTTTGTACTCTTAAGAAGGGTTAGAAGAATCTTACAACTACGAAATAGCCACTATTAACTTTAACGTTGTGAACAAAGCAGAGTTTTATTCCTTCGAAAGAGCCAACACAGAAGAATTCTTCCTACGCCCGGTGACCAGACCCATCGCCTCAACAGAAATCCTTGCAAAGGCCTATAAAAAGTTGACGTTTAAAGGACAAATTTAAAGGAACTTTTTCACATTTGTTTGTTTGGGCTCGTCCAGCCAGGAATTTGAAATTTCTTTTTGTGCATTTTCAAAACTGTTCACTTTGTATTTCGCAAAGGACTTTAATAAAGTTAGTGTTTTCAAACTTCTTAAATTGTATTTCACTTCATAAGTTTTGAAAACCCCTGTATGTCCGTCAATGGTACACTTAGCTATCACTTGCATACATATATTATTCTTAGCCATAATGTCTCACCCTGCTGATCAAACAAGGTCTCATGGAAAATCTGAGTATAAGCTCGATCTACCACATTATTTTAGTGGCGATGGTACTCAAGACTTTGAACAATGGGTTCGTAGGCTAGAGGTGGCAGTAAAGGCATCTCCAGCATTAAGTGAATCTGAATTAACATCTATTTTACCAGCTAGATTAATAGGCGCAGCGTTCAATTTTTGGGATAGCTTAGCAGATGATGTAAAAGAAGATTATGAAAATTAAGAAAAAGTTAAGGAACACTTTCGGAAAACGCCTGTTTATTTTAGACTTCCAGGTCAACACTAAGGCTAGACCCCGCATACCGGGTGAGCCACTGGATGTATATGCAGCGGTAATTTCAAAACTTGTTAATGAAGCGTTTCCAAAATATGGTGTCGCTGCTAAAGAGGGCGAATGTCTTCGCAGATTTTTATTAGGAATAGACCCTCATTTAAAATTGAAAGTGAATGAATTCGGGGCGACCACATTTAAAGAGGCAATTGAAATTGCAGGTAGAATTGAACGTGCAGCTCGTTGCGCTGGTGAAGCTCCACCCAAGGAACCTAAGGAAGCCTCGCCTATTGTGCAACCTGTAGTGGACCCAAAATATAATGCTGTTCAGTCAGTCCATTCGGACCAAATTGCACAACTCGAAAATACTGTTCAGGCCTTAATTGATAAAGTGGACGCTCTTGAGATTAGGTCTCGACGATATTCTTTTAGAAATGATTATCAGAGGGGTTACTCACCGTACCGTACTAGATATGATCAAGATGATTTTTCATACGCTCCCTCATCAGAAAGATTTAATCGGTCTCCCGGTAGAAGATATGGTTGGTCACCGTCACCAGGACGGAACCGACGTTATAACAGATCCCCATCCCCTGCTATGACTAGGCGATATAGATCCCCTTCACCTAGGAGACGTAAAGCTTCGCCACGTGGTGGTGAAACTTATAGATATCAGGATAGATATGACAGATATGAAGACCCCCTACGTAGGAGCAATGACAGTAAATATTATCCCCCTAGATCAAGTAATAGTCCAAGAAGTAAGGTTCACTTTGAAGAGCCGTTAAACTAGAAGGAGTTGATAATGAGGGTCAATTGTCAGCTCTAAATGCAGGGAAGACCCACGAAAAATTACAGGAAGAATTTTCGAGTGAATATGCTCCTCCTGACGAGGACAAACCGTTGCCATATATTAGAGTCATACTGGAAAATACCCCGGTAGATGCATTTATAGACACAGGATCGGATCTTACGATAATGAGTGAACAATTGCGAAACCACATCCCATCTCTGAATAGGCAAGCATACCAACCCCCATATTTTTTTGCAAAGTCAGTGACGGGCGAGAACATTGACTCTGTGGGTACAGTAAGAGCTACGTTGTCCATAGGGTCAAAGCTTTGCAAAAATGATTTTCATGTGGTTAGGAATGTCAGTCGACCATTGTTGCTTGGTTGGGATTTTCTACTACATAATCAGGCAACTGTAGATGTTAGAGGAGGAGTTCTAGTCATAGGAGATGACAAATTCCCATTACTTAGGAAAAGGCACGATGCCCCAGCTAGTTGTAACCTCATTACTGTTGAGCATACTATCATTCCTCCAGAATCTTATGTTCAGATTAGGGCCATGTTAGAAACTTCACCTTACATTATTTCAGCTGATTCATATGTAGGTATATTGGAACCTAAGTATTTTGATGAGCCAGCTATTTTGGTCCCTCGAACTATCAGTAAAATTCACGATGGACATTTATTAGCAACTATAGTTAATCCTACTAAAACTCCAGTCCAAGTCAAGAAGGACAGTCTTCTGGGTCAAGTGTATAGTGTACATGGGTCCAAGGACCCGGAGTATGTTATTCTAGATGAGGAATATATTCCCAAAGAAAAGAGTAAGGGCACTAAGAAAATTTCTAAGGTAAATGTTGACCTCGAACACTTAACACAAGAACAGCGTGATAAGGTAAATGGTTTACTTAGGGAATTTTCTGATGTCTTTCAGGATTTTCCTGGGAGAACAGATTTAGTTAGACATGCTATAAGAACAAACTCTGATCCTATATCACAAAGAGCCTATCGTACTTCTCCCAAAATGAAAGTGGAAATACAGGCCCAAATAGATAAATTACTCAAAGATGACATCATTGAGGAGAGTCAAAGTCCTTGGTCGGCACCAATTGTGCTGGTCAAGAAGAAAGACAACACTTACAGGTTCTGTGTGGACTATAGAAAATTAAATGCAGTAACCATTCGAGACTCCCACCCTCTCCCTAGAGTTGGTGACATTTTAGATGCGATAGCTGGATCACAATATTTTAGTACAATGGACCTTACCCATGGTTATTGGCAAATTATGATGAATGACAATGATAAAGAAAAGACTGCCTTTACGACAGGCCTTGGACTCTACCAATTTCGGGTCATGCCTATGGGACTGGTCAATGCACCGTCCAGCTTTCAAAGGTTAATGGGACTGGTTTTGAAAGGTATAAATTGGATTAAGTGTCTCGTATATCTAGATGATGTTATAATAATGGGCAGAAACTTTGATCAGTATTTAGATAATGTAAAAGATGTTCTCACAAGATTTCGTTAGGCTGGTTTAACTATTAAGGCATCCAAATGTTGTTTATTTCAAAAGGAAGTAAAGTTTTTGGGTCATGTTGTTAATCAAGATGGTATCAAACCTGACAAATCAAACATAGAAAAGGTAATGAACTGGACTATTCCTAGAAACCCAACAGAGGTACATGCATTTCTTGGACTGGCATCATATTATCGAAAATTCATTAAAAATTTTGCCCAAATAGCCTCACCTTTACATTCGTAAACCTAACCCTAACCCTAACCCTAACCCTAACCCAAAAATTTCAGCAGACGAAATTTGGAAAATGTTTTCAAGGGACGGTTCTATTCGAGAAACCAGCGAAAAGATATATTTTATTCCCGTCTTTCGGGTATAAATCTACTGGTGACCATTTTGCAAATAACAACGGTACCCGTCGTGGTCGGCTTTTGAGCAGTCCATGCGGTATTGACCAAAAAAATTTTCAGCAGACGAAATTTGGAAAATGTTTTCAACTGACGGGTCTAGTCGAGAAACACGCGAAAAAATATATTTTATTCCCGTCTTTCGGGTATAAATCTACTGGTGACAATTTTGAGGGTACCTGTCCTGGTCGGCCTTGGATCAGTCCATGTCCTGCCTGGTGGCGATCTGAACATTTTCAGCCGACGAAATTTGGGAAATCCCCACCCCCCCAACCCCCCACCCCCCCCCCCCCCCACCCCACCCCCCCCCCGCAACCCCCACCCCCCACACGCCCCCCCCGCCCACCCCCCCCCCCCCCCCCCCCACCCCCTCCCCCCCCCCCCCCTCCCCCCCCCCCGCCCCGACACCCCTCCCCCCCCCCCCCCGCCCCGCGCCCCCACCGCCCCCCCCGTGCCCCCCCCCCCCCCCCCCCCGCCCCCCCCCCCCAACCACCGCCCCCCCACCACCCCCCCCCCCCCACCCCCACACCCCCCAACCACCCCCCCCCCCAACCCCCAGCCCCCCCCCACCCCCCCACCCACCCCCCCCACCCACCCCCCCCCCCACCCCCCCCCCCCCCCACCCCCCCCCCCCCCCCCACCGCCCCCCCCCCACACCCCCCCCCCCCCACCCCCCCCCCCCCCCGCACCCCCGCCACCACCCACCCCCCCCCCCCCCCACCCGACCCCCCCCCCAACCCCCCCCCCCATTCCCAAAACTTTTTCCCCCTTTTTTTTTTTGTTTTTTTTAAATTTTTTTTTCTGCCTTTTTTCTTCTCCCCCCCCCCAATTCCTTTTCCCACTAATTCCCTACCTACATATCCTGATGAGACTGAAACCTGAGAAAATGCTTTATAAACACATTTGTCCACTAGTGCAACTTTATTCACAGTACTGTACAGTACCACCACTTCCACTTACTTATGAATACCCCAAAGCTTGTCAACCACCCTATGCCATCATCAACATGGCTTCAATACAATATACCATACTTGTCTACGTTACAGTATTTGGATATGCGTGAAATTTTGTACCTGAAGCAAGAACAAGCTAATGACTCATTCTCTTTTTGTGATGTTCTACACAAAAGCCCTCAGAATTTTCAAAGCTCTATTTCAACCTTACTATTGCCGTCAATCAAAATGCAACTTAAAAACATGAACTTGTACTGTGCGAGAATTGCTGTATAATTCATAACAGAATTACAAATTAAATTGAAGGAAACATGCACGGTGAGGCCCACAGAATGCCTACAGTGTTATATCAATGATCTTGGGGAGACTGAATTTCCTTGGAATGGAGCAATACTCATGAACTGTATTGCAGATTATGTGTACTGCACTGTTTATATTGTTCAATGCTTTTAGTAATAATTCAGGCAATGTCTGGAAGTTAAATAGGCTGTCCAGATGTGGCTCCCTCTGATGTAATTGCATGTATTTGAATATAATTTTGTTTCTTTACAGGAAGAACACACAACTGATCGTAAACAAAATTATGCATTAGAGGATCTTGAATCTAAGCCTTGATACAGACAAATTAAATGTGTCCTTTCATGGATACAGGTAACATGCTGTGCAAAAATGCTTGTTGCAAAGTAGTATCAAAATCCAGACCTTTAGCCCAATTGCCTATCAAGTTCCATAGTAAAAATGAAAAATAACGAAGTACAGGAATGAGAAATATCAGTAAACATTAGCATTTTTAGGTCAATTCTGCCAATACACCCATATGGCATGAGAATGGGGGAATATATGGGACCCATACCATATTGGAATACCAATAATCAGTCAACATAGTTGCATTTTTTATAAACTTTCTGAATGTTACCACATTACCAATATACAAGTGCTAGGGGTGAAATTTACAGTTTGGAAAAGGGGAAAAATTCACATAGGAGCATTTAATGTGTGATAATTGTTAAACAGAAGGCTTTGACAAAGCTTTTTTTTCTTAACATCCCCGAAACCCTTTTAAAAAAATGGAACCAACTGCCATTGTGCTTGGTGCTCAGCATTAGCAATGGAGTAGGGAAAACAAGCCAGTGAGCCGCAACTGGAAAAAAGGCCGTGGCCGGCCCGACTTGAACCAATTGGTTGGAAACTGAGCCGTAAAACTCCATCTAACTCTTAAACATGCCCACCAAAATGGTGAGGGGGGAGTGGACTTTAGGGTGGTTAAATTTTTACCTACCTACTTGAAATGCCGTTTTGGTTGTGTCACATTGATTAAATCAAGATGAGCTCCAGCTGATCAAACTGGAAATACGCTCAAAAAAGCAGTTTTAACTGAAGTCGTTTAAACATCAAATACAGATGATGACAAGTTGCAATACATACAAAACATACAATTTTGCCCTACGTGTGTATTCCCTTTAGCTAGAGGTTCAATGGACATGGGTTTAGGTTACAGAGGTTTTCATTACAACTGAGTTCCTACTGAAAAGAAAAGAACATCAAATTTAATACACTGTTACGTGTTTTACTAGAACAATTTCACATACCTTAGACTCAAAACTAGGAACAATTTCACATCAATCAAACATGTATTCCTATAACTGTTAGATGTAAAATACACGAAATTACTTAGGTACTAAACATATTATAAAAAGAGAAACCCCTTCCCCAGACCTTTGCAGGAATATTATCTAAAATACAGTCTAAAGTTGTCAAATGCACATTAATACCTTCTTTTATCCCTACTTTGTACCCAGATCCCTGACATTTGCATTTCATGATTGTTTCTTTTTAGTTATAAAATAAAACTGGTACTGAAGTATACGGGTGGAGGAGGGGTAGGGTTAGGAGGTCTAATGTACCTCTCTACACCCACCCCCAAACCCCCTCTGCCAACATGACTGCAGTCCTGGTGATGGAGTATAGAAAAAGAATAGCCACATCCAATAGTTAAAACTTTCCTCTTCTCAGAATTTACATTCATTAAAGCAAGTCAAACTAACAGTCTTTAATCTTAAAGGTTTTTGTTGTTCATTTGTAGACATTCTTAAGGAAATGCAGTCAGGTCTTTCAGGTATCAAATATCAAATAAGTTTTACTCAATATGCTATTAAAATAATCTGCTGTTGGTTTTATGACATTTGAAGTGGGGTGTAAACAACACTGGGATAAAAAAATTGACAAATTTGTGTTACCATGATTATTTGGAGTTTCTATGCATACCATTCGTCCAGCATGGACCAACGAACATGTTTAAATAGATGGTATCATCACGGTGCACTTCAGCAATCCTGTTTTTTTGTCCACACACCCACATAATACATGGTACCTTTTACATTTAAGACACAGTAAATAAGCATGAATCAAATGATAACATTTTTGAATAACACTTGTATTTTTTGTTTGGAAAATGATGACACAGAACCAAACTTATTTGTTGAGCTTGCTAAGACAAGAATGTAGAGAGTGAATGACCTGGTGGAAGGGGATTGAAAGGTGGTAGTTGGGCAAGAAAGGAGTACATGCTGGGTATGTGGGTGTTGGAATGGAAATGATTTCCCCTCAACACATTATTTAGTCAGGGACTGTCAAAAGTTTATGCTAATATTCAATGGTACAGGACAACTTTTGTTGCATCCCATAATGATCACAGAAAGGCATTTTTCACTTTTGTGCAACATCCTTTATTTTTCCAAAGGTGCGTAGATCCATTTAAACATAGGCATGCAGTACCTGAATTAATCTTGACTTGTAATATCTTGATTTCTGTGCCATTTCTATTAATAAGTCACTGTGCCTGGGCAGCATCCCTGGTATCACCTACCTTATGCTTGATCTATCCATATACATCTCTCATCGATAATTTGTGCTTTCCCAGTCCAACAAAACCTATCCTGCAATCATGATTACTTTTTAAATTCTGACTAGTTCCCTTAACCCTTTCAGTGGTACCATAAACTTATATGCGTGCCTCCCCCCACCAAACACTTCATACACAGTGTCAGTAATGAAATACAAGAATGGGATTTCAGTCTTTGTTTTTCATATGAACTACACTTCCAACAAAGAAACAATATTCTCCACCACAAGTTGTGTTCAGAAGGCAAACAATGCTATGTTCCTGGAAACCAAAAATAGTGCAGAACTCTGATCCCCCTTTCATGAACTCCAGGGCCAGAAACAAAAGCCTGACTTACAAGTCCCCTCAGAAATAGTCAATAGGCTGTACATTGTCATTATGTTGGCCATAGTGGTCCTACTGATTCGTACCTTGTCTCATTATACTTAGTAGAACGCTACCCAAAACTGATTAGTCACTATCCTATCTAATTAATTCCCTTGACAATAAAACATGAGCAGTATACGAGTAGTCTAGATCATGATATGAATTAAAGCGCCAATACTAAGTAAGGATTTCACTGTGCCAGTGATCGTTTCCAATGTATATATGATACTTGTAAGATAAGCTAGAGCAAACAATAGATTCAGCATTCCAAAATTCTGTAACAATCCCGTTCCTTAATTTTTTGTACATGACACATGCATTACAATCTTGAGCCTCATACACTTGTATAGGTGACATGAAAGTTTCAAGCGCATTTTATGTATGCTGTTGCAGTACAGTGACAACACTTTCTTGGACAGTTTCAACAGAACATAAATCCATATGATATCAGGGTATAGTGCAAATTTTGATACATCTCTATCCAAGTGAAATCTAATGTGGACAGTGGTAGGCTTTATCGTATATATTCAATTCCCCTCTCTCGAGAAAAATCTCAAGTGTAGCTGTCAGTCTTTCTGGCGGACCATGATATTTGCCAGGGGGGGGATGGTGCCAATCAGTGAAGCGATGGTCCTAAGTGGATGTTTCGCTGTTATTTCACGTTACTGTTCAAACCACTGAAGTTGTTGACAAACTTGGAAAAGTCTTCTGGCATTTGCCTGCTCTCATAATTTTGCATTGTTCTTATTAAACACAGACTGCATATTGTAACTACTTACAAAGACACTTAGCATAAATGCCAGGGGGCTTGGTCGGAACTAGCATACCCTCCCCCTCAGATTTTGAGCAAAACATCTGTCAGGCAAATTTTGAAACATCTGGATAATTTTCGTGCAGGCAATACAGGTTTTATCTGGGGTAAAAACTGCTCAGCCTTACGACGCGCCCCCCTGGCCCCAGTCCCCCACAAATATTGTGTAACCTACTGTGAACTCAGAGAACACTACACTTGGTACTTATGACACTGCACTTTAAAGCAACAAGCCCAACGCCTTCCACTGTTATATCATGACTGCCCCAATGAGATCAACCAATCATTAAGACCCCTATAGAGTTCTGTAATATGACATTGACAAACTTGTCAACGCAAAAGAAGTGTTACTGTAGGTCTGCTACTGTCCTCGGAATGTGTAGTATCTGAGAATGCAGATCAGCTCTTAAAATCTTAATTTCAAAAATAGCATGATTCCTTTTACAAAGGTAATAAGCTTTTTAATACAACGTGACACTGTCATGAACTATGATGACGAGTAAGAGATATAATCAGCATGCAAATTTACGAGACATCTTAGACGAGAACTAGCTCTAGACATCTCGCAAATCTTTAACAGGAGAAGATACCTTCATTCATTTTGGCCAACAAAACACCCATGAACCAAATCACCTAATTTCCTGTGAACATGTAACCGGGCAACCCAACAGGCATAGTGATCTCAAGTCTTTGTACCGATGTCCCTCAACATCTAAAATGCACTATTTCTGAGTGAGATTATGACACTATAACAATCTCCTATGTGGTCATAGGGAAACATTTATGGAACTCCAAACTAATTGCTGCATGTACTTGTTTTGGTGAACTGTAAAGTTTTTCCTCTTATCTAATTTAAGGATCTTGTGATGCAAGTCAGTATATTTTATATTTTATAGATACTTAGCCATTAGGACAGTGCGAGAAACCTGTAAAAGGCTATCTGAAAAACTCTTTCACTTGTGTGCTGGCTCCTAATTATGGGACTTCAACTCAGACATAGAAATCTTTTTAGACATTCATTTCAGCAGAAAAACCATATGAGCTCTGTAAAAAACATCTACAAGTTCTATTCTCATGAAACGTCAGGTATTGATAACCGTAAACATGCGTGGATCT
Organism: Holothuria leucospilota; assembly: GCA_029531755.1. Lineage (NCBI taxonomy): Eukaryota > Metazoa > Echinodermata > Holothuroidea > Aspidochirotida > Holothuriidae > Holothuria > Holothuria leucospilota. The sequence continues at coordinate 34,851 of CM055964.1, forward strand.
AGCCAAGTCTTACTGCTAACACATGCTTCTGTCCCTAAATATTCAGCATAAAAAAAATAAACAGCTGAGAACCTGTTTCATACACAAGTTAGGAGAAAATGCGGAATCAAAGCAACCTCCACACAGCCAATAGACATCAAATTCAAGACTTGTAAATATTAATCTGGGATTCTATTCAATACATGAAAAGTTAAAAATAAACAAAGGAGGGAAATCGCATGAGAAATAAGCTCTGCATCTTTCTAAACTCCCTGATTCTAGGTTTTCCACTGTGCAACAATACTAATCGCACCTGGCCAATGAAATAATTCAGTAGCTTTATCTTAAATTTTTTTCATCAGTTTAATTCGGTATTTTCATTAGTCTGCTTCAAATAGAATAAACAACAGGAAGTACAAGCATCTAATACCACAAATATACAACTTTATTATTTTTGTAATGTTCTGATGGAACCAAGCAGCCCTAGTATAGTGGTTAGTATGCTCATAGCTCTATATCGATGCAGGGTGTGGTTCACACCAATCCTTCCTGAGCTGTGTTGCTGTATACTGGCCCAATAAGCATGACACTTATCACTACTTCCTTGGCCTGGACTCTGCCCCACCACCTAGAAATGGGTAAAGCTGTGTGCTTACAAGAGGTTATCCCGCGATGACTGATGTTCCACCTCTGTGAGCATGGTTTAACCCTCATCCACCTGCTATACCATGGACACTCATGGAGTTTGTCATACTGTAGCATTGTTAAGTCAGTACTTATCTCTAATTTCCATGGTAAGACTTGTAGTGAGAGGGTACATCTCCCAGGGTGGAAAACAAGTCAAGTCCATCGCTGGACATAAACCTTGTGACCAAAGCTTAGCCCATATCTAAGGTTGTGGGGCAAGGACAGAAGTAGTGAAGTGTCTTGACTTATGGACAGTAATACAGCAACACAGCTTAGGGAGGATTGAGAGGCACACACCGCTTAGTCATCAAAGAGCTATATGCAACTACCACTAACTAGGCTGCTTGAGTATCAGTAATCATACAAAATAATTAAAGTGTTATATTGTGTTGTATTATATGCGTGTCTTATGTTTTATTATCTAGTTTGAGCAGACTACATGAAATACTGATAAACTGATGAGACAATGTGATATTAGAACAGTACTGAATATTTCATGGTACCGGTGCAGATAGTATATTGTTTCACAAATGTAAACCAAGATAATCAGGAGTATTTAAGGAAAGATTGCAGGAGCTATTTCTTCAATGGATATTTCCTATTGTTTAATTTTCCCTTCATTATCTGAATAGAATCCCATATTAAATATTACTAGTCATTATTTGCATGTCATTGACTGTGTGGCGATGCTTTTGAGTCCGCATTTTGTCTCCTAACTTGTGTATTGAACCAATGCTTCTCACAGCTGTATGGTCGCTGAATATGTTAGGAATAAGCATGTTAGGCAGTAAGAACTTGGCAGTCCAGATGTATTACGGTATAATACTGACTGTATTGCATGATAAGAGAATGAAACTAGTTGAAGTTTTGTTACAAGAGCTTAGCATAGGGGTTTTTCTGTCTGAAATGAATGTCTAAAAAGGATTCTATGTCAGAGTTGAGTCCTAAACTTGGAAGCCAGACCAAGTGAAAGCAAGTTGTTCAGACGCCTTTACAGTTTTCTCCCACTGTACTTAATGGCTAAGTAATTAATAAAAATTATAAAATACTGACTTGATCCAAGTCTAATTAGAAGGAAAACTTACGATTCCAAAACAAGTAAACATGCCAGCTAATTAGTTTTGTGGAGTTCATAACATGTTTTCCATGAACCAACAGGATATTGTTATCGATGTCAAACTCACCTCAGAAATAGTGCAAATTTAGATTGTATAGGAGACAGCTGTAAAAGTGACCTTAGAGATCCTCCACATGCCTGTAGGCGTTTACTGTTCAACAGGAAATTATTGATTGGATCCATGTATTGTTTTGTTGGGCCAAATGAAGGGAATTTCTCCTGTAAAGATTGCGAATATGTCTAGAGCGGTTCCGTAAAGATTGCTCGCAAATTATGCCATTCTGGCAAACCGTTACTGTGTCATCCATAGTTTCATTGACAGTGTCACGTTGTAATTAAATAGCTATTACCCTTTAAAAAGGAAGATCATATCATTTTTTGAAATTAAAGATTTTAAGAGTATCTGACATCTAGAATACTAACAATGAGTGACTAGCAGACCTACGTACTCTTTCTGACAATGTTTGTCAATACATATGACGAATATAAAGGGTCTATAATGATTGGGTTGACTCATTGGGTGGAAGTCATGATAGCAGTGAAGGTATGTGCTTGTTGTTTAAGTGCATTGTCATAAGTACAAGTTTATGTGTCTCTGTTCAGTAAAAAAGGTACAGACAATATTGTGGGGGATGGGGCAGGGAGGCAGTTAGAGCCATAGAGCCAGTTTTATTGTACCCACAGAAAAACCTGTATTGCCTGCGAAAAATTACCATATGTATTGTCAAAATTTTGCCTGAAGATTGTTCTTCTCCCACAATCATTGAGGGGTAGGGTAATGCAGTCCCCCATCACACCCTGAGCTTTATGCCCTAATAGGTTGTCTTTTGTAAGATAGTATCAAACATGCAATTTTCTGTTATTAATAAGGAAGCAATGCAAAAATTATGTAGAGCAAGAGCAAATTGCCAGAGGACTTCCACAGTTTGTCAACAACTTAGTGGTTATGAAACAGTTAAGTGACAAATAAAACAGCGACCCACTTAGGACCCGTCGTCCTGTGACATTGGCAACCATCGCACAATATCAGGTCGCCAGAAAGACTGACAGCTACCTTGAGAATTTTTACTGACCAGAGAGGGTGAATATATACCATAAAGCTACCACTTCCCAATTTAGATTCACTTGGTAGAATCAAATTATCTTGCTTATCACCTGATATCATATGATTTATGTTTCTGTTGAAAACACTTTTCCAAAAAGTGTCAACTGTACTGCAACAGCATAACATAAAATGGCTGAAATTTCATGTGAACCTATACAAGTTGAGTCATAAGATTTTCATGCAGTGTCATTGTACAACACAAAATTTAAGAAGGGAATGTTCAGTAAATTTAATGTGTGGGAATCATGAAATCTATTTTGCTCCTACTTACATACGTCCCCCCATATACCATGGAACGATCACTGGCAGTGAAATCCTTACTTAGATGGCGCTCTATTCATATCCTGAACTAGACTACACTGAATCTGTACCAGCTTGTTTCATTGTCAGGGATTAGACACAGGAAAGTGACTACAGTTTTTTGTGTCGGTTCTACTAAGTAATGAGACAAGGGTACCTAAATCAGTAGTACGACTATGTACAACAATATAGTACAATACAGCCTATGACTGATGAAGGGGCTTCAGTCAGGCTTGTTTCTGCCCTGGAGTTCATGTAAAAGGGGAGTCAGAAGTTTCATGCATAATTTTGGTATCCATGTGAAGATTGTTATGCCTTCTTAACAAAACTTTTGGAGAATATTTTATTATGTTGGAAGTGATTTCATATGAAAAACAGACGAAATCACCATTCTTGTAATTCATATCCTGCACTGATATGAATTGGTTTGTATGTGAGGTGAGGAGCAGCTAATAAGTTGTATTGTGTCCCTAAAGGTGTTAAGGGAAACTCGTCAGAACATAAAAGTCAACATTGAATTTGCAGGATAGTGTTAATGTTGTGCACTGGAAAGAACAAAATTATAGCTAGAGATAAACATGAGTTCACTCAGCACAGGTAGGGATACCAGGATGCTGCCCAGGCGACGTGCATTATAATAAATGCCCAGAAAATTCAGATTATACAAAGTTCAATTAATTCAGTACTGCATGCCTATGTTAAATGGAATCCTAAGCCTTTGGAAAAGGATGTGCACAAAGTGAAAAAGCCTTTCTGCTGATCATTATGGATGGCAAAGTGTGTCCTGTACCCATGAAATCTTAGCAAACTTGAAGTCCCTGACTAATAAATGTGTTGATGAAAAAACACCCCCCAAACCCCATTCGTATCTGGTGTGGGTTGTGTATCACATTAAATGCAATGTTTTTCTCCTTCTTCCAATTTATCAGGTTCTTAAGATCAAGTACAAGCCAAGACTACAATTTAAAGGGCAAGTGCTGCACCCATAATATGAATACCTTGATATCTTTAATTCATATACAACAGCTCTAATAAATGCAATAAATATTTTTGTTGCTGAAATGTTCAGCTCCTGCAGAATTACTACTTGAAGTATCTTTAAAAATCAATACTTCTGTTCTGAAACAATAAAAAAAAAACTGGCAAAGGAAGAAAAAAGAGATGTGAAAAATTTAGGTTATGTTTTCAAAGAAAGCGTAAGTGGCTGCTTATTAATTCGCTTCACAGACCTGACAGATACATACAGCAGCTTTGTAAACTAGGAAGAGAGGAGAGAAGATAAAAACTTTTTGCAGTCATCCAAATTTTTATCACCTTTTCCAAGGAGTGCACAACACATCCTTTCTTCAGAACCCTCCTCTAGCCTCAAAGGTACTTTTTAAAGGGGCATATTGAGTGCTATGGAAACTTAACAAAGGTGTTGAAGGGTACTAGCATAATTAGTCACGTTTTACATCCAATAGTTAAGCAAAAGTTGAATTATTGAATTTTTTGTATCCTGGCTTATAATGGTTGTGTGCCTAATTTGTAAATGGGGTCTGGTCACAAATTTGAGAAACCGAATGAATCATTAATTTACTCATGAAAAATTTATTTGTATGTAGGATATGGGGATTGTTCTAAGTTCGACCATTGTCATTAGTTTATGAAAGGAAACTTTACATGTTTCCCAAAAATCTGCTGAATTTACAAACCAAATCAATGTGCTGCTTTAAGGTATGAGAAATCATGATTTTTCCATAAAAAGTCTTTGTTGTTTAGCAAGATTGAAAAAGGCTACATAAACGATTGACCCCCACCCCATGTTTCATTTTGCACCCCTTCTAAAAATGATGAAAAAACGGATGACCCCGAAAGGACATGATGCCCACCACAATTCCTCACAGCAAGAAAAGAAAAATTGTACCAAGATTGAATTGAATTGGTTGATACAAAACCTTGAGAAGAGCATAATCTAATTGGGAAGATACAGCCTGAAGCACTGCCTGATGTGGAAGTTTCACTTGGAATATGACCCCTTGACAAAAAAAACTGCTTTTGCGCCCCGGTTTGGCTCGGTTGGGCGGAGACAAACGGGAAAATACAGTCTGAGGGAATTTTGGGCCATGAAGCTTTAAAAACAGCACTTCATTACTAACATGCCCCTACAACTGAAAGATGGAACTTCATGAAAATTGATAGGAAAGTGTACCTTTATATTCAAAGGCTTTCAGCTAAGAGAGAAAATTTGTGTAAGGAGGGTACAATTCATTCAATTTACGATTAATGTAAAACCCTAAATTGAAAAACGTTGACAAACTGGGGGCGCCCAGTGGGGTTTAAAGCAGAAAATTGACCAACAATTACTTTCAGTGAATGAAAATGTGTATATTTGGGAAAACTTTTTTCCTTTAAAAGATGTCTACTAAGGTTCTAATTTAACCTTTGCATGGGAAATTTTAATACACAGTATGATAAACGTTTCTAAAGTATGGCATTCCCTTGAACATCAAAGACAGAGATATGCATGGACAGTACAAAAAACCTCCAATAAAATGACACCCCCCAAGCTTCTGGTCTGGGTTTTTGGTAAAAACTAATTTTTAAAAAAAACCCTTTTCCCAACCCCCCATCCCACAAAACCCCTTATACCCTCCCCTTAAGGGACCTGGATCAAAAAGCTAGCATAAAAACCCTTAGCAAACCTCTGGGCTAAATGTCAACAAAGTGATTTCGACTAAGGAGCGAGAGGGGGCCCTCAAATTTGCTCTGTAAGTCCCCTTTCCAAATTTCGGGGGAGCACTGAAAGGGGACACAGAAAAGGGAAAAGACTGTTATGGAAAAAATAAAAAAAACCTGGCTTGAGAGAAAATTGAAATCAATTTTTATGTGGACACATTTAAATCCCTGTTTTTAAAGGAAAAGTGTGTGGAAAAGATTCAATAAAAGGATTTTCAGTGGCTTTTCCGGGGGCCAAGGGGGAAAAGAAAAAAAAAATTTAGGTAAAACACCCTTCAAACCCCGGTTTAGAATAATGTTTCCCTAACTCCCAGTATCTAAATTAAAGATATTTATTTTGCCAAAATATCCACTTTCACAAAAGTACGAATGTTGTGTAAAAGGGGCCCACATCACAATTCTTTTTTCCTTTTAAAATTTTTGAAGCCGTTTGTCCCCGAAATTTGAATTAATTGTTAAAAATTTTCCATCTAGGTTTGCATAAATCTAAACCATTATGAGCTCCAAAAAAAAGGGGTTGCTAAATTTAAAAACAGGTAATATCATAAAGAAAAAAAAAACCTTTCAAAAATTCCCATCTACCCTTCCCCCCCCCCCCCCCCATTCCCTTTTTTTTCCCCCTACCTTTGGAAAAAAGGGGAAATAAAAATCACAAACCCCCTTTTTCCCCAAAAACCTTTTTTAAAAAAAACCCACCCCCCTTCTGAATACCCAAAGCTTTCAACCACCCCATCACATTTTAACATGGCTTAATACAAATACCATACTTTTAGTTACAGTTTTTATATGTAATTTTTTCCCGAACAAAAAAAAATTGACCCTTCTTTTTGGGTGTTCTAAAAAAACCCCGAATTTTAAAATTTTTTTTAATTTTCCTTTTCCCATAAAATGAACTTAAAAACATGAATTGTACGTGAGAATGCGTAAATTCAAAAACCCCAAAAAATTACAAATTTTAAGGAAAAATGAGGGGGGCCCCCCAAACCTAAAGGGGTTAATCAAATTTGGGGAATGATTCGGGAAAGGAGCAATACTCTTATTTCAGTAATTTGATTTTTTTAAGCAATGTTTTAAAAAATTTTTGATAAAATTGATTTTCTTCCCGGGAAAATGTTTTGAAAAAAAATTTTTAAAAAGGGGGAAAAAAAAACCAAAGATCAAAAAAATTTTTTTTTTAGAGGACTTTGAAAACTCCCCGTTACAAAAAATTAAAATTTTCCTTCCCGGGTTTAAAAAAAAATTTTGGGGCAAAAATTCCCCCAAATTAAAATAGATTTTTGCCCAATTTCCATCCCAATTCAAGAAAAAGGGAAAAAGGTAAAATAAAATCAGAAAAATTAGCATTTTTTTTTCCCCCTACCAATTTGGGGGAAGGGGAAAAGGGGAAAAAACAATAAAATAAATTTAAGCAAAATTTTTTGGGTTTTTTAAATCGGAATTTAAAAAAAAAACCAATGGTGGGGGGAATTTACATTTTAGAAGGGGGAAAAAAAAGGACCCAAATGGGAAAGTTCGGGGGGCTTCAAACTTTTTTTTTAAACCCGAAGCTTTAAAAAAAAACCCAAATGCCTTTTTGGGGTGAAGGGGTAAAAAAAAAAAAACAGGGAAAAAGGAAAAAAAACCTCCCGGGATTAAAAAAATTTTTTAAAAAAAACCCCAAAAAACCCCCAAAAACAAAAAGCCAAAAAATTAGTTTAAAAAGGGGAAAAAAAAAATTTTTTTTAAAAAAAATTAACAAAAAAAAAAATTTAAAAAAAACTAAAAATGAAAAAAAAGCCAAAAAAATAAAAAAAACGAAAAAAAAAAAAAATAATATAAAAATTCAAAAAAAAAAAAAAAAAAAAAAAAAAAAAACAAAAAAAAAAAAAATTTAAAAAAAAACCCAAAAAAAAAAACAATTTAAAAAAATTTTTTTTTTAAAAAACAAAAAAAAACCAACCAAAAAGGAAAAAAAAAACAAAAAAAATTTAACTTTTAATAAAAAAAAAAAATTTTTGGGAAAAAATTTTTTAAAAAGACCCCCCCCAAAAAATTTAAAAAAAACAAAAAAGGGAAAAATTACAAAAAAACCCACCCCCCAAAAAAATTTAAAATAGTTTTTTTTAAAAAAAAATGGGAAAAAAAATTATAAAAAAAATAGGAGGATAACCCCTTCCCCCCCCCCCCAAAAAAAAAAAAAACTGGGGGAGGAAAAAAAAAAAAGAAAAAAAAAAAAACCCCCAAAAAAAAAACAAAACACACAAATTTTTGGGAAACAAAAAGGGAAAAATTTCAAAATTAAAAAAAATCAAAGATTAAAATTTGGGTTTTAAAAAAATTTAATTTTAAAAAAAAATAAAAAAATTACAAAATTTTAATGAAAAGACAGCAAAAAAAAGGGGAAAAAAAAAAAACATTTTTAAATAAAAAAACATAACCACAAAAAATTTTTTACACCCCCCCTAATATGATTTTACAAAAAAAAGGGAAAAAGGAAATCATTTAAACATTTTAAAAAAACTTTTTTTTTTTAAAAAAAAAAAAAAAAAAAAGGAATGTAAGAAAAAAGAGGAAAAGGAAGGAAGGGGGGGGGAGAAAAGGAATGTAAAAAAAAAGAAAAAAAAAAAAAAAAAAAAAAAAAAATTTTTAAATTCTGGGACGGGAAAAAACACCCATAAGAAAAAAAAAAAAATTTCAATTTTTAAAGGAAATTTTTCAAAAAAAAAAAAAAAAAACCATTTTTAAAAAAAATTTTTTTAAAAAAAACAAAAAAAATTTAATAAAAATTCGGGACATTTTATCCCCCCTTGGCGACAAAAAAAAAAAAAAAAAAAAAAATTTTTTTTTTTTTTAAAATTTTTAAATTTTCTTTAAAAAAAAAACCCTAATTTTTTAAAAAAAACAAAAAAAAAACCCCCGGAAATTTTTTTGGGGTTTTTAAAGGGAAATTTTTTTTTTGGGGGAAAAAAAAATTTTTTTTTTTTTAAAAAAACCCAAAAACCCCCAACAAACAATTTTAAAAAAAAAGGAAAAAAAGGGAAAAAAAAATAAAAAAGGAAATTTTTAAAAATTTTTTTAAAAATTTTTTTTTTTTTAAAAAAAAAAAAAAAAAAAAAACAAAACCCCCCCCCCCACAAGTTTGTTCGGGAAAATTTTAGGGTACCCAAAAAATTTTAAAAATTTCCCCCCTTTTATAATCCCCCAAAAAACAAAGGGCTTGTTTATTTAAGGTTTGTCATTATTTATATTAAGATAGCCCTTTTTTCAGTAAATACAAAAAAAAACTTAGTAAATTTTCTTTGACAAAGAAAAAGGGGGGATCATGTTGTAAAAATGAAAAGGGAACCCCCAAAGGGGTTTACTCCCTTGTTTTAAAAAACTGTTTAATAGGAGCAAAATAGATTCAGATTTAAAAATTTTGAACACCCCTTAAAATTTTGTACCTGAATGATTTAAAAGAAGAGGACATGAAATTTTGCCCCTTTTTTTTGTTGATACGGAAAAAACCCAAAATTTAAAAAAAACCTAAATTAAGAAAATTAGGTGATAAAAATTTGAAAATTTAAAAGGAAATTTAAAATTTGGGGAATGAATTTTCCCCCTTTTAAAAAATTGGTTTGGTCAGTTTCTCGACCTGTTTTTTTTGAATTTAAACCCAAGATCCAAGGGGGGGCCGTTTTTCACTTTTTCAACCCAATTTCAAATTAGTTTAGGCAATTTTCCCGTTAAATTTTGCTTGGGTTTTTATTAAAAACAAATTTTTTTTTTAAAAAAAGACAATTACATCAACCGGGGGGGGATCATACCTCCCCCTAGTTTTAGCAAAAAAAATTTTTTGGGGAAAATTTAAAAAATTGGTTTTTGCACCTAATTTTTGGGGAAAAACTTTTTTCCCCCCGCCCCCGCCCCACCCCCCAAATGGAGAAAAGAGAACCAAAAAGTATTGCGTTTTTTAAAAAACACACCCCACTTTTTAAAACTCCACCCCAATTAACCCCCCAAAAAACCCCTTTTCGTAAAAATTTCAAATTTCAAAAAAATAGGGGAAAACCCCCATTTTGATTCCCCCCCCCCCCCCACCCCCCCCCCCCCCCACCCCCCCCCCCCCCCACCCCCCCCCCCCCCCACCCCCCCCCCCCCCCACCCCCCCCCCCCCCCACCCCCCCCCCCCCCCACCCCCCCCCCCCCCCACCCCCCCCCCCCCCCACCCCCCCCCCCCCCCACCCCCCCCCCCCCCCACCCCCCCCCCCCCCCACCCCCCCCCCCCCCCACCCCCCCCCCCCCCCACCCCCCCCCCCCCCCACCCCCCCCCCCCCCCACCCCCCCCCCCCCCCACCCCCCCCCCCCCCCACCCCCCCCCCCCCCCACCCCCCCCCCCCCCCACCCCCCCCCCCCCCCACCCCCCCCCCCCCCCACCCCCCCCCCCCCCCACCCCCCCCCCCCCCCACCCCCCCCCCCCCCCACCCCCCCCCCCCCCCACCCCCCCCCCCCCCCACCCCCCCCCCCCCCCACCCCCCCCCCCCCCCACCCCCCCCCCCCCCCACCCCCCCCCCCCCCCACCCCAGTTCTAAGCCACAGCCTTGATTTTGACACGTTTTTCGGGGAATTTTGAAAATACAAAACGCCCATAATCGGAGAGGAAAAAAAATCGAGGCGTAACGCCCATGCGTCAAAGGCAACTGCGAACCACTGCAGGAAAGCGTTTAGCCGGGAAACCGCGAACTCATTCCTCCCATTGTGCCCGCATTTTCGCTGTTTGGCTAGCATTGAACACCCCAACACCTGCTGCCACCGCCCAACCCTTTGAAAAACCCGCATTATCAGTACATGATAGAGCCTACAAAACAAAACCCTGCCTTAGTGAGTTACTACCTCCCAACTAAAGCCACAAAATTAGCAAATTACGGTACCGAAGTCACATCATAGTTGCATCCCGCTGCTATGCCTGGGGGGGGGAGGGGGAGGGATGTGCGAAAGGCACTCTTGGTCACGAAGACTGTAGCAACATAGCTAACCTCCATAGCAAGGTATCGAAAATATTCTAGATGGAGCAATCGAGTCTAATAGCCCGCTGCGCACGCAACTTACAAACTCAAAAACAAATGCCCGTTGTCGCGCAGTGTAGAGTGCAGGGTTTCGTCTAAGAAATTTCAACCCAACGACAGGAACGGAATGTTTTTATTAAGAAGCCGACTTTATCATAACCAACTCAGTCCTATGACAAAAATAAACAGTAATTACCTTTTGTACTGTACAGGGCCAGTGCATTAACATTCCCATTCAACTTAACTACGTCCTCCTGGTGGTAAGTCCTTTTAAGATATGTACAGCCAACATTTTTGTGAAAGAAGACTAGTTTCAAGAAAAAATCCGCATTATGGAAAGTGTGTGATGCCGTTTGGGTGTGAATTTAACTCGGTCCACGTCTTCCATTGGTACATCAACTTAGAAGCAGCACGGTGTCCGTTTTAACGCCGAACGTGCTACGTGATATCCTGAATTGTGCTGCATCAGAGATTAAGAGTAACACTAAACAACCAATGAATCGCTTATCATTTGGAGCAGGTTTTTCATTTTGCGAGTTTGTCAGTATCAGTAGCAGATATTTTTGCCGGCAAATTAATGGAAATTTAACATTGACGTGATTTGCTCAAAGACAGTGTTACCACGTTTGCGGGTGCCTGTACAGAAAAACCACCTATAAAATTAAAAAAATTTGAATTTTGTTGAATTTTCCCCTTATACCACCTCCTCAGCCCCCCAGGCCGGCGGTCTCAAGCCAACGACATGTCAGAAGGTGGACCTGCATCTACCTTCTTCGGAAAACTTGAGAGCTATGCGAGCGGAAACTAACTACGGAACGTTGTCAAGTTTCGGACCAGTGAGCTGTTTCCTTGAATGCTTGAGAAGCCCGGCTTAGCAGATTGACGAATCTTTCGTGATCTATTTTCTGTCAGACGTCGTTACACATTAGTATAGATCGTAAATTGACCCGCCGGACACCTAACAGTTCGAGCCTACAAAACACTGCTGTTATGGTCACTTTCCCTCACTTAGTCCTACGCACAACAATGAAATGTAGGCAGAGAGGAACCATGCACAGTGATAAAACGTAACCATTTACTCCCCTCAACTATTCAGAACCCGGTTAGTACAAGACTACTAAGATCTGATTAGACGCACTTGAATCAGGTGATGCCAATTGTAGATAAGGCACTGTGTACCTATGATAAACTGTCTCCTGGTTCCAATAACGTGTTGAAAAATTAATGTGTTGAGAGTTGAGACACTGAAATTATGTGAAGCAGAAAAATGCAATAAATAATACCATGGGAAGTGCTATATTCACGGCGGAATGCTGGTAGGTCTAGATTTTGTCAAAAATTTTTCTTGTACGACTCCGAGTGCGCCAACGGCTAGTGTGGCGCTGGCGCTCCGCTTAGATGGTATAATGCTATCAATCACAGGTCGAACAACTTCGCCCCCCCCTTTTCAGAAATTCTGGATCCGCCCCTGGTTTTGTTGTCGTAGTCATAGGCTTAGGGAATGGGGTGACTGAGTGTGTGGGGTGAGCAGGGGCGTAGCTAGGATGAAATTTTTAGGGGGCCTAGGTAAAAAATAGGGGGCCGGCACCGCCGAGAGTCAGGCTTGTCAAGACTATCCTAAGAGTATTTATTGACTAAAAACCAATCGGTCAAAGTGCACTGAATGTCCCACCCATGTGAGGGTGGGGGGGGGACCACGTTAGTGTTCTCCAATTTGCAGTGTTTCGATACCCGCACCAGTACGTTTCTTCCCTTGGCCTGTACTTTCACTAAACATTAAGCCATTCATAAAGCTTACTTACTGCGTACGTTATTGTGTGCACACAAACCGCAGGTCAATTCTAACGTTTTTTAGGGCATACATAGATACCCATATGTAAATTTCAGTAAAGAAAGTTGAGGCACTTCCATTACACGACACGACTGTACGTTTAAGTATACGCACTACATATGTAAGAACTGTCTTTGCACAGAATTGAACTAGCCACAACGTACGCGGTAGGCTATCGCGGCTCATAATCCTAAAGAGGTAAATTCTGTACGTTTGGCGTTTTGGATGCTTACATTTTGTTGTTCAAGGAGACACACTGAGGTAAGTGCCTATTATCTATTGTGAGTGTAAGTCTATGTTGGACGACGAAAGCCTGCATTCGTAATAGTCGCACAGGGTATCGTAATAAATCCTGTTGCTAAATCACCATAACGTTTTGTCACCTTAGTGTACTTAAACGCTGTATGCTTTTCTGAAACATAGTAAGGATTGCACTGTCTATCCGTAAGCGAGGCGGCAAAGAAGGCAACTAAGTGTCTCTTACCTTCGCTTTGCAGCTCTGAAAGTAGAAAGTAAATCTCAGATATAGGCGACTAGCCACCATTCTGTAGCGCCAACCTTTCCATAATGGCGGCGAACAACAGGTAAAATAGTGTTCCTTCAGCGACAAAAGTACTACTGTTCCTTAACTCTTCAAGAAATATGGGGGACAATATACCTCTTCGTAAGTTACGAATAGTACCAAAATGTTGTCGCCATTTTGTGCACTTGATACATAAAGGACCACGACTGAACGTCGGAGACGAAACTATTTTAGACCTAACTCTTGCTTTCAAATTGGCCAAAATTTTGTACAGGGCTTGTATTAGACCTTGGTCTCTAAGTCAATAAGTACTCTTAGAGACTATCTAAGCGGAGCGCCACCATAAGTTGGCGCGGGGCGTGCCAGAAAATTTTTGGTTTTACAAACCCTCCAGATGGCCGGAAACGGCACTTCCCACGTGTTTTAAGCTGCGTGTACCCAGCCTTGAAATTCAAACCTCATGTCTATCATTTCTCAAATAATGGGGAAAAAATCAGTCCATGAAAAATGGTAATACACAAGGCCGCACATACATTTGGCCTTGGGGAGGGACTAAAGGAAACGAGTGTCTCCCTCCCCCTTGGCGAAAATTTGTAATTTTAGGAGGGCTTATAGATAGCAAATGGTGCAATATTTGAGGGATTTCAGCTTTAAAAGGAAAACAAAAAGTAGTTGTGGCTAAGTGCGACAAAAGTCATTTTTGAGAGCGTGGTGGATATGATGTGAAGCATGACCTCAGTCATTAAATTCGGTTGTTGGGGAGGGTTTAAGGGAGGGGGGTGAGTGTTATTGGTTATAAAACGTTTTTTATGACTAAACTGGCACGGTTTAAAAACGTTTTGTGTTAACTGAGAAATTACGTAAGCCATTGATGATTGAAGCTACCTATAGCAACAACAGCAACATTGTAGCTATGCATAATCGCGTGTAGCGAGGAAAATTTTAGAAAAGTAGGCTAGAAATACATCCTAATAGAGCTATAAATGATTTGTGATGTGTACAGATATAGGCATGAAAATATTGCTCTGCCTATTTGAAAGTGTTTAAGTCCTATCATTACGATCACAGCTATTTCTTATATTTTTACTGCGTTTTCTCTCAATATTCTCAAAGTTGGAAACGGTGCTCTTTGAAAATTTCTGGGGGCAATTGCCCCCCTACCACCCCCCACCCCCCGCTGTGTGCGGCCTTGGATATCATATGCGCTGAGATGATACAAGAATCATACTGAATTATGCATCCCTTTTATTTATTCTGCCTGCAATTCTCCCATATTCACCTTCTAGTATATCACTGTTAAATTTGTCCATCACCCTATCCATAGGCTACATGTCCACTATGGTACTCAATTCATAAACACCTTTATTGATTTCCTGCATTCTGATTGGCTGAAAACCATTCGAGACCAGTCTCGAATCGCGATTCGAGACTGGCCTTTGCCAGTTAGGAGAATTACTTTTTCAAGGTGAATTGAATGTCACTGTTACTACTGTACTGTGTACTATGCTTTGTCCATGATGTGTTACCATAGCAACATAAACCATAACATCTGAGTAAGAAAACCAATTACTGTAAACTACTGTAGTATTACACTGTTAAGCCTAGCACCCCTGTAGCTATAACCATTCAAAGCATAATGCTCATTTCATCCCATGAATGAATGCTAGCAAAACCATATTCATCTTCTTGGATACTGCCAGTGGAATGGCTAAAAGAGCGTATAACCTTACAGTATGCCAAGGGTACATTTTGTTAACGAACGGTCTGCCTGTTACAAATATTCCACTCCTAATTTTCCTAAGTTGGACTGCATGGTAAAGAAAAGTGAATTTGGTCTCTGTGCTGCTAATGCCAGCATGGGGCCTGCGTTATTAACTATGACATGCAAAGCCAATGGTAAACAGGTTTTACTGACAGTGTCACTGACAGGTTTTTACGTTTGAACCAATTCCGCTAACACTAACAGGCATAACAGGCCAGCACGGTCTTCATTTCTAGTTCTACGCCGAGCTAGGCTTCTTTTGAACTAATGTTGTAAATAATTTAAGCTAGGACTAACGTTAGGCCTGCATAATCTATATTAAAAACTTGAACACATTTTCAAAGTTACCAACACTATAATCCTCTTCCAAAGAGGCTAAAGTCTTTAAATCACCGTCTTACTTTGGATCTTGAACGCAAGTGTGTTAACTACTTAATAGTCAAATTAAATGTCCGCATGCATGTCGTTGAAGGCTGCACTGCACACAGTATATTGCAGTACACCGTAGCTGCACAGCACTGTGTATTGCGAAACTTTCGTGGTGTAGAACTTTACTGTAAACAATAGCCAGCTAGAAGTTAGTTTCCTTGTTATAATGCTCAGCCTCATCTCTACAACGATGTATCATAATTCAGAGATAAACGATTTTGCGTTAAATTAATCAGTTAAATTAAATTTCGTTCGATGAATTGAGATTCCAATCAAATATGTTAAGTGAAAAATATTTGCGTGGTTGTCCACTTTCTTTTGGCTTGCAAGTTGTTCGCTACTATCGCAAGAAAACTAAACCATGACGTCATAATAGCTCCTAAGTTAGCTAGGAGAATTAAAATTTGAATCTGTAAAATTTTTGTCGAAAATTCAATGTTTTTGTCGATTTCCCAACATTTTAATGTTGAGTGTTTATGTGAATGGGGATAAAAAGCAGGGTGCCCGGTCTTAAATGTGTATTCGAGACCTCCGATGACGTCAATCCACAGAGGCAGCGGACCTCGGCTGTCGCCTCGGTCCGCTCAGCCTCTATGATGACGTCATCGTCGGTCTCAAATCACATTTAAGACCGGGCACCCTCGCATTTATCCCCTAATTACATATCCCCTAGATCATATAGGTACATTTTTCCCCAATCTAGGGTTACCATATTGATTTTCTAGCAAGGAGGACATAGATCATTGTAATGATGTAGGGGTCTATGGGTGTCTCCTTCCCTTTGGAAATTTTTCCGGTTTTCAATGATGTCTAGATGCAAAATGGTGCTGTATTTGTTCACGGACTCAAGTCATCGGTATATTACTTGGTCAGACCTATAATAGGCCTAACACCAGTAAATCTTTCAAACTATTCAACCCGCAAAGCAGAAGTAGGGATCATGTGGGAAACGCACGAAATTCGGGCCTTGTTGGCAATTTAAAAATCTGCCCGGACGCCAGTGCGAACTAGCAAAAAGAGGACTTGTCGAAAACAATCGTTCTACAGTGTACTTGTCATGGGCAAGGAGAGAGACACGACATACTTGTTAAGGATAGAAAAATTATTCGAACGCAGTACCTTACCGTACGGCATATTTAGTGTATGATACCGTATAGAAATGATCGTGTAAGGATGGTCTCCAGTGTATGGTTGCCATGTTTTCAGTAAATCAAACAGCCATCCGAAAGGCAGAAAGGGTTTAAACCTGACAATGTCACATCCGAATTTGTCGTCGAGACGTTCGTTTCATCGTCCAAGTGAATTATAGGCCTATGCGAATTGAACGATAGATCATATACCTAATTTAGTGCAAGTAGGCATTTTTAAGTTACAAGTTGATTTCATACGTGCGCAAAATTCACACATTTACTTTTTCTAAATTCTTACACATTTTATTTATTTATTTTTTGAAGGAAATATTTCAAAGTTTATTTCCGTCCGAACATTTATTTTTTCTTAACTCTTACACATTTTATTAGGACACAAAATATTTGGGGGCCTGACGAATACGTAGGGGCCTAGGCCCCCAGGCCGCCCGTAGCTACGCCACTGGGGGTGAGGCTGAACTCCCAGTCAGAACGTGTGGATCTGTGTGGGGGCTAAGGTATGTATGCTCCCCCATTAAGTACGAAGACCCTTTTGTATCAACTCCGTGAAATTTATCAAAATCTTTTTAGTATCAAACTATTTTAAAATGTTATTCGAAAACTGCACAAAAGATAGCATCAAATTGCATTAAGGGACCCTCACATATAGAAATATTTTTTTACGAAGAAGAGGTGGACACTTCCTTCCTTTAGACCCCTTATCTAGGATGGCGGTCTAAAACATTCAGTATCCCCTGCTGAAAACATTTCCTACACGTGTGGTCGTAGCCATAAATAAATTTGGTCAAGGCGTTTGTGTGGCATCTGACCATGTTTTGTAAATACGTGTAGCCTAGTTCAAGTAAATCATGCATAGCAGTAACGTGCTAGTCGAGTGGTCCCATGTTAAAAACTCTTGTTCTCCACCTCCCAACTAATTACTCACTGGCCACGTTTTGGTGTATCTGCTATGATATAATTCACTTAAGAGTTAAAAATAGAAATCTATTGGTACACACTCAGGACTGTAAACAACAAAGTCGAAAGAGTAGAATCTACAACTAAGGTCGCTTGGAAGGGAGCATGGGTATGAATAAAATTTTGGTTTGTCAGAAATACGAAACCTATTAAAGGAATACTCAGTCCCCAATTTAGTTTGATACTTAGTAAAAATAGTAAAAATTTCTTTAAGGAAAATAAGATGGTTATTCTGCATTTTGCAGTTACACATGTTGCAGTTTCACAGAAATATTGTCACTAGAATAGAAAGCTGTACATAAACTATGATAACAAGTTAATATAGTTCAAGTTTAGGCGACTGCTGTTACCCTTTAAGGTTTCTATCTCCCAATTACAAAGAATTTTTAATATACCATAAGTTTTCACGTTTCTGTAAAAAGATTTTCAGTTTTTCACCGCTTTGTTTGTTAGCATACGTAATAATTCAACCAGTGTTTGCTTAGCATAATATGTGTAAATTGAGTCCTGGAAAAAGATAAATTAGATATTAGAGTCAACATTCAAAATCAGATAATACGTGCTAGAGGAAAGAGGAAAATATTGCACTTTATACACCACTTGTCAAAGACATTTGCGCTTATCTGTAGTAAGCAGACATTGAACTCGACTTAACGTGTTGACATTCTCTTGACAAAGCATACCCCTACACAATTGGAGCTAACAGCTGTGTAAACACGAAGTCGTGACCACGATAGCTCCTGCAAGGGGCCATTATCTAGCTTGCAAAGTCTTGAGAATTTATGGACTAACTTACCCTCAGGTATGAAGAGCACATCCAAGGATTCACACGAGAAAGTAAAATTAGTTTTTCATGAATTTTTATCCCAAGAGTATCTTCCGGGATCAAGCAAATGTATATACAGATGATTAGTTCTCCAGATTTGATTAACAGGACGCCTTAAAGTGATTAAGGGAGCTACATGCTCCTGGGACACAGTACTTGCCTTCGTACTACATATCGTGTATCTTTTAAAGTCAGCAAAATGAGTCGTTGAGCGTCACAGTCGTTCGACACTGCGACTAGCTAAATTACTAAGGTGGGATAGGGACAGACAGTCCTGACTGGCCAGAAGTGGCGTGTCGTGATAAGTGACGAATGTCAAAGGGGTGGGAAATCAGACGGAACTAGAGTGTCGAGTGCAGATCACACGTCTAAGAATAATGTAGATTTAGGTATTGCACTATAATGGTATAACGATGTAAACAACAAAACTGAGGCCCTCAATAAACTTAACAAGCGTAAATACACACTTTATTACATTATTCTTAACACAGCATTATTCTTAACACATAGACACCTATCCTCAGACATGGAAATCTTTGGCTGGTAACAGAAAATAACTAAACTAAAGGTTTGGAGTAAATAACAAAGCACTTTCACTCATGTTGAACCCCTTGAACCACTCGTGTTCACCCAATTTTGAGGTCTTAACTGTTAGCACGCGCCCATATTATCTTTCAAGGTATTTTGCTCATGTTGTATTTTGCACGGTCTACATCCCTGACAGATCTGTTGCAAAAATCGCGTCTCAGGAACTGTGTGCTCTAGCTAGCTTAAACATGATATAGAAAGATCTACCCCAAATGCTGTGGTTATTATTAAAGGAGATTTTAACCATGCCAGGCTTATCAGCACGTGACCCGTCCAACCAGAGGATCAGCGACTTTAGATTTATTCTAATCCAATGTGAAGGATGCTTACGCATCAGTGTTGTTACCACTACTTGGCCAGTCTGCTCACAGATTAGTGTTCATGTCTCCCAGCTACACGCCTCTGGTAAAAAGGATCAAACCAAAGGTTATTAAAGTTAAACAATGGACTGATGACGCTGTGGGTGAATAACAAGTATCCCTGGAAAGCTCTGACTGGAGTGTATTTATTGACGCTAACCCCGAGCTAAGTGATTTGGTGAATGTTGTTTCCTCCTACATACAGTTCTTTAAGCCCCGTTCACACTGGAGCTACCTCAATGAGGTTGCCGCCACGTCAATGGAAAAACGACCAAACGCAGCGAGAACTCCTAGAGCGTACTGAGGACTAAGTGGGAACTTTCATTAACGTGGCGTGATCTTCGTGGTCTTTGGAGAGTAGTTTTCTGCTACGTCAATTTTGAACATAATCAAAATTTACGTATCGCAGACGTAGTCCAAAAAGGACGCAGCGACAACTTACTAGCAACCCCACGTGCGTAACCTGGACGTAGTGAACACGTAGTACAGACAGCTAGAACGTAGCAACGACTCAGCGTCAACGTCGCCAAAGCCAACTGCCCGCCCAGAAGGCGTGGCCTAATGGCACTACGTTCTCCTTACGTCAGCGCTAGGTTCATTTTACGCTAAAGAAGACTTCGTTACGTCAATACTACGTAAAGGCTGGGCTGTACAAGTTCATGGCAAGAACTCAATACCAACAAAAAAGTGAAAGTGTTCCCGAACAACAAGCTCTGGATACCAGAGAAGTTAAATCATTGATTAACAGAAGGAAGCAGTTGTATGGTCAAGGTGGCAAAGGACAAACTGAACGTAATGCAAAAGTAGTTAAACTTGTCATCAAAGTAGAAAAAGCTAAATACAAAGATAGGCTGGAAAAGAAATTGGCAAAAGTGATATCAAACAAGTTTGGAAAGGAATGAGGTTAATGAGTGGCTATTCTTATAATGGTAAGAAGCAAAGCGATCTACCATATACCTCTGCTGAATACACAATGTGTTTTGCAACAGTTTTGACAAATTTGCTTTCAGAAAAGAGTTGGTTCAGCTTCGTGAACTCTTGAAAAATAAGAGTACCGGGGATGTATTTGTGGTAGTTACTGAGGGTGATGTTTGTATGGCGTTCAAAAATCTGGTAGCATCAAAAGCTGCTGTCCCTGATAATATATCGGCTAGACTCCTAAGTCATGCTCTGAACAAGTTGCTCCTATTTTTACATACATTTTTAATCAATCATTCAACATATGCGCGGCCCTTCCCGACCTTTGGAAGCGCTTATGCATACCTGTCCCCCCAAAAACAACAATCAATTCCATGAACGACTTACGACCAGTGGCTTTGACACTCATACCAATGAAAGTATGTGAAAGTCTTTTTAAAAGTTTTTTTTTTTTGTCATCTCAGTATGTCACCGACATTTAGAATTCAGTTGCGTACGAGAGAAACAGAAACTGTAATGGTACTCTTTAAGTAGCTTTAGAAAAAACTTTATTCACACCTTGAGAAAACAAAAAATCGTAATAGTGTCAGGGTAATGTTTTTTGACTTTCATTAGCGTTTAATACTGCACAACCCCATTTGATAATTAAGAAAATTTATGACAGCCTAGTCAAGTAGTTCCTCATAATGTATTACAATGGACACTTAAGTGTCTGATCAACCGGTCTCAGTATGTCAAGATCACCTCATCTGGTAACACTTCGGCTATGATTACATCAAATACAGGGGTCCCTCAAGGAACTGTTCTTGCTTCCTTCTTGTTCACTCTTTATACTTACGATTGCGTATCAACTGAACCATCTTGCCCTTTCCTTAAGTTTGCAGATGACACTGTTATGATAGGCCTTATCTCTAAGGACAATTCTACTTTGTATGATTACTGTGACCCTAAACTTTTAGAACTTAATGTGTCAAAAACTAAGGAGATGATAAATGATCTTCGTAAAAATACTCCTAGTTATAATTCTTTAAGTATCAAAGGTTCTGAAACTGAACGTGTGAAAACAAGCAAACATATAACGTAATCATTGATGGCAACTTGAATTGGCATATTAATATTGACGTTACCGTTAATAAGCTTAATTCTAGAATGCTTGCTTGCGTAAAGTCAATTATTATCTGATCGCTCCGTGAGGAGGATGAGATATTGTAGTTACTTTGCCTGTTGGGCTATATACGGCAATATCAGCTGGAATAGAAACTGTTGCCATGGTAACAGTTAATTTTCCCAAGTTACTAGTATAAGGGGCTAACCCATGGTGGGGTACTCCAGGGTGACCAAAAGTCCATAACTGAAGGAGGGGTCAAAACGTGTCCGTGTGTGTGTGTGGGTGCACTCACAGACACCTCTTTAGTGGCACATGGGCAGCCGGCGAGAGCTAAGCCCTCGCACGTCTTTCCTAGCTCACGCGCGGCTCGAAACTGGCGTAGCTGCCCGAGAATTCCGTCACTGGAATGAGAAGTCCCGCGCGGCTGCACGTGCCTGCCTTGCGAGCAGCCCGCCCTCCAGACACGTACGTCTACCTTGTGAGTTGGAGGTCAGCCAAGCTCATGGGGAAATCCCGTGAATTCCTTACCGGGTCCTGTGTACGTGTACCGGTAAGGCAGCGAGGGTGCGTATGGGTGGGTGTGTGAATGTGTGTGTGAGTGGGTGAGTGTGTACCCGTGGTGTGAACGGTCATGATGTGTGTATGGGTGCACTCACCAACGCCTTAGCCGGTATCGGTACAGCGGGCGAGAGCTCCGCTCTCGCACGTCTTTCCTAGCACACGCCGAGCTCGAAACTGGCGTAACTGCCCGAAAATTCGGTCACTGCGAAGAGAAGTCACGCACGGCTGCACGTGCCTGCCTTGGAGGGCAGCCCGCCTTCAAGCACGTCCGTCTACTCGGCTTCTTCGCGGGCAGCTTCGCTGCTGGGAAATTCCCTTGCAGTCCTTGCGGGGTCCTTTGCCAGTACCCCGTAAGGCATGGAGTGTGCGTATGGGTGTGTGTGAGTGTCCAATTTTGTTTTGCTAATATCTCCTAAACGGTGACGCCGATTTTCTTCAAACTTGGTGGGAAGGTGCTCTAGGTAGAACCCCAGTGCTACAATTACTTCCGGAAGTAACGGTCAAAGGTCAGAGGTCAAAGGTCAAATTAGGTGAAAATGACTCTTTTTACAATAACTCCAAGAGTGAACATCCCATTGACAAGAAATTTCACACACGTAATAAACATATCTAGTACTACTAAAATATGTGGTTGCCATGGCAACCAAGGTCAAACGTTTGGTGATGGAAAGGAAAATACCTACTTTTACATATTTTTAAGCAAAAAAGGTGTGACAAAAACTCCTCCTTGTAGGCCAAACCGACTCTTTTCAAACTTGGTGGGGAAGGCAGCCCAGGGTGGGAACTTGTGTTTCGCAGACCCTCGGAAGTAGAGTTCAAAGGTCAGAGGTCGAAGGTCAAATTTTGTGAAAAATTGAAAAATCACTCCTTTTAATATTATTTCAAAAAGAAACATCCCATTCAAATGAAACTACACACATATAACAAACGTATCTTGTACTATACAAATATATGGTTGTCATGGCAACCAAGGTCAAAGGTCACGTGACAAAAGCCCAAATGTACATTTTCTTATTTTGTTACTGCTACTCAACGGTTGGACCGACTCTCTTCAACCTTGGTGCGAAGGTACCCCAGTGTCAAAAATTTTGTCTCCCAGACCCTCGGAAGTGAAGGTCAAAGGTGGAAGGTCCAATTTTGTGAAAAAATCACAATTTTTAGTATGTTTAGTATAATTTCAGAAGAAAACATTCCAAATACCTGAAACTTCACTCACATAATGAACGTACTTACTACTAAAAAATATATGGTTGCCATGGCAATCAAGGTCTAAGGTCACGTGACAGAAGGTCAAATTTACATCTTTTTATTTTGAAAACTACTACCAAACGACTGGACCGATTCTCTTCAAACTTGGTAGGAATGTACCCAAGGGTAGGCAAATATGTCTCATCCAGTCCGGAAGTAGAGGTCAAAGTCAGAGGTGAGGGCCTGCCCTTGGTATACAGACAGAATACACTTTTCTGTGTATCAATCTTTTACATACTTGATGCGCACCCTACCACGCATTAGAAAAAAGAATGCAGGAATTGCTTCCCTGCAGTCAGCGTGTAAGATACCAAAGCGAATTTTACGAGTGGTCCAGTATTTTTAATGTAAGGCGTGTGACCGCACTGTAAACAGGGCCTCGGTACGCGATGGCTGCTCAACACTGATGATAGCAACATAAATGAACAGTACACAGTGTAGGCGTGCCTGTACGGTACTGCCTGTCCATTCCAACAATATGCATGCTAATGGGCAAGCTTGCTAACGCGCGCTAGCATGCATACATCATAATATGACGTCACACGCATGGGATTCTCAGGCACTGAAGGACAAAACACACGCGCAGTAAAGAACTCACAGCACACACGCAACGCATATCCATCCATAATACTCGACACAATGAACGCGTGTCCTTCAAAACCAAGGAGACGCACGATCTTTAGGATGACCACTTCCCAATGATAGAAAAGGAGGACAACCTTAACTACTATCCAAAGATATTATAAGCATAGATTCCAAACTTAAAATGGCGCGCTTACTCCTAGTCTCGTCTCTTTCTCGTCTGATACGCTATTCCGCCGTTTTTCGGCACTGCGCATTACCACTTACGATTGCTCTCCACATCATTCTGTTACTTGTAAGTTCTGCCAAAAAACTTGATTCCTCATGGAGGCCCAAATATCGGGGCGGAAGTGCTGATCACTGCTCAGTCGTTTTGAAAACAATCAGACGCATTAAAGTCTTGCGCAAGTGTAACTACTTGTTAATTTGGAACTTTCTTAAATCTAAGAAATCATCACTTCTCAATACATTCCATGCAGAGACAGAATTATGTTTCTTCCCTGTGGCGTGGCAAACAAACACTCTGTCATGAACGCACAATGACTGTTTTGAAGTCCGCTATTTTTAAATAGGTCAGTGACCATAGTTACTCACTTAAAAATGTGCTTCGACTTCTTACACGCATTTAACAGGAAAGCAATTAGCGCGTTCTTTTTTAAGCGCGTGGTAGTGAGCGTCACGTAGTTTAGATAAATGCACAGAGAAAGGTATTTTGGGCGTATGAACGCGCTGTCAAAGCACACGTGGGTCAATACTTTTAAACAATTGCGTTGTCCGTAACGCGCTCTTCTTTTCGCACGCAGATCGTAGAAAAGAACGGCGTGCATGTCAAATCCACTCTTCAGCCCCGATATTAGGGAGCTTTAGATTGCACGACGCTGACGTCGGCTACGACGTAATGACGTCATGGTGTGATTTTGCGCATGCGTCAACGTGAACTTCACATTGTCGGTGGAAATCTACACCGGGAGTCGCTAGTTTTGGCGTTGTGGCTAGAACGGCAACGAGGGGCAGCATACGACGTCATATGATTTTGTTGCCATGTCGACGTTGCATTACAAACTTAAAACAGGCGTACACACATCATCGTTGTAATCTTCTTAGGCAAACGACGAATGAAAATCGTTGTATTGAAATTCGGGGTTGGAAGGTTTGTTAGCCTCATACAGCAACATAAATTCATTCGTCGTCCTTAGTTAAATAACCATAGCAATTGCTTCACGAACTCGATCAAGGTTTGTCATTCTTCAACTTAGTAAGGAGTAAGTTTAACTTATACTTTCCGCTAAATACAGTTACCATTACCAGATCGGTTTGCGCATCTGCTACTCAAACGAAGTTCGAATATCACCACACGACTTTCATTCCGCGTCGTAGAAATCTAAAGCGCCATATAGTTTCAGGGCGCGGACGTCAGTGCGACGACGTGAACTGTGGGTTAAAACGAAGCGTCGCCCTGGCCGCGTCGTGTAATCTAAAGCTCCCTATTAGCGTCCCCATGAGAAGTCACTAGAAGTAACCGTGTAGGTATAGGAGTGTGGAATCTATGCTTATAATATCTTTGCTACTATCTAAGCGCAGCGCCACTATGAGTTGGTGCGTAGCATACCAGAAAATTTGTGGCTTCACAAACTCCTCAGATGGCCTGAAACGGCCCTTTCCGTTGTTCTAAGTTGCATAATTAGAGCTGTGAAATTACTATGTTTTGTCTGAAAATGAAATTATCTCTGAAAATTTCTGCATGGGGGAGGTTTATGGTAGAATTTTCAGAATGGAGATATATTCAACGTCAGGCGCCCTGTGAACCCAAATGGAGGACAGGGTGCTGGAAAGCCGGACTGTCCGGCGGAAAGCCTGACGAATGTCCACTCTAACGTTCTTGCTCTTCAAAACCAAAGAGACTACGCGCGATCACATGATGTTGTGAAACCCCTCTATAACGCACTGAAAGCGTTCTTTTTGCACAACAAAAGGGCGCATGTTTGGAAGTTAAGCTCCGAACATTGTCACACCGATCTATATATGTAGGTTCTACACATCAAAGATATTACAGGTCTAGGCATAGATGCCAAACTACTATACCTAAACTGTTACGAAAAATGACTCTTCATGGAGCTCAACGAGCTCCGTATAACGCGCAGTATACGTTTTTCTTTTTATCTGCGAAATACTTGACGCACACTTCTGCAAACATGGAGAGTGAACCTGCTAGTTGCTTTCCCGTTGAGAGCGCGTGAGAAATTAAACGCTCATATGAAAGTGCGTAACTTGAAGATGTCATAGAAATTACTGGCCTATCGATATAAGTCTATAAACTTCAAACCAGTCATTGTGCGTTCATATTCAAGTGCACTTGTGTGTAATGCCACTAGAAAGAGATAAACTTCAGTATTCATATAAACGCCAGTAAGAAATAGGCTACTTTTGTAAGACATTCATTTGCCTGTTTGTTTTCCAAATTACTGAACTGTCATTAGCATGTCTGCCCCGATATTTTACCCTCCATGGGGAGTCACAACGCCATATTAAGTTGGGAATCTATACTTATATTATCTTTTGCTATACATATGTCCGTGATCGGTGCCTTGTGTGTTATCTTTCCATTTAGCGAACACCCTAATTTACAATAAGTGCTATCAATAAGTTTGTATGCCAATGGAGTGTTAGATTAGTATTCTTCGGGTTGGATTGACTTGTACTGTAAACACAAAGGTAACGACATGTACTTTCGTTTTTGTCATACAATGGTGTCATTTGCGTCACATACTGTGATGTAGCCATTTCATTAATTGCTAAGGCAATTGCATGTACTAGACTCAGAGCAAATATGTAATTATGTGCACTTGCGCTAACGCGAAATATCGCCAATTAACGCATTAGAGACCAAACAGGCTTAAAGGCACTCTACA
This sequence comes from Holothuria leucospilota, assembly GCA_029531755.1. NCBI lineage: Eukaryota > Metazoa > Echinodermata > Holothuroidea > Aspidochirotida > Holothuriidae > Holothuria > Holothuria leucospilota. The sequence continues at coordinate 61,530 of CM055964.1, forward strand.
GGTGTATGGCGCGCGCGTTACATTACCCACATCAAAGATATTATAAGCAGAGATACCAAACTCCTGTACACACTGTTACGAAAATTTACTCCTCAAATATCAGTGCGGAAGTTTGGACTTGACATACGCGCCTTTCTATTCTGTGATGCGCATAGAAACTCATTACAGAAAACGCCATTGTTAGAACAGCGCAGATTGCGTGAGTATTGTATAAGCGCAGAATACAGTTCCAGGTATACTTGACTTACACTTTAGCGTTATCAGAAAACGAACGCGCTAGTAGTTGCTTTCACTTTGTGAGCGCGTGAGAAATTAAAGGCCGATATAAAAGTGCTTAGACCAATTTGAAGATACCATAGAAACTGACCTATGAATAGTCTTTGAACTTCAAACGAGTCCTTTTGCGTTCATATTCAAGTGCACTTATGTGTAATGCCACGAGGAAGAAGTAAAGTTCTTCTTGTGAGGGGTTTTACTGAGAAGAGATATTTCTTAGGTTTACAATGTTCTGTGTATTTATTTTCAAAACGACTGAGCACTGATTCTCTTCCACCCAGATATTTTCGCTCCATGAAAAGTCGACACGCTACAGTATTTTAAGTTTGAAATCTACGCTGGCCCACAATGCCTCAGCGTTATATTATTTCCAAAGGTAACCTACATCAAGTGACCCTCAAATCGGCTTCAGTTTCTCCGTATATTCCACACTGACGAGAGCAGGATATTGCTCTATGATTACACATTGGCGGGCATACTTCAGTTACTTGGTGTGGCTCAGTGCGTGTGTTAGCGGTGAGATAAGCAACTCCGTGGATTGCCCTCTTGTTAAAATTTTTGATACTTTCGATGATATTTTATTTAAATTCTTACTATTATGTTCTTATATTTTAATTTATTTATTTATTTATTTATTTATTTAGTACATTCGCTCTGTGGTTGTTGTTTTCATATCAATTAATATTTTTACTTTTACTTGTTGAAGTGAGCTGTAAATTTGCTGGCAATTCGAGTTCCCTTGTTTGAGTCAAATCAAGTTCTGTTCTATTCCATTCTATTCCATTCCTCTTCATTCCATTCCATTCATTCTATCCTGTTCTATTCTATCCTTTTCCATCAAAACCTAAATTAACGAAAAATGCCTCACCGTGGCCCAAACCTGCAAAAATGTACATAAGAAAATTAACTGTTATACTAAGTGAAAACAGCCCTAAATTTAAAGAATTTCACTTGGCGACATAACAGAATAAACTTTGACTGAAAAAAAAACAATGGAAAAAAATTGACCCAAGCGCGCCGTACTTTGTTCTCTAATACCCTTGCCTGAGAGTGTACGTTAAGATATCATGGGCGTTGATGTGTTCCCAAGAGTGCGTGTGTGAGGGGCTAGGAAATATTCGTGTGTTTGAGGGAGGGCTAGGAAAAGAAATGATCCAACGGGCCGGTGAAGCTCGTTTCCACACGAACTTCAGTCTCATTATCTCGTACATAATTGCACACACGAATTTATGAGGTTCTAGCTTAGTGTGACCTTAATACCTTCTAGGCTACATTTTTCTTTAAGAAGCAAGGCGGTGGTCATACCTTTTTTGCTTTCACATATATCATTGCAGGGAGGGGGAATTGCTAACGGAGACGGTTTTGACCAGTAGACCCTTTTCCAAATAACAATTACAAAGGATTGCGGGACTGAGTTTGGTATGTGTCGTTTTTGTCAGTGGCATATTACTGTGGCGAAAAACGACACATACAAAAACACTATCCCACAATTCTTTGTAATTGGTATTTGGAAAAGGGTCTATTGAAGTCATCTAGTTAGTGGTGACTCGTGGTTTAAACACCTTATGTGATAAAGAAAGAAACGGAACATCATCAGGGCTAGAATTGTTGTACTATACAAGAGTCAATATTACCGGCCGGGAGAAACATCGCTTTTTATATATTCCCCAAGTTCTTTCTTTATTTCAGTGTGAGTGAAGATGAAGACGCTTCTTATCTGGTTTTTATTTCACTCACTTACATGTTAATAACCAGGTTTTCTCGAGATGGCGTGCCTACACAAGGGAAAGTTGTAAACTTTCTCCTCTTAAGTTGATAGGCGTCTCATTATAACAAATTTCTGTAAGACAACTTTTGTAAATTTGGCTTTTCATTACTTTCCGTTCGAAAACATGATTGAAATGTTGTTTGGAAAACCTTGTTTACTCAGAGGAGGGAAAGTTGTTGACTTTCTCTGTAGTGATGTTCTCCCGAAGTTCCTCTGTTGTATGATTTACAGATCTAGCAAAGACACATCAAATATGACATTTAATTAAATTGTCTTTGCGGACACCCGACATAGTTACAGAACTCGTGCTGAACATCTTTACGAGGTGTTCCTACCTATCCGGACCCCACGATATGCATACCTGTCCATATAAAAGTGTGTTTGAACTGGTATTGCTTACTTGCATACGTTACCGTATAACATACTAAGTATATAGGCTCATAAATGAAGCAAGTGAAAAGAACGACATAGACGCAAAGACTTGTGTTGGACATGGGTGGAGAGACCGGGGGATTATGACCGTTCATAATAGTGTACATGGGAGATGTCCTCATAAGTTGACGGAAGTCTCATTATTACTGGTTTCTGTAAAGTATAACTTTAGTAGAATTGCCTTTTAATTACTTTCTATACGAAAACTTGATTAGAATTGTTGTTTGGAAAACCACTGCAACCATTCCGGCAATAATTTCTGTTTAAAGATATTATAAGCGTAGATTACAAACGTAAAATGGCGCATTGACTCCCCACGGAGCGAAAATATCGGGGCGGAAGTGCTGATCACAGTTTAGTTGTTTTGAAAACATACAGGCAAAAAGAATGTCTTTCAAAAGTATGAATAATTGTTATTTCGAAAAATTGTGAATCTAAAAAGTACTACTCCTCAATAAATTCCATTACAGGAAGACTTTTATTTCTTCCTCGCAACATTCCACATAATTACACTTGAATATAAAGGCAAAATGACTGGTTTGAAGTTCATGGACTCATTGGTAGGTCAGCTTCTATGGTATCATCAAATAACGCACTTTAATATGCGCGTTCAATTTCTTAAGCGGTCACAACGTGAAAGCAACTGGCGCGTTGGCTTTCCGAGCACGCAGAAGTGTGCGTCAAGTGATCCAGATAATCACATAAAGAAATGTATTCTGTCTCGTGTACAACGCGTACGCAAGTAACGCTATTGTTATTCTAACAATGGCATTTCCTGTAATGCGTGGTTATTAGTGTACGCAGATCACCGACGAGAAAAGTGCATATGTCAAATTCACACTCTTTGGTTCTGTTCAAAGATATTATAAGCATGGATTCCAAACTCCTACACCTACACTGTTATGCTCAGTGAATCCTCATGGAGACGCATATATCGGGGCGAAGTGTAAATTGACGTGTGCGCCGTTCTGTTCGGTACTAAAAAGAACGGGTTACAGAAAATTCCATTGTTAAGAAGGGGTTAGTTTGTGTGCACTTTTACAACGCGTTCTACACGGGCAATAGTTCTCACTCTAAACAACATCTAGTCAATTGGGGCACGAACCGGAATCTTGTCAAATATTTGACAAGATTTGTTTCAAAATTAATTGACTAGAAATGGTTCAAGAATGAAACTATTCGTTTCATTTATGAGCCAAATCTAGTCAAAGATTTGACAAGATTCCGGTTCGTACCCCTATTGATTAGATTCTATTCAAATTTGAATAGAACATTTGTAGAGTACTCTCTCTCTCTCTCTCTCTCTCTCTCTCTCTCTCTCTCTCTCTCTCTCTCTCTCTCTCTCTCTCTCTATATATATATATATATATATATATATATATATATATATATATATATATATATATATAATTTCTCTAATTCGGCACTTAGGGGGAAAGTTGTTGTTGAAAAGTCGACCTTAAGGGGAAAAAAATTTTCGGGTGAAATATAAGTTTCGCCTTAACGTTTCCACACACTTTTCCTATAGGAATACGTAAACTTACAAGGGCGCCCTCTTAGATTTACACACTAGATGCCATTACTTCAAAGTTGTCAAATTTACGGACACCTAGCTGTTAACACGAACGGATGGCTGGCCATTGAAATAACGTTAATTATATTTTTAGACGTTAGGGCGAATTTATTTCTTATGTATTTTATTATCTTTTTTTCGCCCTATGTACAAGCAGATATAACAATTTCCCCTTAAGGTGGGAATTAGCGTTATATATATATATATATATATATATATATATATATATATTTCTGTGTATTATCCGGAATACTTGACGCACGTGACACTTCTCCGAGCTCGGGAAACAAACGCGCTAGTTGATTTTCCGTTTGTGAGCGCGTAATAAATTAAATGCGCTTATAGAAGTGCATTTCCTAAAGATACCATACGTCTGTGGTCATGTCTATATATGAACCACCCACAATAACAGCATATCATTGATTTAATATACCTTACACTGAAACAGTAATAGAAAACTTTATTTAGGTTCATACTGTCCTAAACTGTTGAAACATATAGCACCATATCTGCAGCTTGGCTCTTAGTTTTCTCCCTAATATAGCACTTTAATTGTACGCTAAGCACCCCTGTTACAAAGTATAGAACAGCAGTAATTTCAAGAAAGTAATCTCTCGAGAAGTTTTGGTCTTTTCCCAGCACAAAAATGTCTAGCTGAGCCACTGTTCTCTCTTTTTTTCGTGGCGAGAAATCCAACATTGTTCTGAATAAACAGTTTGGCTTTTCGTTTACCTTAGTTTCGTTGACTTTTCGTTAGCTTGCGACTTCTTCAGAACAATGTGTTTAAATGGTATCCTTGAAAGTACTCCCCCAACACATCTGTACATCATAACTGAAAATCAACAACACTATCATGATATCCAGGGCGAACACCATTTCTGAATTAATTTTCAACAAACATATTAAATTCAGATAGGCCTACCCAGTTTCAGATTGACCAAATATCTGTCTACACTTTGAACAACAAATAGTTTAGTGACAATAATAACGCTACTCACTGAAGTAAATATTTACCTATCTGAAGTTCACGGGACATTGAAATCACTGTCGAGGAAAAAAGTTTTTTGTCAACAATTACAGATTTGATAATCAGAGCTGCCGACAGCCGACCCGGGCCCCGGTACAAAATTTCAATGTGGGCCTCCTCTCACCAAAGTAAGTGTGGTGTTCACGAGGAAATAAATCGATATGATATAATATATTTTATGACCGATTTTCCCGGGCCCCCAAATTGCTCCAGGCCCCGGGATATTTGTTCCCCCTGCCCCCCTGTCGGCGGCCTTGTTGATAATGATACTACATCAGTTCTCAAAAGAAGAACATGATTGAATTTTTTAATTTTACACATCGTTCCCCTAGCCACTGGTCGCAGTAAATTTTCACGAATGCCACCGCTTCTAGACAACTATGCTCACGTCATTGTTTATACCTCTTCTTCAGTTTCTTGATCCAGGGAACAACTTTCTGCTTGATCCAAGCGTCTACCTGAAACAGAAAGGATTCTTCTAGTTTGATACAGATCGGCTGACAGGTCTGTGCAGGATAAGCAAGTTAATACCAGACTTAGGCTATGTTTTCATACAAAGAATCACTTTTAATCTTGATGAATAAAACGGCCTTTAGGCTCTTCAAATACTTTTAAAATTCAGAACAAATCCAGGGTGCTAAATGATTGACAATATAACTTTGATTGCAAAAAAAAAACAAATAACACAAGAACTACTACGAAACGCTACTAGCTTCCTTTACCTTTCACTTCATGATGGTTCTCCTAAGCCTTAGTTCCTTTTTGTTCAGCGTGCGTTTTTCAAGCAAAATATCCTCCATGTTTAAAGACGCATAGAACGGAAGCTGTGAGGTGGTTGTACGCAGAACTTTCATTCCGTTAGTGGAAGCATTTACTAAAGCCAGATCCAAGTTATGTGAGTCTCGTGCACAGACTGCGAGCTAGAGGCTAGTGCTGACTGTTTACAAACTGTTGCTTACGAATATCATACGATAAGGAAACCTTCATGCAACTAGGTCTTCGTGTCTTGGGTTTCTCAGCAATGTGAAAGTGACCCTGTTAGATTCATTGCCAGTAGGACTAGACTTACATATTGAAAAATTTGTCTTTATATCTATCTTGAGTGTAAAAGAGTGCGCTGCATGAATAATGTAATGAAAAAAGTACTACTACATTTGTAATTGCAAGGCAAGAAATTACTAACTTAAAGAACCTGAGTAGTGACGTAGTTCGGAAATAAATACGTCATACTACACGAGATGTTTACCCTCAGTGTAATACTAATATTGAAAATATTAACTCTCAATGCGTTTTGTATTCTCAGTTGAAATAATTTTTGCAATGTGATTCATTAATTTTTTCCGTGTTTTATTTCTTAGATTTTTTATTTTTCTTTTGCAAGATATTTAACAATTTGTTTTTTGAATTTATAGTTCGTTACTTTTTCTTCTGGCACGGGCAATTTTGTATCGCTTCAACTTGTAACGGTTCTGATAGATGGATCAATTAGTCAATACATCGAGTTATCATGGCAGCTACGTTGGACAATTCTGATACCGTTTCCGCGAAAAGTGATCATCTGGTTGCGTTAGCATTTTGTTATACTTGTAGTGCTTCTGGGCATTATTTTGGTTTCATTTTGAGTAATATAACCAGTTTCAAAATGTTGGAGGGAGAAAGCTTTCCTTTCGAGCTAGTGAAAAGCTCAACAGAAGCAGATGCTAGTGGTTATACTGCACAGAACCGTCTGTTTGCGTTTTCAAATCAACGTGTCAGCATAAGGATTCTCGTAGCGGAGGCTTTCCATGTAAAAGCACGATCAACCTCCGCCAGTAGCTCTGTGTAAATGTGGGACCAGGAAACGAAAATGCTTGAATCAACCATCTCCGGTAAGCCTTAAACTTCTTGTTTTTGCAAGCAATGAGTTTTCATTTCTTCCCCATAATAAATTCGCTTTTACTAACCACCATCAAACTCATTATAGGCTAACTTAAAAAATCGTAGGCCTAACTAAAATTACGTTAGGCCTAAAAGTAAGCAGTATTGTACTGAAACATGCAACACTAATATACTACACACGTACGTACGTTGTGAGTTGTGTGTACTAGATACAATGCATTTCGGATCGAATCAATAAACCAAGAAGCATAACCGGATGTGACGTAAGGAAATTGGCGGGTCCGAGAATTTATTCCGTTTTGGCGACTACCCAGCTCCTTTAATGCATGTTGCAATATTTTCACACTTTAAGTATTTCTGTTTTGTACTAAATAAAATATTTAAGGTGTACTTCATTTTCGATAAACGCCGAGTGTAGCGACCTGTGAGAAAGTGTAGCAACTTTCTTCTTTTTGCTACATCAGGGGTTGGGGTGGGGGAGATGTCTACGCAACATTCCTCCTAGATACGCGCCAGTAAAGCCTAAAATTAAAGGGGAATATTTTATCAGGTTGAAAAATGGTACATTGGTCCAATCTTCATTACTCATCCACTCGCTGAGAATAAAATTTGTAAAAGTTTTTTAAATGTAATTATTAATTTTAAATGATTGATTGGGCCATAATTTGACATTTCATTGTTGTAAAAGTCACACCCCTTGCTTTTGCTTCTAGTTGAAATAAAAATATTTATAAGACTTTGTAGTTATTTCCCTTTTTCTAGCTAAGAAAGTTGTAAGGATAACCTTGTATGGTCAAGACACCCTGTATCAATAAAATAGTGATCGTATTTTGGAACGAGGTGCCGAGGCTTGTGGAAAAAGGAAGACAAACAGAAAAATTAATGTTAGTAGTACAAAATTGACGTTACAAATTACCGCGCATTCTAATAATTTCAGTTTAGTGATTTAGTGAATTCATAAACTTCAATATTTTATATCTCAGCATAAGAATTCCTTGTGAAGATGGGATGTGGACCTTTGGGGTTCAACTTCCATCCTTGTATTACAAAAATTTGCAAGTTTTTTTTTTTTTTTTTTTTTTTTTACTTAAGGTACACTATCAGGAAAAAAAGAAAATGAAAGAGGGGGAGGGCATCTCCTATGAGATCCTTGATTTGTAGGCTTGATATCATGTTTTGTTATGTCATCTGATTAACTTTTGGTTAACTCAATTATTATTCTAAGTAGTTAAGAAGTTATTTGGTACAAAGTGTAGTGTCAAAATGAAAAGGGAACTTACGGCATGGAATATTTCTCTTACATAAAGTATAAGCTGTAACCGATATCACAGTTAAGAATAAGACTATCAACAGGCATAATGCGACAGTTAGTATAATATCAGTGACATAATTAACATTCGTTGAGCAGCTGTCAGTAAAAGTCCGATGTGTCGTATGCAGGCGGCTTCCGTCTGAAAGAAAAAAATATAAACAAATTGAAATTAGCCACACTCAGACTCTGGTAAGCTACATTACTAGGTATTGGCTCAAAATGTTGCTTGAGACCTCACTTTCTATTTGACATGACCTAGTTAGTTTCTATGCTTTGGTATCGTTAGCGAAGTCTATGATATTTACACTCAGACGGAAAGAAAAATACCCGTTATAAAAACTTATGCGTTTGGTATTAAACGAGGTCTACTGTTTACCAGTACAAACTAAAATTTGTGACATTGACTGAACAACTTTCTGAGAGAAACGTAGCTCTTATGGCAAAGCATGATGGTAATGACAAATTACAATGCAAGAGGGCAATCCATGAAGTTGAAAACCTCATCTCACTCTTATTCTCGACATACCTTGGGGTTAAAGAAATTTCATACTGTTCATACCTTAATTAAAGCGGCACATTGAGTTGATACTGATAATTTTGTAAGGATTTTGAATGGTACTACTACATGGCAATGCTTATAATTAGCATAATTAGTCAAGTTTCACATCCAACACTTACGCAAAAACTAAACATTTGGAATTTTTTTACCCTTCCTCGTAATGGTCATATGCAATTATAATTAATACTAATGTGAAAAAGTGTCTGGTCACGAACTTTTCAAAACCGAATTAAATAGTGAATTAATCACTCATGAAAAGTTATTTGCACGTAGGGCCTGGGGATCGTCTCAGCTTGACCATTCGTCATTAGTACGTGACGAAACTTGACAGGTTTGGAAAAATTCAGTGAATTTCTTGAACCAACTCAAGGCGTCTCTTTAACAGAGGGTCGGTAACGGTGGGGAGTTGATTGTGCAGGCCCGACGTACATTAAGAACTCCGCTCAGAGGGTTGGGTACAGTGGAGAGTTGGTTGCGCACGCTGACACACACTGTGGGTTCGTCTCGAGAGTTGTTGACGCTGGAATACTGAGAAGGCAGGTTGAGCATGTCCGGGCCTCAGTGAGGATCTCGTATAGACGCCAGACTACAGAGAAGGGCGTACAGATTATTGGCCGTTCCAAACACGTCAAAAATCGTGATTAATAACGTGTGTGTACTTGTACACTCTATCGGATCATTTTGTCGACCTCATTGTTGGGTGACCTTTTTCTCTCTTCTTTACGAATAAATGTATACACTTTGAGAGAACATTAATTCCGGTAATTTCTTATCGTTCATTTGTGTCTTTAAGCAAAACCGAATAGTTCTAGCGCCCTTCCAATCCCCAAGCCTATCCCAGAACCGCACATATTTAGGCGGCGCGTTACACTATCAAGCTTGGTGCGCCAACGCACGATGATTCCTGCCTTATTCAGTTTTGTTCATAATGCTGATTACTGTCATGTTACCTGAGGAGTGCAGCGCCCTGTTTTTTTTTTTTTTTGTATGAAACTAGAAAAGCAGTAATGTACTGCATGCTTCTGAGACAGTGCTTTTAATTTTTAATTTAATTTCTTCATATATATACTAACTCTTCGACCTATATATATATATATATATATATATATAATATAAGACGGGTAACGGGTAACCCAGGCAGACCGATCATATCCGGAAACGGGACTGCCACGGAGAAAATTTCGAAATTTGTTGACCTGCTCATTCAGCCCCTGGTCCCATCCCTCCCCTCCTACGTTCAGGACACCACGGACTTTATCCGCAAAATTGGTGAGATACAAAATCTCCCACAGGACACAATTCTGGTCACTCTTGACGTGTCCTCTTTATATACAAATATACCAAACGAAGAAGGCATCTCCGCTTGTAAAACCGCCTTCAGACCCATCCAAGGCAAAACGCCCACCAAGAAAGACTTAGGCGAGCTGATGCGCCTTATTCTGACAAACAACAATCTCGTCTTTGGCGACCAGCACTACCTCCAAATTCATGGTACTGCCATGGGAACCAAGATGGCTCCTTCATTCGCAAATTTATTTATGGGCAACCTCGAGAAGGAATTCTTATCTCGACAAATTTTAAAACCACAAATTTGGTTACGTTTTATCGACGATATCTTCATGATCTGGCCCCACGGTGAAGATAGCCTCAAAATTTTTGTGGAAAACATCAATTCGTTTCACTCCACAATCAAATTCACGGCCGACTCCTCTAGAGTCAGTGTCCACTTCCTGGACACAACAGTGACCATAGAAAATGGTTCACTCAAAACAGACTTGTTCAATAAACCCACGGACAAGCACAACTACCTACTACCGAGCAGCTGCCATCCTCCGCACTGCACCAAAAATATTCCATATAGCCAAGCACTTCGCATCAAACGTGTCTGTTCCTCTGAGACAGACTTTGAAACTCGCACTAACGAACTGTCTAGCCACCTCCAAAATAGACAGTACTTTCGGGGTTCAATTGAAAATGCCGTCAAAAAGGCAAAGGACACCCCGCGTTCTGAAACTCTGACATACAAAAACCGTCAGCCCAATTCTAATAGAGTGCCATTGGTAACTGAGTACCATCCCGGTCTACCACCATTCGCCAAATTCATCCAAAAACATTTGCCCATACTTCAAAGCACGGCTCGCCTAAAGTCTATCTTTCCCGCTCCCCCCGTTGTTGCTTTTTCCCGCCCCCCAAATTTACGGGACATTTTGGTACGGGCAAAATTTCAGGACAAAACCTCAGTCGAGGCTAACAACGAGAATTTTGGTTGTTCACCTTGCCCGTCCAATTGCAAGACGTGCGCTCTGATTGATTCAACTAAATACTTTCAGAGCTATCAAACTGCACGCACTTTCCAAATTAGGCAATCAATTAATTGTCTTTCCAAAAACGTCATATATCTCATCTACTGCAATTTATGTGGAACGCAGTACGTGGGGGAATCAAAAAACTCCCTCAGGATGAGAATGACACAGCACAGGTCAGCAATTAAAACCAAAAAAATTGATCAACCTGTTGCCAACCATTTCAATTTACCGCATCATTCGATAGACAATTTACGTGTCATTGCTATCGAACAAAATGATTCATGGGACAATAGAAGCCGTAAGACAAAAAGAAAATTTCTGGGAATGTCAACTCAAGACTACGTCGCCATTCGGCCTGAATATCCGAAACGACTTACCAGCATACTGATTGAAGGGATTACACTCTAGGCCTAAGTAATCCTATTAGACCGTCTCCGTCACGCCTATTTCAATAGGCTTCCTCAAATTACTTAGTCTCGCCTCTTTCAAAAACGATAGTCCTAATTGACTATCAGTGGGGACCATTGTCCTCATAATTTAAAAGCTGTAAGTCCCGTACACTCCTTGTCACTCTTGTGATCAAGCACTGAAGAAGAGCTAGTATTGCTCGAAAGCTTTGCAAAAACCTTTTATGGCTGTTGTATTTACCAAATTTCTAGCTTCTACTGCTGTCACGTATCTCCTTTGAGATCCAGCCATTCATTTCTGTAGCACTGTTGTTATACAGTATTTCCGTTAACATATATATATATATATATATATATATATATATATATATATATATATATATATATATATATATATATATATATATATAATAACAACAAGAGCAACGGTAATGCCATAGCAGCCAACAGTGTATTGAAAAAAGTTACGAAATTTTCGAAGCCCTGCTTCTTCCTCAGCGTATAGTCAGACAGTGAACTTACTACCAGAAGGTTACAAATCAAAAAGTTATAAGTAAAACACGAAAAAGCTGGTAGCTCATCGGAGGCAATTGAAAGCACCCAAGTGCGACCGTTCCCTATTCAGACCATGGTCCAGCGTATTAAGCTTATTGATGAGCTTTAGTTCATACGATTTCGTTCGGAATCAGATTTGAAGCCTCCACGTAGCAGACAACAGTGTAAGTTTTCAAGTCCATGATCTGGGAGATTAAAGTGAAGTGAAATAATGTGGTGTTTAGATTTACTGCGAATTGTCTGTTTATGGTTATTAAACCGGAGACGGAATGGAGTTTTGGTCTCGCCGACATAATTTCCACTAGAGCATTTGACACAATAGAAAAGGTAAACCACATTGGACGAGTTGCAGTTGAAGGGACCGGGATAAAGCTTAATATTGGTGCCGGGAGGGGTCACAACGGTGTCAGTAATCAAATGCTTGCAAATCTGGCAGCGGGGGCGATGACATGGTAGGTTACCCGGTGGGGGTGGGTTCAGTGGGGGTAACGAACTTGAGACCAGAAGGGAACTCAAAGAGGGTGGCTGTTTAAGGGCAAGGACTGGTTGGTTATTGAAACACGCGGGGGTCGGGTGGGGTCCCGATTGTAGAGTGGGCCAAAGGGACTTGAAATGTCTAAAGAGTCTTCTGCATTGGGGAAAATAAGTGGTGACAAAGGGAATGCGATCATAGTTAACTTTGGACTTATACTGTAACAGCTGTTCTCGAGGGAATTTGTTGGTCTTTCTACAAATAGCATTGATTAAGCGAAGGGGGTAGCCACGGTCAAGAAACCGAAGCTTCAGTTCAGATAATTTGGCACGGAAGTCCGTCGGGTCCGCACAAATTCGCTTAAGTCTAAGGGCCTGACTATACACAATAGACTCTTTGATGTGGTTAGGGTGAAAACTCGAATACTGGAGATAAGCATGTCTGTCAGTGGGCTTGCGGTATACAGAAGTATGAATGGATGAATCCCGCAAGCTTACTAGAACATCTAAAAATTTAATGACGTTGGGGAAAAGTGGTGTGTGAATTTGATAGAGCCGTGGGCATTATTAAGGTCCCGGATGAAATTAATTAACTCTGCTTCTCCCTGGTCCCAGATCATGAAAATATCATCAATAAATCTTAAATATAGGACAGGTCTGTGAGCGCGACCTTCTAGGAAATCCTCTTCAAGGGTAGCCATGAAAAGACAAGCATAGGCCGGAGCCATTTTTGTCCCCATGGCCGTGCCATGGGCCTGAACGTAATGTTCACCTTCAAAACTGAAATTATTATGTGATAGGATGAATTTCATTAGGGAACATAGTTTTGAAACAAGGTGTCTGGCGATATTTTCACCTACCAGGAAGCGCTCACAAGCCTTAATACCATCAAGGTGAGGTATGTTAGTATATAGCGACGATACATCTAAAGTGACTAACAAACAATCATTTGACAACGATACAGTCTCAATTTCAGACAGTTTTTGCTGGAACTGAGTAGTATCATTTATGTAACTGCGGATCTTTGGTAAAAGTGGTTGGAGGAATGAGTCAACAAAGGCGGACAGGTGCTCGGTGAGAGTTCCCCTGCACGAAACAATGGGTCTTCCAGGAGGAATGATGTTGTGTTCCTTGGCGTATGTGACCCAGTCAGTGACATTGGTGGGGATCTTTTCGCGCAATTTGTGGATCTTGAGTAATAGGTAGAAGATCCCTGGTTCCGGGGAGTCCGGTATCAATTTGGTAAGAGTGTCTCTGTAGGGTTGGGGAAATTGCGTGATCAAAGTTTTAAGTTCCTTTTGGTACTCACCGATCGGGTTGTAAGGGAGGTTCTGGTAGAAGTGTTTGTCAGATAGCTGTCTCATAGCCTCCGTGACGTACGAGTGCCTGTTTTGGATCACTATGGCACCCCCCTTGTCTGCAGGTTTAATGACTATGGTATTGTCCTTTTTTAGTTTGAGGGCCTCAGATTTTTCCGCCCTACTGACATTTTCCTCAATTGTGGTGTTTTTTGCATTCAGGAGGAAGGCATCAAGGTACTTCCGAGCCTGATCTACGAAAAAATCTACATAGATGTTTCTTCCGGTGGGAGGTGTCCATGTGGACGGTTTGTAGTTGATGGGTCTCCTCCACGGCTGCTCATCCGACTGGTCATGAAAATACTCCTTGATGCGAATTCTTCGCGAGAATTGTTCGAAATCAGAAGACTCTTTAGACATTTCAAGTCCCTTTGGCCCACTCTACAATCGGGACCCCACCCGACCCCCGCGTGTTTCAATTACCAACCAGTCCTTGCCCTTAAGCAGCCACCCTCTTTGAGTTCCCTTCTGGTCTCAAGTTCGTTACCCCCACTGAACCCACCCCCACCGGGTAACCTACCATGTCATCGCCCCCGCTGCCAGATTTGCAAGCATTTGATTACTGACACCGTTGTGACCCCTCCCGGCACCAATATTAAGCTTTATCCCGGTCCCTTCAACTGCAACTCGTCCAATGTGGTTTACCTTTTCTATTGTGTCAAATGCTCTAATGGAAATTATGTCGGCGAGACCAAAACTCCATTCCGTCTCCGGTTTAATAACCATAAACAGACAATTCGCAGTAAATCTAAACACCACATTATTTCACTTCACTTTAATCTCCCAGATCATGGACTTGAAAACTTACACTGTTGTCTGCTACGTGGAGGCTTCAAATCTGATTCCGAACGTAAATCGTATGAACTAAAGCTCATCAATAGGCTTAATACACTGGACCATGGTCTAAATAGGGAACAGTCCCACTTGGGTGCCTTCAATTGCTTCCAATGAATTACCAGCTTTTCGTGTTTTACAACTTTCTGTTTAACAAATTTTTGGTAGTTTGTTCACTGTCTGACTATACCCTGAGGAAGAAGCAGGGCTTCGAAAATTTCGTAACTTTTTTCAATACAATGTTGGCTGCTAAGGCATTACCGTTGCTCTTGTTGTTATTATTCTTCATTTGCCAATACACGGATATCGCTATCATGCTATTTCGTATATATATATATATATATATATATATATATATATATATATATATATATATATATAATACACAGTTGTGAAACAACACTGGAAATAGTGCTCAACCGATGGGAGCGAGTATAAATCCAAATAATTTAATAATTGAAGTAAACTCTATGACATTTTTAAGATACAAATTTGTTTCGTATGGGCTTGTAGCCCACACTCTTCAGTCTTAAAATGAGATATCCTAACAAATTTGTACCTTAAAAATGTCATAGAGTTTACTTATTATTTGGATTTATATTTATATTTATATATATATATATATATACATATATGTATAAGAATAGGTTCGACCACGTGCATTCCAGTGTAAAATAAAAATAAAACTATAAACAAGAACAAAGAAGAGACTAGTCTTATAGTGGACAAACATGGATACAGATTTTTTTGTCGAATCTGTGTTCTTGTGTGTCAGCTATGAGACTGGTCAGTCAGTCAGTCAGTTAGTAGTTAGTTCTAGCTGGCTAGTTGGTTGGTTGGTTGGTTGATTGGTTGGTTGGTTGGTTGGTTGGTTGGTTGGTTGGTTGGTTGGTTGGTTGGTTGGTTGGTTGGTTGGTTGGTTGGTTGGTTGGTTGGTTGGTTGGTTGGTTGGTTGGTTGGTTGGTTGGTTGGTTGGTTGGTTGGATAGTCAGTTAGACAAATGAAAAACACTGACTAAATATATTCACCAGAAAACTATGATCTAAATGTAGAAAGTACGTTTCAAACAGATCATCTGTCCTTCGTCAGGAACAATATGAGGCCAAAGCTACCCCAAGTATAAAGATACCTAAAAGTTCAGTTGGGGATTAATCGCCCGGGAGAAAAGCTGAAGGCTTGATAATAAGTATGATGATTACGATGATGATGATGATGACGATGACGATGACGATGACGATGACGATGATGATGAAAATTTATCCTAACCCTTCCAATCAGATTTTGGAACAAAGGCCTGTCCCGTCAAACATCAGATTAACCAATGTAGACTAATGAATTGCCGATGGAAGTTAAAGGCGTTGAAATATTCCTTTTGATATAATGTGTTAGCAATTAGAGTGGTTTTACTTCATACCAAAAACGACATCTTTCTCGTACTTTTGGAGCGAAATTTTGAGAGGGACAAGTTGAGCGTCATGAAAAAAGCCGGGGAGGACTTCCATCTTAGACTGCAATATAGACACGTTGGCATAATTTTTAACCCAACCTCATGGTCTGAAGGATCCCTTTTTGCCTCAGATAAGCCAGCTGTTTAAAGCACTTGTCACCTAAATAGGAAACATGTAACGAAGCTTGGTAGTTTATTTTGCTTACACCGTATGTAGTCACCGCTCTTTCTTTTTTTTTTTGAGATACAACAAAGATGAGTCCGAGATACACCTAACATGATTTAGTTGGTGGTAAAGTGAGGGCATGTTATGCCTGACTCTACCCGTAAATTGTGAATTGCTGGCATTTTGTATCATTCAAAGTTTATTTGTAAATATTTTCCCTTCATTTTTCACGTTATTGACAACGAGAGGGAGTCGCCGCCCCTAGTCCATCGGATCAGGGAGCTGGAAGAAAGTGTCTTCCAGCTCCCTGATCGGATCCATCCTTGTTACTTAATACGGAACTCACCTTCTTCAAACGTTAATTCGACTTGGGTTGACAAATCAGCCACGTTCCTTGATGATGCATAACACTGAACAATCACCCTATCAGTCGAAGAATCACTAACCGTACTGTATGCTGCTGTAAGAGTCACATCAAATGTTTCCCCATTGCCTTTGACTGTCAATCGACGGTTTGTGAAAGTAATATAACCTTCATAAGTATCATCAAATACCTTCCACTCGAGTTCAACCATTGGACGAATTCCAGTCACTTTGCACGTGAGGCTACCATTAAGTTCTGCTTTCAACACACAACACACTTCCTGGGCACATCCGTCTATAATGGGGTAGGCTGAGACTGTGAAAAGTTAAATCAGTACAAGGAAAGAAGAAAAAAATAGTGTATACCGGATTTGAAGTTTGACTTAGAAGGCAGAAATTTAACGAATATTAGCGACCACAATTAGGCTACGGAAAAAAGCCTTTTGTTTTAAAATTGTAAATTCACGTGACGTAGCTTTTAGCTTATTTCTTATTACTAATCAGATTTGGACTCTTTCACTTCAAAGCAAAGCACGGGTGTGGAAACCATTGACTGCTCTGCTACCTAATTTTGACTGGCCCCATCTGGAGTCGCAATCCACACCTTTCTGCTGCTATGCTTCACCACGCGAAGATCCAGACATTTCGACGAGGTACGATGGTTAATCTCAACTGCACTGAAGACACACCACGAGCGCAAGTTTGCATGAGGGGGACGGAACCCACCTGGGGTCAAGGGCGACGCTAAATATAATGCAAAATATAATACAAAGAACGAAGAAAATTGACTGATTTACTCTTTCAAGCAGATTTTGTAGACTCTTTGAGACATTTGATTCATGAGATGTCCCCTCTCCTTTGAGAAACTTTTGTTCAAGGTGATGTATATATATATATATATATATATATATATATATATATATATATATATATATATATATATATATATATATATATAGGTCGAAAGTTGTGTAAACTGTTCCGATCATGAAAGTTAAATCAATCTCAAGTCCTGGCGGAGCCTTTATGAGCAGGGGAAAGAACAGGAGAAATAAATCAGAGAGAAAATTAAGCCATGAGCGGGACTTGAACCCAGCGCCTGTCGTTCACAAGACGACCGCTCTAACCAATAAGCTATAACGGCTTCGTAGTGTCGAGCATGGCAATTTAGGTACAAATACCAACCCATCTCAATATCCTCTCCTCTTACCATGGTAACACTCCAAGCGGGTATATATATATATATATATATATATATATATATATATATATATATATATATATATATATATATATATATATATATATATATGTATATACATTCACCATCTATTAATGATGGGTGCTAGTGAGGCACGCCGTGAAAATGCCTTGAAAAATGTAAAACGAAAATAGACCAGGCGGAGAAGGGGGGTTATCGTCACTCGAAAGCGAAATTTATGAGGCAAAGTGGACTTGGTCAATTTTGGGTCGCTTATTCCGAAAACTGAGGGTATACGAGCCATATCCGGGCTTTTCTGCGTCATTTTTAAGTTTAAAATTTGAAGGGCGCCCCTATGTGTCAAAAATCTTTTTTTCTCCATATATTTATGGTCAAATCATTGGCTGAGATAAAATTTGGTCCTTATATTCTGTAAAGGGATGTCTATTGATAAATACTGGGAAATATTAATATTGATATTAATATGCAAATTAGATAGGGTCAAAGGTCAAATTATAATGTTAGCAGAGATAAAATTGTATAAATATATGACCATGCTTT
The DNA here is from genome assembly GCA_029531755.1 of Holothuria leucospilota. Lineage (NCBI taxonomy): Eukaryota > Metazoa > Echinodermata > Holothuroidea > Aspidochirotida > Holothuriidae > Holothuria > Holothuria leucospilota. The sequence goes on from CM055964.1 coordinate 80,024, forward strand.
TACAGCATGTTAATCGTGTCGATCAGACTGTGTAAATAAAATTACTTTAAATGTTCTCTACGAATGATGTCATGGAATATTTGTCAAGCCTTTATTGGACTACAATAGTACTACATCTATCCCCCATAACTAAAAGGAAGTATGTAGTATATAAATAATTAATAACTAAAGAAAGAAGTCAACTTACAAACCACGAACGTGCGATGACCAACACAGCTCTAGTTGTCGTCTTCTTAAGATGGCGTCATAGGGTGCACGTGAAAAGTTAGCAGTGAGTTTCAATAACGTGCGTACTAAACGTGAGGCTAGCAAACATAATTTTGGATAATTGGCTAGGGACGGCATTCGCTTTATGATGGTGAGTTGCAGTAATTCCCCGACGGAGGACGAAAGGGTGTACCGCGACTGTAAAAGCATGGCCATATACTTATACAATTTTATCTCTACTAAAGGGGTCAATCATTTCCAGATGGGGAGGGAGGGGGTCGTCAGATAGCGTCACCCCTGCCACTGATTCAAATGTCATTTCCTTTATCCATGAGCTTAAACGACGTTTTAAACATCAAATGGTTTAAAGGGATTTGCCAGTGACAAATATCAATGACTTTAAAAAATGCAGAAAATTTTTCTCTTCTAGGAGGTGAAAACTGCATCTCAATAGCTTGTAGCGTTTGGAAGATACTAATTTTCAAAGGAATGCAATCCTTTCTCAAGATAAAGTGCATTATGGGATATCTGTGATGTCATTGCGGCACATTAATTTGACAAAACATTGAATTTCTTTATGATATTGACACTGTTGTAGGGAATATTTAGCAACTTTGTTTGTTATGCCATACATATGGTGTAGAATTATGTTAAACCTACATGGAAAGATATTCAAACATTGCAACTGTCAAATTTCAAGGACAACAGGACATTCAATTGCAAAGGGAAAAAAGAAATCTGAGGCAATGTGCCCACTTTACATAACATTCTGTGACCTTGATGAGAACTGGAGGCATTTTTGACAAAAATAAGTAGTCTATAATGTTAGATATCTCGAGTTAGGAAAAGAGTATTGCTACGGGGTTTAGAAGGTATAAACTGAAATTTTTTCTCTTTCACATGGGACCCTTGTTAAAAGCCACTGAAAAATGCCTTTAATATGACTATTTCCGCAGTAATCCCCACCACCATCTTCACTACCATGACCACCACCACTACCACCGCCACCACTGTCGTCACCGTCATCGATTGTCACTGTTATCACAATTACCATTACTACCATCACCACTGATCATAAACGACGTAGTCGTCGGTGACAATTTCATCACCGCCATTGGCAATGGTGTCATCGTCATCTTTATAGGCATCATTACCTTTATCATTAATTCATTAGATATGACGCATTCCACCCATAAAAATGCACTGAACAACAAGGAAATAGAAAACCGTGAACAAAAATCAAGAACTAAAAACAGATGTTAACAAACCCATGGGAAAATGCAAAAAGAGTCTAGAAAAGAGGAAAAAGTGCAAATGAAGTGAAATAAGAAAAGAGAAAGTATCCTAAAGGCTCGTCTACACGATCATACATTTGTCCATGAAGATCGTCATACAAATGTATGACATTCAATCTACAGATTCCTTTTTGTAATATGCAGCACCTTGTACTATATGCGCAATGTTCACATGTAATTTAGTCACAAACTTTTAGAATTAAAATGTTTAATCTTTTATTTTTCTGAATATCCTTATAATAGAGTATTACCAAAGATGAGTCTTTGCTTTCTCTTACATCGACCATACATTATGACCAAAGGATAAGAATAGACCGAAATGTTTTGAAATGTTTTAAACATTTGTTAGAAAAAAGAAACATGCAGCTAAAAATTTCAAACCGTTCACGATCATACCTTCGTTCATGAACATTGTCCTACAAATGTATGATGAAGTTTTGAACAATGTATGATCGTGTAGACCAGGATCCAAGAAAAAAGAGCAATTCTCTGCTTGAAAATTAAAACAGAAAGAAAAAACAACAGCAAGGGGCAGCAAGGGGTTCGACTATAATGAATAAAATCCATCAAATGCAAGTTACGTACTCTCCGGGAAAGAGTTTTCCACAACCTAGGACAAAGAACATTCAAGGAATTATCGTTATGGGCTGTAGTGCTTGAGGTAGGGAGCTGTAACGGTTCCGAAACGGCTCCGTGCTTGAGAGGACATAAAAATGACACTTAGGTACACATTCAGTTGTTGATATGCAACTTGACTCTAAGTACGGCAATTAGCCAATGAAAGAAACGGAATAAAGATGTGGCAGTACTGAGTCTACCAACTCAATGCAGTTCAACAAAAACCCTGGTCATTTTGTATACTGTACAAGTGCCCCAGACTTTGATAGCCTAAAGCCGCGGTCACACTGCAACGAATTCGGAACGGATTCCGATCCGATTTTTGTGAGTTTTTATTAAAAATCTTCTCCATTTCGGGTCGGAAAGACCCAAAATTTGCCAACCTGTGTAATTATATGTTTTTTATCGCAGGACTACGAAAATTAAATTCATACGAATTATTCCGTGACGTCACATCGACAGACAGCTTTTATCGGACTACGCGTGTCCGATAAAAGCTGTTTATCGGTGTGACGTCACGAAAAAATCAATTAATATTTTATTTTCATAGACTTCTGATGCAAATCATATATTTACACTGGTTGGCAAATTTGGGGCTCTTTCTGACCAGAGATGGAGAAGATTTTAATAAAAACTCACAAATATCGGATCGGAATCCGATCCGAATTCGTTGTAGTGTGACCGCGGCTTTAGACTTAGAGTATTTTTAAAAGCTAGAAAGAGACAATAGCTTGCACTTATCACTTGATGACGTCAGAACTCAAAGGTCAAATGAACATATTTTCAGTATCCCCCGATCAGCGACATTAATAAATCCAGCTCTAAACACTAGACCAGCACAATAATCACTTACATGCAATAAGGGAATCGTTATAGCCGTAAGAACGGGCCTGTTGTACGAAAAATGTAACAGCACTACGTTATAACGTTAACGTAGCATAGGTATTCCCCCTTAAAGGGGAAATGCAGTCACCCCAACTTGAAGTAGTGTAGTAGACTGCCCTGTTTCATGATTGGCTCTTGAGAGTCATGTGACAATATTTTTTCTCCTAAAATGTGAAATTTACTTGAAGTAACTGATTGGTTTACCTTGAATATGCAATATTGAAGTCCTAAAATATTATGAAAGATACTTTGGAGAGAAATGAGAAGAAAATTGTGAGATTTAGCTGTTGCTTCAAAATAAGTTTGGGGTGACTGCTCTTGCCCTTTAAGTACGATATTTGGAAGCAGCAAAGATAGGATCTGAAAAATGCACTCAGTAAGTTTTGGGGACAAGATCCGCACCATACATCCTTACAAAAAAAACTTGAAATTAGTAGATCTCCTTTTCTTTTTAATGGCTTTTCACATTTCTATTTAACATTAAGAAAAAATTGGCAATTATAGTTAAAATGTGTGCACATCTGTCCAGCGGCGGCGCTACGGGGGGCATGAGGGGCTTTGCCCCCTCAGATTTTGTCCTTGCCTCCCAGTTGCCCCCCACTCAGCTGACTAATATAGTGCATTGGAAGATGCATTATGAACCAAAATATACCTATCCTGAGACTTAATTTTTCACCCAGAAATATGCTAAAACCTCTGAGCTTCCGGGGGCTTCGCCCCCTAGACCCCACCCGCATAAGCTCACCCTTTGCGCTCGGCTTCGCGCTACACGCGAAAAGTTTTTGCCCCCTCAACATTTCCTTTTGCCCTCCATTTGCCCCCCCCCCCCACTTTTGAAATCCTGGTGCCGCCACTGCATCTGTCAGATCAGAGTAGTCAAAATTTTAAAACGATATCGAGATCTTTATACAGCTCTTTCTCGAACAAAGGGGTCTGCAGATCGTAATAAGAAGATTAGAAATAAAATAAATCTAAATCGGTAACTTTTGAACATGTTTTACAGCCATGCATTCACTAAAGTTATAGTAAAATACACATACCGATAATGTTGACATCATAAAGCGTTATATTATCCGATAGTCCATCTCCATAGATACAGAGATAGCTTCCCTCATGTCTTACTTCCGCCAAAGAAGTTGTCAAGGACCCATCAAATCGCAAAGCAATATCATTTACAAATTGTTCTGTAAATAATTTTCTGAAAAATATGGCATACACTAGAAGATGGTGTTCATTAGATGACAAAATTTTCTTCCACAAAAGAAAACCAATCCGATTTTCTGTGCAACTCAGTTTCATCAACGTGTTGCGCTCAATGTATTTAGGTATTGCTTTCAAGCGTGATAAGTCAACGTCACCTTTTTGGGCCAAAACCATAGACTCATTTTTCTCAAGATTCCTTTGTGGGCAGGATGCTTTACACACAAGTAGCTGAAGGAGGGGTGAATAATGGAATACATCATTCGTGGTGACACGGGATGTGTACCCTTCACCTTCTGGAGTAATTATCATATCACTGGAAACGTTTATATCACCTGCTACCGTTCTTGAACTCAAATGTAGGGACACTCCTGGCCTCGCCCCAAGTACTGAACATTGTATGGACCGATTTCGTACTTCAGAAAAACACTTGCTGGTTGTATTTCCACAGACATCCAGAACAGGGAAAGACACTGAAGGATGTACTGCGTATGGAAGAAAAGGCAATAAAATAGGGAATACTCTTATCATCAAGAACGGTATGCTGTGATGCAACATGGTATAGATAAAACATGTCTCCTGCTTGATTCCAGTAGCGTCAATCTTTGCTCGAATGTGGGGACATGGCCACTTATGTCAAAAAATTACTGTGTAAAAATCTGAAGTCAACGGGTGTATTTCCAAAATGTGGGGGACGTGTCCCCCTATCCCCCCCCCCCCGATTGACGCCCATACTTTATACTGACATTGATAGTCACTTAATCGTTAGCCCTGGCCTTTAGATATTTTAAAAGCTCTATTGTAGTAACATGCGAAGCATAATTAGGAATTTGATCATGTTTGTAAGTACAATTGGAGACTGCACTTTGATTGACATTAATTCACACAGCGGCTTCACTCAGCTTCAGTCATTTATGTTCCCAATTATGCTCACATTCATTATTCTGTTGATATGGCCTTGAGCAGAGTAGCCTACTGTTGCTTTGACAGGGACTTGCACTAGACAGTCGTTTTTGTTTGGATTGGAAAAGGGGCTAGGATTAATTAAATGAAAAGAGTGATTTTTACTGTCTGGGATGAGGCTTGTTTCTCTATAAGGAATTTCACTTTATAAAATGCAAGGACGATAGCATTTCTTCTTACATGTGGGCCTCAGATAAATTACAAACACGTTACATATACAAGTGAGAGTTGCTCTGACCACCTGTGAGATGTAACGTCATGTTATCTCGTCATATAATAGTGCATTCACAGTACAACGTATATAGCAATAGCCAAGGACGGAAATTCATTCAAATGACATGCGTGACCTCACCATCTCATTTGAAATATTACTTCACTGTTACCACGGTAAGTTTTGGAAGACCTTCCGTTTAAAGAACGGATATTAATTTCATAGAGATGAATACATGAAGGATACCTAATCGTGTCACGTGATTTTTCCGATACCATAGATAAATGTTCTACGTAAATTCCTCTAAGTTTCTGGATAGAGAGTTAAAGCAGATTCCTGATATAAGCTATAGCTTTTTGACCTTATTGTCAGTTTTTATTTGTTATGCATGTTCTGAGGTCACTTACTGAGGAGGAACTCGCTGAAGAACTATCAACGTTAAAAATTACAGCTGTTGGTAAATTTAAGTCCGTTCCTTTTAATTGTGCCCATAGACCGTGACAGCTTGAAGTCTGTCTGCGTTTAAAAAGCTCTGTAGCATTCAGAGAATTTAGCTTTTACGATTAAAATGTCATGTATTTAATACTTTGTATATAGATGAATAAATAAGGCACGTCGTCATATACGTAACCTACCTGTGACAAGAACTTCAACCTCGATGAAAGTTGGCTCGTTAAACTCGAAACGAAGGTATCCTACCTTGAAAGTATGTTCATGACTAAGTGACACATCATTTATGATAAGTGAACCGTTTGGATGGATATCAAATTCCCCTGAAGTGAATCCAGGACCAGATTTTATCATGTTCTGGTACTGAATTATTGGTCCATCTTTAACTGAATCGGTCGAATTGTACCACAGAACAGCGAAAAAATTTTGATGAAACAGACACTCAACAGTGCTTGTTTTCCTCATTTTCAGATATTGTGGAGAAGCACACTTTCCTATCGAATGATCTTCTGCTGAAGAAAAAATCATTGAACAAATTAGTATTTTCTTCCCAGTAAGCACCTTTTACTTTACTACAACGTTAACTGTCATCCAATTTCAAACAAAGCTAATGCAACAAGTCATACACAATTTAAGTTCAAAAAGCCAAATATTATTCTTCTTTACCATTATGAGTTACACTTACCTAAACAAAATGAAGAGTCATACTGAATAAACATAAACAACAGAACGAAGATTCCTTGGCAATCCATGGTCGCTGCTGTTTTATGTTAAAAGAAAAGATAAAAGTGATTCGCTGTTATAAGAATATAGAAGGGCAATCCATGTAGTTACAAATCTCATCTTCCACATATTCTCGACGTACCTTGGATTAGAGAAATTTCCCAACATACTGATAAGCAAATCATGACAAAAGACCGCTTTTAGGTCTCAAACTTTAGCAACTAGAATGTGCTATTTAAAAATATGTCTCATCAGTCCCTGTATATCATGTGGTTTTATGATCTTTTGTAACATACCAATATGTAAATAATGGGAAAAGACTTATTTAGCTCATTTGACCTGTGACTTCAACGATTATACATGTTTTTACCTACTGCAAAAGCTTTTCAAGTGTTTACCAGTAACTTCGCGGTTGCATACCCCATTTACCTTCTTTTATAAGAACTAGCTCTTTTTTAGTAAAAAGCTCTTGCCGTTTCACTCCGTAAGGTGGCTTTTTTATGAAACTTGGAAGTTGAAATAACTTGCTATTTTAAAAATTTAAAACAAACAAAAACTCCTTGGAATTGAAAATGATATGCATAAATTTGTGGTGGCATGTGATACAGTGTAAGTTGCTATTGGTTGGAAAATTGTTCCTTTTTACCGCATCCAAGAGCTTGTAGTAATAGTTTACCAATTGTTTAAATTTGAATATATTATTACCCTCTTTAATTATAGAATTAACACTTCATTCGTTGTAAACTCACTGGCGATGGTTGTGTCATCCTGACATGCTAATTTACATACAGCAAGGACTTTAATTTGCAGTTCAGCTGTCTTCTGCACATATTGTTGGTTGAGCAAAAACCTGGGCTTGACAAATCAAGCGTATATTTAGATGGGAAAACAAAATCTAACATGGGTAAAGTAGAATAAAAGTTCCACAACTCATGGTAGTGGAACACATGTTATTAAAAGTAACTGATGGAAGTAGACCCTTCAGACTTCTATCACTTTGTAATCAATGTCGAACTCTTTTATTATAAGCATTGGCTATGGAAGTCAAGATTGGAAGGGAAGGCGACAGGATTGAACGACTTATATGTGCATGGGCGTAGCCAGGTTTTTGGTGGGGGAGGGGCAAAGTCGTCTCATCGTTCCTATTTTTGACCGCAGTATTGGGGAAGGAACACCCCTTCTGAATATTTTTTTTTTTTTTTTTTGCTGTCTCGAAGGGCTTAGATGGAAAATGGTGCTTCTTTTTATACTAGATCCCAGTGTTCTCGACAAGGGTTTTTAGAGTGGCTCAGGGGTGGCGCCAGGATTTGCCCGAAGGGGGCCAGATTCCCCGACGGGGAGGCCAGCGACCAGAAACCCCGATACCGTCGAGGGGTTGTTGAGGGGGGATTTGAAGAAAACCTGTGTGCTATACCATGCCATTGGATATATTGCATAAAATTTGTATATACTAGAGGAACATAAATTTACCGTTTTTCTCCGTAATCTAACCTGAAATTGCAAAGCTCGCGTAAGCCTACACTACAGAGAATCTGAGTGTACTTGTTTAAAACTTATATAGGTCAATTGTTCGGGCAGGTGGGCCCTATCACACATAACTTACATTTTACGTTCCTCCTCGGGTCACTTGCCGTACCTCACGGCAGACATAAGAGAACAGTCATTAACTACTTTTACGGAAATGAGATGACATTTTACTATATTTAGCTATAGGTAACGGAACCGAGGAAGAGTGGGCAAAGTGTACCAAAAATTGTGGGTTTTATCTCAGAAATGATCCTTTTGAAAGCCAAAATAAGTAAACCAACCATGGGTGGCGACAGAATTTTCCCGAACGGGGACCGGGCCATGCCAGCGACCCCAAGTTTCAACAACCCACTATGTCGAGGGGGTGCAAGGTGAGAAGGTGAGAAAGGGATTTGAAGGAGCCTAACTATCCCATGCCGTTGCAGGGCATATTTTGCATAATATCTCTTAACACTTCAAGAGCCAAGTTGCGCACTGATATCGATCTGCAAAGCGCGCGAAAATTTTTGGTAGGCTTCCACAAAAACATATGTGATCATTAAGAACAAAAAGAAAGAAAGAAAGAAAACTGTAGGGGTTGAAGATCGTATCGAGGATAACATACATAGTATCAAAACCACCTGGACTCGCTCACCAACTGACCGTGCAGCATGACGCACTTTAGAGAACAGCAACTAGGCATTGCGATATGGGATGAAATTTACCTCTACATAAGCTGTGTACTCTGCCTACATGTTACTTGGTAAGGTGGACGGGACTTGTGCCAGGGAGTAACAACTCCCTGCTTGTGCTATCTAGCTATGTGGAATGGAAATATTGAAGAAAATGGATTGACCCCACAGCGCGCGAAGCGCGCCGAAAATTTGGGGTTCTTATTAGGGAAGTTGTCCTCTTGAGAGCAAAAACAGGTAAACCGGTGGGGTGACTGTCGCTTCGGGGACTGCATGCTTTATCGTAACGACTAAGACTCCCCGACAAAACTGTAAAAATTCCCCGACGGGGGGGCATGACACACCTGCTCCCTGTCCCCACCTGGCGCCACCCCTGGAAGGGCGGCCCGCCCTCCGAGTGAAAATGACATTGACAACCAATACGTTTTCGGGATTTAATTATTTTGTTTCAAAATCAGGATTAGGATTCGAAAAAAGGGCTAGAGTTCAGTCCCCAAGGCATAATCAGTTGAAAAAAAGGAGAAAAAATCCGGAACACTGTTTCCAGACGAGAGACATCATTAATATCCAAGGTTTTGATTGACTTTTCGGGGGCTTATTGCCGATGCATCCTGCATAAAATAAATATGCCGTCCGTTCTGCTGAGGATTCCACCGTCATTACTCATCCCTGAGATCCCTACCCCCTCCCATTCGACCAACTTCCCATCCCTCCCTCTCACCTTTTTTTTTTTTTTTTTTTGCTTTTTTTTTTTTTTTTTGCTTTCCTTCATTTTATCAACATCGCCCATTGCGTCCCAAAAATTTCTGTGGGGGGCACTCTGCCCCCTGCCCTCCCTCTGGCTACGCTACTGTATAATATGTGCACTATCTAAAGCGTGACCATCGGTTGGCGCCTATCGTGTCAAGAAAATTTTTTGGACAAAATGCTTCCCAAATTGCACGAAATGACACTTCACATGCGTTGAAGGTTTCGTCTGAACATTTAGTAATTAAAAGTTGAAAGGTGTGTTTATTTGTAGATGTGGGGGTATAAGGGGAGGAGGAAGATGGGGATTTTGTAATTCTTACGATTCCTTCACCCAAAATGGTAGCACTTGCACAGGAATTTGACCCACACAATAGTCTACTTGATTCATAATTTGTAATACACCATTTGGCAAGAAGGTACTGCAGCCTTGTGCCATATTTATTAAATTGTCCGTAGCAAAAACATGTTGTCTATATAAAACAAATAGAAGGAATAATGATTTCATTTCGTTTTTTCATGTAGGGTCAGAGTCTTCCCCACAGTCTTGATAAGCAAAATGTTTTACCTAGAAGGGGTTTAATAAGTGGGGTACCCTCTTCACCTTCAAGAAAGTTTTGTTCATGTAAGATAGCTTAGATGCAAAATGGTGCTATCTTTGGAAAAAATTGGAGCTGCTTATATCATTGGCGCCGCCAGAGCTGGTGATAGGGGGCCACCAGTGATGATGTTGCAATCCCACTCAGATAAACCTAAAGAGCAGGCGTAAACTGTACAGTTGTGTACCTGCAATGGTTTGCATCCTTGGGACCCGATACTTTGATACTTCGTGCACAGGTGCCGTCCTGTGGAAGGGGTATAAGAGGAAGAGGTTTCCCCTTCCCTGTTCATAAGGTTTTGTTCATTTAGGCGGTTCAAATGCAAAATGGTGTTATCTTGGGCAAAGTTTCGAACTTCTCATAATTAACTGCATTGTTCTTATTTTGGTCAGGTTTAAAGGAAAAGTGTGGTGTCCAAGAGGAGTGGGCAGTGGCTCCGGCAAGGGGGTATGGAGGGTGCGTGCCCCCGTCGAAAAAGTTCTGAAAATTTTAAGTTGATCCCAAAACGCGTTTAAGCTATAGATTTCTGAAGGGGTAGGGTGAGTTGTGTTTTCGACCGAGTGATGGATCTACTGTAATTATTTTCTATCACAAATGGTTCTCAAACTATCAGAATTTTCGCAAATCCTTCGCAAACTATCAAAATTTTCGCGCGCTTCTCACGCTTCAAACCTAACCTTAATATTACTCTAATAGGCTATAGTACATGGAACTGTTCTGATCACAACACTTTCCCCCAAAAAACAGACTGAGGTAAATTGTCAACCTCTGTAGGGCCTCGCATCGATGTGGGATCATTCAGTCTGAGTTGTAGCTTGATGTGGAAGGTTGAAAGTATGTTTCTGTTTTATAATCTGTTTTATAAACTGTTTATAAACTGTTTTATAAATTTTTCAAAAATTTTACCAAGCGCTTCGAGCGCAGCCATTATCGGTATAGATTGTGATTGTTACTGTAATACACTTCCCGACGAAAAAGCATTCTGAAACGCGCTAGTCCTTCGCTCTTACTATAGGCTACCTATCAGGGAGATCTAATGTCACTTCCCTGCACCTCTACTCTCCCTCCCATTCCCCATTGCTGGAAGCTGTTTCTCTGGATTTACGTTTGAAATCAGTAAAAATACGATGGTTACAGGGGCGGCGCCACAGGGGGGCAGGGCAGGCATTTGCCCCCCTATGGTTTTTCAACCCTAAGAATAAAATCATGAAAAAGTTTTAAGACACATAAATATGTAGGGGTGGGGTGAGGTGCTACAGTATGTGACCCATCTGTCACAATATTAGTTAAATTGTTCGTTACAAAATACCTGAAACTTGCAATCCCCGCACGCATAACGTTTTCTGTTTTCTCCATTGTTTACGTGAATGCAGGTTTAGTATTACATATACACTAAGGCCATTATACATAACGGGCAAACAAAAAGAGCATAAGAACCGAGAGTAAAACTAAAACAATACAGCAGTATACCCTAACGCCAAGTTATTGTGAGACCTAACACATATGGTGTCACAGAACAAAAAGTTCTCCCTCTCTTGGAGAAAAGGTGCGTATTATTGCAAGTTACACCAAAAAATACGGACAGCTAATTTGTGCATCAGGGGATACGCCTGATCCATGAATCTCTATCTAACCAAAACCCCACCTCTATCCGTAACTCGGAATATATTTTCGTCTGGGGAAATCTTCGGTCTTCAGTGAACCTTCGACCAAGTGAACCTTCCGTCTATGGGTATTCCCCCCTGTTCGGATTATGTAATGTTTGGCAATCTCAAACATTTACTGTCTCTCCATTCCCAGCATGTGACCATTTAAAGTTTAGAAAGTGAACATATATATTGTGAGAGTCAATCACTTAACGAAAATTTCGACAAAAATATAAGAACATTTAATAAAATGAATTAAACTTTGAAGTAATATTATATGTCTCCCTTATTGCATAAGCGTAAGAAGCGGGCGGCTGGGGCTAAAGTCCCAGTCAAAAATCTGGGGGCTGAAGTATGCTTCCAAAACCCCTTATTTGTCTCTTCAGTAAAAATGTAAACAATTTGCAGTTATTTTCCTTAAAATTTGCCCAAAATGTCGCACCAAATAGCATCTGAGGACCCTCAAATAGGCCTACCCAAAAATTTTCCAAAGGGAAGGGGGAACGACAGAATATAGTCACTTAGTGTCAAAGGGTTATCACTTAACAAGTCACCCCCGTACCCGTGACCCCCATCCACCCAGGGGTGGGGCCAAGATTTGCCCGACTGGGGACAGACTCCCCGACGGGAGGGCCAGAGACCCGAAGCCTCGGACAGCTCCGACCCTTTCGAGAGGTTGGTGAGGGAGAATTTGAAGAAAACCTGTGTACTATACCATGTCATTGCTGGGCATATTTTGCATAAAATTTGTATTTACTAGAGGAACGTAGTTCCGCGCCGATTTAATGTTTTTGCCGGATTCTAAGCTGTGAAAAAGGGCGAGAAGCACGCGAAATTATTTTGGGTAAGCCTATACACTGGAAAGAATCTGTGCTTATTTAAAGCTTACATAGGTCAATTGTCCTGGCAGTTGGGCCCTATCGGGCACAACTTACATTTTACTTCCCTCCTCGAGTCACTAGCCATACCGCAAGACAGATACAAGCAGACAAGAGAACATTAACTAAGTCTAGCGAAATGAGATGAAATTCCCGACATTTACATAATCCCATGTATCCTACTTATAAAGTTACTTCAAAAGACGGAAAGGGTTTGTAGCCTACTATATTTAGATATATGTAACGGAACTGAGGACCAGTGGATAAAGCGTGCCGAAAATTGTGGGTTTTATCTCAGAAATGACCCTTTTTGGAAAGCCAAAATAAATTAATTGACCATATGTGGGCACAGAATTATTCCGACACGGGGCCGGGCCATGTCAGCGACCCCAAGTTGCGTCAGCTCCTTTACCGAGGGGGTGATGAGAAGTACTCTCTAAATTCCGTGGAGTGAAAAACCACTCTTTTTTCACTCTAACCTGGATTGAAATTAGGGATGACTCCAACAAGAGTGAAAACCACTCTGAAGTTAGAGTGAAAAATATGGCTCTTTGCCTCGAGTGACTATTCACTCTAAATTAGATGGGATTGTCAATCCTTCTTTGGAGTGAAAAGCTACGTTAATGATGGGGGGAAAATGTAATGCTTGATATATTGAAAGGCAGCACAAAAGGCATACAGAGACCAAAATTATATTATTTCCTTCCAATTTATTCTGTTCTGGCTAGAAACTGAGCCATAAAACCTCATCTAACTCCAATTTATCCTTGGATTTAACAAAAGAAATGTTCAAAAGGCAGAAGTTTGCACATGAGATCACTGGATGTGATCTGAATATATAAAGTAGAACAGACAAAGGAGATGGATGGGGGGTGGGGTATGAAGAAACTGCCCCCACCCCTCCACTTTTAGGCTTCAGGAGGTTTGGCAGCTTGAATGCTATTTAGAAGTATGGTATCTTGTCATTCACTGGAACAATATCACACATCTGTAGACCAAGGCCAATAGGTGAACTACAATATCAGGATAATTTGACACTAAGATATCATGTTTAAAAAACAACCAGTTAAATTACACTTGCCCTCACCTACCATGCCATACACAAAGGCTTCAGCTGTTCCATAACATGAACATCCTGTACGACACATGCTGCACCAATGCACTGATAAAAAAGCAATTTACAATGATAGTTCTTGTAAAATTGAAAACCTCATCGAAAATTGGAATAAACTTTAGTTAATATGGATGAAATTCGGATAAAATAGCAAGAATTGCCTGCTCCAAGAAAAGCCCTAAATGGATGGAAATGTTACTTGAATCTAGACATATTGGTTGGCAAGTAAATGCTTAAACATCTCCGTACAAAATGTGGAATTAGTATAAAAAGAAGAATTTTACATGGCAATATTTATACGCTGAGAACAAGTTTGGTAGCATAACTTTGGCAACGTAATGACCAGCCTAAAAGTGTGTAAATGTACTTGAAAACAGGATTTGAAAAAACTTCATTTCATTCCTCAACATATGCTTTAACCACTCCAGTTCCTCCCCACCCCCATATCCCCAAAGTTTCTGGGCAGGGAGCAGCAATTGACAAACAGTGTCAATCCATCAACTGTGTATGAGGTAACAAAAGTTCAGTAAAATGATAAATCTTGTTAGTGTAAAATAGCATATTTAGAACTTTCCTTCATTTAAAGTGACAGTATTGGCATATTTTTCAGGAGAAGACTTTTTCGTAGGTAGGTCACACTTGTTAGGGGGTACTGGTTGCTTGCCCTTCTCATGGGGTTAAGGAGCAACACCATAGCCCTTGTAATACTTAAAAAGTATGAAAGTAAATCTGAAATAAACTTTAGTATTAAATGGAAATGAGATTCAGATATTATGGCATTATGGCAAACTTTTTGCTCAAAAGAAAGCCCTCAATGGAAAGAAATGTTTCAAATTTAGACAAACTGGTTAGCAAGTGTTTGTTTTCAACCTCAACTAAGAAAGAATAAGTATAACAAAAAGTATAACACAAGAATAATTTACATGCCAACTTCTTTACACAGAGACCCCCTTTCTGAAGCAATTCTAGCAGCATAACTTGGAAAAATGGCTATTACTCTAGAAAGTCTAGTTTTGATAATTGGCAATCATACAAGCACTTTGAAGAACATTTATGAACATATAACACATATTGATAACATAGATTCTGCACTAATATAAGAAACATTTCAAAACAGTTTTGAAACATTGAAAAGAATCTCGTCAGAAAATTGAAATTAAAGTTTAGTAAAATAAAGATGAGACTCACATATATTGGCAAGAACTACAGTATTTGCTTAAAAAACCTTGATTGGCCAGAAAGTAATTTGAATCTAGAACTCAAAATAACCAAAAACCTTAATGGATAAACAGTTTTTTTAATCTTAGCATACTGGGTGGCAAGTGGTTCCTTTAAAGGAAATATTGCATCCATCAGACTTTTTGTAAAACCTATCCTTTTGTACTTCTACATACCATCGGGTACCATTCGAAATGAGAGGTAACTGGAAAAAAATTCAAGCCAGTGAGCACTAATTAACACATCATTAACTTTTCTGTAACAACTGGCAAATTTGTTCACCCAAACAAATATGCATGCAAAATCACACCTTCACCCGATTTGAAATCAACCAATCAAATCATTTTAATCATGCTATGTCAGACGATAACAAGCACCTACAGCATGTAAAAAATGTTTGTAAACAACAAACTACTGAGAATTATTACTACACTGTAGTGAACTACAGTTTGTACACTAAGGGGGTCTTTATCACCTCCCTGGTATTCTGTTCACAAAGTTAAAGTTACTGTAATTCGAATTGTAGCCCTTGGGCCTTAGCAGGTTGCTTTGCTTTCAAAACAACAGGATGTAAAAAAGATTGTTGGTGCTTCAGTAAGTGCTACTATCTGTTTAGAGATTCAGACCTAGTAGAAAATGAAAATTTTACGACCCTGTGACGCCACTTGTCAAAAAATTATGTACTAGTCTTAAGCAGGTAAAGGACCACATTCCTTCCATCCTGTGATGACTAACTTACACTTTGTGAGATGTGGTAGCTTGTTGTGATCATGAAGCACACTGGCAGAGTAAGCAAGGTAACGAGTGTAAATATGACCCTATGTAACCACTCATCCTAAATGAATAAGCAAAAGTACGAACATTGCATGTGGGCAAGGCTTATCGTTTGATAATGAGCCACTTCCATGAGGAAATTTTTGCTTTTTCTGTCCATCTTTTGTGAGATTATTGTTGATCTGCTGCAATTTATTTGTGACTCATGTTTGGAAGCTAGGGAAGAGACCACAATGAAACTACATTGGTGTCACTTTGCGATATTTTTCAAATGCAATATTTCCCTTTAAATCTTGTTCTAACAAAGATAATAGTTGGATTTAAAGTGCATTTTACACGGCCACATCTTCATATATTGAAACTTTCTTCAAAAGAATTCTGGTACAATAACTTTCGCAACACAGATTTACTCCAGAGAAGTCTACTTTTGATGATTGACGAGCATACATCGTCCAATGTATCCAAAAGTCTTATTCCAGAAGTTGGTACAATGTATCTGACAGGGAGATGTGGAGGACATATTTCAATCCATTTTACATGTGTTTCTAAAGCCCTCTCCTCCAGATATGGTTAAAGCATGTAGTATGTGAATAACTCCATTGCCAAAACATTTATAGCAGTGGCAAATGTTCCCACTTGAGGTTTAGCATTTTTCTTTTGCATCACCCCATACACTTCACAAGCAAGGAACTCCCAAAATTGTGACATTGCCAAGGGAAACTCCACATTAAAAAAATTGTACACCTTAAACAGGGCATCAATGGCAATGATAGTTGCCTGTCCATACAAACTTGTTAGCTTTCTTCTCAGGCCCAAGTCCCAGCAGAAATGGTTGTTTATACCTCGTTTCTTTCTTTTTGGCAGCTTGTGCGACGTCAGTGGAAATCTAAACGAAAGAACCAGTGAAAGTTGTGGAATGTTACTGCACAAAGGAATACAACCTACATCACTAAATACCTCCTTAACACTGGTCAGACTGGTGTTCAGCAAAATACATATCTCTGACCCCCACCCCTCCGGATTACTAGAGAGAATATTATACCCAGAAATGTCATTACGCCAGGCGGTGCTGGACGGCCCCGCCCGGGACTAGTGAATTGCGCCTGCCACTCATGTTAAAATAAAAAAAATTCCACCCAGCACTTTTTCCCAATAATGTTACTATAATTTTATGATTTTTGAAAGAAATTTGGGATGTAAAATTAACCTCAGAATGAGAAGGCCAATTGGAGCGTTAATTTAGAGTGCAGAAAAATATCCACACCTTTTCTAAATCCGAGGACGGTGATCATTAAAGGGTCACAGTCAAGAATTACCCGGAACTAAGTTTGGCCTGGTGAAACCCTGATTATACCCATGTATACACCAAAGGTCACATGGTACTCATATTGAAAGAATGTACCATCTGGGCAGAAGAATACCCCAAGCAAGCACAGACTTTCACTTATCTAATCATCAAGGCTTTAACTGAAGGGGGTCCAGGTCTCCAGGAACTGCTTGGACTGCCTGACCCCCTGTAAAACTCAGTGGAATCCTGGCTTGCTACATTAGTTAAGCACATTTCACTGCAATTACTTTTACTGATATGCATTAATCCTTTGTACTCCATTAGCTCACCACCATGCTGAAAGCCATACAACTACCTATCCAATTATCTGTGATATGATTTAAGTCCAGAGTGGGCTTCACTGACATACTGTATCTTCTACCTAATACCCACATTCCAGTGGATGGCTCAACATTTTAATCGAACTTCTTAATGTTTAGGTGAGAGGGTGAATATATCAAAAACTATTTCCAGATTATGGGCAAAACTCCATGGGTCCAATTTTTCAGAAGATTGTGTCCATAAGAAAATTACTTTGGAAAGTTTGAATCACAAAAAGGAGTTAAGTGTCATTTATACAAGCGAATATTACACAACTGTCACCATTAAAAAGAGGCAAGAAAACCTACAGTACAGTACTTACAGGTACGGTCTGTATTGAAAACTTTATGGCTTTAGCCTGGCTTGCTGCCACAGACTGCGAGTTCTTGGAGCTGCATCTGAGTTTTAGGATATGCCCCAGAAAAATTCCAGCACGCAGGTGCCCTTCAAACAAAAAATATCATTTGACCAGTGAAATAAGTTATTCGACATACCCCCTTTAAGAAGGATATGTAGAGTAATTATATTGTGATATGCCAAGATTGGGTGCAGAAAGAGTACGTGTTTAACACCATTAACATCACCTTTGCTCTTTATTAAAATACCTTAACTTTCCAGTACCAACATAGCATCTGGGTCTGCCATACCAGCAAGCAAAGAAATGATAGGGTGCCCTCTGAGGAGGGAGGGCTGCCTACTACTATGCTATCAAAGTTGCCATGTTTTACACCAGGTAAATTAGAGTTACAAATGTAATGAGGGGTGACTCACGGTAGATTGAGATCAATCATTCAACATAGTCACTTTTAATGACTTTATATAGATAGGAAACAACTCCAACAAAGTTTGGGATATATACTATTAACATGCAGTGGATGTAAAACCCCTGTTACAGTACAGGACAGGCAATGGAAGAACACAAAAGAAACTAAGAAAATCAAGGATTTTGCAAATTAATGCTGCTTGAAGGAAGCAACAAGGGTAAAACATGGCCATACTTACAATCCCCATTTGCAGATGTATGCAGTCTGTATTCTAACGACAGTCTTCTTTGAAGTGTGGTCAGATGTTTACCATTCTCAAACCTGCAAAGCATAGAGTCCTTTCCTTGAGGATGATTTTTGCACACATTTCTTGCAGGATTTCTGAAATGAGGTATTTACAGCAGATTGCATAACTACTTGTTCAATAAAATAGATACATGGTCTGAGCTGTAAATATTGACCTTTGAACAGACCACATTTGTCATACCTGAACAGTACTGCAGGCTTATGGACCACTTGAACAAGCTATGTACACTGCACAGAAGACCAGTTATACTAGAGTATTATTGTTTGAAGGTACAGTAAATACTCATCACCCAAATATATAACTTGACACCCCAAATATTGGTGAGTGCACTTTGACTGTCATAAAATGCAGGTACTGTAAACTCATACTTTGCTTTCAAGTATAAGCACTCTGATTGGTCAATGACAGTGCAGACCAGTGAAATGTGGCGTGTATTGTAGTGTAGCATACATTACACAACAGACACAGAGTGCTAAGATTAAGAAATGGTATCAAATTGAAGTACAGTAACAGTGAAAAGTAAACTAAACATCACTGGACCTCTTGGTCTTTGTTAGTTAAGTTAAATGTTGGCAGTGAATTGAGGAGGCAGTGCAACTTTGGTACTCACACTTGCAAGATCATTACCTGTACGTAGCCAATGATAAACATTTTAAAACTTTTTCTAGGGTCCTGTTCATATATACTACAACATGTATTGTTTCTGTGCAAATTATGAATGTATGTAAGTATGCATATTTTATTTCTTTTGTATATATATACAAAATAAAATAATAAATGAAATAACACATAGTATATACTGTATCTCAAAGAGTTTACCAATGCATGAGCTACAGTATTATTAACAACAAGCCACTGATTTCAGCATTTGCCACAGTACTTAAGATCACCCAGGATCCACCAATACCAGTAAAGTTACCCACTCTTTAGTGTTGTATGCCACCATTCTGTTACATATTGAGACAATGTACAACTACATTGTGTGAAACGTACTTGTTTCATACCACTGTAGTTACAGATGGGCCACTGCTGGTGCTGGATTCTCAACTCAGTTGTGGTGAGGGGACTACCACTTGATGACTTGGTAGATTGCCTGCTTCTAATGGAGCTCCAGGTGGAGACTCTTCATTCCAGCTGGAATCCAGTACAGGCTGATCCATATGAAATAACAGTGAAAATAAATGCATTATTACCACTCTTGTAAGAAAGTAGAGGCATTACAGAGACAATAAATGTTCACAGAAATAAAAACAACCACACATCTAACATGATAATACAAACATACAGATTTCATTCCCCAGAGGATGGGAGAGGGGAGCTAGAGAAACAACTTTCACTGATACTTTTTCCATCCAAACATGCCTGACAAACTTTGCCCTGTAAAAGAGAAAAACAATTTTGACTATGAACCACCACATGCTATAGTTGATGGGACCGGGCTCACTCATTGAAACAATATTATGTTAAAAGCACTAAAAGAAGTTTTGACCACATTAAAACAGGTTAACATTCACCATTTTTATAGCCATTTTCATATGAATTTGGAATGAATGCATTGCTAACATAGGCTTTCATGTAAGCTAAGTACAGCATGAAGGTATGTAAATGAAGAGCTAGTTTTCTGGTCTCACCATCAACACCATGCATTCATTTACAGCAAATATATACCATTGCATATACCGTACGGAGACTACTGTATAAAATAGTATGGCTTCTATTTCTTTTCAGGAAAAACCCTAATTGTGAAACCACATTCAGTTGCAGAGGGCCTTATTATAATACCCAAAGTCTGTATGCAAAATGAAGGAAACCTACAGTATGCTATTAAATTGGCTTGTAAACTCAGAATCGCACATCAAAGATATTCCGCATAACCTACATATGCGTGCTTTCTAGTATGGGGCTAGTCTAGGCCCTATACAAAACTGTAATGGGTTAGCTTAAATACAGTATGTTCTAAAAAGAAAACAATACCAATACCACAGTGCAGAGGCACCATGGGCCAGATTATAGCCCTATAGGCCGACACCAACAAAATTTGCACCAAACTTCAATGACTTCAAAGTAAGAGACTATGCCAGTAACCCAAAGAGCTATCAATGCAGGCTTCCTCAATTAATAGACCAAATTGTGATTGGCAACGGAAACAAGAAGAAATATATGTCCATCATGCGTGAAGATGAAGTTTCACGAAGACAGTTACTTTCCACCCGTTACTTTCAGCACCTAAAACATGTTGTTTCCACCCCTGGGTGTTTGGGAGCAGAAAATACCATTTTGAAGGGCAAAAAGTAAAGGCCTAGAATGAAATACCTACAGGGTGCCAGTTGAAGACTTCATACACTCAAACTGATATTTTCTTATCATTGAACGTCTCTTAAGTTTGCATCAATACTGATGTCTTTTACACAATAATCTGTAGGCCTAGTCAGTACCTAGTACTTGGCACAGGCCTATGCTGACTTCTCTCTCTAGCACTGGTGAGTCCATGAATCGCTGAATACAGTACTTAAATACACATTTGTTTTTTAGATGTACTGTAGTGGCGAAGAATAACTTGCAGGACAAATCTTAATCCCTGGCTTAGGCCGAGGGAATGAAAGTCAAAGAATACCGTCCACTGCCCAAATGCGCTGAAACATGCTGCTAAAAATTTTCATTATTTGAAAAAAAAATCATTATTTAAAAAAAAAAAATCTGTCAAAACATTTTTCTTTGAATTTCATCCAGAACTCACAATTAAAATGCTTTCAGGATGAAAATAAAGACTTCATTTGTCATCCGTTGCCTCACAAATACACAGCTCAATTTTAAACCATTCTCAGCCATGTAGGCCACAGAGCATTCCATGTTAGGCTCACGCCGAAGTTACGCCAAGGAAAACAATAGAAAACAAAGGCTAAGGAAAATGCAAACTCCACGCCGAAGATCTTCAGATCACAGTGCATGGAATGCACCCTGGCATAGGGCCTAGGCCTGCATGGATTCAGTAAATTGCAAATGTAACTTGTTTTGAATCGCGTATGTACCACAACTTAGTCAGTCCTTTCGCCTATATTGACCAGTGTTGCAAAACAATGGGTAGTGAAAAAAGCCTCTTGTGTTTTCTAAAATCATCCAGACAGTTTTCTATGACTTTCATTCCCTCGGCCTTAATTCCTCACAATTACATGTTGCTGTTTCCCTGCAACTGTTGTTGTTATTTTTAGTAAAAAATCAAAACACCTTCGACTTCTCTCTCAGCAAATGACCACTGAACAACTGTTTTACCTTTCAAAATCTTACAAGGGGCATTTATTAGGCCTAACGTTAGAGTGGGCGCATTTGAGAATATACCTGTACGATATAGGATACAGTTAGGCCTAGGGGCCTACAGTACAATATTCAGTGTGCATTCTTAATTGAACCACAGGCCTAGGCCTAGTTAGTCTTTTAGTGTCACTGGTATAGGACAAAAACCCCCAAAATTCATATTTAGGCCTACTTCAAATCAGAAACATATCAGATATGCTAGGCCTTGCCTCCGCCTAGGCTGGGCCTGGGCCACAGGTAGGCCTAGCCTAGAGGCTATACAACACAGTAACTTACAGGTCTATAGCCTGGGTATAGAGGGATTTCATCTGACGTCACGCGCAATGGATTTCCAGGCATTGAAGGGCAAATCACACACGCAGTAAGCGTATTTACGGCTCACGCGCACGGTATAACCATAGATACTACTGTGACACAATGGACGCGTGCCCATCAAAACCGAAAAGACGCGCGTTCTTGCCCTTCAAAACAAAAAAGACGCGCGATCTTGCCCTTCAAAATTGCGTCTAGTTGGTTAAAGTCACGTGACTGAAACCCCTCTATAGGTAACGTTAGGCCACTGAAGAAGGTTAGAGAACTGCACGAGGACTAGCCTACTTACTTAGCTAGGCCTTCACAATTTTATCAAAATACTAAGTGCAATTACTAACGTAAGTAGGCCTAGGCCTATACTAACGTTCGAGCACTTAATAAAGCTAGAACCAATAAATGAGAATGACGTGCTAGTTTAGTAGTTAGCATGCACATTATTGTTGGTAAGAGTTGGATTAACGAACTTGGCGTAGCCTACCTTCAAACAAAGGCAAAAGATCACCAAACTCTTCTTCTCCTAAACAAATTAGGGCGCTTAGACCAGAAGGCATGACTTCTCACAAACGTTAAATGACGAACAGGATCGTAACACCACTAAAAAGTGCAAAGATTGACTGATTTGATGTGAGCACCTTCCCCGTTGTACTTGTCGGTAAGGCTGTGCAGTATGCTCCCAGTATAGTACTAGACTATAACGAGTACAGCAGCATAGCTATAGCATGTACGTACACTGTACTGACTGTACTGCACTGTGTAATCGTATATCGCGCCGGATTTTATCGGCAGGAAGCAAATGAAATATTTATGTTAATCAGTCACATGACAAGAAATACACAGCGTTATTGGAGGATCATTTTCACTCGAACAAGGATCTGTTTAGTCAGTGGCAATATTCACTCCAAAATGTAGAATTCATGGCATATCGGCTCCAATTGGAGCCAAAATATTTCGGCTCTACATTTAGAGTGGAATTTTCACTCTAAGGAATTTAGAGAGTAGATATGATACGACTTGCGCACTGATAGTGTTCTTTTGAGTCTGAATCGTGAAATTGCAAAGCGCGCCAAGCCCGCGAAAATTTTTAATAGGCTTACACTAAAAACATATGTAACTGTTAAGAACAATTAAGAAAAATAAAAACTGTGGGGGCTGTAGACCGTATCGGGGATAACATACATTGTGTCGAAAGCACCTTGACTGCCCGATGGAATAGCCAAACTTTGCTCCGTTAGTCGCTCACCAACTAACCCTACCGCATGACACACACGAGAGAACAGCAAATAGCTTTGCGATATGGGATGATATTTACGACCTCTACATAACCTGTGTGCTCTGCCTACATGTTACTTGGTAAGGGTGACAGGACTTATGCTATCTAGTTATGTGGAAAGGAACTATTGCAGAAACTGGAGTGACCCGACAGCGCGCGTAGCGCACCGAAAATTTTGGGTTCTTATTAGAGAAATTGTCCTCTTGAGAGCAAAGACTGGTAAACCGACCAGTCGTCGTTCACACCGGGCGGATGTACCGACAAGATCAGCAAATCTGTACCGACAGACCATCCCAGGAAGCCAAGTGGGGGTCGACCGCCCCCTGCCCCCTTCAGTTACGCTAGTGCACTTCAGTTGATGGAGTCATTATGAAGCAGCACAGTCATGGTTTCTAAAGAACATTTCATGATTTGTACATCCAGAAGAAGCATACACGTAGAAAGAAATATTTTGCAATACTGTAGAACAGATGGTAAAGTGAATCATTATCCTGACTTTCATCTCTACTATAATTGTGGAGTGCTCTCACTGCGTTATAAGAAACGCAAAATTTTACACTTGTGACCATGGAGTCGGGGTGGGTGTGGTGTGGTGTAGGGATGCAGTGTTCCATTCGGGTAAAATACTTGTTTAAAATTTTGGGCAAAAGTCCTCGTCTCCTCAAGTAAAAGGTATCGTATGCTTATGTTTATGAAAAAAGTTTCTTAGTCCATTCTGCCGACCGCAGACGATTGCGTTGGTCTACTTGTGCTATTGTGTACTGAAAACGTAACGGATGTCAAAATAATGACAAGATTTTACTCCAGTTGAAAGCTATCAGCCTGCCTAATGAGATTTCATAAGATCTGCTAACTTTGTTACCTGGCTAAGATAACTGTACGTGTTAAAATTAAAGGTCGTGTGACATGCCACCAAAAAGACCTGTTTCACTTGTCAGTTAAAGAACTAAATCCTCCAATCAAAGATCCGTTGGAATTATTTCAATATCTTTTACCGTTCTCAAAATATACGTCTTCAATGTTTGATGGTTTCTGAAGAAGCTAATTGCCTATACAAAAATAATGATGTGGAGTGTTGCACAGTGTTATGATTTCTTTTGTTAACCCTATATAAATTATCTCTTAATTACTGACCATACAGATTACAGTTTGGTGAGTGATATCAATATCTTTCAAGGAACAAAATTTAACTTTTATAATAAACCCTTCAAGGAATAACAATGCTACCCAGTGTCTTTAAAATTAAGGATGCAAAAACAAAAGCTAACATGTGCCATATATGGTATGTCCCTCTTTCGATGTCACATACTTGCATATTTAGCTCATGTTTATTCATGATACATGTGTGAAATAGAAATTTCCCTGTAAAATGGTCAATATTTGATGGATTTTAATGAAAATTGCGGCTATTTTCTGGATTTTTAATGCTTTTTACATCAAATAGCCAACTGTGCTATTTTCTTATCACACAACCTTTAAAGGTAATATACAAAAGCATGGAACAAAAAGCCCTTAATTAGAATAAGCAAACTAGGCTACAGGTGTTTGAACAGCAAGTTTTAGTTACATAGAATTCATTTAAAATGCTGTTCGCCATTTTCCGTGTGCGGATAGGACCCTGGAATAAAAGCAACATGTGATCAGTACAAATTAGGCACTTCAATATACTTACCGTGTCAGTTATTGTCTTCAAGTGAAGTTTACAAAAGTAGAAATGTAGCTTCCATGTTTTCCCACGACCTCCTCTCAACTTGTGTTAACTTGATAAAGTTCTCTTCACAGCGCTATAATCATGGCATAAACAAGGGTTGGCAACCTTTCCGGAATGCTTTCAAGCTTTAGAGGAAACAAAATTCTAATGAGGAGGTCCAGACTTGTTTGAGTTACAAAAGTGAAATGAATCTGAGCATTGTATTTCAGTTTCAGTCAGTTTCTCTTTGCGGTTCTCTAGATAAAGTAAGTATATTGGTCAACCAGACTAAACTTTAGACAAAGGATTTTCTCACGTTGGTCAGTAAATCTTTGGTTTACTTTCCTTCACCTTCTTCTTTTAAATTCTTCATTTTGTAATGCCGTTACGGCATCACTTTGTAGCTCCCGGCATCAGTACATGGCAGGGGTGAGATCTTAAGTTCTCATGCTCTATTCACTGAAAATTCTCCATACTAAGTTGTTGTACTGGCATCCCCCCCCCCCTCCCTCAAATTAAATTACAATTGGCTTAAGCACCTGACAGACAAAGGCTTACAACTGAGGACTCTGAGTTTTCATTTGCTAGGGTTGAATTAAGGGTTAAGTTCTAATTACTTCAAAACTTTTCGGCAAGTAAACTCAAGAAGTTTTCAGATCGAGTTAACTCAGCATTCATTAAAACTCAAAATGTTAACTAAAATTACACATTTCGCAAGTAAATGGAATTTCCTTCTATTAAGTCTTTCAAACCAAATAAAATGAGACGTCTTCTTCAGCAAACTTTGTTTTTGCCTAAGCCTCACAAACCGAACAATTCCCTTAAGGACACTTTTTACTTGACTAAGGAAACACTGTAGAGTTTACTTGTTTGGGGGGGGGGGGGGAGGATTTTTTGAGTTGAACCAAGTCTTGAGTTTACTTAATTCATGGGAACCTTGGTACATATTTCACTGGGAGATGACCTTGGTACCTACTGGGTGTCTATTTGAGTACAGGAGAGAATAACAGGATAGCTTCAAGTCAGGCACTTACCTTTTTGATTTAAAAGTCTGAAACAAGTAACGGCCTGCCTAGTAGTTTGATTTCATCTCTCCCAGTAAAATATAATTTTGCTAGTCCATTGTGAGCAGTCATTTAGTAGTATAACGTCTTAGAAAGAGTATAGCAAAGTATGATCACATATAGTGTGTGTCTGTTCCTAATCATAGTATCTCAGAGCTTATCTTACAACATTGTCAGCTTAGTGCAAACGGACTATCTGGGCACTTTCAGTGTTTACCCAGCTGCTGTGTATCGTGGTGTATGTTTGTCTAATTTTAGCATATAGCTGTACTGCAGACTTTTTTACTTTTGACAACGTATTTGAATAATACCCCAGTTTTGAGTTTACCTTGAAGTTCATAGCAGGTGTCGAATATGTACTCCGCTGTTGACGTACATACGCTAACATTAAGAGTGCAGGCAATATAGGGGCAGGAGTAATACACGTCCGCCAAGCGGACAAGTTTTGAGTTATCACTGCGCATGCACAGTGTCTTTAGGTCATAGGTCGTATGGGTACGTAATGCATGTGCTTAGGTTCGTAAATTGTGCACTGTGCCCAACAATTACTCTGAAACCTCTTGTTGAAGTCTTGTGTAAAATTTCGTAAGCGTATCTGAAAGCACAATTAAAATAATGTAACTTAGTGTAACTTACAATCATGATATTTTTACCGCATTCTATAGCATGACCGTACCGGTGTAAAAGGAAATGGTGTCTCTCCTGGAAAATGTGTCCCACCAGACACATTTTCCAAAAAAATATGTCCCGCCGGACAATATTTCTCAGGAAATAGTGTCCACCCGCCACAGGAAAATGTGTCCGCGGGACACAATTTTACGAGGAAATAAGGTCTGCATATAAGCAACAGGAAAATCTGTCCTTCGAAACGCGGTTACGGAGGAAGTCGCCTTGAACATGTATGGCCCTGGGGAGTTGGGAAGCGACTTTCCAACATTTTGTTTTTTATTGCGGGAGACCGAAAGTGAACTTATGGGATGTCAAAGTGAACTGAGGGAGACCGTAAGTTAACTTTGACATAAGTGGACTCGGCGGAGTGTCAAAAGATATACTAGTACAAACTCAAGAATAAGTCCCAAACTTTGACCAAAAATGCGTAAAATTACTTTCCAAGGTTCAAGGCAAGGAAATGTCCTTTGGATCAAATAATAGTTTTGTCCGTGAGCACTTGTTTGGCAAAATTTCGCAATTTTTGAAGGTCATGATGGGTGGTTGTTGAGATCTGACATCATTTAAGCCTCAGTCGAACGGACACGATCAAACATCTTTCCTTTCTTATTAAGTCTCTGGGTCACTACCATGGTGTCATACAAAGATGATTCAGTGCCACACTGTTACAAGGAGCTACTAATTTTTAAAAGGAGATTGCATTTTTTTCATTAAAAATTGCATCCTGGATCTGCTTTCAGTCAGCCGTATTATACAATTGCTTCTCCGTTCTCGAGACTGGCCTAGTCGAGGCCCAGAATACGGTCCCGGGCCTCGTCATAGGCAGTGGCGTGTCCAGCGGGGAGTGCAGCAGGCCATGCCCCCCATTGAAAAATGAGGAAAAATAAATTAAAATAGGTAGGCGGTAGCATTATCTGATACTACGTAGGCAGTCCCTTTTAATTCAAAAGTTTTGAGGTAATGCGTTCTTAACGGACATTCTATCTTGTAATTAGACAGGTAGCATCTTTGTGCTGTGGAGTGGGGTTAAAGACCTCAGATACTTTGAAGTATACTGCTCTGTTAGGTTTCTGAAACTTTTTAACCTTTTCGTTCGCTTGGTAGCCTCACTTGTGTGCAAAGGTCCCAGCAGGTTTACTAGTTGGGCCAAGCACGCAGTGGAGTCCCCAGACTTTTCGAAGAGGGGGCACTAGGGTTCAAGCGTTCCTCAAAACGGACACCCAAAATGAAGGACCGAGCTCCTCTGGAGGCCTCGTAGTGACGGGCAGTGCTCCCCTGTAGGCGTTGGGCCCGGGGTCCCACTGTAAGACCCCTAGTGGGTCCAGGGACAATGCTAAATTGGGGGTCCAAGGAACGGAGACCCCGAGACTCTAAGGTATTAATAAATTGTTATCATTCGATTAAAGCATTTGACTATCTCCAAAGTGGCATTGGATGTTTACAAAAATGGAATCAAAATCTGGCCTTTTTGGTAGTCTAATAGCACAAAAGACATAATGATGGGGAAAGGGTTGAGTGGCGACGACGGATCATGTTAAGGGTTTCCAGGCCCCCAGCTAGGTGGGGGTACGTGGCTCGTGTCCCCCCGTACGCATCACTGTGCCCTACAAGAAAAATCGATCGAAAATAAAATTTTACTACCTGTAAACGTTGGCCCTGATATGACTCCAGGATTTGACCAAAAATAATCCCAAAGGGCGTTTAATAAAGAACGTATTTTGTTTTCTGTAACTTTTTTCTTTCTAAAATTACCAAATGTCTCCCGCGCTACACGCGCTTTCATCTTCAGTTACATTTTGCTACAAGGGCGCTGCCAGGATTTGGTGATGGGGGAGAACAGTCGTAATGCCACCTCAGTCCCCCCCACCCCCAGTCTCCGTAAATTGTAACTTTTTGGGTGCCCCTGCGATTGTATACAGCAGTGTGGAATCCTTTTTGTCACTTCATAAAGATGCCGAAATAGGGGAGGGGTCTCCCTCCTCTTTGAAATTTTTTTGTTAATTTAAGGTTGCCTACATGCAAAATGGTGCTATCTTAGGGATATTTTTGGAACTGATCATATCTTGCTGGAACAGGTGTGTAGCCAAGGGGGGAGGGGGCAGCCGCCCTTGAGCAAAATGTTGGTATTTTTTATGTTTTTTTTTACAATATTACTAGTGTTTCCCCTATTTATGTGCGGCAAATAGGCCTGGGAAGTGCCATTTCCAGCGATCTGGGAGGCATTTTGGACCAAGATTTTCTCGCGCTCCTCGCCAACCGGTTGACGCGGAGCACTGGCAGCGTACTTGCCAACTCCATACCGATACCGGAAGGGGACAAATTGCACGCCTAAAATATCAGGAACACATGTTATCTAGTGGTAGGCCTATGTACAAAAGCAACACCTTACACTTGTTTGAAGCTGTTATGTGATTCTGCATACTTGTAGAATGATAAATTATTTGCCAGCAATATGTGTGTTGTGTATTTGATTTCTATATAGTTATTCCATAGTTAATATGTATTAACTATGGTTATTCCTACAAAATATTTCACAAGATACATAATAATATGTCTCCTTTTGCATACAAAATATCGTATAAAGTATGCACCAAATCACATATTTTCACATCACCGTGGGAGGGGGAACTCCCCCTCCCACACCCCCTCGCGCGCAAGTGCTTAAACGCCTTTTGGGATCATTTTAAAATTTAAAAAAAAAAATCTGAAATCGATTGGGGGGCACGCCCCCCCCCCCAGTGTAAATCCAAACTCTCTCTCTGTATTACAGGACTGTATCCTAGTCCACCTGGCCCGAATCCGGGCCAATGTAGATTTAAGTGACCACCATTCATGGTCAATCCCGAGTCCAGTATACCCTTCAATTCCGAGCCGTATCCGATTCCAGGTTCTTCAATTCCCGGCCAATTCCGAGTCCAGCTATTTGGCGAATGTGGCATCATGCTTTTTGTACTGTTTTGTAATTACATTTAATTAAAACCGGGCATTTTAGGAGTCAATTTCATGCCCTGGTTCAAGCTGTATTTTAATTGACTGTATGTGACCATTTATATGTTGAACTGTGCATCAATAACAATGTAGCCCTAGGGAACAAATATTTAACTTTCATTTTTGTGCACTCTTCTTGAATCGGTTCCGAGTCCGAGTCCAGCTGCAGCCCATTCCGGGCCAATTCAGATTCCAGAACCTCCCATTCTGAGCCAGTTCCGAGTCTGACAAAGCATGGACTCGAGTCCAGAATCTAGTACGTTAAAGCCCCGTTGCATTGTGTGGAAATGTAAGCTACTCTTCATTTTCAAACTTTGCTCTTAATCAAAGAGCCGTCACCAACTAAGATTTTTGATGCCCCCACACTAAAAATATACTTGGGGTGACGAGTGTATGTCTTTAAGTATCCAGAAAAATCAGTAATAAAAACTTAAGCTTATAGCTCCGTCCGTCTCCTTCTCCCACATTTCCTGCCTCTCTTCATTGTTCCTTCCCCTATTCAGGGTCGGGAATCCAGAAATGAGAGAGGGGGCGTAAACGTCTGTAGAAAGTGCATGGTGCAATCAGATGGGCTTGGAGGTTTAAAATTCTGTCACAAAAATCATTGTTTTGCTGAAAATAGGGGCGTACGCCCCTTTCGCCCCCTTGGATTCGCCATACTCCTTATCTCTGTTTCCCGAAATTCCTCCTGCTAAGTTATATATCATGCTTTCCTGGGCGTTTCTTCCCCGCAACTGACCTTTTATTGTTCCTTCCCTTTCTTTTCTCTCCGCTCATTATTTTTCTCCCTCTTGCAAAGTCGGCCTTTCTGCAGCCCTTGTCCTTGTTCCATTCTTCCCAGCCATTCACTCTTTCAGGCTATTTCGTCCCGTTCGTTTTTTCCACCATCCCTATAGCCCTGTCTACCACAGAACTAGTAACATCCACATTTCCTTCCAAATTTACAAAGCCAATTTCCTCTTCCCCACCTTACCCCTATTCATACTTATTTCTTTTCTTGTCTGTCGTTTTGATTTTCCCGGCTTTATTTTACTTTTCTTTTCTTTTAATTATTCTCCTTCTCTTTTCTTTTTCCCGGTATCCCGATTCTTCTTATTTTTTTCGGCGATGCAGTTTTCCCCAGCCCCCTCTGGCGCTGCAACCTATGGGCCAGGGAATGCACAGAGAGTCAAAGATCTGGGCGGAAACATCACTGAAAGGTGTTCTGTATACAATACAAATCTTTCTTCATCCCTGCAGGTAATCAGAACGTGAACTTAACCACTCAAGCAAACCTAATTTTCTGACCAGGGAGGCGTTAACACCCGAGTATTTATTCTGAGTTAACTAGGCAATCCTACAGTCAGTGGCGTAGACAGGATTTCACTCACGGGGGCCATGCAGTATGTTGTGTGATCGCCTGCCTGGGGAGGGGTCTAAGGGGTGGGGTCCCCTGCCCTTTGAAAATTTTTGAAAAATTAGGTGTCCTTACATGCAATCGGGTGCAACATATGCTACCTTTTGAAGTAAAATTTGTGTTAAAAAATGTACGTATTTTTAGGAACTAAAACAAGAAACAATCGGCATCAGTGAGGGAGGACCATGGCTAATGGGGTGTCCCCTCCCCCTTTGAACATTTTTGAAAAATTAGGTGCCCTTAATACATGCAATCTGGTGCCACATATGCTACCTTTTGAAGTAAAACTTGTGTTAAAAAAGTTTACGTATTTTTAGGAACTTAAAAAGATCGGCATAAGTGAGGGGGGCATGTCCCAATGGCCCCCTAAGTACACCACTGTCTATAGTACCACAACTGACTGTTTTGTTTGCATGAAACTCTGTAAAGTCAAAACTAAGTGCATTATTTTGTAAGCCCCGGTCTGTCAAAGCAGTTTTACCGGTTTTCAATATAACCCTCGCGGGTCCAAAATGACACATTTCTCTCACATTTCTCTTTGCAACATGCGTGTATCCGAAAATTCGACCTGAAATTCTGAAATTCCATTGCTCTGCTTGTAGCCCCCTTCTATTGAAACGGATATTGTTTTCTATTAAATGTTCGCTGTTCGTGTGTATTTTGGTCTGCAGGCGTCCCAAACACACTGTCTGCCTTTTCAGCTAATGGTGTGGGCGTGTTTGTAAGTACTACTTCAATGTATTGAGAAACTACCGGTTTAAAACACTGTAAAATACTTTAATGTAGTACCACTACACACTACGCCATGTGGAAGAGTATTAATAATCAACCAAATCAAACCAAAATCATTTCATAAGTTCCCTCTGTTTTCAATGGATTCTAGTCTATCCCATTGTGTAATGGTATAACCAACGATCCGTGGATTTGATTGGTTCATGGTCTGTTTTCTACGCGTTGAGTTCAGTCCGTCTTATGTCCACCGCGGCCAACCATATACGGATGCCTCAGTTTATCGTTGCCAAAATCAATTGCGGATATTCAAAACACTGTGTGTTTCTAGCGGACAGTGGCAAAAAAGGACAGTATTTAATAGTTGGATTTGTTTGTAATTACTGTCCGGAAAAGATGGTAACAGTAAAATGTGTCTGACGGGACACAATTTTTTAATGTGGTGGGAAAAACTGTCTCTCCAGACACTGTTTCCAGGACTTAACCTGGAAATATCGTCCGGTGGGACACAGACTAATTTTTCAGGGTTGATTTTCAGAGCTTATGGCATAAATTCAGTCTTTCCACTTTTTATCATTGTCTCTGATAAAAAAAAATGAAATTACTGTACATGTGTAGGCCTATAATTAAATCCTATATTATATTTCATACAAGTTTTCGTGAAGTGATGGTTATTAAAGAAAATTATTTGTCTTTCACCGCTGTAATGATGATTTTAACAAGGTTGTCTTGGGTAGAGACAGTAACAGTGTGATACCAAACTTGAGTATGTTGACTTTCTCTCACGTTAAACGAGTAGACTGACATGATCCCCCGTTGTCACTAGTTAAAAAATGGGCTGGTATATACCCTCAAAATGTTTAATCCTGTTAGTTAGTTATTCCCTATGAAGACTGTGACAATACTATGTACCATACTTGATGGTCTTCAGTACATGGATTTTGTTTTGTGGAGGTACTGCTAAGAGGACTCTTTTTACACGGGAGACACATCTTCCCGCTACACCGGCAATGAGGGCTGAGGCGGTCGTCCCCCAAATGTCAGAAACCTGAATAAACCGGGGCAAATATTTTGTCGCAGTTGGGCAGAAAGTTGCCCCGGAGGTGAGGTCTGGAGTCGGGCAAAAATCACCGCACTCCCTGAGAAAAACAGTCCCGCACTGCCATGTTCTGTACCCATATGGCCTATGACCTGAAGCGTCTGTGCATGCGCAGTAATAACTCTGAACTAGCTGATTGCCATTTCGTCAATTTCTCTTTAAATTGCCTGAACTTACAGTAACTTTTGTGTTCAGTATTTCTGTGTTCGTTGACTGTGTTGTGTGTCAGTATGTTTTATCGCCACCCACTGGGGAAAATATGATTTTGTAAATCACTTAAAAAAGAATGTTAACTTAAGAAAATTAAAGTACGAAAGTGTATGGATGTAAGGTGGAAAATTCGAGATTACAAAGACATCATTGTTTGAAAACAAAATGTCTGTCCGTGTAAGATTGCAAGGAATTACCCCATAGCAGGCAGTGGCGTAGTTAGTTGTACGATTCGAAATTCTGGGGACCTTTTGTTTTTTTTGTTTTTTTGTTTTTTTTTTTTTGCTTTCCGGGCAATTTTGAAGCCGACATTTGATTTTCACGTTGACATACCGATGTGTGATTCTGCTGAAAAACGTAAGGAGTATTGTAAGTGTTTCAAATGAATTGTTTTTATTTATTTCCGACAGAGGCCTTCGGAGGCTTTGTGGGGGCGACCTCCCCCTGCCCCCCTCTAGCTAGGCCACTGATAGCAGGATATTATAAACGACGGGACTATGAGAGAAAAACTAAGTGGGTCAATGGTCGAAAAGTGCTCTATTCCTTGACTTTAGTAGTACCCCCAGTGGAGTACTTGAAATGGCCTATATACATTGGAAACGATGTCCTAAGACATATTTCGAATATTTCCACTTTCCAGAGTTGCACAATTATGAGCAATCAGGAAAAACTTTCCCAGGCTAGCAAATACAGTAGTTAAAGGGCAGAAAAAACACAAACTCCAAACCCCCAACTATGGGAATACAGAATAACACCCATTTTCTTTTCAAAAGAAAGCACACTTATGTATATTTATTCCTTAATTAGGAAATACACATTTTGGGTTGCTAACGAAATTTTTTTCAGGCAACAGTAGTCAGAAAAGAGAATAAGCACAAACTCCAAACTTCCAATTACGGAAATAGAGAAGATATGTCATTTTCTCTCAAACGAAAGCAATGTAATGAACATTTTTTGTAAAAAATGCACTTTTTGGTAGCTTGGAAAAATTTTCCCTAAAAACAGTAATAAAAGTGGAATAAACACAAAATCATAATTTCTAATGAAAATTCAGAAGTGTTATTCCCTTTCAAAGGAAAACAATATATGCATATTTTTAATACACTTTTTATTGCAAGGGAAAATTTTCCCTAGCAACCGTAGTATAAGCATTGAATAAACAAAAGATGCAGACTCCCATTTGTATTTGTAAAGGATAAATGTCTTTACCTTTTTAGAGAAATCGTGAGAAAACATCTCAAATGACGACATCTCAAGAACAATACACTAATTGGTTGCTGATAACCTAATGAAGACATTTCAAAGCAACGGGAGTGAAAGCACAAAAAAAGACAAAGAGAAGATTTTATTGAATTTTCAGACAATCAGCCAAAATGGTGAAGATCCAAAGAAAACTCAAACGTTTTAGTTGCTGGGGATAATTTTCCATAGCAACAGGAGTAAAAGTACATGATAAAAACAAATTGCGACCGATTTTGACTAATTATGTCAGTTTCAGTTCATTAAAAACATCAACATAACCACGTTGAATATCAGATGCATAACACAAACGATAGTAGAAACATGCAAATTGAACCAATAATCACTAAACAACACTGTTACATATCAGTTATCTACATACATGGGCGTCAATCCTGGGGGGACGGGGGACATGTCCCCCCCACATTTCGATGGGTGGGGGACACAATATCAAATGTCCCCCCCCCCCCCCACATTTGCGTAAAAGAGTAGTGTCGTGGCTCTATTTGACTGGCTTTTTGAGTGGCATGTAGGTTTGTTGGGCAATTTTTAAGTGTCTTGATGCAGATTCTGAATGTAGATTTCGTCAGGGAAATCTTATTTAATGGCAAAATTTCGGCGCGCTTCGCGCGCATGCGTCACGGTTTGCACTTCTTCTCATGACCGTTAAAAAGGTAATTATACATGGAACAATTCTGATCACAACACTTTCCGCAAACAGACGTACATCTCCAGACATCTTTAGGGGCCTCGCATCAATATGGGATCATTCAATCAGTGGCGTACGCAGAGGGGAGGGCCATTCCGCCATGCCCACCTTCACTGATTCCGATTTTTTTTAAGTTCCTCAAAATACGTAAATTTTTAACACAAATTTACTTAAAAAAGGTAGCATATTTGGCACCAGATTACATGTAAGGACACCTGATTTTTCAAAAAATTTCAGAGGGGATGGGGACACCCCATTGGGCCATGTCCCCCTCACTGATGTCTAATTTTTTAGTTCCTAAAAATACGTAAATTTTTAACACAAATTTTATTTCAAAAGGTAACATATGTGGCACCAGTTTGCATGTAAGGACACCTAATTATTCAAAAAATTTCAAAGGGGAGAGGGACAACCCCTCCTCTTAGATCCCTCCCCCAAGCCAGCGGTCACACAACATACTGCATGCCCCCCCCCCCTTGTGGAAGGTTGAAAGTACGTTGTTGCCGTTAAACACTTTTCAAGAATTATTACCGAGCGTGGCCGAAGCCATTATTTTTACCGAGCTTCTCCGAAGCCATTATCGGTATAGATGGTGCAGGCGCGGATCCAGGTTGGCCTGGGGAGCCCCCCCCCCCCCACGAAAGGAGAAAAAGGGAAGAAAAAGAAAAAAGAAAAGGAGAAAGAAAAATTAAGAGCAAAAAATTAATAAAAGTGTCTAAGAACGTATTTAAAGTATATATATCTCTAGGGGTTGGGTGGAGCTATAGCTGGATTATCTCTTTAGATATCTTTCACATAATGTTCGAAAACAGGTGAATAGCTGAGTAATGATCCTTGACTTAAGATCTAAATAAGTGAACATCGTGACATGTGCAGTATGGGCCCTGCTATCTGCACTGAAATCAATAACAATTTTGTGTTAAAGAGTGAACGTTTTTGTAATCTAAAGGGATTGAGAGGCAAAGTTTTCGCCATGCAGACCTTGCAGAATGAATACAGAAGACGAGTTGTCAGGTGACGTGCTATTGTGCACAGTGGCACCAGCTGTTGCAGGCAAAGTAGCAGCGTGAATACCCTGTTCGATTTCAAAACTGTCTGAAAAGTTTTAAAATGAACTCAAAATGCTTTTAAGCTACAGACAGTTGCGTTGGCACAGTGGGCAATGGGTGACGTGTGTCCCCCTCCCCCATCGATTCTTGAAAATTTTTAAAATGGTCACAAAAGTCGTTTAAGCTACAGATTTCTGTGGAGGGTGGAGGGTGAGATGTACTTTTGATGATTGGTTTACTTGTTCTTACCCTTTTCTTTCACAAACTGTTCTCAAACTATCATAAGTTTTGGAAATTCTTGACAAATTCCAAATTTTGGCACGCTCCGCTAGCGTCAAGCCTTGTGTCAGAGTTGTCCTTATTTTCAATAGCTTTCGGTAACTCACGAAGGAACCAAGGAGCAAAAGTGCTTTTTAAGATTTCTCAGTCAGAAGATTCGTTTCTGAATAGCATAGGTTGGTGGGAAAATGACAGTGTCCGATGCAGGTTCTAAATGCAGGTTTTGTCATGGACTAATATCTTATTCAAAATTTCGGCGGGCTTCGAGCGCATATGTACGAGAGGGTTTACACCCGATTTCATATACCATTGACAAAGCTATGACGCAAGAAATTATTCAAATTCAAACATTTTTCTAAAAAGTACATCTCCTTCTCTGTAGGGCATCCATCATTATGGGATCTTTGACTAATCTAGTCTAGCACATGGTTTGAAAGACTGAAAGTACGTAATTGCCTTTATTGTTCCAAAGACACACACCCCTCCCCCAGGCCAGCGACAATCCTACGTTGATATGACCCCTTCAAGTGGTTACTCCAGCTACGGGACTGCAGGTCTGATCAATTAAAAGTTTTGCCCCCTCCCCCTGAAATTTTTTCTGCGGAAGTCCATGATGGGGGTGGATCCGTTTCTGAAAGTTATAGGGACAAATACACACGGGTAGACAGGCTTTTGGCATGTTAGGTGTCATTTTAGAATGACCCAACTTCGATAGAGGTATATACTGGCAAAAACACCCGACTGCAAAGTAACACACTGACAGCTTTTCACACGTACCTCCAAAATGACCAGATAAATGAAACGACTTCACATGAAATGGGTCTATACGTTGGTTGCGCGCGAAGCCCACCAAAAAATGCACTTTCAAGACATTTAAGTTAGAAGAAAATACCAGCGAGAAAAATTGAACCGCACCGAGGGTTTGAGCCCATCATCATGCTGCTTTCTGGGCAGCATCTTTCCACTAAGCTATCACAGCTCGTGATTTTCAGACGAGGCAACAGGCTACAAATACCTCGCTTTGATTCAATTTTCTCTCCTTGTTCCCATGGTATTCCTAAAGCGGGAATATATATATATATATATATATATATATATTATATTTATATATATATATATATATATATATTATATATATATATATATATATATATATATATATAGATAGATAGATAGATAGATAGATAGATAAAGAAATATAAGAATATACACGTAGACAAACAAATGACGGAAAAATACGTATAATATAAATAAGTAAGTACGTATGTATATCAACTACCAGAAAACCAAAAAAGCTGTGGCTACCAAACGTACTTACTTCTTTTTGACTCAGAGCTATCTTGCACCTGAAGAAGATAGGTAGAGCCTATCGAAACGTCGTAATAAAGTTGAAGTATTTTTCCGTCATTTGTTTGTCTACGTGTATATTCTTATATTTCTTTATCTATTACTGGATTTACGCTTATACACTTGAGATGTTGAGTGCTGTAAGGTGGCAGTTGCATATTTATATATATATATATATATATATATATATATATATATATATATATATATATATATATATAATATATATATATATATATATATATATATATATTAGGCGTAAACATATCTCTTTACAACTAAACTGTTTGAACAAATTTAATTCGACTGACATTTCCATAATATAAGAAACACACTGATTTCCGGCTTTCTGATTGGCTGAAGACCATTCAAGTAGCTTCGTGCTTCTCATACTGATCAATTTGACCCTAAAAGGTAGTGTAGGTGTCGTAAGTCGGAAGAAAGCACATCATTAACAAAGAAACAATTTAGATTATGTTAATCTACTTCAGTTTACAGAAACAATTGAGTTTCAGATTAATATTCTTTGAAAAAGTGAAAACATTTGAATGGGTATTAGGTTTCAGTTTCTTTGACGAGTGTTCACTACGATTGTCTGAAACTGATCTTAACGTCATGATGGAGACTCCGGAATTAGCTGGAAGAATTTAAATGTGATCTGTACAAATTTTTAGATGATTCACTTTTGTCGATTCCTAGTGACTTTATTGTAAGTGCTTTTGAATGGGGCTTAAAACGGGATCCTCGGTGTGAAATGTGATTTGAGACTTCCGATGATGTCATCACAAAACAAGTGGACCTGAATTAAATATTACTAAGTAAATGGTAAATTTTACAAAAATGCTATGAAACAACTCCTGTGTTTGATCATTACCTTGTATTTACAGTACTTCATGATAATTGATTTTTCAGGATGGAGGATTTCGTTTGAAAGATCCCGACGGAATGGTGTCAAGCGAGGGCAGCACATTGTCGCGAGCTGAAAGCCTTCTCGCTGTACTAGCATTAAGTGTTCGCCACAACTTGTCAGGCAAGGCATTACATGACATAGTGCAACTCATTAATTTACACTGTCCTGAAACTTTGCCCAATTCTAAGTACCTATTCAGCAATGCTTTAACAGATTATACAGGCATTTGCGAATATCATTTTTATTGTCCATCCTGCAAAGGTTACTTAGGGGTGAGCGATAATGTAGCAGAGGCATGTGACTCATGCAACTTACCATTCAATAAACATCAAAGCTTACAGGACGGTCAATTTTTTATTGTTATGCCAATTGAAAACCAATTAAGAAATCTGCTGGAAAATAGAGGTCTTGGGAATTTGATACTTAACCGTACAATAAAAAGAAAGGAAGATAAAAGTGATATCTGTGACATTCAAGATGGCGAGATGTATCAAAACTTAGTTGAGGAAGGGTTGTTGTCTGCAAAGGAAAATTTTTCCATTACTTGGAATACAGATGGGGTTCCAATTTTTAAGATCATTTCTCAAAATGGGTAGAACTTTTTCCGCTCAAGAGAGCAACAGGCAAAGCAATTGTTATATGCTTGATTAGGGAAATCTTCACTAGGTTTGGACCTCCCATAAAGCTACTTACTGATAATGGGTCACAGTTTGTGTCTAAATACATGAAAGCCGCCTGTAAAAGGTGGGGGGGGGGGGGGGTCAAATTAATTCACTGTACGCCGTACCACCCCCAATGTAACTGGGTGGAACGTGAGAATCGAGACTTGAAATCTATGTTAACTAGTTATGTCAGGGAATGTGATGGGGATCACATGAGTTGGGATTTTCACCTTGAAGAGTTTAGATTTGCTATAAATTCTATCGAAAATGAGAGTACAGGATACAGTCCAGCTGCCCTTTCGTTGTCAGGGGAATTGAATACCCCTTCTGTAAATGTTTTACTAGCTGATGCCCCACCCTCAGGTTCAGGGGGGGGGGGGAAGGGAGAGAGGAATTCCTAAGTAGGAAGGTTACTGAGGACAGACAGAGAGTAGCTCGTGCTGTCGCAAAAATGAAACATACTGCAAAAGTGAGAAAGGCAAATTATGATAAGAAAAGGAGTTCAGTTCAGTTTAAGGTAGGTGACCAAGTCTTATTGAAAACTCATCCCCAGTCAGATGCAGATAAGTCATTTGCAGCAAAATTGGCTCCCAGATGGGAAGGTCCCTATACTTTGGAAGAGAAGTTGAACAATGTCAATTTCAAGGTTCGAACTCCAAAGGGACTGGAAACCAAACATGTTGCTTCACTTAAACTATATTACTCTTGAGTGAGGGTATTGATACTGTACTATGCTCTTCATTATATTTGTATCCTGGGCTGGCTGAGTTCAGTGAAGTGAGTAGGAGGTTCGATGTCAACATTTACTGTACTTGGATATCAAAGGTGTACAGTTGTTTAGTGAAAGTTTATTTATGACTACAGTTTTAAGATCGGGCTCACTTGTAAAAGTTGTTCTTTTACGTTTTGTGATCTAGGCCTATATGTTTTAAATGAAAAACATTCTTGGAAGGGATTTTGTGAATGCAAAACTTTATTGCCTTCATTCTTAGGGGGAGGTGATGTAGTGAAACGCTCCGTATTATGTCAACAGTGGGGGATGTTTCACAGTCAAGTGCAAGGGACCTATACCGGGCTGTTTTTGATGAATTGGTTGGCCAGGTCCAACCCAACCACTTTGCTTCAGGGCCGGAAGTGTGGCGTGTAGTCCACAGCAGATCATTAGATTACCGCAGGCGAGACCTGTTGTGGCGAATCGCACATGACGCCATCGTAACTAATCTCAAGCGCCTTCGGTGGCGTCTTGGAGATGGTATTTGCCCCCGCACAAGATGCACAAAGTGGGAGAGTGTGTCACATGTGTTTTGGCAGTGTGACTATGTGGCTCTATTCTGGGAATGGTTTCAAGTCCTGACTGACCGCCTAACGTTGTGTAACACCTGGGCTGTCAGCCAGGACTATGCTTTGTATGGTCTTTCACCTCCGCCATGCAATACAAGTGTTCAGGACATACTTACCTTTGTTTCGGCCTCCATAAAGCTAGCCTTATGGAGAGACCGATGTAACATTGCTTTTAGGGGGGTTGGGAGGCCTGCTGATGTCGTCCTGGCGTCGGTGAGGGTGGAGTCGGACTTCGTCCGTTTGCCAAGATCGGCATTCGGTAGGCGGTGGGGTCCGCTTGTTTCGGTGAGGGCGGGCCGGGTGGTAGTCAACTTGTAAATATTGATTTTGTTTGTAAATATGGAACTACTGTAATTTGTAAATGGGGCTGTGTTTGCATGTGGGTGGCTTGTGAGGTGCTTGGTTGTAAATATGTTGTAAATATGTATATATGTGTATGTAAGTATCTGTACATATAGTTCTATTACTGTAATGAACATAATTTTCTGTTTGATTTAGTTGTTTGTAAATAGTTTGCGTTTATGTTTCTGCCCGATCCGGTTTGAGTTTTTGTTTTTGTTTGTATGTGCCGTTTCGATGCACTTAAAAAGCTAGATAATACTTAACGACACACCTAAACTGGGTAGGACGTTAAACTGCATCCGGTTGTGGAGCTTGTTAAAGCGTGGGGATAATGAGGTTACCCTTTGCCACAACTGCCTCCGGGACACCCTTGGGCAAGGTGTGCCTGTATTTTTGGCCCAGTTTTGTTCAGTTTTTTGTTTTTGTGTAAATAGTGTATATAGTGTACATAGTGTAAATATAGCAAGTTGACTCCACCCCGGACCCCTCGTGGCAGGTGGACCCCGCCCCGGACCCCTCGTGGCCCCTGTTGTTGGTGTCTGGTTTTTTTGGTTGTTGGCGGTATGTAGTATTATTGCTTTAGGGTGGCCGGGGGGAGGTTGGTTTGTTGGGTATTTGGGTTGTTGTCAGTGTGTGTGTGGTTCTGTTGTTGTGGTGAACATAACTTTCTGTTTGGTTTGGTGGTGTGTGGATGGTTTTGCATTTGTGTTCCTGTCCGGTCCGGTTTGTTTTTTGTTTGTATGTGCCGTTTCGATGCACTTAAAAAGCACCGGTTTGGGGTGGCTGGAAGGAGGTTGGTCTGTAAGGTATTTAAGTTGCTGTAAATAGTATGTAAATATCTATGTTGGTGTGCATGATCATGATCATGATCAACATGATCAACAATCAATATCTATGTTTATGTACAGTTTATCTGTGCCGTTACAAGGGGTTGTAATATTGGTTTGGGGTGGCTGGAAGGTTGGTCTGTAAAGTACTTATGTCGTTGCAAAAAGTATGTAAATATCTGTATATATAGTTCTATTACTGTAATGAACATAATTTTCTGTTTGATTTAGTAGTGTGTAAATAGTTTGCGTTTTTGTTTCTGCCCGATCCGGTTTGAGTTTATTTTTTGTTTGTATGTGCCGTTTCGATGCACTTAAAAAGCACACCTAAACTGCATCCGGCTGCACACCTGGGCGGTCAGCGAGGACTATGCTTTGTATGGTCTCTCACCTCCGCCATGCAATGCAAGTGTTCAGGGCATACTTACCTTTGTTTCGGCCTCCATAAAGCTGGCCTTATGGAGAGACCGATGTAATATTGTATTTAGGGGGGTGGGGAGGCCTGCTGATGTCGTACTGGCGTCGGTGAGGGCGGAGGTTAGGCTGAGGGTTGAGTCCGACTTCGTTCGTTTGCCAAGGTCGGCGTTCGGTAGGCGATGGGGTCCACTTGTTTCAGTGAGGGCAGACCGGGTGGTAGTCAACTTGTAAATATTGATTTTGTAAATATGAATTGACTGTAATGTGTAAATAGTACTGTGTTTGTACATATGTGGCTTCTGAGGTACTTCAGTTGTAAATATGTATATGTATACATATCTGTGCCCTTACAAGGGGTTGGAAATATTGGTGTGGGGTGGCTGGAAGGTTGGTCTGTAAGGTTTTTAAGTTGTTGTAAATAGTATGTAAATATCTATGTTTATGTACAGTTTATCTGTGCCGTTACAAGGGGTTGTAATATTGGTTTGGGGTGGCTGGAAGGTTGGTCTGTAAAGTACTTATGTCATTGCAAAAAGTATGTAAATATCTGTATATATAGTTCTATTACTGTAATGAACATAATTTTCTGTTTGATTTAGTAGTGTGTAAATAGTTTGCGTTTTTGTTTCTGCCCGATCCGGTTTGAGTTTATTTTTTGTTTGTATGTGCCGTTTCGATGCACTTGAAAAGCGGAGGTGATGTAGTGGGAATCAAATATCTGTATTTGATATCTTTGGCCTTCCATAGTCCTACCCTTGTACTAAGTTTACCGCGCATGCGCGGGAGAGAGGTTCTTGTTTTGATGGCGTGTACCGAGAGTCTGGTGGAATATCGTCTAACAAATAAAGTATTCCAGGATTATAATTCCTGTGTTTGTGGTGTTTTGGTGTCAAGCGTTAACACAGAGAGAGTCTGAGGAGAACCCACTACAACAGAACCCCGTACACTGAGCTAGCAAACAAAAGTTCTGTGACAACCATGTACAAAAACACCAAACCCACGCCAACTACGTAGGACTATTTACAATATTTACAAATTAACTATCACCCGGCCCGCCCGCACTGAAACAAGAGGACCCCAACACCTCCCGAACGTCGACCTTGGCAAACGGACGAAGTCGGCCTCCACCCTCAGCTTTATCTCCGTCCTCACCAACGCCAGGACGACGTCCGCAGGCTTCCTCTCTCCCCTAAACACGATATTACACCGGTCTCCCCACAAGGCCAGCTTTATGGAGGCCGAAACAAAGGTAAGTATCCCGCGAACACTTGTATTGCATGGCGGGTGTGACAGACCATACAAAGCGTAGTCCTGGCTGACCGCCCAGGTGTAACAAAACGTGAGGCGATCAGCGAGGGCTTGAAACCACTCCCAGAGGGGGGCCACAAAGCCACACTGCCAAAACACATGGGGCACACTCTCCCACCTTGTGCATCCAGTGCGGGGGCAAATGCCATCTCCAAGACACCACCGAAGGCGCTTGAGATTCGTAACGATGGCGTCGTGTGCGATCCGCCACAGCAGGTCACGCCGGCGGTGATCGAGTGACCTGCTGTGGACTACACGCCACACTTCCGGCCCTGACGCATAGCCGTTGGGTAGGGACCTGACCAACCAAGTCATCAAAAATCGCCCGGTACTGGTCCCCCGCACTGGACTGCAAAACTTCCCCTACAGTTGACATAATACGGAGTGTTTCCCTCATCTGACAGTATGCCTTCGTTGGCCTCCAACTGTGAGGTACACTGTTGCTAAACAGGGTAGGAAAGAACCAACGGAATGATAATCCACCCCAATAACGGACAAAGTAGGCAAACGGCATCTGGCTGTCGACGGCACTAAAAACACATTTGGTCAGGAGAAAACGGAGCTTTGAAGGAAAGTGCACGAGGCCCAATCCCCCCTACCTAGGAACCTGGTACACCACTTTTCTTCTGACCAGCTCCGTTTTCCCTGACCAAAGAAACCTAAACCACAGCCCTCTCCAGTCGCACCAGGACACCCTCTGGAGCGGCCAGAACAGTGCCCGGATACCACAAGAAAGGGTAAACGAAACGATTGATAACTGTTACCTTCCCCAACAGACTAATGTAGCGATCGCCGAAGTCCTTCAACCTAGCTTCCACCAGGTCCTTTCTCACTCCCGGTAAGT
This sequence comes from Holothuria leucospilota, assembly GCA_029531755.1. NCBI lineage: Eukaryota > Metazoa > Echinodermata > Holothuroidea > Aspidochirotida > Holothuriidae > Holothuria > Holothuria leucospilota. Next base: position 124,482 of record CM055964.1, read on the forward strand.
GACTCGGGTGAACCGGAACCAAACCATATCCATATGCCATTGATTTTTATGGCGTCGTCTACCCATGATGCCGCGAAAGGCAGTTGTTTCGACCGCCACTTACCTAGACGGAGTCCTTTGGTCTTGGTGGGGTTCAGTCTGGCACCTGTCGCTCTCTGAAAGGTAGACAGCGTGCCAGTAAGGGCTCTGAAGGAAGCTAGGTCGGAGACTACGCATGTGACGTCGTCAGCATACTGGAGGCACTTGACTTCGGCTCCACCGAGTATGTGAAAGGGTCGAAACAATGGTTCAACTTGGAAGGCTCTTGCAAGGGATTCACTAAACAATACATAGAGTAGAGGTGACAGGGGACACCCCTGCCGTACCCCACGTTGAACTCTGAAGGGATCCGACGGTAGGCCATTAACGATAACCCGACTATATACACTATTATACAGTAAAGAGGTCCATTTAAAAACTGGATTCAAATTAAACTTCTTCAAGATATTAAACAGGAATCCGTGATCAACCATGTCGAAGGCCTTCTCCTGATCGAGGGAGACAAGCGCACATGGAAGATCACGGTCCATCACATATTCAACTAAGTCCCGCATCAACCAGAGGTTCTGCTGAATACTGTGTCCCCGCACCGCACATGTCTGGAAAGAACCTACAAGATCCGGCATGACCGTGCCTAGCCTGTTACAAAGGGCTTTCGCCAGAATCTTGTAGTCTGCATTTAACACGGTAATTGGTCGCTTGTTTTTCGGTTCGAGGGGGTCTCCAGACTTTGGTAACAATGTTATAACGCCTGTGCGCTGCGAGGGACTCAATGAGCCAGCAAGGAAGGCAGAGGCGAATACATCACGGAGATCGTGCCCGACGGTACCCCAGAAGCGTTTGTAAAATTCCACTGGGATACCGTCGGACCCAGGCGCCTTTCCGCCTTTCATCTTCGCCACCGCCTTCCAGAGCTCGTCGACAGTCAGGGGAGAACCAAGTCCATCATTCTGCTCTTCAGAGGGGGTCTTGTCAATATTATCTAATAGGGACCCTTGAAGGTCTACCTCGACATCTGCCCGGGTATAAAGCTGTTCATAGAAGGTCTTAAATACCTCCACGATGTCGAGAGGGTCCTTCTGTACCGTACCGTGGACGTCACGGACTGCTCTTATGCGGCGATCGATGGCATACTTTGTGACGTCCCGGTAGAATTTGATGGTTGGTTTTTCCTCCGCCTCCACACAATGAACACGAGCACGAACACGGGCCCCGTGCAGTTTTTTATCAAGGTACTGGTGGATTACGTTGAGTGCGGAGGAGTCCCCGTCCCTCTCCCTAAAGCAGAGCGAGAGGAACTCCTCCCTTTTTCGACGAGCTCTTGCTACACATTATTCAACTGTAAACTGTTTGATGCGGGACTTTACGTCATCCCACCACTCTAAATCTGTTGAGAAGGCCGGCTTCAATGTTCGCCACCCTTCGTACCTGGCTTTAAACTGTTCGGTATAGTCAGCCTCCGTTAGAATATCTGTTCATTTTCCAGAACCCCCTCCCTGTTGGCCATTACTCTGGAGGCTGAAAGGAGACAGTAACTGCGTCATGATCCGAAATTGGACATGTCACAACTTCACAGTCCCTCGGTGACTGTGCAGGTGGAGAGTACACCCGGTCCAACCTTGAGGCGTCCGTGCCATCAGGGCGGTGCCAAGTGAACACAGACAAGCCGGGATGTTGTGCTCTCCAAACGTCAACCATGTCATGATTCTTTATGAACATGTCCAATTCCGACATACCGACACCACAGCCCGAAGACGTACATGTGAACATGATCAAAGATGCATGCAGTGTGAAAGATGGGCGAACTAATTCTGCAAAACTAAATTACAAAAAGTATGTAACGATAGGGTTAGTTAGTTAGTTAGGGTTTAATGACACATCAACACGAATGTGTTATATAGTGTCAGCAAGTAACGATAGGGTACAGGCTGGCTAAATGTATATGTTACATCTTTTTGTGGGTGGGGTGAGGGATAGGATCTCCCATGCTAAAAATGTTGTCACTTTATTTTTCTAAGGCCCCCTGTTGACGAAGTGTGGCTGTATTTCTTATGTACAATATATATATATATATATATATATATATATATATATATATATATATATATATATATATATATATATATATATATATAATATTATATATTTTATATAATATTTAATTTCTAATATTTTGTTGAGCACTTTCCAGTTTCAAGATGGCACACTGCTTTTCATTTTTACGTACACAGAAACTGGCACGACGAAACAAAGGCGAACTCAAACCGCCCCGGACAAAAACATAACCGCGAACTATTTACAGAATTCTCCTACTAAACAACATTACTGCGTCAGCAATATAAAACAACACCCGGAACCCAAGCTTATCACATAGGGCTATTTACAATCTCACAAAAGCAAAACTATTTACATAAAATTTCCATGTGGCCAACCCCCTACCAAAGGCAAACCCACATACACTGAGCTTTCAAACAAAACTGTGCAAGCATGGACACTGACACGAACAGAAACCCCAAAAGAAAACTGGGACCAGCATAAACAAAAGGCAAAACCAATCAAACTAAATACTCCTGCTGGGATCTTATCTTTTTAAACCTTGGGCTCGGTACGGGCGTCCCAGAGTGACGCATTCCCTGGTCTGACACCTCGCCCGAGGCCGACCTCTTTAGTGCAGACTCTGGCCCCTCCCCCTCGCACAAATCAAAGCAACCTTCCCCCGAAGGTGGAGCAGGCTCTGAGGCACGCACCCGGCCATCCGACATCGCCGAGTCTGAGGACAGATCGAAGTCCTCCTCTACTGTCATTATTTCAACCTGACCGGGTGCCGCTGCCAAGGATGGCGGAGAGTCTGCCTCAGGAGTCGCAGTACCCCCCTCAACCTGCTTGGAGGCGAGGAAGTCCTGCTCCACCTCAAGTGCCGCCTCCTCTAATTCCTGGGTCGAATACTGTGGGCCTGTTTGCGAGGGTTCAGGTTCCGACCCCACATCGGCACTGTCATGAGCAGAGTACGACGCGGGGCAGGCACCAAAACACGTCCCTCCTCCCCACAGATGGCACACTGCTTGCGTAGTCTTGGCATTTTCGTCAAGACGTAATACTATTGCTTTATGCTAGCACGCTCCTTAGAGCTTGTGCACTTTGGAATTCATAGGCAGTGTACCGTGAAAGGGCGGACTGACGCAAGTTATGTCAGCCTTGCCATTCAGTGTGGAAACCTACTCTGAGCTGCACTGACGAGATCTAACAAGATCCAAACAGTTCTGTCTGCAGATTGAAGTCTCCATCAAAATTCCTTTCATGATATATGTGTATTATGTCATGAGTCATGTTTTCCTCACAGGTAGGATGTTACATAAAGTCCGATCAGAAGCCAACGCAACATCCACAGAAACTGGAGTGATACTGCCCGTGTGTTAGGCATATATGACGTCAAACTCGGTACAGAAGGAGGACAGTTTCAAATGAGAAGTGATACAAACAGCAACTTCGATAAGATCAGTGACAGTGAATTGGAGCAAACTGTGACGGATATTCTGAGAATATCTCCAAAGGTACAGTGCAAGCAGGCTACTTTCAAATATGCCTTTACTCTATAAAAAAGATGAACAGCTCTGTGTGCATACCTTCTGATTGCTTGACACCTTAAATCATTTAAACTTTACTTTTTCATCTAGTTGACACTATAACTCACCTACTCGCCACCCTAACTTTGTGGTTACAAAACATGCAGCTGACACACATTATTTAGCTTCTTTAATGGAGTTCAACTTGAAAACTATTTAACTTAACAATTTAAAAAATGCAAAATACCATGTACATGGTCATTAAATGTATATACTCTTTATAAAAATTTATCATCTTAGAAGTACAGTTGTTGTTGTATACTATAGATCACGAAAACTATACTTAGCAGTGAAAACGGAACATTTTAATATTTTTATTTTTTTTAAATGCAGCAGATTAAGGTTTGGGTGTGAACGCACCTTTACAGTATATTGTATGTGGTATGGTGAGATGTATGAATCCAGCTTGCAAATACTGCTTTTCCGAAATTTTTTTTAATTTACCCCCATCAAGGGGGTAAGTAACTGTGCACCACGCGCGGTTTGTCGCCCCCTTTCTGATAAACAGCACCCACAAACCCTCAAAAGAATGTAACTAGGTGCCACTTTTTTGTCAAAAGCAGCGCTTGTCATCTGGGGGCGTTGAGCTACATCCTGTTGTGGAGTGTTTTGTTTTGAGGTAGTTTTGGCTTTTAGTTGTTGGAGAGTTCGGGTGTAGTTTTAGCAATGCAGTGATAATAATAAAAAGAAGAAAATGCGATGATACATTTTTAAATACAGGGATTGAGCGGCAGTAACTAATGGCGATTGGAAGCAACCTCTTCTCCAAAGAGATTGTCCTCATCAAGAAATAGTTCTCTTGTGCTCTCTTTTCTTCGAAAAATGATGGCCCCTTCAAAATTTCCTGTTGAGATTGCATTTTAATAAGAACATAGTTTTGGTCTATGTCGAAACTTTCGGAAAGGTTTTCCCTTCAGGCTCCATAACCCCGATTTTAATCTCAGTGTTATCTTTATCATGCAGATACACCAGTGAGCTGAATACGACCATTAGCCATCGAATAGTGAAAGAAGTGAAGAGCCTTTTTCCACAAAGATGGCCAAAAGGTGTGATAAGAGGTAAATGCAAATACTGTTGTTTTTTTCAACTTGCTCTACAGACAACCTACAGTGGAACTGGGGTTCACAAAACATCCCTGGGGTGGGGGAGGGGAATGGATTTTATATGGAATAACCATATTGAAAGCCTGTTCAATTAAACGTTTGTGTAAACAGTTGTTCAAATTTTGGCAATTATTGAAATACCTCATCGTCAAAATCAGGTTAAAGAAGGCGCTACTATGTTTATAGTTTGGTATGAAACAACGGAATGTAAAAGAAAATGATCGAACCACTAAGAATAACGGGAGTTGCTGGCTTAATCAGGGAGTTGGATTTCCAACTCTGTGGCTTAATCGAGATCCAGAAAACCATATTTTGTGACACGCAGAAAACAATATGTTAAAATTATAACTACACTTAAAAAGGAAATGTGCAGTCACCCCAATTAGAGTTATAGTATGCCCGTCACTCTAGTTCATAAATTGCCTATTTTGATCATGTGACAATATTTTGGTTAGTGAATTGTGAAATTCAAGGAGAATTTCTCCTTGCTTTACCTATTTTTGTAATAGTTATGTTCAAAACGTCTTCAGAGATGCTTGAAATGTGATAAGAAGTGCATTTGCAAGAATTCACAAATTTTTCAAAGCAAAGTTTGGGGCGACTGCACTGTAAACTAGAGCACCAATGGTGCTGAAGCTCATACCTTCAACCAATTAAGGGTCCCTGGCTTCTTGTCTTTGTTAGTACAAGCATCATATGACTTTAAATGATGTCAAATGGCTTATCACCCCAAATCTCACATACCCTGATGGCACCTTCCTGAATGTCACAAAAAATATGTCATGCTATCTTTGCTTTGTAAGTTGTTTCATGAATACAATTTAAGAAAGCAAAAGTCCGTAGGGCCCATCTTCGGCATTGGACCCTAAATTTCAAGTATCATTATGACAAACTACCAACATTGTACAAGAAAATCCATAGTTGAAGATGCACTTTTGCACAATTTATAAAAGAGCCATAGGGTCCACATGGGCTTTTGGACCAAAGTTCCACAAAACCAGAAACAGATCACTAGCCAAGCATCATTATAACAGACCGTCAACTCTGGTAAACATTAACTGAGGAAAAGTTTATCACTTGCAATACTACACAAAAAGGACCCTATGGTCCATCCTGTGCCTTGGACCCCAACTTGTTAAACACCCTGAAGGTACCACTACCCGAATATAATTATGACAAACCATCAACATTGTACAAGAGAATCTGCAGGAGTAAGCAATTTGCAAAATGTCATAAAAAGGGCCATAGGGCCCATATGGGACCTTAGACCCAAACTTCCAGAACACCGTAAAAAGATCACTAACCAAGCATCATTATGACAGGCCTTCAACTCTATTTCACATTAACTGAAGGGGGAATTGACCATTTTGCAATATTTCACAAAATGGACCCTAGGGTACATTGGGCCTTGGACCCAAAATTTCTGTACACCCTAAAAGAACCATTAATAGAGGATCGGTATGACAAACACACCCACGTGCTCTGAAAATGCACACACAATGGATATACCCAATGGAAATCCCATGAAGCAGCTCCCTTTAAACTAACCTAAGCAACTGCACAGGATTGACCTCTTCTACACAGACAGTTTTAAAGAGGGTGCAGTACAGAGAAAAATAGGTAGTAAAGTGATTTTGTGAGACTGGCAAAATAGAGGGGTGGCACAAAATTGGTTAGAAAGGGATCAAAAGTATTCTTCATCCCAAATTCGAGAAGTAATTTGTAAGGACCATGAACAGAGCTTCATTATGACAAATCATCAACACTGTACAACACAATTTGTAGGAGAAAATGTATTTTGTAAAATTTCATAAAATGAGCCATTGGGGCCCACATGGGACCTTAGACCAAAATTCAAGAACACCATAATGAGATCACTAACCAAGCATTATAATGAGAGGCTGTTACCTCTCTTTAAACATTAAATAGAGAAGTTAATTACTTTGCAATATTTCACAAAATGGACCCAACGGTCCATCTTGGGCCTTGGACCCAAAATTCCTGAACACCCCGAAGGGACCAATAACAGAGTAACATTATGGCAAACCATCAACACTGTACAAGAGAATCTGTAGGAGGAGAAGCATTTTGTAGAATTTCAGAAAATGGGCCCTAGGGTCCACATTGGACCTTGGACCAAAAATTCCTGAACACCCCAAATGGCCCACCACCCAAGGAACATTGTGCCCAAGTTTCAAACAAATCCATGAAAGCATGTGGGAGGAGAAGCATTTTGAACAAGTGTGGACAGATAGATAGAGTGACGCCGCGTGATCACAACAGCTCACACCAGCATGCTGGTATGAGCTAAAAATGTCTACAGACTGTTGTAGAATTACAGAACAAAACATAAAAGAAATGCATTGAGGAAATGGAAAAAGTGCTGTCAATTGTCAGCACTTTCTCCGTTTTCTTTATGTACTTCTTTATTTTTTGTTTTGTAAATCTACAGAAACTTTTCTACAGTGTGCCTATTGCCTTTAAAGGTCCAGCCGGTGCCGGTTACATGATGTTAGTTCGGAGGGGGAGGGGTCCACCGATACTAGAAGCAAGAGTGAGCCAAGAAGCGATGACATGATAAAATAATAGAATACTAATATAAATTGCAGACAATAAAACTAACACGATGTCTTTAAGAAGCAGAAACTGTGACACTAACTTTGGACTATTTAGTTAATTTACAATGAGCTTAGTGCAAAATCTTTATTGCGAAAAAATTATATGTACTTTGACAGCATGCATAAACTCACGATTCAAACATAATGCTTTAACTTGTGTTTTTTCCCCAAAATAACAAAATTAAGAGATTCACAAATGAGCCAAGATTGCCAATTATAAGACATGTTTCTTAGTTCTAAGATTTTAGGAGTGCGTGTCCCTCTGAACATTTGTACGGGGCCACGCCCTGGTTAAAGTAGTCCTGTAAAGCAGATCGAAGCTGTTCTCACAGACTTTTCTTCTGGGAGGGGACACCAGCCTTTTTTATTTTTTTTGCAGTATTCCTTGATGAAATTCCAAGTCTAAAGAATAAGATTTAAAAATTTCTGGGAGACCATGAAACAGATTAAGGGATAGGTACGGGTGGGCTTTAAGTACTACAAAGTTGCACGATAACTATGGAGGGGAACTATATAGTAAACACGACCCACAAACATAAATGAGAATGTAAGATTGTACGTTTGACAAAAACTTAATGCAAAAGAGTATAAATAGTTGCACTTTGGCATTGTTCCAACGATTTCCAAATAACGGACAGTCAAACCATGTCCCTTGCCATAGTTTGGGAAAAGTTATTTTCTGCTGCTCATACAATTTCCCATCAGTTGATATAGATGACAAAGACTAGTTTTCTTTTTTCTTTCTTATTAATTGTCGCAGAAGCCACTAAAAGGTACTGGCAGTCTGTTCGTGATGACGACACCAGGACACGGACAGGGAAGAAAGAAATGCACCGGCTGAAGGTGAAACGTCAGTCACGCATGCGACGTGTGAGTAGCCTGATAGTAGAAACACTCTTATACTTACAAACTGAACAAGTCTTTTGTTTGGCATTTTTGAGGAAATTTCAATGGTAGCATTCGCAGTAGCACAGCTGAATCTTGTACAAAATTGTGAATACAATGCCGCATAAACCCTTATCTTCATGTATCATTTCGTTCATGTGGTACTGTCATATTACCATTACGGAATGACGTTTTTAGGATCCAATTATCATTTAGAAAATCATTTCAGAAAAAGGCAGGGTAATTGCGACAAGTTCTGAAATCGAATGCCAGCAAATGCATCACTGACATTTTGAGGAGAAATCTGATACACTAATAAGTGATATAATATAGCAACTCTCGTGTAAATGAAACAAATAATTAGATCAAGAGACACGAAAAAGAAATGAAGATGGCAGGAATGGGCTGGCATGGTGTTGGATTTTTTTTTTCAAATTGTGAGACTGAAATTGCCACTGTTGTCATGTCCTCCAAGTGATATACCTTCTGATATGATGCACAGGTTAAGTCAGAATTGAACGCAATTGCATGTGGAACCATGCCATTCACCCGACAAATTAAAAATGTAGTGTGAAACACATGGTGTACTGGGAGTAAATCCCATTGTTGATGCAAAGTTATTTGGTTATCGTAACCAACAATATTACAACCGACTTAGGTTCTCTATAGAAGAAGCTCTAACCTTGGAAATACGAAACGTCTGTAATTTACCCTTCACAGTTTAAAAACGAGACAAACATAACACAGACTTATCTAGCACACTTTGCCATTCAGACGTGAAAGTTCAGCAATTACAGTACTTGCTTCCGAGACCCCTTGTTCCAAGGCCTATTCGGCAACCATTTTGCAATGCACTTTTTGGAGAGCAAAATTCTCAATGGAGGATCTCAACATTGAATAGCTAAAAGCAGAAAGAAAAGAAGCGGTTATAAATTATCCTCCTTTGATAATCAAGTCTGAACAAAGAGAGATTTAATTGGAAGCAAACTTTTAACGCAGATTTCGATCGAGTTGGGTTTGTTGATACCTAAGGAAAGCCCTACCTTTGTGTGAAACTGATATGGAGAGATACTAGAGCACCAATGGTGCAGTAGCTCAAACCTGGCAAAACTTTGGATCAGCTCTTCTCCCCCCCCTCCCCCTCCCGCAAAACCCTATGTACATCACTGCATGGTGTGATTGCTGGAAACACATAATCAAAACAAATACATGTCTTTCCCAAAATAAGTAAAATGCAAATAAAAAATCAAGACCTTACCCCTCCCTCTCCACCCCCATTCTCAAAAGCAAGGTAAGGAAATTCCCCCTTTGTCCCCAGTGAAAATAATAGAACTAACCTATTTCAAGTTCAAAGCATTACCATACCAATTATCTATGAATAAAGATGTTATTCAATATCACAGTGAGCTACAGTAATCAAGACACTAATTAACAGAACAGTTTTGAAATGAAGCAATATTGATGTACTCACATATATGCATTAACAGGTCCAAAGATTCATATTTCAAATCTGAGAAGTGTGAATGTTAAGGCAGTGGATAAAATCCCTAAGTCCTACTTGACAAGTAGCAGAGGACCAACCTCTTTTGCATTAACTTTTTAAGTCTTGATTACCTGTCTGACCTTAGCAGATGATATGTGACAACATGGCCTCCGGACACCTTCCAGCCATTTAATCCACCCACTTTTATTATCAAGAGAGAATTATAACAATTGACAGAGCTGCCAAGAGTGAGATTCAAATAGCTGATTCTTCTGTCAGTTCTTCAGGTTTTTGCAAAGATATAGGCAAAGTGCCCAGCAATTCCAAAAGATTTGAAATATGCGTGTTCTTTACATAATTTTAAACGATGGGAGGACCATTAAACATTTTGTTGCATGTGCATCATAGGATAGGCCGTAGGCCTATAGCCTATTTACGCAGATAGCATATAGCCTTGGCTAATGCGTGTCTTCACTGTCTTGCAAGTGACGTACACATAGCCTAGTTCAAACAAGAAACTTTGCTACCAGCCTAATTGAAAATCATTTACTTCAAAATGGATTGAAAAATTAAGAAATGTTAAAAATTCAAGCATTGATAGTTTTGGTAATCTGTAAAATTATACAAACATTACTTTTGTCACCCGAAAGGCAGAGATTTTAGACCTGAAATTCATGGTTGGGTTGCAAATTTACATTCAGCTTTGTTCATGAAATTCTGCACTGTTTACTGTGTGTCGGTTACTCAGTTATAGGACTGAGCATCGTAAGATCCAAAATAATGTAACTCGTCAAAAATATGGTCAAAACATGGGCCTAACATGTGCAGAAGCGTCTCAAGTAACAATCTGAAATATTTTCGCAAGCTTCAGTGCGAAGGTGGTTCTCAGCCGGGCAACTGTCTCCACAGAGACTTAGCACTTTTGCCATTGCCTAACATGTAGTACATATGACACCGAGAACCTAACCTACACATGGGCAATTCATCTACTGTGCAAGGTCTACTCCTGGTGCTAAATGACCATTCTTAAAACCTTTCAACAGTGATTCTTGCATTTTTTTGCCATATTTGTTCTTCGAAATTTTATTATGGACACAATGTCTAATGAATGATATGATTTTATTGCTGCTCGTGTAAATTTTTTGTATTTAACTTTTGTTTTATTAGCCATATATATTAGTGTTACGACAGAGTATCAAAAAATCAAGACTTAGCCCATGAGCACATACTTTAACAAATTTTAATCAAACTTGGACTCAATATTTTTTTGATAATGGGTTATCAGTGTTGGTTATGAAATTGGAGTCAAGGGTCACCTAGGGGTCATTTTGAGGTTATTTTATGAATTGGAAAAATGTTTTTTCCCCAAGGATTATGCAGTGACAGTCTTGGGTGTTAATTATTGTGATATAACTTTGGTACATAACTGCCCTCCTTGAGGGTGTTGGAAATTAAATGTCAGTGGTCAACCAGTGGTCATTTTGGTATATGTTACCAGTGCTTATAAACATGTTTTTGCCAAAACTCACATCTTGCGGTAGAATGTTTGGACCTCGCAAAAACTGGCACTGTTGACATTTTCTTGGGGAGTTTGGGTTGAAAATACAATTGGCCATGGGTGCCCATTTGTTTTATATTTGGATGTGCTGCCCTTTACAATAGCTATGTTGCCCTCTAAAAATAACAAAAAGTGATAGTCATTTGGCTGTGCCCTTTTTGGCTCCTTGCTTTAGTAAAGGAACCTATGTAGTCAGGTTGGCATGTGTGTTTGTGTGTCTGTGACACATGCTTTGGTATGCTGTAACTCGACAAGTCTTGGTCTTGTTGGAGTTCAGTCTGGCACCTGTCGCTCTTTGAAAAGTAGACAGCGTGCCAGTAAGGGCCCTGAAGGAGGCTAGGTCAGAGACTACGCATGTGACGTCATCGTCATACTGGAGGCACTTGACTCCACCGGGTATGTGAAATAGTCTGAACAAGGGCTCAACTTGGAAGGCTCTTGCGAGGGATTCACTAAACAATACATAGAGTGGAGGTGACAGGGGCACCCACGTTGGACTCGGAAAGGGTCCGACGGTAGGCCATTAACAATTACACGACTATTGCTTTTTACGTGCTAAAACGGACACGGCCAGACCGGCGAAAGGATCACTTACATATTGTAATGTGATGTTTATTCTTATGTAAATCAGTGATAATTATTTATTTGTAGTTCATGCATATTCTTATTTATGCAGATCGGTACTGTCACGTGTATGCGTGGGCCAATCACAATGCGTATTTATGTTGATATATAAAGGGTAACACGTGCTAAGGCGTCACTTCTCAATCTTGTCTTGTAGTTGTCAGCAAGGAGACAACCTTCCTGGGTAGGACGTTAAACTGCATCCGGTTGTGGAGCTTGTTAAAGCGTGGGGATAATGAGGTTACCCTTTGCCACAACTGCCTCCGGGGCACCCTTGGGCAAGATGCACCTGTATTTGCCCCGGTGCTTTTTAAGTGCTGTTGCCTTTGGGCGTAGTGTTGCCTTCGGGTGTGGTGTTGCCTTCGGGCGTGGTGTTGCCTTTGGGGCGTGGTGTTGCCTTCGGGCGTGGTGTTGCCTTCGGGCGTGGTGTTTCCTTTGGGCGTGTGGGCGGGATTTGTTTGGGTGGTATGTGGTTGTGGGGAGTTGTTTTGGGGTTGGCTGCAGTGGCAGTTCCTGGAGTTCAGTAGTAACAAAGACTCTTTTGTTCCCTGTTGCACGGTGTGTATGGTTTGTTTGGCATTTGTGTTTGTGACCCGTCATGGTTTTGTTTGGGTTTGGGATCCTTCTTTAGTTTGCCAGTGCCTGTTTCTACGTACTTAAAAAGCCCCTTCTTTCCGTTTTCTCAGTTCAAGTGTAATATATTTTACTGGATCCAGAACTTATAATTTATCTTCGTCTCCTTTTTGGATTGTGTTATGTTTCATCTCATTACATGGTGGCAGCGGATGCGACTTAATTTTACTTTTCTACAACAAGATTGGGATGTCAGTTCACTCTGCGACCTGTTCTTCATCATTACCGAGATGAGATGATGTTACGTGAGTTGGCAGTTTACGGAGAACCCAGGCCTCTTCCATGTGTGTTTTCAACCACGTTCTGCCGTTTTACTAACTTACAGACTGACAGTGCAGTGTTTATAATTAATGTCTGCGTCATCAAGGACTACGGAACACATGTTGAGTGAGTTAAAACGAAGTTATATTATCAACATGAACATAATATGCCTGCAAACAAATTGCACATTGACCAGGTTGCAGCACCTGACAAAGAAAAGCCAGTAAAATTCAGAAGTAACCCAGGCCTACTGGAATTGTGAACCAACCAGCACGAATAGAATGCGGCAGAAGTCACACCTGTACAAATACTATCTTGTGGCGAAGGAATTTAGTGACCAGATACGGTATGTGCCAACTACTGCAGCTTAACGAAGCCGAAGTTCCAGGACAGTATGTTTAGCCTGCACATTGAAACGTTACTATTTTAAGCCAACAGTCTACATGCACTAGCGAAAAGGGTATGGACACAAGCAAGAGCCGACTTCGCAGATGTCCGAAAAACCACGTCCAGATGCATAGCAGCTAATATTGCCGTGAGCATGATAGAACTTGTTGCCTCGTGAATGTTTGAGGAACAGTCCAAGAACCTTTAGTTACGAAAAAGCTGTACTTGAATGTACTGAATGAACTTTATATTGACCCATACTGTGTTGTGACGGAATACTCACAAATGTGTCGAGTTGGTAAGATTTTCATTTTGTTGTATATAGGCCTAACGTTAACTATTGTGCAAGATACAAGTATAAGTGCCAACTATAATTACTATAGTGTGCCTAGGCCTATTATAGGCCCGAACGGCAGTATCATGGCCGAGATGATAGCATTTGTACCACCTACGTTTGATTGGAAATCAGATGATTTGCCATCAGCATTTAAAAACTTCATGAATTATTGTAAACTAATATTTTCAGGCCCACTGTCATCTAAAAACGAACTTGAAAAAGTAACCTACATACTTCTATGGATGGGACAAGAAGGCATTAATGTTTATGAAACCTGGGAATTGACAGCTAAGCAAAAGTCAAACCCAGATGAAATTTTCTCGCTTTTTCAAAAGCACTTTGAGCCAAAAACTAATTTTAGATTGGCCAGGTACAAATTACAGCAGATGAGGCAAGATAGCCTCGAGAATGTAGATGAGTTCATGACACGATGTAAACTTCAAGCTGAAAAGTGTAAGTTTGATGCAAGTGAATTAAAGGTTCGACTCATTGAGCAATTAATTGTGGGGACTCCTCACAAAAAAGTCCAAGAAAAGCTGTTGTGCAAGGATGAAAAATTAACTTTAGATGATGCATTGGATGTTGCACGAACGTATGAAGCCACAAAGGCACACGTCTGCATTTTCGGCAACAGCAACGGGCATGAAAGTAGATTCATTGAAGGGACAAAAGACCCATAATAGTAATCGTAAATGCAATAGATGTAGTTTAAAATTCCCACATAAGGGAGACTGCCCAGCAATGGGCTCTAAGTGTTTTTCATGCAGGAAGTTGAACCACTGGAGAGCCATGTGCAAATCCAAACCTAAGGAGAACACTAAGCATACTGGGTCATCGAACTCAAACAGATTTAGGCCTAAACATAGATCTAGGTCTCGTAATAGATCGGAACGACCAAGTTTAAACGCACTGAGTCGAGAAAATCAAAACAGCGAAAGCTTAGGGGTTGAACAAATAAAATTTGAAGTAATCAAAATTAATAATATTCAAGAATCTAAAGATCCAGGTGGTGAAATTTTTGCAACCTTAAACACATCTGTTGAGGAAAAACAAGCAACCCTCAAAGTGAAACTTGATACTGGAGCAGAAGGGAATATTCTTCCAATGCGTATATTTAAATCAATGTACCCACACAAGGTCAATGCTCAAGGCAAACCTCTCCCAAGTGCTCCGCTACAGCCCAGTGACACAATAATTACAGCTTATAATGGTAGTAGAATAAACCATCATGGTATGCATTTTCTAGATTGTGCATTTGAAGGCAACAATTCAAAGGTTAAATGTTATGTTACTGATGTGGACGGCCCAGCTGTACTAGGTTTGAACTCATGTCTCAAGCTAAAGCTGGTGACCCTCAATTGTAACCTGAATTTGACTCCCCCTAGTATAAGGAATATTGATGACCTTAAGAGAATTTATCCTGATAGATTTCAGGGCATTGGTAAATTTGAAGGAGAATATCATATAGTGTGTGACAAGTCAGTACCCCCAGTCGTACATGCTCCACGCAGGTGTCCTGTGCAAATATCAGGTGATGTTAAAAAGGAGTTAGACGATATGGTATCCTTAGGTGTAATTGAATCAGTCACAGAACCGACAGATTGGGTGTCCAGTCTAGTTTATTGTCGTAAACCAAATGGCAGATTGAGAGTGTCTTGACCCAAAAGACTTGAATAAGGCCATCAAGAGGGGTCAATGTCACATCCCTACATGTGAAGAAATTACATTCAAATTAGCAAACAGCACAGTGTTTTCAACCAGAATGCAAAAATGCATTGAGGTTTCGATGATATATGTTCTATTCCAAATAATGCCATGATGTCCCGTATCTTTCAGTCAATGGTCAAATGCTATCTTAACATGTTGGAAAAATACAGTTTTGTGTTCCTATTTAATTTTGGGAATTCTTGGGAAATTTGCAGTTTGACCTCTGGTGGCCCCAGATGACGATATTGGGAAATCTTGGAAAATTTTGCTCTTTGACCTCTGCTGAACCCATATAAAACTCTTGGGAATTCTTGGGAAATTTTGCTTTTTTACCTCTGGTGACCCCTGATGACCTTTGACCTTCACCAAAAACAATAGGGTCCATCTTTTCACCATAACACATCCACATAGTACTGTAAGTATGAAATCTATCCAAGCTTCTTACTTGGAGATACGTGTTAACAAGCTTTTCAGTTCTGGCCTACGTTGACCCAAGGTGACCTTTGACCTCTACCAAAAATGATTGACTTCATATTCTCACCACAATGCATCCACATACTACGTATAAAATCTATCCAAGCTTTCTCCCGTGAGATATTGTGTTAACAAGGTTTTCAGTGTTGGACCCTCGGCCACCCTAGATGACCTTTGAACTCCACCAAAAACAGTGGGGTACATCTTCTGACCATAACACATCAATTTACCATGTATGAAATCTATCCAAGCTTCGTATGTGGAGACATCGTGTAAACAAGATTTTCAGAGCTTAACCCCCAGTGACCCCAAATGACCTCTGACCTCCACTAAAAATGATGAGGTTCTTGCTCTTACAATAAGGCATCTTCATACAAAGTATCAAATTTATCCAAGCTTCCTACATCGAGATATTGTGTTAACAAGGTTTTGAGGGTCTGACCCCCAGTGACCCCAGATGACCTTTGAACCCCACCAAAAATGATAGGATTCTTCCTCTTACTATAAGGCATCTACATACAAAGTATGAAATTTATCCAAGCTTTCTACATCGAGACATCGTGTTAACAAGGTTTTCAGGGTTTGACCCCAGGTGACCTTTGACCCCCACCAAAAACAATAGGGTTCTTCCTCTTAATATGGGGCATCTATGTACCAAGTTTGAGAACTGTCAGAGCTTCCCTTCTTGAGATATCGTGTTAACAAAGTTCAGGGTTTGACCCCAGATGACCTTTCACCTCCAGCAAAAATGATAGGGTTCTTCTTCTCAATATGGGGCATCTATGTACCAAGCTTGAGAACCATCAGAGCTTCCCTTCTTGAGATATCGTGTTAACGAAGTTTTCAGGGTTTGACCCCCGGTGACCCCAGATGACCTTTCACCTCCACCAAAAATGATAGGGTTCTTCCTTTCATCATAACGCATCTACATACAAAGTATGAAATTCATCCAAGCTTCCTACCTTGAGATATTGTGTTAACAAGGTTTTCAGAGTTTGACCCCTGGTGACCTTTGACTCCTACCAAAAACAATAAGGTTCTTCCTCTCAATATGGGGCATCTATGTACCAAGTTTGAGAACCATCAGAGCTTCCCTTCTTGAGATATCGTGTTAACGAAGTTTTCAGGGTCTGACCCCTGGTGACCCCAGATGACCTTTCACCTCCAAAAATGATAGGGTTCTTCCTCTTACCATAACGCATCTACATACAAAGTATGAAATTCATCCAAGCTTCCTACCTTGAGATATTGTGTTAACAAGGTTTTCAGAGTTTGACCCCTGGTGACCCCAGGTGACCTTTGACCCCTACCAAAAACAAAAGGGTTCTTCCTCTCAATATGGGGCATCTATGTACCAAGTTTGAAAACTGTCAGAGTTTCCCTTCTTGAGATATTGTGTTAACAAGCAGTGTCACAAACACACACACACACACACGTACATACACACATACATACACACGCCATCATGACTGCATAGGTTTCTCTTATCATCGAAACCAAAAATGGACGCCAAGCATGGATATTGGTCAGTGATGCTTGACGATGATTCTAGTAAACTAACAACATGTAACAGTCCCTTTGGGCGTTTTTGTTTTAGACGGTTACCATTTGGCCTCTGTCTAAGCCAGGATGTTTTTCAAACAAAAATGAATCAAATTCTTGTACTCTGCCCAGGCACAATAGGTATTTCTGATGACATCTGTGTTTTTGGCAAAACAACACAGGAACATGACCAAAATTTGAAGAGGCTTATGGAAGTGGCCAGAAAGAAAGGTCTGGTCTTTAATTCTGAAAAATGTGAAATAAAGACTCCAACTAGAAAATTTTTCGGGCAGATCTATGACGAGGAAGGTGCGCACCCTGATCCTGAAAAGGTGGCAGCTATCAAGGAAATTGAGGTGCCTAAAACGGTAAAACAATTACAAAAGTTTATGGGAATTGTCACTTATATGGCTCCATATATACCACAGCTGTCTAAAAATACAGCATCATTACGTGAGTTGTTGAAGAAAGATGCTGTGTGTGAATGGACGGATATACATACGAGAGATTTTCAGAGAATCAAAGATCTCATAAATGAACAAGTAACATTGGCTTATTTTGACCCCAATAAGGAGTCAGTCATTGAAGTTGATGCATCTTTAAAAGGTGTTGGATGTGTATTAACCCAGGATGGTAAACCAATTTATTTTGCATCAAAAGCTTTTACTGAAACTGAGCAGAGGTACGCAAACATAGAGCGGGAAATGCTTGCCGTTGTTTATGCATGTGAAAGATTCCATAATTACATATATGGTAACCATTTTATTGTTGAGTCTGATCACAAACCATTGGAAATGATAAAGCTTAAGAATCTGAGTGCTGCCCCACCCAGATTACAAAGATTATTACTAAGACTTCAAAGTTATGATATGACTATCCGGTACAAACCAGGGAAGGATATGGTAATGGCCGACGCCCTTTCTAGGCTAAACCCACTTAAAGGTGAACCAATTGAAAGGGAAGAAGTGGTTGTAAATTTTGTACAATTTTCAGAGCAAAAGGTGAAAGACATTAAGAGAGAAACAATGTCTGATCCAGAGCTTAGTAGTCTCATGGAGATTATTATTGATGGATGGCCTGAAAAAAGACGATCTGTCCCAAAGTCAATACAAAAATATTGGGCTTTTCGAGATGAGTTATCAATCGAAAATGGAATCATCATAAAAAGTGACAGATTACTAATTCCGCAAAGTATGCAGTCAGAGATACTTGTCAAGATACATATTGGCCATCAGGGTATTATTAAGAGCCAGCTCAGGGCTAAAACGTGTGTATTTTGGAACAATATAAATAAGGATATTGAGAGTATGGTGAAAAAATGTATTATATGTCAAGAGCATGGTAGCTCATTACCCCCTGAACCATTAGAACAGTTTGAAATTCCAACTAGGCCCTGGCAGGTATTGGGTTCTGATTTGTTTTATCTCAATGGTGTAGAGCACCTGTTTGTCACAGATTACTACTCAAAATTCTTCCTGGTCAAGGAGATACCTAAGGGTCAATCAAGTAGCAATACTATCATTGAAATGCTCAAACAGATGTTTTCTGAGCATGGAATCCCAGGGAAAATGGTTACAGATAATGGAAGCCAATATGTAAGCTATGCTTTCAAACGCTTCAGTGAGGAGTGGTCATTTTGTCATGTAACGTCGAGTCCGAGGTATCCAAAGTCGAATGGGTTCATAGAACGTCAGGTACAAATTGTTAAAAATTGTATTCGCAAAGGTAAGCAGTCAAAAACAGATGTCAGTATGGCCTTACTTGCACTAAGAGCTACTCCTGTTGATGCAAAGTTACCATCACCCGCTGAGTTATTAACTAGTCGTAAATATAAAACAAACCTTCCTGTTAAAATTGGTAATAGGTCCCATAATAAATATGAAGTGGGACAACGTTTGCAAGAAAGGCAAATTAAACAAAAGTACTATCATGACCGCAACACCAAGGGTCTCAGTTCCCTATCCCCTGAACAGAATGGCTTCGTCCGAAACCAAGATACTGGAAAATGGTCTCCTGGTAAAATAGTAAGCCAGAGGTCAGAGCCAAGATGCTATGATATTGAAACTCCTACTGGAGGGATACTTAGGAGAAATCGTAGGCATATGAAAGTAGGGGAGAGGAGTGTTTCATTTGAGGACCAACAGTACCAGGATGGTGATGATAGTTCAGATACTGACAGTATAGAATCAACCACTCAGGGACAAGTTTCTGAAGGCGATGAGTACTATCATACCAGGGCAGGTCGTAGAGTGATCCCAAGAAAAGTTCTAGATTTATAGTTAGCTATTATTTGTGTGTTTGGTGAGTGTGCATTAAATGAGTGTGTTATGTATGATCCCCTTAGTGAATGGGGGGGGGGGGGGTGTAATGTGATGTTTATTCTTATGTAAATCAGTGATAACTATTTATTTGTAGTTCATGTATATTCTTATTTATGCAGATCGGTACTGTCACGTGTATGCGTGGGTCAATCACAATGCGTATTTATGTTGATATATAAAGGGTAACACGTCCTAAGGCGTCACTTCTCAATCTTGTCTTGTAGTTGTCAGCAAGGAGACAACCTTCTTTCCGTTTTCTCAGTTCAAGTGTAATATATTTTACTGGATCCAGAACTTATAATTTATGTTCGTCTCCTTTCTAGATTGTGTTATGTTTCATCTCATTACACATATGGCAACAACACGCCCCAAGGCAACCACAGCGCAGGGGGACATGGGGGGGGGTCCACTTGTTACATTAAAATCAATTTTTACAGTTTACTTACAGTATATACAAGTATCTACACCTAACGAAAACAAAACTTCCCAAAGAGATCGAACGAGCCCGGTAGGGGATCGGGAACGTCCACTCTCCTCGGGAACCCAAACTGAACTGGGCAAATACAGGCGCACCTTGCCCAAGGGTGTCCCCGGAGGCAGCTGTGGCAAAGGGTAACCCCATTATCCCCACGCTTAAACAAGCTCCACAACCGGATGCAGTTTAAAGTCCTACCCAGGACTATTTACACTATTATACAAAAGCTTAACCCAGTCAACAAAGACTGGATTTAGACTAAACTTCGTCAGCACGTTAAAGAGAAAACCGTGATCAATCATCTGATCGAGGGAGACGAGCGATACAAGTTGAGCACGGTAAAACGACGAGGTCGAAACGGCTTTTTACGTACGTAGAAACGGGCACGAAGAAACAAAGTAGAGTGTGCTTTTTAAGTGCATCGAAACGGCACATACAAACAAAAACAAAAACTCAAACCGGATCGGGCAGAAACATAAATGCAAACTATTTACAAACAACTAAATCAAACAGAAAATTATGTTCATTACAGTATTTGAACTATATGTACAGATACATACACATATATACAGAGCTTTTTAAGTGCATCGAAACGGCACGTACAAACAAAAAACAAAAAAACTCAAACCGGATCGGACAGGAACATAAACGCAAAACTATCCACACACCAAATCAAACAGAAAAGTATGTACATTACAACAATAGAACCACACACACACTGACAACCCAATTAACCAACCTCCCCCCGGCCACCCTAAACCAATATTACTACATACCGCCAACGAAAGACAACACCAGAACAAACCACCACCACCCAACAACGACCAAAAAAACCAAAACACCAGACCAAACAATCATCACAAACTGCCCCGAGGCGTCCGGGGCGGGGTCCACCTGCCACGAGGGGTCCGGGGTGGAGTCAACTTGCTATATTTACAGTATGTACACTATATACACTATTTACAAAAAAAAAAAAACAAAAAACAAAAAACTGGGCCAAAAATACAGGCGCACCTTGCCCAAGGGTGTCCCGGAGGCAGTTGTGGCAAAGGGTAACCTCATTATCCCCACGCTTTAACAAGCTCCACAACCGGATGCAGTTTAACGTCCTACCCAGGACGTTATATATATACATATTTACAAACAAAGTAGAACTTAAACGCGAAACGCGTCTGTTCTCGTCGAAGACCTGAACTGGAGTGTCTAAAAACCTTTTTGTACGTGCTGTCCTGTACTGAAAGAAAAGCGCCGTGTCGGTTTGTTTAACTGTGTGCTTTTTACGTACGTAGAAACGGGCACGAGGAATCAAAGAACTTTAACCTGACCGCACAAAAACACAACGGTGAACTATTTACTGTTCAGTTCAGGTCTTCGACGAGGGCGGGGGGGGGGGGGCTTTTTAAGTACATCGAAAAGGCACATACAAACAAAAAACAAAACAAAAAACAAAACAAAACAAAACTCAAACCGGACCCCTCGTGGCAGGTGGACCCCGCCCCGGACCCCTCTTGGCCCTTTGGGGCAGTTTGTGATGATTGTTTGGTCTGGTGTTTTGGTTTTTTTGGTTGTTGTTGGGTGGTGGTGGTTTGTTCTGGTGTTGTCTTTCGTTGGCGGTATGTAGTAATATTGGTTTTGGGTGGCCAGGGGGAGGTTGGTTTGTGGGGTATTGGGTTGTCAGTGTGTGTGTGGTTCTATTGTTGTAATGAACATACTTTTCTGTTTGATTTGGTGGTGTGTGGATGGTTTTGCGTTTGTGTTCCTGTCCGATCCGGTTTGAGTTTTTTTGTTTTTTGTTTGTGTGTGCCGTTTTGATGCACTTAAAAAGCTCAAAACTCAAACCGGATCGGACAGGAACATAAAGGCAAGACGGCTTTTTACGTACGTAGAAACGGGCACGAGGAAACAGAGCTTTTTAAGTACGTAGAAACAGGCACTGGCAAACTAAAGAAGAATCTCAAACCCAAACAAAACCATGACGGGTCACAAACACAAATGCTAAACAAACTATACATACCGTGCAACAGGGAACAAAAGAGTCTTTGTTACTACTGAACTCCAGTAACTGCCACTGCAGCCAACCCCAAAAGAACTCCCCACAACCACATACCACCCAAACAAATTCCGCCCACACGCCCAAAGGCAACCCCACACCCCACGGCAACACCACGCCCGAAGGCAACACCACGCCCGAAGGCAACACTATGCCCCAAAGGCAACACCACGCCCGAAGGCAACACTACGCCCCAAAGGCAACACCACACCCGAAGGCAACACCACGCCCAAAGGCAACAGCACCCAAAAAGCACCTGGGCAAACACAGGTGCACCCCGCCCAAGGGTGCCCCGGAGGCAGTTGTGGAAACAAAGTAGAACTTAAACCTGACCGGACAAAAACATAACTCTGAACTATTTACAGAATTCTGTACATTGCGCTAGCAAACAAAATGTCTGTGATAACTATGTACAGCTAGCTTTTTACGTACGTAGAAACGGGCACGAAGAAACAAAGGAGAACTTAAACCTGACCGGACAAAACTGCAAAGGTGAACTATTTACAGAATTCTGTACATTGCGCTAGCAAACAAAATTTCTGCGATAACTATGTACAAAACCACCCCGAACCCAAACTAGTTACATAGGACTATTTACAATCTCACTAGGCAAAACTATTTACATACCCATTTACATCAACAGAAGAGTGTTCAGGGTGAGTCTGTTCAATGCTTTTTGGAACTATGGGTGCATGTGGCCAACCCACACTATTTACAGTAATAACAATGTGATGTGCTCTTTACATGCTTGTAGCCGGGCGGACTTAATGTGGAACAAAGCAAACCTATTTATACTGAACTACCAAAAAAAACTTTCTGGCATGCATGGGCACAGACACAAACAGAACAGAAACCCCAAAAGAAAACGGGGACACAAAGGCAAAACCATTCACACTAAAAACTCTGACTGGGACCTTATCTTTTTAATCCGTGGGCTCGGTACGGGCGTCCCAGAGTGATGGGTTCCCCTGTCTGATACTTCGCCTGAAGCCGACCTCTTTAGTGCAGACTCTGGCCCCTCCCCCTCACACAAATCAAACCAACCCTCCCCCGAAGGTGGATCCTTCGGAGGAGGCTCTGAGGCACGCTCCCCGCCATCCGACATCGCCGAGTCTGAGGACAGATCGAGGTCCTCCTCTAATGTCATTATTCCAACCTGACCGGGTGCCGCTGCCAACGATGGCGGAGAGTCTGCCTCAGGAGTCCCAGTACCCCCCTCACACTGCTTGGAGGCAAGGAAGTCCTGCTCAACCTCAAGTGCCGCCTCCTCTAATTCCTGGGTTGAATATTGTGGGCCTGTTTGCGAGGGTTCGGGTGACGACCCCACATCGGCACTGACATGGGCAGAGTACGATGTGGGGCAGGCACCAAACACATGTCCCTCCTCCCCACAGAGGTTGCACCGTACCTCGTTGGGACACTCTGCCTTGCCGTGCCCCAACTGCAAACATTTTCCACAACGCCTGTTGGGACACGACTTGGCTTCGTGCCCCTCCTCGCCACATCTAAAACAGGTACGGGGCTGGCAAAAGTACCTAATGTGGGCCTTGGAACCCCCTATGAAGAGGAACGATGGAATGTCCCTCACCAGTTCCATACGGAACTGTCTCTTGCCATTAAATATACCTTTCAAGTCACCCACAGTATATTTACACCACCGCATTTCAGAGACAGTTCCGTATTGACTAAGAACCCTCGCAACCAGGCGCTGATCGACCTCGAGAGGAAGGTAAAGCACCGTCACCGCCACAGAGCCATCATATGGGGTGACAGTGAGCCCCTCTACCCCCTTCAGGCATGACACACCCTTAACACGGGCAGCATCAGACTTAAACTTAAGGTCATACGTGTTGCGGGCCTCAAGCGCCTGCAACATCTCAATTTCTCCAATTTCGACACCATTGTCTTTTAACACAGTAAACGCCTGTGGGGGAGGGACACTCACCCCAGACGAAAACTCCAACTTAACAATTGTGCTATCCCGACCTCCGGGCATAGCAGCAGTTTGTGTGGCTCGGGGCCACGGAATGAAAAGAAAAAACTCTGACCAGGTGTTACAGAAGACAAAATTTAGTATGAAGCACGCTATAAGGTTTTAAGCACAATTGCAATAAATAGTACAGCTATCACACAGTGATACAAGTTGAGCACGGTAAAACGAGGGCAGACGTGTTTTCGTCGAGCTCTCGTCGTTTTACCGTGCTCAACCTTTATCACCGTGTGTTAGCTGTACTAGTTATTGCAATTGTGCTTAAATCCTTATAGCGTGCTTGTGTTGTAGTTGATAAGTAGGTGTGGTCGTGCACATTTGTTTGCGACCGCGCCTTGTTTCTGTGTAGCTTGTGTTTTCTTACTTCATCCTATTTTTTGTCCTTTGTAAAACTAGTTTGAGGTTTTTTTCTCCTTTCATTTCGTGGCCTCGAGCCACATAACTGGTGCTATGCCCGGAAGTCGGGATAGCACAATTGTTAAGTTAGAGTTTACGTCCGGGGCGAGCGTTTCTCCCCCGCAGGCGTTTACTATGTTAAAGAACAATGGTGTGGAGGTAAAAGAAATAGAGATGTTGCAGCCGCTTGCGGCCCGCAACACGTACGACCTAAAGTTCAGGTCAGATGCTGCCCGAATTCAGGGTGTTTCGCGCCTTAAAGGGCTCAACGGGCTCACTGTCAACCCATATGATCGCTCTGTGGTGGTGACAGTTCTGTACCTGAACTTTGAGGTCGATCAAGGCCTGGTGGCGAGGGTTCTCAGTCAGTACGGGACTGTCTCCGATATGCGGTGGGTCACCTACAAGGAAGGTGAGCTGAAGGGCATCCTGAACGGAAAGAGACAGTTCCGTATGATACTGAAGAGGGAAATACCGTCCTTCCTCTTCATAGGGGGTTCCAAGGCTCATATAAGATACTTTGGGCAGCCCCGCACCTGTTTTAAGTGTTCAGAGGAGGGGCACGAAGCCAAGTCGTGTCCCAACAGGCGTTGTGGCAAGTGCCTACAGGTGGGGCACGAAAAGGCCGAGTGTCCCAACGAGGTGCGGTGTAACCTATGTGGGGAGGAGGGACATGTCTCTGGTGCCTGCCCCACATCGTACTCTGCACGTGCTAGTGCAGATGTGGAGCAGGCAGGTGAGCCCTCGCAGTCAGGCCCAGAGTACTCCACTCAAGAGTTGGAGGAGGCTGCACAACAGGTAGAGCAGGATTTTCTCACCTCCTCCAAACAGTGTGAGGAGGGCCCCGGGTCCCCTGAGACAGGCTCTCCATCATCATCCTCACCGCCACCCGTGGAGGCTGACGCGATGACAGTGCAGGAGGACCTTCAGATCTCTTCGGAAAATGAATCTGTTTCTGCCATGTCAGATGATGGAGAGTCTGCCTCAGAGCCTCCTGCAAAGGATCCACCATCAGGGGAGGGCTGGTTTGATTTTTGTGAGGGGTTCGACTCGGAATCCCCACTAAAGAGGTCGGCCTCAGGCGAGGTGTCTGACCGACCCACCCCGAGTCCACGTAGTAATAAAAAGGCCAGGGCCCAGGTAGATGATACGTAGCCCCCTATTTTACAATGGCTGTTGATCCTCTGTCCCTCTTGACCCTGAATGTTAACGGCATGAGGGACAGCCGGAAGCGGTCCAGAATATTTCAGTTTTGTAGATCACTAGGTGTGGACTTCGTTTTCCTCCAGGAGACCCACATTGTGAATGAGGACGATGTCCACACCTGGTCCTTTGAGTGGGGAGGGGGTTTGCACGCTTCCTTTGGTTCTTCGACATCATGTGGTTCAGTTATTTTAGTTTCGCCAAGGTGGACTCCCCTGGTCGGAAAAGTTGATTCTGATCATGAGGGCCGGTTGGTGTGCGTAACAATAAAGCATCCATGTGGGAACCTTTTCCTCTGTAACGTTTACGCTCCTAATCGGCCTTCTGACAGAAGGGACTTTTTCATGACCCTGCCATCCTTTGTTCCTGGCAGTGCCCCTAGTATCCTGGCTGGAGATTTTAACTGTGTCCCCGACACACAGCTTGACCGAATGGCCTCTTGTACGTCTTCGGGCTGTAGTGTCGGCATGACGGAATTGGACATGTTTACAAAGAATCACGACATGGTTGACGTTTGGAGAGTGAAATATCCCGGCTTGTCCGTGTTCACTTGGCACCGCCCTGATGGCACGGACGCCTCAAGGCTGGACCGGGTGTACTCTCCACTGGCTCTGTCACCAAGTGATTGTGAAGTTGTGGCATGTCCAATTTCGGATCATGATGCAGTTACTGTTTCCTTTCAACCCCCAGATTCATGGCCAGCAAGAAGGGGGTTCTGGAAAATGAACACAGATATTCTAATGGAGGATGATTATTGTACCCAGTTTAAGGCCAGGTACGGGGGATGGCGAACTTTAAAGCCGGCATTCTCTACGGGTTTAAAATGGTGGGATGATGTCAAGTCTCGCATCAAACAGTTCACAGTTGAGTATTGTGTAGCAAGAGCTCGTCGAAAGAGGGAGGAGTTCCTCTCGCTCTGCTCTAGGGAGAGGGATGGGGACTCCTCTGCACTCCACGCAATCCAGCAGTATCTTGATGAAAAACTACATGGGGCCCGTGTTCATTGTGTGGAGGCGGAGGAAAAACCAACCATCAAATTCTACCGGGACGTCACAAAGTATGCTACTGACCGTCGAATAAAGGCAGTCCGTGACGTCCACGGTACAGTACAGAAGGACCCTCTGGACATCGTAGAAGTATTTAAAGGATACTATGAACAGCTTTACACCCGAGCAGATGTTGATGAGGGCCTTCAAAAGTCCCTATTAGATAACATTACCAAGACCCCCACTAAAGAGCAGAACGATGAACTTGGTTCCCCCTTGACTGTCGACGAGCTGTGGAAGGCAGTGGCGAAAATGAACGGTGGAAAGTCACCTGGGTCCGACGGTATTCCGGTAGAATTCTACAAACGCTTTTGGGGTACCGTTGGACACGATCTCCGTGATGTATTCGTCTCTGCCTTCCTTACTGGCTCGTTGAGCCCCTCGCAGCGCACAGGAGTAATAACATTGTTACCCAAGCCTGGTGACCCCCTTGAACCTAAAAACAAGCGACCAATCACCCTGTTAAATGTGGACTACAAGATCCTGGCGAAAACCCTTTGCAACAGGCTAGGCACCGTAATGCCGGATCTTGTGGGGCCTTTTCAGACATGTGCGGTGCGGGGACACAGTATTCAGCAGAACCTCTGGTTGGTGCGGGACTTGGCCGAGTATGTGATGGACCGTGATCTGCCTTGTGCGCTTGTCTCCCTCGATCAGGAGAAGGCCTTCGACATGGCTGATCACGGATTCCTTTTTAAAGTCTTGAAGAAGTTTAGCCTGAACTCAGTTTTTGTTAATTGGATCACCTTATTGTATAATAGTGTATATAGTCGTGTTATTGTTAATGGCCTACCGTCGGACCCCTTCAGAGTCCAACGTGGGGTACGGCAGGGATGCCCACTGTCACCTTTGCTCTATGTATTGTTCAGTGAATCCCTCGCAAGAGCCCTCCATGTAGAGCCTATGTTCCGACCTTTTCACATTCCTGGTGGTGCCACAGTCAAGTGCCTCCAGTATGCTGATGATGTTACATGCGTAGTCTCTGACCTAGCTTCCTTCAAGGCCCTTACTGGCACCCTGTCCACTTTTCAAAGAGCGACAGGTGCCAGACTGAACCCCACTAAGACCAAAGGACTCCGTCTAGGTAAGTGGCGGTCGAAACAACTGCCCTTCGTGGCATCATGGGTAAGACGACGCCATAAAAATCAATGGCATATGGTTCGGTTACGGTTCACCCGAGTCACTTACCTGGAATGAGAAAGTGGACCTAGTGGAAGCTAGGTTGGCAGACTACGGAGGGCGCTACATTAGTCTGATGGGGAAAGTAACAGTAATTAATAGATTCATTTATCCTCTCTTGTGGTACCCGGGCACTGATCTGGCTGCTCCAGAAGGTGTCCTTGTGCGACTTGAGAGGGCCGTATTTAAATTCCTATGGTCAGGGAAAACGGAGCTGGTCAGAAGAAAGGTGGTGTACCAGGACCTTAGGCATGGGGGACTGGGCCTTGTGCACTTTCCCTCAAAGCTCCGTTTTCTCCTGACCAAGTGTGTTTTTAGCGCTGTCGACAGTGAGATGCCGTTTGCCTACTTTGTCCGCTATTGGGGGGGATTGTCACTCCGTGGGTTCTTTCCGTCCCTTTTCAGTAATAGTGTACCCCACAGCGGGAGACCCTCAAGGACATATTGTCATATGAGGGACACTCTCCGTATGATGTCAACTGCAGGGGACGTTTTGCAGTCCAGTGTGGGGGACCTGTACCAGGCCATCTTTGATGGCTTGGCTGGCCGGGTCCAACCAAGCCACTACGCCTAGGGGCCGGAGGTGTGGCGCGTGGTGCACAGCAGGTCACTAGATCACCGCCGGCGAGACCTGCTGTGGCGAATTGCACATGACGCCATCGTAACTAATCTCAAGCGCCTTCGGTGGCGTCTTGGAGATGGCAGTAAATGTAAATGGTGGCGTCTTGTAGGTGCATGTAAATAGTTTGCTGTTACGTTTTTGCCCGATCCGGTTTGGGTTCTCGCCCTTTGTTTCTCAGTGCCCGTTTCTACGTACTTAAAAAGCTCACTATTTACAGGATTCTGTACATTGCAGCTTTTTAAGTGCATCGAAACGGCACATACAAACAAAAAACAAACTCAAACCGGATCGGACAGGAACATAAATGCAAAACTATCCACACACCACCAAATCAAACAGAAAGTTATGTTCATTACAACAATAGAACCACACACACACACTGACAACAACCCAAATACCCAACAGACCAACCTCCCCCCGGCCACCCTAAAGCAATAATACTACAAACCGCCAACAACCAAAAAACCAGACACCAACAACAGGGGCCACGAGGGGTCCGGTGCGGGGTCCACCTGCCACGAGGGGTCCGGGGTGGAGTCAACTTGCTATATTTACACTATGTACACTATATACACTATTTACACTATTTACACAAAAACAAAAAACTGAACAAAACTGGGCCAAAAATACAGGCGCACCTTGCCCAAGGGTGTCCCGGAGGCAGTTGTGACAAAGGGTAACCTCATTATCCCCACGCTTTAACAAGCTCCACAACCGGATGCATTGCGCTAGCAAACAAAACTTCTGCGATAACTATGTACAAAACCACCCCAAACCCAAGCCAGTTACATAGGACTATTTACAATGTCAGTGGGCAAAACTATTTACAGTTCAGATCTTCGACGAGAGCAGACGTGTTCCGTTTCGCTCTCGCCGTTTTGCCGTGCTCAACTTTTGTCACTGTGTGATAGCTTTGCTGCTTGTTGCAATTGTGCTTGAAACCTTATAGCGTGCTTCATCCTAATTTTTTTCTTTTGTAAAACCTGGTCAGAGTTTTTTCTTCTTATCATTGCGTGGCCTCGAGCCACACAATCTGTTGCTATGCCCGGAGGTCGGGATAGCACAATTGTTAAGTTGGAGTTTTCGTCTGGGGTGAGTGTCCCTCCCCCACAGGCGTTTACTGTGTTAAAAGACAATGATGTCGAAATTAAAGAAATTGAAATGTTGCAGGCACTCGAGGCCCGAAACACGTATAACCTTAAGTTTAAGTCTGATGCTGCCCGTGTTTAGGGTGTGTCATGCCTGAAGGGGGTAGAGGGGCTCACTGTCACCCCATATGATGGCTCTGTGGCGGTGACGGTGCTTTACCTTCCCTTCGAGGTCGATCAGCGCCTGGTTGCGAGGGTTCTTAGTCAGTACGGAACTGTCTCTGAAATGCGGTAGTGTAAATATACTGGGGGTGAGTTGAAAGGTATATTTAATGTCAAGAGGCAGTTCCGTATGGAACTGGTGAGGGACATTCCATCCTTCCTCTTCACAGGGGGTTCCAAGGCCCACATTAGGTACTTTTGCCAGCTCCGTACTTGTTTTAGATGTGGAGAGGAGGGACACGAAGCCAAGTTGTGTCCCAACAGACGTTGTGGGAAATGCTTGCAGTTGGGGCACAGCAAGGCAGAGTGTCCCAACGAGGTACAGTGCAACCTCTGTGGGGAGGAGGGACGTGTTTGGTGCCTGCCCCACATCGTACTCTGCTCATGTCAGTGCTGATGTGGGGTCGGCACCTGAACCTTTGCAAACAGGCCCACAATATTCAACACAGGAATTAGAGGAGGCGGCACTTGAGGTGGAGCAGGACTTCCTTGCCTCCAAGCAGTATGAGGGGGGTACTGGGACTCCTGAGGCACTCTCCGCCATCCTTGGCAGCGGCATCCGGTCAGGTTGAAATAATGACAGTAGAGGAGGACCTCGACCTGTCCTCAGACTCGGCGATGTCGGATGGCGGAGAGCGTGCCTCAGAGCCTCCTCCAAAGGATCCACCTTCAGGGGAGGGTTGGTTTGATTTGTGTGAGGGGGAGGGGCCAGAGTCTGCACTAAAGAGGTCGGCTTCGGGCGAAGTATCAGACAGGGGAACCCATCACTCTGGGACGCCCGTACCGAGCCCACGGATTAAAAAGATAAGGTCCCAGCCAGAGTATTTAGTCTGAATGGTTTTGCCTTTGTGTCCCAGTTTTCTTTTGGGGTTTCTGTTCTGTTTGTGTCTGTGCCCATGCATGCCACAAAGTTTGTTTGGTGGTTCGGTGTAGGTAGGTTTGCTTTGTTCCACATTAGGTCCGTCCGGCTACAAGCATGTAAAGAGCACATCACATTGTTGATATTGTAAATAGTGGGGGTTGGCCACATTAATGCTGGCCTGGTGTATATAGGTAGCCTTTGGTAGCCTTTGGGCGTGTGCTTTTGCCTTCGGGCGCGGTGGCCTTTGTAGCCGGTTGGTTGGAAGGTGGGACTTTGTTTTGGGGTTGACTGCAGTGGCAGTTTCTGAAGCTCAGTAGTAACAAAGACTTGTGTTCCCCGTTGCATGGTGTGTATTGTTTGTTTGGCATTGTGTTTGTGATCCGACAGGGTTTTTGACTGGGTTTGGGGTTCTTTAGTTTCTCAGTGCCTGTTTCTAAGTACCTACAAAGCTCTGATAGCTCTGTTTCTGAATTCATGAGCATATCATAAATTTCCTCCTCAGTAAGGATCCGACGACGAGGCCTATGCCTTTCTAGAATTTAATAATAAAAGCAAGCATTATTACAATGCCATGTAAGCGAGCTTATAGCCTAGCCTATGTAGACTAATCCTTGAAAAATATAATATTTGGGTTGATAAACACTGTGAAAAATTTACTAGCTTGTTTTGGCTCTAATTGAAGTAATTGAATACCCCTCTATAAACTTCAATGCATGGCTATTTCCAATAACATTGGCTAGGCCTAGCACTAGGTGCAGACCTAGCCCACGAACTGGGCTATCCGTCCCATTACATTGGCTAGGCACATGTACATAAATTTTAGTGTGGGGTATCAAAATTCTCGGTTGGTGACTACTCTTTGATTTACATAAAAAAATATGAAAATTCAAGAGATCCAGAGTGGCTCACGTTCCACACAATTATGAGAGAGTTCTTGGATTAGGCCTAATTATAGCCTTGTATGGTCACTACGACATGGCCTTAAAGATGCAATGTAGTGGAACACTTTGAGTGACTGTTTAAAAAATTGAAATTATATTGCCTCTTACATTTGACATAAAGGACACAAAGTCATTCCAAAATGCTATTTATGGAGTCAAATATTCAAAATAAAAACATAATAAAACTAGTATTATACATAATTATATAGATTTTTTTAGAAAAAAGTTGTAAGTTGTTGTTAATTTGTAAAATGATTTTTCATTGAAAATAATTGAAAGTCCGTTTTTGCTATCTGGCCATGCATTCAATGACTTCTTCCAGTACTGTATCAGAACTGATCGATATGTTTCTCGTATCAATAACAGCTGACTGTTCGTTGGTACAGCTGAGATGAGCTGAACTACGTGAAGCCACTCGCTTGTGTAATTGTATGTTACAGTATTTAGCATGTCTGCAACTGACGGAAAGTTACAGCAGTGTTAGGCACGATGTCAGCGATCGGATGTTTTTGAATAAATATAATTAAAGTTGAAGAGAGCAATAAATATGTGGTTACAGTTAGTTTTTGGAACTGAAAATTCATAACATTGACCTATTTCGAAGATGTCTGAAGGCGGACTCTCCACACAGCCCGTACCGGGTGTCTCCGGGTACGCAGAGGAGCCTTCATCAAAGTTTCACTCGTGGTGGGTGCCCCTGTAAAGCAGGAGAGCAATATTGCAATGTCAGATGTCGATGTGGTACCAAACAGAAACCATGTATGAATAAGCCACCACCGGTAAGTCCAGAAACCGAAATGGAAGACATCTGTTGGATTCTGAAGTTGAGAGGCTCAGCCCAACGCCCTGTGGTAGGCTTACTAACCTGTGGCCTACTGTATCTTGCTTAGCCCCAGACTACAGTACTGTAATTGAGCCGTTCAGCCTTAGGCCTACAAGTTACATACAACAACATATGCTAGGCCTATACTGCATGCTATCTGAAAGGGAACTAGTAACAAACTTGAACGAAAATTGCAGATTGTACTTGGCCCACTGTAACTATGCCTAGGCCTAGCTGTAATTGAATGTTATCTCACATTGTGATTATGTGATATATACAGTACATTTCAATATATAGTTAGACTGACAGCTAGGTCTATGCCTAGCCTTTTACAATTGTCACAGTCACAGCAGGCCTCCGAACTGAAACCCCAACTACTACTGCAGTGGGTAAGCCACATAGCCTAGGCCTACAGTAGTCTTATATCCTAAACCAAATGATTCCAACAAATGAATTGTCCGGCCTGCAGTCGAATTACTAATGTTATGCCTCCTGTACCATACAGACTAATTTGGGCTCCTGGATTGCCTACTGTAGTGTACTGTAGGTCCATGGCAGCTTGTGTGAGGTTGACAGTAGTCCTACTGTAGGCCTACTGTACTGTATGTGCTGGTACTGTATGACAACACTCCAGACAATTAGTATTTTACAACCTAATCTGGCAAGAAGAAAACATGGGAAGTTTACCCCAAGTTAAAGTGGCAAATTTGGTGTCTTAACTTGCTGTAAAGCAATCTAGGTTTTCCTTAATCTGATGCCGGTTCCTTCTTAATGTAACATTTTTCTGCGAAGTTTATTGTTCCATTGTCTGGGCAAGTATGATGCAATTTTTTTTATCATTATTAATCATCCTTTCATCTTCAAGATATGCAGTGCTAGATTTGCCAGCAAGGCTTGTTACCGTTATCATACTGCAGCTCTTTTCAAAGAAATCTTGCCACTGCTCATATTCACCTGATGAGGTCATGCTAAGTAGTATAACCTCGTAGCAGATAGGAAGCTTACACTCTACAGTAGTCTTGAAACTGCTGTATTTTAAAATGTATTGTCATCAACTGCAGGTATTGCAATGTTTGGATACTTGTACGTTAATTTTCAAACATCACGTGTACAGTAATTTCCATGTGTAAATACAGTGGACTGTCTGTCAAACGCTTACTGTACAACACTGTAGGGCCTATATGGTTGGTGGTAGCCAGGTACAGTAACATAAGCTCACAGTACCTCATCAGAAATTGTATTCTTTTGTTAGCATCTTAATGTCTAAAAATATGTGCAGTATAACAATGTTGGACACTCCCAAGTGTCCAGACATTTTTACAATGTGTTGGCAAAAATTGTTTAGAAAATTATTTCTACACATTGCTTACAGACTGTAGAACTAAGGCTACTTCCTCTCATTTGTTTGATGCGATGGCAGGTGAGGTAACAATATGCGCAGATTCTAAGCTACTTTTACCCTCAGTCCCTCACAAAGACTCTCATTACTAAACATTTGTGCCATGTTCAACCTATGTTGTGCATGGGGTTTCCAATTCAAATGGTACATTTGTGTATGTGCATTTTAGGAAACCACGATGGAAAACCATGACCTACAGTAGCCTTTCATGATTGTTTCAGAAATGATAACTGATATAATCAGACCCCTGATAATCGAAATTGGATCTTAATTGGTTTTTTGTCTTTACTTGCTTAAAGTAACCCATTGCAGCATCACCAAACAGTGTGTACACCTGACCTGTGGTATATGAACTTCGAATCTGATACAAATTGTCACAAAATCTTTAGTTTTTTAGTAAGACATTATTGGTTTCGATGATAAGAGAAACCTATGCATTCATGATGGCGTGTGTGTGTATGTATGTGTGTATGTGCGTGTGTGCTTGCATTATAGTTACACCGAGGACCGACAGTTGAAAACACACCTTCAGTCTGAGGACCTTTCAGACTACCGAGGACCAAATTCAGGTCCTCAGAAGAAAACAGCACTATAGAATGTAAACAGCCATAAAATAACTTCTGGTGAAGTTTTAGCCACGTCCTCAGGAAAGTGCTAATGTCTGGATCCGTGTTGTACACCATACACAATTTGATAGGAATATATAACACTCTTTCTTGTTTGTAACACAACTGTTGCCAGAAAACTTCTTAAAAAAATAAGCATAACATGCATTTGTTCCAGCACGAAAGCTAATCCTGCTTAAATACTTTCAGTGTGAGTGGCATGGGTTATTTATCAAAATGGGATAGAAAATGGGCAAATTTAAGAAAATTTTGGCAATAATTTAATTTTCTTTTGGGAGAGTTCAGTGGTCGTCTGGCTTGTTTAGCATCGTGTTTCCCGCGCTAGTAACGCACATGTGACATACACATTGAATGCAATGACCAGCAGAGTGAGCACTGTAGGACTTCCACTCCAGGAAGCTGAGTTCCCATGAAATTTGGTGCGATTTTGGTAGAATCAATTGTATAAGGATGCTCCTGGTCCACTGCATGAGAAATTTTATATTCATAATGGTTTACATTTAAATTTAAGGAAAGTTGACAAAATTTCAGGAAAACTTTGATACCTTCTCGAGGAAATTGGGTTTTGCTTTGTGGAAGTTCTGGAGCACTACACCATAGCTGTCATGGACTGATCAAGTCAAACGTTACAGTTACTTCGTGGACATGCCCAAATTCAGTGATTCTAACAAGGTGAGTTTTGTTGTACATCAAACAACACCCTTTTTCAAAACAGGATTTTATGCAGATGTATTTTTTCTTGGCATCAGTATCTGTTTTAGATCGAAATGGGAAAGAAATGCTAGGCCAAATGTGCAAACATGAAGCCTAGGCCTAACTGTTAGGCCTAACGTTAATGTGGTATTGTGCTGTATGTATTCTAGCGTGATACATCTGACAGTTAGGCTACAACGATGTGCAACCAACACTGGGATGATTTTTAGATGGTGAATTAGAGGATCAAAATGCCATTGTCAAATGCTTTAAAAGACGGGAAGCTGATTTTTTTTGGATAGGTCTATAAAGTGGGAGTACTTAAGCCTAGGCCTAATGATATAGCCTAGCTAGTTTTTCAGAGCCAGGCCTGAGATGTGAAGATAGGCCTAGGCCTAGGGCAGGCCTAGCCTAGTAGTGGCCTCAACCAGACTTTGGATGGTGAAGGCCAAACTTGAAATCACAAGATATAGAAAATTTCTTACTATGACATAAAAACTAATTGAGGCACTCAAAGGCCTTCACGAGGCGCCTAAACTCAAGATGCTATATCATGGATATCATTTATTCGCGTAACAACTGCCAATGTTGCTAAGCTTGAAAACCCATTCCTAAATCTTTATAAATGTAGCAGATGAAAATCTCTTTTGTTAAAACGGGGCTCAGTTGCACGTCTCAGTTGCAGGCGACCGAAACAGTTCGGTCGCATGAGGACTGAGTTGTGGAACGGATTTGCAAATGCTTCCAACCAGTTACAAAGTTTTACACTTAACTACGCGAAGGAATAACTGCGTCGCAATGAGTCGCATAGTGTGGAAGGGGCTTAATTGCGTCAAGATATGATAAATGACAAAGGAAACAAGTAGACATGTACTGAAACAAGCCCTTATTGTTCATAGTTGAGCATTAGTACTCTATCCAGGCTTTAGCCACGGCGGCACAGGGGGTTGGACCCCCCCCCAAAAAAAAAATTCAAATAAAAAGTCTTACACTGAAGGAGGAAAAATTTATTTGAGACACAGCTTTTTGAATACAAATATAGAGAAAAAATGGAAATCTCGCACCATTAGACAACTGCCTGGTTAAAACGGTTCACTCCGTTTGCATATTTTGACGAAGATCTCATTAAATCTGCATGAAACCAAAAACTTTTGCACCACATGAATCATTCATACACTCAGTATATGAAGTTCAGTACGTTTGATCTTGAATTGTCAGAAATTTCCACACGTTAACCTCTTTGTCCTCCTTCGTTTTTCAGCGCCGAAGATGTGGATTCTTTCATGTCAATCACAGGAGACGTCTCATAACGAGGTGTTTCCTACTAGTAAGAGGATTTCGTGTTTTTTGCCTCCTTGGAATATAGCATTAGACGATTTTCAACTATTACAGTAACTATTCTCTTATCCCAGTCTTTAGGGTCAATATATTTCTATAAGTACAGTGCATACTTATTGCTCATCGACGAATGTTTCCACTTCTCCAAATTTCGTGACTATGAGCTTTTATGGTAGACCTCTGCTGACCAAGTTATTGACTTCAGAAAAATGAAGGGATTTTTACTATTATTGGAAGCTGTGTCACAATTAACATAGGTACAGATATGCCTGATAGCTGCCAAGGTTCATAACACCAAGCGACTTTGACCGAAGGGTATCATATTGGTCAGTGTATTGTGGGAACCAACACGTGGCTCCCTTGGGTTCAGCTGACGCCAAAACGAAGAGTATTAAAGACCGAAATACTACCTTTATCGTCTCCTCTCAACTCAGGATAACACTTTGATGTGTTAGGATTTTCAGGAATTCTAAGACAGTGGATCTAATATCATGGTCCTCCACCTTAGTCTACTCATTCCACCAAGCGGCTAGAACTACTTGCCCAATAATAAAAAATTATTCCATGGCTACTACGGGGTAACGTATTTCAAATCAACTTAGCAGAGCCAGGTATAAAGATAACCGATAGATTACGAACAAGTAGTTGGCTTCTAGAAAAAAGATGAACAGCATCGGTTTCTACTGTTTATGAAGTATGTAATGACTGTTATTCATTGGTATGGTGCTTGCTCAAGCACATCGGCTCGTTTCCATTGAAACGGTATTGGCTTTAATAAAAACAGATGTATCCTGCAGCCTCCCCCCCCCCCCCCCCTTCAATGGCGCCAAACCTTACTATGTTATAATATTTTTTTATCACAAACTCCGCTAACACAAAATATGTCCGTGCTCTCGCTTTCGTTTGCATGACATGAGAGCATTGAACTTAAAAAACACCGAATGATGACAGATTCCTAGATGCAACATGGTCGGAAAGCTACCAAACATCAAAGCGTAACAACTAACAAGCGTAACAGAGAACGAGGGAGGTGCATTTCTTCCAAAACGGAATGACACGTTTACTCGAAAGAGCAACACCATGTATGACTAAACTGAAGAAAAATATCCCTTCCTTACTGTTAGTGTGCTGTGTCTTTGCAATATTCAGCACATTCAGCACATTCACACAACATTCTGAGGGCGGAAATTCCCGTTTTGCAGATAGTGACCTTTGGACATGGTTCGTCATGAAAGCTAAAAACGAATTAGATCACTGTCAATGCCATGCGTTATGGAACAAAAGGCGATCAGCTTCAATGAACACATAAAAGCATGAATTGGAACACATTCATTTAAGGACATAAGTTCAGTGAAAGGTCGAGGAACGTTTGTATAGACATAATATAAAACTATCGTTTTAGAAAAGTGTTAATGTGGGTAAGAACTGATTGCTATACTATGAGATTTCCGCTTGTAAGGCTGCAGTAGGGATACTATCGAGCATTTATAGGATGAACAGATGTATCAAATTAAAGAGTATCAGTTAAGCAGAATTGAATACATGGCTTTTCAATAAACAATCCGCGCAAAACAGAAGAAGAGGTACTTCGGCGGGACCAAAATGTCCCAAGACGGGTTTCACGGGAAGTCAGCCTAATCTCAAAGAGTGGAAAATGACGAAGGAGAAAGAGGAAATGGGTGGATAAGATTTCAATATGGTAGATAAAGTTATACAACACATATTGCGGTGTACCCTCATTACTAAAAGTGTCCTAAAGCAAAGGTTGTTTTTCGGCTGTCACAAGTAACGAGAGTTTGACAGTGTAATCGTAACGCTTTTAGCTCAACCATCAGGGGCGTACGCAGGAGGGGCCATTGGGCCATGCGCCACTCCAGATGCCGATTTTTGTTCTAATGAACGTAAATTTTTTAACACAAATTTTATTCAAAAGCTGGCATTTGTGGCACCACGATTCATGTAAGCGACACTTAATTTTCAAAAAAATTTTCTCAAAAGAGAGGGGGACATTCCTTAGACCCCTCCCCCAGCCGAAGATTCTTTTTTTTCCTTACAATAAGTACGGTAAATATTTTAACACAAAACTTTACTTCAAAAAGGTAGCATGTGTGCACCCGATTGCATTGTAAGGGAAACTATTTTTTCAAACATTTTCAAAGGAGGGGGATACCCTCCCCTCAGACCCCTCCCCAGGCCGGTGATATCAAACATACTCATTCCCCTCGTGAGAGAAATCCGGGTACGCACTGTCAATCATAAGCTCTCTTGTACAGGTTCAAGGTGCAGCACAGCTGAGGCGTAAGCAACTTTCTAAAAGCTTGTACAGTGATCATTCCTATACATCTCTGTATTGTTTAGGAAACTGTAGTGTGGGAACGCAAAGGGTTAAAGGGGCACAAAGTGCCATTTGAACCTGCACATATGTGTAGTATACATATAAATACTACAGATATATTTACCCTCGGGACCTTACATGAACCTTTATTAAGAATAATATATATCAAATTTCCTCGCTTGCTGGGATGTCTGCGACATTATTCGAAAGAAGACGACTAGATATCAGATGATGCTGAGTAAAAACGCGCACCTCACGATTCCAGAGCAAAAGGTGCCAACTCAAATACATTTAAATAGGCTTCTTAATTTTCTGAGTGTGACTCAAAATTTCTAATTTCGTATTTTAAATATAAAAAATAAGAAAAAAGTATAACAAAACTCATGGGTTTTTATGCCCCCCCCCCCCACAGCTAAAAATATTAAATAGTTTTTGCCCATTTATTTTTCGTAGTATTGCAAGAGGATTGCTATCAAGGTATACTCTCTTTCATGGTTCATTCCGAGACCCATGGGTACACGCTGAAGGGCTGTGTTCATGCGGGGTTTTTTGGGGGGGGGGTGGTGGTGGGCTGTCTGGTAGTTCTCATAAAGACTATACGTAATGATGGTTATCTGTTTTTACTCTATGTACCATAAGTAGTCATGAAAACTTAGGAAATCTGGATCCACTGAGGGAAATTTTTGCTAACTTATGGGGAAACACTATTCTTCTTTAAAAACCTATACGTGTCGCTAGGGCCTGTCATTCGTTCGAGACGAAAATTTGTGATATTTTCTGATTAGTGCATACAATGAGGAATTTGCGTAGACACTGTTGAAGTTATGATACGATTTTTGCATATTTGGTGGATACTGAACGCATTCTTTCAGGCAACACCTTGAAATGTCAGTCGACAGTTGTATTGGGTCCCCATTCCCATCGTGAATGCCTCAGCTATCGGTAACAGGCACAGAATTTCCTTTTTTGGTTGAGTAAGCTTCAATCAGACGCATTTTTGTCTGTAAGAGACTTGCTGTTGTATTCGTTTTTGAATATTTTACTTTGAATTTTATAAACTTTTATTGGCAGATTGGCTGTTGAGAATTTAGAAAAATCTAAACACGTTTTGACAAGTATGATCCGGAATCCCTTCGGACTACGGCGATGACAGGGCAGGTGGTCAGTACCATGCATGTGTGTGATATGCCATATGGAGTCAATATGGATTCCGAGCTGCACTTTATAAGTGTAGGGTGAATGATTTTCTCAAACGTTTTAACATGGTTAAAAAATCATAATAACGTTTCAAGTTAGAAGGAAGGCTGTATGATGATATTAGATAGTAATGTACAGATTTCTGGATTTTAATGGCAATTTAAACCGCTGTATTTTTTGAAAATTAAAGATAGTTTTGACGTTACCGCTGAATACTGTAGGTGGTGTGCTTACAAAATACACAAGCAGTTGTTGTAAACCCTGCCCTGCGGCGAGGTGCAGGCTGTGACATCACAGTTCCCGTTGCATTGTGGGGTAACTAAACACAATATCATGACGAGCCTACGCGGTGACGTTGTAGCTAAATGTGAGTTTCAATTTTTTTTTTTTTTTTTGAAAAATTCGTGTTAAATCAGAATATTGAGCTATATTAGATTAGTGTTAATGGATATCACAATGCTTTGGAAATATGTGTTTCTAAATGTTGTACTTCGCTTACAAAGCTGTATCAATAGTTTCCCTTTAAGGTGGGGCACTCGATTTAGACCTAGGATGGAGGGAAGTGACGCCTAGCCCGACGAGTCGCCGTAGAGGCCAAAATTTATGGCTGTTGTATTCTGTGGCCTCACGTGGATTTAAGAAATCACCGAATAGTTTGTAGGTTTATATGCCCATTGTAGGTGGGGGGAAATGTTTGTTATGTTTGGGCGCGCCCAGGATATTAAAGCGGATAAATTGCTTGTATGCAGTCAAACAGGTAAAGAACCGTAATTTGTTTTTGATAACCTTTAAGTTAATTTATTAAAAGAAGAGGGTTTTATTTTTGGCTGGTTTGGTGTAGTGAGACAAACGGGGTACAAAATTGTTTTTCTTGCTTTGTTTTGTAATGGATTCTACCATAAAGTGCAAGATACATGTATGTTGTTAAAAGGCAAACGGTGGTTTCTCGAATGTATTTATTCTGCAATTTGAAGAAGCGTGAAGATGTCATTTTCCTTACATGTAAATATAGCGCTTTATTTTATATACTGGGTTTTTTCTGTTGAAAATAATCTTTTTAAAACTTAATCCGGATTAAACAAATGTCCGTTCTTCTTTTTTCCGGCGATAACCCGTGGCCATCGTCACAGCTCGCTAGAACTTATATCGTCGATTGTTATATAATCATTATTGTCTGTATGATAGCTTGATCATTATTGTTCCAAATAATTTCCACAAAAACTCCCATCATCATCCATCGATCATTACATCAGTCGTCATCATCATTCG
This sequence comes from Holothuria leucospilota, assembly GCA_029531755.1. Lineage (NCBI taxonomy): Eukaryota > Metazoa > Echinodermata > Holothuroidea > Aspidochirotida > Holothuriidae > Holothuria > Holothuria leucospilota. Next base: position 165,831 of record CM055964.1, read on the forward strand.
TCATCATCATCATCATCGTCGTCATCATCATCATCATCATCGTCAATCATACATCATCGTTCGTCATCATCATCATCATCACCATCGTCGTCATCATCATCATCATCATCATCATCATCATCATCATCATCATCACCATCATCGTCATCGTCATCGTCATCGTCATCGTCATCGTCATCGTCATCGTCAATCGTCAATCGTCAATCGTCATCATCGTCATCATCATAATCATCATCATCATCATCATCATCATCACCATCGTCGTCATCATCATCATCATCATCATCACCATCATCGTCATCGTCATCGTCATCGTCATCGTCATCGTCGTCATCATACATACATCATCATCTTCTTCATCATCATCATCTTCATCATCATCATAATATCATCCATCAATCATCATCATCATCATCATCACATCAATCATCATCATATCATCTTCCATTTAAAGCAAGGGTTTTCAAAATATGTTCCGGTTTGAAAGCAAACTGCTTTCAAAAGTTATCCCAGTAAGGATTTCAACAAAGGCAAGTTTTTGAACTTGGACATGTTGGTGCCCCTCCCCTTTTGAAGATTGACTCCCGCCTTGGTTGGCTTAACTTACTCGAAACCAGTTCGTAGTTAAATCTGTGACTCTTTATATCTGCATGTTTAATGTCCTCGAACCTGGTTAGTATTGTGTCCACACAGTGGAACAAATCGCCCTTGCCCTACTCCACCCCGACAAGTGACCCCTGATATGGCACTGAATAAAAGGTGGCAAGGAACTTAATCAGTTAAAATTCTACATCAAATTAAACATCGAACAATGGATAAAAGCTTTTCAAGTGTAGGCCGTATGCAAATGTGTTGCAAAAAGATAGGCCTCTCGATCTCATGATGGCAATCTCGCGGCTGCCATTATAATAAGACTAGCCGGTGTTTCAGTGGGATGGTGCTCGTAAACAGACACATCAATTTCATTTCAATTTTCAAATCAATTTTCATCAGTACAGGGAAATTGCAATGTACAAGCATATGATGGGTAAAAATAACGTTGTACAACATCACGCGATGGGTACAACTGGATAGTACCTAACCCCGGCAATGTATACATACAAAACTTACAAAGCCGACCCCAAGCTGAGTTTATGAGCCCTGGTTGTTAGTGAAGTTTGAAATTGGATTAATCAGTACAGACTCCCAAAATTCGCAAATTAGAGTAATGCAAATTAAAGTGGAATGCAAAGGCAGCAATACGGATTGGACCACCTTTGGTTTGTCCCTAAAAACATAAAAGAAGTTGGTTACTCACAGCTCTACTTATTTTCTCACGTTAATACTCGAGGTTTCTTAAATTTTGTAGTAATTATGGAACCATAAAATATTTCAGTATTCACAGCTTCCGGCGTTCTGTAGAAGGGAAACGAGGAAAAACCACAGGCTAGTCTACAACCAACAGAAACATGGAAAACAGTAACTTTCAGAACCAAGATCCAAATCGATTTGAAATTGTAAATAAGAAATATTAAAAAGTATATTTAAGTTGGCGGACAATTGCATCCGAACAAAACATTTATAAATGAAAATATCAAAATAGCAGCAAAAATAGCATATTTATCGTTCAAATTTCGGCAGGTTCTCCATGAGAAACCATTCATTGCTTTGTTACACAGTTAATACTGGCCTATTTTAGGTCAGCAATAATCTTTCATATCAGCTATCATATTATAGAATATATATATATATATATATATATATAATATATGATATATATATATTATATATATAATATATATATAATATATATATATATATATATTATATATAACATACATACATATACATAATACATACATACATACATCATACATACATACATACTACATGACATACATACATCCCATTTACATACATACATAAACATACATACAGACATACATACATACAGACAATACATACATACATACATACATAAATTCATACATACATACATAATACACATACATACATACATAGATACTCACCCTCGCTTCCTTAGGGCGGTACGCGGGAAATGTACCGGTAAGGAATTCGAGGGATTGGAAAGGCGGGCTGCTTGCCAAGGCAGGCACGTGCAGGCCGCGCCGGCTGTACCGTGTCCTGTTAAGGACATGTTGCTGAGTGCACCCATAGCCACAGGATCGCTCACACACCGCGGGTGCACCCATACTCACCCTCGCTTCCTTAGCGGTACGCGGGAAATGTACCGGTAAGGAATTCGAGGGATTTCCCCATTAGCCTGGCTGACCTCCAACTAACCCAGCAGACGTACGTGTCTGGAAGGCGGGCTGCTTGCCAAGGCAGGCACGTGCAGCCGCGCGAGACTTCTCATTGCAGCGACGGAATTTTCGGGCAGCTACGCCAGTTTCGAGCTCCGCGTGAGCTAGGAAAGACGTGCGAGAACGGAGCTCTCGCCGGCTGTACCGTGTCCTGTTAAGGACATGTTGCTGAGTGCACCCATAGCCACAGGATCGCTCACACACCGCGGGTGCACCCATACTCACCCTCGCTTCCTTAGCGGTACGCGGGAAATGTACCGGTAAGGAATTCGAGGGATTTCCCCATTAGCCTGGCTGACCTCCAACTAACCCAGCAGACGTACGTGTCTGGAAGGCGGGCTGCTTGCCAAGGCAGGCACGTGCAGCCGCGCGAGACTTCTCATTGCAGCGACGGAATTTTCGGGCAGCTACGCCAGTTTCGAGCTCCGCGTGAGCTAGGAAAGACGTGCGAGAACGGAGCTCTCGCCGGCTGTACCGTGTCCTGTTAAGGACATGTTGCTGAGTGCACCCATAGCCACAGGATCGCTCACACACCGCGGGTGCACCCATACTCACCCTCGCTTCCTTAGCGGTACGCGGGAAATGTACCGGTAAGGAATTCGAGGGATTTCCCCATTAGCCTGGCTGACCTCCAACTAACCCAGCAGACGTACGTGTCTGGAAGGCGGGCTGCTTGCCAAGGCAGGCACGTGCAGCCGCGCGAGACTTCTCATTGCAGCGACGGAATTTTCGGGCAGCTACGCCAGTTTCGAGCTCCGCGTGAGCTAGGAAAGACGTGCGAGAACGGAGCTCTCGCCGGCTGTACCGTGTCCTGTTAAGGACATGTTGCTGAGTGCACCCATAGCCACAGGATCGCTCACACACCGCGGGTGCACCCATACTCACCCTCGCTTCCTTAGCGGTACGCGGGAAATGTACCGGTAAGGAATTCGAGGGATTTCCCCATTAGCCTGGCTGACCTCCAACTAACCCAGCAGACGTACGTGTCTGGAAGGCGGGCTGCTTGCCAAGGCAGGCACGTGCAGCCGCGCGAGACTTCTCATTGCAGCGACGGAATTTTCGGGCAGCTACGCCAGTTTCGAGCTCCGCGTGAGCTAGGAAAGACGTGCGAGAACGGAGCTCTCGCCGGCTGTACCGTGTCCTGTTAAGGACATGTTGCTGAGTGCACCCATAGCCACAGGATCGCTCACACACCGCGGGTGCACCCATACTCACCCTCGCTTCCTTAGCGGTACGCGGGAAATGTACCGGTAAGGAATTCGAGGGATTTCCCCATTAGCCTGGCTGACCTCCAACTAACCCAGCAGACGTACGTGTCTGGAAGGCGGGCTGCTTGCCAAGGCAGGCACGTGCAGCCGCGCGAGACTTCTCATTGCAGCGACGGAATTTTCGGGCAGCTACGCCAGTTTCGAGCTCCGCGTGAGCTAGGAAAGACGTGCGAGAACGGAGCTCTCGCCGGCTGTACCGTGTCCTGTTAAGGACATGTTGCTGAGTGCACCCATAGCCACAGGATCGCTCACACACCGCGGGTGCACCCATACTCACCCTCGCTTCCTTAGCGGTACGCGGGAAATGTACCGGTAAGGAATTCGAGGGATTTCCCCATTAGCCTGGCTGACCTCCAACTAACCCAGCAGACGTACGTGTCTGGAAGGCGGGCTGCTTGCCAAGGCAGGCACGTGCAGCCGCGCGAGACTTCTCATTGCAGCGACGGAATTTTCGGGCAGCTACGCCAGTTTCGAGCTCCGCGTGAGCTAGGAAAGACGTGCGAGAACGGAGCTCTCGCCGGCTGTACCGTGTCCTGTTAAGGACATGTTGCTGAGTGCACCCATAGCCACAGGATCGCTCACACACCGCGGGTGCACCCATACTCACCCTCGCTTCCTTAGCGGTACGCGGGAAATGTACCGGTAAGGAATTCGAGGGATTTCCCCATTAGCCTGGCTGACCTCCAACTAACCCAGCAGACGTACGTGTCTGGAAGGCGGGCTGCTTGCCAAGGCAGGCACGTGCAGCCGCGCGAGACTTCTCATTGCAGCGACGGAATTTTCGGGCAGCTACGCCAGTTTCGAGCTCCGCGTGAGCTAGGAAAGACGTGCGAGAACGGAGCTCTCGCCGGCTGTACCGTGTCCTGTTAAGGACATGTTGCTGAGTGCACCCATAGCCACAGGATCGCTCACACACCGCGGGTGCACCCATACTCACCCTCGCTTCCTTAGCGGTACGCGGGAAATGTACCGGTAAGGAATTCGAGGGATTTCCCCATTAGCCTGGCTGACCTCCAACTAACCCAGCAGACGTACGTGTCTGGAAGGCGGGCTGCTTGCCAAGGCAGGCACGTGCAGCCGCGCGAGACTTCTCATTGCAGCGACGGAATTTTCGGGCAGCTACGCCAGTTTCGAGCTCCGCGTGAGCTAGGAAAGACGTGCGAGAACGGAGCTCTCGCCGGCTGTACCGTGTCCTGTTAAGGACATGTTGCTGAGTGCACCCATAGCCACAGGATCGCTCACACACCGCGGGTGCACCCATACTCACCCTCGCTTCCTTAGCGGTACGCGGGAAATGTACCGGTAAGGAATTCGAGGGATTTCCCCATTAGCCTGGCTGACCTCCAACTAACCCAGCAGACGTACGTGTCTGGAAGGCGGGCTGCTTGCCAAGGCAGGCACGTGCAGCCGCGCGAGACTTCTCATTGCAGCGACGGAATTTTCGGGCAGCTACGCCAGTTTCGAGCTCCGCGTGAGCTAGGAAAGACGTGCGAGAACGGAGCTCTCGCCGGCTGTACCGTGTCCTGTTAAGGACATGTTGCTGAGTGCACCCATAGCCACAGGATCGCTCACACACCGCGGGTGCACCCATACTCACCCTCGCTTCCTTAGCGGTACGCGGGAAATGTACCGGTAAGGAATTCGAGGGATTTCCCCATTAGCCTGGCTGACCTCCAACTAACCCAGCAGACGTACGTGTCTGGAAGGCGGGCTGCTTGCCAAGGCAGGCACGTGCAGCCGCGCGAGACTTCTCATTGCAGCGACGGAATTTTCGGGCAGCTACGCCAGTTTCGAGCTCCGCGTGAGCTAGGAAAGACGTGCGAGAACGGAGCTCTCGCCGGCTGTACCGTGTCCTGTTAAGGACATGTTGCTGAGTGCAGACATAGCCACAGGATCGCTCACACACCGCGGGTGCACCCATACTCACCCTCGCTTCCTTAGCGGTACGCGGGAAATGTACCGGTAAGGAATTCGAGGGATTTCCCCATTAGCCTGGCTGACCTCCAACTAACCCAGCAGACGTACGTGTCTGGAAGGCGGGCTGCTTGCCAAGGCAGGCACGTGCAGCCGCGCGAGACTTCTCATTGCAGCGACGGAATTTTCGGGCAGCTACGCCAGTTTCGAGCTCCGCGTGAGCTAGGAAAGACGTGCGAGAACGGAGCTCTCGCCGGCTGTACCGTGTCCTGTTAAGGACATGTTGCTGAGTGCACCCATAGCCACAGGATCGCTCACACACCGCGGGTGCACCCATACTCACCCTCGCTTCCTTAGCGGTACGCGGGAAATGTACCGGTAAGGAATTCGAGGGATTTCCCCATTAGCCTGGCTGACCTCCAACTAACCCAGCAGACGTACGTGTCTGGAAGGCGGGCTGCTTGCCAAGGCAGGCACGTGCAGCCGCGCGAGACTTCTCATTGCAGCGACGGAATTTTCGGGCAGCTACGCCAGTTTCGAGCTCCGCGTGAGCTAGGAAAGACGTGCGAGAACGGAGCTCTCGCCGGCTGTACCGTGTCCTGTTAAGGACATGTTGCTGAGTGCACCCATAGCCACAGGATCGCTCACACACCGCGGGTGCACCCATACTCACCCTCGCTTCCTTAGCGGTACGCGGGAAATGTACCGGTAAGGAATTCGAGGGATTTCCCCATTAGCCTGGCTGACCTCCAACTAACCCAGCAGACGTACGTGTCTGGAAGGCGGGCTGCTTGCCAAGGCAGGCACGTGCAGCCGCGCGAGACTTCTCATTGCAGCGACGGAATTTTCGGGCAGCTACGCCAGTTTCGAGCTCCGCGTGAGCTAGGAAAGACGTGCGAGAACGGAGCTCTCGCCGGCTGTACCGTGTCCTGTTAAGGACATGTTGCTGAGTGCACCCATAGCCACAGGATCGCTCACACACCGCGGGTGCACCCATACTCACCCTCGCTTCCTTAGCGGTACGCGGGAAATGTACCGGTAAGGAATTCGAGGGATTTCCCCATTAGCCTGGCTGACCTCCAACTAACCCAGCAGACGTACGTGTCTGGAAGGCGGGCTGCTTGCCAAGGCAGGCACGTGCAGCCGCGCGAGACTTCTCATTGCAGCGACGGAATTTTCGGGCAGCTACGCCAGTTTCGAGCTCCGCGTGAGCTAGGAAAGACGTGCGAGAACGGAGCTCTCGCCGGCTGTACCGTGTCCTGTTAAGGACATGTTGCTGAGTGCACCCATAGCCACAGGATCGCTCACACACCGCGGGTGCACCCATACTCACCCTCGCTTCCTTAGCGGTACGCGGGAAATGTACCGGTAAGGAATTCGAGGGATTTCCCCATTAGCCTGGCTGACCTCCAACTAACCCAGCAGACGTACGTGTCTGGAAGGCGGGCTGCTTGCCAAGGCAGGCACGTGCAGCCGCGCGAGACTTCTCATTGCAGCGACGGAATTTTCGGGCAGCTACGCCAGTTTCGAGCTCCGCGTGAGCTAGGAAAGACGTGCGAGAACGGAGCTCTCGCCGGCTGTACCGTGTCCTGTTAAGGACATGTTGCTGAGTGCACCCATAGCCACAGGATCGCTCACACACCGCGGGTGCACCCATACTCACCCTCGCTTCCTTAGCGGTACGCGGGAAATGTACCGGTAAGGAATTCGAGGGATTTCCCCATTAGCCTGGCTGACCTCCAACTAACCCAGCAGACGTACGTGTCTGGAAGGCGGGCTGCTTGCCAAGGCAGGCACGTGCAGCCGCGCGAGACTTCTCATTGCAGCGACGGAATTTTCGGGCAGCTACGCCAGTTTCGAGCTCCGCGTGAGCTAGGAAAGACGTGCGAGAACGGAGCTCTCGCCGGCTGTACCGTGTCCTGTTAAGGACATGTTGCTGAGTGCACCCATAGCCACAGGATCGCTCACACACCGCGGGTGCACCCATACTCACCCTCGCTTCCTTAGCGGTACGCGGGAAATGTACCGGTAAGGAATTCGAGGGATTTCCCCATTAGCCTGGCTGACCTCCAACTAACCCAGCAGACGTACGTGTCTGGAAGGCGGGCTGCTTGCCAAGGCAGGCACGTGCAGCCGCGCGAGACTTCTCATTGCAGCGACGGAATTTTCGGGCAGCTACGCCAGTTTCGAGCTCCGCGTGAGCTAGGAAAGACGTGCGAGAACGGAGCTCTCGCCGGCTGTACCGTGTCCTGTTAAGGACATGTTGCTGAGTGCACCCATAGCCACAGGATCGCTCACACACCGCGGGTGCACCCATACTCACCCTCGCTTCCTTAGCGGTACGCGGGAAATGTACCGGTAAGGAATTCGAGGGATTTCCCCATTAGCCTGGCTGACCTCCAACTAACCCAGCAGACGTACGTGTCTGGAAGGCGGGCTGCTTGCCAAGGCAGGCACGTGCAGCCGCGCGAGACTTCTCATTGCAGCGACGGAATTTTCGGGCAGCTACGCCAGTTTCGAGCTCCGCGTGAGCTAGGAAAGACGTGCGAGAACGGAGCTCTCGCCGGCTGTACCGTGTCCTGTTAAGGACATGTTGCTGAGTGCACCCATAGCCACAGGATCGCTCACACACCGCGGGTGCACCCATACTCACCCTCGCTTCCTTAGCGGTACGCGGGAAATGTACCGGTAAGGAATTCGAGGGATTTCCCCATTAGCCTGGCTGACCTCCAACTAACCCAGCAGACGTACGTGTCTGGAAGGCGGGCTGCTTGCCAAGGCAGGCACGTGCAGCCGCGCGAGACTTCTCATTGCAGCGACGGAATTTTCGGGCAGCTACGCCAGTTTCGAGCTCCGCGTGAGCTAGGAAAGACGTGCGAGAACGGAGCTCTCGCCGGCTGTACCGTGTCCTGTTAAGGACATGTTGCTGAGTGCACCCATAGCCACAGGATCGCTCACACACCGCGGGTGCACCCATACTCACCCTCGCTTCCTTAGCGGTACGCGGGAAATGTACCGGTAAGGAATTCGAGGGATTTCCCCATTAGCCTGGCTGACCTCCAACTAACCCAGCAGACGTACGTGTCTGGAAGGCGGGCTGCTTGCCAAGGCAGGCACGTGCAGCCGCGCGAGACTTCTCATTGCAGCGACGGAATTTTCGGGCAGCTACGCCAGTTTCGAGCTCCGCGTGAGCTAGGAAAGACGTGCGAGAACGGAGCTCTCGCCGGCTGTACCGTGTCCTGTTAAGGACATGTTGCTGAGTGCACCCATAGCCACAGGATCGCTCACACACCGCGGGTGCACCCATACTCACCCTCGCTTCCTTAGCGGTACGCGGGAAATGTACCGGTAAGGAATTCGAGGGATTTCCCCATTAGCCTGGCTGACCTCCAACTAACCCAGCAGACGTACGTGTCTGGAAGGCGGGCTGCTTGCCAAGGCAGGCACGTGCAGCCGCGCGAGACTTCTCATTGCAGCGACGGAATTTTCGGGCAGCTACGCCAGTTTCGAGCTCCGCGTGAGCTAGGAAAGACGTGCGAGAACGGAGCTCTCGCCGGCTGTACCGTGTCCTGTTAAGGACATGTTGCTGAGTGCACCCATAGCCACAGGATCGCTCACACACCGCGGGTGCACCCATACTCACCCTCGCTTCCTTAGCGGTACGCGGGAAATGTACCGGTAAGGAATTCGAGGGATTTCCCCATTAGCCTGGCTGACCTCCAACTAACCCAGCAGACGTACGTGTCTGGAAGGCGGGCTGCTTGCCAAGGCAGGCACGTGCAGCCGCGCGAGACTTCTCATTGCAGCGACGGAATTTTCGGGCAGCTACGCCAGTTTCGAGCTCCGCGTGAGCTAGGAAAGACGTGCGAGAACGGAGCTCTCGCCGGCTGTACCGTGTCCTGTTAAGGACATGTTGCTGAGTGCACCCATAGCCACAGGATCGCTCACACACCGCGGGTGCACCCATACTCACCCTCGCTTCCTTAGCGGTACGCGGGAAATGTACCGGTAAGGAATTCGAGGGATTTCCCCATTAGCCTGGCTGACCTCCAACTAACCCAGCAGACGTACGTGTCTGGAAGGCGGGCTGCTTGCCAAGGCAGGCACGTGCAGCCGCGCGAGACTTCTCATTGCAGCGACGGAATTTTCGGGCAGCTACGCCAGTTTCGAGCTCCGCGTGAGCTAGGAAAGACGTGCGAGAACGGAGCTCTCGCCGGCTGTACCGTGTCCTGTTAAGGACATGTTGCTGAGTGCACCCATAGCCACAGGATCGCTCACACACCGCGGGTGCACCCATACTCACCCTCGCTTCCTTACCGGTACATTTCCCCATTAGCCTGGCTGACCTCCAACTAACCCAGCAGACGTACGTGTCTGGAAGGCGGGCTGCTTGCCAAGGCAGGCACGTGCAGCCGCGCGAGACTTCTCATTGCAGCGACGGAATTTTCGGGCAGCTACGCCAGTTTCGAGCTCCGCGTGAGCTAGGAAAGACGTGCGAGAACGGAGCTCTCGCCGGCTGTACCGTGTCCTGTTAAGGACATGTTGCTGAGTGCACCCATAGCCACAGGATCGCTCACACACCGCGGGTGCACTCAGCAACATGTCCTTAACAGGACACGGTACAGCCGGCGAGAGCTCCGTTCTCGCACGTCTTTCCTAGCTCACGCGGAGCTCGAAACTGGCGTAGCTGCCCGAAAATTCCGTCGCTGCAATGAGAAGTCTCGCGCGGCTGCACGTGCCTGCCTTGGCAAGCAGCCCGCCTTCCAGACACGTACGTCTGCTGGGTTAGTTGGAGGTCAGCCAGGCTAATGGGGAAATCCCTCGAATTCCTTACCGGTACATTTCCCGCGTACCGCTAAGGAAGCGAGGGTGAGTATGGGTGCACCCGCGGTGTGTGAGCGATCCTGTGGCTATGGGTGCACTCAGCAACATGTCCTTAACAGGACACGGTACAGCCGGCGAGAGCTCCGTTCTCGCACGTCTTTCCTAGCTCACGCGGAGCTCGAAACTGGCGTAGCTGCCCGAAAATTCCGTCGCTGCAATGAGAAGTCTCGCGCGGCTGCACGTGCCTGCCTTGGCAAGCAGCCCGCCTTCCAGACACGTACGTCTGCTGGGTTAGTTGGAGGTCAGCCAGGCTAATGGGGAAATCCCTCGAATTCCTTACCGGTACATTTCCCGCGTACCGCTAAGGAAGCGAGGGTGAGTATGGGTGCACCCGCGGTGTGTGAGCGATCCTGTGGCTATGGGTGCACTCAGCAACATGTCCTTAACAGGACACGGTACAGCCGGCGAGAGCTCCGTTCTCGCACGTCTTTCCTAGCTCACGCGGAGCTCGAAACTGGCGTAGCTGCCCGAAAATTCCGTCGCTGCAATGAGAAGTCTCGCGCGGCTGCACGTGCCTGCCTTGGCAAGCAGCCCGCCTTCCAGACACGTACGTCTGCTGGGTTAGTTGGAGGTCAGCCAGGCTAATGGGGAAATCCCTCGAATTCCTTACCGGTACATTTCCCGCGTACCGCTAAGGAAGCGAGGGTGAGTATGGGTGCACCCGCGGTGTGTGAGCGATCCTGTGGCTATGGGTGCACTCAGCAACATGTCCTTAACAGGACACGGTACAGCCGGCGAGAGCTCCGTTCTCGCACGTCTTTCCTAGCTCACGCGGAGCTCGAAACTGGCGTAGCTGCCCGAAAATTCCGTCGCTGCAATGAGAAGTCTCGCGCGGCTGCACGTGCCTGCCTTGGCAAGCAGCCCGCCTTCCAGACACGTACGTCTGCTGGGTTAGTTGGAGGTCAGCCAGGCTAATGGGGAAATCCCTCGAATTCCTTACCGGTACATTTCCCGCGTACCGCTAAGGAAGCGAGGGTGAGTATGGGTGCACCCGCGGTGTGTGAGCGATCCTGTGGCTATGGGTGCACTCAGCAACATGTCCTTAACAGGACACGGTACAGCCGGCGAGAGCTCCGTTCTCGCACGTCTTTCCTAGCTCACGCGGAGCTCGAAACTGGCGTAGCTGCCCGAAAATTCCGTCGCTGCAATGAGAAGTCTCGCGCGGCTGCACGTGCCTGCCTTGGCAAGCAGCCCGCCTTCCAGACACGTACGTCTGCTGGGTTAGTTGGAGGTCAGCCAGGCTAATGGGGAAATCCCTCGAATTCCTTACCGGTACATTTCCCGCGTACCGCTAAGGAAGCGAGGGTGAGTATGGGTGCACCCGCGGTGTGTGAGCGATCCTGTGGCTATGGGTGCACTCAGCAACATGTCCTTAACAGGACACGGTACAGCCGGCGAGAGCTCCGTTCTCGCACGTCTTTCCTAGCTCACGCGGAGCTCGAAACTGGCGTAGCTGCCCGAAAATTCCGTCGCTGCAATGAGAAGTCTCGCGCGGCTGCACGTGCCTGCCTTGGCAAGCAGCCCGCCTTCCAGACACGTACGTCTGCTGGGTTAGTTGGAGGTCAGCCAGGCTAATGGGGAAATCCCTCGAATTCCTTACCGGTACATTTCCCGCGTACCGCTAAGGAAGCGAGGGTGAGTATGGGTGCACCCGCGGTGTGTGAGCGATCCTGTGGCTATGGGTGCACTCAGCAACATGTCCTTAACAGGACACGGTACAGCCGGCGAGAGCTCCGTTCTCGCACGTCTTTCCTAGCTCACGCGGAGCTCGAAACTGGCGTAGCTGCCCGAAAATTCCGTCGCTGCAATGAGAAGTCTCGCGCGGCTGCACGTGCCTGCCTTGGCAAGCAGCCCGCCTTCCAGACACGTACGTCTGCTGGGTTAGTTGGAGGTCAGCCAGGCTAATGGGGAAATCCCTCGAATTCCTTACCGGTACATTTCCCGCGTACCGCTAAGGAAGCGAGGGTGAGTATGGGTGCACCCGCGGTGTGTGAGCGATCCTGTGGCTATGGGTGCACTCAGCAACATGTCCTTAACAGGACACGGTACAGCCGGCGAGAGCTCCGTTCTCGCACGTCTTTCCTAGCTCACGCGGAGCTCGAAACTGGCGTAGCTGCCCGAAAATTCCGTCGCTGCAATGAGAAGTCTCGCGCGGCTGCACGTGCCTGCCTTGGCAAGCAGCCCGCCTTCCAGACACGTACGTCTGCTGGGTTAGTTGGAGGTCAGCCAGGCTAATGGGGAAATCCCTCGAATTCCTTACCGGTACATTTCCCGCGTACCGCTAAGGAAGCGAGGGTGAGTATGGGTGCACCCGCGGTGTGTGAGCGATCCTGTGGCTATGGGTGCACTCAGCAACATGTCCTTAACAGGACACGGTACAGCCGGCGAGAGCTCCGTTCTCGCACGTCTTTCCTAGCTCACGCGGAGCTCGAAACTGGCGTAGCTGCCCGAAAATTCCGTCGCTGCAATGAGAAGTCTCGCGCGGCTGCACGTGCCTGCCTTGGCAAGCAGCCCGCCTTCCAGACACGTACGTCTGCTGGGTTAGTTGGAGGTCAGCCAGGCTAATGGGGAAATCCCTCGAATTCCTTACCGGTACATTTCCCGCGTACCGCTAAGGAAGCGAGGGTGAGTATGGGTGCACCCGCGGTGTGTGAGCGATCCTGTGGCTATGGGTGCACTCAGCAACATGTCCTTAACAGGACACGGTACAGCCGGCGCGGCTGCACGTGCCTGCCTTGGCAAGCAGCCCGCCTTCCAATCCCTCGAATTCCTTACCGGTACATTTCCCGCGTACCGCTAAGGAAGCGAGGGTGAGTATCTATGTATGTATGTATGTATGTATGTATGTATGTATGTATGTATGTATGTATGTATGTATGTATGTATGTATGTATGTATGTATGTATGTATGTATGTATGTATGTATGTATGTATGTATGTATGTATGTATGTATGTATGTATGTATGTATATATATAATATATATATATATATATATATATATATATATATACTATATATATATATATATATATATATATATATATATATATATATATATATATATATATATATATATATATATGAGAGCTGATATGAAAGATTATTGCTGACCTAAAATAGGCCAGTATTAACTGTGTAACAAACAATGAATGGTTCTCATTGAGAACCTGCCGAAAATTTGAACGATAAACTGCTATTTTTGCTGCTATTTTGTATTTTCATTTATAAATGTTTTGTATCGGTGCAATTGTCCGCCAACTTAATATACTTTTTAATATTTCTTATTTACAATTTCAAATCGATTTGGATCTTGGTTCTGAAAGTACTTTTTCCATGTTCTGTTGGTTGTAGACTAGCCTGTGGTTTTTCCTCGTTTCCTTCTACAGAACGCCGAATTGAATACTGAAAATATTTTATGGTTCCATAATTAATACCAAATTTAAGAAACATCGATTAACGTGAGAAAATAAGTAGAGCTGTGAGTAACCAACTTCTTTTATGTTTTTAGGGACACCAAAGGTGGTCAATCCGCTATTGCCTTTGCATTCCACTTTATTTGCATTACTCTAATTTGGGAATTATTGGGGTCTGTACTGATTAATCCAATTTCAAACTTCACTAACAACCAGGGCTCATAAACTCAGCTTGGGTCGGCTTTGTAAGTTTGTATGTATACATTGCCGGTACTATCCAGTTGTACCCATCGCGTGATTGTTACAACGTTATTTTTACCCATCATATGCTTGTACATTGCAATTCCTGCTGATGAAAATTGATTTGAAAATTGAAATGAAAATTGATTGTCTGTTTACGAGCACCATCCCACTGAAACACCGGCAGTACTTATTATAATGGCAGCCGAGATTGCCATCATGAGATCGAGAGGCCTATCTTTTGCAACATTTTGCATACGCCTACAACTTGAAAGCTTTTATCCATTGTTACGATGTTTAATTTACTGTAGAATTGAACTGATTAAGTCCTTGCCACCTTTTATTCAGTGCCATATCAGGGGTCACTTGTCGGGGTGGAGTAGGCAAGCGATTTGTGTCCACGTGGACACAATACTAACCAGGTTCGAGGACATAACATGCAGATATAAGAGTCACAGATTTAACTACGAACTGGTTTCGAGTAAGTAGCCAACAAGGCGGGGGTCAATCTTCAAAAGGGAGGGGCACCAACATGTCCAAGTTCAAAAACTTGCCTTGAAATCCTTACTGGGATAACATTTTGAAAGCAGTTTGCTTTCAAACGGAACATATTTGAAAACCCTTGCTTTAAATGGAAGATGATGATGATGATGATGATGATGATGATGATGATGATGATGATGATGATGATGATGATGATGAAGATGATGATGATGATGATGATGATGATGATGATGATGACGACGATGATGATGATGACGATGATGATGATGATGACGATGATGATGATGATGATGATGATGACGATGATGATGATGATGATGATGACGATGATGATGATGATGACGATGATGATGATGATGACGATGATGATGATGACGATGATGATGATGACGATGATAATGATGATGACGATGATGACGATGATGATGACGATGATGATGATGATGATGACGATGATGATGATGACGATGATGATGATGATGATGACGACGATGATGATGATGACGATGATGATGATGATGATGACGACGATGATGATGATGATGACGATGATGATGACGATGATGATCGATGATGATGATGGGAGTTTTGTGGAATATTGGAACAATAATGCTCAAGCTATCATACAGAAATAATGATTATATAACAATCGACGATAAGTTCTAGCGAGCTGTGACGATGCCACGGGTATCGCCGGAAAAAAGAAGAACGGACATTTGTTTAATCCGGATTAAGTTTTAAAAAGATTATTTCAACAGAAAAACCCAGTATATAAAATAAAGCTATATTTACATGTAAGGAAAATGACATCTTCACGCTCTTCAAATTGCAGAATAAATACATCGAGAACCACCGTTGCCTTTTACAACATACATGTATCTTGCACTTTATGGTAGAATCCATTACAAAACAAAGCAAGAAAAACAATTTTGTACCCCGTTTCTCACTACACAAAACCAGCCAAAAATAAAACCCTCTTCTTTTAATAAATAACTTAAAGGTTATCAAAAACAAATTACGGTTCTTTACCTGTTTGACTGCTACAGGCAATTTATCCGCTTAATATCCTGGGCGAGCCCAACATAACAAACATTTCCCCACCTACATGGGCATAAACCTACAAACTATTCGGTGATTTCTTAAATCCACGTAGGCCACAGATACAACAGCCATAAATTTTGGCTCTACGGCGACTCGTCGGCTAGGCGTCCTTCCCTCAGTCCTAGGTCTAAATCGAGTGCCACCACCTTAAAGGGAAACTATTGTACAGCTTTGTAAGCAAGTACAACATTTAGAACACATATTTCCAAGCATTGTGATACCATTAACAACTAATATAGCTCAATATCTGATTTAACACGAATTTTTCAAAAAAAAAAAAAAAATTGAAACTCACTAAACGTCACCGCGTAGGCTGTCATGATATTGTGTTATTACCCACAATGCAACGGAACTGTGATGTCACACCTGCACCTCGCCGCAGGGTTTACAACAACTGCTTGTGTAGTTTGTAAGCACACACCTACAGTATTCACGGTAACGTCAAAACTATCTTTAATTTTCAAAAAATACAGCGGTTAAATTTGCCATTAAAATCCAGAAATCTGTACATTACTATCTAATATCATCATACAGCCTTCTTCTAACTTGAAACGTATGATTTTTAACCAGTTAAAAAGTTTGAGAAAATCATTCACCCTACACTTATAAGTGCAGCTCGGAATCCATATTGACTCCATATGGCATATCACACACATGCATGGTACTGACCACTGCCCTGCATCGCCGTAGTCCGAAGGGATTCGATCATACTTGTCAAAACGTTTTAGATTTTTCTAAATTCTCAACAGCCAATCTGCCAATAAAAGTTATAAAATTCAAAGTAAAATATTCAAACAATACACAGAAGTCTCTTACCAGACAAAATGCGTCTGATTGAAGCTTACTCAACCAAAAAGAAATTCTGTGCCTGTTACCGATAGCTGGAGGCATTCACGATGGGAATGGGGACCCAAATACAACTGTCGACTGACATTTCAAGGTGTTGCTGAAAGAATGCGGTCAGTACTCCACCAAATATGCAAAAATCGATATCATACTTCACAGTGTCTACGCAAAATCCTCATTGTATGCACTAAATCAGAAAATATCACAAGATTTTCGTCTCGAACGAATGACAGGCCCTAGCGAACACGTATAGGTTTTTTAAGAAGAATAGTGTTTCCATAAGTTAGACAAAAATTTCCCTCAGTGGATCAGAGTTTCCTAAAGTTTTCATGACTACTTATGGTAACATAAGAGTAAAAACAGATAACCATCATTTACGTATAGAAATCTTTATGAAGAACTATCCAGACACCGCATGAACACAGCCCTTCAGCGTGATACCATGGGCTCGGAAAATGGAACCACTGAAAGAGAGTATTCCTTGATAGCATCCTCTTGCAATACTACGAAAAATAAATGGGCAAAAACTATTTAATATTTTTAGCTGTGGGGCATAAAAATCCCATAGAAGTTTTTGTTATACTTTCTTTATTTTTTATAATTTAAAATACATAAATTAGAAATTTTGAGTCACCACTCAGAAAAATTAAGAAGGCCTATTTAAATGTATTTGAGTTGGCAACATTTTGCTCTGGAAATCGTGAGGTGCGCGTTTTACGTCAGCAATCAGCTGATATCTAGTCGTCTTCTTTCGAATATGTCTGCAGACATCCCAGCAAGCGAGGGAAATTTGATATATATTATTCTTAATAAAGGTTCCATGTAAGGTCCACGAGGTAAAGATTATCTGTAGTATTTATATGTATACTACACATATGTGAAGGGTCAAATGGCCACTATTGTTCCCCTTTAACCCTTGCGTTCCCACACTACAGTTTCCTAAACAATACAGAGATGTATAAATGATCACTGTACGAAGCTTTTAGAAAGTTGCTTACCGCAGCTGTGCTGCACCCTTGAACCTGTACGAAGAGAGATTATGATTGACAGTGGCGTACCCAGGATTTCTCTCAAGAGGGGAATGCAGTATGTTGTGATATCACCGGCCTGGGGAGGGGTCTGAGGGAGGGGTATCCCCCTCCCCTTTGAAAATGTTTGAAAAAATAGGTGTCCTTACATGCAATCTGGTGCCACACATGCTACCTTTTTGAAGTAAAGTTTGTGTTAAAATATTTACCGTACTTATTTTAAGGAAGAAAAAAAGAATCTTCGGCCTGGGGGAGGGGTCTAAGGGAAGGTCCCCCTCTCTTTTGAGAAAATTTTTGAAAAATTAAGTGTCCTTACATGCAATCTGGTGCCACAAATGCCAGCTTTTGAAGTAAAATTTGTGTTAAAAAATTTACGTTCATTTAGAACAAAAAATCGGCATCTGTGAGGGGCGCATGGCCCAATGGCCCCCTCCTGCGTACGCCCCTGATGGTTGAGCTAAAGCTTACGATTACACTTGCAAACTCTCGGATACTTGTGACAGCCGAAAAAACAACCTTTGCTTAGGACACTTTAGTAATGAAGTACCGCAATATGTGTTGTATAATTTATCTACCATATTGAAATCATTATCCACCCAATTTCCTCTTTCTCCTTCCGTCATTTTCCCTCTTTGAGATTAGGCTGGACTTCCCGGTGAAACCCGTCTTGGGACATTTTGGTCCCCGCCGAAGTAACTCTTCTCTGCTTTTGCTCGGATTGTTTATTGAAAAGCATGTAATTCAATTCTGCTTAAACTGATACTCCTTTAATTTGATACATCTGTTCGATCCTAGAAAATGCTCGATAGTATCCCCTACTGCAGCCTTACAAGCGGAAATCTCATAGTATAGCAATCAGTTCTTACCCACATTAACACTTTTCTAACGTAGTTTATATTATGTCTATACAAAGCTGTTCCTCGACCTGTTTCACTGAACTTTGTCCTTAAATGAATTTGTTCCAATTCATGCTTTTATGTGTTCATTGAAGCTGCATCGCCTTTGTTCCATAACGCATGGCATTGACAGTGATCCTAATTCGTTGTTAGCTTCATGACGAATCCATGCCAAAGGTCACTATCTGCAAAACGGGAATTTCCGCCCTCAGAATGTTGTTGAATGTGCTGAATGTGCTGAATATTGCAAAGACACAGCACACTAACAGTAAGGAAGGGATATTTTCTTCAGTTAGTCATACATGGGTGTTGCTCTTTGCGAGTAACGTGTAATTACCGTTATTGGAAGAAAATGCACCTCCTCGTTCTCTGTTACGCTTGTTAGTTGTTACGCTTTGGATGTTGGGTAGCTTTCGACACTGTTGCATCTAGATCTGTCATCATTACGGTGTTTTTTACGTTCAAATGCTCTCAAGTGTCATGCAAACGAAAGCGAGAGCAACGGACATATTTTGTGTTAGCCGGAGTTGTGTAGATTATAAAATAGTATAGGTTATGGCGCCGACTGCAGGATACAATCTGTTTTATTTAAAGCCAATACCGATTTCAATGGAAACGAGCCGATGTGCTTGAGCCAAAGCACCATAGCCAATGAATAACAGTCATTATAATACTTCAGAAACAGTAGAAACCGATGCTGTTCATCGTTTTCTAGAGCCAACTACTTGTTCGTAATCTATCGGTTATCTTTATACCTGGCTCTGCTAAGTTTGATTTTGAAATACGTTACCCTCGTAAGTAGCCATGGAATAATTTTTATTATTGGGCAAGTAGTTCATAAGCCATTGGTGAAGAGTAGACTAAGGTGGAGGACACATGATATTAGATCCACTGTCTTAGAATGCCTGAGAATCCTAACACATCAAAGTGTTAGCCTGAGTTGAGAGGAGAAGGTAAAGGTAGTATTTCGGTCTTTAAGTACTCTTCGTTTTGGCGTCAGCTGAACCCAAGGGAGCCACTGTGTGGTTCCCACATACACTGACCATATGATACCCATTCGGTTCAAAGTTCGCTTTTGGTGTTATGAACTTGGCAAGCTATCAGTGCATATCTGTACACGTATGTGTAATTGTGACACCAGCTTCCAATATACTTTAAAGAACCCAATCATTTTCTTTGAAGGTACAAAATAAACTTTGGTCAGCAGAGGTCATACCATAAAAGCCTCATAGTCACGAAATTTGGAGAAGTGAAACATTCGTCGATGCAATAAGTATGCACTGTACTTAGTAGAAATATGATTGACCCTAAAGACTGGGATAAGAGATAGGTTACTGTAATAGGTGAAAATCGTCTAAATGCTATATTCCAAGGAGGGCAAAAAACACGAATCTCTTACTAAGTAGGCTGTATATGAGGACGTCTCATGTTGATTGAGTGAAAGAATCCCAAATCTTCGGGCGAAAACGAAGGAGGAAAAGAGGTTAACGTGTGGAAATATTCTGAACATTGCAGATCAAAACGTACATGAAAAATCATATACTGAGTGTATGAATGATTCATGTGGGTGCAAAAGTGTTTGGTTTCAATGCAGATTTAATGAGATCTTCGGTCAAAATATGCAAACGAGTGAAACCGTTTTAACCAGGCAGTTGTCTACATGGTGCGAGATTTTCCATTTTTTCTTCTTATATTTGTATTCCAAAAATGCTGGTCTCAAAATAAATTTTTCCTCCTTCAGTGTAAGACCTTTTTATTGAATTTTTTTTGGGGGGGGGGGTCCAACCCCCTGTGCCCCCGTGGCTAAAGGCCTGGATAGGAGTACTAACTGCTCACTATGAACTAATAAGAGGCGTTGTTCAGTACATGTCTACTTGGTTGTCTTTGTAATTTATCAGTATCTTACGCAATTAAAGCCCCTTCCACACTATGCGACTCATTGCGACGCAGTTATTCCTTCGCGTAGTTAAGTGTAAAACATTTGTAACTGGTTGGAAGCAGTTGCAAGCCGTTACACAACTCAGTCTCATGCGACCGAACATGTTCGGTCGCCTGCAACTGAGACGTGCAACTGAGCCCGCGTTTTAGACAAAAGAGATGTTCATCTGCTACATTTAGAGTAGGACTGGGTTTTCAAGCTTTAGCAACATTGGCAGTTGTTACGCGAATAAATGATATCATGATATAGCATCTTTGGAGTTTAGACGCCTGGTGAAGGCATTTGAGTGCATCAATTAGGTTTTATGTCATAGTAAGAACATTTATCTATATCTTGTGATTTCAGAAACATTTTTAAAACAAAAGTAATACTTCTTTTGTTTCGGCTAATTTGCATGAGGTACCCTGTGAAATAGGAGCACACTGTATTCATTTATTCAATAAACAGTTGCTTGGAATTTAATTGTATCTGGCATATAACAGTGTTGACGGCGCCAACATACTCATCAAACCACTAACTCAAATGATGATTCTAGGTGATTGATTGCAACTTGACGCTACCGAATGAAGGAAAGAAATCACTGTTAGACGAATATATAGGTTACCGTTGATATTCTCCTGGCAATATAGTAGATGTAAAAATGTTAGTATAAATAAGTTCTGTTTCCTTCAGTATAAATAGGTTCTGTTTCCTTCAAAAGAAGCAGCTCCCTGCTGAGAATTTTCACACTTGTCCGGCATGTCTCGTATACTGTACTGAATAGTACGCCCATAGGCTGTTATTTTACATGAACCTCGGAGACCGTATGGAGTCACCACACGTCAAATTAAGAAAAGTAGTATAGATGTATTACAGGAATGGTTGCATTGATAGATATTTTACTTTCATGCGGCTAGTACAAAATGTGTACAAGAACTGTACATATTTGGAGTGGGTGAAATGTTATTGTGATGTGGTACTGCAGTGTTTGTGAAGAAAATAATGTGCCTGTTAGGAGCTGACTTTATCATCCCCGATGGATAACCAAGTGTTAAGACGTAGCCAGGGCCAGATGATTGGGGCGGGTTGGGTGTAACGGTTCATGAAGGTGACGTGGCCTAGCTTTACTTCGCCGAAGACTACTTAACTTTTTGATTTTCCATCGTGAATGTAGGCTATGTAGCATCTTATGTCAGGAAATCTCAAAATCTCAGGTACGTCTGCTCTGATGTCGAAATGTCCGAAAATTCCTGCCAAACGGAATTACATTAAACAAAAAAGCGTTATGATTTTACTAACAGTTCTCAGCCAAACGCTGCAGTCCAACAATGTCTCTCTCGGGTCCTTCATATACGGCATAATCGACACCATTTAACAAACAAGAGGAAATAGAGAATGGCAGTCGATCTGAGTTTCTTTGAGGAAAATCGGACTCTGTATGTTTAATTTGCGTGAATCACCTTTTAGTTTCACCAATAATGTGATACACTTGGGCGACTGGAGGGGTTTAGAGGAAAGGTATATTACACTTTGAAGAAATATTCCCGAATAGATGCTCAGTATGGATTCACCAAAGACAGATGTTTATCACTTGTACTAAAAGAGGTTCACCGTTCATGACAAGTAAAGCAGATACAGAATATCAGAAAGACCCACCCACCAACCCACACACCCACCCCCCCCCCCCACACACACACACACAAGAAAAATGCAGTAATAAAGGAATCTGGAACACGAAGCTTGTAATCTGTAACGAGGTAGGGCTTTGGAATTTCATTTTCTGCAAAGATGTTTTCAAGAAAGTAGCAAAAGCAGTAACCTTGGAAGGTGCACCCCTTGTTTTGTTGTATATGGCCCTGTGTCATATCGCGTACATGTCCGTTAGGGAAATCTCACATACCTCCCCGGGCTTTGATAAGAAAGCCCGGGTGATCCACCTTGCTTCCTTTCAAGCGTGCTAATTGATTTGCTTGCTCGGCCGGCCACTTGGCTGCTCAAGTTTCTATGCTTAACGCATTAATATCATGCAATGCCAATTTAACAATGACTGCAGTCAGATCTGGTGCTAGTGGTCGACGTGTCCTTCTCCACTGAAGAAGTCAAGCGAATAATCGGCTAATTAGCCATGCCCAAGATTTTTGATCACAGAGATTATGTTTGGTGAATGACATGGAGAGGTTGGTCTTCAGACTTTAACCGAGATGTTCACCTTATGTGTATTCTCTATGCATTCACAATAGGGACAAACGCTTTTATTGCACCCTTTCCCTCGGGGACGGTTCCCCTCACAAATGCCTTGCTATTGGCTGAACTCATGATTTTACTTGAATTTTTAACTAGCTAGTAGGACAATTACGATATACTTTAATATCTTTATATGTAATTTAGAACATTGGTCAATACAGCATGAAAGTAACCGACAGAAGGGGCACCTTATTCAGCTGACCAACACAAAAGGCCCTTATCAAATTTGTTTATACAATCTCTGTAAAAAGGTCACCAAACTTCCTCTTACTTCTTCCTCTTACTTACTTATATACAGTAGTGTGCACCCCATAAAAACACATAGATGGGCTATATTAACATTATTGAAGAGTTAAGTAGAAAGCAAGAAAAAATTGAAGATAAGTGTCTACTACAGAAGCCTTTAACAATTAGACTTCTTACCGCAAGCGTTGCACTTACAAATGCAATATCATTTGCATACGTGATCCCTATTTTTAACCACTGTCCAACGACCGCAATTAGTTTCCCACTGTTTCAAGAAAGACTACTTTTCTTTACACATATATTACTAGTCGTTATTTACATGTTAAACGACAACTTGAAATGCAGATCTGAGACGTTAAACTATATTTTGTGTACAACGTCGTTACAACTTTACCGTACACGGCAGACACGAATTAAGTCGTAGAAAATCGTGGTTAAGTCTTGAACTCCAGTAATTACTCAAACCATCGATTACACCAATGAGCTAGCCGAATTTACTCTCCTTTTAGTTATTCAAATATCATGGATGCTTTGACACTGGACCTGTATCTAATCTCCTCATCTTTTCAAGACATACTATCAGCAAACTTTAATATATATATATGTTGGTTCTGATGCATTTACACTTGTCTCTTACTCTAATGTCCTTCAAGTTTGCCTATAATACTTTTGGTTGCTTTGCAAAAACTTTTTCAGTGTTATTGATTAAAGCAGAAGTGTCGTTATTCTGCGTCACCGTTGGTCCTGAGCATTTACACAACAACTTTTGTCTCCCTTCCCGGGGTCAAACTTCCCCCTTTGCCAAACCCCTAGCTGAAGGATTCGATTCACATCGGATCTGCCTTTACAACTCTAATCTCTGGCACAGCATCTGACCCCGAGCAGGAGATTTTTTTATCCGGATCCCTATTTTACATCTATGTGCTAGGTCTTTTACTTGCCTTGCAGAAGTGGATAGATCTATTAATTGACCTTAGATTAATAGGCTGATTGACCACCTAGAACTAATTTCCTTAGGAACTGGAAGAGGAGCCTCGCTGCATCGGTTGTAGTGATTAATACACTATGTTAGCTGGCAATTCAGAATGGTTTAGTTGAGTCCACCTAATGGGACTCAACAGGCAAACGTACCATATTGGACCTAGTGAAACCAACCTAATTGAAAGTTTGATTTGATCAGGTGAATTTGGCTGGAAAACTGTTAACTATAATAATCACAAATAAGTGAGCCTGTTTTAATTACGAACTCGACATAAACGGATAGCACAGTCTGAAGATAACCATGATTGCATTTGTGTGTAAAATTCCAGGAGAGACAGTAAATTTCAACGGAATATCATCATTGTTAAATTGAAAACCAAATAAGAGATGTGAAGTGTCAAATTTACAACCATACATTGTGCAGCCTACATTAGTGACCTCAGAAACGAAGAGCAGCAAGTACAGTACACACAGACACACACATATTTATATATATGGGTGTGTGTGTGCTGTAAAGCTGCCTTGTAGTACCCTATAGTCACAACCTTTCAATATTTAAGCTCCCGTCATAGGTTGAGCACTCTACCATTGACTGGTTTACTTTCTTAAGAATATATATATATATATATATATATATATATATATATATATATATATATATATATATATATATATATTTCTACAGCTGGAATAAAGTTGCTGGGCAGCAACAGGATTTGTTAAGGTGTGCTTAGTACGTATGCTACAAGTAATGAAACATACTGTAGTCCGGCTCAGTTGCAGGACTAGCACAAGTGATAAGCATATAGCAGTCGCCTTCACAACAGCTACTACTCTTCCCCTCTTCTTCTAGATCTTGATTGTTTATTCATCCTCTGTATATTCAGGCTACAAAGGATGCCAAAAGAGTTAATTCGATTAGCATCCAAGTTTTCTTTTACAAACAACCAGGTGCGGTGTTTCAAATTTGACCGTGCATGGTAAAGAGCAGGGAGTTGCTATTTGATAGCAACTCCCTGGTAAAGAGTAAGACCACTACGAAAATTAGGTATCAACGGCGTTATTGTTAATAACAGCATTATGCACTGAGTTAATGAAGGCCTGATTATCAATAACAGCGTCGTATATGTTGGTAATAATAGCCAGTCCGCAGCGAGTAGCTTAATAAGCTCCAAGACTAGGTTTTCGAAGCCACGCCCTCAATATTCATTATAACAAGGTGGAATTTCGCGGAACTGATGACAATCGTGCCTTAGGGTTCAAACCGTTAAATAATGGAATAGAAGGCTTGGCTTGTTATCATATTGCAAAAAGTTTGATTAAGAGACTTTTATATTTACGAAAAAGTTGTAAAATCTATACATTCCATTGCACTTTGTGAGTAAAAGAAGGCTAAATTTAGGAAGCATTTTCAAAGGCCCCAAAATGCCACCCCAAATTTGACGTGATCGTGACTTTTTGGCAGAAGAAAAAAGCAGAGAAGGGGTACAATCGAATAGGTTAGAACCTGCGCTTTCCATTAGTACCAAATTTGCGACTGGAAATAATCGATGGTATAGTGTGCCTCGCAAAATCAACCTGCTGTTTGATTTTTTTAGTGTGTACTTTCGTATATTTGTATAGGACATTTTTCTCAAGAGATTTTACTGTGCACAATGTGAGTATGTAAAGGAATGTGATCTACGTGATGTAGGTAGAAAACAGTAGTGTCAACATTTCATTAACAATAGGCTTAGGGTCATATTTAGAAAGAAAAACAATAGCATGACCTTAGAGTGTAGTAATGTTACTACTCGGGCTGTCACTTACTTCCACCAACTGCTGCCTGTATAACTCTCAAAGAATGATGTAGGGTAGGCCTACCTTATGTTTTATTCATTAACCTTCATCTATGCTAGCCTAGGGACTAATTCTAAGTTAGGCCTTGGCAGAGTTGTAATCGAGTCACTAGATTCGTGACTCGAGTCACCAATTGTCAAACTTTTAAGTGACTCGAGTCGAGTCATTGACTCGAGTCACTGTACTATTTCAATGGGGAAATTACTCCTGAATTCTCTCGAGTCACTATCATTTTGAGAAGTGACTCGAGTCGTAACTCTTTACAACACTGGGCCTAGGGCCTTAACTACCTCTTAGTAATGAAACTGGGTGCAAGTTCACAATCCTACCTCCCATCTCAGTTTCCATAAGCTTGGGTACTCAGCCTCAATTTCATTTACCTGTAACTGACATAACTGGGGCTAATAAGGCTACTAAAGCTGGCCGGGACCTACGGTACTTAATTGTGCAGGACGTCAGAATCTCCTCCCTGAGAAAACAGGCTAGCCTATTTAAAACAGGTATGTGGTGAAAGTCACAACATGAAGCTTTGATAAATTTCACCCGTTGCTCACTCCATCATCTGCATCATGCTCCATTGTTCCAAAGCAAACACTTGAAATGGCGTATAATAGTTAATATATGAATGATATCATACAGCTCGTCATTTCCCGCTGAATAGGCAATTTGTATGCATTGATCATAGTGTAAAATACGTTTTTGACGTAATATACAAGTGCAAAACACACACACGATCATGTTCGCCACAGTCGTGCTATGGTATGAATATTTAACAGTTGTGTAATATGAATATTCAGTACCATGTGCCATTCTCATGAGTAATAATTTATCCCACATTTCAGGGATTCGTGATATGGAAACTGGATGGACTGGCTGTACTAGGGAGTTGCCTACTTGGCAACTCCGTGACTGTACGAAGATTATTATACAGTATGCATGGAATCCATCTTCCGGCCAGCTTGTTATCAATTTGAACAATGCCCAGCAAAGAGTATTTGGGGAAGATAAATATATTAGAAGTCATCAATTGTTTAAATAAGTTAGTTTGCAAACAATTTCTGTGTGAATTTAAAGACACTGTCTGGTGGCATTTTATAGGGGGCTTATATGAAAGTTACAAAATTTTCATTACATGTCATCCAAACCCCATACCAAAACTCCATTCCTAACTCAAGATATCCCTCCCTAAAGATTGGTTACTTTTAATAAGAAATACCTCCAGGTTTCCTCAAGGTCACAGAACATGACTCCAAGTAGGCAAATTGTCTAAGATTCTTTTTGTTATTCTTTATAATTGGATACCTTGGTTGTCCTTGAAATTTGATAGGTTGGAATGTTTAGATGTTTTTCCGGGTGAATATAGTGTAAAACTGTTTCATACATAGGGGACAGCGAAAAGAGTTATGAAATATTCAATATAGAGATAGCAACATTACAAAGAAATACAAAAGCTGCCTGTAATCAATTTGCCAGACGTCATGCAATGCGGACGCTGAAAATGTAGCATTTCTTCAAAAATCCGTATCTTCCAAAAGCAAGGTGCTATTGAGATGGGGTTTTCACTGCCTAACACAGAAAATTTTTCTCCTTTTTTTTTTTGAAAACATCAAATTTGGTCACCAGAATATGCTTTTAAAGTCCAAATACGAGTTCCCTGAAAAATTTCAATGGCAAAGAACAGGCGGTGCTTCATGTTCTTCAGACAAAAATATAACCAGGAGAACGCTTTTTAGCGGAAAAGAGCTAGTTGAAAGGGTATAAAGCAAAAGCAGTAAAACACTAACAGAAATTCAAACAAATGTAGAACATGCAATTTGTTTCCTCTGTAGGCGGCCATTGGCACTTATGAATAGTCATTAATCAGCTGCTTGGAGATCACATCATGTCAACTACTGTCCAGCACTATGCAGCCAGTGTACATCTACTGCATATGCACTCGATTACCGTATTTTCATTGAGCACTGATCAACGACGAATGTTAGGCAGGGTTGTTCCCGTTATCACTTGAAAGTAACCCGTTATAGTTACAGTTATTACTCTAAAAGTGTAACTCGTTACAGTTACTAGTTACAATGTACAAAATGTAACTAGTTACAGTTACTTTTGACTGACAAGTAACTTGTTACAACTCAAAGTAACTAGTTACGTCAACTTGTATACATCTACTTAACAATCGGGGATAGTGGCGTAACTAGCCTTGTGGGTGAGAGTGCGCAAAGACGACCTCAAGGGGGCCCACCCGCCTCTTCTAAGATGAAGTAATATTGAAAAAGTGAAATGACCGAACTACGGCGCAGAATGCACCGTTCTCGGTGGAATTCAGGGGACCGCCGTTGGACTCCAAGGCGGGTCCCGGTGGGGCCTAGAGAGCGAAACCCGAGGACGTCCTGAAATAATTTCATAAGTGTGAACATTAGAATGAAGCATTTGACCACCTTCAGATCACATTTAATGTGCACAAAACGACCACAAAAATCACAGGTTGACTTTTTTTTGTGATATAATACTCCAATTAGAGGCCGAACAAATCGATGCATGTAATGGGGTTGTGGACGGGTAGGATGAATTATGATTGGGGGTTGCATTGGGCTTTTGGAACAAGAATTTCACATAAGCTGTCGTATTGGTAGAAGGCCAATTAGAGAGCATGTATCTGCGATGCGTGCGCCTGGACGGTTAGGCCCGTTCACTTCAGTTGAATAATGATGGGCCCCTGCAGAGACATTAGTACTAGTGCACAAGCTTTCACCGGTTTCCCATAGTCCTTTTCATGTGATGTGTATGGAGTTCTTATATACCCCTAGTGAGTGCGCGCAGAGCGCCCCGGAAAAAAGTAATTTTTTTAATACTTTTCAGAATTCAGTAGTAGAACTGAACAATTCCTTAATGAAGATTTAAGAAAGGTTGGCCCCTTTTCTATTGAGTTGAATAAGAGTTTACCCTGATGCCCCAGATCGGATGATGTACAATGTCTGCATCTTTTGAGAAAGCTTGGTGGTTCTTGGTCGGAGAAGGGAGTCGAGGGGGCAACCACCTCCTCCACTAGTTACGACACTGTGAGGGAGCGGTGTGCTTCGTAGCAGACAATTTTATTTTTGCATTGGCCCTCAATTCTATACTGCAAGTTTCAAAAACACCCATGGTCGCGAAGCATCACGGACTGGGCCTGCTGGTCCTCCTCCATGGAAAATTTTGAAATAAAAAATTGTTAGATGCAGTTTTCTGCCATCGAGCTTTGGTTGTATTGAAGACTGCAGGAGTCGATACAGTTTCAGAATATGGATATTGGTACGATCTTATCTCAGGACAGAGCTTGGTAGATGATGAGGAAGAGGATGGGTGACTGCTGTGACAAAATGAAGTGATATTTCGTAACTTTCTTTACCACACTGCATAGGAAATACAAGAGGTTTCCTTAATTAAGTTGGCAGGGAAATGGAGTAATAGTCAGAAACTAAATCATAAACCTGCAAGTGCCTACTATGGAAACTGTATACACATACTAAACTACGATCTAGCAACTACATTTAACTCAGTGTTTTCCCGAGTTACTGAAACTCAAATTCAGCCTCTTTCCTCGCCTCAAAAGTCCAGCGATCGTTAAAATAAATGTATACTTGGTGTCCTCTGTGGCTATTTGTAACGAGGAAGTAACGGGAACCAAATGTAACGCCGTTACAGTTACTTTTGCACTGATTTTAACTAGTTACTTGCTCCGTTACATGATTTCAAATATAACTCGTTACACGGTTCCTTTACACAAAAGTAACTCGTTACAGTAACGGCGTTACTTGTAACTCGTTACTTCTCAACCCTGATGTTAGGCTACGACGTGCTTCATGCAGGAAAAATGTAGCTATAGGTTCGTAACCAGGGGCGGATCCAGAATTTCTGAAAAAGGGGGGCCAATGTTGTTCGACCTGTGATTGAAAGCACTATACCATCTAAGCGGAGCGCCACCATCAGTTGGAGCGGAGCCTACAAGAAAAGTTTTGACAAAATGGACCTCCGAGATCGCCGGAAATAGCACTTCCCATGTCTTACTTTTGCATTTCTGCTTCATATAATTTCATGTCTCAACTTTCAACACATTAATTTTTTCCACAAGTTATTAACAGAAGACAGTTTATCATAGGTACAGTGCCTTACTACAATGCATCCTGTTCAAGGCGTCTAATCAGATCTTTAGTAGCCATGTACTAACTTGGTGAATATTGAGGGAATTCCTTGAGAATTTGTGACGCATATCTTAGTTCGACTTAATGCCAGGACCCAGGTACCTTGCATTAACATGTGGGCGTAAATGTACGTTTTATCACGTGCATGTTCCCCTCTGCCTACTTTCTTGTTTTGCGTAGACTCAGTGAGAAACTGACATACAGTAATGTTGATGTAGGCTCGACTTGGTGCCGGCGAGTCAATTACCGATCTATACTATACTGTTGAATCTGACAGAAAAGATTACGAAAGATCTCACCTACTTAGCCGGGCTTCTCAGCATAAGAACAGCTCACTGTTCGAAACTTGACAAGTTCAGTAGTTAGTTCCGCCCGCATAGCTCTCAAGTTCCGAGAAGATAGATGTGGGTCCACCTCTGACCTGTCTGTTGGTGGAAAGTCCGGCCTGGGGGAGGGCGGAGGGGTATAAGGGGGGAGGTGCTGCCCCCTCCCCTTTTGGAAAATTTTTGAATTTTATTGGTGTCTACACGCAAAATGGTAGCACTCTTTTTGGCAGATCAGTCAATGTAATTTCATTAATTTGCCTCCAAAAATATCTGCACTGATACTCACAAACTCGCAAAATTTAAACCTCTCCAAATGATAGCGATCATTGGTTGTTTATTGTTACTCTTAATTTCTGATGCAGCACAGTTTAGGAATCACGTAGCACGTTCGGCGTAAACGACACCGTGCTTCTTCTAAGTGATGTACCAAGGGAAGCGGGCCCGAGTTAAATTCACACCCAAACGGCATCACACACTTTCCATAATGGGGATTTTTCTTGAATTAGTTTCTTTCACAAAAATGTGTACATATCTCAAAGGAATTACCACAGGATGAGTGTTAAGTTGAATGGAATGTTTATGCGGCACTGATAGTACAAAGTTAATTAGGTATTTTTGCATAGGACTGAGTGGTTATGATAAAGTCCGCTAAAACATTTCGTTCGTTCGTTGGGTTGAAATTTCTGAGACAAACCCTGCCTCAAACGCGCGAAACGGGCATTTGTTTTTGGTGTTGTAAGTTGCGTCGCGCGGCCATTAAACTCTATTGCTCCATTAGAATATTTTCGATGCCTGCTATGGAGGTTAGCTATGTTGCTACAGTCTACGTAACAAGAGTGCCTTTCGCAAGGCAAGCAGTGGGATGCACTATGATGTGACTGGTACCGTAATTTGTTAAAGTTGTGGTTTAGTTGGGAGGTATACTTCCTAAGGCAGGGTTTTGTTTTGTGGCTCTATCATGTACTGAAATGCGGGCTTTTCAAAGGGTTGGGCGGGGCAGCAGGTTTGGGTGTTCAATGCGGGCCAAACCCGCGAAATGCGGGTCACTTTGGAGGAATGAGTTCGCGGTTCCCCGGCTAAAGCTTGCTGCAGTGGTTCGCAGTTGTTTGACGCATGGGCCGCCTGATTTTTTCCCTCTCCGATATGGGTGTTTTGTATTTTCAAAATTCCACGAAAACGTGTCAAAATCAAGGCTGGGGTTAGAACAGGTTTAAAGTCGGCCTCGACCTTGCGAATGGAGCATGGTCTCTCATATTCCAACCTCAAAATTGGGAAAGGACAACCATAAGTTCGTTAGTGAAAAAAGGGAGCGTGGTTGGATTCTGACAGTTTGATTGGTCGACGGCCCTTCATTTCTGTCGAACAAACAAAGCTAGATTTTGACAAACAAGTCAAGGCGTGGCAAACACAATCATGTGTAGTAAGATAGCATGCATGTGAATTGTCCCAGTCGACCTTCAAACTGATCTGCTGTGCGCTATGACTCCCATGCTCCGAGGTTGTTAATTGCAGCTTCATTCTCTATCACTCCACTCTCTGTCCTTCTCTCTATCTCTTCTCTTTTCCGTTTTTCCCTCTTTTTTCCCTTTCATTTTTTTTTTTTTTTTGCATTTTAAAAGGGGGGGGTCGGGGTCGGGTCGGCCCCCCTAGATCCGCCCCTGGTAACACACAAGCAGTCAACTTGTGCGACATTGGCAGCCGGACTGCGACTGTGCATGTTCGTATAGCCTACGTGTATTTTGCCTCGCTGTGCCAGGCAACGTTATCTTGCTTAGGATGTCAGGTGAGGTTTTCCTCCTTTTTCATGTTAGTTGTGCAGCAATTTTGTTGGCGTGGGTAATTATTTCTAACTGCAATTCAGTTCTAAGCCTACACTAACCTTAGCATAGTCCTTGGCTGTTTCTGTAGTCCATCCGTCGAATATTCAAGCAAATGCTCTGCTCTGTTTACGTGCGTACATTTCACTACAGTTGAGCATGTAGGTATGACACCTATAGTTGTTTATTGATGAATAATCATAAACAAACAGAATTTCATTGGTTCATACTCCTGACTGATAGGCTAATTACGAGGAAAGAACTCGAATTTCAGTTGGCAATCCGAATTCAGCATCTGCATTTCGGACAATTTAACCCTCACAAAAAAAGTGTGGCATGCCACATGTGAACACACGTAATCACGTGTGGCAGAGCATATAAAATACATAAAGAAAAAAGTGTGGTTATGCGTGGTGATACATGTGGTATTGGAACCAATCTGACACACAGGACCTCGCTTTTCCCTGCATGATTGTCACACCTTGAAATCTGGGTCAAAGTGGGGAAAGCTGTGTTAAGTTGACACATGTGGCAAACCAGGGCAAAGTGTGGCAAACAAGGTCAGTGAATGAAATCGAACTATTGAATTTACTTTACTCAGCACCACACTTCTCCACGCATTTCCACACTTTGCCTACTTTACCCCAGTTTGCCTCCTGTTACATGTGTCAAAGCGTGATTTTCGGTTTTCCACACATTGCCTCATGTCCAAAATGTGAAAATGCTGGTCAATGCATGGCACTTTGGAAAAGTGTGTCAACTGTTTATTAATGACACACATTATCACGCAAAAATTCACAGAAATTTGATGCCTCTCCTCACCCCACCATAGTTTTGCACAGTTCGACACAGTATTTCACGTGTGGTATTGGAACTTTTGCCACACAATTTTTTTGTAAGGGAAGATTACTCCCGAAAGAAGCCAAGACTGTTTTTCTTAGTATGTTAGAACCTCTTAAACTGTTAAGAACTTCATATATCTGGCTCTCGTGCTATCACGAAGTCGTATTGGGACTTTAAACGGCATGCTTAGGTCAACTTTTATATAAGTGAGTCATGTCACGATTAGGCCTATACTGACATGATTCTGACACTACTGAAGGTAAATATGACTGCAGTTCCATGTTGCATGATATGTTCAAGTGCACATGTATGCTACAGCATTAGCTTACTCGCTACAGTAGCCTCTGGGAGATTGATTTTTAGACCAGTGTCCCAGCATATCTGCATAAACCTTCTTCCCGGCCGTAACCTACGAGAAGTACTAGCACCCATTGGTCAGGATCAGTACCCCAACCTGTATTCGTTTAAGGATTAAAATGTTCTCGTACAAGACCCGTGCAGCATTCAGTAAAGTGCCGTTTGCCAGTAATTGAAGCAATTGATTGAGAAACTTTGAATTGAGTAGCAATCTTCATTTTCATTGTCAACTTTTTTGAAGACCTGAGAATGGCTGTTTGTGTGAGATTACTTTTCACTCAAAATTCTATTAACGCATGTCATCGCAGATTGACAGATGTCTATCATATTTCGGATTTTGTTTTTTTTTTTTTTTTGTGCTCTTCATTTTAGCATTGTTTATGCAGAGGTTCCATAGACATAGTTTCTCGCCTATCACTAACTAAAATTACTAAGATTAGAAAAATTAGAAATCAGAAATACAAACTTCTTACTACACCACAACTGTGACTGATACAAAGGTAAGAATTTACCCATTCCACGCACATATACACTTGATACCTAATCGACGAATGATTTCACTTACCGTACTACATCAACACTGTAACCATAATCCACAGACAAGATAGCAACCTCAAGGCCCTGAAAATTAATAATTCAAAAAAACCTACTAAGCAGGAAGCCATGTTAAGATAGCCTGATCATGTGAAACATGACCTTGCACAACACACTCGATTAGCTAACAGGTCTGTGAATAGTAAATGCCCATACTATTGGCGATTGTTGGTGCAGATGTACCATCGTTTGTCTGGTAAGTTGTGATCTTTCAAAATAAAGGAATGAAGCACTGGTGTAGGAAGCGGGGCTTTTCAGCTTTTCAGGAACCAAACCACTTATTTGTCCAGTCTGTGAAGTTTACCACGTGTTTTCAATGAAACACCCACTATACCCACCCACAATAAAACACCCACTATTGCTATCTATTCTTCAAAATATAGATAGCAGGCGGGGAATTTTTTCTTATTAAGGGTCATTTTGATAGTTATAATCCACCCTCTTGACAACTTAATCGAAGACGGTGAGGGTGTGCGAAGCTCTCCCATGGGGCGCAGGCCCAGGGGCCTCAAGAGGGCTCTGTGGGGTCCAGGAGAGCAACTGAGGTGGGGTATTGAGGCGAAGCCACTGAAGCTCCGCAGTATTAATAAATTTGTAGGCATTAGTATAAAGTATTCATTCACTACCTTTTTCTTTGTTAAATGTGCAAGGCTAAACAGACCAGCACTATCACAATTTGACCATGTCGTTTTACTTAATATGTATGAAGTAACAGTGAATGAGCACCTACGAAAGAGCGCGCGAAGGCGCAAAAAAAAAAAAAATCGATTTTGAAAGACTTCCGTAAGTGTTTTCTTTACATTGCTATGCGTTACATTGCATCGAAGGGGACCCGCAGCCTATCTTTTATGCAAAACTGCAATGTAACAACCTAAAGTACAGGGATTCTGCCTACCGCGACAAGGTATGAACAGTAGGTTACATTGTGCACAGTGTGGTCAAGTGTAATACTAGCAATGTTATGACGTGGCGTGTTTAATTAAAGTATCCTGAAAGTGATAAGCAGGATATATATATATATATATATATATATATATATATATATATATATATATATATATATATATATATATATATATATATATATATATATATATATATATATAATGAACTGGTTGACCATACCAAAGGAGAAGAAGTTAAGCTTCTTTCGCAACTTAGCTTTGAAGGTAAATCTATTTTTTCTAATTTAGACAAAGTTACTGCCTCTCGCATTTGGAACAGTGCTAAGCAAAGAGCCTTTAATTTGGAAAAAGAACTTAAACTTAGACACTCTCGTAAACTTCACAGGGACTGTGCTACTGTCCCATCCGCAGATGACTGTGTAGTTGTTCCTTCTGTTGATAACACAACGAAAAAACCCAGAAACCACCGGTTTGATCGATCTCTAAGAAAGAGAAACAGACGGCTAAAGAAATGTTTTTCCCTCTCGGTACCAATGGGCCCAAGTGACGAGCAGGGACCCATCAACATCAGTAATTGAATTTACAGTACAGATGAGCTTTGCCTACTTTCCAAAGGACCCTCGTTTTGCCCAGTGCCAACTGATATTAACTGGCTCAAGGTGAGAGATGATCTAAACCAATTTTCACGGAGGATTAGACTAGCTGTGCATTTTAACAATAAACGTTCCCACACTCCAGATGACAACTTCAACCGAATCCACAGACAACTCAATATAAAAAGTAGTTGGCAGCCCCCTGTAGCTAAAGACCCTGCTGTGGAGTTGTTTTTGGACGCCGTTAAACAGGATATTTTACAAAGATGTCTTCAGAATTAGGTAATCAGCTACACTATGTCAAGCTTGATCACGACCCTAGTCTTGAGCATGTCAAGATCGTATCTGAATGGGCAGCCAAATGGCTCAAAGAAGGAGAAGTTGACGATAAAATTGCCAATTGGGTCATTAATCAGGGCGCTAGAGCAGGCAAGGCATTTGCTACGGTGAAGACCCATAAGCAAGGTAACCCCCTAAGATTAATTCCTTCAGGGTGTGGCACGGCCATTGAAAACCTCTCGGCTTTTACAGAAATATTTCTACAGCCTTTGGCACTTTGTTCGTGATACCACTGATTTTATTAACAAGCTAGAATCCTTTTCCAGCCTTGGCAGAATTCCGGAGGGGAGTCTTCTGGTTTCCTGGGACATTAAGGCCATGTTCCCCAATATTGATAATACCCTAGGTCTTAGAGCGGTTAAAGAAGCCCTTGATAGTAGGAGGGAAGGTAAACCTAGTACTCAATGTATCCTAGAAGCTGTAGAAATCTGCCTTACCCACAATAATTCCACTTTCAATGGGGAGCATTATCTTCAAATACATGGTACTGCCATGGGTCCCAAAAATGCTTGCAGCTACGCTGATTTGGCTATGACCTATATCGATAAGATTGCCACTACCAAAGGTCCTTTCTCTCCTAACAACTGGTGGAGGTACAGGGATGATATTTGTGAAGTATGGACCCATGGCTCTCATGCTTTGGAAAGATTTACGAATTTTATTAATTCTATTTATCCTTCAATCGAGTTTGTCGTCAGATCTTCCCATAGTAATTTAGAATTTCTTGATGTGCATGTTTACCTTAATGATGGGTCAATTTATACTGATGTTTTTTCAAAGTCCACCGACGGGCACCTCTATCTTCGTACCGACAGTGCCCATCCTAAGAGTTGTAAATTTAGTATTCCATACAATGTTGCTTTACGTTTGGAACGTATTTGCTCTAGGCCTGAACTTTTAAGTAAACGTCTTTTAGAGTTTAAAGAGTATTTAGTAAAAAGGGGCTATAATGCAGATTTTGTTCAAGCTCAATTTGAAAAGGTTGGAAAAATTGACCGCGCTAAGCTCTTAAGAGAACCTACTAGGAATAAACATTCCTCTCGTAAATATCCCCTTATTCTTGATTTCAATCCTTCCATGGCCAATGTAGGCTCTATCCTACGTAAAAATCTTCACTTGCTTTACAATTCTCCTACTATGAAAGAATTATTTTCAGAAGGTTCCATTTTTCCTGCCTTTCGCAAATGTAAGTCTTTAAAAGAACATCTTAAGTTTCCTAAGCGTTTGAATAAGGACGAGGTTGTTAGTGTAAGCATGGGTTGCCACAAATGTGGAAGGACTCGACGTGACCTTTGTTTAAACTTTTTAGATGACAGTAAACATTTCACTAGCATGAGTACAGGTAGAAGATACCAAATCGTTGATGATCTTTCTTGTACTACTCACAATGTCATTTATCTAGCAACTTGTTTAAAATGTAAAGTACAGTACGTGGGCTCTACTGCTACTCAATTCAAGGTTAGATTTCGTAACCATAAGTCTGATCTTATCCACAACAAAGGAAGATGTGAATTAGCTGTGCATTTTAATTCTAATCCACATATGCTCAACAATATTCGTGTCATTATTATCGAAAAAATTCATAGCACCAACAATGTGGACATAATTTTAACTAAAAGAGAAGCTTATTGGATGGCTCAGCTGTGTACTGTCCATCCCTTCGGTCTTAATAAAAGAAAGGAATTCAATTCACACAAGAGGGTCAGTTATTTAAACTAATCCCTTGCCCGCCCTCTCCTTTCAGCCCAACTGGTAATCCTTTTTAAACCCTTTTAGGATTGTCTTGCCTCCTTTATTTCTGCCAGTCGGCTTTTATTACTTTTGTATTATTTAGTGTTCTACCTTTTTATTTTTTTAAGCTCTTTGGAAAGTTATCAGCCTTTATTCGCTTTCAGATTCTTACCTTTTATCACTGTAACGCTCAGGCATTTTTTAAGCTTTTACTTTCTCAAGTCGTACGTTTGCCTCTTTTAACAGTTTGTATGCTTGCTGTTTATCAGTTTGAGAAGGTTGATTAAAAACCGAAAGCTTCCAAGCCCGGTGCTTTTGGTCCATCTTTTTAGCATGTAGTTGACTTTCACCATTTACTTTACTCTTATAATATTCCTTCTCTGGTGATGTCTGTGAATCCTCTTTGGATCCTACTTGCTGTTTTGAGAAATATTGTTGGTATACAGCTTTTTCACTCCACTTACACTTATATATATATATATATATATATATATATATATATATATATATATATATATATATATATATCTAGATATATTTATCTAATTCGGCCCAGAGGGGGAAAGTTGTTGTTGAAAAGTCGACCTTAAGGGGAAAAAAATTTTCGGGTGACATATAAGTTTCGCCTTAACGTTTCCACACACTTTTTCTATAGAAATACGTAAACTTACAAGGGCGCCCTCTTAGATTTACACACTAGATGCCATTACTTCAAAGTTGTCAAATTTACGGACACCTAGCTGTTAACACGAACGGATGGCTGGCCATTGAAATAACGTTAATTATATGTTTAGACGTTAGGGCGAATTTATTTCTTATGTATTTTATTATCTTTTTTTCGCCCTATGTACAAGCAGATATAACAATTTCCCCTTAAGGTGGGAATTAGCGTTATATATATATATATATATATATATATATATATATTATATATATCTATATATATATATATATATATATATATTATATATATATATATATATATATATATATTGCTAATTTGGGATTAAGGGGAAATATCGTATGAAAAAACCCGCCTATAAGGGGAAATCGTCTATAAGGGGAAAAAATCAGGTCGACTTAACGAAACTACACGCTTTTTCTATAGGAATACGTAAACGGATGGTAATGGCCTTTTCACTACATAATATATATGCCATTACTTCAATGTTGACCAAATTACGTACACGTATCTGTTAACACGTACAATTGGTGGGCCATTGAAATAACGTTGATGTATATCTGTTTTTCAAATTCAACCAAATGGCGAAATATAATCTTATGTATTTTATTGTTTTTTTTCGCCTTTTCGAAAGGTCGTCTAGCGCCCTCTAAATTTTTTCCCCCAACCGTGGGTTTTAGCGTTATATATATATATATATATATATATATAT
The DNA here is from genome assembly GCA_029531755.1 of Holothuria leucospilota. Classification (NCBI taxonomy): domain Eukaryota; kingdom Metazoa; phylum Echinodermata; class Holothuroidea; order Aspidochirotida; family Holothuriidae; genus Holothuria; species Holothuria leucospilota. The sequence continues at coordinate 204,535 of CM055964.1, forward strand.
ATATATATATATATATAATATATATAATAGTATATATATATATGTTAAAAAGTCATTGTCAATTGCAGTTCAAGTGTTGCTGAAATAACATTTAGGAATTGCCTCGCGCGCCATATAAATGTTCTCCCACCCTGTACTAGAGTGTAAGATAATACCCCACTTTTCACAACGGTAGACGACCAAATCAAGAATAGACATTGCCCAATTTGTAACAGTTTCAAGACATAGAACTCAGAAATATAGAATCTGACAATAGTCATTCGCAAACCGTTGAGTTCGCTACGCTACTTTCAACATATTAATAATGCATATGATGAAATGTTTCTTCTAGACTGAGCCATGAATTCTCCCGCGGTTCTTCCTGTCTGCCTTGTGATTGGATATATACTGATGACAGGTAAACTACAATATGTACCAATCGTACTGCATTTCACCAGGGAGTTGTCAGGGAAGGAGATCCAACATTTATATGTCCTTTGAGAAAAGGAAGTTGCCGACATTAAGCTGCCTATTGTCTTGCTCTTGAAACCTCTCTAAGATGTAAAAGAGATTTTAGTAGTGAAGACAATGGTTTGTGTCGTCTGCTACATCTCAAACACTCATCATGATGATTTCACCAATTGGCATAACATTGCCAGTCGTCAAGGAAAAATTTAAAAATTTTAAGCTTTCCTCGTTTTCGTCGCAGTTAAAGTCATTTCATTTAACTTCAGTCAAGAACTTTTTAAAACCTCCTTCGTTGACAATGCTTGATACTACTGCGGAAAGTTGCAAAAATTGTGATTATTTTTGTAGGCTTGAACAATGTGTTAAGTAGACGACCCATCAAGGTCATAGGAACACAAAGAACTTACAGTAGTTAAACGTTTATGGACAGTCGTTTAACTTAAAATCTTTATTAAAGCTTAGACCTTGTCGGCAAAGAGGCTGCACTTCAAAGTAACGTGTTAACAATGACCTTTGTGTGTGGATTACCTGGGTTTGAAAGGAGCAGACGATCATCAAGAAGTGTTAGTCAGGAAAGGGTTAACAATGGGAATAAAGGGACCTGTCAATCAAATTTTTTTCATTGAAAAGGGATTAAGTTATTTTCAAGCACATATTGCCTTACGGATTTAAGCGTTGGATCTCCTTCCCTGACAACTCCCTGATTTCACACTCCTTTGTATATTTGTTCAGAAGATTAAGGATGAGTTTTTTTTTTTTAATCCAGCTAATTTCAACCTTTTTCATTTTAAATTGAACCAAGGATTTGTGAAATCTTTGACTAATTTAATCTGTTACTGATCTTACATTAATTTGACTTACCGTAATTGTCCTAAATTATGAAAATATGTAAGGTTCATTTCAATTAATGTTTCTTTTAACTACACGATTTAAAATGGAGACATCAGCAATGAGTATTTACAATATATTGTCTTAATGTAGTTTTTTCTAATTTTGGTGCAACAGATGCCTTGAAATGTCAGTCACCCCAGTATGTTATAATCGGAGAAAAAGGCGAAGTGGAATGTGAATTTCCCAAGCAGTTCACTGGTATAGTGTGGTATGATTCAACAAACACCAGCAACGCTCTAGTCACCAGACTTGAAAAGCAAGAAAATGGCGCATTAAAAGTCTCGGGCAATGGTTATGACAGTGGATATTACGACATGTATCCGAATGGATCGTTGATTATCCCTTCTGTGGAAGTTTATCACGATCGCACCTTCAAAGTTGTCGTAATTGATGAACTATTGAAAGTTGAAAACGCTGATATTCTTATAATAACAATTGGTAAGTTACTAAAACAGCAGAAAGCAAACTCTACATTGCCAATAAAATAATAACAGCTTGTACTTCCTTAATTCTAGTGCATTTATAATTGCACGGTAGCATCAGCTTAAGTTTCCGAGACATGGCCTTGTGTAGGTATAATTTATATGTAATGTATATTTTTATTGCTCTCCAACTCGAACAATAACACCTCGGAGAGGTGAATCTCTAACCATAGGTTTAGATGTGCGGTTTTTCGTCTTCAAATACCTTCTCGTATTAAGACAAATCAAGCAAATATAACTTGCTTGTATTTCTTATAAAGAAGTAAATTCATAGATAACAGCTAATCATAATATTTCCAGGGATTGCGTTTTCAATCCTAAAGCAATTGCCACATCATGTTCTACTTGGGTGATAAACTTATGGTTATTTTAAATAAGCCAAAAACATAGTTGATATGCATAATTTACCACCGTTTCCAAAGGATGTATTGTTATGTTACGTTTTAAAATAAACAGACGAAATGCATAAAACTGTTAGATAAAACCATAGGAATGAATTTTAGGGAGAACGCTGACACAGTGCATCGCTGCGTGTTCAACCAGTGGAGCCACGAAATTTGTGAAGGTGCTCCCGCTGTACGGCAAAAAGCAGGTTGTTTGGCGTGTCTCCGTACTTACAGTGTGCACTCAAATTCAGAAGTTAAGTGTCATTTTATCCGTTATAAGAAAGATTATGAGTAATTTTCACATTAGGGATAAGTCAAGGTTCCTTTAGTGTTTTGTTTTATTCTCCTAACTTGAAACTTTGTAATTTCCCCGCCAGTAACTGGGGCAGAAGCAACGACGTGATGTATGTATTACTCGCCGTTGCTACGTTGCCGTACAGAGGGCCAAATTAATGGCTTCAGTCCAGATTGCAGTCATTCTCCCTTACATCTTCCTAATTTCTATGGATAGAACATTCAACTTCCATTTCATTGTGTACCTAGTTACTAGTTCAAGTATTTTAAAATTTTCAAGTTTATTCTGCATGTGGTGACGAATCAAGAACCAGAATGCGTTAAGTCAATATCTAATTTTTGCTATCATCTACAGTATATCCAAGTCAATCTACTCCTCTCATTGAATCCTGTGGACCAGGAAATCTCTGCTTAGTCAGTCCAAAGGAGATTGATTTCTTGCAGTGCAAATACAGTCACGCAAGGCCACCTGTGTTGCTTACTTGGTACAAGAACTATGGAGGAGGGAACTGGATGGTAGATGCCAAATTAACCACAACTAATGACGGACAATACACATTTGAGTCAATCTTGACAGTCAGTATGTCTGGTTTGGTACAAGCTCCGTTGAATATGTTTATTTGTGAAGCCTCGGGACCGGCTTTGAGCTTCAAAGAAACAAAAACGAGTGTCCTAAGTTTCAACCTCGACCAAGAGAAAACAAGGCAACGCATAGCCAATAAGCCTATAACTGTACAAAACGTTGGTCTGTACAACCATCTTGAAATATTTTGCACAGGCAGCAAACCGATTGCATTTGTCTGGACGTTTGAAAGACAAAACACTTCGAGCATTATCGCGATATCTGCAAAAGGACAAAAGAAAGTAATTGACACTTTTAACGATACTTTCGGTGTTTTACTTGACGGGACCATTACTTTTTCAAAAACAGGCTACCATTTGGAAGGAATATACACGTGCACCTATTTAGAAGGCAACACATCCTCTTTTAGAACAGTACAAATTAAAATCGGAAATAACGGTGAGTAAAAGGTGGGGGTTATTTCTAGACTAACTTCAGGAGCACGGTACGGTATGTATATAAGTAAAAGATTCATTAAAATCATAACAAACAACTAGATGGTGTAGTTTTGGTAACGGTTGAAACTGAATTCGTCTTGACACATAATTAAGGCTGTACCAGACGCAAAAGAACTGTAGTGAATAGTGTAGTATTCAGTGTGGTATGATTTAGGAACGATTTTACAGTAATATAAAATTCATTCTTACGGCAAAAGATGCCCATACTTCCGAGTTCACTAAAAATTTGTTTTTATATTATGGTAATTTGGGTATTTTAAATCAGGGGCTTAGATTTCTTTTCAACTTTGGGGGAGATGGGGTGAACTATCGCAAACGTGGAACATGTGCACGCGAAGCGCGAGCCTATGACGGGTGGGGTCCAGGGGCCCGCCTTAGGGCCCCTAGTGGGGTCCGGGGCAAAGCCCCGGTGGGGGTGCAGTGGGCGCAGCCCCCGGAAGCTCCTGGGTTTTAATGTCTCAGAAGTGCCAGGAAGACTGTTTTATGGGGTTAATTTCAGTAATAATGTTCTTTGGTAGGCTATTGGTATATTCATACATTTAGGAACTGCTATTTTGAGCACAAAACTCGTCGACAAACTGCACCGGATTGAAATTGTACAAGAGCAACAATGTCCTGTTAAGCTCAAAAAGGCAGGGATCAACATATAGGGTCATCCCAGACAACTGGATTTTGAATTCGGAGATCACTACAAGACCTGCAAGTTGGCTTGAGATCAGTGGCGTCGCCAGGTTTTTTGTGATTGGGGGCACCATAGATGATGTCGTAATAATACCTTAGTTCCCCCAAGTCTGCGTAAATTACACCTTTATTTTTCACGCGTTCCTGCATTTGCATGCAGCAGTTTTGATCTTTCGTTTGTCACTACATAAAGGTATCGTCCTGGGGAAGAGGTTTCCCCTCCCCTCTAAGAATTTTTTAATTTATTTAAGGTCTTTTAGATGCAAAATGGTGCTATCTTTGGGATGTTTTTGGAACTGATCATATATGGCCGGAAAATGTCCATAATTTAGTGAATGCTAATTTTTGGTTAGTAAAAGAGAATATGTTGTCTATTATTAGACAGATACGTTGTCAACAAATCTCCTGAAGCCCCCCTCCCTTCTGTCTATTTTACTGCCTTCTATTTCGGGAAAGCTTTTACACAAAAATGTGTGCGTGGAGTCCACAGAAACATTCTTGAGTTATTACGAAATATGTCCTTTCCTTCATTGTGCATTATGAAAGGGCATCTAAGGCTAGCGGATACCTGAATAGGACTTTCTGGAAGCTCTGCATTAATCATAATAATTGCATGGGGCGGAGGAGGGGCAACGACATAATGCGTATACTACTTGACATCCAAATGATAATAAAGAGTTCGCCGCCGAACACTTTACAACTATCGTATTTTTACTACTTTTGAACTAAAATCCGGACGAACAGCTGCCAGCAATGGAAAATGAGAGGGAGGAAGAGTGTAGGTGCAGGGGGTGATATTAGACCTCCCTGATAAGTGTAGCAAAAGGGGTGAAGGACTAATAAGAGCGTTACAGAGTGCTGTTTTCGTCATAAGTGTATTAACAATCACCATCTATACCGATAATGGCTCAGCGCGAACTGGCGAAGCCCTGGTAAAAATTTTTTGAAAAATGCATAACGGCAGATACGTACTTTCAACCTTCTACATCATGCTACATATTAGATTGAAAGATCCCATATTGATGCGAGGTGCCCACAGATGTTTGGAGATGTATCTCTGTTCTTCGGAAAGTGTCGTGATCAGAACAGTTTCGTGTATTATTACCTTAATATGGTCATGACATGGAGTGTAAACAGTGACGAATAATATTTCCATTACAAAACCTGCATTCAGACTCTACATCGAGACACTTTCAATTGCCCAACAAACCTACATGACACTGCCATTAGCCAGTCTTTTACCTATTAATTCGTAAACTTTCAACTTTTTGCTGCTGTGCCTCTCCGAAAGTTGCTATCGGAAGATATTGATAATATAAGTGACACTGACGTAAGGTTGGAGCGCGCGGAGCGCGAGAAAATTTTGATAGATTGCCAACGATTTGCTAAATTTCTGATAGTTTGAGAAACATTTGTGATAGAAAGTGAAGCGAGATTGAAAAAATTCTTACGAAAATGAAGAATAAAATATACTTTCCACCATACACGTATCTGTAGACTGAAACATTGGGGGGGGGGATGATTACATGGGCCATCCCCCCTAGTCAGATATCCTATATCCCCCTCATTCCCCCCCCCCCGGGATTTACGCCCATGTTTTAAATCACCTTATAGAGGCCCGTGTGCAGCTTTCTCAATATATACATAAGTTAAAATAAGATGGACTGAAGAGATTGCAAAGGCCTCATGAAAGGCTAACAAGTGAAACATTGGATCAAACGTAGAAAGCAAGCTTAAAATAAGTCTTCAAAACAGTTTGAAAACTAGTGAGTAAACATAGCTTAAAAGGCCTACAGGAAGTGCCATTTTGTCAAGTACATTTTACAGACAATGGAACGCTTCATTGCAATGCAACATCTTTACCATCCAGAGCTTTAAAGCGCCTCAGTCCATGGTTTTAAAATCGGCGTCACCCAGGGTCATTAGATAGGTCCCTAAAACCCAGGCTCTGCTTGAAACTAGGCGGCGTTATACAGTCTTTTCAACATGTACGCCCAAGATTTTCGTTTCTGCTTTTTGCTATTTCTGACTTGCTTAGTCGGTTCCCCAAGCAGTTTTCTCAATGAAAATGAGGGATGTCAAAAAAAAAAAAAAAAAAAAAAAATTAGAACCCCTGAAATATAGCACGAACAGAACGACATCGGTTTTTCAATTATTTAGACGTTAGCAAGTTAGACATTACTAAAACCTCCAATACTCTCATCATGCTTCTGCACTATCCGAAGCCGACTGTGGACATTTGCGAAGACGTTCGTCGAACCCTTGTTTTCCCCTTGTATATGTACGGGCATGTAAAAGATCGATATTAACGACTTTTCAACCTTTTTTCTTTGCTTCGGTTATTGAATGACTGCAATTCGAATTAACGTCCACAAAACAGTTGCTTGGGCTACTCCTATGATAATTGCCGTGCTGGTAGTGGCAATTGTAGGAGGTCTGGTCAGTTCAACTTATTACGTCTATCAAACTATGGTGAGTATATTAGTTTACTATGCAAATTACAGAACATTTTTGCTTTATGAAATTTTGGATTGTCTAAATACGCTCGTGTTTCTTGACTCAGTCTTGAAATGTTACTTCTATACGTCATTGAACACGCTCAAAAAAAAAAACAATTATTGTTTACTTTCATCAACGTAAAGTGTCCTGTACAAGCAGTCGTAAGCTTATATCAATTTGAAAGGCTGATGGATGTTTTGATACCTACAATTGCTGTTTTGTGTTCATGATCGTGATTCTGTTATTTCATTACAGGCATCAACTGCATAATGTACCGTATATCATCTGAGTAGCAATCAATGTAAAGGGGATGGTTCGTAACGATTACAAAAGATTTGCTTCGTTTGCTTTCAATCCTAAGACAAAATACGATGAGGCGTTATCAAATAATATACATGTGACTTTTTACATTCTTAGTGCGAAACGACCAGAAATGAAAGTTCACTATTGTTTATATTTTACAGTAGTTCAGTACCTTACAGTTCCCTGAAAAACTGTCTAAAATTTTTACTATGACTAAGTTGGTTTTACTCGAAGAACCTGATCTAAACTCATCAGCAGCAACGTACAGATGGCGTGTGAAAACAAATAGCAGTTTTGAGCATAGATACTGCGGTCAAAAAATTAAAAGAAGTTTCCGGTGTCACACCTCCCACCTCCCTGAGCTAACACTATTCTCAGAACATGATTACAACTAGGACTGATACGACACAATTAATGATGTCGTGAGGAAGAGGGACCAAAATTCGTAACCCTTGGATGACCCCGGTTTGGAATTTGCAAGATCATTTGACCCAGCCTTTGTTATAAACAAGTCCGCTTGAAAAACTGTCAGTCTCAATGACAACCAAAAAACACATGATCACGTTGGTCATATAAAAGCAAAATTTTTAGTAATCATACATCACTGTCATGTGATAGCATCCAAGAAAAGTTTCGTGTTACCCGCTAACAAAATCCGTCGGAAGCCTTTCTCATGTAGCAGCGACTTCCTGTTTTGGGCCATGGTTTCCTGACATAAGTCCACCTGACGTATATTTTCATTTTTGAGAAGTTCGCATTGCATTTTCTTTCAAACATTTTACTCAGTGTAGATTGCAGAGGTTTAAGGAAGATGTAACCGAGTTGGGTTTAATGCAGAAAGAAATTTTTATCATATGGCCTGTGAGGTATTTTGATATAAGTTAAATTCGCACCATTTGATCCCTTTTTTGATTGCTCACTATCAACAAAACTCTAACTGATTGTGTTAATATTCCTTTCTTTCGATAATTTCTTTTATCTTATCATGTAAAGTTCTCACGAATATACATGGGTTGAAACGAAGGTTATGAAGGCTTGGGGATTGACACAGTATTTTCTTGACACCTTTCATCCTCTTCTTCATCCTTTGTCTATGAGAGTTCATTAAAGTGGCTTGAAACTGTTCTAAATAATGAAAAAGGCTTACAATGTACAACATATGAATAAAACGTCTCCTTTGAATTCCCAGGAATATTTTTCTACTCTGGCCCTTGTCTTGGGTAAAGTTTTTTGTCATTGCTACATAGCTTACATCTCAGAAATGTGCGCAAGTGGCAGCTATACTTATTGGAGAGTTGAAGTGTTTTAAATGTGCATTATAACTGAAGATTATCTATTTCCATTTAGTGGATTCATTTTGTCCCTTCCACGGTGGATGGTACATTAACTTGCTGCGAAAAGATTGCAGAATATGTACTGGTAAGTCATCACATAAAAATAAGTGATCTATCCAAAGACTCAAAAGAAAGCCTTGTAGGTTGTAAATATGGTAAACTGATTGGTGAAGATTTGAAAATGTTTATAGCTCATGTGTTCTATAGCGTGTATTTGAATCGGAAAAAAATATAACTTGTGGAATTTTTTTCCAATGAGACAATGTCATTTTTGAGAAGTTTTTATTCTTGGTTAAAAAATGTGAAATTTATTACTCAATAGCTAAACAACTTCTTTGTATTTCCTTGTTTAAAGTCTTTGCCTTTATACAACACCAAAAATGACTTCGTTTTCAACAAAGATGGAATAGATCTTCTTCGAACCGTAAGCGACGAAATTGAGAATAACAGACACAACAAAAACGTTGGAGTGATTAGTGGGTCTGCAACATCAATTGCTGGAGCAGCAATAACGTTCGCAGGAGCAGGCTTACTTCCCATCACTTTCGGAGGTAGTTCGGTCCTAATGGGTCTTGGAGCATTCATAGGAGCAACTGGAGCGGTAATAAGCGTTGGAAGTAGCGTTTGGCAAGTGATAAACGATAAAAACAAACGTGATAAAGTTGAACCAGCCCTAAAAAGTTTTCTAAGATTTCAAGAAGACTTGGCGGTAACAATAAACAACCTTGCCATAGTATTTAATGTAATCATAAAGAAAAGAGAACTTCGACAACTTTGTAAAGAAACGGCAGTTTCTCGCTTTGTGATAACCCGGCTGGGAGAACTTTTTGAAAGACTGAAGGCAGGACATCACAGCTGCGTACTGAACGGAAAGCTAACGTTGGCTTCCGAGTGTACGACGGAAATGTTGAAAATCTTGGAAAAGGGGATTACGAATACAGCATTTAATGAAACAATGTCCCTGCAGGAGGAGACCTTAGCAGAACAAATAAGCAAAGCTCAGGAGCACTCTTTTGAAAATTTGCCTTCTTCCATTAAAACAGTAGTTAAAACAACCAGGACAGAGAGCGGCAAACCAACTATATTAACTCTCGTGATCATGTCGTTTGCGGATTCCAGTGAAAGAAATGGTGACGTAAGAAACGCTGCCTTTCCACAAGAAGTTGAAGGTACTACCGCATTAGCAGGGAAAGGTGTTGATGGAGCGCTTAATTTGGCATCGAGGGGCGTATTGGTTGGAAACAGATTGATAATGAAAACATTGGATGTAAGTACTCATTGCTGTAAACTCAAAACAGTTTCAGTTTAGTATATTTGAAAGGAATTTCTGATAGCAAGTTTTTACATGATTTGTGATATTCTCGACGGGGAACCTCAAATATGTTTGAAAGTAAACATATAACTTGAGCTCACATATCGTCAGAACTTTTAGGTGACTGAAATATTTGTAATGAAGTTTAATTAATAAATCTGGTTCAAACAAGTAGTTAAGATTTTCTGTCCCCGCTATGAAAATTCGCCATAATGGCCAGCTATTCTCATCTTCATAACTACAAATGATTCTCAGACAAAATACGCACAAGAATAGACTTAATAGGGATTTAGATTTTATAGGCGGCTAAGTGAAACACTAAGTGGTATTTGTACAGTCTCTTGCACGGTATACATGTTTTTACAACTGAAGGAGAACTGGGAATATGCTCGAAATATTTTGTTCTCTATTTTGCTATAGATTTTTTCACTTAAGTTGATATATATATATATATATATATATATATATATATATATATATATATATATATATATATTCACCTTCGACATATATATATATATATATGTATATATATACATATATACATATATATATATATATATATATATATATATTCCTACAGATAAAGTGTCCAAGTGACAGGACAACAAAGTGCGCAATTTTGCGAACAAAAGAGCTAGTTAAAATTGATTAGTTCAAGAGGTCTATGGGGACCTCCTGATGGACCAGCTGGGAATATGCTCGAAATATTTTATTCTATATTTAGCTATAGCGTTTTTTACTTACGTTGGCATGAAAATGTGCATTTTTTGTACGTTTTCTTTCTTGTGTTTTACATTTTGCCAACACACACTGATCACTGTATCGAATAAGTTTTTGGATCACGAAAACCTCCAAGGTTATCCAGTAGCCACGTATATCAATCCCTCATCACCATGCTCGTTACAGGACTTGGCCATTAAAGCAGCCATAATGTGCCAAGGTTCTGACTGTGATCGTCTAACTACCGAAAACCGGCTTAACCTGAAGCTCGGAACCCTCTCTCCACATGGTCTTAACGTTAGGATGGACCTTACAAAACTTACTCCTTTTTGAATTCCCTTTTTACTAGTTCTACTCTGTCTCCATACCGTAGTTTTCTCCTCGTGTTCCTTTTTTCAACCGGTTTGGACGTGCTCGATTTTAATGTGTATTCCCTACTTCAATTTTGTTGTTGTTCAGCTTCATTTTTGCCACCCGCCGGAGGGTTTATACCGTAAGTGTCCTGGAATTTCCCGCAAACTTTTAAGGGCTCCTTTCTACTTTTAAAGACACACACACACACACACATATATATATATATATATATATATATATATATGTGTGTGTGTGTGTGTGTGTGTGTGTGTGTGTGAAAATAAGAAGTCACCAGACGCACTACATACTAAGAACAATCAATAAAAAGTTCTATTAAAACCAGTGTTGTAGTACCCGTACCCGTACCCGTACTCGAGTACAAGTTTCCGTACTCGTACCCGTACCCGTACTCGTGACCTGGTACCCGTACCCGTACTCATGGCCTGGTACCCGTACCCGTACCCGTACTCATGACCTGGTACCCGTACCCGTACTCATACCCATGCCATGGTACCGGTAAGCGTATCCATACTCATGGACCTGTACTCACACTCATCGTCCAAATTATAAACTGTACTCAACTGTCAACTACAACAAAGGCATGTTAAAGTTTTAATGTTTAACTGTACCATGTGTCTCAGTATTGGACTCTTTATTTAAAGGAAATATGCAGTCACTCTAATTTTAATTGGTGTACCTATAGGTGTTCTATTTCCTGAATGGCTCTTTTCAATCATGTGACTTTTTTGTTATCACACTGTTAAATTAATGTAGAATAACTCCTTAAGTATATGTTACCTAACATATCTGCTTATTCCCTTTAAAGGCAATAGGCAGTTGTCTCAAAATTGTTTTAAAAATCAGCAAACTCTTGCAGATCTTCTCTTGTTTGCCTGACAAGTACCTCTGAAGATGTTTTTAACATAACTGTTACAAACAAGAGGTAAAGAAAGGAGTTATTTGCCATGAATTTACCAATTTAGTAACAAAACTATCATCACATAATCAAAACAAGCTATTCATGAATTAAGGAGACAGGGTATTCTGATTGGGGTGACTGCATTTTCCCGTTATGAACTGGACTCATGCTTATGTCAGGACGATGCACGTTGTAGAACTGGTTGGCAACATACAGTGATACTGTATTTGCTGTTCATACACGGTATAATGCATGTACATATTCATATTGTACAGTGGGTAGTTCAAATTAAAGTTTGAACACTGCTTATAAATGTCCATGGCCGTGCACAGCGGCCGCGCTACAGGGAGGTGGGAGAACAGTGGCAGTCCCCCCCCCCCCCTTCCCTCGAAATTTTCAAAACAAATTTTTATCACATGGATCTGAATAATTCCTGACAATTTAAAATATAGGTTGTTTATATTATGCAACTTGTAAGGCATGGATGGTACCATTTCAAGGAATATGGGACAGGCATGCAGGTGCAGGTTGGAAAAAATGTGATTTTTTTGGTGTACATTTCAGGCAAGCATTCTGACTGCTGGTATTTCCATTCTTACTTCCAGGCTGTAGGAAAATTTACTAAAATTATTGTTACAAAGCCCAGCTGGAAACTCTTCTTTGTGATAAAATAAACTAGTATTCGAGCAAATACTGCAGTATATATTTCCCAGGAAAACAATGTTTCTTGGTCATAGAATCCCCCAAAATCCAGAAGAAGTAGCTGTTTGTTTAAGCATTTCACTCTAGAACTAGCTAACCTCCACGGTTGGTATTACATAGCCCTCAGTCAGTGCCCAATATACCACTGTACGCTTGATCAGACTACTACACGGCGCAAAGTGCTAATGCAGCGTAGTGTGTAGGGCCTGACTGAGGACTAGATAATGCTATACTGTACCATCTACAGTATACTATACTGCATAACATGCAGACTAAAAATATAAGACTGCAGTTCATTTCCTTTAGTTCACACCACAGGCTAGATCATTCCAGTCCCCTTCGCAGAACAACTGTTTACAAAATTACAGTGACTATAATGTTAGGCTAATGTTTACCAAAATGAGTCGTCCATGTACTGGTGTATGGTTACTTTATGCACCTAGTAGTAGGGCAGATAAGTGGAAAAATCATTCACTTCCGGAAAGAAGCACCAAAATTTGAAAGATTGTACCTCTTGGGTCCGTCTTTTGAAAAATAGCATTAGCTACGTGAATTTCAAAATGGCCGCCATTTTTCAAGATGGCCGCCATTTTGGCCAAATAATAATATAGTTTGCCATAGATTTTCACTTCCCAGGTTGATTTTATTAATTCTGGTGTCAAATAATAGGTTTTAGACTACAGATAACTCAAATTTAAAAAGCAGAAACCTTGTTTTGGCGGGATTCAGGTCAACCAAGATGTCGAAAAAGCAAAATGGCCGCCAAACTGAACGAAATATTTCAAAAAATTGGCTAAAACATTGTAAATTTCCACAACCCCTAAGCAAAATGATGTAAATCAATGTTTTATAATTAAGACTGGATTTTACAATCCTTGGCACAAGAGCACTGGACAGCCAATATGGCAGAAAAGCACCGAAGAAGTACAAACAATACAGTAAAAATTCCATTAACAAATAAGAAAATAGTTACAAAAAAAAAGCAAAAAAAAAACTCAGAAAATAGTCGTTAAAAATATATTTCGAATGGAAACCCTAAATATCTTTACAGCAGATTGTACATAAAATTCAAAGCATGATCTTTGATATTTTATACTGGACTTCAAACTAACTAAGATGGTGGAAATAACAAAATGGCCGCTAGTATAACGATCATAATGTATAAAAATAATATGAGAAATAATCATTTAAAATACTTTTGATACAGTTGCCCGTAATATCTGACCACGTTTCATGACAAATAATCCAAAAGATTTTTTTAAATACTTCTTTTGGATTCAGGTCAACCAATATGGCGGAAAAGCAAAATGGCCGCCAATGCAATAATTATGTCAATATGTTATAATAATAGGAAAAATAATTATTAAAAAATACTTTATACATAAGTAAACCTAATCTGTGCCCATATTCTATTGTAAATATTCAAAAGGTATTTTTTTGGACATTTTTTGCAGGATCTGGGTCAATCAAGATGGCGGAAATAGCAAAATGGCCGCTAATGTTAAAATTTCAATAAATTATAATAATACAGAAAATAATCCTTAAAAATATATTTGTGACAATTGCTCTTTATATTTGGCCACATTTTGAGCCAAATATATCAAAAATATTTTTTAAAATATTTTTGTTGGAATTCAAGTCAGCCAAGATGGCGGAAGAAGCAAACTTGCCGCCGAGTGGTATAATTACAATATTTTATATTAATAAGGAAAATAATTTGTAAAAAATATGTTTACCACATTTAAACCCAAATTCTGGCCATAATCTGTACTAAATATTTAGAAAGTATTTTTCTGGATATGTTTTACAGGTTCCAGGTAAATCAAGGTGACACAACTAACAAAATGTCCGTCCATATAATTATTACATAATTACAGTACATTGAAATAATCATTAAAAATATTTATGAAAAATATGTTTGTCACACTTGCTCTTAATATGTGGCCATATTTTATGCCAAATAATATAATACCATTTTTAGATCATTTTTGTTGGAATTCAGATCAATCAAGATGGCGGAAAAAGCAAAATGGCCGCACATTGGTATAGATACAATATAGCACAATAATAAAGAAAATAATCCTTAAGAATATTTTCAACACATTTAAACCTACAGTAAGTCCATATTCTGTAACAAATATTAAAAAAAGTAGTTTTCTGGTCATATTTTGCAGGATCCAGGTCAACCAAGATGGCGGAAATAGCAAAATGGCAACTCATACGATTATGATAATTATCATTAAGATAATTATATGAGAGGCCATTTTGATTTTTCTGCCACCTTGGTTGACCTGGAACCGGTAAAACATGTCCAGAAAAATACTTTTTGAATATCTATTACAGATTATGGCCAGAAGTTAGGTTTAAATGTGTTAAAAATATTTTTACGGATTATTTTTCTTATTAATATAAAATACTGTAATTATACTGTAATTATAAAAGTGGTGGTCATTTTGCTTCCTCCGCTATCTTTGTTGACTGGATTTTCAACAAAAATGTTTTGAAAAATATGTTTAATATATTTGGCTCAAAATATGGCCAAGTATAAAGACCAATTGCTACAAATATATTTTTACGGATTATTTTCTGTATTATTATAATTTATTGAAATTTTAACATCAGCGGCCATTTTGCTATTTCTGCCATCTTGATTGATCCAGATTCTGCAAAAAAAGTCCAGAAAAATACCTTTTGAATATTTACAATAGAATATGGGCACAGATTAGGTTTACCTGTGTATAAAGTATTTTTTAATAATTATTTTTCCTATTGTTATAATATATTGACATAATTATTGCACTGGCAGCCATTTTGCTTTTTCCGCCATATTGGTTGACCTGAAACCAAAAGAAACATTTTAAAAATCATTTTACAGTATTTGTCATGAAATATGGCCAGATGTTGAGGGCAACTTTGTCAAAAGTATTTTTTAATGATTATTTTTCATTATTTTTATACATTATAATAGTTATATTGGCGGCCATTTTGTTGTTTCCGCCATCTTGGATGGGCTGAGGTCTTAAATTACCTATCAGAAACCATGCTTTGAATTTTATGGACAACACTGAATAACGATATTTAGGATTTTCAATTGCAATATACTTTTAATTATTATTTTTTGTGAATTTTTGTATTTTTTTTTTTAATTTTTTCTTATTTCGGGGAGTTTTTACTCTATTGTTTTTACTCTTTTAAACGCAGTCTTAATTGTAACATGTTAACTTACATCATTATGGATTGAGATCGTGGAAATTTACACTGTTTTTTAGACAATTTTTGGAAATATTTCATTCATTTTGGCGGCCATTTTGCTTTTCCGCCATCTTGACTGGCCTGAGTCGTGCCAAACAGTCCCCAAATATTAATATTGGAAGTTTTGTCAAAAATATGACCAAATTATATCCCAAAAATATTTTTAGGAATATTTTCTGCACAAAATTGTGTCTTAAATAGTATTTACAAACGGAAAATGGCGGCCATTTTGAAAAATCGGCCGCAATTTTGAATTTTGAGTGGCTAACGGGCTTTTTCAAAAAAGCAATCCCTAAAGCATGCATGCAAATTTTGGTGCTTCTTTCCACTTGTGAACGATTTTACCAAAAAAATGCATTTATTTGCCCTACTATAGTTTGTTGACAAATTAATTGACGCTCTGAATGAGCTTGCACAGTTTCTTTTATTTCAAGAAATAATGATCCATACATAAAGATGAACCTTGAATAATAAAAACAGCTTACCACAAACCAAGCCGATCGCATGTCAGCTGAAAAAGTGAGCTGTAGGACCCACAGTATTATGCTAACGGACTTCTTATATACATGGACAGAGCATACTGCACTAACGTCCAATGCGTAAATTGTCGCCACCGTACGTACACGAGTAGGCTTACCAATACCTGCTATAGCCTTGTTTGTAAAAGTTTGGACTTGCTCAAGTGGCTCAGCTTCGACAGATTGTGTGAGAAACTTGTAATATTTTTTTGCAAGAATGCAAGCCAGGTCAAATTCACCAAATAGGATGAAGGACTGTAATATTGTTCTTCCATTCATGTTTATATTTTGTCTAAAATGTTGCAGATTCATCGTCAGATTGGGCAAATGGAAGCAAACCGGCAGCCATCTTGGTAAGCCTAAATTTGTTCGAACGGTGGCGACCGTATTGAGCACGTTATCCTCTGTCCATGTATATGGGAAGTCCGTGATTATGCCGCATAGTCACTCTGTGGTACATACACATACAGTGCAGTGTGTAGCGCGCTGAGTATTTGTGTGCAGACGACTGTGGTCTTGCCAACCAAATGCAGCATGCAGTTGCAATTGAGAGACTTCATTTGTTTGTTTACATGTGCATATTTGTAGTGCACCTTCTCAAGCTACTACGCTTAAATGTATTGCCTACATAGCAGGCTGAGCGGCATATTTCCTGATAGTCATAGTATCCCTGGTGTGCGAAACCCTAAAAGAGAGGTTGAGCGAACAGAGTCCACTCTGCAGGAAAATCTGAGTCGTGCGTTAGCTGACTGGTGTTTTAGCATAGTGCAGTAGTTTCTAATGGTAACTAGACGGTTTCCCCGGATACACGGTTTTAGCATGGGCCACTCCCTACCACACAATTTCCATCATCCAGCCAACTTAATACCAAACCTGACAAACATCTCGACTGAAAATTGAATCCTACCATGAATCCTTATACATATGGCTTATATCCTCTAGATTTGCCCCCCACGAAAATTGACTATAATTGGCTTTATAGGTCATTTTGTGTGTTACTTAATTTTGGATTGTCCATGGAGGAAGGTGCTCTGGTGTTACATACACTGGATGGCGGCCAGGTTCGTTCACGGGGCATTGGCTTGATGGGAAACTTTTCAAGGTTGGAATTTTGTGGGAAGGAGAGCAATATGGGGGTTTGAATTTGTCCAGATATCCAATAATTATGGTAGTGCAGTAAAGGCTTGCTACCCATACTCAAAACTGCACTCATGACTTGGTACCCGTACTCATGACTTATACCCGTACCCGTACCCGTACTCATGACGCTGTACCCGTACCCGTTCTCATGATTACTTTTTCCTCGGACCCGTACCCGTACTCATTACTTGGTACCCGTACCCGTACCCGTACTCATGACGCTGTACCCGTACCCGTACTCATGATTACTTTTTCCTCGGACCCGGACCCGTACCCGTACTCATTACTTGGTACCCGTACCCATACCCGTATTCATGACCTGGCACCCGTACCCATACCCGTACTCATGACTTACACCCGTACCCGTACCCGTACTCATGACGCTGTACCCGTACCCGTACTCATGATTACTTTTTCCTCGGACCCCGACCCGTACCCGTACTCATTACTTGGTACCCGTACCCATACCCGTATTCATGACCTGGCACCCGTACCCATACCCGTACTCATGACCTGGTACCCGCACCCGTACCCGTACCCGTACTCTTCACGGGTCCTGTACTCACACTTTAACACTGATTAAAACACGTATGTAAGATGGATCATTAAAATCTTCAATGCAATAAGATGATAAAACTGGTTAAATCGTTAAAGGTTAAATGAGCATAGTGATAGCACGACGTTTCGAAAAAGATAAACTTTTCTTGGTCACGTAAAAAGTACACTGAAGCACAAATTCTAAGAAACATTCACCAAGAAAGAATATACAGGTGGAAAGTCAATGATAATCCTAAGAACTATGAGTGATGTTTTTCATATTCATGCCCACTGGGTCAAAGGTATTTCTTTGAATACCGCCTGAATACCTTTGACCCAGTAGTATGAATGTGAAAGACAGCAGTTTTTGAAAGGTCCCTTTGTTACGATCAGCTTTGAAAATAATATCAACAATCTGAACCTTAAACTGTTAAATGAATCACAGTTAGGAGAAATTGATGATTATGAAGAATTTTTGAGTCTAATTTGTTTCATGTACCAGCCTTATTAAGTTTAAAATCACTCTTGTGCCCATTAATCCTTAAACGAAAATTATTAGACCTACCCACGGATTGCAACTGACAGACAGGACATGAAATAAAGATAACCCAGAGTGAGTCACAACTAGTAGAAGAGTTTTTACATTTAAATTTCTTACCAGAGGAAGTACTCATGACAAAATCAGAGCACACAAGTAAACCACAAATTTGACACCTATACTTGGCACAACAAATTCAAGGGTCAACGGCCATGTTCAAATTAATTCTTCTTGGGTCAAAAAGTTTAGCCCGACATATGGACCTTTTAAGATTGGAAAGTTGGCTAAAACTCATAGCTGGGGCAGCAGGGACAACTAACCCTTCAATATATCCGACTGATATAGCAGTGGTAAAAAGTAAGAATCCGCTAAATATCATGTAAAGCGGGGTGGTGAATATACATACAAAAAGGTCGAAAAGTTAGTAACCTACATTTACAGTCGAACTTACCACGTTCGACCTATACATACATACATACACACATACATACATACATACATACATACATACATACACACATACATACATGCACGCACGCACGCACGCACCCACGCACGCACGCACGCTCATACATACATACGGTACATACATACATGTGTGGAGGAGGAGAACAAAGCATAAAAAGGAAGAAGGTATGAGGGGTAGGATCAGAAGGAACAGCAGTAGGATCCAACGGGTAGTTTACGGCTTTGCTATTGAAGTCAGAATGGTAATTCTTTAATGAATATACTCTCCTTAACTTTTCTGATTGTGTTGTAAATGGTCGTGAGCCATATTGGTACATTTTTTAGAAGAGCGCGGTACTCGCGCTGTCCCGCTTCCTAATGCGAACACTGACTGCTGTAACAGCTAAAGGCCTGACTATACCTCAATTTCATTAACAGTTGTGAGGTAATGACAGATAGTTGACTCCCTCAATATACCCTCCTCTCTCATTTTCTTATTAAGTCTTGGATCCGAAATATGTTGCCTGACTGACATTATGTGAACTGAGGCAGTTCAACTCCCTGGTAACAGTTTTCATTCTTCCCCCATGATGAATGCCAGTATGCTAACCAGTGTTGCCACTCCTAGGTTTTTTTCACTAGATCTGTGTTTTTTTAGGTTCATCTGGGTTTCTGGGTTTATTTTTTTCAGAAAGGTACAAATCTGGGTTTTTTACAGTTTGTAGTGGAAACTCGAACATTTCATTGCATTTCACAAGTTTCATGTGAATAAACGTTCGTAAAACATCTGAAATATACTGAAAAGGCCTGATTCTGGAAGAGGAAGATAGTTTCTCAGTTCATAGTTCGTATTCATGACCTAGGCCTCTAGCAGGGCTGCGTGTTGCAAAACATGTGCAAGACATGTAACGTAACACACCGCCCCAGTCGAAGGGTACCGTACTTTCGTATCTATTCTACATTGGGTAAATGTATGCGCACATACACATTTTTGAAACCACGGTATAAACTTGTAGGACCTAAGATGTAAATATCTATACGGTGGTTGGTTGCACTTTAATATATGCTGCCCTGGAACAGTACAGGTCAAGACCATGTGCCCGTCCATGCGTGATTCTGTCCATGTGCCCGTCCATCCGTGATTCTGACTCTGAGGGTAGGGGATGGATGTTGGATAAAACATGCCGCTACCAGTACAATTGAGTTATATGCCTGTGTTTTGGTAACTTCAGTCTAACACCTAAGAGCTATAGAAAAACAACCTTACTGAGAAGCCGACTTACAGCAGCCTACAATGCATCCCTGTAATGTAGGGGGCCTATCTTCCTGTGAGTTCAGCAGTCCATTCCACTGTTGATGATTGCGAGTTAAGAAGGATGAGGGTCAGAACTTGCTCCAGGTTTACAAATTTCTCTCTGAAAATGAATCTTTAATTGTCATCTTGTATAGCTTCAGGGTGATTCTCGGGTTCGAGGTCATGGTATGAAGCCTGCCAATTGTTTTGTAAGGTTTAATATAAGGAAGTTCCGCTCTCACGTAGAATTGACCGAATGAGTGGACAACTCTGCCAGATTGGGTAGTTAAGTACGCTCCTTACCAAAAACAGTCAACCAGAGTACCAGACCAACACCAAACGAGCCAGTAAAATTAGATTCTACCACAATCATGGAAGAACTTGCAGTTCAACACTGACAAGTCTCTGATTTTACTGGACTCGCTTGATGTTGGTCTGGTTGGCTGTTTTTAATAAAGGGTTTGGTCTCCAAGGCATCTTATGGGGACTTAATAGCCAGCCTCCTTTGCTCTTTTATTTAACCTTACGTTATGAATGTATACACGCACGTACCCCAAATAACCGTGACTTTCCCTCCATATGCAGCTGATCCACACAACAGGACTTGCTCCTATTCAGCCAATAAACACCAAATAAAAAAGAAAAAAAAATACAAAAGAAAATTACATATTTTCCGCCGCAATAAAAACCCGGCCGTTTACCTTTGATTTTATCCATCATGTAAAGGTAATGCATCCTGTAATTACGTCTTTAGTCGGACTTTGCAGAAGTTATAGCTGATCTGGGTTTTTATTTGGCAATCTGGGTTTTTTTAGGACTCAAATCTGGGGTTTTTCGTTTTCGTTGAGTGGCAACACTGATGCTAACCATTCATTAGTTAGTCACTGCTGTAAATGACTGTAATGAATACAGCTTATACCCATGTGGAATTGTATGTTATTACAGTGTAATCCAGTGACAGGGTCTATTTTAACAATTCATTACTCACACTATACTGCCATATGCCTTTCATGAATTTTTGTACTCTGAATTAGCTAATTGGAATTAAACGCCTGTATACTACTGTGACAGGTTTATAAATACTGCTGTGACCACTGATTCCTTTCGAATTTATAGTCCATATACAGTATTTTTGACTCTTCTACTTACCATTGACCAGCAACTTATTGTACACAGCACTTTGTCTGTAAGGCCTGTGGAAGTGTACTGCATATTGTACTGCGTGAATAGTCATTTACAGTGTATGCCATACTCTGGCAGAAGCTCATTGTGATTGGTTAATGAGATTATGTGGATTAGAGACGGCTTTTCAAATGCAAAAATACTGTTGTTTGAGATGTATATGCATGCACAGCTGCAAGGTAGACACTGTACAATAGAGCTTGCACTGGGTAGTGTTGTACTGTTAAGGCTGGTGTGCAAGTTACAATTGAAACAGAAATATAGCAGTTGGTAGCATACAGCCAGGAGTGAAGTTGTGCAATCATGAAAGTATTGGGTAATATTTCCATGGTGCAATTCTGTTGTTGTAGTTTTTAAATATCCTACACTTAAGGAGAGTGCCAGGAACCTTGTTAAACAATTTTACTCTGCAAGAAATTGAAGACGTGTGGTAACACTTTGTTTCCTGTCAGTACTTTCAACTTCAATGGACTATTTTTTTGATAGTTTTATACCACTGTACTGTACCACGAAGATGCATGTTAATCAGGGGTGTAGATTTCTTTTCAAACTTTGGGGGGGGGGGTGGGGGGAACTATCGCAAATGTGGAAAATGTGCACGCGAAGCGTGCACGGCGAGCGCTAAGCGCGAGCCCTTTACGGGTGGGGTCCAGGGGCCCGCCTTAGGGCCCCTGGTGGGGTCCAGGGGCAAAGCCCCGGTGGAGGTCCAGGGGGCGAAGCGCCCGGAAGCTCCTGGGTCTTAATGTCTCAGAAGTGCCAGGAAGACTGTTTTAAGGGGTTATTTTCAGTGGTAATGTTCTTTGGTAGGCTATTGGTATATTCATGCATTTAGGAAATAACCTACTATTTTGAGCACAAAACTCGTTGATTAGCTGCACTGGATTGAAATTGTACAAAAGCAACAATGTCCTGTTAAGCTTAAAAGGCAGGGATCAACATATAGGGTCATACCAGACAACTGGATTTTGAATTCGGAGATCATTGCAAGACCTGCAAGCTAGTTGGCTTGAGATCAGTGGCGTCGCCAGGTTTTTTGTGATTGGGGGCCCATAGATGATGTCGTAATAATGCCTCAGTTCCCCCAAGTCTGCTTAAATTACACCTGTATTTATCATGCGTTCCTGCATTTGCATGCAGCAGTTTTGATCTTTCGTTTATCACTACATAAAGGTGTCGTCCTGGGGAAGGGGTTTCCCCTCCCCTTTAAGAATTTTTTTATTAATTTAAGGTCTTTTAGATACAAAGTGGTGCTATCTTTGGGATGTTTTTGGAACTGATCTTATATGGCCGGAAAATGTCCATAATTTAGTGAATGTTAATTTTTGGTAAGGTAAAAGAGGAGAATATGTTGTCTATTATTAGACAGATACATTGTCAACAAATTTCCTGAAGCCCCCTCCCTTCTGTCTATTTTACTGCCTTCAATTTCGGGAAAGTTTTTACACCAAAATATGTGAGTGGAGTCCACAGAAACATTCTTGAGTTATTACGAAATATGTCCTTTCCTTCATTGTGCATTGTTAAAGGGCATCTAAGGCTAGCAGATACCTGAGTAGGACCTCCTGAAAGCTCTGCATTAATCATGATATTAATTTGGGGGGGGGGGGGCGATTAAATAATGCGTATACTATCTGACATCCAAATGATAATAAAGAGTACGACGCCGAACACTTTACAACTATCGTACTTTTACTACTTTTGAACTAAAATCCGGACGAACAGCTGCCAGCAATGAAAAATGAGAGGGAGGGAGGTATAGGTGCAGGGAGCGGGTGATATTATAGGTGTAGTAAAAGGGGTGAAGGACTAATAAGAGCGTTACAGAGTGCTGTTTTCGTCATAAGTGTATTAACAATCACCATCTATACCGATAATTGCTCAGCGCGAACTGGCGAAGCTCTGGTAAATTTTTTTTTGGAAAATGTATAACGGCAGATACGTACTTCCAACCTTCAGTACATCATGCTATATATTAGATTGAAAGATCCCATATTGGTGCAAGATCCCCCACAGATGTTTGAAGATGTATATCTGTTCTTCGGAAAGTGTCGTGATCAGAGCAGTTGATCGTGTATTATTACCTTAATAATGGTCATGACATGGAGTGTAAACAGTGACGAATAATATTTCCATTAGAAAACCTGCATTCAGACTCTACATCGAGACACTTTCAATTGCCCAACAAACCTACATGCCACTGCCATAAGCCAGTCTTTTACCTATTAATTCGTAAACTTTCAACATTTTGCTGCTGTGCTTCTCCGAAAGTTGCTATCGGAAGATATTGATAATATGAGTGACACTGACGTTAGGTTGGAAACGATTTGCTAAAATTCTGATAGTTTGAGAAACATTTGTCACAGGAAGTGAAGCTAGATTGAAAAAATTTCTTACGAAAATGAAGAATAAAATATACTTTCCATCATACACGTATCTGTAGACTGAAACATTGGGGGATGATTACATGGGCCATCCCCCCTAGTCAAATGTTGGGGGATATACCCCCCATCCCCCGGGATTTACGCCCATGATGTTAATACGTATTAACATGCATCTTCGTGGTTCTGGCAGGGAGTTGTTTTCCGAATGTTATTCGGATAACAACTCCTTGGTTCCAGTATGAGTGGTATTAGTTCAATGTTTCTAGCTGCCTGAACAGTATGTGGAGAGAAACTTAAATGTGAGGCATGTATGTGGAAATTAGAACCAAGCTATTTATCCTTACAAATTGGATGTGGAACTATTATGACATTCAGTACATCCAAGACTATGCTTGTCACTAAATATACTGTTTTTTGCATCCTTGATAGCTGAAAGGTTAAATGTGTTAGAAGGGCAAAGGAGTGCATGGCCATGCATGTTCTTATCAGGGGCATCCCACGAGACCGAAGGACCACGAGACCGAAAGACCACGAAACCGAAGGTGCGCGAGACGGAAAATGAGAAAAGGTTCGCGAGACCGACAATTTAAGAAAAATTCCTCAGAAGTATCAGTCCGCCGTACTTCTACGCTCCCCGTTAAGTAAATGCTGGCACTCTGTCGTATTTAACTTTTGCAAACTAGTGCGTTACCCTTGGAATACCACCCTTCTTGTATTAAACGTTCCGGTCTCTCTAGCGGATTTTCAATTTCAGCCTCGTGAAACGTATTTGATTTCGGCCTCGCGGACCTTCGATCTTGCGAACCCTATTTCATTTTCGGCCTTCACGGACCTTCGGTCTCGTGAATCCTATTTCATTTACGGTCTCACGGACCTTCGGTCTCTTGAACTCTATTTACTTTTCGGAAATAGGGTTCATTTCGGTCTCGTGCATTTTCGGTCAGCCATATTGTCATATATAAGTCAACCATATTGGTTATGAAATTTATGGTACGCAACATGTGCCCTGTGTACAAAAGTGTTGATCAAAGCTGAAAAGTTTTCGTACCTTTTTTAAGAAGAATGGTACGCTCTTGATGATGGGGAAAGTTGGTTTCGTAACGGCCAGAAAAACGTCATGGCAAACGGTTTTGTTATCGATTTCCAATAAATATATACCTTAGAGCTAGATGGGTTTCTGGAATTCTTCAGTAGAATTGTCAAACTCTGATGTCCACATACAACACTGAGTAGTGTTGACGTCATATCCTCTGAGCGATTAAAGATATTACGATAGCGTTTTTTTTTCTATGTGAGCGTTACATAGCATTTAAATTCAACACATGTAGCCTACACGCAGGTCTACAAGTACACTCCGGTACAATCGATCCCTAACAGTTAACTTCAAAGAAAAGAAGGAAGAAAAATCAAAACATATTTTCCACTCTGATCGATATTTTGTGTACATAGTGTAGTTTGTTGGGGGTGCAGTAAGCCTTTTGACGTCCTAAATGGCAGCACAGGCAAGACCGGAACCATTATGACGTCACGTGAAGAACCTTTTTACAGCTTTTTCCGGTCGGTTGCACGTTTAAGTCTACGTGCTCTTGCGAAGGCAGTATGTGTAACAAATCATATACCGTGTCTAGCTAGTTTCATTGATGTCCTCTAATATGACGTCAGCGTTACGTCAATGTATAGGCTCTGTAGGCAGCTCAGACCCTAAGCCCTACATGTAATCAGAGGGGAATTAACAGCGCTAATACATGAACCCGCTCATCTGTCATTCAAAAGTAAATTGATAGCGGGGAATCAGCACTTCATGCAACACTATGTCAGACCAATGTCGAAGTTGAGAAGAGGGTCAATGTGGGTTGGCTACTCTACCTTTTTCAACATAAAACGTGGCAACATTAGTGGTTTAGAAAAATCCAAAAGTTTCTTTCTGGCATAGAAAAATATGTACAATTATATGCGAGAGGTTCAGTGGTAATGTGACTCTTGCCAGCGTGTTGAATTAAGTGTGGAGGGCGCTAAGTCAAGCAACTCCGTGGATTGCCATCTTCTTGCAATATTTCGATTCCTAACACGCATGCCCCCTAAATTTTTACTACAATTATCATAATGTAATAAAATACACCCATTTACAGAAAGATATACCTTTTAAGAACCTCAGTTTCTTTCCTAATATAATCTGTACCGACAACATTGCAACGGCTTAAAGGGGCTAATTGAGTCGGTTCATGACTTTCGTGATTTTTTTGCTACACGTGTTGAGTTTTACTCACATATTGATGGTAAATGATCAAACTTTGCGATTATATACTTTTAACATACAATTGAAACGGTAATGCTAGGGTAATTAACCTTTAAAGTCAATTATTAAAAATTCGTGACCAGACCCCTTTTTAAAATTAAGTATAAGGCCTACTCATACGCAATTCCCCATGTTCAAGGACAACCAATGTGTGAAGCTTACGAATTTGATTGACAAGCTTGCAACTGCTCTTACAAACAGCTGTTGTGATTAGAGTTTCAGCTGTATATTGTATGTGTTGTATATCCAAGAGAGGACGGTCTATCAAGGGCTTGGACTATCAATACAAACTTCAAGCTAACAAGTTAACAAAAATTACAACTTTTTCACGGTTTTTTTTTTGGGGGGGGGGGGGTAATTATAGGAAGTGATACATGAATAATGAGGCTTATTATAAGCATTACTCTTCACAAATAACATGGATATCAACTCAATGTGTCCCATTAAGAACTCTTTGGGAGATGTACAAATGCTTTATTACACTACCGTTAGTTTATACCTATGTTGTTAAGGCCGATTCATACTTCCAACTTTTCACGCGCTATAAAGCTATGAGAGTCATATATGGTCATGCTTTGCTCTTCAGGGCCAATCACTGACATACTTCAGAGCTACTTCCACAGCTTTCTAGCTGTAGTATGAACCACCGTTTGTTTGTTCGTTCGTCGAGTTGGTTCGTTCGTCCAATCTTTGTCTCTTTTTCACGTTTGGCCGTTTGCTCGTTCGTTAGTTCATTTATTTGTGTTTGTACGTTATCAAATTATACATTCAAAAACATCTAATAGAATAATACGTATATTATACTACATTCTTTTTGTTTGCGCATCGTTTTATTTTTCACAGCTTAGTGATGACGCTATTCGTTTAACCACAAACGTCACGAAGATGGCAAAGGCAGTCACCGTCGCAGGAATTATCCTTGGCGCTCTCGGTGTTGCTGTAGATGTCGTGTTCCTTGGACACGCAGTTTACGATCTCTTGAAGAAAGAAAAAGGAGAATCAGCACAAGCTTTGTCAGACATTGCTAATGTAATGGAAGAAGTCAATTATTTGTCAAATCGTAAATCAAAGATTGTTTCTAAAAAAGTTTAATTTACTTTGTTGGATTCAGGTTCACGAGAACACTTAATAGGCCCATCGATGAACCTATTCCAAGGTTGATAGTGGATGGACATCGATAGGATTCGCCTCTTTTTCAACTTTTGACCAGAAGAGAACAGAGTTTACAAATCGTTGGCAATGCGAGTCCCTGGACCGTCATTTAATGTCAACTATCCAAGAGAATATCCCGTCTTAAGCCTCATTTTCTTAGGCTGTAATGGATGAGGGAGCCCTTTGATGCACTATTGATCTTTCAAAATATAAGTAAAGTTCCTACTCCCTTTCTTATTTAAAAAAATTAACTTTAGGGGAAGCAGTTATCAACCATACCAATATTATCAAAACAGCTGGAGTGAAGATAAGTATAACTGACACAAACCAAATGCAGGCCTTGGAGATGCACAAAGCTTCCAAGATTTTTGTCAGAGCAGGGTGCTATTAGGAAGGAGACAAACAACCAAATCTGTCAGAAAATAAGTGCTTAAAAATGATTTAACTCATTCAGGTTTCAAAATTTGATTGGCAGATCTCTTTGTTCCTATTATCTAGCCTTGTTGACTTTCCCCCTCCTAATAATGATCTGCCCGTTTTACACCCAAGAAATCGTGAAACAATTGCCTTTGTAAAAAAAAGTACTTTGATCTAAACGACTCTCAGTGAAAGTTTAAATAATGTACTTTCTTTGTGTCCATACGAATTTGATGCGGCGTCTGCTTCAAGCATTGTTCAGGCCTATACCAGTTTTTCCAATTTTGGCAAATTTCCTCATCACTTAGAAACATACTCGAAATGTATGTCGTGTGGAAAGACTTAAATAAAGTTAACAGAAATGACATGTATTGCGACCAATAACGACAAAAGGATAAAATTACATATGTTTTTACCACGCACATTGCTTCAAAATGTAGAATGGTGGGTCTCCTTCCTGAGAGCTCCCTGGTCAGATTGAACAGCTACAATACTGTACAGGTTCCGTTTTGTGACAATCAAAAACAACAAAAGAAAGCATTACAGTGCTCCATGGCTTACTTCTGGCATTCTTAAATCAATTAGAAATAGAGATAAATTGTAGAAGAAGTTTCTGAAAGCACCTATCCCAGATAATGGGCTTATTTTTCGAAAGTGCAGGAACAAGCTGAACCATATTATACGAGCTGCAAAAATAAAAACCTAATTTTGGTTTCGATGATAAGAGAAACCTATGCATTCGTGGTGGCGTATGTGTGCACTCACAGACACCTCCTTAGCGGGTACATAGGCAGCCGGCGAGACCTCCGCTCTTTCACGTCTTTCCTAGCTCACGCGCGGCTGCACGTGCCTGCCTTGGCAAGCAGCCCGCCCTCCAGCACGTACGTCTGCTCGGTTAGTTGGAGGTCAGCCAGGCTAATGGGGAAATCCCGTGAATTCCTTACCGGGTCCTTGCCTACTACCCCGTAAGGCAATGAATGTGCGTATGGGTGTATGTATGTGTGTGTATGTGGGTTTGTGACACTTTGCTCGTTAGCACGATATCTCAAGAAGGGAAACTTTGACGGTTCTCAAACTTGGTACATAGATGCCTTATATTAAGAGAAACGACTCAATTGTTTTTGGTGGAGGTCAAAGGTCATCTGGGGTCACCGGAGGTCAAACTCTGAAAACCTTGTTAACATAATATCTCAAGATAGGAAGCATGGATAAATTTCATACTTAGTATGTAGATGCATTATGGTAAGGGAAAGAACCCTATCGTTTGTGATGGGGTCAAAGGTCATCTGAGGTCACGGGGCTCAAATGCTGAAAACCTTGTTAACACGATATCTCCAGATCGGAAGCTTGGATAAATTTCATACTTAGAATGTAAACGCGTTATGGTATGAGGAAGGACCCTATTGCTTTTGGTGGAGTTCAAAAGTCTTTTGGGGTCACCGGGATCAAACCTTGAAAACATTTGTTAAAATGATATCTCAAGCTAGAAAGCTTGGATTGATATCATATCTAGTATGTAGATGCTTTATGGTAAGAAAATGAACCCTATCATTTTTGGTGGAGGTCAAAGGTCATCTGGGGTCACTAGCGGTCAAACACTGAAAACCAGGTTAACACGATATCTCCAGGTAGGAAGCTTGGATAGGTTTCATACTTAGTGTGTGGATGCGTTATGGTGGGACAATGAACGCTATCAGTTTTGGTGGAGGTCAAATGTTATCTGGTGTCACCGTGGGGTCAAACACTGAAAACTATGTTAACACGATATCTCCAGGTAGGAGGCTTGTATAGAATTCATACTTGGTATGTGGATGCATTTTGGTAAGAAGATGAAGCCTATCATTTTTGGTAGAGGTTAAAGGTCATCTGAGGTCAAACACTGAAAACCTTGTTAACACGATATCGCCAGGTAGAAAGCTTGGATAGATTTCATATTCAGTATGTGGATGCGTTGTGGTAAATAGGTGAATGCTTTCGTTTTTGGTGGAGGCCAAAGGTCATCTGGGGTCACAGGGGTCATAAAGCAAAATTTTATTCCCAAGATTGTCTCATGGGTTCACCAGAAGTCAGAAAGCAAATTTTCCCAAGAATTCCCAAGATCAATTAAGAACCTAAAATTATTTTTCCAACATGTTAAGATTGCACTTGACCAGTGACTGAAAGATATGGGACATATCATGGCATTATTTGGAACAGAACATATATCATCGAAACCTCAATGCATTTTTGCATTCTGGTTATACAAAAAATCCGTAATTACAGTAATGATAGTAAAGACGCTTGAAAGCAATTAATGGTTTCCTTAAAAAAGGGAAAGTGTCCCCGTGTGACACCCTTTAGAAGGAGGATCAAAATATTACCGACCCTAGCATCATTGCTGATGTATTCAAGAAATTCTTTGTAAATCTTGGACACTCCCTAGGAGAGAAGATCCCAGCAGTGCCTTTCGATAAAAGCTGCATGGACATTTCAATCCCATGTATCCCTCTTTCTTGTCCCAACATCTCAAGCTGATTTGCCAAAATTGCCTATGCGTCTCTCTTATTTTAAGAAACCTATACGGATATCCATGTTTTTAATACTTCATTTAATACTGGTATTTTTTGCGACCAATTAAAGATTGCCAAGGTCATCCCTGTCATTGAGAAATGGAAGTGCCGATACATTTTGTAACTACCGTCCCATTTTTATACTGTCTTACTTCTCCAAAATTCTGGAGAGACTAAGTATAACCGATTGCACTCATTTTCAGAAAAAATATTACATTCTGAGTCAATGTGGTTCTCACTGTCAATATGGTTTTCGCTCTGGACATTCCAGGGAGTTGGCACTAGCTGATGCCGTTGACAAGCCTTTTTTCAATATTTAACGCAAACAAAACTCAATTGGTGTGTTTCTTCACTTATCAAAGGCGTTCGACACGATGAGCCATGATATTTGCCCACAAAATTATCGCATTATGCTGTAAAGGTGCGTTTACACCAAGATCGCGCGGTTCCCGCGGCGTGAAACTTTGTTTCCCGCAAGGCAGAGGGTTCACACACCTCAGGAAAACGGTACGGTTCCCGCCGAGGGCTTTTGATAGCCACTTGCAAAGTAGCCGACGCCAAAGATGATGTGGGACATTTTTCTATTAGAGGAAGAAGGTTCAGAACGAAATGAGTCACACCTTAAAGTTTCGGTTCTAGGCTCCGTATTTAATGACGTTGATGGGTACGGGTCTACAGGCAAATACAGGGACCAGAGGTAGAAGCTTGAAGAAGCTCTGGGGTATTCACAAAACTGCGAGAATTAGAATGAAGTATTTCGGTATCTTAAATGGCATTGAACAGTTAAATAGGCCTTTGCAAACAACCAACCTCCCCATACCATTTTTTTTTACAAATGCCTTCTTTGGATTTTTGATGATGCGGGAGCTTTTTGGACGTATGAAAGTGGGATTATTGCGTTAAACTTTGACATAACCTTCTTCCTCTAATAACAAATCCTGGATGCATGATATCAGGGTAATTACTTACGGCCTTCCAGCAAGAACAATCATCACAGAATTAACTCCGAAGGTCCTAGTGATGGAACTGTATGTGTAATCTTTTTTTTTTTTTTTAATATTACGGAGTCTTCGAAGCAGCACCAACAAGTGATTTGGCAAAGTAATCTTCCAAAAAGTTAGCAGAAATGAAAACGACTTAATTTTTGCTCAGAAATAGCCACCCCGCAAAAACACATATCAAGTTAGGTTAGATGAGGTTTAACGGCCCAGTTTCCAACCAATTGGTTCACGTCGGGCCGGCCACCGCCTTTTTTTCCAGTTGTGGCTCACTGGCTTGTTTCCCTTACTCCATTGCTTATGCGGAGCATCACGCACAACGGCAGTAGGTTCCATTTTTAAAGTCTTTGGTATGACTCGACCTGGGAATCGAACCCATATCAAACACATATCAAATCATACAGTGTAGGGGTAGAGAAAGTACTCTAAAGTAACCTAACCAAGTTGAACATCAGAAATCAAAATCTTTTGCTTTTTCACTTTATATGTAATGCCTAAAAAATATTGCGTCCCCAATTAGAACTTATTTTGTAAAATAAATTTGGATTGTTCTCTCAGTTTCGACTATCAAATAGTAAACTCTCCAACGTCCTTCTAAGGACGCCCTGCAGTTTGCACTGCACAACAATGAAAAATCCAAAGAACTGTGTGCTAAAAACCTTTGTTACAATTGTTCTCCAAACAAAAATCGTGCGGCTCCCGCATTGAAATCAATTAGAGATGGATCGATGCGGGAGCCGCTGCGTTTCCCGCTAAATGTTTTTCACAACGCGATTTCTGTGTAAACGGTTACATAGAAATATGTACAAGCCATTTGCTTTGCGGCTACCGCCCCGCAAAACCCAGCACATTACGATTTTGGTGGCTAACCTCGTATCAAAAGTTATCCGACTTCACTGCAGAAATTCCCTACTTTTAACCAATGTGCACTCAACTTTTCTTAAAGTGTAATGTGGTGATCCCCAGGGTTACATTTTGAGATCTTTACTTTTTATTACCTTTGTAAACGGTATCTGTAATGCCTCTCATTCATGTTCCTTGGTACTTTTGATAAAACCAATACATATTTTCACAGACCTTAACAACAACTTGAAGAAAACTGTAAACGATGAATTGTGTAAATTTTTGTAAATGGTTTGTGTCAAACAAATTATCGCAGGTCGTAAAGAAAAATTTCTACGGGTTATTCACCACAGATGGAAAAGTTCTAACTTCTCCCTGCTTCAACAAATACCCCTCCCCGCCTCAACATATGAATGAATAATATTCCCCCCTCTGAACTAAATTGCACCAGGTTCTTAGGAGTATACATCGACAACAAGCTTAGGTCTCGAAGGGTGATCACGTAAAGTATGAACAATTTTCAAGAGATGTTGGTGTTTTGTCTAAAATTTACTTTGCTCCAAGGTTTATTTAAGTATAATTCTACATCGTTTCGTATTTTCGTACTATCAGATCCGGCACCTCTAAATCTAAGCTTAATAAATTGGTTATTCCTCAGAAAAAGGCCATTAAGCATATTTCTTCTGCACTACGAGACGGGACCAGTGATCTCTTTGCTTTCTTGAATTTGCCTAAATTGTCTGACTTGATTTCTATGAATCTAGTAACATTCACTTTCCGTTGTTTGAACAAACTACTTCCAGTTTCTTTTTCTTCTTGTTACGCAATCAACAAGTCTGTTCATAACTACCATACTAGACAGTGTAACATTATGTTAAATTATTTAACTCAAAAAGTCTAAAATATCGATCAATCATAATTTGGAACACTATACCCCAGAAGTATCAGCTAAATCCATCAGTTGCTTCTCTGAGGAATGGCTAAATAAGATAATTTATAAGGAAATATAAATGTCGTAGTTGGATGTGGAATGGGGCAGTAGGGTTTTGAGTTCGTAGGTTTGGTAAGGTACGCATTTTCACCTTTACTTTGTTTTCTACTTTTCACTTTTTTCTGCCCAAAAGGGTTTTTAAGAGTATTTCCTTTCTCAACATTCTTTCATTGTTTTGATATCTACTTTATTTATTACTTTCATATCTTCTGTTGTGATAAAAGATTAATGAAATGAAATGTTGAACAATTGATCAAACCCCAGTGTGATCCCTTATTAACTTATATGTCAAGCTAGGCTGTATCTTGCCGTCCTCATGCGTAGGAGAACGTGCTTTTGAAAGGGGTCTCAGACACAAAATGACATCATTTGCATCCTTTTCAAGTATGTTTTATGTTGAAACATTTTATTCTATCCAGTTAACCTGGAAGTTTTGTGACCTCTTGAGAAATGTGGTGGGTATATTTGGAACAGAGAAACAAAAATGTAATATTTGTTATGCTCATAATTAATCATTTTCCATGCTTTGATTTGCTGAAATGGATTTGTCATTCTGCCAGAATACGAGACATTATATGCACCCTATCCGGCTTGAAAAAAAATTCGTAAAGCAGGTAAAGAACAGGTTATATGGGGCGGGGGAATCGGTGAACAAATTTAGAAACGTAAGAAAAAGGAAGTCTTTCAGACCTGTCAATGGAACTGCAGTCTGTGTACATGAAACTTTTTGAATTGCATTAAAGTTATAGTATTGCCTGACAGAAATAAACCTGCCTCCCAGTCTTATAACTTTCTTCTTAAGGAAGGAATTTACGTCATAATATTGTCACAAGTAATCTAAATTTTATAAATGAAATCGTAAGCTTTACCTTGCATAATCTCTCTTTATTCAGAATTCAGGGCACAGCACTGCTGTGGTTTGGTAGTACACATTTCTTAAAGCTTCGTGTAGCGAGCATTCACATATATCTCTGTATTGTTCAGGGAACGCTTTATAGTGTGGGTAGGTAAGGGTGAGATCGTAGCACTCGATTAAGATTAAGTTCAGGACTGAGGGAGGACTCCCAGACGACGAGTCACCGCTTTATGCTGAGAGTTGTTTTCCGGACATCAACTCCCTGGCCTTTTAGCCTAAATTTTATTGTCAGGCTGTTGTAGAAACGGCTACTTGGTTTTTGTTGAATCCCCTAGCAGTTTGTTGGACTTTGCCCATTTAGTTACGTTAAAGGTTTGGGAAATGCTTTTGTAGGGCTCGGCCCAGGATTTAAGGCAGAGAAGGTGCCTATAGCAGTTGAACTGTTCAAGAACAGTAAGTTGTGTCTGAAAGATACACTATTAAAAGAAGAGTTATTTTTTGGTTAGTTTTTTGTTTCTCAAAACGGTGCAAAATTGTATTAAAGTTTTTTAATATGTGTTTCTATTAGGTTTACTTTGTAGGAGTCGAACTACTACGTACTAAAGTCACGTTATATGCTATGTATAGAGATCAACTGAAAGAAAGCAAAATGTTATATGTTGATGATGCATGTTGCGTTTATACAATGTGAAGAAATCTTAGATGTTATCTTGTTCTTTTTTTCATTTTCCAGGTTTTCAAACTGTGTTATATAAAATTAAGTTTAATTTTTATATATAACTTTTTCCAGGGTTTGTATGTTGGAACAAAATTCCAAAGCTTACACCTCGGTGTGCTTTTGTCTTTTCGTCTTGTCTAGTGACTCCAGTGAGGGCCAAAACCGTGACAAATATGGTTACACTGTTTTGTTTTTATGAATTTTAAAATCTTGCTTGCAACCCATAGACGCAGAGAAAGAGGAGGCAGTCTTTTGGTTTACAAAGTAGCAGGTTTACTTGGTAGAATTTATGACAACGACTCTTCACGAAATCTTCCTAACCAAGGTTTTCGCTTTGATAAAATGAAATTTCATACTAATGTTTATACAAAGGGTTGTCAATTATGAGGATTAATAATGAATTATGAAAACAAACTAAGCTACGCTCCTGAAGAGAGTTAATATAGGGTTTCACTTTGATTTTATTAAAGTTCATACAAATGATTATACATGGATTGTCAATCATAAGGAATGATGGTAAAATGTAAAACTAAAAACAAATTTGGCCAAGCTCCTGGAGAGAGGTAATAGAAACAGGAGACATATAAACAGCGACGAAACTAAAATCACGTGGTCAGAGCAGGGAGTTGTTATTCCAAAAGAGGTGTAACGGAAAGTTTAATTTATGCTAATACTCTAAGACCCATGAACTTCCGAATAAATTATCAGTGATAAGCTACTTATTCCGTTGATGGGGAATTCTTCCTTTAATTTGTTGGCTTCAATTTGATATCGATATGTTGGCAACATCATTCAGGTCTAGTAATCCTATCGCAATTGGCTTACTCGGGACAATGCTTTGATGAGTAGGTTTACGCCGCCACCAATTAGGGGCAGGTGCTTCAAAACTCGAAACGGCTGTTTCATTGAAATTAATCAACGAGGTCTTCCCCTTCCTATGGAAGGAACGTAATGCAAATGAGCTGCAGAGGCAGGAGTCTATTTTTTCGTTTCGATGATAAGAAAAACCAATGCATTCGTGATGGCGTGTGTGTGTATGTATGTGTGTGCGTGTGGGTGCACCCGCGGTGTGTAACGTGTGCTAGGGGCTTGGTTGCACTCACCAACATGTCCTTAGCGGGACACGGGGCAGCACGCCCCTCGCAGGGCTCGCACGTCTTTCCTAGCTCACGCGCGGCTCGAAACTGCGAGTAGCTATCCGGAAATTCGGCCACTGCAACGAGAAGTCAAGCGCGGCTGCACGTGCTTGCACGGCACCGCAGCCCGCCCTGAAGCGGCCACGTCTGATCGCCGAGATCTCTGGCAGCTCCGCTGCTTCGCAATTCCAGTCAACCTGGATTTACCTGGATTTACCTGGATGGCCACCCTCTCGTCTTCGGCTCACAAGAGTCTGCTTGAGAGAATGGCTCTAAGGGATAGGAGGTCTATTGACCCTTGCAGATCCCGCATTTCATTAGTCTATTCTTGAATATGTTCAGTGTTGGAGCAGTAACAACATTCTCTGGGAATTTGTTCCATTCTTTCCACACTCTGCTGAAATATGAGTTTCTCCTTACTTCTAATCTTACTGCTGGGGGTCTTATTCTTCTCGAATTTCCTCTGATTTTACTGTCCTTAATAAATTCCACAAAATCATCCAGCTTAAGTACTATTTTTCCTTGTGTTATGTTGTAAAGTGTTATCAGGTCCTGGCGCATATGTCGTTGCTCAATTGTCATCAATTTTAATTCTTTAAGTCTTTCCTCGTAAGATTTACTCTCCATTCCTGTTATAAGCCTGGTCATTCTCCGTTGTACTCCTTCTAATAAAGTAATATCTTTTTTTAAATATGGCCTCCAAACTTGAATGCAATAATCTAAGTGTGGTCTTACCAGGGACTTGTATAAATTCAAAACAACCTTGCGATCAAAATTGATGAAGTTCCGTTTGATAATACCCATAACTCTGTTGGCTTTCTTTGTTGATCCTGCACATTGTCTACCAAATTTCATTGACGTATTAACGTACACGCCCAAATCCTTCTCCTCATCACTTTCTTTCAATTCCTTCCCATCCATTTGATACTTGTACTTGGGATTACCATGTCCAAATGCGTTAAATTTCATTTGCCACTTCTTAGTCCATGACATCAATACGTCTAAATCTTGCTGTAGCTGTTGCGTATCCCTTTCATCTCTTATTGGGCATATTATTTTTGTGTCATCTGCGAACTTGCTTAATCCTGACTGTACGCCTATATCTAAATCATTCATGTACATTGTAAAGCAAACAGGTCCTAATACGATCCTTGTACCACTGAGCTTGACACCTCCATCCATTCCGATTCTTTCCCATTCAACACTACTCTCTGCATCCGTTTACCTAGCCATTCTTTAATCCATTTCAATATAGGTCCATCGATTCCATGTGCCCTGATTTTGGTTAAGAATCTTCTGTGAGGTACTGTGTCAAATGCCTTCTGCAGGTCTAAATATATGACATCTACAGGAATACCTTCATTAATGTACCTTACTAACTTATCCCAATATACTAACATATTTGATACACATAAACGTCCCTTTCTGAAGCCATGCTGTGTGTCTAAGAGTAACTCGTTCTTTTCTAAATGCTCTACTATGGCATCTCTGAGTAGCGTTTCCATTATTTTTCCAGCGACGGATGTAAGGTTAACTGGTCTGTAATTTGACACATCTGAACGATCTCCTTTCTTATACAGTGGTGTAATATTTGCTCTTCTCCACTCTGTTGGTATCTTGGCCGTTTTTAAAGACCTCTCAAATATCATTTGTAATGGCTTTGCTATTACCTGTGTCATTTCTTTTAAATAGTCTGGTTTAATATCATCTGGACCTGCTGCCTTTCCCTTCTCAAGACTTTTTAACTTTTCCATCACCATCTCCTCTGTTATATCCAGGTTCACCAACTTACAACATTCCTCATCCGTAAAAAAAAACTGTAGCTTCTGGAATATCGTCATCCTCTCTTGTAAAAACTTTATTAAAGAACACATTTAAGGCATCCACAGTCTCCTCTTCCGAAATTATAACTTCTCCCTTATCATCCTTAATTGGGCCAACTTTGTCTCTTATTTTCTGCTTTGACCTTATATATGAGTAAAAAGTCTTAGGATCCTCTTTAATTTTCTCAGATAGCTGTTGTTCAAAGTTTCTCTTTGCTTGCTTAATTTGAATTTTAACCTGTCTTTGCAATGACTTAAAGTAATTCCAGTCTGACAATCCCTTACCAATCTTATAATCTTGCCATGCTTTCCTCTTTTTCCAAATAAGACGTTTTAGTTCTTTGGTCATCCACTTTGGCTTACTATGCAATTTTCGTTCTTTCTCTGGAACATACTTTTTAACTTGTTGTTTATAAATGTCAGAAAAAACATCCCACATTCTTTGCACTTCCATGCCTTCAAACTCCTGTTCCCAGTTGATATTACAGTATTCTGCTTTCATCTTTTCCCAATCAGACCTTTTCCAATCCCTATACTTCTGCTTTTTTCCATCTGTTCCTCTGACTATTACCAGGGACCATGTGATACAATTGTGGTCACTACTTCCAAATGCTTCTCCAACTTCAATGCTTTCAATCATTTTTTCTTCTGATGCTAAAATAAGGTCAAGTATATTATTTCCTCTGGTTGGTTCTTTAGTAATGTGCTGATGCCAAAAATTATCCTGAACTGAATGTATAAATTTCCTTGAGTTCGCTGTTTCACCTGTCCAATTAATCCAGTCAATATCGGGATAATTGAAATCCCCTACCACTATAATTCTGCTACACTGTGCTGCCCTCTTTAAAGTTGCTATTAAGCAATCCCCCTCCTCTTGATTATTACTTGGGCTACGGTACACTGCTCCTACTACTATGCGTTCTTTACCAATTAAGAGTTGACACCATAATGCCTCCTTAAAATGTCCCATATTCTCAAGTTTTACTGCTTGGATTGACGTCCTTATGTAGATGGCAAACCCCCCCCCCCCTCAAATTCTGTTTTGCCTATCCTGTCTATAGCATTGGAAGTCTTTAATTGCCACTTCACCATCTGTAATATTTTGGTTGAACCAAGTTTCTGTCACTATAACTATATCCAAGTCCAATGTTCTTACATATGCTTGCAACAAATCCATCTTCGAAATTAAACTTCTTGCATTAATATACATGCACTTAATATGTGCTCCATCCTGCTCCCTTATTACAAAAATATTTCTACTAGTACTATTTACACTATTTACACAACTGTTCGCCTCGATCTGATTCCTACTCACTCTCTCCTCGAAAAATCTGCTGTCGGTTCCTAGCAGTCGAGGGAGATTGCAGCTGTTCTGATGTATCGATAAATTTCACTAATTTACCTCTAATGACTTTCAGGTTAGTTTCACCTTTGTTCACTCTCATTTTCATTTCTTCTCGAATTTGCTTCCCTTCTTTCCTTTGGTTATATGTTCAATCTGGACGAATATAAACATTGGCGTACTGAGCTATTTCGTTTAGTTCCTTTGCTCGTTTCAACAGCTTTGCTTTACTCTCTGTCTGTTTCATCTCTATGCTGACATATCTATGGTTCTTTAACCTATTCACTTGCACAATGTGTCCTGGTAAAATGGCAAATTCCCGAAGCAACTGTTCTACCTTACTCTGTATCTCTTCCACTGTATCTTCTGCTTCTGTTAGATTATTTATCACCGCTCTATTTCTCTTTCTCTCTCTTTGCAATGCCTCATTTATTTCCTTTAGAATTTTCTCTTCACCACCAACAATGTAAGGCTGGGATTCCATTGAAATCAGCTTCTCCTTAATTTCTTGGATTTCCCTTTCACATTCCAAAACAGATTCAACCTGACCCTCAACCTGTTCTATGTCCACTTTATTTTTTTCTGCACTTGCCTTCACTTCCTTAATTAAGTGGTCATGACTATCCAACTTTTTCTCCATTTCCCTCAATTTTTTTTCCATTTTTTCCTGTCTCTGGCTCATTTTCAGGATCTCTTGCTGTAAGCCTACTGCATATTTTCTACATATTCTGCACTGCCACGGTATTTCTTTTGTCCCTCTAAATCCAAACTTTTCTATTGCTTTATACAGGTCATTACTAATACCTCCACATTCCAGGTGGTACCAAGTGATACACACATCACAAAATACAGCTTTCTCAGTCTTAATTACTTTCTTTCTACATGCCCCACAATCCTCATCTTCCTCCTTCTCATTTTTACTCTGTCTATTCCTTGTGTTTACTCCTGCCATACTCCCTTAGTACCAACACTTAAATGACAAGCTATAGTAAAAAGTTTAGCACAACTGGTATATTAGGCTATCTGTACAAAGTGCTATCACATGTCTGCATCATGAAAGTCCAAAACTAGACCACCAATGGTGCAAACTTCGACTTCGGCGGATTCAGGATTCTAAGCACGAAAGGGAGAGGACTAACTCCATAAGGGCAAATTCTGCCCTACGTTTTCAACACGGAGACTAAGTTCGCTTGGACAATCCACCCAATATGCCTATATGGGAACACACTTCTTGTCAACAGCCATTTACTGCCCTTCAATGGCATCTCATTCAAGCTGATTCCTTAACAAGAGAAGGGTTGATCTTTGGGCAGTGATTTTTCTGGCAGTCCAAAACCCTGGGTTTATTAAAAAAATATGTGTATCTTTCGTAATTCCTGATTCGATTGTTTAAATTACATCCTGAAGGAAAAAATTAAGCAAATGTCGTAAAAATCCCTAAATGTCGTAAAAATCCTATATTTTAAATCGATACATCATTTCAAAAGCAAGGATATTATTCGAAAGGAAACTGAATCATTTATAAGTAACAGGGGCAACGAAATAGCTCCCCTCATGATCGACTATTGCCATTGCCCTACGTAGCAGGCTGCACCGAATATTCGTTGTTCAGTCATAATTATGTTCGGGAAGCTCCAAAGAGGAGATGAGCAAACAGAGTCCGCTTCGTGGGGTACTATTTTCATTGTTCGAACAGGCGAGCGGCTACTCTGTGGCAGCTCCCTGGTTCGAACTACCCTGTGCAAACACAAGCAAAATTGTAAACAATGCATAGCGTTGTGAAGCTTCGCCCTGTATGTAAACAGATGGATTACTCCAGCGAGTCCTGTGTTTCTTATCATGTACATTCTTATTCGGTACATTTGGCCGAGAAGTTGTTCATTTGGCCAATTCGTATGCAAAATATACAGCGACACTGAATGCCAAATGATTTCGCTTGGCGTTGTCTTGACGGTCTTGGCTTCAGAACGCCAAACAAGTGTTTGCACTTAGCAGAATCGGAAGGCAATTTCATATTGGATTTTCTCCGACATACTTCCATGAAGTGAAATGAAATTTGCAGAGAAGATTACTGACAAGATTTAAAAGCAACTGGCACCAGTTAATTTTTTATTTATGTTCCAATCAGGAGTAAATCCTGCCAACGCAGAACGGTCAATATTCAATTCAAAATTGCCCCCTAAAAACATCGTTTCTCGTGACATCGATTATACCTGAACACGATATGAACATGGACAACCCACGAACTAGTGTGCAAACTTTCTGGCAAAAATATCAAAATCCCTAGAGGAAGATAGGTTTTATGGCCAAAAATTGAAAATAAGCTCTAGAGACGTCATATAACCATCGATCAACACAAAATTTTTAGTGGTAAAATTTCGTGACACGTGACACATCCTCTCTAAATTTCAGATCCATAGCTTACAAAACGGCTAAGTAAACGCAATTCAAAGGCAAATTCTTTGAACGCCGCGCCAAAACCCGATGTGGCGTTCGCATTACTTCAACTAGAAGTCTTCTAGTCGAAGTAAAAACTATCCTTGAAAATATTTCAATTTATACCCCATCCAATCAAAATCCACCACATTATAGTTAGTAAAGATGACTAACTTCCAAACAGCACCAAAATAAGTTGTTATCTGTAAAGTTTGTTTCCAGAATCCAAGAGAAAAATCCAGAGGCAAATAGCCTGGTCTGCTCCAACAGTAGGGGGTCTCTTTCCTACCGGGACATTTCTCGTGTCCCGGTAAGGAAGCGAGGGTGCGTGTGGGTGTGGGTGTGTGTGTATGTGTGTGTTTGTGACGCTTTGCTCGTTAACACGACATCTCAAGAAGGGAAACTCTGACAGTTCTCAAACTTGGTACATAGATGCCCCATATTAAGAGAAAGAACCCTATTGTTTTGGTGGGGGTCAAAGGTCATCTGGGGTCACCGGGGGTCAAACTTTGCAAACCTTGTTAACACGATATCTCAAGATAGGAAGCTTGGATGAATTTCACACTTGGTATGTAGATGCCTTATGGTAGGGAAAAGAACCCTACTGTTTTTGATGGAAATCAAAGGTTATCTGGGGTCACCTGGGGTCAAACCCTGAAAGCCTTGTTAACACGATATCTCAAGGTAGGAAGCTTGGATAAACTTCATACTTAGCATGTAGATGCCTTATGGTAAGAAAAAAGAACCCTGTTGTTTTTGGTGGGGTCAAAGGTTATCTGGGGTCCCCTGGGGTCAAACCCTGAAAACCTTGTTAACACGATATCTCAAGGAAGGAAACTCGGATAAATTTCATACTTAGTATTTAGATGCCTTGTGGTAAGAAAAAGAACACTATTGTTTTTGGTGGGGTCATAGGTCATTTGGGGTCAACGGGGATCAAATCTGAAAACCTTGTTAACACAATATCTCGATGCAGGAAGCTGGATAAATTTCATACTGAGCATGTAGATCCCTTATGGTAAGAAAAAGAACCCTGTTGATTTTGGTGGGGTCATAAGTCATTTTGGGTCAACGGGGGTCAAATCTGAAATCCTTGTTAACACGATGTAGGAAGCTTGGAAGATTTTTATACTTAGTATGTGGATGCGTTATGGTGAGAAGATGAACTCTTTTGTTTTGGGTGGAGGTCAAAGGTCATCTGGGGTTACCAGGCGTCAAAAAGCAAAATTTCTCAAGAATTCCCAAGATTATTTCATAGTTCACCAAAGTTCAAAAAGCAAAAGTTCTCAAGAATTTCCAACATCGTTATCTAAGGTTACCAGAGGTCAAAACACAAAATTTCACAAAAATTCCCAAGATTAGATAGGAACAAGAACTGTATTTTTCCACGTTAAGATAGCATTTGACTTCCTGGTTAGAGCAAAGAGCTAGTCAAAAATAAATGGATTCAAAGCTTTGGGTGACTCATTCGTTAATACTTATTACAGAAGTTACACGGTAACAGTATAAACATAACTAAGCGAAGTAACCTACACTTTACTTGGCACGGTCTTTGCACGGTCTTAGAGAGACTTCCTGATCTGAAGGTAAAGTACACAAAACAACTCGGGCTTTAACCTTACTGTACTTTGACTTTATTTGAATTGACTCTTTTGCAATAACTTGATAATTCAGCCGAGCTATGGTGTTATTATTCACACAATATGTACGGGGGAGATCATTTTTATTCTTTCACCAGTGCGTGTGGCATATGCTCCTCTATCGACAAAGAAGTAGAAGATTGCCCCGTGTTGACACGAGGTAACGAGCGAAACCAAAATAGCATTCTGTGGTTTCTCGTTATCAAGACCAGGTGAAGTGGGGGGTAGGCGGTTCACTATCTGACGCTACCAAGTCGGTGAACTGTTGAGTTTTTTAGGGAATAGTACCCGATCATGTTATAACATGATATAAGCAAAAGCTTAAAATTCCACTCTTTTGGAGGAATATGAGTCGTTCTCAAATTGACATTTGGGTGGTTTTTTGAAAACCAACTAGACCGGTTTCTGTTCTCTTGCTCTATACGGCGGAACTTCATCAGTAGTAGCCTTTCAAACATTGGCTAGGTTCGTCATGAGATTTAAAATGCAGCTATGAGCGCATGCAATAAAGTATCGTCGTACCCTCCTGTTTCGTCCGACTCTGCAGTAAAACTTGATTACACAAGTAAATCTTTTAGATTTAGTGTCCTCTGATAGGGAAAAAGACGGTCGGGAAACAAACGCCGGGATTGATGCGAATGTACGCAAAATAACATCCCTGTGCTTCTCAAGCTTGCTTTCAATGCCTTGTTCTTAGATATTTGGGTATGCGTGGCTTTGAGCCTAAGTGGTGGCACTTCTTAACCCTTTTGGGGGTATAGTACACGTAGGTGCGCCCTTCGTGTTGTAGTCAATACCTTTAATGGCCGGGCTAACTTCCTTCTACGTACTTAATTCTAAACATTTCCTCTCTGAATGGAATCCTGTTTTCTTTCGCTGCACACTCTAGGGCGTATTGCCGTATTGTGCCTTTGTGAAGCCTTTGTGGGCTGGTGGCGAATTGTGCAAAAAATATCGATCGGGTTACTGAAAGGTAAAACAGTGAGCTAGGATGTAGACTTTGTGTTGACCCGTCGCCCACGAGGCTGTTTTCCTTTTTTCATGATTTTCAAATCTAGGTAAGTTACCCCAGTTGGCAGGACTTCCATAAACAACTTTTTGGGAAGAAAGAATTTTTAAATAAATTTATGCCACTAAACTCGAAAGTTCATGGGTGGGTCCTTTGTTGAGTAACGGTGTACATCAGGCGGAACCCTGTCAGAAGCATTTGCTTATATGCATGGAGTAGCGAATTTTCATAC
The DNA here is from genome assembly GCA_029531755.1 of Holothuria leucospilota. Classification (NCBI taxonomy): domain Eukaryota; kingdom Metazoa; phylum Echinodermata; class Holothuroidea; order Aspidochirotida; family Holothuriidae; genus Holothuria; species Holothuria leucospilota. Next base: position 248,669 of record CM055964.1, read on the forward strand.
GTACGTTTTGCGGCCTTTTAATGGCTTGAGTAATTCGCAGAGTCTTAGCTTCTCTCAAATTGTAATGAACTTTAACCCTTTTATCAGGCACTGAGTTGCTTCGGAATTCGACAGTTTCCTGTCGAAGAGGGTTAAGAAGTCTTTAAGGAGTGCTTTCGCTTGCTTCAAAGGTTCTGGGCTTTTAAATGGCTACGTATAGCCGAAAATTCCCTTTCTACTGTTCTAGATTTTGTGAGATCTTATTGTGCTCTTTTAGAAACACGATCATTTGGCTAGTTTAACTTTTTATAAAGCGAGAGAGGAGGGATTTCAGAAATGAGCTTTATATGTCTGAAAATTTAGTCCTCTTTTATGCCAATGATCAGAATTCTTGTCCAAGAACGGGCCGCTTTGCCTCTTCATTGATTTTCGAACCTCGGTCGGTCCTGACTTTTTCAGAGAGACAGCGTGTTGCCTTTTGTATGGCGCAGGCGAGTTCTTCAGCTTATAAACGTCTCTTTGGACGTGAAAGAAAAATCCCGAACTTTTGAATGCTGATTGGACGAAGGGTGACGCCAAAATAGGCTTGTAAGATCTCACAGACAGTTGTGCTAGTTACAGTTCTTTTCGACTATTTTTTAACTGTTTCAAAGTCCCGCTTTTGTGGGACGAAAGGATGTACGAGTATTTCCTTTCGGTATTACGTCAGAGATTCCATTCGGAATTCTCAGTGCATCTAACCTACGTCTCATTTTCCGAAGAAAAGAGAAGCAAAATCAAGTGAAGTGGGGGGTAGGCGGTTCACTATCTGACGCTACCAAGTCGGTGAACTGTTGAGTTTTTTTAGGGAATAGTACCCGATCATGTTATAACATGATATAAGCAAAAGCTTAAAATTCCACTCTTTTGGAGGAATATGAGTCGTTCTCAAATTGACATTTGGGTGGTTTTTTTTGAAAACCAACTAGACCGGTTTCTGTTCTCTTGCTCTATACGGCGGAACTTCATCAGTAGTAGCCTTTCAAACATTGGCTAGGTTCGTCATGAGATTTAAAATGCAGCTATAAGCGCATGCAATAAAGTATCGTCGTACCCTCCTGTTTCGTCCGACTCTGCAGTAAAACTTGATTACACAAGTAAATCTTTTAGATTTAGTGTCCTCTCATAGGGAAAAAGACGGTCGGGAAACAAACGCCGGGATTGATGCGAATGTACGCAAAATAACATCCCTGTGCTTCTCAAGCTTGCTTTCAATGCCTTGTTCTTAGATATTTGGGTATGCGTGGGCTTTGAGCCTAAGTGGTGGCACTTCTTAACCTTTTGGGGGTATAGTACACGTAGGTGCGCCCTTCGTTTGTAGTCAATACCTTTAAATGGCCGGGCTAACTTCCTTCTACGTACTTAATTCTAAACATTCCTCTCTGAATGGAATCCTGTTTCTTTCGCTGCACACTCTAGGCCGTATTGCCGTATTGTGCCTTTGTGAAGCCTTTGTGGCTGGTGGCGAATTGTGCCAAAAAATATCGATCGGGTTTACTGAAAGGTAACAGTGAGCTAGGATGTAGACTTTGTGTTGACCCGTCGCCCACGAGGCTGTTTCCTTTTTTCATGATTTTCAAATCTAGGTAAGTTACCCCAGTTGGCAGGACTTCCATAAACAACTTTTGGGAAGAAAAGAATTTTAAAATTCAATTTATGCCACTAAACTCGAAAGTTCATGGGTGGTTCCTTTGTTGAGTAACGGTGTACATCAGGCGGAACCCTGTCAGAAGCATTTGCTTATATGCATGGAGTAGCGAATTTTCATACGTACGTTTTGCGGCCTTTTAATGGCTTGAGTAATTCGCAGAGTCTTAGCTTCTCTCAAATTGTAATGAACTTTAACCCTTTTATCAGGCACTGAGTTGCTTCGGAATTCGACAGTTTCCTGTCGAAGAGGGTTAAGAAGTCTTTAAGGAGTGCTTTCGCTTGCTTCAAAGGTTCTGGGCTTTTAAATGGCTACGTATAGCTAGCTTTGCAGGGTCTGGCGTGAGGAGCTGTCCCGCCAGGCTAAGAGGCAGAAACATCGTTTCCTTGAAAAGGAAGAAAGGGCAAGGACTGACTTAGAGTCAACAGAAGAAGGAGAACCAGCCAAAAAGCTCTTGGAGAAGTTACTACATTCATCGGCAAGGAAGGAGGAGGACAGACTACGGCATAAGAAAGCCCCCAGAAAGCACCCGTACAGACGCTGAGACCCGGACCTAAAACCAAACGGCTCTTTTAAGGGCCACCAAGTCTTCCCGAAAGAGCAGACTCTTCTCTCTGTCGAACATGCTTAAAAAGTGTTGTGTGTTTTCTTCTAAGTCAGAGCCTAACTCTGTCATCCCCCCACCCCCGCTGTCCAAAAAGCGCAAGTTTAACCGATCAGTAAAAGCTACCAAAAGCATACAAAGATCTCACATGAGACAAAGGGAATGTTCGGCTATACGTAGCCAGTTAGAAGCCCAAGCTCTTCGAAATGAAGCAAAAGCCCTCCATAAATACGTTAAGAACCTTTCCGACATACATTTGTCAGATATTCAAATAGTTGCACTGGGAAAAGGTTTAAAGTTCATAATGACCCCTGAAAAACCTAAACGTAGCGATCTCCTCCTAAAGTCAATGAGAGACCTTAAACGTAAAATGAGACTTTGCTATAATTTTCAAAACAAAGAAAAGAAAGGGGGTCTATTTCTAAGTTCCGTTTACCCTCAACATGGATGCCCCGACCTGCATATAGCAACCATCTTGAAAACTATCTTGAAGCGACCCTAACTGAAATAGCAAGCCTCCCTATCCGCAATGCTAAGAGCAATATAAAGAAAGCGGAAATGTTTGCGCTAAAAGCAATTCGGAACGATCGTTCCCTAATTGTTAAGCCCTTTGATAAAGGCAGAGGCATTGCTATTTTAAATCGTTCAGACTACCGAGCCGAAATTGAAAGGCAACTGCAAAGTCATCACTACGAACGAATTCCGAGTGACATAACTCCAGAGACTGTACAAATAGTCAAGGGCACCCTTCAAGATTTATTTCACAGAGATGAAATTGATGAGCAAACATTTAAGTACCTCAATCCACAAAACCACAAAATCCGTACCCCGGTCATATACGTGCTCCCAAAAATTCACAAAGCACCGCCGGCTAACTCAAAATTTGCTGGTAGACCGATAATTAGCGGGAACGGATCTCCTACCGAAAAAAATATCGGAATTTGTGGACTATTTTTTGCTTCCCATTGTTACGCAACAAAGCACTTATGTGAAAGACACTAACCATATTTTAGAAATATTGGAAGCAACCCCCCTACCCCAGGAGGTCTTACTTGCGACGCTCGACGTGGTATCCATGTATACTAACACTCCCCAAGAGGAGGCTCTAAATGCATCCCAAGAAGCTTACGAAAAGGCACCCCCAAACTCATACGGGATTAAACCAATATCCCCTATGTCCCTCCGCACCCTCATTAAACTCATCCTCGAAAGGAATTGTTTCGAGTTTAATAACCAATTTTTTCTACAAAAAATTGGATGCGCAATGGGCAGCCAATCTTCGCCGGAAATCTGCGATATTGTCATGCATAGACTTGAAAATAAAATCATACCGACAGATTCCAACATTTTAAAATGGCTCCGCTACAGGGATGACATTCTACTGTTATATAAGGGATCGGAAGTTGAACTTTCAAACTTAGTGGCCAAAATGAATAAAATTCATTTCTCTCTGAAATTCACCATGGAAATCTCTAAAACTGAGGTAACCTACTTGGATTTAAAAATCTTTAAAGGTAACAAGTTTCAAACCAGCGGCCTTCTGGACACGAAAGTCTATACCAAGCCCACTGAAACTTTTCAATACCTCGACCGTAATTCTGCACACCCACTTGCCACTTTCAAAGGTTTTATTAAAGGTGAAGTACTAAGATACGCCAGATTATGCAGTAACGAGTCTGATTTCCTAGAGAAGAGAAACTCTTTTTCAGAGAAACTTCTTACTAGAAACTACTCGCCCGAAGAGATCGCCTCAGCCACTAACGGCCTTGTTTACAAACAAAGGACGAATCTCCTCGCGTCTAAGAATAAAGAAACAGCGCCACCACTCGTTTTCAAAACAACATACACCCCACATATCAAAACATGTCACTTAAAGCAAGCTTTAATAAAGCACTGGAATTTAATTGCAGGTGACAAGCAACTATCCCGTCTGTTTCCCGATCATCCCATTATTGCCTATAAGAGGGCACCAAATCTTAAAGATTTACTTGTTAAATCAAGGTTTCCCCCAGACCAGGAGTCGGTCGAAACAGAGGAAGGTTACGACGATATTTTGTTAGATGCACTTTTAGCTGCATTATAACTCTCAAGACAACTCCCGCCTCGTGTAAAAGGCCTCTACTGATGAAGTTCCGCCATATAGAGCAAGAGAACAGAAACCGGTCTAGTTGGTTTTAATAAAACCACCCAAATGTCAATTTGAGAACGACTCACATTCCTCCAAAAGAGTGGAATTTTCAAGCTTTTGCACAAATCATGTTATAACATGATCGGGTACCATTCCCTAAAAAATCCCACAGTTCACCGACTTGGTAACGTCAGATAGTGATCCGCCTACCCCCCACTTCACAGTTGCATTCATCTGGGAGGGGGGGGGGACAAGGCATCATGACCTCGGGCGTGTCACCAAACTGTATGTCCACAAAAGGAATCAGTTTTAGGACTTGCACCAGCTTGTGGGGCAGTATGCAGAAGGACTGAGGTGATACGTTCCGTTAAATGGAAACCTTGCATTCCTCTGTATCTCTTTCAAATGTCATAGGTAACCAATCAGAGCCTATATTTTACAGCTTTAGCATTTCGACACTACACTGTATACTAGACCAGGAGCCCAGAGGTTAGCTTACCTGGGAAGGTTACCAATTTTCATGTTCATCACTGTGTTTGGCATGGGTTCTTAGTCAAGGAACTAGCCGTCTGCCGGGTTCCTGGTGTTGGGTGTAGAAATGGGGGTCACTGACCTCAGCCCTCCCAGGTAGGATAAATGACCTAAGAAGGTTACCATCTGAAGTCAACCCGTAATTTAAGGTCATATCCTCGACATCTTTGAATGAGGGTTGCCAAACATTTTAAGTGTTGGGAGGGGTCTGCCAGACGCCGTTGATGACCCCTGGGGAAGAAGGCTAGATGACCTCGGAAGGTTACCAAACGAAACTTACCTCAAAATATTCAGTTTGCCCTGGTGAATACGAAATGGCCATTGCCAGACGTTTTAAGTGTTGGGAAGGGTCTGCCAGACGCCCCTTAATGTGCCCCCTGGGGGAAGTAAGGTAAACGACCTCGGAAGGTTACTCAACGAAAATTACCGCAAACTGTTCAGCGTGCCGTCGTGAATGAGAAATGACCATTGCCAGACGTTTCAAGTGTTGGGAAGTGTCTGCCAGACGCCAATGATGACCCCAGGGAAGTAAGCTAGATGACCTTGGAGGGTTACCCATCGAAACTTACGGTAAAATGTTCAACGTGCCATTGTGAATGGAAAATGAAACTTGCCAGACAATTTAACTGTTGGGAGGGGTCTGCCAGCCGTCCCTACCGTGCACCTCCCTCTGGATTATTAGTACGCTAAATGACCTCGGATGGTTATCAAATAAGCTCACTGCAAAGTTAGCAGTGTGCTTTGGTGAATAATTGGGCATTGCCGGACATAATAATGTTGGAACCTCTTGAGTGCAAGACTTCCCTGGGTGTGCCCCGGGAAGAATGCAAGATGACTTTGGAAGTTTACTCAAAAAATTTCACCGCAATATGTTTAGTACTGTAACACTGTGTGAATAATGAATGACACTAAATTTTGGAAACCCAGGCGTGACGCCTCTGAAACCCCCGTCTTCGTAAGTTGATAAAGATGACCTGGGGAAGGGTTACCCAAGTAACACAAAGTATTCAGCGAAAACCACTTTAACAAGTGATCAATGGGAGACACTGGAGGTGCAAGCCTTTAGTATCTTCTCAACACCCTCTGCAAAGATCGATGTTCTTTTTCATCTCTCAAACCCCTCACAAATATTTAGATAGATCCACTTAACAAATTGAATAATGTTCAATGCCAACGATTGAATGGCAGAAGTATCGTCATAAAGGGTAGACAAAGTAACAATACTTATAGTGTTACGTGCATGGTTATCAAAGAAAAGAGGACTGAGACTGTAGTCAAATAGCTTAAGCAGTATTAACCCAATTAAGGGTCGTTAGAAATCAAATAGTGAAGTTAAATGGAAAGTGTTACTGATACTGATCCCATCTTTATTTCGGCGAGCACACTCGAAACAGAGAGTGGTCACTGTAGGCAATCGTCGAAGAGGGAAATTCACTCTTTTACATTTAGAGAGTAAGCACTTGGAAGGTGAACATTACAACCACGCCTTACAATAAGGTGCCTGGAAGTTAACAGCAGAGGACCGTTCCGAATATATGTAACGTCAAGGAGAGAGCCTAAGTTGAAAAACGAAAGATAGGCAATATCATTTCTTTTCTGTGTGTTTGTTCAACGTGTTTGTGTGGGTGTTATATAACCTAACTAGTTTTTCTAGGTTTTTGAACTGTAGGTTTTCAAAAGGGATGAAAAAAGACAGCATGTAGCCCGCGAGACCATTCCAGCCGGCCCACGGGACTATTATTAAGCGCAACTTCAGAATCATCTTAATCTTAATTGTTGATAATTCTTTAGCTTACCCTCTATCTTGCTTATGCTATTTTTCGGATATTTTAGGTAAATACGATACCAGTGTATTGACTGTACCCTAGCATGCAAATATAACATGCCTACCGTTTCGTTAGACTTAACCAGGTGCAGAATCCTTGTAATACTAGAGGCAACGCAAGCTTTGCGTGGGAGACATGGCATCGAACAGAAGTGCACAATCACATGTACAGACCTACCTATAACAGTACGAAACTCAGTCGACACTGTGTCTTGTTCCAGTTGATTTCGGGGGTCAGACGTCCTACCGTATGAAGAGTGAATTAAAATTTGATAAGTGGATAATTTTGAAATGTAAAGTGGAAAAATAAAGTAGTTTCACAAAGGCGAGTTTTCGCAACCTTATTAAACATATCAAACAATATCAAACAAATCTAGACAAATGTTCATATTGTGATACTTCTGGTCCATTTAGCCTTGCATATTCAATGTCATTATAAGATATTGGATGAACATTATAATGCCTACGAATTGGTACAAATTCCAGAGCAAAGGGGACTTCGCCCCAGTTAATTGTCTGATTTTTTTCCTAGACGTGGGGCGCTGGGACAACGCCCTGTGGGGAAAGCTTGTTGGACCCTATTCGTACGTCGACTGTTGGCCTGCGAATAGATTATGACTATCAAAAAGGCCTTAAAACCATAAAGGTTCCCCACATCTGATGTAAGTGTCTGGCGAAGGTTAAGAGTACTTTGTGCTGCGACGAATATGCTTCGGGATTCCCACTGTTAGAAAGGGACAAAAATGTCTCTGGTTTGCTTCTCCATTCACGCGTATTGACAATGTTTTTTTTTTTCAAGCTTTGGAGATTACAAAGCCACAGTGGACAAATTATTTAATTATTAAAATATCGGATAATATCCTGATGCTTTTTTCAAGCACAAAGTGGACCATGCACATTTAGGAGGAAGATTGGTCCCTACCTTCGAACCATACCCAAGGGGGAGACAGGGGTGCCCCTAGTTAAATTTTCCGTCCCCTCATAAAATTCAAAATTACCATTGCCTGAATATATTTCAGAGTGCCTTGTCCCCACCCACTAGGAAAATATTTCGCCCAAGAAAGATATTTCTCCTATTTCAGTATAAACGGGTCTGCTTCGAACCCTCCTCGCATACAGGCCTGCTGAATGTGCTAGACTGCTAATGACAGAAAATGGGACATTATTCAACAATCAAACATTATGTCTGGCCAAATGCCAATCACTCAAAATGTACTCTCGGTGGTTTATGGTAAATCGTACACCTCACTTTGACCTGGATCACGCCGAGTGTTGTAAGGTACCTTCGTGTGGTAAACTAAGTGACAATATGTATAAATACTCCAATTACCACTTCAAGTGGCTTCACCAGGGGACAGGGGAACACGTGCCCTCCCCTACACGTTGACTGTTCCTTCGTGTGCTCGGTTTCAAAAATTCATGCTCAAACACATATACTGGTATGAACAAGAGAACCTACCGTCACTTTATCAGTCAATCATGGGGTAAAAATTGCACTTAATGTTCTCAAAACCTTCCGCGCATCTGTTTGTTGAAGGACTGCCTTGCTGGAAAATTTAAAAGACAGCTGTCTTTTCAAACATCTATTTTTTAACAGGTATGGGACTTCTGCCGCCGTGAATCCCTCTCCCACATTGATTTATATCTTGTAGTCAGATTTTATGTTCGTAAACTGTAAAAATTACTATTTTCGTCGCCTTTTCCAACGCGTATCAAATAATATTAGGAAAATCAGATTCACTCTCGTAGGCTAATGTCCGTTTATTTTAAATACCGATGACTAAAAATGTGCAAGCTGAACTATGCTCTCCTGAATCGTGACAGAAGGGGGAGGCGAAGTGCAGCACCACGGATTATAAAGTAGTGATACCTCTAAAAGGGGTGTAAGTACTTGAACGAAATTTCTTAAATAGTGAACACCAGAATTTTCTGCTCGCTTCACGCGTGTACCAGGGCTGGCTCCAGCGGGCACTATCAGGAAATATAGTTGTCCTAATCAAAATCTGAAGGCATCCTAACTAACTCTTAAGATTTCCCCTCAATGGCATACTGAAGATTTCCCCTGGACGGTAGTTGTCTCGACATTATTTCCCATTGGGCAGAATGAATGCATTTAATTTTTAAAGCTTAATGCAAACATTTACATGATTCGACGTCCCCACCTACACCCCACCCCTAATCATTAGATCGTTAGTGCAAGTAAGGCTAACAAAAGTGGTCAAATTGTGATTTGTGTGTGTGATCTGCTTAGTGTTCATCCAATGCCATCTGGAAATAGTAAACTGTTTCATTCTAAAGGTAACAATTTTGTAAGTAACTCAGAGCCTCCGGGGATTCGCCCTGACCCCTTGGAGTTTTGTCCCTGGGTTCCACCAGCGGCCCTATGGATATGAAACTACTGATATCGTAGTCAACTTACCCATGGAGCAGATTCGAAATGACCGACAAAGTAGCAAAGTACGTACCATACTACGTGTCCCCCAAGTGGGCGAACAGACTGACGGACAAACTATGTGATAGAAAATACGCTTTAATGGAGGAGCAACAAACCATAGACATTTATATCACTTTGCAAAGGTGGGAATCCAAATCGCATATCCGCAGAAGTTCAAAGTACTGCAAACCTTAGCCAAAGACTTACACCAGGTGTGGGAAACTGTTTTCTTTGAAGGGTCTTTTTGAAAGACTAACTGTGCAGCAGACGACGAGGGTCCAACAAGCTACCTATAGGGTGAAAGCCAACGGACGGGGCCAATGCGGGCCCTAATAAGGGCTAAGGAAAAATCAGGTTATGAACTTGGGCAAAGTCCACTAAGCTCTGGAATTTGTACCAATTCGTAGGCATTATAATGTTCATCCAATATCTTAAAATGGCATTGAATATGCAAGGCTAAACGGACCAAAAGTAGTGCAATATGACCATTTGTCTATTTATTTAATATGTATGAAGTAACAATGAACGAAGACGTACAAACAGCGCGCGCGAAGGGTGCGAAAACTCGCCATTTTGAAACTACTTTATTTTTCCACTTTACATTTCAAAATTATCCACTTATCAAATTTTAATTCACTCTTCATACTGTAGGACGTCTGACCCCCGAAATCAACTGGAACAAAACACAGTGCCGACTGAGTTTCGTACTGTTATACGTTGGTGTGTACATGTGATTGTGCACTTCTGTTCGATGCCATGTCTCCCACGCAAAGCTTGCGTTGCCTCTAGTATTACAAGGATTCTGCACCTGGTTAAGTCTAACGAAACGGTAGGCATGTTATATTTGCATGCTAGGGTACAGTCAATACACTGATATCGTATTTACCTAAAACATCCAAAAACAAGCATAAGCAAGATAGAGAGTAAGCTAAAGAATTATCAACAATTAAGATTAAGATGATTACGAAATTACGCTTAATAATAGTCCTGCGGGCCGAATGGAATGGTCTCGCGGGCTACATGCTGTCTTTGTCATCTCTTTTGAAAACCTACAGTTCAAAAACCTAGAAAAACTAGTTAGCTTATATAACACCCACACAAACACGTTGAACAAACACACAGAAATGAAATTGCCTACCTCTCGTTTTTCAACTTATGCTCCCTCCTTGACGTTACATATATTCGGAACGGTCTCTGCTGTTAACTTCCAGGCACCCATCTTATTGTAGAGCGTGGTTTTTATGTTCACCTTCCAAGTGCTTATGCTCGCCGAAATAAAGATGGGATCAGTATCAGTAACACTTTCCATTTAACTTCACTATTTGATTTCTAACGACCCTTAATTGGGTTAATACTGCTTAAGCTATTTGACTAAAGTCTCAGTCCTCTTTTCTTTGATAACCATGCACGTAGCACTATAAGTATTGTTACTTTGTCTACCCTTTATGATGATACTTCTGCCATTCAATCGTTGGCTTGGAACATTATTCATCTTGTTGAATTAAGTGGATCTATTTTGTGAGGGGTTTGAGAGATGAAAAAGAACATCGATCTTTGCAGAGGGTGTTGAGAAGATACTAAAGGCTTGCACCTTCAGTATCTCCCATTGATCACTTGTTAAAGTGGTTTTCCCTGAATATTCTGTGTTACTTGGGTAACCCTTCCCCAGGTCATCTTTATCAACTCACGAAGATGGGGGTTTCAGAGGCGTCACGCCTGGGTTTCCAAAATTTAATGTCATCATTATTCACACAGTGTTACAGTACTAAACATATTGCGGTGAAATTTTGGAGTAAACTTCCAAAGTCATCTTGCCTTCTTCCCGGGGCACACCCAGGGAAGACTGGCACTCAAGAGGTTCCAACATTATTATGTCCGGCAATGCCCAATTATTCACCAAAGCACACTGCTAACTTTGCAGTGAGCTTATTTGATAACCATCCGAGGTCATTTAGCGTACTAATAATCCAGAGGGTGGTGCACGGTAGACCCCTCCCAACAGTTAAATTGTCTGGCAAGTTTCATTTTCCATTCACAATGGCACGTTGAACATTTTGCCGTAAGTTTCAATGGGTAACCCTCCAAGGTCATCTAGCTTACTTCCCTGGGGTCATCACTGGCGTCTGGCAGACACTTCCCAACACTTGAAACGTCTGGCAATGGTCATTTCTCATTCACGACGACACGCTGAACCGTTTGCGGTAATTTTCGTTGAGTAAACTTCCGAGATCGTTTACCTTACTTCCCCCAGGGTGAACATTAAGGGGCGTCTGGCAGACCCTTCCCAACACTTAAAACGTCTGGCAATGGCCATTTCTTATTCACCAGGGCAAGCTGAATATTTTGAGGTAAGTTTCGTTTGGTAACCTTCCGAGGTCATCTAGCTTACTTCCCCGAGGGGGCACATTAAGGGGCGTCTGGCAGACCCTTCCCAACACTTAAAACGTTTGGCAATGGCCATTTCTTATTCACCAGGGCAAACTGAATATTTTGAGGTAAGTTTCGTTTGGTAACCTTCCGAGGTCATCTGGCCTACTTCCCCGGGGGTTATCAACGGCGTCTGGCAGACCCCTCCCAACACTTAAAATGTCTGACAACCCTCATTCAAAGATGTCAAGGATATGACCTTAAATTACGGGTTGACTTCAGATGGTAACCTTCTTAGGTCATTTAGCCTACCTGGGAGGGCTGAGGTCAGTGACCCCCATTTCTACACCCAACACCAGGAACCCGGCAGACGGCTAGTTCCTTGACTAAGAACCCATGCCAAACACAGTGATGAACATGAAAATTGGTAACCTTCCCAGGTAAGCTAATCCCTCTGTGCTCCCGGTGTATTAAGCAAGGCTTGGAAAACTAGTCAGGAGATCTCGTAGCATGGGTGCGGATTCACAACCCAAAATTTCCATTTTTTCAAGTTTTTAAAATAAGCCGAAGAACATCTGTTGATTTTGGAGAATAGATAGGAGTTAATAGAAGAGGGCTTCGCATTTCGGCCTTTATCCTGGGATCGTGTGTAGTATCTGTCCTTTTCAGCCATTCTAGAACGGGGCCACGCATGACAGACCCATGATGTAGAGGCATGAAAGTCAAGAAGTTGGTCAGGGCAAGTTTTGTGTCCCTTTGGGGTACAAAGCCTCTTTGGGGAGCAAAACTCTTTCGGGAGAGAAGCTTGGTTTCGCCCTTCAGCTCTTCTCCAGAGAGTCGAGGGGATTTTGGAAAATACTTCAGCTACAATATATTTGAAAAGATGATTGCTATGATTATGAAATTATCCTTAAAATTTGCCGTGTTCTGTGTAATACCTATTGCATTGTTCCCACTTGCCTCTTAGCCGCCCCTCCTGCAATTTTAGAAGTCGTTTTTGTAACCCCCCAAAATGTAGCTGGACTAGTGCCAGTTCTGTTGATAACTGCAGTGTCCAGCAGAATAAATTCACAGATTGTAATTTGAGAACATGCTTAGCTACTCTGAGCACAATCTATACTACAGTCAGAGTAGCTTACTTTAGTGTGAACTGGTAATCAAAGGGAGGCAGCCGGGTATGAATTCGTATAGACCTTATAAAAAGATGTCATCACGCACTTGAAAACCGCCTCCATGAAGGACATGCTCCACCACTGGGTGTGCAAAAGTATGTACATGCGTATCTTCTGAGAATGCGCACTTCGGTTATATGACATTGTGATGTCATCTGTACAACGTATACAGCTTCATACTAAAAAGTATGAGCGGGTTGATGAAGAAGACCGTAGAAACATTGAACGTTGCACATGCATCCTTCAGCTTGTACCAAAAATTTTTATAAACCACTTGTGAGACATAATTCCCAGACTTTCAACAGGGATCGTCTCCTTGACTGAAAACCCACGAATTGTCTACTATGAGGCTTGTTGGAATTCAGGGTAAATTCAGGGTAAATTGTGGCTAGACGTTTTAAGGACGTGGCCCACAAAGGGCCAGTATGGGCGAACATCTAGGTCCCGACGATGCCCCTGTGGGTACCACGTAGGAGAACTAGTCCACGTAGGCTCGTATATATATATATATATATATATATATATATATATATATATATATATATATATATATATATATATATATATATATATATATATATATATATATATATATAAGAAGCTTGGATAACAACGATGTTCCGGTGTATGTCCAGGATCCAGAGGATTCACAGCATTCTAGTTAAAAGTTAGGTAAAACTTTAAAATGATAAAACTAGAACAGCAACTGAGCACACAAAGATAAAAAGACACCCTGCGTCGAGAAGCTTTCGGTTGTTTTATTCCGTCAGCTCGAATGAAGCAGATAAAATGAGTTCAAAAGTCTACCTATAAAATTCTAAAAGACTTGCAAATACAAATGTTGTATAGTGGCCCAGTTTAGAAGGGGCAACCTTCGGATGGGATACACGCCCGTTGAAAGACGACAGACACTAAGATATACGGCAAACATACAGAAAAACTCAGCAAGAAAACACGAGAAGAAAACAGCCTCTGAGGAGAAACAAACAAGCACTAATTAGTATCCAGAATACATACAACTTCCTCCCCAATTACACCCCGGAGCTTCCTTGATGCCTTAACAACTCCCCCGGCCCATAGCTTAGTTAGTTAGATACAATTTAACGACACACCAACACAAATGTGTTATATAGCGTCATGCAAAGTTTAAACACGGTGCAAGTTCTTCCCTTTAGTCGCCTCTTACGACAGGCGGGAAATACCGTGGACATATTCTACAACCCCCAGCCCACAGGGGGCCTCGGCCCATAGCATCACATCAACCCAAGTCACTCAGTGGTCTCCTATGAACTTCTCATCTGACGCTGGTTGAGCAAAATAAGAGATTTGTTAAAGTGATCACAGCACTGTAATACAACACAAATGAGAGAAACAGATAGCCCCAAAGTAACCAAAACACCAGTGTCACTAAAGATAACACATAGACCTATCCCAGGAATGCCCTGGTATACCTCTCATCTACTCTGCGGAGCAACATTTCACAATTCTAACAACCTGTGACTGTAAAGAGAATTAATCGCACCATCAAATTGTCAGTAGCACCTTACAGCCCATCAATGACACATGGCCATTATACCTAGAGCTGATTGCACAATACAAAGAATCAGTGAACATTAATGTAGAACACACACACCCAAGTAACTGGGGACAGGTCAGGGAATCACTGAGGTGAACTCAACCAGAGAGCTGTCACACACAGACTGACAGAAACAGGGAGCATAATGATTACATACATAGCAAAGTCAATATTATTACGACAACAATTACAATAGCAGCCACAAGTCTAACTTCAAACCAGGAGTCCGGCACATCACTAAACATGGCAGGGAAAGGATAGTGCTACTTCATCTCCAGAATGACCCTTAGTTATCTACCCACCCCAACCCTGACCTCTTATTTACAATGATTACATCACTCACTGGACCACTACTTTGAGGCAATATCAATCACGAGAACATTCCACGTCTGTCCTTGGACCTTGGGGTATTGCGGCCAGGGACGGACCTAGGGGTACAACATGGCAACACATAATAAAAAGCTTGGATAAACAGTGCTTGAACTACACACCCTCAACACTGGCTGATCCCCTGGACTCACCTCGGCAATAATGTGCCCCCATATCCACAACCTTAGTTCAACCTAATATCAGTCAACTCCAACAAACAGCATTTTTACAAGAGTATATATGATAGATTAACTGGGCAAACATACAATGGGAGCAAAAAAAGCAACAAAGCATACATGAGAATAATAATAAAAACAACTTAATAAGCAGCCACACCATTGCAAGACCCAAATTTGCACTGGCGCCTTCACTCTTCTACACTTCATGACTACTTCCCCAGAACAATGCACAAACCCAAAGAGCGCCCCCAATTATCAAATAACTGCAACTGCCTACCTCGCATACAATCTTACGTAACGGTGGGCTTATGCTATATCATCTCAATTCAGGCCTAACGATTTCACAAACAATTCAGTGCAAATCCTAATTCAAAAAATGAAATGCAAAACATTATCACACAATTACTTAGGGTACAATACACATTACACTGCTATGCTACTTAACCAACGAAAGTACATCTCCTTTACTCACAATCCCCAATGAGTCTCTGGCCCTGTATGCAATCTAACGAGACAACTCAACCCAATCACTTACGTTAGAGTGACATATATGAACGACATTATTACCTCCCTCTTAAGTATTTTCTACAAGACATGAACCTCTACCCCGGCAACTAGAGCTTGAGTCCCGGATTTGTGAGATACAATAACTTCAATTTCCGATAACAATACATGTGACAGATAATTTCACTTGCCTAGCACCTAACTGCAACACAGTATTATCGAATACATCACAAAGTGCCATCATGAAAACGCTTAAACCAGTACATATACGGCTTTCTAATAACTCGGCCACAACCAGCCCTGCACCATTACACTACGGCCTCGCTACGATAGACCTCACTCGGTCAGTGGTCTGAGCCACAGTAAATCTGATTATTTAGATAAAATTCACCGACAGCTTGAAGCATACTGTCATTCCCATGTAGATAAGCAATAATTTAATAACTCACCAGCCTTCTCTCTGCCAAAACTGGGGGTTGAAATCTACAAATCTCGCCTCGCACCGATAACGTGACTTCCTCTTAACAGGTCTTACGGAGGAGTGAGGGAACAATGGAACTGGGCCATGTGCTCTCAGTAAGACTGATCACTGGCTCAATAATACCTCGGGGGGGGGGGGGGACCCTCTCCGGCAACTGGTCTTTCCTAATGTTAGAACTACCGTCGCAAGAACCCAAATTCAGAGATTAAATTGAATTTCCAGCCCCTGAGTAAGTTGTGACTTGCCTAATACGCGAGCAAACTAAGGAAATTAAGTCTCAAAACATGCACTACTTTACCAGACTGCGCAATGATTTCTATACCAAGAGACCTGTCTTGGAATGTGAGGAATGTAGGAGTGCCAGGCTCTTCCTGGGAGGCAGGCAGAGAGAGAACCGGAAATGCCTTAGCCCGACTACGCACGCTTTTGGGGAATGTAACACAGTTCACATTACCACACAAACAAAGAATAAAAGCAGCCAGCACAAAATTAGGACAGTAAGGAATAAAGCTTAAAATTACTGGGTGGAAAGAGAAAAAACAGATTCTTAAAATCAGCTGTAAACATGCTGCACTGAACTTAAGATAATCCTCAAAATATGGTTAAAACCAACGGTAGCTGAAAGGGGCCTGGAAGTAGGTAGCTGACTCTTTTAGAAGAGTTAAATTCCTTCCGTTTTTTAGGCCTAGGGGAAAAAGAGTATTCAACTGGGCAAGTCAAAAACCTTCTCTTTTTGTGAGGGCTGTGTCATTATTAGACTTCCTGTAATTCTGCTCTATAATGATGAACTTAATGTCTGACAGTTGATCATGGGCGTAAATCCCGGTGGGGATGGGGGGATATATCCCCCCAACATTTAACTAGGGGGGCGGCCCATATAATCATCCCCCCAAAATTTCAGTCTAGTGATACGTGTATGATGGAAAGTATATTTTATCCTTCATTTTCATAGGAATTTTTTTCAGTCTCGCTTCACTTTCTATCACAAATGTTTCTCAAACTATCAGAATTTTAGCAAATCGTTGATCAAATTTACGCTCCCTCCGCGCCCTTCCAACCTTACGTCAGTGTCACTCATATTATCAATATCTTCCGATAGCAACTTTCGGAGAAGCACAGCAGCAAAAAGTTGAAAGTTCACTAATTCATATGTAAAACATTGGCTTATGGCAGTGGCATGTAGGTTTGTTGGGCAACTGAAAGTGTCTCGATGTAGAGTCTAAATGCAGGTTTTGCAATGGAAATATTATTCGTCACTGTTTACACTCCATGTCATGACCACGAAACTGTTCTGATCACAACAATTTCCGAAGAACAGATATACATCTCTGCAAACATCTGTGGGACCTTACATCAATATGGGATCTTTCAATCTAATATGTAGCATGATGTAGAAGGTTGAAAGTACGTATCTGCCGTTATAAAATATTCAAAAAATTTACCTGAGCTTCGTCAGTTCGCGCTGAGCTATTATCGGTATAGTAGTACACTTGTGACGAAAACAGCACTCTGTAACGCTCTTATTAATCCTTCACCCCTTTTACTACACCTATCAGGGAGGTCGAATATCACCTCCCTGCACCTATACTCTCCCTCCCTCTCATTTTCCATTGCTGGCAGCTGTTCGTCCGGATTTTAGTTTAAAAGTAGTAAAAATACGATAGCTGTAAAGTGTTCGGCGTCGTACTCTATATTATCATTTGGATGTCTAGGTAGTATACGCATTATGTCATTAGCCCCCCCCCCCCCCCGCCTAAAATTAACATGACTATTGCAGAGCTTTCAGGAGGTCCTATTCAAGTATCTGCTAGCCTTAGACGCCCTTTCATAATGCACAATGAAGGAAAGGACATATTTCGTAATAACTCAAGAATGTTTCTGTGGACTCCACGCACATATTTTTGTGTAAAAACTTTCCCGAAATAGAAGGCAGTAAAATAGACAGAAGGGAGGGGGCTTCAGGAGATTTCTTGACAACGTATCTGTCTCGTAATAGACAACATATTCTCCTCTTTTACCTTACCACAAATTAGCATTCACTAAATTATGGACATTTTTCGGCCATATATGATCAGTTCCAAAAAAATCCCAAAGATAAAAAAAATTTTCAAAGGGGAGGGGGAACCCCTTCCACAGGACGACACTTTTATGTAGTGACAAACGAGAGATTGAAACTGCTGCATGCAAATGCCGACACGCATGAAAAATAAAGGTGTAATTTACGCAGACTTGGGGAACTGAGGTATTATTACGACATAATCTATATGGTACCCCCAATCACAAAAAAAAACCTGGCCACGCCACTGATCTCAAGCCAACTTGCAGGTCTTGTAATGATCTCCGAATTCAAAATCCAGTCGTTTGGGATGACCCTATATGTTGATCCCTGCCTTTTTTAAACTTAACAGGACATTTTTGCTCTTGTACAATTTCAATCCAGTGCAGCTTATTAACGAGTTTTGTGCTCAAAATAGCATTTCCTAAATGTATGAATACACTAATAGCCAACCAAAGAACGTTACCACTGAAATTAACCCATTAAAAAGTCTTCCTGGCACTTCTGAGACATTAAAACCCAGGAGCTTCCGGGGGCTTCGCCCCCTGGACCTCCACCGGGGCTTTGCCCCTGGACCCCACCAGGGGCCCTAAGGCGGGCCCCTGGACCCCACCCGTCATGGGCTCGCGCTTCGCGCTCGACGTTCACGCTTCGCGTGCACATTTTTCACATTTGCGATAGCTCACCCCATCCCCCCAAAGTTGAAAGGAATTCTACGCCCCTGCAGTTGATGAGGAGAAGAATTATAATGGACTGCTAATTCGCATCTTCCTTGATTATTCAGGAGGTCGGATTTTGTGATTCCTAAATCTTACTTTGAATTCTGTGGAAGTAGACCCAACATACTGCAAATTACACTTAAAACAAGTTGCTACGTAAATAATACAATCACTAGTACAGGAAACACAACTTTTAGTAGGATACCTTTTCTTAGTTGCACAGCTAAAAAAGCTGGAACTCTGCAATAAAAAATTAGGACAGAGGTCACACTTCTTCCTCTTACATTTGAAACAACCTACAGTGTCCCCTGTACGGGTACGATAAGGAGATTTCGACTTCCTTAGTAAATCCTTAAGGGACTTACTGTAAGGGATGCTATTCACTTGATACTTAGGGTGAGAACTAGAAGGTAACAAATATAAATGAACATCAGTTGGCTTAGAGAACACATCAATTGAAATGAATCCATTGTTCAAAATAACCATAAAATCCAGAAATTGAAGCCTAGACTCAGAAAACCTCAGTACAAAATTGATCATTGGATAGATAGAGTTAATAAAATTGGTAAATTAATGAAATGGATCGAGTCCATGAGGCCAAAGCTCAAAAATATCGTCCCTAAAACGCCACCAATTTTGTGGTTTAAAAGGACTTTTGGTAGTAGCTATTTTGTCTATGTAACTCATAGCTATGTCAGCAAAACTGCATGCATTTTTGGGTCCCATAGCAGTGCCATGGATTTGCACGAAGTTATTACCTTTGAAACTAGAGTTGTTGTGCTTTAAACAAATATGGACTGCTTCAACAATACAATCGTTACAGGGTAAATCGTACTTTCTACTAGTTAATGCTTATGTCACGGCTTTTAACCATAATGTATTGTCTGGTTGGGAAACATAGCAGTAACGTCCCAAGAAACCAGTAGAGTGGAAACAGATAAAGGGGTATTAGTAAAATTTTGGAGTTTATTAAGAAAATCAGTCGTATCCTTGATATACGAGGGGCTCTTTTGGGCAATGGGCTTAAGAAAAATCTCAGTAAAGCAGAGAGATTTTCAATGGCTGTGTTACAACCCGAGGTAATTAGTCTGATGGGGTTCCCTTCCTTATGGGTTTTTACAGTGCCACACGCTTTACCTGTTTTGGCTGTCCTATTAACTACCCATTCAGCTGTCTTATCATCGTTTTGACCTTGACTTACCCACTTGGAGGCCCAGTTAGCGACCACCTTTAGGATATCTGGGTAGGGTCCTCCTCAATCTGAGAATAGTGCAGCGGATTGGTGAGCTGTGATAAAACGTTACTTTCATATTAAGAATTATCCAATAAGACAAATTTACCACCTTTATCCTGTATGGAAACACATAAAGAATCGGAATCTCTCAAATCCGAAAGAGCTTTACGTTCGTCCTTAGCTAAATTGTCCTTGGTACGACGGACATTTTTAGGGTTGAGAATATCTCTTGAGATTGCAGAAATAAAGTTTTCAACTGCTGGGTCTCTCGATCTAGTAGGCTGCCACTTAGAGACCGGATCCCTAATTGATGGTGTAAGTTGGAAAAGCGATCATCCTTTGCAGAGTTGATTTCAGAACTGTCAAAGAATACCGCGAGTCGGAGTCTTCTGGTGAAGAAATCTGTGTCTTCCCTAACTTTTAACCAGTTTATGTCACGTGGAGTTGGGCAAAACGAAGGGCCCCTGGATAGTAAATTGATGGCTGCTGTACTACATTCCGTCCTACTTAGGTTGACAGTGGCATGGTGCGGCTGGTGGTTCGGTAGTGATGATGATTCAGGTACTGGATTACGTTTCTTTGTTGTCCTTCTGGCACTGGACTTTCTTGAAGATGCATCAAACCTTCTATTTTTGGGAACCTTATTTAGCTTAGCTATTGGGCTGTTCCGTGGGTTTCCGTCTCTGGCTAATTTAAACGAAGATTTGGTTTCAAGGCTAAGTTTTAAATTTTGAGCTCGTTGCTTAGCACTGTTCCAAACTGAACTCGCTAGTCCTCTATTTTAGTTGCGAAATAGAGACTGCCGTTCTATGTCCAAAACAGATTCGATTTTAATAGCTTCATTCCTGGTATATGCGATTAATTCTTTTAAAATGCTCACCAATGTCAAGTTTAAGTGCTGATTGCAATTATTCCTTAGTTCAAGGTCTTGGGTGCATAGGGCTAAATTGAATTTAGCCCTAGGCACCCAGTTGAATACTCTTTTTCCCCTAGGCCTAAACAAACGGAAGGAATTTAACTCTTCTAAAAGAGTCAGCTACATACGGTATATTTCAGGGTAACTTTCTTTTATTCATTTTGGTGGTTTTTTATGCGTAATGTTCTTGTCCAATGCACCTTCCAGGCCCCTTTCAGCTACCGCTGGTTTTAACCATATTCTTGAGGATTATCTTAACTTCAGTGCAGCATGTTTACAGCTGGTTTTAAGAATCTGTTTTTTTTTTCTCTTTCCACCCAGTAATTTTAAGCTTTATTTCTTACTGTCCTTAGTTTGTGCTGGCTGCTTTTATTCTTTGTTTGTATTTTAAAAACAAGGATCCAATCATTAAGTCTGCTGATAAGGGAGGAGCCACAGTCGTATAGCGCAGGTACTTCTACACCGCAGAAACTGAGAAACAAGTTTCAGACAAAACAGCTTATGTTGAACTTTTGGAGGCCGAATCCCATAAATGAAATCCAAAATGTTGATCAAAAATACTGTCACCTCTCTGATCAGTCGAAGATACCTTCCTAATACGACCAAAGCACTGATTCACTCTTGGCCTCAAATTTCTGACTTTTTATCTTTTACCAAAAATTCACAAACCTAGCAACCCCGGTCGACCCATTCTGTTCTCCCATAGTTGTCCTACTGTACTTATTTCAGAGTACGTAGACTCTGTGCTCTCTCCATTAGTGTCTAAATGACCGTCGTTTATCTAGGATACCCCTCGTTTCCTTGGATTGATTCAAGACTTTCAGTTTCCAGAGGGTCCATTGACAAACATGAAGATTCTAACGTTCCCACTACTACTTTCCTTCTTCTGGCTGAACTAGTGTTGACCCAGAAATGTTTAAAGTTTAACTCTTTTCCCCCGTTTTTGAGATTCACCAACTGCATTTCCAACACTTCTGTAGTTTTCTTAGATGTGGAGCTATCCATATAGAACAGCAAAATCAAATCAAATATACACTTTACGCCTACTGATTCCCACAGTTACCTACGTTACACATCCATCCACCCTAGGTCTTGCACCAACTCCATTACTTATTCCCAGCTCTTTAGAGCAAGACGGATTTGCTCTAATGGCACAGATTTCGCTAAGGCCTCTCAAGAGATAACACCCTTCTTTGAAAAACTTCAATACACGCGTAAAGTACTCTTGAAGGCCTTGGGTCGTGTTCAAGGAAATAACAGAGCTACTACTATGGTCCCCAAAATGGTGAATTTGAAATCCCCTGCCAGAATACCTTTGGTGATATCTTATGATCCTTCCGTTTGTCCCATAATTCAGTCCATTTAAAGGAACCTAGAAATCTTTAGACAAGATCTCTACCCATGAGATTTTTCCTAAACCAAACCACCTATCACGACATTCAGAAATGAGGAAAATATTTCTAGTCACTTAGTTCGGGCCTCTCATCCCCAACAATTAAAGCCATACCCAGGGGTTTTTCCTTATAATCGCGTACGATGTAACACTTGTCCAGTAGCTAGCAACGACAAGTTTCTCTCTGTTGTGGGTCCCAACAACAACTGCTTCAACATTAACCAGCGTTTCACTTTTACATCAACTAACGTAGCATACATTTTAACTTGCAAGGAGTGTACCATTCTGTATGTTCGTGAAACGAAACGACGCCTGTCTGACCGGGTTACTGAAACTTACGGTCCATCAAGCAAAAACCTTCCTTTTTATCCGGTAGCTAGTCATTTGAACCCATCAGTTTGCTCGATACAGGACTTGATGTCACAGCCGCCATTTCATGCAGAGGTTCCGACCGCGATCGTTAATGGCAGAAAAGCGGTTAACAATGAAGCTGGGGACTCTCGTCCCTAATGTACTTAATGTTAAACTCGAACTTTTGTAACTGTTTTTTTTTTTTTTTTTTTTGCAGAACTAGTCGTGCCCATTCCAAACGCTTTTATTTTTCTTGTCAAACGCGTGCTCGTTTTTGACATTACTGCCTTGCGTAATTTCTTTTTGATCGCGTCATGACAGTTTCTAGTTACTTCTAGCAGGGCTGGAGGACTCGAGTCCACATTTTTTTGTGGACTCGGACTTGGCTCGGACTCGGGCGCCTCTCTGGACTCGGACTTGGCTCGGACTCGAACCTCTGAGGACTCGGACTTGAGGCCGAGTCCAGTCGAGTCCACCAGCATTAGACCTAATTACTGTCACAATTTGCAAAAAGTGCATGTTGACTTTTGGGGTAATCAGGACAATTTATCTACAAAGCTTTACCAGAATAATTATACAGCTGCAAACTTGCACCAATGGCTCTTGCTGTGTACAGTACATGACCATGGATGTACATGTTGCACAACCAGTAGTATCTATATTACTCCAATCAAAGCTAATTAACAGATTAAATTACAACAACAGTAGTTAGTTCAAGTTGCTGAATCTGAAAGTTTAAAAGGAGGATTACACAAATCTTTAATTACTAAGAAGATCCAAAGAATAGAACCAATGGCTTGAACCTGGTTCCATTCATTATGGTATAACCAGGCGCGTAGCCAGGGTATTCGGCCCGGGGGGGCAAAATGAAAATTTTCGTCCCGATTTCATGATTTTTCAAACTAATTGTAGAGGTGGGTCCCCCCACCGTTTCTTTTGGGTCCAGTTTATCACCCCGGGACAAGTCCGGAAGCTTCGGAATAGAATTTGGGGCATGAGAATAAATTATCGACTTGACATTCAAATGGCCTTATCAGTATGCGAGCTTATAGTCACGATGATCACAATTTAACTATTTACCATAACTCGATTTGATGAAGCCGGGGTGAACTGTCAGTGGTAAACTCGGTGTAAGATCGAGGAGGAATCATTATTGAGGGATCAATGCCTTTCTTCAGAGAGACCCTTTGAGACTTTATCATCGCGGAGCGCCACCACCAGTTGGCGCGAAGCGTACAGGAATATTTTGGCCAAAATGCCTTCCCAAACTACACTGAGGAAATGATCCTTCCCGGGGTGTTGTACGTTACACCAGTGACGTGCGCAGGATTTGTGAGGTGGGGTAGACTGTGAATTCCACCGACTGGCAAAGAGAAAAGCCCAGCTGGATAGACGCAAACTATTAACAGGGGCGTAGCAAAAAAATGTCAAGGAAGTGGGAGGGACGCAGCTCACAGAAAGTCTCTCAGCGCTCCGCGCCAACCCATAGTGGCGCGGAGCGCAAGGAAATTTTGGTCCAAAATGCCTCCCAGATGGCTGGAAATGGCACTTCCCGGGTCTATTTATCGCATTAGCACTATTGTAAAAAGTAAACATAATAAAATACTAAAATAAGGTGGGCGGCTGCCCTCTTCCTCCACCCCCTGGCTTCACGCTTGCCTAATGACCAGTATAAAGGTAGTCATCTTTATAACTAGATGATTGACCGTTCTTCAGACTGCTATTTGTTTAGTGACTAATGTTATAATAGAGAGACAAAAAATTGATTGCTCGCCGTCCCGGGGGAGGGGAATTTTTACTTTTAGAAGCTCGCTGAGATGAAAAATGGTGCTATATTTGACACATTCTGAACATGTTAAAACACCCATAACGGCCAATTGGGGGAGGGAGAGTGCGCCTGAAGCTCGGCCAGTCTCGGTCAGACTGCTTCCGATTTCCCCCGACTAGCTGATTTTCCCCCGACCACTTACAACGGTGGGGGCCATGACCCCGGCCCCCATTGCGCACGCTACTACGTTACACTCCAAAATTACTACATATTTTGGGTTTTAAGATGTTAGGAGGATTGCTGCCAAAGCCAGCCACACCAGGAGGTCCCCTGAGAACAAAATAAAATGTAAGTGCATAGAGCTAAGATTTACCACTTTATATCTAGTCAGCTGGGAAAGCAAAATATGGGTGGAGCTTGCCCATGTTATATTCAAATTCATGCTTATTGTTTCTCTTGGCAATTTTTCTTGACCACTCATTAGGGTTCTGACACCAAACCCCAATAAGTGGCAACGCAACTGGATACTTTCCACTCATTGTGTGACTTTGAAAGAAAATCTGCACCGGGACATTTATTTTAAGTATCCCTTTTTGATAGCGATTAAAAATAAAAATCGGGACGGTAGCTACTATCCCTATAGCTCCCACACTGACAGCCTTGCTTTTCGTCCATTTTTCTATCCCCTTACTCTGACTGCTCTGCTTCATAGTCTGTCCTTCCGGACTCCCTAGTCGTCTAACGCTCTCTGTTCCCTTTCCTAGTTCATCTTTTCCTCTTTCTCATGCACAATCTGCCTCGCTTCATCCCTCGTCCAGTTTCTGCCTTCTTAGCCCTTCTCTTTCTCATTTTCTTTGGTCTTTTCCACGGTCCCTAGCCATACCTGTATCAGTATACTCGTCCCGTCGATATTTGAACCAGTGCCCTACCTTATCAAGCCCGTTTCCTTCTGTGAATCCTTTCCTTCCATCGATAATGTTTCCTATTGTTATTATTTTATTTCCCTTTTCTCCTGTTATTTTCCCTTTTTTCTCTTTTTCTCCCTTCTTCCCCTTTCCTCTTCCCCTTCCCTTTTCCTCCTCCCTCTTTTTTCCTTCGTTTATTTTTTTTCACTTTTCCGTCGTCCCGATTTTACTTCGATTTTTCGCCGGGGGGGGGGGCAGTCTTCCCCCCTGCCCCCTCTGGGTACGCTACTGGGTATAACAGAAGGCCTGATGCTTATTATTGTACTGTCCATGACGTCATGGACAGTACCCTAGGCACGCTTCTCATTTTCGAGAAGCAGTTCTTTCGTTCAATGTTTCTTGATTCTCATTGAGTGCTTTGTTCTACCATTGAGCTCATTATGTAGAGTGAATCATGTAGATGGGAACGAAACTTCTTGGTCACGTTTGGTTGGAATGGGGCTGAGCATGATTGGTTTTTTTTTTTAGCAGTTTTGTATTTTATTGTTTTGTTAAGAATGGCTTGAGTAAGTCAAACTACCGAAACAGTAGTAGGCTTACAGTATATTGTGGCAGATGGTCGTACTGTCGTATTTCGCACACAGTAGGCCTACTCTACTCATGCTTATGTCGTAAAACCAGGGAGCTGCCATTGACACACACACTGTACGGCTATAAGTGCTGTCGCGTTTGCTGATTGGTGGATTGCTTAGAGTATGTAGGCAAGGTCAATCACGAAATGTGAGATTTCTTGAAGCATTTTGAAGCAAGGAATGAAGCTTGCAGCCTACTATAAGTCCATTGTGATGATGTCTGCGGAGAAGTACAGCTATAGGCTTATTTGTTTAGACATGAAATATTTTTAAATACTTCCCACAAGACCTTGAGAGTAGGCCTACCATTTCCTGCATTTGCAAAGCCCAAAATTTGTGCTTCTCGCGAAGTCAAACAGTAAAGCAAAGTAATCTGTCACTCAAATTTCGGTGCATGAAGAGGATTTAATTATCTTCAAGTACATATAGGCCTATTGTCTGACGGATTTGGTCGATCTTTCTCACATCTTCACTGTGCCAATACTGAAAATTGAAAGAGCGATATTCTAAAGCTAGCACAGTGGCGTAGCCACTGGGAGGGTTTTGGGGGTTGAAACCCGCCATGACCCAACCTTGAAAAATATAATTGCAAAAACACATAATCAATATAAACTTTATTACATTTGAGGCACAAACATTGCACCATTTTGCATCTGGAGACCTAAAATAGCCGTTTTTGCTCCCTCCCCTTAGACCTTTCCCTCATGTCGTACTCCAAAACCCTCCCCATGACACAATCCTGGCTACGCTACTGAGCTAGCATAACCACTGAGGACGTTTCAAAATACCAGCACAGAAACAATAATGGACAGTAAGTGGTTACGATTTTCGTAACCACATTTTCTAGTTACACACCTTGCACACTGCAAACAATTTACAGGTTTGTGCCTTGCCTAGCAGCACATTGTAAGTAAACCTGAATCTCCTAAAGCTTCCTATTCAAACCATGAAGTTATCATGGACCTTGTGGAGAGGGCAATTGTTGTTTCCAACATTATGCTCTCTGTGTGTTTACAAAATTTACAAAAGAGAGAAGTAATCAACCTTGTATAAAGTTAGACAATGCTTAGTAATAGGGACGTCTTGCTTTTATATTAAGTCATCCTGATCAGTAGGCTAGTATGTGAATAAACTGTCCACCTGCATAGGTCAATTGGTGGCTGCTGATTTGTCTAAGTTTACTGAAGAGAAATTATGTAGGATACAGATTGGCCATTCACTCATTTAGTCCCCCTTTG
The DNA here is from genome assembly GCA_029531755.1 of Holothuria leucospilota. Lineage (NCBI taxonomy): Eukaryota > Metazoa > Echinodermata > Holothuroidea > Aspidochirotida > Holothuriidae > Holothuria > Holothuria leucospilota. The sequence continues at coordinate 275,717 of CM055964.1, forward strand.
TGGGACCAAAAGTCATTTACATGCACTATAATATCATGTAGAGCTTAAATTTTTAGTTCATTTTATTCAGGGGACTAATTGTGCTATAGCCTATATATTTGTTGATGGGAATGTATGACTATGAGGGGAGAGACTGGGTTGGGATGAAATGGGAGTAGGAATTGGTGATATTGTCCACATTACAAAGTTTGGTCACAATTTTTCTAAAGCCTCTTCGATTATCTGACCCTGTAGGAAGCCATGCTAGCTTTACAGCAGTTTTATCCATAGGCAATAATATTTTTATAATTTAGTGCATACTGCACTGTGCATACTGCTTAATGTTGTGGGGATCCTACTGTATGCATGTACTCCTGTCCCAGTGTTTGTACCTATAAGTTTTGTACATGTGGTACTAGTTCCGCTAGAAAGTCCTCACAGTACATTAAGTTACACATTAGCTTATTCCTACCTTACCTGGGACCAACATTCAATGGCAGCTTTAATTTACAGTGTCGTTTTAGTTGTAAAAACTTCATCATGCTTACTACTCTAACTTGTGGAGCTCACATCCCTGCTTGGAAGACGCAGTATGAGTAAGCAGCTTTATAGTCATTTTCTGGATACATCTATCAAATAGTTACCGCTAATGCTTTGTTGTTGGAAGTTGTAAGTAAACACCACTTACCATATGCATGCCAGTTGTAGGCTACAGCATAGCCTTCGGTCTGTGACATGTAAATTGTACTATCCAGTTTTTTGAATAGTGTAACGTTAGTACAGAATTGCCCTTACAAAAAAGTGTGGCATACCACATGTGAACACACGTAATCACGTGTGGCAAAGCATATGAAATACATAAGGAAAAATGTGTGGTTATGCGTGGTGACACATGTGGTATTGGAACCAATCTGACACACAGGACCACGGTTTTCCCTGCATGATTGTCACACCTTGAAATCTGGGAAAAAGTGGGGAAACCTGTCTCAAGTTGACACATGTGGCAAACCAGGGCAAAGTGTGGCAAACAATGCCAGTGAACGAAATCGAACTATTGAATTTACTTTACTCAGCACCACACTTCTCCACACTTTGCCTACTTAACCCCAATTTGCCTCCTGTTACACGTGTCAAAGCGTGATTTTCGGTTTTCCACACATTACCTCATGTCCAAACTGTGAAAATGTTGGTCAATGCATTGCACTTTGGAAAAGTGTGTCAACTGCTTATTAATTACACACATTGTCACGCAAAAATTCACAGAAATTTCACTCCTCTCCACACCCCACCATAGTTTTGCACAGTTCGACACAGAAGTTCACGTGTGGTATTGGAACTTTTTGCCACACAATTATTTGTAAGGGTACTTCTCAGTGATCAGACAGGAACTAAAGTTAAGCTTATGTGCACTGTATGTATGCGATTGATTTGTTCAGTGTGTACTGCTCTGTGTCCAGTATATATAAAAACTACATGAAAACACCACTCTAGTTTTGGGCACAGCCAGTTCTGTGGTGGCTAACAACTTGCAAGTATGTAGACTATGTGCAACTCAGTGCTTGTACATGTGTAATGTGCATTCGCTACATACCACCGTCAAAATTTTATCATGGCTACCTGCATATATGTGTTGTACTGTAGAACTGCTGTAGGGACAAGGCCCAGGTATAGACATGAATTGCGTAAACCATACAAAATGATCATAGGCTTGTGTCTTATAAAACAGGGAGGGCTGAGCTTTTGAACACACTAGCATGCTACTGCAGTGAGACCTGCACTTTAGGTTAAATTAGGAAGCCATTCAAGTAGAGGCCCATGTGCCATTTTTGGAAATTTTGGCCCCCATGCAACATGTACAATAATTGTCCGCAGAAGATTGCTCTCTACCTTTGACAATTCCCCTCCCTTCTCTCCCAAGATGGTGGTTTAAAATGTTGAGCAACACCCCATCCATCAGAAACTAAGAGCAGCTCCTGTACCTATGAAAATAGTGATATCAGACAATGAATAGCTAGGCATGTATGTTTTTAGCTTACTGTATGACATCTTTATATGCATGTTGGTACCGTACATCTTTCCTGATCCTCAAGTCTCGCCTGCCAAGGCTGTTGGTTACCGTAGGTATAAAATTAACAGGATTTGTTTTTCAGACCTCTGTAGGTGGTTTTATCTAGTAATATGGATTTCCATCATTCGAACTGTGAGTGCGCATTTCATCTTTCTCCAATGCAGAAGCTGCAGTGCACATTTTCATGTGGTCTTTTATTTTGTATGTTTAGTTGTAGCCTTGCTGGGCGTAAATAAGAAATAATGGAGAAATAATGGTAGCTAGGAGCAAAGCAAATATTCTTTAATGTGGCTATGTGTTATTGTTAATACCAGTAAAGAAAGTGTTTGAAGGGCATTTGGTACATATGTAACAATTAATTTGGGGTTTGCAAAGAGGCATTGTCCTTGCCAAAAATACATTTGTGACATACAGTACTTATGGACCCCAAAGCTCCAAACTACTGTAGGTGGGCAAAATAACCACATACAGGTCAAGTCACTTTGATGGGACACCAAAGTGGCCATATAGGGAAATCCCCAGTTTTTATGCTTAGGTATACTCTTCATACTTGTTCTGTACTTATTTCATTCCCTGTCCTGCATGTTTGTTCCATACACATCTTATTCCATTCCTTTGCCCTGCATGCTTGTTCTGTATGTATTTGATTCCCCCTTCTATATAAAATTTACTGCCCCTCGTAGGGGCTGCACAGAGCCAATTTTGAAGTGGGGGTGGGAGGCTAATCATCAAAGCAGCCAAATTAATGTTTAAAAAAGCAGTTTAAAGTGGCCCTAAATGACCATGGCAGAAAAAGTGAAGGGGCTATAGCCCCGAAACCCCTTCCCCATCGCAGTCCCTGCCTCTCCCCATTGAGGACCTTGTTGTCCCCACGCAAGTTTTCAAGTTTGCAGGTAACAACGCTGATAGTCCACAGTTTCATTTTCAATAGACTGTGCTTGTGTGTGGAACAACTTTTACCATACAGGTTTCAGCCAGTCATCTGTTGTGAGCTTACCCTGCCCCCAGGGCAACCTTTGAACCCTATCGAAAGAGAGATTCCAAGATGCAGCTGGACTCGGACTCGGCTTGGACTCGGAGCCTGTGGACTCGGACTCGGCCCGGACTCAAGGTGTTCTGGACTCGGACTTGGCTCGGACTCGGGCCTTTCTGGACTCGGACTCGGCTCGGACTCGAGATGTATGGACTCGACTCCAGCCCTGACTTCAAGCACTTGCGTGGTTTAACTGTTTTACACGTGGTTGTGTTATTTTACCGCGTTGTTTTACTGTGTACATACACACTCTACGAGTGCTGCAACTCACGCACGTCGGTCGAGTCGTGATGGCACGCGTTTGTTTTGTTTTTGTTTTTGTTTTTTTTTTTTGCTTCATTTCAACCGCAATTTTTGATCAGTTGATATTTTGCCACCTGATGAAGGGTATTCACCCGAAACGTTGAGGAGTTCTCTCCTGACTTTAAAACACTCTTTATTACTTTTATTGATATATATATATATATATATAGTGTTAAAAGTTTGCGGAAAATGCCACGACGTTTTGAGTATAGACTTCATCAGGTAGCAAAGAAATGCAACTGAATAACAATGAAGCAGAAATTGAGAAGAACCACATTGAAGAAAGGCACGGCAAACTGGTCGTACAGAACGAACACGGTGTAAAACTGCGATGGGAGGCAGAGTAAAACTGGAAAAAAGAAATGAAAAGGGGAACAAGTTAAAAAAGTCCATTCTAATGTTAAGACCGTGTGGGGAGAGGGTCCCGAGCTTCATGATAAGCCGATTTTCGGCGGTCTGACCATCACGGTCAGAACCTCTGCACGTTAAGGCTGCGGTAACGACCAAGTCCTTAATTGAGCACGGTGATGGGGGGTTGAGATGTTTGGCTACCGGATAACCTTGAAGGTTTTCTTTGATGGACCTGAGGTGTTCCGTGACTCGGTCAGCCAGACGACGTTTTGTCTCTCCCACATACAGGCAATTGCAACGTCCACAAACTAAAATGTAAACCAAAGTTGTGGAAGGGGCAGGTAAAGTGTTGGTTTACACTGAATCTGTTGCCGTTAGAACCCAAAATATGAATGAGTGTGTTCTTGCCAACCACTGGGCATGTGTTGCACCTACTACAACCACAGGGAAATGTACCTGGGGTGTTGTCAGTGGGCTGTTGTGGATGGGAAGCACTTAGTTCACTCACATGTTTTTACATTTTAGTAGTTTCCACCCGAAAAGCTACCGTTCATCATACCATTCATCACCACCTACCACCCGTCTGTCAAATGTCTCATGAATACCCTTAGACGCGATTTTGAATTATTAAAGGAAGGCAATTCTTTATCCTAACATTTCAGTGCACATCCCCTACTTACTTTGAAGCAACCACCCAACCTTAGGCGATTACTCACTTTATCCAAACTTTCTACACACCGTGACAAACACGGAGGCAACACCGCCTGCCAAAAAGTGCGATGCCAAATTTGTTCTCGCATTTCTACCGGTACAAATGTATCTATCCCAGGGGTTCAGTCTCTCATCAGTCCCCCCCCCCCCTCCCTTTCGTGCGACTCCACAAATGTTGTTTGCATATTTTATTGCACTGCCTGCAATAAAGGTAATTACGTAGGTGAAACCAGTACCTCTCTCCTTTTGCGTTTTAATAATCACAAAAAATCAATACGTGACAATTTTTCCGGGTTTCCTGTGGCTGAGCACTTCAATCTTCCCGGGCATTCTCTCATAAATTTGAAATGTATTCTTGTAGCATCTAACTTTAATTCATCAGCGGAACGAAAGCGCAAGGAAATTGACTGGATCTTTCGAATTAATTCTCATGAAAACGGTCTTAACAAAGACTTGGGAATTCTGTCCAATTATCACTTTTACAAACAAATTTGAAACTTTGTCAACACTTTCTTTCGTTGTCAAAGCTGTTGTTATTGTGCTCAACCAACTAAGGCACCGTTAATCCTCCGGTTGTGGCTTCCTCAGTTTATCTGTTTAATTATTGTATTATCGTCGATTCTTTAATCGCTAAGTCTAACAGTATATGTTTGCTAAGTTTAATAGTATGTTTCCTTGTACATTGAACTCTAAATTTTGCACTTGCACACTTGCAGTCTAGTCATTGCTAAAGAAGGTCCCAGGGGGACCGAAAATTTCAATATAATTCACTTTGTTGAATCTGTATTCTTATTTGTTAATTATGAGACTGGTCTCATCTTTGGTTTTGTTTATATATATATATATATATATATATATATATATATATATATATATATATATATATATATATATATATATATATATATATATATATATATATATATATATATATATATATATATATATATATATATATGGGATAATCAAATCTGGCGTATATAGCTAATCCTCTTCTCAGAGTTTCACGCCAGTGGGTTCATTAGGAGGCCAGATGAATAAAGATATTCGAGTCTTGTCCGGTGGCCGTTAACTACCACTTGTGCAAAAGTTTGTGCATGTTGTAGAGTAGGGGCAGTTTTCCAATAAACACAATGTGCTGTTCTTTGCACAAACTTGTTGCCCCCTGTAGGCTGGGGTTTGTAGAATATGCCCACGGTATTTCCCGCCAGTCGTAAGAGGCGACTTAGGGGAAGGACTTGCACCGTATTTAAACTTTGCTTGACACTATACAACACATTTGTGTTGGTGTGTCGTTAAATTTCATCTAACTAACCGCACAAACCTGTTTCGCCCAAATGTGTTCAGTCCGTGTGCAGACAGGATGACTGGGACATTCAGTTCATTTCATTTCATTCATTTTCTCGACATTTATTTCAACCAGGTCATACGTAACAACATATACAGTTTCATATTTACATTTTGATATGGTAACAAAGAACGGTTTTTTCATTGAGTGAATATGAAAACAACAATAAGCAATATCAACATGATAGAAAAAAAAAAGAAACAGAAAGTTAAGAGCATTGGTTGGGGCGAAGCACAAGAAAGCTACTGAAAGCTTGTGGTAGTGATTCCCTGGAACGAAAGCACACATATACATGTACATAACTTAACAATGACAGAAAAGAAAACATGACCATCGGCAGAAAAGACGAACTTAAATTAACAAAATGAATAGGGATGTACGTTAAACCATAGAGACAGCGAGAAAACAAAAGACTAATCATAACCAGATAGAAGGTAGGTTTTAAAGTGACGCTTGAAAGAGGAAACAGTGGAGGAATTTTTAATATGGACTGGGATGCAATTCCAAGTAACAGGCCCTAAGAACCTAATATTACGTTGGCTAAGAGAGAGCTTATAAAAAGGCAGCACATAATTCGAGTTGAAAAGAGTTAGGGAGTAAATTCTTAGAGAACTGATACATAAATACCGAAATTTGAAACTTTTCAATATCAAATATTGTGAGGGAGTTATACCTGAAAAATATCGGTCTAGAGTGGTCCAGTTTGGATATGTGATCAATAGCATGAAAAATTCTTTATTGGATGACAAGGCTTTAATTAATGTGGACTGCAGAAGCATTACCCCAGACAATCGCACAGTAAGGAATGAAGGGAAGGACAAGCGGGTCATAGATAGATAGGTGGATATTTTTAGGTAAAAAATGACTGAGTCTTAGAATCATTCCAGTGCCCCTAGCATGCTTCCTACATGTTGAATCAATGTTGTATGACCAACTTACATTACAATCAAATACAGTGCCCCAAAATAGTGCAGATTCAGCAAAGGGGATAACATTATTTTTCAACATAACACCATTGGGATTTTCACAAGTCTTTTTCTGATAAGGGCGAAAAAGAACTGCCGTGGTTTTTTTGGAATTTAGGTGTAATTTATTAGCAGTGAACCAATTAGTTACGTTAACCAAATTAGTATTAATGTCATGAATAAGTGTATGAATGTTTGCATTGTCATAAAGAATATTAGTGTCATCATCATACAAAGTAAATTTAAAAATGGGGGAAGCTCGGGGCAAGTCGTTGATATAAATTAGAAAAAGCAGAGGGCCTAGAATTGATCCTTGTGGGACACCAGTGTTAATAGTACGCAGGTGGGAATTACAATTTGCAATACTGACATATCCAGTTCCAGGACATAAGACCACTGTCCTACAACAAGTGGAAAATTCATGTAGTGATATTGTATGCTTTGTTAGTATGGGTGTGTGTATATGTATGTATGAATGTATGTATGTATGGGTGTGTGTGTATGTATGTATGCCTGCATGCATGTATGTATGTATATATGTATGTATGTATGCATGTATGCATGTATGTATGTATGTTTGTATGTATGATCATTAGCTCTCTAACTTTTTCCTCACAAAAATGAACCCCCATTTTTGAAATCCTGGATCCGCCTCTGAGTTTGACGACTCCATCTGGGCAAGTGGGTTTAACAGAATGTCATGGCCGCCTGTTCTTTGGTCTGTTTCTACTGTTCCAGAGGCGGCAATCTGTTAAAATTATTGGGATGACATCTGCTTACTTGAACGCTTTGCGCCTCCGGCCATGGGTACAGGGGACCGCCACAGGTCCCCTGTTGCGGTCCAGGGGCAAAGCCCTTGCACGCAAAGCAATTTAATGCATTCTAGAGCAGGGGTCGGCAAACTAGGGGTCGCAACCCTTTTGAGGGTCGCAAAAATATTTCGGAGGTTCGCGAAAACGATTCTGGGGGGAAAATAATTGCCAAATTTCTCATTAAAAATAAGTAATGGGAGGGTTTCTTATCTAAGAACCAGTGATCAGCTTTACTAACATTGCATAACCAAGTCAAATCAAACTCCTCTCACCGACCAGTCAATTTGAGGGCCACCAAGATTCCGGAGTAGACAATTGGGGCCACCAAGCAAAAATGTTTGGAGACCCCTGTTCTAGAGGACACAGATCACTTATTTCTGATCTTAAGTTCTCCCAGCTGCCATTAATTGGGTAATATCGCAATTACTCATACCGAAAATGTGTGTAACAACATTTATTTTTTCTGCGTACCTCTAAATATTAAGGGACATTTCATATATATTATGCCCCCACTTAAAATATTGGGGGACATGTCCCCCTGCCCCCCTATGATCGCAGTCCATGTACTGTTCAATGACCGTAGAGTCTCCTTTGTTTTAAGGGAAATATTTTTGCACCCTGCTGGTTCCACAAATCGATCTTCCGAGTCCAGCACTAAACTCGGGATACAGGGGGTCATCGCCTTACAAAAAATGTGTGGCATGCCACATGTGAACACACGTAATCACGTGTGGCAGAGCATATGAAAATACATAAGGAAAAAGTGTGGTTATGCGTGGTGACACATGTGGTATTGGAACCAATCTGACACACAGGACCACGGTTTTCCCTGCATGATTGTCACACCTTGAATTCTGGGTCAAAGTGGGGAAAGCTGTCTCGAGTTGACACATGTAGCAAATCAGGGCAAAGTGTGGCAAACAAGGCCAGTGAACGAAATCGAACTATTGAATTTACTTTACTCAGCACCACACTTCTCCACACATCTCCACAATCTGCCTACTTTACCCCAGTTTGCCTCCTGTTACATGTGTCAAAGCGTGATTTTCGGTTTTCCACACATTGCCTCATGTTCAAACTGTGAAAATGTTGGTCAATGCATGGCACTTTGGAAAAGTGTGTCAACTGTTTATTAATGACACACATTGTCACGCAAAAAATCACAGAAATTTCACTCCTCTCCACACCGCACCTTAGTTTTGCACAGTTCTACACAGTATTTCACGTGTGGTATTGGAACTTTTGCCACACAATTTTTTTGTAAGGGCCTCACGCAAAAAATCACAGAAATTTCACTCCCCTCCACACCGCACCTTAGTTTTGCACAGTTCGACACAGTATTTCACGTGTGGTATTGGAACTTTTGCCACACAATTTTTTTGTAAGGGTCGATCGTGTATTGTGCCAAAAACTGTCTTTTCATTAAATTCATGATAGGCCATTAGAGCAGTCCACTAGCAATGCACTCTTAAAACACCGGGGTTAAATTTAACCAGGATCTGTTTTGTATTTCCGCCCACACAATCCTGGTTAAAGTTTCCATGAAATCCTGGTTAAATTTACGCCAATCCTAGTTACTTTAATCAGGATCTGCGTAAGTTTAACCAGGATTACCTCTAACAATTAACCGTAATTGTATAGGCGGAAATACAACACCGGTCCTGGTTAAATTTAACCACGGTATTTTAAGAAAGTAGACTTTGCATTATTCAATTTGCTGACTGCTATTTCAAAACACACACACACACACACACAAAAAAAAAAACAAAAACAAAAACAAAAACAAAAAAAAAAAAACTTTGAGCTACTTTTCTCATTTGTATGGATAAAACGAAAAGTGAAACCCTTAAAATGAAACAAATACTTCTGGCCTGGACACTCCTGGCTATTTAGTACGAACTGTAAATTACTAACTCAATTCCTGTGTTCATGAGGAAATATACTATAACACCACTGCATGCAAAAAGGAATAACAAAAGCTGACAGTTGATCGACAATTTGAATGCGTAGGCCTATATTGCCATCAATAAAAAACAAACTATGATACTTTCACTTTACTCCTTATATAAGTTTGTCGAATGCTGATGGGAACAATAACTCACTTGTAAAAAGATACGTAATATTCATTGACAGATGTGTGTTTTAGAATGATAAACAGATTTAACAAAATGCTTGCTTCATGGGCAATTTTCGCCATCATGGCTGTAGTTTTTGTGGCTATAAAAAGTTAGTAAAAAATTCGGTTTTATTGTGCATTGCCAAGCAGAAAATACCTTATTTTAATGCTGTGTGCCTTTTTTTTTGCAGCGGATACCCCGGACCCTCATACAACTGCGTTGACATATGGGACTAATGTACGACTTGACTGTAATATATCGCAGAGTGAAGAAGAAGCAGTATGGGGAAGAACAACATCAAAGGGATACCAACTATTGTATGCAGGCTTACATCCTATTAGAGCTACGGACGCAAATAACATCAAACTCTCCAATGTAAATTATTCACTCTTCTTGTATTCCGCTACTATTGAAGACGAAGGGTTATATGTTTGCACTCAAGCTCCGAGGACTCTGGCGAGCTATAGATTTAAAGTCACGGGTGAGTGAAAGAACATTTTTATTATTTTAGTGGTTAACTAGTTAGGTGATCTTTTGTTGTATATTGTAAATAACAACAAGACCCAGGTTCGACATTTATCGCAAAATAGCCTAATTCATACAAAATGAAGGAGATACTCCAGTTCGACACTATAATGAACGCAGTCATAATTAAATGGTATAATATTCAGCATTACCATGTTGAAGCCCAAATTTACCAACCGAGTGAGAGTACTCTGTCAGTAACGAAACGCAAATATTGGCCAAGCATCCCAGGAGAGTGTTTTATTCATAGTTGGTTGTTAAAATATGTAAATATATTTTTTAAAGTATCACACCAACATTCAAAAATTATAATACGCCCCTGTTAATATTTCACATTTTTGAAACTATTAACGTAACGTTTCGTATTTTGGTAAAAAAGAAGGTTTGGTTTTAAGTATTTCGGAATTAAAAAGTGTACAAGTAAGTTCTTATGTAACATAACACTGATAATAACATTACAAATACATAGATGTATACGAAAGACACGTAGGCCTAGTTATATGAGCACATGCTACTTGTTACTCATTTCAATTCGATATTGGATACACCCTGCTAAAATCAATTTAGCAACAACAACGACTATACCTTAGAGCATGTATTTTGGTCCTTGCAAACTTTTTTCCAAAGAAAGTCTTATAAGCCAGAAAGGGTTTGTATATTGAAAGCACTGGAAATGGTTATAGAATTTTTCACCATAAGAAGGAGGTGGACTTGAACATACATCGGAAGTATATAGACTTAAGCAGACAAGGTGGCGTCAGAGAGGACAGGGGCTTCAACCCACCACTCGTCCAGGATAGTTGGGAATTAGTCGGATCGTTAAAATATTACACTTTGCGTTTCTCCAGTATCGTTGCAATAAAGAGATATATTAAGATTATTTTTTGATTGTTTATACTGTTATAGGAACATACCCTTTTTACCTCCCGCCTATCGGGGAAGCAATCCCTCCTTTCAGGGAAGCCCTGGAGACACCCGGGGTTTAGGTAATCAACGTTTTCGGCATTCTTTTTAAGTAAATGACAGTCCTAAAGTTTATACTTCTATCAATTCAAAAATAATAAATTATGATCATACATTTTTAAACCACTTATTAGGCTGCATATGCTCGCAAATCTCTGTGTGTCTATGGCACTATTTACTGGTGCAAATGTCATAGTTTAACAATAGGCTTAATAAAGAGAATTATCTAGGAACGATTATGGTAGATAGTCTCCCAATAATATTTCAAGTTATATTATTAGAATAAATGATACAGAGTAGCCATTATCGACTAACATTAATATGAAGAGTAAAATGCACAAAACTAGATAAGAAAAAGTTCATTCCTTTCCAATGTTGATGTTTTTGTCTGTTACAAATTACAGTATAAATGTATATTGATCTTGCTTAATTTGACAGCAAAAGGTTAGTGTAGTTCTTTTAGACTGACAGGTCATGAACGCCGAAATTGTTTTAGATATTATCTGTTGTAAGTGAATTATCAGCAGGTCATTTCATGACCAGGTGGGTACACAACGCAGTTTTAATTTACAGTCCTATTCAAGACCAGTCTACCAATAGAAGGTCAAAACTTACACTGTTTAAGTCAGAACTTTCCAATCAGACGAAACAATGTTTATCCCAGTAACTACCAAGACCTTTTGTAAATGTAAATTCATATTTAAAACATTGCAAAATATCGAAGTGAGGGTGTTTATATTATTTAAATTAATTGGAAAGAGGCAAAATATTGAATGCCGAGTTCTGACTTTGAACCTATTTTGCACAGCATTTAGTTTGATTTATAGTATGCGAGCCGCCAAAACTAGAAGTCTCATTTTATGAATCCGCTACAAACAACTCGCCAGCAGATCTAGATTCTAAAGAACAAAGATGGATCATAGTTCTTTATTTGCAAACTATTAAATCAATAACACTTGGAACACGAAGTTTTCAAAATTTTGCTTTGTTCTACATATGAAGAAATAAGTAACAGAGATACGTGTCTGAAAAAATGAGAGGGGCAGGGGACACGAGGGCCCTTGAAGTAAAATTTACTGTCTGAAAACGTGAGTGTAAATATAAGCATATCCAAAAAGTAGGGGACATATACCGTGTAGGATGTGTCCCGGTAGGATTTCTGCCCAGAATAGAACTTGATATAGCATCATTTAGCATGGGTGTAATTTATTAAACATATATAGTAAGAATTTTTTTTAATTTTACTGCCACTTTGTAAACACGATTAAAAATCTTCTCCAATTAAACACGTCATGCTTAGGAATTGAAAATTATCTGTCACATGACCTTATGGCCAGGGGCGCAAATCTCTGTTTGAGAGTGAGGAGGCGAAAACGAATATGGTGTACGCGTAGATTTGAAACTGTGCACGCGTAGCGTGCTCCGCGAGCGCGAAGCGCGAAGCCCTCGTGGGTGGAGTCCAGGGGCGGACTTAGGGTCCCTTGTGGGGTCCAGGGGCAAAGCCCCGGTGGGGCCCAGGGGGCGAAGCCCCCGGAAGCTCCTGGGTTTTAGTATTTCAGAAGCGGCAGAAAGATTGTTTCAAACGGAAGCTTTTTTAGTGTAAAGGCTCCTGGGTTTTAGAACATTTACACTTGTCAAAAGGGTTAGTTAGGGCACAAAGTTAATAAATACTACTGATGTGCTTCACCGGATTAAAGTTTTGAAATTGTTGGGATTTTTTTAAATGTACAAAAAGCAGGACAACGTTTAAACATTATTCGAGACGACCACAGATTGACTTACTTAATCGATAATAGGATTCATCATGAAGTGCAGTTGTCTGCACTACGTACGCATCAAGGGCTGTTATGCGTGACATTTATCACATTTACAGCTTCAGAATAGACAACATTCATATTATTGTAGTGTTACGGTAGATAGGGCTCTCTTGCCGAACCGGGGCACAGAATGCAGAGATAGATCGCTCTGGCCAGATTAGGAAACGAAGTGAAGCTATAACTAAGACATGTCTTAAGTTTTTTTGACTGAAAATTGATTCGTCTGCACCGCGTTTCAGCTTCAGATGATATTCCGTACGGCCTTGATCAACATTCAAATACTATGTCAGTTATAGCGTATAATTGTATTGTTGTAATGGGTTATTATCAAAGGGATGTCAAAAGTGACCAAGCGGCGAAAAAATGAGTATTACTATTTATTACACATTTTGGGGGGCCAAATTAGGGTTTGCCCCCACTTTTTCACTTGAGGGGGCAAAGGCCCCCTTGCTCTCCCGGGATTTGCGCCCCTGCTTACGGTAGTCGTCACCTGTGTTTACCATTTGAAAAATTAAAAGAAGGAGACTATCGGTTTTTAGGAAAATGGTTTACTTAGTATATGCTGTTTTAAGACTAAAATAATGTCTATTGGTACTTGCCCGTAACTTGAGAAGATATCCATTCATGTTGTGTTTTCTAATATCTTTATCAACTATCTTCTCCACCTTTACAGTTAACTCTGAAATTCACATTCAGCACGAGGGGCATAATTTATCAGAAAGCTACTTGGCGGACAAAGGAGAAGAGCTCCAGTTACACTGTGTTGTTTTCAGAACCAGGGAAATTCCGGTAATTGAGTGGAAAGTCGGGAACTGGACTAAAAAGTCGGGACAAATGATCAATTCTTCAAATATATTTATTGAAGGGACTTTCGACTTTAGGAAGACTTTGACCTACGTTATCAAACATGACACCGAAATAATTTGTTCAAGTTACTCTGCCAACAACCAAAGCGTCTCGCTAAAAATTTCTACCGAATCTTTTCAGAATTCAGGTATATACATGATAATTTCTGACAATTACTCTCTTGTTAGTTTAAGTTGTTTTTTAGCTTTTTTACGCTTCCAAACTCTTCGTGAAAATCATTTATTACTACTGAATTGATTTTGACTGCGTTTCTGACAGATGTGATGAATTACAGCATTACTTTCCCTCTTGACAGTGAATTCTTCCAATTATACGGCTTTAGTAATAATTTTGTTACTTGTGATTTTAACTATCATCCTTCCTTTCCTGGTTGTTGGCGGTTGGCTTTGCCTGAAGATTTACCAAGGTGAGTGTGATTTCCCACTTCACTCACATTTTTTCAAATTTGCCCGGTTTCAATTTAGCAATTGAATTTATACCAAGAGCTATTTTTTTATAATAATATTATATACCTGTCTTTGATTTCTTTCCCTTATTTCTTGCCCTCTTTACAGAATCTTACCCGTCAGTTAGTATACGGTGAGATGGAATTTGCGTGAAAATTGACAAGACTGTTAAAGCAATAAAATGTATCAAGATTCAATACATGTTTATATAATTTGCCCAAAAGTCAGCGTGGATATGGTACATAAAATATTCAGATCTTGTAAAAACTACCGAAAAATAACCTTAAGGTAAAGAATGGCATATAAAGTAAAATCGGGTTTGTGAATATTGCACTGCAAGAAGAGACGTATGAAACTGATTTATCTTCTCAATGCATAAATGCACAGCTGAGTAAATGTGGTATTGAACAAAATTACGGTTGTTTTTCAGAGTTCGGAATAATGAAAGTACATCACCACCTTCAAGATCGAAGGAAATGGACAATGATACACAAATCTCACCGGTTGGTAGGTAGTGCAAAAATAACATATGAATCATTCCATCATCCACAAGTCACAGAAGTTGCAAAGGAAGCAAATAATATACATATATATATATATATATATATATATATATATATATATATATATATTATATATATATATATATATATGTATATTATTTGCTTCCTTTTGCATCCCTCCCCTCCTACGTTCAGGACACCACGGACTTTATCCGCAAAATTGGTGAGATACAAAATCTCCCACAGGACACAATTCTGGTCACTCTTGACGTGTCCTCTTTATATACAAATATACCAAACGAAGAAGGCATCTCCGCTTGTAAAACCGCCTTCAGACCCATCCAAGGCAAAACGCCCACCAAGAAAGACTTAGGCGAGCTGATGCGCCTTATTCTGACAAACAACAATCTTGTCTTTGGCGACCAGCACTACCTCCAAATTCATGGTACTGCCATGGGAACCAAGATGGCTCCTTCATTCGCAAATTTATTTATGGGCAACCTCGAGAAGGAATTCTTATCTCGACAAATTTTAAAACCACAAATTTGGTTACGTTTTATCGACGATATCTTCATGATCTGGCCCCACGGTGAAGATAGCCTCAAAATTTTTGTGGAAAACATCAATTCGTTTCACTCCACAATCAAATTCACGGCCGACTCCTCTAGAGTCAGTGTCCACTTCCTGGACACAACAGTGACCATAGAAAATGGTTCACTCAAAACAGACTTGTTCAATAAACCCACGGACAAGCACAACTACCTACTACCGAGCAGCTGCCATCCTCCGCACTGCACCAAAAATATTCCATATAGCCAAGCACTTCGCATCAAACGTGTCTGTTCCTCTGAGACAGACTTTGAAACTCGCACTAACGAACTGTCTAGCCACCTCCAAAATAGACAGTACTTTCGGGGTTCAATTGAAAATGCCGTCAAAAAGGCAAAGGACACCCCGCGTTCTGAAACTCTGACATACAAAAACCGTCAGCCCAATTCTAATAGAGTGCCATTGGTAACTGAGTACCATCCCGGTCTACCACCATTCGCCAAATTCATCCAAAAACATTTGCCCATACTTCAAAGCACGGCTCGCCTAAAGTCTATCTTTCCCGCTCCCCCGTTGTTGCTTTTTCCCGCCCCCCAAATTTACGGGACATTTTGGTACGGGCAAAATTTCAGGACAAAACCTCAGTCGAGGCTAACAACGAGAATTTTGGTTGTTCACCTTGCCCGTCCAATTGCAAGACGTGCGCTCTGATTGATTCAACTAAATACTTTCAGAGCTATCAAACTGCACGCACTTTCCAAATTAGGCAATCAATTAATTGTCTTTCCAAAAACGTCATATATCTCATCTACTGCAATTTATGTGGAACGCAGTACGTGGGGGCAATAAAAAACTCCCCAAGGATGAGAAATACAAAGCTCAGGTCAGCAATTAAAACCAAAAAAATTGATCAACCTGTTGCCAACCATTTCAATTTACCGCATCATTCGATAGACAATTTACGTGTCATTGCTATCGAACAAAATGATTCATGGGACAATAGAAGCCGTAAGACAAAAGAAAATTTCTGGGAATGTCAACTCAAGACTACGTCGCCATTCGGCCTGAATATCCGAAACGACTTACCAGCATACTGATTGAAGGGATTACACTCTAGGCCTAAGTAATCCTATTAGACCGTCTCCGTCACGCCTATTTCAATAGGCTTCCTCAAATTACTTAGTCTCGCCTCTTTCAAAAACGATAGTCCTAATTGACTATCAGTGGGGACCATTGTCCTCATAATTTAAAAGCTGTAAGTCCCGTACACCCCTTGTCACTCTTGTGATCAAGCACTGAAGAAGAGCTAGTATTGCTCGAAAGCTTTGCAAAAACCTTTTATGGCTGTTGTATTTACCAAATTTCTAGCTTCTACTGCTGTCACGTATCTCCTTTGAGATCCAGCCATTCATTTCTGTAGCACTGTTGTTATACAGTATTTCCGTTAACATATATATATATATATATATATATATATATATATAATATATATATATATATATATATAATATATATATATATATATATATATATATATATATATATATATATATATATATATATATATATATATATATATATATATATATATATATATATAAGGTCGAAGTAATGCGTAGCACTTATGAAGTGGGTAGGTAAAAATGAAGTAGTAAATAGTGCTAAAAGTTTGTGAAAAATTCCACGACGTTTCGGGTTTAAACCCTTCATCAGGTGGCAAAAATGCAACTGATCGTTGACACGGCCAAACGTACAATTTAAAAAATACACAATAAAATTGGGCACGGTAAACCTCGGCTAGGAAAACAGACAGTATTAAGTAGTTACCACAAGTCAAAAAAATGCAGGAATTGCTGCGTTATAACAGTTCAAGTCTAACATTCAGACCATGTGGGGACAGGGTTCCAAGTTTCATGATTAGGCGGTTTTCGGCAGCTAGGCGGTCATGATCGGAACCTCGACACGAGATGGCCGCCGAAACCATCAAGTCACGGATCGAGCATGTTGACGGGGGATTGAAGTGTGTGGCTACCGGGAACCCTGGGAGGTTCTGTTTGATTGACCTCAGGTGCTCGGTGACTCGGTCAGCAATACGACGTTTTGTTTCTCCCACGTACAGTATATTACAGCGTTTACATACGAGAACGTTAACAACATTGGCTGAAGTACAGGTAAAATGCTGATGAACGTTAAACCGGTTGTTTTTGGGACCTACAATGGAAAGGTTTTTGTCATAACTGACCACCGGGCAAGTATTGCATCTCCCACGGTTGCAAGGAAAAGTTCCTGGGGTGTTAGGCACTACTGCTTGAGGTTGAGAGGCACGGACCAAGCAGTCCGGGAGATTCCCCCGTTTGGGGGAAATCATTTTCCCCCGAAGGGGGGTAAAATTTGACAACCATTTTGCATTTTACCCACAATGCCACACCGTTTGCACAATACAAAACAAAAGGTCAATCTTTTCAAACCCCTCTGGAAAATTCGTACGTGCGGAGGGAAGTTCAAAACCTGCATATTCATGTAGCTGGTCACATTACCTACAACTTTTCCAGGCAGTGAAAGGTAGTCCACCGTGCACGTTTTGCAAATATCTTGAAAGAAGGCAATGTGACCTTATTAGTAGACTTGTACAGTCGTCTCTCATTGCATACACCTTTCGTGTGCATAGCGACAGCTGAACTCGTACACTGTTCAATGTACACTTGTTATCCTACGGACGTTCGCTTTACGTGCTTATTAACAGTTGTACAAGAATTGCAGGCCTACAGTTCTTAAGAGATACCTAGGAACCATGCAACTTATTTCCGAACTACGACACAACCTTCGTACTACAAGTAATGTAGGATAATTACTCACTACTTTCCGGCCTACCAACGCCGCTGTTCGTTAAAATCTAGCACACAAACCATACGAAGCCTCCTTTGTTCGTTTTACCTACACTGCAACCCGACACCCCATGTGTGCATGCGAAACGGCTGTTATGAAAGCAAGGCTTTGTTTATTCATGATGCCTAATGAATACAAATTCCGCCCTTTGGGGGAATACTATTTTCCCCCAAACGGGGGAATCTCCCGGACTGCCAAGTGCTTAGATATGTTTTTTTCAATTCTGAATGCTGTGATGGGGGGTTCAGGGAAATGGTCACGGGTGGATGGGTCATGACGGAAGGTCTCTACATTCCTGTAAATGGCACGTACAATGGGAGTTACAGATGGGTGAAAGGATAGGACCAACGGGATACGTCTGGTGGGTGTATGGTCAGTTTTGGGGGCAACGGCAGAGGCTCTATCAATTCCTTGTATGCGTTTCAGGGCATTTGAGAGCACTCTTTGTGGATACTGGCGTTGTTCAAAGAAAGAAATAATCTGCTTGGAAACTTTAGCGAAATCCTGGTCGTCGGAACAAATCCGGCTGGCCCGTAAAAGTTGTGAGAAAGAAATCGAATTGGTACAAGATCTGGGGTGGTTGGAAGGGTACATAAGGTAGTTGTGATAGTCAGTAGGCTTAAAGTGGAGATTGGACTTGATTTTACGGTCGGAGATGGATAATTCCGTGTCTAAAAACACTACTGAGGAGTTGGAAATACAGTGAGTGAATTTCAAAAACGGGTAGAATGTTTCAGCAAAGTTAATGAACTTTTCCAAATCGTTTCGAGAATCCACTGCGACCCGAACAATATCGTCAATGTACCTTTTATAGAGTATGGGCTTGATCCCGGTGTATCGAGAGAACATCTGCTCCTCAAAGTGGCCCATGGTGAGGCAGCAATTCCTGCATTTTTTTGACTTGTGGTAACTACTTAATACTGTCTGTCTTCCTAGCCGAGGTTTACCGTGCCCAATTTTATTGTGTATTTTTTAAATTGTACGTTTGGCCGTGACAACGATCAGTTGTATTTTTGCCACCTGATGAAGGGTTTAAACCCGAAACGTCGTGGAATTTTTCACAAACTTTTAGCACTATTAACTACTTCATTTTTACATATATATATATATATATATATATATATATATATATAATTTTCGGTGCTCCCAGCACCTTCTTCACTCACACTGAAGAAGGTGCTGGGCACCGAAAATTTTGTGAATAGAAGATCATAAATACAGTTGATTGAGAAAGGACATCAAACTTTTCGCTCATTTATTCTGCTATGATTGTTCGATCAACACACGGTTTCTCTAAAATACCATTTATATATATAAATATATATATATATATATATATATATTATATATATATATATATATATATACACATTCTAACTTCGATCTACCAACCTCGACCTACTGATTATTCATCCCGCTTGGGACTACCATGGTAACACGGAGAGAAAATTGAATCACACGAGGTATTTGTAGCCAGGTTGTCACTTCTGTGAATCACAAGCCGAACTGGTGTAGTGGTCACAGACTCTGCCCGGAAAGCGGAGGATGGCGGGTTCAAACCCTCGGTACGGCTCAATTTTTCTCTCTGGTATTTTCTCTGAACCTTTCCTGCTTTGATAAGGGCTATGCTCTATCTAGGATTGGTATAAAAATTCAAGATCGAATGTACTTCTATTTACCTTTCGACCTACACATTCTAACTTCGATCTACCAACCTCGACCTACTGATTATTCATCCCGCTTGGGCCTACCATGGTAACACGGAGAGAAAATTGAATCACACGAGGTATTTGTAGCCAGGTTGTCACTTCTGTGAATCACAAGCCGAACTGGTGTAGTGGTCACAGACTCTGCCCGGAAAGCGGAGGATGGCGGGTTCAAACCTTCGGTACGGCTCAATTTTTCTCTCTGGTATTTTCTCTGAACCTTTCCTGCTTTGATAAGGGCTATGCTCTATCTAGGATTGGTATAAAAATTCAAGATCGAATGTACTTCTATTTACCTTTCGACCTACACATTCTAACTTCGATCTACCAACCTCGACCTACTGATTATTCATCCCGCTTGGGCCTACCATGGTAACACGGAGAGAAAATTGAATCACACGAGGTATTTGTAGCCAGGTTGTCACTTCTGTGAATCACAAGCCGAACTGGTGTAGTGGTCACAGACTCTGCCCGGAAAGCGGAGGATGGCGGGTTCAAACCCTCGG
Source organism: Holothuria leucospilota (assembly GCA_029531755.1). Classification (NCBI taxonomy): domain Eukaryota; kingdom Metazoa; phylum Echinodermata; class Holothuroidea; order Aspidochirotida; family Holothuriidae; genus Holothuria; species Holothuria leucospilota. Next base: position 296,172 of record CM055964.1, read on the forward strand.
TACGGCTCAATTTTTCTCTCTGGTATTTTCTCTGAACCTTTCCTGCTTTGATAAGGGCTATGCTCTATCTAGGATTGGTATAAAAATTCAAGATCGAATGTACTTCTATTTACCTTTCGACCTACACATTCTAACTTCGATCTACCAACCTCGACCTACTGATTATTCATCCCGCTTGGGCCTACCATGGTAACACGGAGAGAAAATTGAATCACACGAGGTATTTGTAGCCAGGTTGTCACTTCTGTGAATCACAAGCCGAACTGGTGTAGTGGTCACAGACTCTGCCCGGAAAGCGGAGGATGGCGGGTTCAAACCCTCGGTACGGCTCAATTTTTCTCTCTGGTATTTTCTCTGAACCTTTCCTGCTTTGATAAGGGCTATGCTCTATCTAGGATTGGTATAAAAATTCAAGATCGAATGTACTTCTATTTACCTTTCGACCTACACATTCTAACTTCGATCTACCAACCTCGACCTACTATATATATATATATATATATATGTTAACGGAAATACTGTATAACAACAGTGCTACAGAAATGAATGGCTGGATCTCAAAGGAGATACGTGACAGCAGTAGAAGCTAGAAATTTGGTAAATACAACAGCCATAAAAGGTTTTTGCAAAGCTTTCGAGCAATACTAGCTCTTCTTCAGTGCTTGATCACAAGAGTGACAAGGAGTGTACGGGACTTACAGCTTTTAAATTATGAGGACAATGGTCCCCACTGATAGTCAATTAGGACTATCGTTTTTGAAAGAGGCGAGACTAAGTAATTTGAGGAAGCCTATTGAAATAGGCGTGACGGAGACGGTCTAATAGGATTACTTAGGCCTAGAGTGTAATCCCTTCAATCAGTATGCTGGTAAGTCGTTTCGGATATTCAGGCCGAATGGCGACGTAGTCTTGAGTTGACATTCCCAGAAATTTTCTTTTGTCTTACGGCTTCTATTGTCCCATGAATCATTTTGTTCGATAGCAATGACACGTAAATTGTCTATCGAATGATGCGGTAAATTGAAATGGTTGGCAACAGGTTGATCAATTTTTTTTGGTTTTAATTGCTGACCTGTGCTGTGTCATTCTCATCCTGAGGGAGTTTTTTGATTCCCCCACGTACTGCGTTCCACATAAATTGCAGTAGATGAGATATATGACGTTTTTGGAAAGACAATTAATTGATTGCCTAATTTGGAAAGTGCGTGCAGTTTGATAGCTCTGAAAGTATTTAGTTGAATCAATCAGAGCGCACGTCTTGCAATTGGACGGGCAAGGTGAACAACCAAAATTCTCGTTGTTAGCCTCGACTGAGGTTTTGTCCTGAAATTTTGCCCGTACCAAAATGTCCCGTAAATTTGGGGGGCGGGAAAAAGCAACAACGGGGGGAGCGGGAAAGATAGACTTTAGGCGAGCCGTGCTTTGAAGTATGGGCAAATGTTTTTGGATGAATTTGGCGAATGGTGGTAGACCGGGATGGTACTCAGTTACCAATGGCACTCTATTAGAATTGGGCTGACGGTTTTTGTATGTCAGAGTTTCAGAACGCGGGGTGTCCTTTGCCTTTTTGACGGCATTTTCAATTGAACCCCGAAAGTACTGTCTATTTTGGAGGTGGCTAGACAGTTCGTTAGTGCGAGTTTCAAAGTCTGTCTCAGAGGAACAGACACGTTTGATGAGAAGTGCTTGGCTATATGGAATATTTTTGGTGCAGTGCGGAGGATGGCAGCTGCTCGGTAAGTAGGTAGTTGTGCTTGTCCGTGGGTTTATTGAACAAGTCTGTTTTGAGTGAACCATTTTCTATGATCACTGTTGTGTCCAGGAAGTGGACACTGACTCTAGAGGAGTCGACCGTGAATTTGATTGTGAGGTGAAACGAATTGATGTTTTCCACAAAAATTTTTAGGCTATCTTCACCGTGGGGCCAGATCATGAGGATATCGTCGATAAAAACGTAACCAAATTTGTGGTTTTAAAATTTGTCGAGATAAGAATTCCTTCTCGAGGTTGCCCATAAATAAATTTGCGAATGAAGGAGCCATCTTGGTTCCCATGGCAGTACCATGAATTTGGAGGTAGTGCTGGTCGCCAAAGACAAGATTGTTGTTTGTCAGAATAAGGCGCATCTGCTCGCCTAAGTCTTTCTTGGTGGGCGTTTTGCCTTGGATGGGTCTGAAGGCGGTTTTACAAGCGGAGATGCCTTCTTCGTGTGGTGGATGTGTATATATATATATCTATATATATCTATATATATATTATATATATATATATATATATATATATATATATTATATATATATATATATTTGTGTATATATATATATATATATATATATATATATATATATATATATATATATATATATATATACTCTTACAATAAGTTTTCCTTGCATGCAATGTACATCGAGGTTTCGTTTTAATCATACAAAATTAAAATTTGACAATTTTTTACTCATAACCAATTTTATTCGTAAAATTTTGACAGTTTTGTTTTACATGCTATTCCTTGGCTGCCATGTAAAAAATAACATAGACATGTCAAGACAAGCCTAATTATTTATACAAGGAAATGCAAAGGAAATACGTCACTTAAATTACAGACAAAGCAATTTATGAAGCAAGCTTTCTCAGGGTATCCTGTACGCATTAAATCAGCATTTGTGTTTTTTGCTATATTAAATATGAAAATCGTTATTCTGTATTATTTTCTATAAAAACTGTAAAGAGTTTAAAGCTGATATATTTCATCTTATACACCAGGCATGGTAACCCCGAAAGTTAAATACAAGTGTGATAACCCCAATATTTTTTTATCATTTTATAAAAGTTCTCATGAATTCTCTTTCATGAAGGTAATGAAAGCCGGAGTCAGTTGTCAAGGTAATTTGTTGACACTTTGATGTGATTAATTTGTCACCTGATGACTCTGCCTATTAGTCTTTGTTTCGTAAATATTATTCCAGATTGCATACTTCAGTTTTCGTGTCGGACTTGAAATGTTTGACCTAAGATGGCTTTGATTGTTAATGCAGTACTTACAATTACAGAACATACGTCTCTTAAAGCTGTTGTATAAATGTACGTTTCTGTAACTTTAACTGACGGAAGAATGATTCATTCATTACTTAGATGTTTGAGTGGGAATGTTCTGTTGCCTTCTTTCGGTTAATTAATTACGTACTGCATCGACGAAAACGTAAATTTTGGTGATGCGCTTTTTTTTCCTTACAAGGTGTCTTGCATGTAAGAAAATTACGCCACACAGGGATGTTGCCTGCATTATCCTAACCAGCAGTTTATTGCACCTATGAAGGTTTTCATGTTTGCAGTGATTCTCTTTGCGTTATATGTTAATGAAATGTATCAAATTCAGGCATAGGTAACACTACAATTATCGGTATGCAGAAAAGATCAAATTTGCGAAAGATATATATATAATTTTATTATTATGTCTTATTTCCTGCATAAGGAGACTTCCAGAAGTACCAAATAAAAAGCCTCCTTACGCACGCAACATTGCAGAAGAAGGTATGAAACTATGACATTAAGTTTGAAACTTTATCAAAGGTCGGTGGTACAATCGGTAGCCTAATAACGGCAACTACTCTACCAATTTGACAGGGAGTTGATTGTTAAAGTCTTTTCTTCTAAGCTAACAAAAAGATAAAGTGAATGTGACCTCTACATAGTTTTTAACAGGGTTTGGTGTGTCAACCAGAAAGCCCAAAGGCTTAGTGATTCCTTGCCGAATGGGGATGCTTTGTTGCATTGAGGTTTATCCCTCAAATTTACAAGTATTTCAAGTATCCAACACCCGTGGCTTGAAAGATCGTGTTTTCAATGCATTTTGTCTTTGACCTCGGATGACTTCAAATGACCTCTAACCTTCAATGGATCTTGCATCTCGAAAATTCTTGGGAAATTTTGCTTTTTGACCTCTGGTGATCCCAAATGACGATCTTGGAAATTCTTGGGAAATTTTGCTTTTTGACTCTTAGTGACCCCAGATGATGATCTTGAGAATTCTCGAGAAATTTTGCTTTCTGACCTTAAGTGACCCCAGATGACACTAGGGAATTCTTGCTTCATTACGTCTAGTGACCCCATGACAATCTTGGAAATTGTTGGGAAATTTTGCTCTTTGACCTGCGGTGACCACATATGATGATATTGGCAATGGTTGGGAAAATTTGCTTTTTGACCTCTGGTGACCCATATGACAAATGACAAATCAATGTACCATGTATGAAAAGTGTCCTTCATTCCTACCTTGAGATATCGTGATTACAAGCTTTCAGTCTTTCACCTCCAGACACCTCAAATGACCTTTGACCTGCACCAAAGACAATAGGGATCTTCCTCTCCACATGAAAATCTACATACCAAATATGAAAAGTGTCTATCATTGCTATCTTGCGATATCAAGATTACAAGCGATTTACAAGGTTTTCGCAGTTTTACTTTCGGTGACCTGAGATGACCTTTGACCTCTACCACAAACAACAGTATCCTTCTTTCTAACATCAAAAACCTATATACCAAATATGAAAAGTGTTTTCCATTGCCATCTTGAGATATCGTGTTTACAAGCCGTTTATGAGGTTTTCGCAGTTTAAGCTCCGGTGACCTCAGATGACCTTTGACCTCTACCAAAAACGACCGGGTTCTTTTTCTTGACATGACAAATCTGTATACCAAATATGAAAAGTGTCCTTCACTCCTATCTTGAGAAATCGTGATTACAAGTTTTTCAGTCTTTTACTTCCAGTGACCTCAAATGACCTTTGATCTTTACCAAAAACAATAGGATTCTTCCTCTCAACATGACAAATCTATAGACTAAATTTGAGATATCTTGTTTAAAAGCCGTTTATGAGGTTTTCGCAGCTTAACCTCCAGTGACCTCTGATGACCTTTGACCTTTACCAAACACAACACGGTTCTTTTTCTTGACATGACAAATCTGTATACCAAATATGAAAAGTGTCGGTCATTGCTATCTTGAGATATCGTATTTACAAGGTTTACGGCTTTTGCCCTCTGGTGACCTCAAATGACCTTTGACCTCCACCAAAAACAGTAGGATTCTTTCTCTTAATATTACGAATCCATACACCAAATATGAAAAGTGTCAGTCATTGCTAACTGGAGATATCGTGTTTACAGGCTAAGCGTCACATACACACACTTACACACACCCATACACCCACACACACACACACGACATCACCATCGCATAGATTCCTTGCCTGCCTTCGGCAAGGATTCAATAATGGGCTGAGACTGAGACTAAAACAAAAGGCTATAAAATATTTGCCTAATAATAGGGTGTATGTTATGACACAAAAAGATTTTTAAACTTTCAATCTGGCAATCCATAATGCCGAAAAGCTAAAAGCTTTTCTTTCTGATTTCAGATTATTATGCTGCAGTTTCATATAACTTACCAACTTCTAAAGTGTTTCTCAGGAAGAGGATATGTATGATAAGTCGACTTTCTAATGGTGTCATCTGTGAAAGATGGGTCGGTAACGTAAAAATAAATGACGGGACAAAGAGTTGTGCATTAATTAGCCGTTGGAAAGGTTAGAGTCATGTCAAAGAATTCAATGCTTTTGAAATTTTAATTGAATATCATATCGTATCATATCAAATCATAACAAAGAGAGATGCATGCATCTCATTTCTTTCATACTAAATTACAATTATTTTAATGTGTATGTAGGTTTATTTTCCATATAAAAGGAGGCATTTCTTTCACTCTTTGTGAATGCCAAGCGATGGCTGTCATGGATAAGAGAAATTTTACTTCCTTTCCTTTCTACAGGCATTATGCACTTCGAGCATTTTTCATGGGATAAACTAGTGAAACGTCTTTTAGAGCTACCGGAAAACCCACATATTTTCAAAGTTAAAGGAATGTGCTTTGACGAGCGTGAGTAATCAACACTTTTTCTCTTGGAAAAAAAATCTTATTTTTTTAATTGTGACAGATATATGCCATAAGTAAAACAATGAAAGCAAATGAAGAAGAAATTCACCACTTAGAAAGAGGAAGCATGGTGTCAAGGGAGAAGAGGTAGCGTTTTGAGGAAATAATCTCCCCAAAACGAACAGTTTGCTTGCTTCCCCGTCTCCATTGCATCAAGTGCGTAGGGATTGACACCCTAGAAAGCATGCTTTGACGTATATCACATCCAAGAAGAAGGGATGGCACTCAATTAACACTAACTTTTTTACATAAAATGCAGTAAACACTCTATGAATTTTACAAGTGTGCACATCTACATAACAGGAAGTTAACATAAGTGTCTCCTTTCAAGTGCCTTTTGTGTAAAACTGAGAGTGAAAGGAGTTTTCACTGGGGGATTAAATGACCTAAGGCTAGAAATGTGTAATCTGATCTACCCCAGTAGAATAATCATTTATTCAGGGTTTGAAAAAATAGTTTTGCCCTGTCATGAATTTTTATTTTCTCATCTGAGTGGAAAGTATCCTTTTCCAAAGTCCTTCGACTCTTGGGCTTCGATCCTAAGGGCGAAAACCAAACGTTACTCCCGAGGAAATTCTGCTCTCCAAAGGCGATACCTTCCCTAGGTACAACTTACACTGAACATGACCAACCTGTTAACCTTCAGACTTCTACACCGTGGGTCTGTCATGCGTGACTCTATTCTAGACGGGCTGAAAACTATAGCTACTAGACATGATCTTAGCCATAAAGGCTGGGAAGCGATTGGTGGAAGCTTGTCTAGAAAATGCGGTCACTCAGATAATCAGTGTGAAGTCCTGAATTCAGCTTCCTCACTCTATATACAGGTGTCAGAAATCATTCAGATATTACTTTCTTGTAAGGTGCACCTTTGCCAATACTCTCTCCTTTATAAGCTGTTTCATGCCTCAAGTGTCAAAAACATTAACGTTTAAAATGTAAATGAGGAGGGACCTTAAGCTTTAAAAGTCTCTAAGACTGTAGAAAGTAAACGACTTGTTTATGGTCCAACATGATCACATACCTCCTATATCTAGTTTGATAATTATTTCTTTTACAATTTTACAGCGCATTTGTTCCTTCTACAAGACTATGTGACCTGTGAATCATTAGCTGAACACCTTTCTATAACAACCTATGGAACAGGACCAGGACAAGAAGATATGGACAAGTTTGTTTCAAAGTTAACAAACATTTCCCTTCAAGTCTGTAATGGAATGGAATTTGCCATGACTTATGGGGTAAGATACCTATAAATCTATGATATTCCGTATTCTTACTCTCCATGTGTCGTTAATCTTTCTTTTTAGAAGAAATCATTCCAGAAAGAATTCTAGAAGAATTTCACTTGATTCCAAATATACTGTGCTATTGTCACGGCGAATTCTCTAAGAAAAGTGTAATGCGTTGGGGTTTAATATGATTCTCAGCTTTCTCACCCAGAATTGTCCACGAAGAAGATCCTTGTCAACGAGTGTGGAGTCTGTAAGCTTTACGACTTTTGTTTGACTGACGATGCTTCAAAATTAGTGGAATGCTTGAAAACTGAGGTAAGCCAGTGATTAAGTCAAAGATCCCACTTACACGTGCATATTCATTCATGCCATTCGATCTTTATCGTATTATCATAATTATTGAATTTTGAGTTATTTACACCTGTGACCGCAAGCCTATTCTGAACTCTATTGAGTTATGCCATTTATATATGCTACCCATCAGTATAAAAGTTCAAAATATGATCTATTGGTTATGTGGTGGATAAAATCGACCACCGTCGTTTAAATGAGCTGAGTAGCCGAGAAAGTAGAATAAATTCTCGGACCCGCCGACTTCGTTACGTCACATCCGGTTATGATTCTTGGTTAATCGATTCGATCCGATACCGATACTTATCAAAGTCATGCATGCAGTGTGCCTGGTGTAACAGTACACTTGTTACTGTCGTTAACAGTACTAAAGTTAGCCTAACTTAGGCTAGCGTTAGGGCCTAGGTCTACCAAGAAGAACAAACTCATTGATCGAAAAAACAGTTTCAATACCAGCAAAATCCACAATATTGTTCATGAACCTCCTGCAGATGATGCGCGAAATAGGCGTGTGCCTTGCCACTAGTAATGCTAATGTACTACATACGTACGTACGTTGTAAGTTGTGTATGCTACATGCCTGGGTAGATGCATCGATCAGAACCGATACAAGAGGAAACGATTCAAAATTGTCGGTGCCAGAAGAAAAAGTAACGAACTAGAAATTCAAAAAAACAAATTGTAAAATATCTTGCGAGTGTAAAATCAAATAACCCAAGAAATAGTATAGAAACTTTATTGCAAAATTACTTTGCACGATTATTTTAAATGAGAATATAAAACGCATTAGGATTAATATTTTTAAAATTAGCCCCGCACTGAGGGTAATCATCTCGTTTCGTATGATGTATTTATTTTGGAAGTACGCCACTACTCAGCTCCTTTAATAATGGTTACCTAAATTAATAGTGACTGGACCAAAAACACCTACTGTAAAGTTCTGGCACACTGACTGGCAACGTTTTTCACTACTTTACATTTGCGTATATATCAGATTGGGGATTCATTATCCAAAGGCGACAATATTTACGAATAACCTCGGTCTCAGTAACCACTTTAGGCACTTTGTAATACAGTGAACCTTTTCTATGCATTAATCAAAGATATAAACCTAAGTTGTAAGTTATTATAGCATTAAGAAAAGTACAATTGTTATTTTCAGCCTAAGTTCTCGGCAACGGGTCATCCTCCGGAATGTGTGGCCAGAAATGAGTACACATGCGCTAGTGATGTCTGGTATACAGCTTTCAGTGTAAGAGAAATTTATTCTGAAGGTAAGAAAAGGACGTCAAAGAACAGAACGTCTAGGTGCATTCAATATTCTATTCATGGTAATTATTTTCAGAATACAAAAGTTAAGTTCGTGGTAACACTATTTTAATTTTAGTATAAAACCTTAAAGAGTTAAACTCCGTCAGTCCCGTTGATTACCTTCACCGTCTCTCTATTCTAGGCGTTAACGCTAATTCCTTATCACTGCACCTGACCTAAAACTGGGATTAACCTTACGAAATTCCCCAAAAATTAGCTGGTAAGAGAGACTTGCTATACCAGTCTTCTCAAGAGATAATATACAAGTGTAGTTGAAATGATCAACACCAGTCAACTTTGAAATAAAAAGTGAAAGGGCATATAATATGGAATTTTTCTTTAGTGTGAGGTTATTTCTTGAAAAAAATTATTACAATTTTTTTCATCCTAAAAACAACATAAATTGACAAAACAGAGAAAAACGTTTAACCCTGTACTCCAAATAACCCTAAAAATACGAAGAGAGAAAATGGTGACGGTGTCCTTTCAGGAATAGGCATTGCTCTTTCGTTTTTAACAACCACAAGGAGTAACCAGCGCAGTTAAATTTTTGCGAAATTAAAACACTAGAAGTAAAGTGGGCGCTTGTCAAAAGTTTCACTTTCTACAAACTCAGGACAGTTGAATCAAAATTACATAAGAAAACCAAAACACTTTCATATTCAGGTAAACTGAGGGATACATTTCTCATTATTCTGACCAGATCGTTAGTCAAAATCTGCATCTTTGTGATGAGAAATGAGAAAGTGTATCCCTCAGTTTACCTGAGTATGAAAGAATTACAGCGGTACAAAGTTTCATGAACCGAATGCAATGCAGTGACTATTTCATGTATGACCGTTTTGACGTACATTCTAGGGCAGAAAACAAACGCTTTAATAAAATGATCGATGATGACAAAGATGGTAGAATACATTTGTCTAGACCTAAATCATGAAAACAGGAACAACGTGCTATGGAAAATTCTAGCAAATCTATAACTGGTTTAGGAATCACAAAACTGATTCTGAAGCAGTCCTCTTTGTCGAGGCCACGTCAAACAGTGAGCTACACAAAAAACGTAAAAAAAAAATTAAAGACACTAAAAAGTGTCCTTTCAATGACTATAGTCAATGAAAGGTATGGCACTAGATTAAAAGATTTATTTTGTAAATCCGATTCATTCGACAAGGATGCTTGTTTTGACGCAGCAGGTTTTAAGTTGTGTAAGATTAAGAAAGGGATATTTAAGAAAAGAGAAGTGGTTTACAGTTAAGAGTTTAAAGATTGTCACGGTGAGTTTAAGTATAGTGGCGAAACTTTAAGAAGTCTGGGAGAAAGCTTTGATGAGCACCTTGCCAGTATGGATGACAAACAGTCCGTATATTTTAATCATAAAGCCAAATACCAGATTGGGCTGGATTTTAATTACAATGTATATATCCTCAATACCCATATCGGCGACCCTATGCGAGGCAAGTTTCAGAGGTAGTATGTATATCTGAATTCAGTCCCATGCTAAATCGGAAGGAAGAGTGGTCCACCGGTAGAATTATCAGTAGACCTACTCAACCGTAGTGACAGCATAGGTCCTTCTTCTATACCACTTTACGTACTTGATTTTCTCTTCATTGACCAAGCTATTGTCTGTTAGCTTTTCTTTTCAACAGTGTACGTACCTTCTGGTAGTATTTTATCATGTGTATTGTCTTATTCTGAAGATGGTCAAGGAGAGACCGAAAATTTCAAAATATAAAGGGTAAAATGAAATTCAGAGCGTTATTCGTTTTTGTTAGCGTAACGATGTATACTACTAGAGTCGGAATGGCTAATTCTACCAATCTATATCTTTTTTCTTTGAGCAAAATCCAGACAGTGTTTGTCGAACATCAGTTATTTATATCCTATTACAAGGCATAATTGTAAGTATCTGAACTCATTTATGCATACTTAAAGTCGTCTTCTTACACTGTTGAACCTTAACATTAACAGTAAGAAGATTCGTGACCATTCCTGATCTTACAAGGTATTGGTTCTTCAGAAGATATGAAATGCAACAATATTTCATACTCTGAGGCACAAACATTAACCTTTTAAATTTCTTTGACATCCTTAGGAAGCAAGCAGATTCCTCATGACAGCATCCTTACTCAGGAAAAGTGTGAAATATATTCTTTACAACCAAAGTTGTGTCCACCTATTGTGTAAGAATGATTTTAATTAAGAATTCAAACTACTTCAAAAGCTAGCCACTTTCAAAGGGGAGGACTTAAGCATAGAAGACAATTTTAGAGAATAAATTTGGGACATCAAGAAAGAAAACGTAATCGAGAAACTGAACAGCCATCCAGTTATATCAAATTTGCAATACTCATAAATAGAGAGACATCTCAAAATGCCTTCCCAAAACTACATCTTTTTGAAAACAAAATCATTAAGTTTGTTTTTAAATTATGAACTACAATTACCGATGAAACCGCACTAACTCAAATTCTTTCAGTTTTCTCAATAGATCATGTATTATATAATGTTAAGATCCAACTTTTTAAGTTCATACACCGACTAGTAATCAGTCCAAAAAGATTTCAACGCCCGACTTCCTCTACAAAACTATTTCATATGATTTTATTTGCCATTGATCATATATACATATCACATTGCTGACAATCAACAGCAGTGCTTCATTATATAATGAAAAACCATTTCCAATTGGATTTCAGGTACGAACGAATCAAAGAGTGTATGACACCCAATCAAAATGACCGTTCCACATCCGTAAGAGATTTGTTGACCGTTTTGAAGGAACTTGTCTCAACACCTTTGGTAAATGATATATTAAGAACTTGCATTATTGGAAATGAGCCATTTGCACACTTGTCAGTGCTATGGCTGTAAACTCAAAAGCATTATCTGGAGAAAAATTGATGGTTTAAAAATATGCATTTAAATTTTCTCTATTAGGCACGAAAATCCCATCTAAATAGCATGGTGCATTTGGAGGATAGAAATTATGAGGGAATGCTAATTTTTATAGGTCTGTAGTGTAGGGAATACATGGTGTCTTCTGGGCAAATTGATCAGACATAAATTTTGCATTTCTTTATGATGTTGATATTACTATATGGTATGTTTATTAAATTTGTTTCCTATGTCATACGTATGGAACTTTTTGAAGTAATTCCACAAGGCAATATATGCAAACACTTCAAAAGTATCAAATTTCAACTTCAAAGAAGGTTTTCAAAATGTGTTCAGTTATAAGGAATGACAAATGAATCTAGTCAATTTGCCCACTTGGTATCACATATTTTGATCTAGAGGGATTTTTTGACAAAAGTAACCAATCTTTAAAAAGGGATACCTTGAATAAGGAATGGAGCTTTGCCACGGGTATTGGACGAAATATACTGCAATATGTTTCTCTCCCATATAAAATGCCACCAGACAATACCTTTTTATACACCGATTTCCTACGACATCTCATTATTTGCAAACTTGTAGATCAAAGCGTAACCAGCATGTTGGATTAAGGGGTCATAGTTGATCTCGATTAGCTCGAAAAGTTATAGTAAGGCTAGACGAAACCGTTTTAATTTTTAATAGTTCTTTTCCATGATTGAAGCAAAAGGATCCAGCAAAAAATGTGTCAGCCTCATTGATCTAGTAGAGCATAAATATTAAAGTTATAAAACACGAATCGTAATTCATTTTGTTATTGAAATGAATAGCCTTTCAGAAGAAAGAAACGTTTATTTTAGGAAAGCCTTCCATTTTAATAATGTAGTGGAAATTCCTCGAGGTCTGGAATATTTTGTTGTAAACGTTTAACACAAGATGCATTTGGGGTTCGCGAATGAAACAATTGAGAGCAAATGTAAGCAAGTCAACTAGGGTCTACCAGCACAGTCTTTGTGTAATGATCGATGACCAAGTTTTGTGCAACGTAAACAATTCAGGACGTATGTTCTGGACTAAATGCACAGTGTTGCGTGTGAAGACATACTAGTCTACGTTTCCCATGCCAATATAAGGCAGCATAAAAGACATATGGTGTACGTTTTATGTAATTTTCTTACTTTAAGCAAATTGGTGGGAACATTGTCTTCTAATGCTAAGTTTCTAATGGCAGAGTTACTCTCATTTACTTCTTATTACTGTTTGCTTCTATCCACTGACAGGAAGATTTATTAACACAAGTGGAGGAAAAGAACAGGAAATATTCCTCGTACGTACCGATGACAGATGGTACTGGAGAAAGAATATACAGCTTGCCTGTCAAATATGACAAATTTATTGCTTAAATATGTAGCAAATCTATGTTTGAAAAATACTCGCAAGTCTTGGAGGTTAAAAGATTATACTCTGCTGGACTGAGCCATATTGTATTATCGTCAGTTGACAGCCGGTTATTATTTCAGCAAACAGTTTAGGAGAGAATTAATTGACCATCTTTCTGGTATGCCCCAAAACCACCCCCTCCCTCTTCGTATCTTCAAATGTCATAGGGAAACACAATGCGAGAACAGGCAGGACTTACATTTAACAATATTGTGTTTTGTTCTATGGGCAAAAGGGGCAATCTGTTGGAATTATTGGGGAAACACTTGCTTGGGTGAACACTGGGCATCCGGTCAGGGGTACAGGGAAGTGACGTAGGCAGGATTTCTCTCACGGGGGGCATGCAGTATGTTGCGCGATCGTCGTTCTGGGTGTGGGGTCTAAGGGGAGGGGTGCCCCCTCCCTTTTAAAAATTTTTGAAAAATTAGTCGTCCTTACATGCAATTTGGTGCCACACTATATGCTACCTTTTGAAGTAAAATTTGTGTTAAAATCTTTACCTATTATTAAGAACTAAAACAAAAAGACGACATCAGTGCCCAATGGGGTGTCCGCTCCCCTTTGAAAGTTTTGAAAAAATTAGGTGTCTTTACATGCAATCTGGTGCCACCGTGACATATGCTACCTTCTGAAGTAAAATCTTTGTTAAAAAATTTACGTCTTTTCTGGAACAAAAAAAAATGGCATCAGTGAGGGGTGCAATGTCCCAAAGGCCCCCTAAATACGCCACTGGCACAGGGACCATCATAGGTCCCCTGTTGGGGTCTAGGGGAGAAGCCCCTGGGAGTCAGGCGATTTGGTGCATTCTAGAGGACACAGATCACATATTTCTGATCTGAATTTCTCTTCAGCTGCCATGAATAGGCCAATATCACAATTATTCACATCAAAAATGTGTGTTACAACATTTATTGTTTCTGTTTACCTCTAAATATTAGGGGAGACATTTAATATTCTGTCCCCTCCACTAAAAATATTGAGGGGGACATGTCTCCCTGTCCCCCCGTGATCGCCGCCCATGTTTATGGGGCACCATACCTGTTCCTGCAAATAAAGCTTTCCCTGAGGAAATATGCTACATACCGAGGAATTTTTCAAACATCTGAGTACAAGATCAAAGTAACGGCCGGCCAAGTTCATGTAAGGCCTCAAGTTGTATGATATCATAAAACCCTTTAGTTTCATTAAGTATCATTATTATAAGGGAAACACCTGGATTATTAGCCATCTGGCAATTACCTGGTTCTAGCTCGTTTCTCTTCTTTTACTTTTGATATGTGCCTGGAGATTCCTATCCAGTTTTCTCTTATGTCCCTGAAACTTGTTATTTGAAACTAAACATCTACACTTTCATGTTGCTGGGTCATCAGTTGTAAATGGGTAAAGGTATCGGAGGAGGAAGCTGATAAAATCACGACATCAAAATTCCAGTAGGTAAAGATATTAAGCATGAGAAACTGGCAAGTGACATGCGGGAGCATTAGATGCAGGCGTGGTCCGGCTTGTGGACACTCTTCATAAAGTGAATTGGTTTTATCCACCGAGACCAAAACCAAATCTAAAGTCTGCTACATTCGTAACGTTAGGCTATATCAAACCTTATCTGTCTATCGAGCAATTAGCCTTTAGAACAAGCTGTTTGAAAATATAATATTACTTTACAACAAGCAATGTTGTCTATACCTGCAAAATGAAACAAATGTATCGAGGCATAAATGAAACATAGCCCTGAATCTTTTGTGAAAGTCCCCTTGGTTTTGATTTCAAACAGCATTTTAGTTAATGTTTCCATTTTCAACTTTCGCAAGCTTGCAATGTAAATTTCCTTCTTCACAGTATATTTGAACATGTGGCTGTCCAATCAAAACTTGTCATAAGCAGGACATGGTGTCTAATTAGTGCAATGATCATCAGACGAATATCTGCTAAAAATGTAAAGTATTTCATCAGTGATGAACTGAACTGCATTTAGACAATCAATTGTCAATGCCAGCATAATCAATTCTCAATTAATCGCATAAATAGATCTGTATACAGTAAGCAAAACTCCAGATTTGGGCTCAAATATTTAATAAATCATATGGATAGTTCAGTATCAGGAACAAGTCTGTTACCTTTTGAATTGTCTCCTTGTTCACTCTTTGCTTATTCTCCTACTCTTTCGTCTTTCTCTCCTCTTCTTTTCAGCAACATATTCATTTAGTCTAGTCGGAAAGTGGGATTCCCATCGAACCCAAGAACAAAATCTTTTAACTTAATTTTTTTTTAATTTTCAAAGTGTCTAGTTAAAGAATATCGATGATCCCAAATCTATTTCGTGCCCCATGGAGTTCATTTGGCACCAGTTTGGCCTTCACCTTTGATTTCCAGCCAATATAGATAAACCGGCAAAACTTTTGAAATAAACGTCGTGCAAAGAAAGTGACCACACTCAACTGGCTAATCTTGGCATGAGGAATTTAATAATTATTGTAATGACTGACAGGGGGCATGGAGGGCGCGTGCCCCCAATCGATTTCAGATTTTTTTTTTTTTGAAAATTTTAAAATGATCCATAAAGGCGTTTAAGCTATAGATTTCTGTGTGTGTGTGGGGGGGGGGGGTGAGGTGTGTTTCGACCAAGTGATGGATCTATTGTAACCATTTTCAATCATAAATGGTTCTCAAACTATCAGAACTATGGGAAATCCTTTGCAAACTATCAAAATTTTCGCTCGCTCCTCGCGCTTCATACCTTTCCTCAATATTGTCATTATTATCAATAATTTCCAGTACAAACTCCCGCAGAAACACTACAACAAACTTTGAAAGCGGTTTTATTACCAATTCTCAGGTAAAAGACTGGCTTCGTGATTGGCAAATAGGTTTGTTGGGGAATTGAAAGTGTCCCGATGCAGAGCATGAATGCAGGTTTTGTCATGGTTATCCTATTTAATGAAAAATTTCGGCATTCATCACGGTTTTAACTCTATGTCATGATCATTATAAAGTTAATAATACATGCAACTATCTGATCACAACACTTTTCCGGAACCAGAAGTACATCTCCAACCTCTGTAAGGGCCTATGGGATCTTTCAATCTAATTTGTAGCATGATGTGGAAGATTGGAAGTACGTATTTGCCGTTATACGCTTTTCAAAAATTTTTACCGAGCTCTTGGCGCAGCCACTGCCGTTATAGATGGTGGCTGTTAATACACTTACGACGAAAAAACATTCTGAAACGAGCTTTTAGTCCTTAACTCCTTTGCTTTACCTCTCAGGGAGGTCTAATATCACCTCCCTGAACCTATACTCTCCCATTCCCCACTGCTGGAAGCTGTTGGTCTGGATTTTTGTTCGATCTTAGTAAAAATACGATAGTTGTAAAGTGTTCGGCATCATACTCTATAGGATTATTTAGATGTCAGGGAATAATCATCATATCAGTGCCCCGTTTTATATAATTAATCCAACGCTTCCAGGAGGCACTACACCAGTGTCTGCCAGCCTTAGGTAACCTTCTGTAATGCACAATGAAGCAAAGGAAAATTTTCGAAATAGTCCAAGAATGTTTCTGTGGACCCCACGCACGTATTTTTAAGTAAAAGCTTTCCCCGAATAAAAGGCATTAACGTAGCCAAAAGGGGGGAGGGTTCAGGAGGTTTGTCGACAACATACTCTTCTCTAAGACAACGTACTCTTCTCTTTTACGTAACCAAAAATAAGAATTCGCTAAATAAGGATGTTTTCCAGCCATGCATGATCAGTTCCAAAAATATCCCAAGATAGAACCATTTTGCATCAAGCAACCTTACATTAACAAACATTTCTCAAAAAGGAGGACACCTCCCCGTCGGCCCCGCCCCCAGGACGGCACCTTTATGTAGTGACAAAAAGGATTCCACACTGCTGTATATAATCTCAGGGACGCATAAAAAGGTGCTATTTACGCAGACTGGGAGCTGAGGTGGCATTGCGACGTCATCTGTTCTGCCCCCAGTAACCAAATTCTGGCGGCGCCACTGATGACTGAAGGAAGATAAAAGTTCGGAAAAAGTGATTAAAATGTGTAAAATATTCATTGTTCCTTACAAAAATGTCATTTTTCGTCATTACAACGGCAGGTTGAGTGGAAGAAACTGCTTGGATTTCTCCATTATTTGGCGGATCCATGTTTTTATTGTTATCTCGTGTCCATACTTTAATTTTATACTTGTAGGTGGTTGCTATAGTCACTTAGACAATACTTGATTTATTCCGATATTAAGGCTGGGCGGGGGGATATGGCTACATTTTTACAGCTAGTAACGTTTAAGTAACAACCTACAGACCACTCAAAGTATCGGTTAAAACGTGCTATTTTAGTGGTTACGCAGAAGCTAAAGGAGGTCAAATGTTTACAAACTATGACCTTTGACCTCAATTACGGTTTGTCTAATTGTACACTCTGAAAAACATCTAGTCAATTAGGGCACGAACCGGAATCTTGTCAAATATTTGACAAGATCTGTTTCAAAATTGACTAGAAATGGTTCAAAAATAAAACTATTCGTTTCATTTATGAGCCGAATCTAGTCAAAGATTTGCCTAAAGTTGGCATACCAGGAGGGGGTAAATTTTGGAAGGTGCTATTGACTTTGTTGAAAATGCCCACTTTAAGTATCAGACCAGAAACTAGTCACTAAGTAATTAACATGCAAATATTTTCTATAGGATCAACAAAAGAAATACATACCCTTCGCAAAACTCCAAATTACAATTTTTACGTAGCTAATGAGAATGTGGAAGAGGTATATCTCGAGAACTGTGAAAGATATTCATATAATTTCAATGGATTTTTCATCAGTGGATCTAAATTTATCATTAATAAGTAAAACACTTGTTTTGGTTACTTTATACTGAAACGTGCACATTAAGGTTCCCGGGCTCTACCCCTATGTTTACCTGAAACACTTGGTGTGAAGAGGATTCTTTCTAGTCTCAATTTTGGGGACATTTGTGAAAGATTGGACAAGGGCTTTAAGTTGCAATTAACTGTGATAAAGTTGAATCTGCTAATTGAATGCAACTAAAATAATGATGGAGTTATTTTCAGAACTGCCGTGTTGACGATAGCAGAGTTTTTATGCCCCTTACGAGATGCACATAACAGGGGAGGATAAAAGGGGCTAAAGTATCCCCCTTTTTCTCCAATACTTCCTTCTTTGCGACGGTTTTAGTACAATTTTTTGAACTTGTCTTGGTTGCCAAATGCCAGAAACTTTCACCTAGCAGCATTTCTTGCAAACTTGTGGGGGGGGGGGGAGACCCCTCCCGGGAAATTGTTACTTTGAGATGATTTACTGATTATGACTGGAGAGAATACTTCAAAGTTCCCGGGTGGTAACAGATTGCAGAGCTCTTACGATTCGATAACATGTTTTTTCTTGTGTGTAATCTATATTTATCTTGGGTAGGAAGTAACATCTAACATATTTCGTTTAAAAAAACTTTCCCTAATGGGGGAGGGGGTAGAGACCCCAGAACCTCCGAGTCATGGCCATTTTGGCGGAAACATGCCCATTACGACGTAAGCTAATGGTAAAATTGTAAGAAGCCACACGGTGCCTCAAAATGCGTTTTTTTTTCTTGGTTAACGAGATGAAAGGAGCGAGACAGTTTTTCACAACGGTCCATTTCAACATTTCCCTGGGTTTAGACCCTTGATTCCACTCGTCTTGGCCATGCTCGTGAGTACTTAGTTTTTACTAGCTGCCTCACGTATTTCTTAATTAGAAACACCTGAATGAAAATAAATCTTTAAACTACATATATCAATTCGAAAACAGAGGTGGGGAACCTTTTTTTCTCTGACGGGCCGTTTTGAAGGTCATTATCCACTCTGGGGCCGCACACAGAGAGGTTGCAATAAGCTTTTCCCATATGGCAAAGGATCCCCAAACAGGACCTGGAGGGGTTTAGGCGCAAAGTCTAGACAAGAACAGGGGCGAGGCCCCTGGAAGCTCTAGAATTTGTACTAATTTGTAGGCAAAAGAATATTCAACCACTATCTTTAAATGAACTTGAATGTGCAAGGTACACAGACCAGAAGTATCACAATATTATTGGTTTCGATGATAAGAGAAACCTATGCATTCATGATGGCGTGTGTGTGTATGTATGTGTGTATGTGCGTGTGTGTGTGTGTGTGTGGGTGTATGTGTGTGTCTTTGTGACACTTTGCTCGTTAACACGATATCTCAAGAAGGGAAACTCTGACAGTTCTCAAACTTGGTACATAGATGCCCCATATTGAGAGGAAGAACCCTATTATTTTTGGTGGGGGTTAAAGGTCACCTGGGGTCACCGGAGTCAAACTTTGAAAACCTTGTTAACATAATATCTTGAGGTAAGGAGCTTGGATGAATTTCATACTTTGTATGTGGATGCATCATGGTATGAGAAAGAACCCTATCATTTTTGGTGGAGGTCAAAGGTCATCTGGGGTCACCAGGGGTCAAACCCTGAAAACTTTGTA
The DNA here is from genome assembly GCA_029531755.1 of Holothuria leucospilota. Classification (NCBI taxonomy): domain Eukaryota; kingdom Metazoa; phylum Echinodermata; class Holothuroidea; order Aspidochirotida; family Holothuriidae; genus Holothuria; species Holothuria leucospilota. The sequence goes on from CM055964.1 coordinate 315,881, forward strand.
AACACGATATCTCAAGAAGGAAAACTCTGACAGTTCTCAAACGTGGTACATAGATGCCCCATATTAAGAAAAAGAACCCTATTGTTTTTGGTGGGGGTCAAAGGTCACCTGGGGTCACCGGGGGTCAACCTCTGAAAACCTTGTTAACAGAATATCTTGAGGTAGGAAGCTTGGATGAATTTCATGCTTTGTATGTAGATGCGTTATGGTAAGAGAAAGAACCCTATCATTTTTGGTGGAGATCAAAGGTCATCTGGGGTCACCGTGATCAAACCCTGAAAACCTTGTTAACACGATATCTCAAGAAGAGAAGCTCTGACAGTTCTCAAACTTGGTATATAGATGCCCAATATAAAGAGAAAGAATCTTATTGTTTTTTGGTGGCGGTCAAGGGTCACCTGGGGTCACCAGGGGTCAAACCCTGAAAACCTTGTTAACACAATATCTTGAGGTAGGAAGCTTGGATGAATTTCATACTTATTATGTAAATACGTTATGGTAAGAGAAAGAACCCTATCATTTTTGGTGGAGGTCAAATGTCATCTGGGGTCACCAGGGGTCAAAAACTCAAAACCTTGTTAACACGATATCTCGATGTAGGAAGCTTGGATTAATTTCATACCTTGTATGAAATTGCCTTATAGTAAGAGAAAGAACTCTATTGTTTTTATGGGGTCAAAGGTCATCTGGGGTGACCAGGGGTCAAACCCTGAAAACCTTGTTAACACAACATCTTGAGGTAGGAAGTTTGGATGAATTTCATACTTATTATGTAGATGCGTTATGGTAAGAGGAAAAACCCTATCATTTTTATTGGAGGTCAAAGGTCATCTGGGGTCACCGGGGTCAAACTCTCAAAACCTTGTTAACACGATATCTCGAGGTAGGAAGCTTGGATAAATTTCATACCTTGTATGTAGATGCCTTATAGAAAGAGGAAGAACCCCATTGTTTTTGGTGGGGGCAAAGGTCATGTGTTGTCACCGGGGGTCAAACCCTGAAACAGAGCTGCCAACCAGTACGGATTTTCCATATTTAGTACGGAAAATCATTGTAAATATGGGAATACAGATTTTTCCTTGATAATCCGAATTTTGAATGACCAGTAAATAGTTCCTTTCACGAACTTTATTATTCTTTAGCCAACATATCAAAAGACTGAGAATAGACTACAGTATTTCACTTGTCTGTACAGACTGTAGTGTTTTTGAGCCCAGTAATCTATGCTGTTATGTAATTGGTTAAATTTTTGTCAACCAGTTGATGTTAAACTAATCAGAAGATAGTTTGCAGCAGATCTATGACATTCCATAAGCTACCATATCATTGGTTGATCAGTTGTAAACAGATCCACTTTCAACCAATCAGAAACTGTGTTAAAAGCTAGTTTCTGAGTGCAGTGACAGACTATCACACATAGCCTGCCTGTCAAGATCTTTGGATTGAGCTGGCTGAGTAGCCCAACATTAATGTTAGATTTGACTGTAACTGAATTGGAAGAATAGCACCAAGAAATGGAATAATCAAACTTATAGCTGGAATATTACAGTATGTTGTAAAATGGCTCTTCGTCAGAGTAACATGGTAGCAGAGTAGCATGGGTAAACCTTCGTAGAAAATTTACCGGGCAGATCAAGTTGTAACGTAGGCCTAACAGTTCGGGCCTAGGCTAAGTGTTGTTACAGAATTACCAACAACAAACATTAGCCTACACGCACACAATAACGTTAGACTCAGTACATAAATCTAATGCAGAGCTCCAGGTTTATGGGCTAGGCCTAGACAAAGTCCTAGTCCTGTGACTAAGTCCAAGCCTAACTGCCACAGTACAGGCTAGCCTAGGCCTTATTGTAGTACAGTATGTATGGGCTGGTATTAGAGGTAGGGCCTACTGTAATAGCTATGGCCTAGACTAGGGCTAATCAAAGCAGTTATTGCCTGTCAAATGTTGGTAGCCATCATCTGACTAAGTTTGTAGTATTTACAGAGAGATTTCTGTGAACAGCTGTGCATAGGCCTAGGCCCTAGGCTAGGCTAGGTTTAGGCTATACTTATAGCCTAGGCCTAGGCTAGACCTAGGCTAATGTTACTTAGGGCCTTGCCAAGTATTGGGCATAGGCTATACTGTAACGTTAGGCCTAGGCTAGTCTACATTTACACACTCACATGATATAACACACTTAACACACTTAGGCCTACATGATATAACATATGGGCTAGCCTAACATGGGCTTCACTATACAACAATTGGGGCTAGGGTAAGCAGTTTCTTATCAAGCATTTTGATGTTTGTCAGTCATAAATTTGAAAGTTGCCACATAAGTAGGCGCTTGGATAGTTTGGGAAGCGCCCGGCCCGTAGGCAATGATGAGTGTAATTATTTGCAACTGGTAGCCGTGAGATACTTTGTTTTCAAAGGGGGGGGGGGTCATTTTATGATTATGTAATATGCAGAATTGCTTATTTTACAGATTTATTGGTGTCTTTTGTGTATGTCATGAAGACACTTGAGCATACTATCATTTTCTTTTTGATTAAGTAGTCTGGCACTATGTTGCCGGAAGATGACAGCATCGCTTCTTCGCTTCCATCAAAAGTTAGAATTTTTGGTGTAAAATACTGATTTTTAGTCTTTAGAATAAGAAAAACTGTTTTTCAAAGTTGGCAGCTCTGCTGAAAACCTTTTTAACACGATATCTCAAGGTAGGAAGCTTGAATAAATTTAATACTTGGTATGTAGATGCCGTATAGAAAGAGGAAGAAATGTGTTATATTTGGTGGAAGTCAAAGGTCATTTGGGGTCACTGGGGGTCAAACTCTGAAAATCTTGTTAACACGATATCTCCAGGTAGGAAGCTTGGATAGATTTCATTCGTAGTATGTGGATGTGTTATGGTAAGAAGATGAATCCTATTATTTTTGGTGGAGGTCAAAGGTTATTTGGGGTCATTGGGGGTCAGACATGGAAAGCGTTGTTAACACGATATATCAAGGCAGGAAGCTTTGATTCATACTTAGTATATAGATGCGTTACAGTGAGAAGATGAACCCTATTATTTTTGGTGGGAGGTCAAAGGTCATCTGGGGTCACCAGAGATAAGAAAGCAAAATTTCCCAAGAATTCCCAAAATATTACATGGGTTCACCCGAGGTCAAAAAGCAAAATTTCCCAAGAATTCCCAAGATCGTCATCCGGGATCACCGGGGGTCAAAACACAAAGTTCCCAAAAATTCCCAAGATTAAATAGGAACACAAAACTGTATTTTTCCAACATGTTAAGATAGCATTTGCCCAGTGACTGAAAGATATGGGACATCATGGCGTTATTTGGAATAGAACATATATCATCGAAACCTCAATGCATTTTGCAATCTGGTTAAGTATGAACTAATAACGAATGAGAACACATGGAAAGTGCACAAAGCGCCCAGAAAAAAACTTCGTAGTTTTAAACTAACGTTATGTTTTCCTAATTTTCATTTCAAAATTGCCCACTTTCTAAAGTTTAAATCACTCTTCTGAGGGACAGTTATAAACCCCCGCACCCCTTTCCACATCTGTCCGAACAGAGACAATATCCACTGAGTTTCGTACTCTAATAGATAGACCTACACAAGTGATAGTATAATTCTGTATAATGTTATGTAGCCTATCTGCAACGCAAAGCTTTTGTTGCCACCAGAAGTAGGCTACAAGGGTAGTGCGCCTGAAGTATGTCTAACCAAACGGTTCGCATGTTACATTGTGCAGGGATTTTAGTAATATAGGCCTACTGGTAGCTTTTTGCGGCAGATTTTTGAATTTATTGTCAATTACTTTTGAAGTGATTCTGAATTTACATTAATGAATTCTCTTCTGCCAGATGAATTTTTCTCGGAGGTTCCCCACCCCTGTTCTAAGGACAAGAAAATACTATGTGTTACATTTTCATATTTTCTTATGAAGTGATGGGGGGGCGGGGCTAGGGGTCTGCGCGCTGGGTACCGTCGCAAAGTCATGTTCGGGCTCTGCAAAATCACCACCTTTAAGTTTTCATTTGGAAAATACACGCACCGTATGCAGGTATCTTTCATGATGCATTAAATTTGCTGTACTGCTGTTCTGTAAAAGGGGATGTTCATTATAAAACGCAAAATTCATATGAGGTTGCTAAACTTTGTATCAAATGCCACCTTTACACAGATTGTCGTGTTGCCTTATTAATGACATTTTCGGCGTTTTTCGGCAACTTAAACATAGGTATATCTCATTTTTGACAGTGGTCCTACAAAAGAAATTTCCTTAGAACTTAGGCAAACTAAAGTTGTGAAGAGAACCCTCGAAATGTATAAAAATTTCCTCTGGTAAAAATGGAAAAATTGACTTGTTTAGTACTGCTCAAGATTGCATTACACATACCCATAGCCTACTTCGGTCAAAGGTCATATTTTTTACGTATTGACCTGTTTTAGCTCCATTGTTTTCATGAACATCGTTATCTGCATATCATCCCATAGAGCACTAATACTTTGAGTGATAAGTTGTTGCTTAAAGTTACTGGTTGTAAAAAATGTAGTAATTTCACTTTCCCCTAAACTCTAATATTTGGCTCATTCGGCACTATTTTGGGACTATAAACTGTGTATCTGTTACCTGATCTAATAAAACGATAGCACGATAGAACAAGGGAAAGAGAACAAAAGAAATAAATTGAGTGCCGCACTATTTGTAGTTTAGTGGTTAAGGCGGTCGGCCGGAGCGCGGCAGACGCAGGTTCGATTCCTGCTCGTGGCTTAATTTTCTCTCTAATTTTTTTCTTGTGTTCTCTTTCCCTCGTTTATAGAGGCTATCGCCAGAACTTTCGATTTAATCATGATCGAATCTAATTACTTTACTTTGAACTTACTTGCTCATAGTCGATCTACCATATTCTATCTGTTCAATATTCATTCCCGCACAAGGTCTAACCATGGTAACATGAGAGAAAACTGAGTGCGGCACTACTTGTACCTTGTTGTCACATCTGAAGCCACTTAAGCCATGATAGCTTAGGGTTAAGGCGGTCGAGTGGTTGTCTAGTATACATACAGCCTTGTCTACACGATCATACATTTGTCTGTGAACATCATCATGCAAATGTATGACATTTTTTCACAAATTCCTGCTTGGATTATGTAGCAATGTGTACCATGTGCGCAATGTTCATGGGCTATGTAACTCCTCTGACTTGAAATGTTCTAAATTCTTGACTTTTGCTGAATATCCCTCTATTTGAGTAATATGCATTATTTAGGAGATCATTTCTCTCACTACGACCGGACATAATGAGCAAATGATGAGAATCGACCTAGACGTTGTCAAATGTTTTGAACACTTGTTGGAAAGATGAAACATGCATCTAAATACTTGAACACCGTCGTAGATGTTGGACGTTGTTCAAGTCTGTTGGGAAGCACGTCCACACGATGATACATTTGTTCATGAACATCGTCATACAGATGTGCGATGAAGTTTTGAACAAGTGTATGATCGTGTAGACGGGGCATAAGTAATAAACAGATGAAACAGATGAACAGATATTAAGAGCAATTTTGTCCAAAATATTTTAATGAATATTTTCTTTATTGTACATTATACTTATGATTTTGCCAACCATTTTGTTTTTCGACGATATTGATTATCTGAATTCCAACAAAATAGTTCCGAAAAATTCGTTCTGAATTTTTATCAGAAAATATGAACAGATATTACTATTAAATGAGTTAAAGTGTCTAATGATTATTTTGCTTATTGTTACGATATATCATAATTTTTATATTAGTGCTCAGCTGGGCCTGCTTTGTTGACCTGAATTCCAAAATAACGGTTCAAAAGGTAAGGTTCTGAATTCTTATCATAGAATATGGACAAATATATACAGCGACTGTGTAAAAAAATATTTTAATGGTTATTTTGTTCAATATGATCATATAATTATTATATTATTGGCGTTCATTTTGCTTTTCGGTCACCTTGGTTAGGCTTGATCCCGGCAGAAATGTTCCAAAAAATGATCATAAAAAATAGACAGACAGTAAGGGCTGTTTTCACCAGTATTTGTCATGATTACTTTATTTTGAATTATTTTTTCTACCATTATGCGTTTGGAAGCCCAAAATATGTACTGCTACCACTTGATTTCATTATCAGAGGACATTAATCTTTCAAACCTTTTTAGGTAGGAAGGGTTTTCGAGCCGAAGCGTAAAGTTCCATTGGATTATGACCCATGATGTACTCTGTTAATCAGTAGCAATATAATGTAACTGATAGGTGGAGACCACTTCAACACATCAATTGAACTACTGAATACAAATTATTCAGGGCCCCGCACACCCTACATCCTCACCTATGCTTGGGGGAGGGTGAAAGACCTTGAGCCACTAGCGTTAATCAGCCCCGGCAAACATATGCTCGAGACTAAACTTATTACATGTAAACCCCTCAGGGGAGGATAGTGGGTGCCATGATTTCCTTCATAGTGATGTACCCTTACAAAAAAATTGTGTGGCAAAGTTCCAATACCACACTGGACAAACCGTGTCATACTGTATAAAACTTCGGTTGGGTGTAAAAAATAGTGAATTTTATGTAATTTTTTGTAGGGCAATGTGTGATTTTAATAAAAATTTGACCCATTTTTTAAGGTGCCATGCTTTTACCTGCATTACTGCAGTTTGCCGCATGTGACAAAGAATGGAGAACCAAAATACATTTTTACAAAGGCAAACATGTGGCAAAGTGGGGTAAAGTAGAATATTGTGTGTCAAATTGGTTCCAATCCCACATGTGTCACCACTCATTACCTCACTTTTCCAGTTATGTATTTCCCTATGCCCTGCCACATGTGATTATGCATGTTCACATGTGGCATGCCCCACATTTTTTTTTGTTAAGGGTAGACATGCGCGGAAACCTTAGGAAATGGGAAGGGAAGGATAAAGCCCCAAAGTTTAAATTTCACACGCTGAAAAATAGCTCACACCAATTTTTACCTCTGCATGTAGAAGACTGACACTCTGGTTGTTCCGGTAATATTTTTTCTTACTTTCTTATTGTCCTTTTCGAACTGATTGTACATTTAGCCCAAGTCCCTGAAATTTCATGGCGTTTTAGAAATTAGTGCAATTGTCAAATTAAAGAGAGTAAGAAACCAGATCGAATTAGAGGAAAGCCAGGGTCAAGTTAAAAGGGAAAAAGACAAAGAAGGGAACGGATGCCTACAAAACCGCATAGGAAAGCTTTAAGAAAGGTAGACGAAGACTTTACTGCTGTACTTGAGATTGTGCTGTCTTTTAAAGTCCCTGTTTTGTGTACTTGAAATTGAACAGATAGGTTTAAAACAACTATTGCAACAGGGTAACTGTTCATGTTAGAAGAAACTTGGATGTAATAGTTAGTTCACTGGGTGCTAAAACACAACTATCAAAAGAAAAATTATGCTTATACTGTGTTCTTTTCAACTTAATTTCATAACTCAGAGCAAAAGTTGTATGAGAAACAATGATAAACAGCTTGATATGAGAACTTCCATAATTCCCATAAAAACGATAATTATACTTCTTCGGCCAAATTTAAATTCTTTGCTAGTAGAATATTTATTTGTCTTAGTACCTAAACATATTCTCTTCTTTTGAATTGTATCTGCCAGGTGCTTTAATTACTCTAATAAAAACACGAGTTGAACTACGTTGATGGAATGCATGCATGACCCACCATATTCAATTTCCCTTGAAATATGCATATTTTGTTCCAGAACACAATTTTAAGTACCATTACTAAGAAAATACCCCTGTTGTTTCGGTATAGTTGAAAGGTCATCTGAGGTCACCGGCGGTGAAACTACAAAAAGCTTGTAAAATGAGGTATCTCATACCTGGGTGTCCCATACTATTTACAAGGCCCCTTTTGTTTTTGTTGGTGAAAGTTCATTCGGAGTCACAAGAAACACTAAACAGGATAGATCATAAAAAGGTAATATTGACGAATCTCATTGTTGGAATGTGGATACCCTCATATTTCGTTCAATAATTTGATTGTTTTGGTGGTTCAAAGGCCATTTGAGTCAAATCAAAGACGTCTCCCTGTGAAAAGCTTGTATGTAACTGTAAGGATCAAATATGCAGCAATGCTTGCAAGAACTCCCTTGTTTTTGGTGTAGTTTAAACAACGCATGGGGTTGCCAGAGATCAGATCGTGAAAACATCGTTTTCCTTTCTGCAAGGAATCACTAAGCCTTTGGGCTTTCTGGTTGTTTCTGTCTTTCATACCTGTATCCCATTTCCATTTTAAAAAGCTAAACCTATGACTGTTATATGCTTGTTTGTTATCAATGTGCTCGTTTTCTAATTAAGGAATCGATGTTTTCTAATTTTATTGAATAAACAAAGCTCAGAAGCAATAATCTTTAAAGGGTTGGGCACATTTGTTTAGAGAAGAGCTAGTACTGAGATGTACGCAGACTTACTTATCATGTACCAGTGTTAGTGGAAACACAAAACTGACCTAGATATTCTTTTAACGTGCCTTTGGGGCTTGAATGTTTTGAACAATGCACATTGTGGACACTACAGTGATACAAACCAAACAGACAAGGTCATCGATCTTGAATTTGTAGGTGCCTAGTCTAAGAGGCAATCTTCAAGGCAATGTTTTAACTAGCAAAGGTCTCCATTCATTCAATTAAAACATTTCAGCGTCCACATGAAATTATCAAAATCCCGAATATGTAGACAACATATTCCTTGTTTCAATTATCAGTGGTTAGGTAACAATGTCAAATAATGTTTGGAAGTATTAACAATCGTTTATCAGTATAGTCAAACAGTTGAGTAACTTAGAGGGGGAAGGGCAATGGGGGAATTTTCTCCCTCAAAGTCTCCAACGTCTCTGTCGGAAAGTTTAACAATCAAGTTTGCAAGAACGTAATTTCGGGATGCGCGGGGGGTGGGGGGGTGGCTACAGAGCATACTTTCCAATATTTTGAGTGGTACTTGAATATTCAATCGTCATTTTAGGCGCACTCCTCGCGTACCCAATATCAGAACCCTGATTGTTAATTTGAACAGCGACTTGATTGGAAATCTTGTTCCACAATTCCCTGCGGACGCTTCCATTAGAACTACCACCCCTCGTCAAACTGACTGAACGTTGGTGTGAGTTACGTAAGAATTATAAATTATTACTTCATTGGTCTGCGCAGGGCACACAGCATGCCATTTGAATTCTCATAATTTCGGGAATAGCTCGCAACGTCGGACGGCTTTAAAGTGTACCCCACCAATGCTCTTTGTCCTTCCTTTTATCTGTTAAGTAGCCAAAGGGTCGACCGCTGTCGGTTGGAGCGAGTATCAGCCCAGCCTCTCCTTAAAAAATGAAATGGAAATTTCCTGTTTACAGCAAGTTTGCAATTGTTGTCAACCAACATACTTAATACGTTTTTTCAAACTACACACGGAACAAGCAGAATTCCTCGGAAACTTGGCCTCGGTGCTCCCAAATTCCACCCAATTTATGAAATCGCGGGGAGGAACCCCAGACCTTATCATTTTTTGAAGTACTAAAACGCTTGTTTCGTAGAAGAGGGGATATTCCACTGAAACCTTCACTCCTTCTCCAGAACAACACTCAGCTCTTCGAGGTAAACGTAACCCATTCTTAAAACAAAACTGATGCCCTTTGCAGGTGAATTAAATATTTTAGAAAATTTTGGTCTTTTTTCCTCAAGAAAAATGTCTTATACGCCACTATGAGTCCTTTATTGTTTGGATCAAGCCAACGTAAGATTCACGTGCTCAAGTGAGAGAGAGAACAGCAGTTGGATAGATTTTGCCCAGCTTCATTAAGTAAAGCGTCAATGGTTATGAATTTTTTTTTTTTATAATTTATCCAGAATTATGTGCGTTCATTTCCCTGACAGATCAATAGAAGAGGGGGTCGGTTCTAAGGCAGAGTTATATCCACTCGACAGTTCGATCATGTTTCTCGCAATGCAAACTTGTGCTTTAGCTTTATTAATCTGGATGGGTTAATTTTGTCAAACTTGTGAGACCGTTGATATGTGCGATCATTGTTCATAAAAGTTGAGTTTATTTTGAAACAGTTGTTGATGCTGCTGAGGCTCCACAAGCAGTGATTCTGTTTTATTTTTTTGAAATTTTCTTCAGTCTTTTAATGTCGGTATTTGGCGTTCTGTAAGCTTTACATTCTTCCATATAGTACCATGTTTGTAAAGCTTGATGCATTGTGTTTCTCAACTGCTATTTCAGTGGGTACTTTTGATGCTTTTATTTCCATCTTGTATTAGAATCCATGTTCTAATTTGTAACCGTCACTTCGAAACTATTCAATTCTTTGTAGTTCTATTTTATTCGTAGTCATATCCACGTACACCAGCGGGTACTCTCCCGGTTTTGCACCAGCGTGCAAATGTTTTACAAGTGTTCTTTGTCATATTGTACCTCAGTTTGTTGTTCCCTTTCAGCGCCTGTGCCCTTGAAATAACTACATCGATGCTACAACAATCAGGGGCGGATCTAGGATTTTTCGTTAGGGGGGCGCGCTGACGGCCAAACATCCGCCCGAACGACTATCTAAGCGGAGCGCCACCATCGGTTGGCTCGGAGCGTACAGAAAATTTTGAAAAATCGCGACCCCTCAGATAGCCGGAAATGGCATTTCCCAGGCTTGTAAGTAGAGTCTAAGCAGTCGATATTTTGAGCTTTCGTTTGCCAAAAAATTTTCCCTTTCAATTAAAAATGAGAAAATTGCAAAATGATTAGAAAATCACCAAATAAAATGCAGGGGCAAAGTCTATTCATAGTTCCCGTTCTTGACCGCCGTCATGGAGTGTCCCCTTTCCTTTTGAAATTTTTTTGCTGTCCCGAAGGGCGTAAAAAATCATGCTATATTTTGCTTCTTTTCACACTAGATCCATGTGCTGAAAATGTCTTGATTTTCATTCTATCAATGAATAATATTATTCATAATTTTAACGAAAAACGAAATACGATGTGGACGCCTACATTGTTCTGTTAATCTGTTTCGTCATAGTTTTCAATATCATAAAAAGATCACAGTTGTGAAGGAAATATTTCCCAATTACCCTCCCTCTAGCTCTAGGCCTCTAACCCTCACCCTTCCACTCGAACAACATCCCATCCGTCCCTCCTCTCGCCGTTTTATTTTTGATCCCCTTCATTTTTTCAACATCGTCGTCGACCGCGTCCCTAAAATTTCTGTGCGGGCATTCTGCCCCTTGCTGGCTAGATCAGTGAAAACATGTACCACTACCATTGGATGAAATGGTCTTGTACCTTTCCGGGACAAAAAACCATACAACGGAATTGAAAACATGCTTATGACTGCGTATCTTTTACGACACTTGTCCGAACTGAAGGTCCACTGAATTTATGCCACTGTCTATATTGCTGCCCGAACTCCCGACTATAGATGAATTTACTCAGTGGCGTGCGCAGGAATTTGAGGAGGGGGGAGACGTAGCCCATAGACAGACTCTCAGCGCTCCGCGCCACCTTCGTTTGGCGCGGAGCGCAAGGAAATTTTGGCTCAAAATGCCTCCCAGATAGCTGGAAATGGCACTTCCTAGGCCTATTTACCGCATATAAATTTGGGGAAACACTAGCAATATTGTAAAAAATAAACATAGAATACTAGAAATAAGGTGGGACTGTCCCCTTCGCCCCTCCTCCTTGGCTTATAATAGATGATTAATTAGATGATTAATTAAAAAAATCATACTCGTCAAATTATAGATCAATAGATGATTTACAGTTTTTTTTTTCAGAACTGCTATTTATTTAGTGGTAAACCTTTGGAAGGTAAAACAAGTTTCAACAGAGGTGCGCAAGGTTTGATTCTTTGCTGTCTTGGGGAGGGGTCCAGAAACTTTTGCCTAAGAAAGAGAGCTGAGATGCAAAATGGTGCTATATTTGAAACATTTTGAAGCATATTAAAACACACATGGGAGAGCGCGCCTGTTGCTCCGCCAGAGTAGGTCAGCCTGCTGCCGATTTCCCCTTACCAGTTGATTTCCCTCCGACAACTTATAGAGGTGGGGCCCATAGCCCACCCGTCCCCCCCCCCCCCAATGCGCACGCTACTGAGTTTACTACTAACACATTCTGAGGAAAACCGATATGTCACGTTCCCAGATGGCTTTGAAGAATTTTCAGGCGGACTTATGGGAAGATTTTCTCACACTAAATTCATATGTGAAATTGAAGAAAAAGATACTTTTACCGTTGCCCGATTTGGGGTTAAAAGCACTGCAGCCTATAAGTAGCAAGTTTTGCACAATTGACGGTGGCTCACATTGAAAAAAGAAAAATCGTGACCACACATAGCTGCCCGAATACGTCCCGACTAAACCGAATCTTCGCCTTATGATGACTACTGGTAGTATTGTCATAAAGAAATATGACACGTCAAAAATGGTCTTTGATTAATTTCTTTGGGCAAAATTTTGGGCTTTGTATACACCTATACACCCTCCGTCTGTCAGTGTAATCTAGCAATTGAAAACATCCCAGAACTTTTTTACAACTTTCGCGGGAATATTCTACCATTTGGGGCAAAGTTTAGTTTGCCTGGGACTATGAAGTGAGATTGAGGAAAATTGTTTTTCCATAAGCGACCCGGTTGTGTCGCGAATTTTTGTGTTCTTTTCGTTTCGTCCTGAAGTCTTTACTTTGACTATGATGCTTTTTTTATGTTTCCGGCAAATGTTTCAAAGAATTGGGAGATTCGGACTTTTCGGGCAAAGTGTTGCGCAAGACTATAAAAAGAGGCTGAGGAATAAAAGTTTTTTTGACGCTTTTTAATTTTTCTGGCAAATCTTTGGAAGAATTCGGGCACGATAGGAATTTTGAGTGGAATTAAAACATGCGAGATTTTTTAAGACTCAAATGGCTGTGCAAACCCATGCCAGAAATTAAGATCTTGTGGAAATGTGGGAACAGTCTGCCCTCTGCCCCTGCCTTGCACGCCTATTTGACAAATGACCAGTTTGGAGTTCGACTTTCCCAGTATCTGTAAGCCGTAAGCGATCATTGGTTCGAGCGTAGCGTAAGAGTGAAATTTTGCAAAATGAGCCTCCCAGATTGCAGGAAATGGCCCTTCCCATGCCCTATAAGTTGCGAGATACGGTCGAGATCTTCGATGTCACCCTGTTGCCATTCCATCGGAAAACTTGAAACTGTATACTTTTAAACTGCTATTATTTTGTAGCAATTAAAAGACAATACAACATGACGAAGAATCAAGTAGGCGAAATGATCCGTTCTAACAAGGTAAAAAAACAAACCTTGGAAAATTTTAGGGGGGGGGGGCGCGCCGGGTGCGCCCCCGTCTAAATCCGCCACTGACAATCACTTTTTAATTTCTTATCTCCAAGATGATACTTGGTAACCCTATACGTGGGAGCTTTCAGTGGCAACCATTCCTCGATTACGCCGTTCGAATAAGTAAACCGAATAACTAATAATTCGTTCTCTTCTTTATTTTTATCGACGACTATTCCATGACATCGAGGGTGCAACAACCAACTGGAGAAGACTATGTGGTCCCCGTATTCAATATCATCAATAGAATTAACAAGTTCAATGTCATGGTCGAATTTTACTCCACTCACAGCAGCACCCCAAGAAGAGAGATACGTTCTCTGGAACAGAAAAAAAATTCCATATATGTGATCAGTGATACAAAGCACGTGAAGTTGACAAACAGCAAACAACTGCTACAAATAAATAAGAAACCGTGCCCAGTGACCTAAAATTCTTGCGTGCCTCAATGGTTAAAGGTTTGAGGACTGTAAAATGGAATAGCTATCAACACTGTATCTTTGTTTGTAAAAGTGGTTATGATTTTAGAGGTCTCAAGGTTTGAGGCCTTAATATAACCTTGAAAGCATTTTCTTCGAAAGCAACAGAGAAATTGAGAGGAAGAAGGGATGTGAACATAACGATTTAGGCACCGTTATCTAATCCAACGCTTTTGAGACCTAAAAATGCCATAGTGTACGACGTATTAAAAGGCCATAGGAGTCACATTTAACTTTTTATGGATTTCACATCAAATACAATATAATCGACAGAGCTTTTCATTACAAGAGTAAATTTCTAAAACACGAAATCTCAAAACGAAGAATGTGTGGATGCATCTTACAACGCTTTTAGTGTTTGAGAAGAGCCTGTTTTCCCAACCTGAGAGGTTTTTGCAAAGGTTTTCCTAGTAAGCAAAATGATCGCGCCGCTTCACTCAGATAGCGTAATGACAAAATCACTATCAATTTGGGTTTCTATTCTTCCCACCTCTTCCTCTTCCTCTCTATCGTTATCTTTCTCTTCCTCTTCCTTCTTCTGGTTCTCCTCTTCTGTTGTCTCGTCTTTCTTCCTTCTTTCAATATTGGTTGACTGCAGAGATATGCCAGAAAACAAGAACTGTTAACATCCAACGCAATGCGAAACAGCACCAATTAGTTGTGTTTTCCAAGGTTACAAAATTAAAGTTTGAAGGGGAGCAGCATGTCGAGCTTCTGTAAGAAGTTATTTAACTTTTGAATAGTGTAGCTTTTATATTTTCCAATTTTCCAGGGAGCGCTGTCAACAGAAAAAACGATGAAACTGTATGGCCACTGTTTGAAGCTTTTTGAGGAATAAATAAGGCCTTAACCCACATAGTGATAACATACTCAATTGTCTCCTTGGCTACTTTAGTTTACTCGAGGACTAATATTTTCATAGAAGATGAATACAGAAACAATGCTCCAAATACCTAGCTGCAGTGGCGCCGGCACGGGGGGCATGGGGGGCGTGCCCCGCTATGAAAACTTTTTGAAAATTTTAAAATGATCCCAAAAGGCGATTAAGCTATAGATTTCTGTAGGGGGTAGGGTGAGGTGTGCTTTAACCGAGTGATAGATCTATTTAATCATTTTCTGTCACAAACGTTTCTCAAACTATCAGAATTTTCGCAAATCCTTCCCAAACTATCAGAAATTTCGCGCGCAGAAGCACAGCAGCAAAAGTTGAAAGCTGTTCACGAATTACCAGGTAAAAGACCGGCTTCATGAGTGGCATGTAGGTTTGTTGGGCAAAAGTGTCTCGATGCAGATTCTGAATGCAGGTTTTGTCATGGAAATCTTATTTAATGAAAAATTTTGCGCGCATGCTTTACGGTTTGCACTCCATCTCATGACCATTATTAAGGTAATAATACATAGAACTATAATAGCCACATCTGTAGGGGCCTAGTATCAATATGGGATCTTTCAATCTAAGTTGTTGTAGCATGATTTGGAAAGTTGAAATTGCGTATTTGCCGTTATACATTTTCCACAAAAAACTGCGGAGCGCTTTGCGAGCAGCCATTATCGGTATAGATGGCAGGCACGGAGCCAAGGGGGAGCCGCCCCCTTGAGCATATTTTTGGTATTTTTAATGTTTATTTTTACAATATTGCTAGTGTTTCCCCTATTTATATGCGGTAAATAGGCCTGTGGAGTGCCATTTCCAGCGATCTGGGAGGCATTTTGGGCCAAAATTTTCTTGAGCTTTGCACCAACTCATGGTGGCGCGAACCGCTGAGAGTCTGTCTATGGGCTTCACCTGCCTTGACATTGGTAAAAGCTTTGCCAATAGAAGGCGGTAAAGTAGCCACAAGGGAGTCTTCAGGAGGTATGTTGACAACGTATTCTTCTCTTAGACAACATACTCTCCTTTTTCACCTAACCAAGAAATAAAATCCACTAGATTTATGGACATTTTCCAGCTATATATGATCAGCTCCAAAAATATTCCGAAAGATAGCACCATTTTGCATCTAAGAAACCTTAAATTAGCAAAAATTTCTCAAAGGGAAGGGGACTCCCCCTCCTCTTAGACCCCTCCCCAGGACAGCACGTTTATGTAGTTACAAAGAAAAGATCCTCACTGCTGTATACAAACGCAGGGCGCATAAAAAAGGGAATATTTAAGCGTCGCCACTCAGTTGGAAAAACATCCAGCCAGTCGGAAAAATTAGAATTCACTAAATTATGTACATTTTCTAGCCAAACAGGTATGTGATCAGCTCCAAAAATATTACAAAGGATAGCACCATTTTGCATCTAAGCAACCTTAAATAAACAAAAATTTCTCAAAGGGGAGGGGTCCCCCACCCCCCGAGGACGGCACCTTAGTCTAGTGACACCTGACAAAAGAAGGATCCGACTGTGTATACGAAAGCAGGGAGCCCACAAAAAAAAACGCATTTTGCTCACACGTGGGAGGTTAACTGAAGTGCCATTACGACATCATCTCTTGTGGTACCCTCCATCACCAAAGTCTGGCGGCGCCACTGCCTAGCTGCAGTTATTTGTCCACCTTTAAGGTAAAGGCAGTGCATCTTGCCTTTCTTTTTCCTATGTAGGGTTCTTAAGCAATTTCCTCTCCTTTTGTTATGTTATGTTAATGTAAATATTCAGAACCCTCACAAAAGTATAATTTTCTGTTAATACAATAATGGATAAGGTTCCTTTCCTCCAATGAAAAAACTTAACAACTTTCCAGAGTACCGCGGCAAAAAGCATACTCAAATGTGGGAAGTATCTGACATAACAATTTGATAGGAAGTCACAATAATCCGATGAATTTAGACAGCAACATTACAAATATTAGCCCACACCTACACTGGTGCCGTAAAGGTCCCTCCTCTCTTGAAACAGCATCCGGGTTGGCAATTTGGGGCTTTTTAAGATAAACAACTTTAAACTGGAAATTATTGATGTTGTAGCATCCCACCCCTCCTTCGGCTATCAAGACCTAAGATCAAAGTGATCATAAGTGGCTTACGTAAATAAATTTTATTTAATGGACCTTTCAGTTAAAGGGATATTCAATGTTTTCAAAACAAAAAATAGAAAGCAAATCCTTGAAACGACAGTGCCTAAGTACCATTAATTGGAGCCGTCACTGTGAGTTTTTTCCTTCCTTAGTTGGTGGTGTGGTCATAATTTCCACTACACGTAAATGAGGTTTTTGATTCCTTGGCTGAGGCAAAAGGAAGACCATGCAGTCACGATGGAGGGCTTGTGTGTGTGTGTGTTTGTGTGTGCGTGTGAGTAGGTGCATGTGCGTATATGTGTTTGTGACGCTTCGCTTGTAAACACGATATCTCAAGATAGAATCATGGATACGTTGTTTACCTTGTATATGGATATATCATATTAAGCGAAAGCTTTGGTCGCGGTCAGGGGTCATGTGAGGTCACCAGAGGTCAAAACGAAAAATTTGTAAACGCGATATCGCAAGGTAGGACGTATGGATAATTTTTATACTTTGCTTGTCTCTGCGTTATATTCTGAAAATGAGCCCTACTGTTTTGGTAGAGGTCAAAGGTTATCTGTGGTCACCAGAGGAAATATTACGGAAGCCGTGGAAATTGCTTGTAAACACGACATCTCAAGAAAGGAATGACGGATACATTTCATACTTGGTATATTTAGATTTATCATGTGTAGAGGGAGAAACCTATTGATTTTGATAGAGGTAAGAGGTCATGCCAGGTCATTACTACTGGTCAAAATCCATGTAAGCACGATATCACAAGGTAGAAAGGATGGATACTTTTCATATTAAGCATGTGGATGCCTTATAGTCAGAGGGCGAACCCTATTGTTTTGACAGAGATTAAAGGTTATCTGAGGTCACAGAAGGTAAAATTTCAAAAACCTTGGAAATTGCTTGAAAACACCATATCTCATGGCAGCAATGAGGATACTTTCATATTTGTTATGTGGATTTATCATATTGAGAGGAAGAACCCCCTATTGTTCTGGTAGAAGTGAGAGGTCACCTGAGGTCACCAGAGGTTACAAACCAAAACCTGAAATCTTATTATCTCAAGATTGAAAGTATGAACACTTTTTATACGTGCATGTGTTATAGTCAGAAGATGAACCCTATTGTTTTCGATAGAGTCAAGGCTTGTCTGAGGTCACTGGCGTTAAAGTTATAAAAACTTTGGAAACTGCCTCTAAACACCGTATCTCAGGGTAAGACTGATAAACACTTTTATCATTTGGTATGTTACTCGTATTTAATTGACAGGAGGAACCATATTGTTTTAGTAGAGGTCAAAGGTCATGTGTGGTCACCAGAGGAAAAAACTAAAACCCTTGTAGACGTAAAATCTCCAAAAAGAATGGTAGATTCTTTTCATACTTAGTATAAACATTTATCATATTAAGAAAAAGAGTTTTAGACTGAGGTCATAAGTTTTATGAGGTCACTGGAGGTAAAACGGAATAATAGTAGAAATTTGCTAGTAAGAGTAATAACGCAAATGTGAAAGATGAATACCATTAAGTTTCTTTGGGAAAAGAATCATGGTTTCTGGTATTTATAAAATATATAGCTGTAGATTAAGCTTGTGTTAAGCGGCCTTGGATAAAACTTTCGTGAAACACCCCCTGTTTAAATTAGCTGTATTGGTACCGAATAACTTCGGTTTTATATATCCACAAAAAAGATGAGTTTCTAAAATGTGGTTGTGACAGTTTGTTACAATAATTACATCACTCGCAATACACATACACACAAAGTTAGCTTTTCATAGGGCCACATCATGATTGAACAAATCAATTAAATAAGAAATAGCATAAGGTAAAATGTAATCGGGCGAGCCTTTAGAGCTGCTACCACATTTATCGTTGAGTAAGAGTAGTACTGTGCTGCGCCTTTGATTAGGATTCCCTGGATATTGGCGCATTAAAATGCAAGTATTGTTATAAATATTATTCTAGAACCCTAATAACGTACACACTTGCGATAGCCCCTTACCCTGTACATGCGGCATTGACTGCGCTGAGAAAATGTTTCTCAAACTCGACCATTCAATTGTGTAATTGGGATATATCATGTTGCCAACCTATCGCCTAAGGCCAATAAAATTCAAGGGACTCTCAAATGCATGTTGGCACCCACACTTTTTAAGCCACGTGAACTTTTCAACATCAATCGAACAGCTATTACCATTGTTCCTTTCATTTTGCATTGGCACGTAAAGGTTTCGCCATTCATCTATAAAAACATGATTCAGTCATAAAGACTGAGACAAGAGCATCAAACGTCAGTAAGAATAGTTGTTTACAAAGTAATTCGTCATTTGATGTCAATGTAAGCTCCCACTTGAGGGGTATTGACTTTTAGATGTGTTCTTTGACTCCCCAGCAGGCTGTTCATTCAGTTGAAAACTGGAAACGTGTGCGACACAGGCAACGGTGGCATATAGATGTTCTGTTCTATCTGTCACATCAAAAGAGCTTTGAACCATGACTCTCAGGCACACTTTTCTGGAAGATCTTAGGGTGGTTTTGTTATGACTCCCATTTCTGACTGTGAAGTTTGTTATCTTCCCTTATTTCTGTTTTTTTGTCGTTTTCGTTTCCTGCCTCTTCCTTTTAACCCTATCCTGGAGCATGTGTTTGATAAGCTAGACCAGTTGACGGGATCAGGTTAAATCGCAATTGTTCAGTTATCAAGCGGATAAAGCTGCTGACCGGCGGCACTGCTATGTTGAGTAGGATTCCTAAGGAATTCATAGTACAAAAACCTAAATAATTACGTTTTCTGTTTCAACCATTACTTCGTAAATTTACTTGTTAATAGAAAGAAATCTATCAAAGAGTTGATGTTCGAAAACCGGCACCAACATTAAGCACAAGGACTGAATTCAGCAGGGGCACAAAAAACTCTTATAAGGACCTCTGAAGTTGAATCAGTCATATTTTGTAGTTGATGTCAGAAAAAGTGATTTTAGTATTTACTTCTTACCAAAAGATTTATATGATGTTGCGCATGGTAACACTTCCTGCTCCCTAAAGGTAAAAACAGACTTACAGATTACTTAAAACACGGACACAATTCACAGACTTGATTGGATAAGCCAGGATTTAACTGGGCAGGGAGGAGCCAATGGGATGGATCGTGGCATAGGTAACTAGCTTTCCTGGCCTTATTCCGCTGTGGCCCGTCTGTTGAAGGTGACTTCCTGATTATAGGGCACCTTTTCAAAGTTCAATTAGCACCTTTTCCTCGTCTCTGCTTATTTAAGTTATACAGGGGTTGGGTGACAACGGGTCCTGCTGGGAATTCTTTGTTTCCATGAAATATCTATTTCACAAGGGTGAAATCGAAGTGAATGAGTTTTGTGATATTTTGTTCTTGGAAAACGCACCTAATCACAAATAGAGGCATAAATTGATTCAACTGCAATTAATGCCTAATAAAGATGGTGCCTTCGACATATTTACAGTGAAGTAGGTTACACTATAAACAATACACGAAATATATCCAAATACAAAATCAGCTTCTACCGTTAAGGCTCTCCAAGAACTACTCCTAAATGGTATTCTTACTGTATTCAGGGGGACGGTTTCCTTACAGCTCCTTGGTGTTTTGCATGCATTCCGAAAACACTGTTGTCAATCGGGGGAAACTGCAACCATCTCAAGTCTTTAAAATATTTGGTTTGAAATTTTCTAGATTCGGTTCAAGCAAATACATGAACCACTTTGGGTTATTTTTTCCGCTAAGTTTAGTCCAACACTGGACAAGATTCCGACGAGTACCATGACTGAATGTCCAAAAATAACAAATGTTGTAAATGCTATTTGTTCACACATTTTTCCGCCATGACTAGAGATGCAAGCATATTTAGGGCTTCATTTGAAGTCTAATCACACTGTTGTTCTTTGCCACCATCAGGTATGCTTACAGTTATACTACTTCATACTTAGAAAAATTTGTATCTTCAGAAGATAAATAAAGCTATTGAAGTGTGAAGGAGACTAGTAGAATTTATGAGTATGGATACTTTGTCAAATTTCAAGAAAAGGGAATGAGAAAATTAATCATGAAAGCAGGTACCTCTTAAAACTGCGGTATAATCAAAGCCTGGAACCACATTCTCCATAAATCGATGCAGTGTAATGTTCCACAACCTGAACATCTCCTATATCATCATCAGTTGTTTTATTTAATGCATAATGTCTATGGCAAAGAACTCTTGATCTTTTTCCATACCTTGTGTTTTCGGATGTAATAGATAACCCCCAAAAGAATTCCGAAGCTCGCAACAACTATTAAAATTATGATCACCAAGGCAGCAGTTGGAAATGAGTGTTTATATTCTTTCTGATCGTCTTTTGGTTCTGAGGAGTGCCAAATAAATAAAGCAATTTCACTGATAACTCATTCAGTTTGATTTTAAGTGAAATGATAAGGTCAGCAGAGAATTAAATGGTTGGACATACAAAACAGAAAAACTGGAAACCATTTGATGGTCACAGTGTAACAGAGAATACTATTTTACTAGGCGAGTTACCAAAACGACAAAAACAAAACGGTTGCTAATAGGATGGTAAATACTTGGTTGTTGGTCCAATTGTATCAATAGGCCAATAACATGAGTTAAGGACTTTACTAAGTACTAGTTTTAAAGTCCAAGTATCGTGGTTGAAGGTAAGACTTCAGATTAATGTTTAATGGGTCTAGTAAATGGCGTCTTACACTATCATTTTTGCAAAAGGAAAATTTTCTGACAGACTGCTATCTTCAAAAACCAATGTTGCCGTTATTTTTTGCAACAGGTCCATCAATATTGCACTGGAAATGGTAATGGTAGTGGGTCATTTTGCTAAAACCTGGCTGCAATCTTTGATAGGGATGTAACGGGGAACAGTTCTCTTTATGAGACATTCGTATTCAAGAAAAAGAACCAGTTCTCAGGAGCTAAACGGGCTTTACGTTCATCATTTCAAAGAACTCTGAAACTTTCACAATTTTGTTACTGTGGAAAAATAATTTATTTCGAGAAAAAAGAAAGCCCATAACATTACTTCCTTCGTACTGGACGATCAAAGAAAGAGGGTCAGGTATATTTACCAAAATCAAAGAAATGCTGCTTTGGGGTACTACGTAAAATAGACATGACCACCAGGGTCTGCACGCGTAGTCTTGGTGAAGTATTCAAATGATTGTGACACATTCTGCTCGGAAATCGTTGAAAATATTTTGTGAGCCAAAAATTTATTGCAATTGGCTAAGACGCTGATAGAGAGCTCCATCCCTTCTTGCAAGCGTGTGATCCATAGGTTATCTATCTGGCAGGTTCTAATGAAAGGGGTCCCTGCGTTGTCCAATGACATGATCCCGGAGCCTTCGGAAGCTCTGGGGTATTTTCAGGATTAAGGACATCAAAATAAAGCTTTAAAAACTGTCCACAAATGGTATGGGATACACCAGGGAAAACTACCAGTCAGACAGTAACTTACGTTATCACTTTTTGCAAAATAATCCAGGCTACGGTCGGTATAGTTGATAAGGGCTGGGGTTTGGTGGGAAAAGTGAATTTTAGGAAAGGATGTAAGGGTGTCAGAAACAATAAATCTCCTTACGCTGTCGTACAGAAGTAAATCATTAATACATACGCAGGGCGCAATTAGACCGTTACGCGATGGAGCGGACATTATCTCTTCAAACAAACATTATAAAAGGGAAAGAACATTAAACATCAAATCCATCCTTGGGTTATGTAATTTCTGGAATTGGACATTAAACAAAGGTATTACTTGCAAGCAACCAGAATCCGAAGACCACCTTGAAGATAAGAATCAGGACGACGACACTCCCCCCCCCCCCGGCATGTCGGGGGGAGTGTCGTCGTCCTGATTCCCTCCTCCCCCCTCTTCCCCCTCTCCCCCTCCCCCGGCATGTCACCGACTGCAGTGGTCAAGTGGTTAGAGCATCCGACTTGCAGCCGGAAGGTCTAGGGTTCAAATCCTGGCCGGGTCATACCAAAGACTTTAAAAATGGAACTTACTGCCTTTGTGCTTGGTGCTCAGCATAAACAATGGAGTAGGGAAAACAAGCCAGTGAACCACAACTGGAAAAAGGCCGTGGTCGTCTCGACTTGAACCAATTGGTTGGAAACTGGGACGTTAAACCTCATCTAACCTAACCTAACCCCGGCATGTCCATCTCCTTTTTCTGTGGACTATCGGAAGACGTAGGCCCTCGCAGAATTGTAGCTTGATGTCGCACTCGGGTCGCATTGAAGCCTTACAAACTTTCTCATTATCTAAAGGAAATGATGTATAATATGTCATTATGTTAACATAATGCCTATGCAGTCTTGATATTTCCCCAGCATCTGGCCAATGGTTACCATACGAAGACGTCAATTGAAAATTCAACGTAAAAATGTCCCTTTCAGCTTTTCCTGTTAGATAATTGTTCAATGGTAATGATCGTAATTGAACATTATTTCCAATCAAAGTTTTGCCTCTAATTGGGAAGTATTCAGACTCGGTCTATAATAAGTTATTCCTGGGGAGATCATCGGTCTTAATAATAGATGTTGAAATGTAGGCTTTCCTTCAACATCTAAAAACTAAGTCCTGCCTAACCAACATCATTTCATGGACACTGCTTTTTAAGGGGATATAGCAAAATAAATAGTTAAGTTGCAACATAACAAATTATCAACACTGAAAATATAAAAGAAGGTATTTGGAATGCAACAGGGTTTTTTCCATACCCACCACAGAAAACGGGAAACAAGTTTTGGAACTTAGAGTTGGACATGACTTTACTAATCTTCAAATAGATGTTTCATTTCGTTGCATAATATGACTAAGTTAATGAACAAAGACTAGTAATATTTACGAGTCTACTCCTTTGACAAACCTCTTAAACTCTAGGAGATGACAAGACTCAGGAATCGACTACAACAATTGAGAGAAGATTATTCTAGCAACTAGGATTCTCACTCCTTGCTCAGAACTGATGATACCATAGATGCCTTATCAGGTAATACAATGTTTAGTACTATGGATTTATCCAGTGGATTCTGGCAAGTAGAAATGAATCCTGAAGATAAAGAGAGAAGTGCCTTTACCACTGGTGGTAGCCTGTATCAAATTAAAGTTATGCCGTTGGGCCTTACAAACTCTTCTTCCACATTCCAAAGGTTGATGGAAGCTAAAGTCTTAGTGTACATAGTTGATGTCACAGTATTTTGCAAGGACTTCCATGACAAAATGAGCAATTTACGAAATGTGTTTACAAGACTACGCAAGGTAAACATAAAGCTTAAGCCAAATAAGTGTCATTTCTTTCAAAGTCAAAGTCAAGTAACATTCCATGGTCATGTGGTATCCAAGAATGGTATCAGACAGGATCCTAAGAATGTCCCTAATCTGGACATAGAGTTCAAACTCTATACTGATACTTCTCAATCTGCTATAGGTTCAGTCCTGGCACAAATGCAGGATGGAAAGGAAGGAGTAATAGCCTATGCTAATAGCACCTTAACTCAGTGTCAGCAGAGATGGTCTACTTTTGATCGTGAATTATGGGTTGTCGTATGATCCATTAGCAGTTTCAAGCATTACCAGTACACTAATCATTTTCAGATTGTAACAGACCACAAACCTTTAAGACGTCTCAGGACTTTGTCCCTAGAGAATGATGGGAGAAGGGCTAGATGGATGGCTGAATTAGATCCAAATTAGACTGGGAAAAGTTTATAAAGAAGGAAAAAAAAACATTTGAATGCAGATGCTCTTTCGCGCCTGCCTGAACCGAGACAAGATGACATAGAACCGCCTAGGGTTATTGATACTGTAGAAGCCGTAGACACCAATAATCCGAGTGCTGAGATAAACAGCATTTTCATGGTGGGTACGAGTCTATATGAATGTGCTGAGCAATTATTTACAATGCCAAATCTGAAAAAAGACTTAGATATATCTACTGTGTTCGAATGGTGTGAACCGGGTAAAAACCGCCATTTAGTAAGGTTAAGTATGGTAGCCCATATTTAAGGAAACTTTGGCATGCATTTGATAACCTTGAAATTCATAATGGCCTGCTGTGTAGGAAACTAGAAGAAAGACTACAGGTTATTATCCCCAGTACCTTGGTACCAGAAG
Organism: Holothuria leucospilota; assembly: GCA_029531755.1. NCBI lineage: Eukaryota > Metazoa > Echinodermata > Holothuroidea > Aspidochirotida > Holothuriidae > Holothuria > Holothuria leucospilota. The sequence goes on from CM055964.1 coordinate 340,893, forward strand.
CACTGAAACAACTGGAAGTTCATTGTGTGGTCACGTTAGTGTGAAGAGAACATGTGCCAGAGCTGAACAAAAATGCTATTGGCCTTACATGATTAGAGATATTCAAGAATATTGTAAGAAATGGATTGCTTGTGAGGCTAAAAGATAACCTAAGCCACCATTTAGAGCTCCTTTGCAGCCTATGACGACTAGTAAGCTTTTTGAAAGAGTGACTGCTGATATTACTGAACTGCCATGTTCCTCCAGTGTTAATAGGTATGTCTTGGTAGTGACAGATTACTTTACCAAATACATCAACTTATATGCTATGCCAAACCAAACTGCTGAGACAGTTGCACTATGTCTATTTGACAATTATTTTTGTGTACATGGTATATCCCCGACATTTTACATACCGATCAGGGTAGTCAATTTGAGTCCCATCTGATGAGGAAGTTATGCAACCCCATGGTAATTGTGAGGACAAGAACCTGTCCCTATCATCCCCAGGGTGATGGTTAGGTAGAACTGGTTTAATCGAATTTTGAATAGTTAACTAAGCAAAAGATTATCCACTTTGGGTGGTCAATGGGATAAGATGCTTAGTCACATTGCATTTGCATACAATACCAGTGTGCACTCGAGTACTAGATATACACCATTCTTTTTGGCACATGGTAGGGGAGCACGTATGCCAATTGAAACTATGTTTGGTGGAAATACTTCTCATTCAGTTTCTACTTCCTATGATGACTTTGTAGATGGAGTTAGTTAGATGAAGTTTTACGGCTCATTTTGTAACTAATTGGTTTGAGTCGGGCCGGCCACTTTTCCAGTTGTGGCTTGTTTTCCCTACTCCATTGCTTATGCCGAGCACCACAATGGCAGTAGGTTCCATTTTTCAAGTCTTTGGTATGACCCGGCGAGGAGTCGAACCCCAGACCTTCCGGCTGTAAGTCGGATGCTCTAACCACTTGACCATGCAGTCGGTCTTACTTTGAGATAACTTGCATGTTTTATACGCTAAGTGACTTTGTAGATGGAGTGAGTCACTTAGCGTATGAAGCATGCAAGTTATCTCGTAGGTCAGGAACTTTCTTACATTTATATTTATCTCTTTGTTTTTTTTAAACCCTAGTCTGTTTGAGTGTATTTCTTGTGTGGACTGTGTCACAGTGAGATGCATTTTTTTAATTTTGAGGGCACTGTGACTGTTTTGTATGACCATAGTCTGGTATTTTATTCCTATCGTTCCTTGTTGGCATGTCTTAATGCTGGCAATGCTGCATAGGCTCAACGTGAATAGGGTCAATTAGGTAGACTTATTATTAAGCTGAGATGGTTAATTGTTAAAAGAATACTCGAGGTACCCAATATGCTATGTGGCAAACCCATCCTTGTTGCGCTGGATTGCTTAATGTAAGAAGAGAGATAGCATGATAGACTTCGAGAGTATTAAGGGAAAAACGTGTTTGTTGAAGGGGCTGGTTAACTTAACTGCCATAAAACAGTCGAGGAGTTTCAGCCACGAAAAGTGGGTAAAGGCCAGTCGCCGAATTGTTGGAAGTTGTTTATCACAACATTAAAGATATGCTGGGGCCGTATGTGCCACTTGTGGAGAATTAGCGTTTCATAAGATGAGAGTATGTTCAAGGTGGTGATCTATTATGTCAAGCCGAAGGTTGAAGTTTTATTATTATACATGTTATGGGAGATAGAAGAGGTGGTCAGTATGAAAAATGAATGTTAAAAGTGAAATGAGAATTCTAAAGTGTAGGCAATGATCCATGTAAGAAGTGTTTTTATGCTTATTGCATCCCACCCCGGGGGCATTCGGGTACTATATCAAGTGACAGAGAGTATTAGCAAGTAGTTTCGAAAAAGCCGAAGTCTTCAAATTGTAAGAAATTTGAGAGGGCTATATTTTAATTCAGTTTACTGTTTAAGAATGACATTGAATACTTTATTTTAGGAAAGCAGTAATTTGTGTCACGTTCATGACACTGAGGGTTTGTTACTATGGTTAGATGGTTATGAAAGACACGCGAATCCCAGACTTGAAGCAACGACTTTAGACGTAAGATAAGAGAGAATAAACTGCTCCATTTAGCGTGTCCATTGATAGGGATAGATGAATTGTTAGCCCGTTGAAGTGTACTGCTTGAAAACTGAATTTGCAATCGAAAGTGAAAGAAAAGAAAACGATGTTATGGAAGTGAAAGCGAAAGAACTCAGATCTTGTTCATACTTATTAATAAAAGAAAAATACATTTTTTGTTAATTCAAATCATGGCTGTTGTCGAGTGTGCCTTATTTTGAAATTCTCCGGAATCCTTCACAGGCTGGGATGCCGGGTGTTGAAAGAGGGTGTCTGATCCAGGCGCGTAGCTACGGGGGCCCTGGCCCCCAGATGTTTGCTAGGCTCCCCAGAAATTGTGGATGTCCTAATAAAATTTATAAGAATTAAGGACCACGGTCAATGCGGTGACGCCGCATTTGGTACCTAGGCCCCCCTAAAAACTTTATCCTAGCTACGCCCCTGTTCCGATCCCTTATTCAGGACTGGAGGTTTTTGACAGGTGGTCGAATATGGCAAGCTGTTCTGCTTAGCAAAGGTTACCAAAGTCTGTAGGTGTTTAACTGTGCCAGCATGCACCAACGTATGGAGAAATCAAGTCGGCGCCGCTTGAGATACCAGGTATTTTTGGAGAGCTCTGTTTCTTTTCCGCGTGTTATAGGTTAAAAGATTTCTACATGCCTATGTCTATGAATATCTATGACATGCCTATGAATGTGTGAGATACGTTGCTGCTAGTAACTTTGGCCTTGTAAACTCCAGCGGCTGGTGTTAAGCATTTCCTTTCCAAGACGACAAATTTCTTGAACTCTGCAATTACAGCCATAATTTGGGATCAGCTGGACTTTTTAGAGAGCACCCTGGAGTTATGACCCTCTATGGTGGATTTCATGTTTTTGTGAAACTGTAGCTGATTATGTTACAGTGTTTTGTTAAACATTTTGTGCAGTTGTGGCCAGAGGGGAAGTGTTTGTTGAGGAGCTTGAGAAAGGGTCTATCAACGTTTGTGTTGACTGTAGTGTTATACGGGGTGTTCAAACATGTGACCTTACTATGTTTTTTCTCATGGAGCCTGTGGAGGCTGGTATGTTTTTGCCAGGGAGCTTTGGCAGCTCCCCGCTCTCACCGAGGTGCTCAATCTTATACCAGTACCCGCTAGAACTGAGTGTATTTGGTAAGTGGGTGCTGGAGGGTTAAAAGCCGTTTGGTTGCAAGAGAGCCCAGCGATTCGTTTGTTTACTGCTATAGGGTTATTTTTGAGTATGTTAGAAGGGTGATTGGATAAAGTGTGGATAAACATGGGGGTTTTATTTGGTTTTCTGTAGGAGGTGTAAGTGCCATCTTTAATGTTCCGCGTCACATTTAAGAAGTTGAAGACATGGAGGTTAGTCTCGATGGTGACCTGCAAGCCAAAATCGCTCAAGGTTTTGATGAAATTCTTGCGGGCCATGTCAGCGAGTCTTCCGGGGCGCGTTTTCACGGATTCCAGTCCATCGTCTATGTAGAGACCGACGTCGGCAAAATGACAGTGATAATTGAGGATATTCAAGATGTAAAGGCCAACCAGTTCACATACGGTACGTCAGCGCCATCATTGCTGCCCATAGTGACGTCGAAAGAACTGTCATTAGCTTGCTTCGTCCAGGAAGGTTTATTGCTGAACAGAACCGACTTTCTGGCAGGTATTATGACAAAAAAGTCTAGCCCTGGAGCTGTTACGGATGGAGTAAAAGCAGAGAAACTGCCTTTGAAGTCGTCGTGGGTTCCGACATTCTAAGAGTAATGAGCCGTGAATACGGATTTACTTACACTTGCAAACAATTAGTGCATAATAGATAAAGACAGCTCTTCACAGTCGATGTGAATGGCATGTGTTAAAGGTCTGGTGACATGCCACCAAAAAGAGCTGTTTCACTTGCCAGTTAGAGAATTTAATCCTCCAATGATAAATCCGTTTGATTATAATTTCAAAACCATTTACCGTTCTCCAATTATACGTCTTCAAAGTATGATGGTTTCTGGAGTAACTCATGACCTACGCAAGATAACGATGTGGAGTGTTGCACAGTGTTAAGATTTCTTTTGTTCACCCTACATAAATTATCTCTTAATTAATGATCAGATAGTTTATAGTTTGGTGAGTGAAATCAATAATTCTCAAGAAAACGATTTTAACTTTCATAATTAACCCCTCAGGGAATAACAACGCTACCAGCGTCCTTGAAATTAAGGATGTTAGCCACATATGGTATGTCCATCTTTTGATGTTACATATTTGCATAATAAGCTCATGTTTATTCATAATACATTTGTTACATAAAAATTAACCTGTAAAATGGTGAATATGTGATGAATTGTATTGGAAATTGCGGCTATTTCCTGGATATTTAATGCTTCTTACATCAAATAGCCAACTATAATTTTCATGTCACCGGACCTTTAATACACTGTGAAGTGCATCTGAACTTGTAACCCTCAAAATGCAAAAAGTAGCAAAGTTTAAAAAATTTTGCCAGAAAAGTAAGCACCCGCACACATTCAAGAAGCATACCGTAGTAAAGATGAAGCATTTATCTTTTCGCCCAATTAATTTCTGTGTTTAGGAATCTTTCGGAAAGGCTCCAAAGTCTTTCGGAAAGACTCCAAAGTCTTTCGGAAAGATCCTGGGACATTTTTTCAGACACGTATTTTTTCTTCTTTTTTTAACAAAGCACGCTAATTTTCCAACCACAACACCAAATTTGACGAAGTTTTCATCTTTAAAATGACATTAAATTGGACAAAAACTGAGCATCTACTTCAAAACTGAAGCTCTGAAGATAAACAACTGCACATACACAATTTAATTCCAGCAGTGAATATTCATGAAGTTTAAAAATGTAAAAACAGCCGTTTGTTAAAGTAGTGTCACAATAACAGCTCAGTATCGGAACCTATGATGGTTCTTCAAAAGAAATGCCAAAGACGATTTGGGTAATTAAACCGGCTTACGGGAACAAAAGTTGTAAAAGGCGAGGAGATTGGGGAGAGGGAGGTTGTTTTTGATTGAAAGGATTAGATGAGTGCTTTATTGCAGTTCAGGTTCTCTGCTTTTACTCCATTAGTAATAGCTCCATGGTCTAGCCATAATATGGGCAGGCGTGACTTTGCCGCACGAGGATTACAATGTTTTCAATCATGAACATTAGGCCATTTTCGAACTTTCTGAAGTCACTATTTGCTGGTGGGTTCCGTTTTGACTTGAAACTGAACTTGATATCAACGTAACTTGGTTCCTCATCGCCATCCTCACTCATGTGGAAGAAAAATGCCTTCCATCTCATACGTTTGATGAAACATTTTGTCTTCTCAATGAGCATTCTTTTATACTCATGAGGGGATGACAGGGGTATGTTTGCTCAGCGAATAATTGAAACTGACTCGAACAAGATTGGCGGTGCTCAGTTTAACACGCTGTTACTTAGGAAGTAGCTAGGGTCATATGTTTTCGAGGGGTGTGATGATTTTTCCAACTGTTTGGCTAGATGTTTTTTCCAACTGAGTGGCGGCGCGTAATTTGCGTTTGTACACAGTAGTGGGGATCCTTCCTTTGTCACTTCATTAAGGTGCCGTCCTGGGGTCTAAGAGACCTTTGAGAAATGTTTGCTAATTTAAGGTTCCTTAGATGCAAAATGGTGCTATCTTTGGGATATTTTTTGAGCTGATCATATATAGCTGGAAACATGGCCGTACGAGACTTTTTTTCTCAGGGATGGCGGTGATTTTTCCCGACTCCAGACCTAATTTAAGTGCCCAATTTTCCGCCCGACTGAGACAAAATATCTGCCCGATTTAGTCAGGTTTCTGACATTTGGGGTGGGGGGCGGCCGCTTCCAGCGCTCCCGGCCCGTACGGCCATGACTGGAAAATGTCCATAACTTAGTGAATTCTAATTTTTACAGATGGCTGGATTTATTCCAACTGAATGGCGGCGCGTAAATTGCACCTTTTTTACGCGCCCTTCGTTCGTATACAGCAGTAGGGATTCTTCCTTTGTAACTACAAAAAAGTGCCGTCCTGAAGGAAGGGTCTAAGAGGAGAGTTCCCCTCCCCTTTGAGAAATATTTGTTAATTTAAGGTTCCTTAGATGCAAAGTGGTGCTATCTTTAGAATATTTTTGGAGCTGATCATATATGGCTTCAAAATGTGCATAATGTAGTGAATTCTAAGTTTTGTTTGGTGAAAGAAGAGATTACGTTGTCTAAGAGAAGAATACGTTGTCAAAGAAACCTCCTGAACCCTCCCCCTCCTCTGGCTACTTAATTGCCGTCGGTCTATTCGGGCAAAGCTGTAACGCAAAAATACGTGCCTGGAGTAAACAGAAACCTTCTTGGACAATTCGAAAATTTTCCTTTTCTTCACTGTGCATTATAAAAGGGCATCAGATATCTGTAAACAGATATCTGTAAAGATCCTCCTGGATGACATGAGCCTTATTACCTGGCATCCAAATGATAATATAGAATATGAGGCCAAGCACTTTACATCTATTGTATTTTTACTAATTTTGAACGAACAGCCCCCACTCGCAGCAATGGGGAATGGGCGGGAGGGATAGTATAGGTGCAGGAAGGTGATATTAGACCTCCCTGATAGGTTTAGTAAAAGGGGTGAAGGACTAACAAGCGCTTTTCAAAATGCTTTTTCGTCGTAAGTTTATTAACAATCACCTTCTATACCGATAATGGCTGCGCGCGAAATCCTCGGTAAAAATTTTTGAAAATACATAGACTAACGGCAAATACGTACTTTCAACGTCCCACATCATGCTACAAATTAGATTGAAAGATCCCATAGTGTTGCGAGGCCCTTAAGAGATATTTGGAGATGTATATCTGTTTTTCGGAAAGTGTTGTGATCTGAATAGTTCTATGTATAATTACCTAATAATGGTCATGAGATGGAGGGCAAACTGTGATGCATGCGCGCGAAGCGCACCGAAATTTTTCATTAAATAAGAATTCCATGACAAAACCTGCATTCAGAATCTGCATCTAGACACTTTCAATTTCCCAAAAAAACTACATGCCACTCAAACAGCCAGTCTTTTACCTGGTAATTCGTAAACAGCTTTCAACGTATGTTGCTGTGCTTCTGTGGAAGTCTTTACAGGAAGATATTGATAATATGGACAACACTGTGGTAAGGTTTGAAGTGCGAAGGATTTGCGAAAATTCTGATTGTTTGAGAAATATTTGTGATAGAAAATGATTACAATAGATCCATCACATTTCCGTGGCAAAGAACAGTTTTGATTCGATTTTACGTGAGGAAAATAGCGTTTGGTATTATTCTTACTTGATCTAGTTGGAAAATATATACAAAGTTGACATAGGTTCAGTCGGAAAAATGTGCTAGACTGAGAGAGCAAAAATTCCATGTGGTATTTCAGATTTTCTGAATATCGTCGTTCTGACGAACTTTGGGGTGTGGGACACCCAACACACTCCCGGTCGCGAGGTCCTGCTTTTACTGCCGTGTGGCGACCAGTTTTTGAAAAAAAGTGCTCAACTGACGAAAAAGGAGCAATAATACAAATAAAGGTCAAAACAACAGGGGTAAGCATAGTGTCCAGTTTTGCGAACAAAAAAGCTAAAAGAGGACAATTGATTCTGATTTAAAGGCCAAATCTCTACTCAGCGTTTCACTTTAGTGCGTTTATCAGGAGGTCCGATGAATAATGGTGTTTCAGGCTACGCCGTATCAGGTGGCCGTTATTACCCTTATCCGCTTGAGTAAATTTCTTGCATGGGCTGTTATGCCGGCAATGGAGAGGATATATATATATATATATATATATATATATATATATATATCTATATATATATATATATATATATATATATATATATATATATATATATATATACATATATATACATATATATATATATATATATATATAAATATATATATATATATATATATAAAAGGTAATACTGTATTACAACAGTGCTACAGGAATGAAAGGCTGGATTTCGAAAAAGAACGATAGCAGTAGGGGCTTGAAATGTGGTAAATAAAACCAGTGGCGTAGCTAGAGGGGGGCCGACGAAGGCTTCTGTCGGAAATTTCTAGTCTCTGTCGAAAATAAATAAAAACACTTCATTTGAAACACAACACTTCTTATGTTTTTAAGCAGAATTACACATCGATATGTCAACGTGAAAATCAAAACTCGGCCTTAAAACTCAAAATTAAAAAAAAAAAAAAGGTCCCCAGAATTTCGAATCGTACAACTATCAAGATCAAGATAATAATCTGTCGGAATTTTTTTGCTTTTGACCCCCCCCCCCCCTCCACAAATAATATCTAGCTACGCAACTGAGTAAAACAGCTATTAAAGATTTTTGCAAAGCTTTTGAGCAATAATAGCTCTTCTTCAGTGCTTGATCACGAGAGTTATATAATATATAAGGCCAAAGTACTGCGTAGCACTTATGAAGTAAGTAGGTCAAAAAAGAAGTATTAAATATTGCTGAAAGTTTTTGAAAAAGTCCACGATGTTTCGGGTTTAAACCCTTCATCAGGTGGCAAAAATGCAGCTGATAGTTGACACGGACAAACGTACAAATTAGAGAACACACATTAAAACTGGGCACGGGCAAATCGGCTAGGAAAACAAACAGTGTTAAGTGGTTAACACAGATTACAACAATGCAGGGATTCCTGATTTATAAAAGTTTAAGTGTAACGTTCAGACCATGTGGGGACAGGGTTTCAAGTTTCATGATGAGACGGTTTTTGGCAGCTAGGCGATCATGATTGGAACCTCGCATGCATGTATGTATGTATGTCTGTCTGTCTGTATGTATGTATGTATGTATGCATGCATGCATGCCATGCATGTATGTAGGTATGATCATTACCTCTCGAACTTCGTCCTAACAAAGAAAGCCTCCCGCGTTTTTAAATCCTGGATTCGCCTCTGAGTTTGACCACTCTATCTGAGCAAGTGGGTTGAACACGATGTCATGGCCACCTGTTCGTTGATCTATTCCTACTAGTCCACAGGCAACAATCAAATTATTGGGATGAAATCTGCTTACGTGAACTCTTAGCACCTCCGACCAGAAGTAGAGGGGACCGCCATAGGTCCCCTGTTGGGGTCCAGGGGCGACGTTCCTGTACGCAAAGCAATTTTAGAGGGCAAAGAGCACATATTTCTGATCTAAAGTTCTCCCCCAGCTGCCATTTATAGGCTAATATCGCAATTATTCAAAACGAAAAAATGTGTAACAACATTTATTTTTTCTGCATACCTCTAAATATTGGGAAACATTTGATATTTTGTCACCCACTTAAAATATTGGGGATATGTACCTTTTCCACCATGATCGCCGCCCGTGTACTGTTCAATGACCGTAGATTCTCCAATGTTTAAGGAAAGTCTGTTTTCACCCTGCTGGTTCCTCAAATCGATTTTTCCCAGTCCAGCACTAAACTTAGGATATAGGGGGTGAACGTGTATTGTGGCAAAAACTGTCTTTTTATTAAATTCATGATAATAGAGCATTCCACTTGCAGTAGACTTTGTTTGCATCGTTCAATTTGTTGTCTGTTATTTCAAAAAAAAAAAACTTTGAGCTACTTCTCTCATTTGTATGGATAAAACGAAAAGTGAAACAATTAAAATGAAACAGATACTTCTGGTCTGAACTATTCCTGGCTAATTAGTACGAACTGCAAATTACTAACTTAATTTCTGTGTTCATGAGGAAATATACTATTAACATCACTGCATGCAAAGTGGAAAAACAAATGCTGACGGTTGATCGACAATTTGAATGTATAGGCCTATATTGCTATCAATAAAAAACAATGATACTTTCACTTTACTCATTATATAAGTTTGCTGAATGCTGATGGTAACAATAACTCACTTGTAGAAAGATATGTAATATTCATTGACAGTTGTGTTTTAGAATGATAAACAGGTTTAACGAAATGCTTGCTTCATGGGCATTTTTCGCAATCATGGCTGTAGCTTTTGTGTCAATAAAAAGTAAGTAAAAATTCGGTTTATGGTGTATTGCCTAAGAACAAAATACCTTATTTTAATGTTTTGTGCTTTTTTTTTTTGCAGCGGATACCCCTGATCCTAATACAACTGTGTTGACATATGGGACTAATGTTCGATTTGACTGTAATATATCACAGAGTGAAGAAGAAGCAGTATGGGGAAGAACAACATCAAAGGGGTACCAACTACTGTATGCAGGTTTGTATCCTATTAGAGCTACGGATGCAAACAACATCAAACTCTCGCATGTAAATTATTCACTCTTCTTGAATTCCGTTACAATTGAAGACGAAGGCATATATGTCTGCTATCAAGCTCCAAGGACTCTGGCGAGCTATAGATTTAAAGTCGCGGGTGAGTGAGAGGACATCTTTAAATTTTTTGGTGTTTTCCTAGTTAGGAAAACTAACATAGATCGTTATTTACAATGTCGAACTAGTTGTTCGGCATTGTAAATAACGACCTATGTATATATTTTTACCACAAACTAGTTCATTCAAAATGAAGGAGATACTCCAGTTCGACAATATAATCACCACAGTCATAATCAAATGGTATAACAGTCGGCATTAACATGTTGTAGCCCACATTCACCAAGCGAGTGCACTAAATCTGTGAGTAACGGGCCGCAAACATTAGCCAAGCATCCATAAAAGTGGTTTATTCCCAGCTGGTTCTAAAATATTAGTATATTCTTTCTAAAGTATCCGATCAGCATTATTGCAATATACACGTGTAAACATCGCACAAATTTTTGAAACTATGAACGGTACATTTCGCAAATTTTTAAAAAGCAAAAAAGTCTTGATTTTAAGTACTTAGAAATAAAACATTGTACAAGTAAGTTCTTAAATTACATAATACTGATAATAATATTACAATTCAAAAAAACTTATATGAAAGACATGTAGGCCTGTTTTTATTAGCGCATGCGTATTTGTTACTCTTTTTTAATTTTAAATTGCATACATACTGTGCTTAAATCAATTAGGCAGCATCAACGACCATACCTTAGAGCATCTTTTTTGGTCCTTGCAAATTTTTCGTTCCAAAAACTGTTTTCTATGCCATGAAGTGTTAGTAATATTGAAAGCACTGGAAACGGTTTTATTATTTGTCACCATAAGAAAGAGGTGGACTTGAACATATATTAGGTATTCACGAGAAGTATATAGACAGTAACAAACAAGGGGTGGCGCCAGAAAGGCTGGGGCTTCAAACCACCAGCCTACTCGTCCGGGACAATTGGGAAGTCGTCGGATAGCCTATTACACTTTGTATTTTTCCAGTATCGTTGCAATGAAAAAATATGTTAAGATTATCTTGTACATTGTTTATACTATAGGAGCATTTATTTTTACATCCCGCCTATCTGGGAAGTTATCTCCTTCCCCTTTCGGGGAAGCCTAGCAGGCACCCCGCTTTTAGATAATCAACATTTTCGGCATTCTCGTAAAGTTTATGACAGTTCTAAATTGTATACTTCTATTAAATCAAAAATACTAAATTAAAACCACTTATTAAGCTGCATATGCTCGCAGATCTCTATGCGTCTATGGCACTATTCAGTGGTGCAAGTTTCATAGTTTAACAAAGGTCTTTATAAAAAGAACGATTATGGTGGACTATCTCCCGAAAATATTTCAGCTTATATTATTAGGACACAATATACATTTTCTACTATCAAATAATATTATATGAAAACTAAAATGCAAAAAGCTGGGAAAAAGTCAGTTCCATTCCAAATTACAGTTAAAAAATGTTGATTTTGCTTAATTTGATGACAAAAGTTTAGCGCAGGTCGTTCAGACAGACAGGTGATGAACGCCGTGAGTACAAAGCGCAGTTGTAATTTACAGGTGTATTCAAGACCAGTCCTCCAATAGAGGTTCAAAGCTTACACTGTTTAAAACAGAGCTTCCCAATTAGGCGAAATTGTTTTTCCCACTAACTACCAAAACCTTTTTGTAAATGTTAATTCATATTTAACATTGCCAAACATCGATGTAAGGGTGTTTATCTTATTTACATCAATGGGATAAAGGCAAAATATTTAATGTCGAATTCTAATGCTCGGAACTGACTTTGAACCTATTTTGAATAGTGTTTTTAGTTTGATTCATAGTATACGAGCCGCAAATTTGAAAGCTGGGCGTCTCATTTTGTGACCGCGCTACAAAGTTTTATAGGCCCTGTTACTTAAGATGTCACACAAACTTTTCTTTAGTTTTCGAAAGTTGATATTCTTTACCCTAGTATTTTAGAAAATGTGTAAACAAGCATTGACTCACGTCTAAGAAAATGAAGTTTAAACGTTGATGCTGTTGAAGCAGCAGGTCATCGTTACTGACGATTTGGCACTCTGAGATTTGCAACTGCCGAAGCAATCGGCTGAAAGTTAACATTTGCGTTTCAGAATACATGTTCATCAAGGCGGTATGTGAAACAACGATCAATTTGCTAACGATTAACCATCCATCAAAGGGTTCCATTTAAGACATATTTAAGACATATTTCATGGCATTTACATGTCTTGCACATGGACCGCCAATTCCCACAAAGGAGTCGATTCCTTCCAAATGCACTAAAGAAGATAACAAAAGTCACCCGGTCAAAGTGTAAATATCAGACAACTCACTAGCAGAACTAGATTCAAAAGAACAAAATGGGGTATAGTTCTTTATTTGCAAACTATTAAATCAATTACACTTGGAACACGAGGTTTTTGAAATATTGCTTTGTTCTAAATATGAAGAAATTTAGAGAGTTATGTGTGTGAAAACAATGAAAGTGGCAGGGGATACAGGACCCTTGAAGCAAAATTTACTTCCTGAAAACGTGAGTGTCAATATAAGCATATCCAAAAAGTAGGGGACATATATCGTGTAGGATGTATCCCGGTAGGATTTCTGCCTAGCCATGAATAGAATATAGCATGGGTGTAATTTGTTTAACATACATTGCAAGAATTTTTTAATTTCCCTACCACTTCGTAAACACGATTGAAAATCTTTTCCAATTAAAAACGTCATGCTTAGGAATTGAACGTCATCTGTCATATGACGTTAAGGTAGTCGTCACGTGTGTTTACCATTTAAAATAACAAAAGAAGGCGACTACCGGTATTTAGGAAATGGTTTACTTACCATATACTGTTTTAAGGCTAGAATAATATCTACTGGTACTTGCCGGTAACTTCAGAGGATATCCATCCATGCTGCGTCTAGTAATACCTTTATCAACTATCTTCTCGACGTTTACAGTTAATTCTGAAATTCGCATTCAGCACGAGGGGCATAACTTATCAGAAAGGTACTTTGCCGTCAAAGGAGAAGAGCTCCAGTTGCACTGTGTTGTTTTTAGAACCAGGGAAACTCCGGTAATTGAGTGGAAAGTCGGGAACTGGACTAAAAAGTCAGGAGAAATGATAAATTCGTCAAATACATTTATTGAAGGGACTTTCGACTTTAGGAAGACTTTGACCTACGTTGTCAAACATGACACCGAAATAATTTGTTCAAGTTACTCTGCGAACAATCAAAGCGTCTTACTAAAAATTTTTACCGCACCCCTTCAGAATTCAGGTATGTACATGATAATTTGTGACAATTACTCTCTCGTAGATTTAGGTTGTTTTTTATCTTTTTTAAGCTTCCAAACTCCTTGCGACAATCATTTATCATTACTTAATTGATTTTGACGCCGTTTCTGACAGATGTCATGAATTACAGAATTGCTTTCCCTCTTTACAGCGAATTCTTCCAATCATGCGGCTTTAGTAATGATTTTGTTATTTGTGGTGTTAATTGTCATTCTTCCTTTCCTGGTTGTTGGTGGTTGGCTTTGCCTGAAGCGTTACCAAGGTAAGTGTGACTTTCCAATTCATCCACATATTTCAACTTTGTCTTGTTTCAATATGTCAATTGAATTCTTGCCTAGAGTCATTTTGTTATAAAAATGTTATATACCTGTCTTTGTTTTCTTTCCCTCATTTCTTGACCTTTTTACAGAATCTTACCTGTCAGTACCGTACCCAAGCATATCCAATCGGAATTAGCTCTAGGGAACGGTAGTTGGCACCGTGCGGAGCCAACTGTAGCTGGCAGATCAAGGGTGTATCCTTCAGCGGAAGTAAGGAGAAATGCTGGCTTCGCTACAAGTCTAGAGGAGGGAAACCCAGGTTGTAATCCAGCGAGCAGTTCTGAGTTTTTTCGATCAACGTTGAAGCAGGATCCAGTTGTTTCATCTCGACTGCAGACAGGGAACCACCCGGAGCCCTGTCTTATTCACAGCCAGAATACTCAGGATAAATACAGTGTAGCTGCTACCGGGGAACAGAACCATTCGGAATCTGTTCCCCATGCACGTGGTCAAAGCAGCAGGGACGGTGGATCCACGTTCCAGAGACAAAGGCAATCGCAAAGTCACGCTAACACAGCCTATTGTTACAAAGATCCAGTTCAGAGAGAACAGAACTACGCAGATTCAGTACCTACGAGGCACGGTCGAGATCGCCCTGACACCGGCCCAATACCTCAAGCAACATCTTCGGCATAAGTAATCTAATTTCCAATCAAGCCTACGTTAACACTGTTTCTTGCTACTTGGTTCCAATCTCCACCTTCACGCATCTTTCAAGACATCTCATGCTGCCCTGCAAACTTTTGATGGGACGCAGTCGTGGGAGGAGTACCTATCCCACTTCGAAAGTGTTGCCGACATCAGTCAATGGAATCCCGTAGTGAAGGCTTTCATTCTTTGGGGAAGGGCAAGCTTGAAGGGAGTAGGGCGGGTTGACAGCAATTGCGGGGATGATCAACGCCACATAGCGGCCGATTGACTTCGTAACTTTAGTGGATATCCTTGAGAGTACGATTTGGACTAGGCTCATTCAAGAGCCCTCTTTTTTTTCGTGCACAGCTAACTATGATGAAGACGAGAGAAAAGGGAGAGTCTAAATCCACAAAGCTCGCCCAAGATTATTATCTGACGGTACAGAGGTGGTTATAAGACTAGTGCATGGGTGCATACCCTTTCCTTCTGTTAGTCAAGGCTTCAAGACAAGTACTATATTGCACTTGACACCATTTTCCGTGCCGTATGACTCGCGTGCCCCGTCCTGGGAGACTTTGAACGTGGGCTCCTGTACAGGGAAAACAAGCCGATTTTTAATATTTTAAAATGGGCAACACCGACAGTAGTCTTAAGCTCAGTAAAAAGACCGTGTGCGATCGCTGTTTTGCCCTCATTACGGGTCTCTTCTATCATAGAGTCCTTTTCTAGTTTATAACGTCCCCCCCCACCTCCATCGAGGACACATAGGGCAGTCGGGAGAGCGTACGGAACGTGTATGATGGAAACGCTGAGCAACAGACCTCGCTGGATATGTCAAATCTTCCTCAGATGATGGATTACATGAAGAAAAGCCTTGCAGAGCTTCAAGCATGGAAACAGTCTGCCAAGGGAACGGTTGACCATACGGACAACCCTGCCACTGGAGCTCAAACTAAAGCAAGGGGTAGTTATTGGAAATGCTGGAACTGTGGTGAGGTTGGTCATTTCCAAAACCGATGCCCTCACCCGAAGAGATCAACCCAGGCCCGCCAGGGAAACGGGCAGGAGTCGGGCCATTAGGTACTAACCCGACTCGAGTTTGTAGTGCAGAGGGACCTAAGATTAAGACTCCAGAGGAGAATGAGTCAGAATTTGACACCGTTGTTGACTCGTCCGGGATGTACATCGAATGACACATAACTACGAAACCTGTGAAGTTTCTCGTCGATACAGGAGCCACTGTGTCTGTAATAGCCAAATTGACCTTTGACAGCCTATCAAAAGATATCAGGGACAGGGCAAGAAAAGAGGAAGACTATTTCCGGTTAGCCGATGACAGCAGAATGAAAAATAAGGGGACGGTTACGGTTGACATAAATCTGGCTGGAAGAACCTTCGAACATGACATCCATGTGGCAGACATCGATGATGATGCAATACTCGGTTTGGATTTCATGGTAAAACATTATTGTCAGCTGGACTGCAGAAAGGGTACGATTATTGTTGATGGAACAGTTATTGGTTTACGACCAAGAAAGGCGGACGGTGCTATATTTCGCCTGAAAGTTACGGAGACAACAATAATTCCCCCAGGAAGTGAGGCCATTGTTCCTGCGAAGATCATGGCAAAAAGACCTGGAATATTCTTGAGGAGATCAGAGTTCGGACATGGAGGCTTGGTGTCACCTCTTTCAAGTTTTCTGGAAAGACATGATGTTGTAGTTGCCCACGCTTTGGTGGATGTCAGAAGCTCAGTGTTGCCCTACGAATATTCAATCCCACTGAGATAGATGTAATGCTGTATCAAGATTCGCAGCCTGCCGTTATGGAATTGTCAGTCGAATGCATTGGACAACTGAAGGAGACTTCTGGTGAGAACAAACTCTCAATCGTTGGTACAGTCCATTCGGAGGTACCTATGAAGAAGGAGAAAGTACATGGACAGACAATTCTACCTGGTCATCTGAAGGAACTGGCCGCAAGTATGTGTAGCTCTTTGTCTGATACCCAGCGGAGTCAGGCAGAGAGTCTGTTGGTCGAATTCCAGGAGACTTTCAGCAAAGATAATGACCAGCTAGGAAGGACAGGGATTGTCAAGCACAAGGTGGACACAGGAGATTCTCCACCGATTAAGCAGAATCCTAAAAGAATACCGATCCATAAGCAAGTAGAAGCTGACAAGGAAATAGAAAAGATGCTACAAAAAAAATAATTCGACCTTCTCAGAGTCCGTGGGCATCACCAATAGTGTTGGTAAAGAAGAAGAACGGGTCAGTCCGGGTTTGCGTAGATTACAGAAAACTCAACGAAGTAACTATTAAAGATGCCTACCCTATCCCCCGAATAGAAGACAGTCTTGATTCACTGAACGGATCCACGTGGTTTTCCACCCTGGACTTGGCGAGCGGGTATTGGCAGGTTGAAGTTGATGAGAAAGATAAAGAAAAGACTGCATTCGTTACCAGGAAGGGACTGTATGAGTTCAACGTACTTCCGTTTGGTCTATGCAACGCCCCTGCCACATTTCAACGCCTCATGGAAAGGGTGCTCAGCGGACTCCAATGGGAAATCGCAGTCCTGTATATAGATGACATTATTGTACATGGTCCAACCTTTGAAGATCACATAACTCGTTTGGAAGCAGTGCTTAAAAGACTCAGGGATGCCAATCTAACTTTGAAAACCAAGAAGTGTTCTCTGTTCCAGGAAAAGGTAGAGTTCTTGGGTCATATAGTGTCTGGGAAAGGAATTAGTCCTAATCCAAAGAAGGTAGATGATATCGCTAATTGGCCAACGCCATCCAACCTGAGTGACCTTAGAAGCTTTCTCGGCCTGGCTACTTACTGTCGCCGATTCATTAAGGGGTTTGCTACCATAGCCTGTCCTCTCCACTCCCTGACTGAGAAGGGAAAAAGCTACATCTGGAGTGCCGAGTGTGCTGATGCGTTTGCTACACTGAAAAGAAAACTCGTAACGGCTCCCACACTGGCGTATCCCAACAAGGAAGGTCTATTTGTGTTAGATACAGATGCAAGTAAAGTTGGAATCGGAGCAGTACTGTCTCAGAAACAGTCTGGACAAGAGCTGACCATCTCATATGGTAGCCGGGTGTTGACGAAGAGAGAGAGCGCAACTACTGCACCACCAGGAGGGAGCTGCTTGCAGTTGTTTATTTTGTCCGTTATTTCAGGCATTTCCTCCTTGGAAAGAAATTCCTGCTCCGAACTGACCATGGAAGCCTGCCCTGGCTATTCTCCTTCAAGGAACCAAAAGGGCAGGTTGCCCGATGGCTGGAAAGTTTGGCTCCTTTTGACTTTGACATAGAACATCGGCCTGGAACGAAACACTCAAATGCAGACGCACTCTCCAGAATTCCGTGCAGGCAGTGTGGTGCTGACAAGCCCACATCTGATGACCAATTCCCACCCATCACTACAGGTACGGTGGATGACGATACCAGCTTAGAGCACCACCAGACGGGATTGGACGAAGAAAGTGATCCAAATAGGACATTGGTATCTTCGACTGCACCCATCCCGAAGACTGTCTCACAGGTCATAGAGAGTATGTCAATGGCAGATCTCAGAGAAGAGCAACTGAAGGACGACGACCTGAAATTTTTCATAGACCTCCTGGAAAACAATGCGCCCCGTCCACTCTGGGAAGATATCGCAGGTAAGAGTGCGGATGTGAAGTTTCTGTGGTCCAAAATGCAACAACTACGCCTTCGGGAGAACCTTATGTACCTGAAATGGGAGAATACAACTGGGGATGAAGTTACCTACAAAATGTTAGTTCCACGCAAGCTGAGACGGCAGACCATCTTTCAGTTACACGATGCTAAGACAGCCGGTCATTTTGGCTTTACCAAAACATGGGAGAAGGCTAAACGCTCTCCTGTTTACTGGAAAAACATGAGGAGGGACATATACGAACATTGTATTCAGTGTCATCAATGTGGATCTCGAAAGAATCCCAACCGTAAGAACCGGGCTCCAATGCAACGTTATCAGATAGGGATGCCGATGGAACGAGTTGCCTTGGATATAGTAGGACCTTTCCCCGAAACTAGTCGTGGAAATCGTTTTATTCTGGTGGCTGCTGATTACTTTACAAAATGGACTGAAGCGTATGCTCTTCCAGATCACACCGCAGAGACGGTAGCCAACACGTTCGTGGAGGAGTTTGTGTGTCGCTTTGGAACACCCAGGGAGATCTTTACAGATCAAGGACGAGATTTTGAATCCCGACTATTTCGAAGTATGTGTGAGGCACTTGGTATACACAAAACTCGAACTTCTCCCTTTCACCCCCAGTCAGACGGTATGGTTGAACGTTTTAATAGGACAATAGAATGCATGCTGACCGCTTTTGTTTCCGAAGACCAAAAGGACTGGGACATCCACCTACCTTTCCTTACCATGGCCTACCGTTCAACAGAGCATAGCTCCACAAAGTGTACTCCAAACAAGCTGATGCTGGGAAGAGAAGTGGAGATACCACTAGATCTTATAGTAGGAGTTCCACCCAGTAAACAAGATGAAGACACGGAGCCACCTGACAAACAGACTGGTGCCCATGTGCAATATGCTCAACGGCTACGGGAAAAGATGGAAACCTTTTTTAAGAGTGTTCGCATAAACCTTGGAAAGGAAATGACGAGGCAGAAAAAGCATTATGACAGAGCAAGTAAGGGCTTTATACATTACAAAGTAGGAGATTCTGTCTGGCTTCATTCACCAACCCGCAAAGTTGGTTTGAGCCCAAAACTGCGCCCAACTTGGGACGGGCCATATGTTATCACTCATCAGCTAACTGACGTCACCTTCCGAATCCAAAAAACGCCAATGTGCAAACCCAAGGTATTTCACTGTGATAGATTAAAACCGTATCCTGGGGATTTGGGGCCATCCTGGTGGATCAGACCAGAAAACTCAGGGGTATTGCCGGCAAGAAGAGACGGAGGAATCCAGTGCGATGTTTCTCCAGGCAATCAGGCAGAAGAGCCGCCCGTCCGAATTGAGGTGGACACATCAGCAGTGAGTTCTCGTGATCTGGAGAATCCAGCTCCACCACGTTATAACTTTCGTCCAAGAAAAAACGAAGTAACGATCGAGTAGGGGAGAGTACGACCATTCGGAGCGTACTCACGGGGGTAGCTACCAAACGGAGGCTACCCACCAGGACCAGCACCAGTCGGAAGCTGACCCCTATATGTCCCCTGTATGGACCAGGAGTTGCAGTCAAAGAGACAGAACTGAAGATCTGGAAAGAATGAAAAGATGAGGAAGCTAATTCACAGTACTAGAAGAAGCGAGAAGAAACTGAATTATTTTGTTAAGAACTGAACTAATTTCGTACATGATGTTTGGACTACCAGTTGTGTTTTGATAACGGATGGATTTAAAATTTTCCGAATGGACTTCAGTGTGTAAAAATGTGTGTATGTGTTTCATTATTTCGTAAAGAAAATTTATTGCTCACTGTATTTTCGTATGGAAGTGGGTAAGCATGTTTTTATGTTTACTGTTACCAATTTAAACAAGTTTCCTTCCTAATGTTTAAACCGGTAGTCATTAAGTTAAGCGTAGTGCAAGTAATTCAAAAGATTTGTTGATTTGTAAGAATTTGTGAAGTGCGACAATATTTCACAGAGGCATAGGTTGTTCCATTTTTAGTGCATCCTATTTGTATGTTTCATATGAGGGCATATCAAGTAAAGTAAGTAGGGGAGGATGTAACGCTTGTGCGTTAAGCTTGTAGGCTGAAGAGCATTGCAGAGCCTTGAGGAGCTACTAGGGATTAGGCAGAGCCGTGTGGAGCTCTTAGGCATTATGCGGAGCCTTGTCGAGCTTTTCGGGATTATGTGGAGCCGGCGGATCGATGTATTTGGGCGTTCCGAAACTACTTGGATTATTTTATTGTGAAAGTGTTGTGCCTCTGTGAATCATTGTCCACTGGGAGAGATTATCCTTAAGATAAGCCTCCCTTTGTGAGTGTCCATTTATTTGTGATTGCTAATTTGCATGTGTCATGTAACTTTACATAACTTTACGTAACAAGCTATTTCCTGCACAAAAGAGTGCATGTAATTCACAATGGCCAGGACATTTTAGGCTTGGGAATGAATGGCTTGCCAGGTTTGGATTATTGAAGATCACTTTAAGTGTCATTGTAAGTTTTAAGCTTATCGTTTGATGAAAGGGAAAGCTAAGTTAAGGACTATTGTCCGAAGCATCACTTAAAAGGAGAAAACATGTGCAAGCGGGGGACTTCATCACGTAGTAGAGACTTGAACAGGTCGAAACAAGGTGTCTCTCACCGCGGTTGTCAGCAGGCCCACGCCTTTTAGCGACAACGGGTGTTACAAGAGGCATCTCTGAAGTTTTACCTTTGCCGTAAATTCTACGTTTTTAAGAGTTTTATTTTCGTTTATCCTGTATTTTGTACGTTATTCTGAGGAAGCCTTTTACTTAACTGGAGAATTACACCTTAACAGAAACTTAGCAGTAACTCTACTCGCCATCTTTTGTGTTATCCATTGGAAATTCTACAACACCTTCGGCCAAGAATCCCTCCCTGTCGGCCTCTACGCTACCCAAAGAACAACAAACCCCGTTACAATTTATATATATATATGTATATATATATATGTATATATATATGTATATATATATATATATATATATATATATATATATATATATATATATATATATATATATATATATATATATATATATATATATATATATATATATATATAATATTTTGTAAAGTGCCATAACTTAACCAGACAAGGTCGGATAGGACTGGAAATTGCACCATTCAATTTCTCATGACATACTCGACACCTGAAATATAAATTTTTGGGTGTTTTCTGTGTGGTTATGAATAATCAAAATGGCCACCATAACGTCAGTTCGGGCTAAAACTTGCTCCGTTGAACTCAGCGTGGTCTAAAACATCAAGAAAGTTTCCCGCCCACTTGGGTGCTTCGGGTGACGTCATAAAATCCAAAATGGCCGACAAAATAACTTAACCTGCTGTAACTCGGCCATACAAGGCCGGATCGGCTGGGAGTTGCACACGTCGAATTCTCGTGATTTGTTTTACTCGGATTACCCATTTTGGTTGTCTCATATGAGGTGTAAAAAATCCAAGATGGCGGACAAAATGACGGACCCGAAAATTTTGGGTGGAAACCGGGTAAATAGGATCCGTAGAGTTCAAATACGAGGTCCTTGTGATAAAATTCCAAAATCTTTGATTTGACACGCCCCGATCCGTATGTGTCGTATGTCAAATAAACAATGCTCAAAATGCTATTTTCAGGCCGATTTGAGGCTCGGAAAGGTTTAAAACGGTGTCTTTTTTTATTTCCTTCGAGGGACTAACTAGGACCTACCCAAGTAAAACATATATGATGCATTTCGGTACACCGGATTGAGTGGGTCATGTCTTAAGTTCATAGCATATTTCGTTATTGAGTTATGGTTACCCAAAAATGCTAAACTTTCGATTTACCATCTCCAAGATCTCAAAAACGGAACACTATGAAAAAACGGAATTCACCGCACTAAACTACCTTAGATCCGCATTTTTTCCAATGGATCTGGACTCGGTCGGTTTGAAAAATCGAATTTTACCCCTACCTATCTCAACTTATAGGCGTTTGAAATTTTGCCCCTGGGGGTACCTACTCGTAATAACACGTCCCTATTGTCTCCTCTTATTTTAGCTCTGTGTAGCACTTTTCGGGGACCTTATATTTTGATCGGATAGTAGACAAGTTGCGCTTTACCACAATACCCATTTTATTGGTACCAAGAGTCGGGAAGGTACACTTGACCTAATATTGATTTGGGACCCCATAAAAGCCACGTTGTTTTGAGATTTGACCCTGATAACTCCACAAAGGTTTATCTAATCGACTCGAGAGTATTACTATTGAAATTAGCGTGGTAAAAAATACCCGACATGTTGCTTTCGTTGATTTTGTGTGTTATTTAAAATTTCGCCCATATGAACAGTGTTATGAGGGCGTGTTGCGACCTATTTTGTTACAACTTACCAAAATACAACAACTGGGACCAAAATGTAACAACTTTCTGACCAAAATGCAACAAATTGGTCCAAAATGTCTGCCAAAATGTAACAGTTTTGCGAGGGGGTCCAAAATGTAACAACGTTTTGCCCAAAATGCAACAGTCATGAGCAGATGAAAGGGGGTCCAAAAATGCAACAACTTTCGGCCTAAAACTTAAAGATCCACGTCAGACGGTTTGGATAACGCCATCCGCCATCTTGGTTTGTGTGGGACAACTTATTCTCGGCCGGCACCCAGCCCCATTAATTGGCCTATCATTGAAGCCCAGTCCGCATAAGCAATCAATAGAGACCACGTAGAATGGGTAGCTGAACAGTAGGTGTCACTCGAAGAAAACATACAGCCTAGGAGATCGTGAATTGCGACAACTGCCACTATCGCAATTATTTTTTGATTTTGTTCACTCCTGCCGTCACCTGGGGTAAAGCAAGACTGATTCTGGCTGCCTTAGTGCCATATAGCGTCGTCCCAGTCCAATCCGACCTTGTTTGGTTAAGTTATGGCACTTTACAAAATATGGATTTTTTTAGTACCGTCTGACTCTGATGTGAATCTTCACTTTGTTACATTTTGGGCAGAAAGTTGTTGCATTTTGGACCAACTTTCACAGTTGTTACATTTTGGGCAGAAAGTTGTTGTATTTTGGACCAACTTTCACAGTTGTTGCATTTTGGGCAGACGGTTGTTACATTTTGGACCAAGTTGTTGCATTTTGAGCAGTTGTTACAAAATGGGTCGTAACATACCTCATCTTGTTGAATGATTTGATAAGATTATGTTACCTGGGTTTAAAGGTTAGATGTTAGATGAGGTTTTACAGCTCAGTTTCTAACCAATTGGTTTAAGTCGGGCCGGCTACAGCCTTTCTTCCGCTCAATGGCTTGATTTAAGGACTCGGTAAGACCAACATATGTTTCTGTGCTCTCATTTGTAGAGACGGTAGCTTGGTAAGCTACGAGGAGGGGGTGTTGCATTTTTCAGGGACTGGACAAAGGGCCTTCATTCTACAGTTGCAGAAGTCTTTGTTAACAAATTCCTTCGCATTTTTCTTTAGCAGAGCTTGGTTGTGCGAATGGATAGTTTGATGAAAATTATACAGCAGTAACTAATTTTTAGGGTATTACGGTTAAATATCTTGTGTACTTTGTTCAGTCCCTGAAAAAAATGCAACAATCGCCCAATATCCAGTCTGCAGACAATACTGTTTCGTCTTATTAGATCTCATCAGTGCAGCTCACAGTAGGCTTCAAGACTAATCTGCAAGACTTACTCAAGCATGAAATAGGCCTGCCCCACGCTTCGCGGTACAATGCTCATGAATCACAGATGCACAAGCCCCCCAAAATGTGATATGGTCGCATACGGTATTTTTCACCGTATGAGACACTTATTTTTGCTGTGTTAATTGCTACACCGGGTTGCACTTGCCGTTACCCTTACCGTTGCCGCTGCCGTTGCCAATAAGTGCGAACGAATGCGAAATATTCCTTACAATGCAAAGTGAAAGGCTGTTCACATTGACACGGAACGGTAATGCCGCAATCCGGTACATTTATTATTATATTACATTTATACATCGCACATAGAGCGATTTAAATCATTTGTCGTGCTGTAATTATTAAATAATTATGTGAATGTGGCCGGCCAACAGGCTGCCTGACTTGTGGAAACTGACGGGTCAGGGATTTACTGGGACCTCGCCTTGAACAGAGCAATAATTATTTGCGTAAAAGATGACTCGGAAGTCACATTACATATTAAGGTGTTTTTAATAAACAAACCATAAATAATATCTACATGATGGTGTTTACTTGTAAACTGCCCGGGGTCGAGTTCGCCAACTGTGGCAAAGTGTTTGTGAATAAAGGAATATTAATCAAGTCAATGATTTAACCAATTAAGAGAGCATCTAATTTTCCCTTTCTCATCAATTTGAGGTACTTTTCGAAGATTTCAATTGTGTACAATATGCTCTCTAGGAATGCATGCTATTACGGACAGGATATGAAAGCTGACAGTTAAGTGAGTGTAAGGGAAGAGGTCGTTGCCTTTAGAAGTGTTCACTAATTGTATATACTTTATGACAGTCCATTTGTGGTTCTAAACTTGTGAATGCAGTGTAATATTTAACAACGTATTCTCAGAATATTCATATGACTAAATGAAGGTGTTTTCAAATTTGTGTAAGAGGTCAGGATGGTACTCTTGTTTTCGACTATGCCGGACTGCGTTGGTGAAGCTACTGGGGGATGAAATAGTTTTCAGCTAGTTTGTCGTGCTAAAATGGATTTTATTGTTTAACATTGTCAGTTTTAGTGTGCTGAATACAAATGGTACGGTGTAAGCTAGCCATTTTGCCAAGTTTAACTTTAGGAGAAATTTTGATTTTTAAATTGGCAGACAGATTTAGTTATTTCTAAGTGAAAAACGCTCGCCTGAGTTGGTTTGAATTATTTTCCCCATTTATTCGATCACGACTGATGAACAAAACCTTAATGAAAGAATTATATATCAAAGTGGACTCTGGTCGCCATTGTGGAATTCAAAATAGAGGCTAGACAGCGTATGTTTGCTAATCAATGCAATAAATGGTCGTAAAATAACCCATCCTCAGTAAAACATCGACGGTAACATTTTTACATACGGTAGGTATTGAACAGCGTTTAAAACGTAGCATGTTTGGCATTATAAATGTTACTTAGAAGGGGTTTTCTTTGGTCCCTTGGAACAGATTTTAATTGACTGTCATGGTATCTCTGACTTCAATTTTTTTCAGATTGGAGACGACGCGGCTAGAATTGGAGGTACTGTAGCGAGATTTGCACAAGGGGTTTCTATTGCTGGCGTAGCGCTGAGTGGTATAGGAATTGTGGTTGATGTTGCCTTTTTGGGTCATGCAATCTACGATTTAACAAGAGAGGAAAAGGAGGACTTTTCCAAATTGCTTATTGAGGTAGCTGACATGATGGAAAATATAAACAACGTCACATTTCAGTTTACTAGTAACCCAAACGAAGATGAGGAAGCCGCTTGTAAAGCTGGAAGGGATGAATCTCATCATTTGTCTGAGTCACCTTGTTGAGCTCATAACCCGATATCATTTTTTTTATCGACCCATCGGGATAACAGCATTATCAAATGACATTATATAATTGTGACCAAGAACAATTCTCTTTCGAGAATAAAGTCATATTAATTTATGTAAAACTAAAAATTGTCTAACCAAGCCGGGAAAATGCTCTATTGCTGAACTTTAAATTAAAATGAAAGACTCATTTTCATATTTTCATGATCATCTTGCAAATTTTCGTTTCCACAATCCATGGACTAGTTGCTATTCTCGTTTTACCATATAGGAAGGTATGGGACTTGTATATTCCCTAAAAATGCTAAGTTTTTGCAACTTGTCGACAGTGAATTACTGAAGGGTGTTGCGTTCCTGTACTGCACTTGAACTGTGCAGAAAACACGTCTCCCCTAAATATGACAAATACGATTATTCAGACGCGTTGACGGGAGTTTATCAAGCGACTAATCCTGGTTGACATGACGAAGCCCTCGGAAGATCTGCCGTATTTACGAAATTGTGTTTTAGAATAAGGCATTTAACTCTCTTCAAACGACGTTGGATGCACATTTAACGGACCACACTTTTCTAATATTCATTTGTAAATGACCTTATTAGCCTGCTTATCCGCAAAAGTTGGAAAGCTTTAAATGTGATGAAGTTCTGGACCAATGAGAGAGGAGACATAGAAGTCTAATTTGCTTTGCTTTCATCGAGTCACTACAAAAGCTGCTTTTTAACACAGGCCATGTCCAGAAAAAAATTCATCAACAAGAAGTACCCCCTCCTTAGGTAACGAGATGGCACAAAAGTTGCGGGTTGAAGAAAACATTGTTTTACAACAACGATAACCTTTTGATTCCTTGCCGAAAACAAAAGGAATCTTTGCAATCATACGGGCGATTGTGTGGGTGTGTGTGTGTGTGTGTGTGTGTGTGTGTGTGTGTGTAGGCCTATGTATGTGTTTGTGACGCTTGGCTTGTAAACACGATATCTCAAGATAGCATACGATCGATAATTTCATACTTGGGATAAAATGTATTATATAAAGTGGAAGATCTCTATTGTTTTTTGTGGAGGTCAAAGGTCAGGTGAGGTCACCAGAGTTCAAAAACCGAAAACCTTGTAAACACTATATCTCTAAGAAGGAAGCATGGATGTTTTGCATACTTGACATGTAGATGCGTTATAGTCAAAAGATAAAGCATATTGATTTTGGTAAAAGTGAAATGTTATTTGAGATCACCGGAGGTGAAAATACTAAAATCTTAAAAACTGCTTGTGAATACGATATCTCAAGATAGCAAACGTGGACAATCTTCATTCTTATTTTATCATATTAAGAGGAAGAACCCTATTCTTTTCAGTGGAGGTCACAAGTCATTTTTGGTCAGCAGAGGTCAAAAGCCGAAAGCCTTGAAAAAAAAAACACGATATGGGGATGAGGGATGATGCTCCTTTTCATACTCTGTACATAGATGTGTTACTTAAAGATAGAGGGAACCCTATAGGTTTGTTGCAGGTCGAAGGTCATATGAGGTCATCAGAGGTGACAGTTCGAAAATCTCATAAACTAAACAGTGAGTTGACGTTACCTGCAAATTGTGTCCGGCGATTCGTGACCAACGATAAGTTAGGGCTGAATTCTTCAACCAATCCATAGATAAAGTTAAAGTGAACAACAACATTTATTTTTACAAGCACAACTGTTACAGTAATAATACTAATTTAATTAATAACACTTGGAAAGATGCTATGACTGCTATAGCATAACAGAAACACCATACGCTGAACGAGTTCTTTGATGGCCTAGTGTATTAGAGCTCAGTTTCTGACGGTCGGGTACGAATCCATCCTAAGACATGTTCCGTTTTTTCATTTTGATTTACTCTTGGTCATATGAGGTCAGCAGAGGTCAAGTTGTGAAAACATTGTAAAAATGATACAGTCAAGATGTAAAAATTTGAGGGATGAACCTCAATGCAACAAATTACCCCCTTTCAGCAAGGAATCTCTAAGCTTTTGGGCTGCCTGGTTAATGTACTTTAACAAAAGGTGAAGGTAGTTATAAATGAAAAGCAGTTACAGGGCAACTTGACCTTGTTAGTTTAATTGAAATCATGCGTTAAGAGTGAAGTGCTCACTTTTTGATTCCTTGCTGAAGGCAAAGAAATCTATGCAATCACGCGGGAGATTGAGTGAGCATGTGTGTGTATGTATGTGTGTTTATGACGCTTGGCTTGTAAACACGATATCTCAAGGTAGCAAAGATTAATAATTTTCATACTTGAGATATGAATTATCATATCGAGGGGAAGATCGCTATTTGTTTTGGTGTAAGTCAAAAGGTCATGTGAGGTCACCAGTGGTCAAAAACCGAAAACCTTTTTAAACACGATAACTCTAGGTAGGAAGCATGGACGCTTTTCATACTTGGCATGTGGATGCGTTAAAGTCAAAAGATAAAGCCTATTGATTTCGGTAAAAGTAAAAGGTTATCTGATGTCACCGGAGGTGAACATATCAAGTTCTTAAAAACTGTTTGTAAACACGATATCTCAAGATAGCAAAGATGGACAATCTTCATACATAATACATAACTTTATCATATTGAAAGGAAGAACCCTAGGGTTGTTTTCAGTGGAAGTCAAAGATTATTTGAGGTCAGCAGAGGTTAAAAACCGAAAACCCTAAAAAACAAGATATTTCAAGTTAGGGATGATTGCTCCTTTTCATACTTGGTATATGATAAATATGTTACTTTAAGAGAAAGGGAACACTATGAGTTTGTTGGAGGTCGCAGGTCATATAAGGCCACCAGAGGTATAACTACGAAAACCTCGTAAACTTAAAAGACAGTGGGTGGTGCTTCCAAAATGTGTCCGGCGTTTCGTGACCAACGGAAAATTTAGGGCTGAATTTTTCTACCATTCCAAAAATATAGCTATAGAAAACAACTTTTATTTTTTCATCAGCATAACTGTTACAGTAATAATACTAATTCAAATTACCTAATTATGAACACGTAAAAAGGATGCTGTGACGATAGCATGATTAGAAATACTATACAATTTCTTTGATTTCTTTGATTAGTGGATTACGGCTCGGTTTCTCATGCAGACGGTCCGGGTACGAATCCCTCCTAAGGCATGTTCTCTTTTTTTCTTTCTTTTTCTTTATTATTCGCTTTTTGGTGGGGTTTAAAGGTCATGTGAGGTCAGCAGAGGTCAAATTGTAAAACCACTGTAAAAATGATTTAGTCAAGAAGTATATATCTGAGGGATGAACCTCAGTGCAACAAATCAAGCACTTTCAGCAAGAAATCACTAAGCCTATGGGCTTTCTGGTTTCTATAAAGAACCCCTTGTAAAATTATCAAAACTAATTTCGAAGCAGAGAAACATGTACTTTATGTAAATTATGTTAGATACATTTGTTGCAACCATTTTCATAATATTAGCAATCGGCAGATTAAGCATTAAGTGAACGGGCTTCATGTAGAAAGACAGACCTTGGTAAAAAAACCACTATGTTCCAAGTTGATGTCAGTGGCATCTAGGCACGGGCTTCTTTGCGGTGTGGCGTCGGTGTGACGCCAAATTTTTTATTCATTTATGTATTTTATGTCAAATGTATTTTGAGAGGGTAACTCTGTTGTCTCATCAGCACTAATCTTTCCGGGGACCCTCAGAAAATATTAAATGCATTTTAAAATTATAAACAGCAAACAAAATCGTAATCTTCAGCAGAGACCTAGAATTTATATTTGATTATTTCGTCCTCAGTTTGCAATTTGAAATTTTCGTCTTGCATACTTCTCGAGCCTAAAAATTTATTTCTATTGTCATTTGCTATTATGTAGATTGTGCATTAGCCCATGACGTTACAATAGAGCTAATTAGACCATTGCATTGGTTATTATTCACCCATGTATACAGGATATTTTGACTCGAGGACGGACTTCAGTTTTGACAAACGACTAATGTAGCCGCATATAAGAGAGTGCAGCAACTTTCTTTCCTTCGTTTCTATCCTGGTAGACGTGCGCCCGAATACCGCCCCCTCCCCCCCCCCCGATAAGCGCCTGGTAGTGTAAGACCAGGAGCTGTTATCCGAAGGGAGATAGCTCGCCAAAACTTCCTTTGAAGTAAGGTTTGCGTATTCAAGGTCACCAGATAATCATTCCGTTATCTTGCTTTTTAGATTTCCGTATAAGAATTAAGCTGGATTAGAAAGTTAACAAAAAGAGATTTGCCGTCTGCTTCGTCATGAGTAGGGCTGTGGCAATCTTTCCATTGCCATGACATTTGTAGTCGCCTGAAAACTAAGTATTTTTTCTCTATGGTGTCGCGAATGAGACTACATCGGCTTGATTTTACGTAAAATTGTGAACCTAGATTTATGAGCGGTTGATTCAGGAATTTTGAGAAAACTTTTCAGAATACAGTCAAAGAAAGAGGCTTCTTTCTCTTTAGCTCATTTGCATATGGTCTCTTTAGATGAGGTAGAGGCATTTGTATTGATCGAGGTCTATTAATGAGTCGTTTTGGGTTTAAAACCCTGTCATTACTGTGATGGCGGTAACCCAACCTACACATCAAAGCATTATTCAATTTAAGCCTCTTGTTAAAGTATTACTACAGGTAAATGATGTCGCAAGGAGATATAGTTCATCAAATTGAAATCATTAAATAAAGGACCTAAGTCCTTGTATGCCTTATCAACAGCTCATAGTTGGTAGTCTTTTTACACTTACATGGGTCTTAAAGCATTAGCATAAATTAAACGTCTAGTGCTATCTCCATTCAGATAACAACTCCCTGGTTAAATCTTTAAGGAACAGACGAAATGTTATGTATATCTAAGCAACTGTCGACCTCCATAGTCAGTAAACCAAAAAAGACGTCGGAAATGTACTGAATTAAGCTGCGTAAAAGTGTTTGTGTAACTTATGTAGGAAACTATTTTCGTAGCGAAGATTTGATGCAATTTAAGGGTGGTAATACGAGTTTAGAAAACTATTTGCGAAGGGAAGATTAGATGCAATGAGGGTTGTAATAAGAGTGTTAACTAAGGTTTAAATAGAAATGCAAGAAAGGCCTGGTAGAATATGAGAGGTGCAGGAGTCAAACAAGATGAAATTTGACTCCTTGAAAAGTATTATGTTCAACTCCAGGGAATTTGAGCACAAGTGAAGAGCTACTAAGAGTAGTCAGTTGAATTGTTTTTGTGAAATGTTAACTGCAAAACGAGGTTAACGGTCAAAACGGTCACTGCTGAAAAGAATATTTTCATCATGGGATATCCGATATTTTGAGTTAGGATTTATATTACTCCTAGAGATGTAAAATAATTTTGTGCACTTCACCAGGGTTGTCACGAGGCTAGTCTTGGTTTTTTTTATCATCGCCTTGATCATCAACTCCACTGCGGGTTATGTACGTAACTCCACTAATGTCAAAAGGGACGTCGTACCATACTCAAAAGGACTCAAATCTGTACCAAGCGTACTCATCAAAAGACGGTTTTTTGTTTCGTATCCCTATAGTTTGCATGTATTTATGTATGAATGAATGAACGTATCCATATTGCATGTATGTATGTATTAATGTATTTACAGATAAATGAATAACTGCATGTATGTAGCCTAGAATACATGGTCCCCTATCAAGGTAATCAAGATTAAAACGAGAAAAAAGCTAATTGGTTTAAAGTTTTAATTAGTGTTGTCGTGTCCAGGGGCCAACCCGTATGAACACTTCGAACTTGGGCCTTTACAGTTTCACCACCCGTGACAAGTATATTGTTTATAAACACATAAATTTTGAAATTTTTCAAAAGAATGAAACTTAAATGTCTTCATTTTCCACCGATAGCTACAAGTTTTTGGTTTATAGGACAATTTCCAGGAGCACTATATCTTTGCTGGCAAACTCCTCCCCACATGGAAAATGTAGCACGTATATGTCTAATTCTATGGCGTCCATTCCACATTAAATGAAAGTTATAGGAAATCTAGCAAAAACTACAACACTAGTTTCACAGTAATATATAGCTTATTTTGAAAGGCTCACAGTACTTTACAGTACTGGACAAAAAACAATACTTTATGTTAGAAACGATTATCACAACAGGTTTATCACACCTCTATCCTTTCCGTCTTATTGTTTTACAACTTCACATTATCACTGCTTATATCACAGACCTGCAACAAGAACCAAACGCATAATAAGCCAGTTTTCCTTGTGAAGACTTTCAGGCTTCATTGCTCTAGCCGATTAGAATAATGGTTTGCATTGTACTTATCTAAACATAGCTGAGCTTCTGCAATGGATAAACCAATTGTTTCCAGTTTACGACCGATTAAGAGATAGAATTGTGCCTATTACAGAACCGTTGACGAAGCATTGAAATTGAGGCAACTACAGATGAATTTCTCTACTTTTCATTTTTTAAAGGCCTGTACATAATCGGCTGTTTAGTTTCTTAAAAGCCACAGTATTACCTACGAGAATCAATTAGTCTTTCTTCTAAAGAAGTTCACTTTTCATGCCCTGATTAGTTAATGAAATAATGTATGCACTGGAAAGTAGCATGTCCTCCTGTGGTGTATTGGTTGATCTTCCTGCTTCATCATACTTTTCTTAAAGATTCAAAATTATGGCAGCGTATTCGTGCAATTCCTCATTCTAAGTTTCAAGATGATGTAACAGATAGATGTCAGTATATCAATATTCTAAATTCTACTTCTCAGTTTCTCATTTGATTACCCTCAGCACTGGTGAACCACTAGGGTCAATTCGTGGGCAGTTGCTATTTCGAATCTACGGAATAGAGCTAATGGTTCCCATGTCTCTATATCATATTCGAACAGGCTATGACGTCACTCATGTGGGCTGAGAGACACGAGGCGAAGTCTAGGGTCTCTCAGCGCTCTCTCAGTCTCTCAGCCTATCATGGTCATGATGAAAGTAACGTAAATGAAATGTACATAGTACACAGCGAGTGGACAGTCATTACGACTTATTTACCATGTAAGCCTACTGACGTATGTCCTAACAAAATTCAGTCTGCCACGAAGGCGAGTATGGGTAAAGAATGCCCCTCAGTCCTCAGAAGCGTTCAGTTTTTCGTAAAAGATGTCTTTCTAGAGGCAGGGAGTAGGAAGAGAAAAATGCATTTTTTGCATCCTTGCTATGTGCCACCTTAATAACGTCCATGCACAAGATTAAAAGGAGTCATTATAAATCTTTTCCGTGGAGTATTGCAAATACATTTGAGACAATATTGAATGAAAAAGAATAGAATTGAAAAGCAAAACAGGCTGGGCACACCAAAATCTTGGTAGTTGTGTGAAAGATTTGTGATAGAAATCACTGAAAGTAGGGTGTTTCCATCATTCCCTTGTTTACATTTTATTCCTTTTTACATCATTCTCTTTCTCTTTTGGCAGGCCGCCCCGTCTCGATGTGTCATAGTGGATACGCACCTGTATATTGTGTTGAACAGAAAAGTACGATTATCAATAACTTTGTTTATAGAAAAAGATTGCCTTTCTTGACTGACTTAGGTTACTAACGGGAGTTCATGTCCCATCCTTAAAGGGGATATGGTATCCCCCAAACCAGGGAGATGCTAGCAACTCTCTCCCCAAACATATTTAGGAATATCCCTGGAGTTCTAAATATAGTTGATAACTGCACTTTGATTGACATTCATTCAAACAATACAGTTTCACTTGGGTTGGTCAACAATAATGTGCAGTATGATGTGTTCCAATAGGCTCACACATACTGTGCTTTACAATATAGCCTCGAGCAATATAAGCTCATTGCAGGCTGCTGTGGCTCTGTCTTGGAAGTGGTCTACTACTAGACAGTTGTTTCAGAGTGTTTTAATTGGAGGCGGGACTTGAAGTTAACCTAGTAGGGAGAATTGTTACTGTCTGGGGTGAGCTTAGAGAGCCTTTAATCCTTATAGATGTACTGTGCCTTGTGGAGAAATCTGTGTAGGGGCACCAAGAACAGTTAGCTGATACCTTCCGAGTCGAATACTTTACGTGTTTTATCTGTTTTACTTCATTACATCAATGTAACAAATATCTTGTAAGACTTGTGAGTTTACCAGAGATGCCAAAGTCGGATGATTTTTAGAGGATGAAATTTTTGACACGGCCTGTTTACTATCTAAGCGTAGCGCCACCATGTTTGTCGCGGAGAGTACCAGACATTTTTGACAAACTGTACCCCTCAAAACTCCGGAAACGACACTTCCCAACCCCTGTAAGGTGCATCCGAATATTCCTTATTTCGAGATATCAAGTGTTAAGGACATGTTCTTTTTGTAATCTCGGTTTTAGCTTAGAAAATGGTGTAGAGAAGAATACGATTTGTGCTAAAAGAACAAAGTGATCTGACAAATTGTGACTCTGGCATTATTCAATGGACTGGGATATAAGTTACGTTAGTCGGTCCTTGTAATTTTAGGCCCACAGCCCTCTTCTCTCCCCCTAAAATTGAGTTGATCCATACTAATTCTCCCAGCTTTTGTTATTGTACACTTAGCTCAAATGGACTAATAAAGAATTACTGTAACCAGGTGCAGAAATTTTAAGGGTCAGTGATGTGGGCCTTTAATGTAGACTATTTTATCAGCTATTCGGCCTACTCTCCCTTTTGCCCTGAAAATCCCCCCCCCCCCTCCTCATCTACTTGCCCTGGAATGTTCGTCCTCCAATCTGCTCTCACTGAAATATTTCACCCGCGTGATGTCCGCCCCTGTGATACGCCTGGTCGTTTGGATAGGGCAAATAGTTATGAGAAATACCTGGGGCTTATAAATCTAAATGTTATGCAGTGAGTGTGCTGAATTTCGGTGAGCCGACCCAGCAGGTTCTAGAATACACAGCCTCCTTGGAGTTTCATAGGTTCACTGCCATTCAGCATACATTTCTATTATCTGAAGTAGGAATTTTAATCTGTAAGATTACTTGCCTTCAGATTAAAAGCTTGTTGTTTTTATTTAACTTCAACGCTGTTGACCTCGGATGACATTTGACCTTAATAAAATAATGACTTCCACAGGTCTATGTTCTCACCATGCTGAACCAGGTGCGCGCTTCCTTAAAGTTAACCAGTTAGACAACTACGATGGTTAGTCTACAGGGTTCTCATCTTTTGACCAATGATATTTTAACTCACACAAAAGAATTTTCAACCATAAACCAAAGGGTTCCTACTGATGATCTAGGCTCTTCAGTTGGACAAAATGATACTCACACATTGGATCAAATATAGTCAGACAGTGGAGCTAAATATGGCCTGATTACCATCCGGCTGTTTCAGGCCCCTAGACAGGAATTTTTATAAAGGGGTACCGACACCGCATAGGGGGGGACCGTAGAGGATTAGATCATGAGACACTGGTCTCCTTAAAACTACTAAAGACCTCCATCTCCTTCTCTATTACACCAATTGGCTCAAGGCTGGACATTGCCATTGTCCAGATCATGACATGTGATACATGATATCACATGACATGTGTTGGAAAGAGATAATTAATTAGCTCTGCGATGGAGATAGCCTTGGGCGTTAGAAAGTGACATATAATCCTACCCCACGAAAGTCCAATTTTTGGGGATCGGAAATCTAACATTTTTAACGGGTTCAATACGGCATGTTATGTTTGTAGTCAGTAGAGCCACCATATAGTTACAGTCTGCGGGAGCTACAGAGGATGATATCTCAAGCTTACCACACATAGCTTAAATATATAGGTTTTACATGTGCACATACGCGCGAAACGCGCGAAAATTTTACTCTTGTGGAAATTTTCCCCTCCTTTTGCAATACAGAGACGTAGAAAGTCTCAGCAAGTGAAGGGAACAAGACTATGATCACGATGATTCTTCTTCAGCTCCGCAAGCGCAGGTGAAGAGCTGAGTACTTTGCAAACGGCGAGGGGACCAGGGGGTGCCATTAGGCAGGCTTGGTATGATTGAAATTCCCCGAATTTATGAGGAATTAACAAAATGGAACATTATGACAGAGCTTTGAAGAGGAATTTTAATGGCAGTGAAAGCACACCAATTCCTTTACACTTCACGTTTCAGATGATCTTTATCGTATTTCTCTTTGAACGAATTTTGCATTAACAGAAAAAGTAAATTTTGGAATAAATTTGTGGTTCGAGTAAATTTAGCTTCAAACCATAAAGTCATCGCGTGACGAATGTTACTCAAGGTATTAGATTACTACATGAAAATCCCTTGATGTCCGGCATCTAACTTTTAGGCTTCACCTACCTTTAGCTAGAATAGTTCACTGGGATTTTTGTGCTTACAAAGTTCATAGGGGATACAACTTTGCTAGTGAGAATTACGCTCGAATCGCTCCGAAACTTTGTAGGAAAAATATTTAACACAGTAAAACCTGCATACAGACTCAGCAAGGGGTGGTGAAAAGATAAGCTTAAGGGGCCAAGCTCCCCTAAGGGGTCTAGCAACCCGAAGCCCCGCCAGAAGCAATGGGTTTCAGAAAGATTGCCGAACGCGAAATTTTGTGTGAGGGGCAAAAATTTGGGGTTCTGTTGAAGAAAAATTAAAAATACTTGGTTCTTATTAAAGAAAGTTAGAAAATTTGGGTTCCTATGGAAGAAATCTGCCCCTCCTCATCCTAGACAGTTTTCAATTTTCCCAACTAAGTTACTCCTTCCAAAACTGTCTTGAGCCTCCTTGTGCAGACACCCTTGTGAATACACAAACCTTGTTTATTGCTTAAGGCCATGGGCGGCTCTATGAAATTTTCTTGAGGGGGGGGGGTAAACTCAAGTCCGTATTCAGGGAGGTTCGGAAGTATTTATGGTCCACTCCGGATAGTACAATATGAATATGGTTATTATTATGCATTAAAGTGATGCGCCATATAGTCTTCAAAGCTCTTCGAAAATCATCTCAAGCAGTCAGTCATGAGCTTACTACTTTAAAAATAAATACAACCATATCGAGCATGGAGGCACCTGAAAAAGAAGAAATGATAGCACTATTTTGGAACTAAGTACCGTTCCGACACTAAAAAATTTTCAAGGGGAAAAGGGATTCCCCTAACTCAGAACGACAGTTCATCCTATATACAAACAGGCCACTAGTCAAAAGTCTGACTACATCTTTGATTGACTGTTTGGTGTGTTTATTTTCAATCAGCTAAATCGTTATACTTTAGTACGAAGGGCTCCGGAATCTTTTGCTTATAACAGGCCATTTGACAGTCAAAAGATCGTTCGTGGGCCAACGGCGCTGTCAACTGGGACAAGGAAAGAGAAACCTCCCCTCCTATGGGAAACACAATACGTTGGCTGCTTGCCCGTTACAACTTTTTGCTGATAGACATCTATGCTTATCTGGCCAAATGTGTCCCGGGCAAAACTGCTTTTAGTCGTGGATGATAATCAATACAGCTAATGGGTTATGTACCTAATGACCCCTAAAAGCTCTGAAGTGTCTGCAAAATTATGGGCATTTCACTCCACCATTGCCATTACACTCTGTAAATGACATTATGATGAGCTAAGCCAATCAGATTACAAATATCACATCGTAATCGTTTGTTTTATCTTAGCTCGCACTAATGGCAGGTCCATTTGTGATGTCTGGAGTATATATTGTATTGTATTGTGTGGTATTGCATTGCATTGCATTGCATTGTATTGTATTGTATCGTATCGTATGGTATGGTATCGTATGGTATGGTATGGTATCGTATCGTATCGTATCGTATTGCATTGCATTGCATTGTATTGAGAAAGATTTCCACAATAATATATACATACTTATGTTACAATATTTACATTAATACTAAATTGTGGGGGAGGTCTGAAAAAAGCTGAAAAGCTTGTACAAGCAGACCCCCTTTTTAAGGGTACCATAAGGGTACAAAAGAAAATACAAGCTGGAAAAGAAGGATTACTTACAAAGAAAGAAGAGAAGAGGAAAATCAACAAAGTAACTCACACAACACTACTATGCATACAAATCCATCTCATTAGATTAATCCTTGTCTGCTTAAGCAGGTGATCCTTAAAGCACTTCGAAAATTTACTAATTGATGAACTGGCTTTTAATGTATTTGGGAGACCGTTCCAAGGAGTAGCACCAGTGAATAAAAGGGACTTACTATAGCTTAAAGTGTTTGGTTTAGGAATGTGAATAAAAGCATTGCTTCTGGTGGTATAGGGGTAGATATTAGAGTTAAGGGAAAAGCAATAGCGAAATATGTCTAGGAGCAACTGGTTGGAGTACTTGTACATGAAGCTACCAAGCTGATACTTAAAAATATCATGGAGTTTGAGAATCTGTAGCTTAGAGAAATGTGGTAAAGTATGAGCTAGGAAATTAGAACTGGTGATAATGAGGACTGCTTTCTTTTGCATAACATACAGCTTATCGATGCAATATGAAGAGGCATTACCCCAGGCAATGTTACAATATGAGAGGTGGGAGTAAATCAGTGAATAATACAAAGTAATAAGGACTGACCAAGGAACAATATTTTTATCTTACATAAAACTCCAACAGCTTTACCTACTCTTCTACAAATTACATTAACATGATCCTTCCAATTTAACCCATAATCAAGATAGAGGCCTAAGAATTTTACAGATTGTTTCTGAACAATATAAACATTGTCAGTAATGATGTCGATTGTTTTATTACAACGGTATTGGTAAGGATGAAAGAATACAAAATGGGTCTTACTGGTGTTAAGAGATAATTTGTTTACATTAAACCAATTACAAACAATTTTCATGTCTTTGTTGATAATTTGTGCAGAATACGTTGGGTCATCAGACTTAAACAAAATACTGGTATCATCAGCAAACAAGCAAAACTTAAGGTTTTTGAACAAGCAGGGAGATCATTAATGTAAAGTAAAAAAATGTGGAACACCACATGTTACATAATACATATAACAGCCAACAAGCAAAATGAAAACGCGCCCAAAACTGTCGTTTTAAAGACACTTTATTAATGATTAATCTTTGCATTGCATTGGAAAATTAATCACTTCTTTCATTTTAAACTCACTCAAGGGAAGGAGAGGGGGCCTAACCATGGAATCCACCGGGACTGATACGGTGCGAACGAAATAAATTTCGCATAGTTTCCCATGAGTTTGGTTTATGTGTAAAGACATGCTTTACAATGCATGCTACATTGTGCAACCTGTGAGGTGTAGTACTACACCAGAAGCGGCATCACGCAGCGTATTTAGCCTATACCGGATAAATGGTAGATAAAATTATTATAAACTGAATTTCAGGTGTTACTGAAATTACGTTCATGAATTGCCTCGCGGGCCGGACCAAATGGTCTCGCAGACCGGAGGTTCCCCACCCGTGGTTTAAAACATTCTCGCAACTAGGCTAAAACTTCTGACGACTTTTGTCCCTCCGAGTTCTCCTATGCACTGCTTCTACTGTATTAAATTGAACACTGACTGGGTGTGCCTTCAGAACTTTCAGCCAAGTAATGTTTGATCAGACACCGATACAGCTTCGAATTCAAAAATTCTCGCATTTTACATTAATCCTCACACACGCCCGGCACTTATGGCTTTACTAATAAGCGACTTTCGCGATCATTGGTGGTTAAGGCGTCAGTGATTTACCAAATAAAATACGTTTTCTTATTCACCCTTTTTGGGAAGTTAAAACTTTTGACACATTACAATACAATAGAAAAATATCATGGAGCAACTTACAACATACGTTCCCAAGAATCATAGCACAGGGAGTTGTTAGCAAAAGAAATTTCTTAGTACTCTACACGTGCCAAGTGATGATGGCCCCTTTATTACATGTATGACATTTTATCATTTTTCTTTATTACAAACTAGAATCAACTCATTGAAGGAGCTGCATAAGAGCCTAAAAATAAACTGAAATCATGCCGACTCGAATACTTGCCTTTTAATTCACATGACCATTGGTCGAAAGACCAAGTAAACCTAATAGGTTGAATCTTGAAATAATCACAAAATACATACTTGACAAATTACGGAAAAACTTTGCAATAGTATATATATATATATATATATATATATATATATATATATATATATATATATATATATATATATATATATATATATATGTATATATATATATATATATATATATATATATATATATATATATATATATATATATATATATATATATATATATATATATATATATATATATATATATAAGGTCAAAGTACTTCGTAGCACTTATGAAGTAGGTAGGTGAAAAAAAGGAGTAAATAGTGCTAGAAGTTTGTAAAAATTCTACTACGTTTCGGGTTTAAACCTTTCATCAGGTGGCAAAAATGCAACTGATTGTTGACACGGCCAAACGTACAATTTAAAAATACACAGTAAAACTGGGCACGGTAAATCCGGCTAGGAAAACAGGCAGTGTTAAGTGGTTACCACAGGTAAAACAATGCAGGAATTGCTGAGTTATAACAGTTCAAGTCTAACGTTCAGACCATGTGGGGACAGGGTTCCAAGTTTCATGCTGAGATGGTTTTCGGCAGCTAGGCGGTCATGATCGGAACCTCGACACGAGATGGCCGCCGAAACCATCAAGTCAGCATCGAGCATGTTGACGGGGGATTGAAGTGTGTGGTTACAGGGAACCCAGGGAGGTTCTGTTTGATTGACCTCAGGTGCTCAGTGACTCGGACAGCAAGACGACGTTTTGTTTCTCCCACGTACAGTATATTACAGCGTTTACATAGGAGAACGTAAACAACATTGGCTGAAGTACAGGTAAAATGCTGATGAATGTTAGACCGGTTGTTGTTGGGACCTACTATGGAAAGCATTTTGTCATAACTGACCACCGGGCAAGTATTGCATCTGCCACGGTTGCATGGACAAGTTCCTGGGGTGTTAGGCATTACTGCTTGAGGTTGAGAGGCACGGACCAAGTGCTTACATATGTGCTTTTCAATTCTGAATGCTGTGATGGGAGGTTTAGGGAAATGGTCACGGGTGGATGGGTCATGACGGAGGGTCTCAACATTCCTGTAAATGGCACATACAATGGGAGTTACAGATGGGTGAAAGGATACGACCAATGGGATACGTCTGGTGGGTGTTTGGTCAGTTTTGGGGGTAAGGGCAGAGGCTCTATCAATTCCTTGTATGCGTCTCTGGACATTTGCGAGATATAAGGGATGATTTCGTCCAAATTAAGAAAAAAGGCCTACTTTTTATTTAAACCATCTGGAAATTGTGTTTTATTTATCTTTTGGAAGATTGGAGACCATACTTTGCAAACTTGGGGGGGGGGGGGGGGAGTGCCCCGTCCCTCTATGGGGAACCGCTAATGCTTAAGGTCATATACTGGTGGGCAAAGAAGGCCATAATATATAATCAGAACATTCTCTGCGCATGCTGTGTAATGTAAGCTAAACTGCATCTTTTGACTTTGATGTCAATCAAAGAGGATTCACCAATGAGCAATTGAGAATTTGCTTTCCCCAACCACATGCTAAGATGATCTTACAGAGCCGACGGTCGTGACAGTTGGCAATGAATAGGGAAAGTCTGGCAACGAATTGGGAGAATATGTCCTTCACTGCCACTTAATTTTATGGACTTTTCAAGGTTGACTGGGTAGTGGACATATTATTACACAGGGTTCTCTTCAAAAGTAGACATTTTTCAATAAAATTATTCTAAAAATCAGATTTTATGTAAAATTTACACCTTCCTGGATATAATTTTTTGTCAAATTCAAGCCCCAGAACATTAAAATTGATGGAAGAAAAGAAAGTTAGTAATAAATTACAACAACATGACAGCTGAGCGACAGCTGTTCGACAGCTATCAAACTTACTCCGTCAACACAGTTAGCACCACAGAATTCTGTGACTGGCAGCGACTTGGTAAATAAAATGGAATATTTGTAGAACGATCTGTAAGGTCAATAAAACTTAGTCAAGTAAGGGAGTGGGTGCAGATAGGGAACACCTTGTTTATTAGCTCTGCTTTATGACTAGATATACTTTAGGATGACGGGTATTTTATTGGATTGTACGACTGTGTCTTCTGTGGGAGCAACTTCTCATGCAAAATGTAGTTGGGGTGATGAGTGTCTGTCTTTAAGAGCAAAACCAAGACGCTGGCGACTGGTCGAGGAGGGATGCCCCTTCGACCACCTGGACATTGAGACACTACGTTTCTTACAAAATATGTTTATCGTGATGTTGAGAATAAATTAAGAACCTTTCAAATCGTAAGAGAAAGAGAATAGAACTTCGCAAGGATTCAATTTTGCGTTTTTCCGGGAATCACGCCTGCAGGAAAGAACAATAGCGTAATTGTGGAACCTTTACCTTATACTGAGCCAACATATCTGAAACAGGTTTTAAAGCTACATTGAACTAAAAATGAAAGCGCGCGTAAATTTTTGTAAGTTTAGAACAATAATGTTACAGAAAACAAAATACAGTCATTATGAAACGCCTTCTGGATCATTTTTGGTCAAAAATCTCCTGATGTCACACCGGAGCCAACGTTTACATGTACTAAAGTTTTATCTTCGATTGATTTTCCATATGGGGGAGGCACAGTGATCGCACGGCCGAGCTCATGGTCCCCCCGTGGCCCGGCCTGTCTACGGGCCTGGTTTTCTTTACACGCACATGCAGCTTGAGTGGCACTGAATGATTAAACTTGGCGGACGCTATAGTGTTCACGTGTGTCGGAACGGGATTTTACGGATTGTATCGGTACGTTGCTTTTAGCCGGGCATATTTAGCGTGTAGGCCTAGAAATTTCCGATCTTGGCGGTTTTGGGATGATATTTTCTCGCATTTTGGTCCAATGAAATGAATTTTACGCTAAGAAGAAAGGATTCCTTTTGTCACAGAGAAAACTAGGTACAATGCGGGCTATTTTTAAAGATGTGGGAGATTCGGATAGGTGAGCGGGTGAGCGGGTGAGCGGGAGACGACCCGAAAATGCGGGTTACACCCGCCCAATGCGGGTGACTTGGCAGGGCTGATTTAGCATGAAACTTTCAGTAGTGACACCGGGCTTCGTATAATATGGCCGAAGTGGCATGCTTATATCGGAACAATGTACACTGTTTGCATGTCAAAGCACATTAAGAAAAAATAAACGAATAACCAAAATGGGCTGCGATCCGTCTTTGAAAGTGGGGAGATATATAGTCAGTGGCACTATCTAAACGGAGCGCCATCATCAGTTGGCGCGGAGCGTACAAAGAAAATGTTGGCCAATAATAGCCCGCGATCACAGAAAATGGCCGCCCTTTCCAGGCTTTGCAACGTGATATTATGACAGCTGTCAGAAGTATTTAATTTTTGTTTTCTATTAAGTAGTTTCTTAATAACTATGATAACTTTTTTACGTGATTTCGCAATCTTCCGGGTTGATTTCATGGGGGGATATATATAGTGTACAGTAACCCCCATCCAATTCCATGGGGGATATATCTCCCATCCCCCCTCCAGGATCGCCGCCCATGGTAACCAGTCCATAAATCCAAAACACTACAACGTTCGTATTGTAGAAGCTAGTTTTGGTAGTCTGTATGTCTTTCAACAACACAAAGCACATACTCTAAAAAATAATTCCTATTCAACCTGGCACTGAAAAGGAATCTTTTCAAATATATTTGAATAGTTTCGGTTCAAAACTGAACAGTTTCTGTTCAAAAATGAATTAAATCTAATCAAATATTTGAATACGTTTCGTTTCAGTGCCCGGTTGAATAGATTCTATTGAAATCTGAATAGGAGTTTTTTTGAGTGCAAAGAGTCTGTTTGTCCAGTATATTCGTATGGCTGCTATTGAAGCTCTGTGTTTACCTTTATGTATAGATAATGCACTAGAACTTGAACTTTGATTTATTGGAGCATTGAAACCCGCTGTGAGCGTTATAAACAACTATTAATGCCAGTGTGGCAATGCTTTTTGGCTGTTATGATGAAGATTTGTGGTTAAGTGTATCATCGTTTGAGTGTAAGATTGTTTATTTCATTACCGTATTTTCGGCAATTTGGTTTATATTTAACATATTTGCAAAGACTTTTTGTAAGTAGTGTAGAAAGTCAATGTACAGTGAAAGAAATCGTTAAATGCCGATAGTGTATATAGGTGGCAGCTAGC
This sequence comes from Holothuria leucospilota, assembly GCA_029531755.1. NCBI lineage: Eukaryota > Metazoa > Echinodermata > Holothuroidea > Aspidochirotida > Holothuriidae > Holothuria > Holothuria leucospilota. The sequence continues at coordinate 384,930 of CM055964.1, forward strand.
TCTGAAGGTGAATATTTACATCGAACGCTAACGGCACGCATATTGAAAGGTGACATGCACGTCTGGTGTCTTGGTTTACTCATTTGTATTTATGTCTATATTTCGTTAGGCAATTATGACGTAGATCTGAGTCCATTCTAGGACCATTTAAGCCATTTGTTTTAAGTTAATCTACGAAATAGTATTTTAACTTTTATTTAGACCGTTAAATATTCGAATGTTCTTAAAATGCATTAGGTTCTGGATTACAAAGCTCATAAATAATGATCTGGCAATGCATCATTCCTAAGTGTCAAGTTTGTTGGTAGTTGCTAATGCAGTCCGTACTCACATCTTGGTCACTGAATGTCAAGAAGGATTTCCTAAAGAATTCCACATGCCTTGCGCACACTTATACCCTGGTAGGACAGACCGTAAAGATACTTAAATATAAGTTGAGTTAATAACTCGGCGTCATAAGACGTTTGCATTGGTGGCGATCAAGGGGGCCAGGGGGACATGTCCCCTCAAGATTTTAGTGGGGGACCATAATATCAAATGCCCCCCCCCCCAATATTTAGAGGTATGCAGAAAAAATAAATGTTGCTACACACATTTTCGATAAGAATATTTGTGATATTAGCCTATTAATGGCAGCTGGGGAGAACTTTATGTCAAAAATATGTGATCTGTGTACTCTAAAATGCGTCAAATTGCTTGGTTTCCATGGGCTTCGCCCCTGGATCCCAACAGGGGACATATGGAGGTCCCCTGTACCCATGGCCGGAGTCACAAAGTATTCACTTAAGCAGGTGTCCCCCGATAGTTTTAACAGATCGCCGCCGCCGGATTGTACTTTCATTTGCCTGTAATGGAATGTAAATGTAATTAATGTAATAAATGGCTTAATATAGTGCCGCCTCACAAAACAAGTAAGACTTAAGCTTAGATCTAAACGATAGTAAATTGTGAGCATGCCTGATATCAGCTGGGAGTTTGTTCCACAGTGATGGAGCAGCACCAAGGAAGGCACTGTCACCAGCGTTAGTTTTTGTAATGGGGGCCCGGAGCAGGTTTTCATCAGACAAGCAAAGGGTACGGACGGGTTTGTAAAGAACAACCAAGTCATTAATTTATTCAGGGGCTAGACCATTTAAAGCCTTATAAACAACCAATACAATCTTGTATTTTACACGATAAGAAACGGGTAACCAGTGAAGATCTTGTAATATAGGGGTTACATGTTGGTATTTAAGGGCACCAGTAATTGGCCTGGTCGCCACATTCTTCACACGTTGGAGGGGGGCTAATATAAGCTGAGAAATGCCGTAGAATAAAGAATTATTTAAAGGGAAATATTGCGTTTGTTTTACAGAAAATTGTCATACTTTTTAAACCCATATTAACAGATACAGAAAGATAGACAATTTAAAATAAGACAGTAAGGTAGTCTTCATTTCAAGAAATAAGGCTCTCACAGGAAGTAATTTGGTTATTAGTTGCACAAAAGTAATTTGTTCACCCAAACTTTCAAAAATTCAAATGATGCAACATCCATTACTCTTGTAATGCATAATACTTTGAGGAGATGAAGCTATTGCTAGAGTTTTTTGGTTAGACTGAATGGTTTAATAATGATTTTAGGTATTTTCTTCGTATGCCATGTTGGTTTATTTTAAACGCAATATTTCCCTTTAAGTCCAACCTAGAAGTGACAAAAGCATGCACAAGTTTTACAGTTTCGGTTCGGGTAAGCACATTACGAATAGCCCAAATATTTTTTAAATGAAAGAAGGACGTTTTACAGACGGTATTAATATGTCTCTCCGTGGAAAGGGTACTGTCAAATACAACACCCTCAGTAACCAATCACCCTGCACTGGGTGACCTACGGAGTCGGTGGTCAAACGTCACTTCCCCATGACAACAACGTGTTGGAGTGAAAATAACCCGTTGCGCTTAAAGCGCATGTAGTGCACCCCAGTGGCTGTTTTCACTCCAGCAGTGTTAGGCGTTAAGCATTCACATGATTGGTTAAGAGACACATTGCCCGACCGATTCTATACAACCACACTGCGGTCAGTTATTGTTTTCACTTCAGTGTTGCTAGGGTAACGGAGAGACCCGGATGACCCACCAGCTCCGTATTCGTATTTGTGATTGTGGTTTTGCTACCGTGTAACGTTTCACTTGACTCTCAGACACTCAGACTGATGAAAGTGGGCAGTGTTGTTTGCCTTATATTGAAATTGGACCTGACCATTTATTTGTCATTGTGTTTATATCATAGTTTCATATCATACATCAGACATCTACAATCGCAGTCAAGGAAAATCAGCTGATTAACGAACACTTTTCTTTGTAGTTGTCGCTACAACTATTAGCACCGATACAAATTTTCACCTACCGTTATCCACATTAAGCAGCTTTATCCAATACCACAGTCCCAGAAGATTACATTGCCACCACATTGTTAGAAACAACAAACTACTCTACGATTTACAACACTGTTTTACTATAATAACAAATTTTCTTTACAGTGACCAAGATTACATTTGTTCCAAGGAGGTATAGAAGCAGAAGAAACAGAAGAACAGAAGTTTATGTGGAAATAAGCTCAAACTCAATAAAATCAAACTCAAACTCAAACAAAGATCATGTACGTTGTAAGTGATGTGGCTCAATAATGAAGGATGTTTCTCTGTTTGTCTTTTACAACATACAACATCCCTACAAAAAATTAAGTCATTTATGTATCAATGATTAAAATTTCAGTTGCATAACCCCTAACAGAAAAAGAAATATCACCATCTTTTTACAAACAGCTAATTAAATTCTAGTCTTTCGTCATTCTGTAGATAGCGTAATGTTTTGGCGGTCACAATTCGTCTTTGTCGATTTTAGAATGAGCTTTTTCTCTTTGTTAATGGTTATTGTGATAAGCATTTATTAGGCTCGTCCATTAAAAAGTAAATATAGATAAAACGCAAGAATTGTTTGGGACCTTTTGTATTCCTGTAACGTTCTTTTACCAAGACATTTTTACCTTCCAGGATTAACAATGAAGTTTCCATCAAAGGGAGTATTCTACATCTTTCTTTTTGGCCTCACGCAAAAAGGTAATATAGCCTTAAACGATAAGCCACTCGTTTATATCGTCTACTTTGAAGGGTATTCCTTTTGGTTAAAAGAGGAAATAACTGCAAAATCAAAACAGAATCCCAATAGCAATGTCTTTGAGCTCGCCACTCTATATTAAGTTTTTGCACGAAAACTTCTGTGATTGTATTGTAGCATCAGTCAACATCCTCTGTACACTTGGTAAAGATTAGTTAACACCTTGGGTGGACTCTTTATCGAAATAGATGATATTACATGTTAAGCTAATATCTTACATGACATTATTCTCAACTTACATCTCTTGTCTTCTTTTGTGTCTAAATACAGCAGTTACCTTAGAATGTCAGTCACCTCAATACGTCATTATAGGAGAAGAAGGGATTGTAGAATGTTTCTTTCCAAACCAGTTCCAAGCTATTGTGTGGCATGACTCTTTGAATGTCACAGAGGCTCTTGTTACCAAGATTGAAAAACAAGATACAGGAAACATAAAAGTGTCCGGTAGTGGATATGAAGATGGAATTTATGATATTTTCTTGAATGGATCTTTGATAATCCCCACTGTAACAATCTACCACAATCGCACATTCAAAGTGACCGTGATTGATGAAAACCTCATAGTTAATGCAACAGTAGTAGTTGTCGCTACTGGTAAGTTATCGAAGGGTTACACTTGTTTCAAAAGGCTTTACATACCTTTAATGATGATAAGCAAATAACTGTTTCACCCCTCCTTCATATTCTGCATTCATTACTCAGGCTCGGATCCAAGGGGGGGGGGGGCTTTCCGGGCCTCAGCCCCCTTTTTCGCTACATAAAAAATAACAAATATGCAAAAATTAGCATAATGTCAATCTAGGAGAATATTCAAAGGGGCTTTCAGCCCCATCCTTTTTGAAATATCTGGATCCGCGCCTGGTACTCCACCCTTTCTTGCACCTTTCTTCTTATCCGGTTTGGTAGTTGCTAGAATAATCTTCTCTCAATTGTTGTAGTCGATTCCTGAGTCTTGTCATCTCCTAGAGTTTCGATAGAGGTGTGTCAAAGGAGTAGACTCGTTAATATTACCAGTCTTTGTTCATTAACTTAGTCATATTATGCAACGAAATGAAGCATATATTTGAAGATTAGTAAAACTCATGTCGAACCATAAGTTCAAAAACTTGTTTCCCGTTTTCTGTAGTGGCCATGGAAAAAACCTGTTGCATTCCTAATTCCTTCTTTTATAGTGTTGATAATTTGTTATGTTGTAACTTTACTATTTATTTTACTATATCCTCTCAAAAAGCAGTGTCCATTAAATGATGTTAGTTAGGCAGGACTCAGTTTTAGGTGTTAAAGGAAACCCACTTTTCAACATCTACTATTAAGACCAATGATCTTCCAGGAATAACATATTATAGACAGAGTTTGAATATGTTCCAATTAGAGGAAAAACTTTGATTGGAAATAATGTTGGCTCCCGATGCATTTCAATTAAACATTATCTAACAGTAAAAGCTGAAAGGGACATTTTTACGTTGTATTTTCAGTTGACGACTTCATATGGTAACCAGTAGCCAAATGCTGGGAAAATATCAAGACTGAATAGGTTTAATGTTGATATTATGACATCTAATACATCATTTCCTTTAGACTATGAGAAAGTTTGTAAGGCTTCGATGCGACCGGAGTGCGATATCAAGCGACAATACTGCGAACGTCTTGCGATAGTCCACCGACATAAGAGATGGATATACCGGGAAGGGGGGGGGGGGGTTGTCATTGTACCGATTCTTTTCTTCAAGATGGTCTTAGGGTTCTGGTTGCTTGCAAGTAATACCTTTGCTTAATGTCCAGTTTTAGAAATTACAAAGCCGAAGGGTGGATTTGATGTTTAATGTTCTTCCCAGTTTACAATGTGTTGTTTAAAGAGATAATGTCCGCTTTATGGCTTAACGGTCTAATTAAACCCTGCGTATGTGTTAATGAATTACTTTTGTACGACAGCTTAAGGATATTAATTGTTTCTGAAACCCTTACATCCCCTTTCCCAAAGTCCACTTTTTCCACCAAGCCCCAGCCCTTTTCAACTATACCGACCTTTAGCCTGGATTATTTTGCAAAAAGTGATAACGTAAATTATTGTCTGATTGGCAGTTTTCCATAGTGTATCCCATACCATTTGAGGACAGCTTTTTAAAGCTTTATTCTGATGCCTATAACCTTAAAAATACCCCAAAGCTTCCAAAACTCCAGGACCATGTCAGTGGACAACGCACGAGCCTCTTTTCTTAGAACCTGCCAGATAGATAACCTATAGATCACACGCTTACAAGAAGGGATGTAGCTCTCCAGCGGCGTCGTTGCCAATTGCAGTAAATGTTTGGCTCACCATAAAGTTGCAACGATTTTCAAACAGAATGTGTCACAATCCTTTGAAATTTTACCAGGACGACCGGTGCAGACCCTGGTGGTCATGTCTAGTTACGTAGTACCCTAAAGAAGTATTTCATTGATTTTGATAAACATACCTGACCCGCTTGCTTTGATCGTCCAGTACGAAGGAAGTAGTGTTATGGGATTTCTTTTCTTCAAAACAAATTATTTTTCACAGTAACAAAATTGTGAAAGTTTCAGAGCTCTTTGAAATGATGAACGTAAAACCCGGTAACTTGCTGAGAACTGGTTCTTTTACTTGAATACAAATATCTTAAAAAGAGAACAGTTTCCCCTTACATCCCTCTCAAAGATGACAGCCAGGTTTTAGCAAAATGGGCCATTACCACCACCATGTCCAACTCAATATTGATGGACATGTTGCAAAGAAATTAGCGGCAACATTGGTTTTTAAAGATAGCAGTCTATCAGAAAATTTTCATTTTGCAAAAATGATAGTGTAAGACGTCATTTACTAGACCCATTAAACATTCTGAAAGCTTACCTTCAACCATGATACTTGGACTTTTAAATTAGTACTTAGTAAACTCCTTAACTCACGTTATTGACCTATTGATTCAATTGTCCCAACAACCAAGTATTTGCGTTCCTATCAGAAGTCGTTTTGTTTTTGTCGTTTTGGTAATTCTCCTAGTAAAATAGTATTCTCTGTTACACTGTGGCCATCAAATGGTTTCCTGTTTTTCTATTTTGTATGTCCAACCATTTTATTCTCTCCTGACATTATCATTTCACCTAAATTCAAACTGAATGAGTTACCAGTGAAATTGCTTTATTTATTTGGTACTCCCCAGAACCAAAAGACGATCAGAAAGAATATAAACACTCGTTTCCAACTGCTGCTTTGGTGATCATAATTTTGATAGTTGTTGCGGCCGCCGGAGTTCTTTTGGGGGTTATCTATTACATCCGTAAACACAAGGTATGAAAAAGGATCAGGAGTTCTTTGCCACAGACATTATGCATTAAATAAAACAACTGATAGTAATATAGGAAATATTCAGATTGCGGAACATTAAATTGAATCGATTTATGGAGAATGTGGTTCCAGTCTTTAATTATACCGAAGTTTTCAGAGTTACCCACTTTCATGATCAATTTTCTCATTCCCTTTTCTTGAAATTTGACAAAGTATCCATACTCATAAATTCTTCTAGCCTCCTCAATATCACTCAATATCTTTATTTATCTTCTGAAGATAAAATTTTTCTAAGTATAAAGTAATATAGCTGTAAGCATAACTGATGGTGGCAAAGAACAACTTTGCTAGTGTGATTTAGACTTCAAATAAAGTCCTTAATACGCTTGCATATCTAGTCATGGCGGGAAAATGTTTGAACAAACCTCCAGGAGGAGTTACAGCATTTCTTATTTTTGTACATTCATTATGTTACAAATCAAGCCAGTGGTCCTCGAATAATGAAAAAAATAACAGCAGCGACCATCTTTCGTTACAAGTTATGATCGCGTTGATGTCAAGTTTTTCTCAAAGTTAGAATAACTTCACCAATTCCTGCTTTTTCTAATAGCCAGTAAAATAGCTCGAAAGAAAATAACCAGCTTGGAAGAGTAAGTCCACTTTAAACAGAGGAGACTTTTAAAGATCAAATTTCTTTAAGGCATATTCCAGTGCCATTTCACAAGAGTCTCTTGTAAAAAATAAATCCCAGTTCATGTCCTTCAAACCCTGTATCCAATACTCTATTCTAACTCGAGATGTCTCATTTTAAAGACAAGTTGTTTGTATCAAACCATACTTCCAGCAAATCTACTTTAAGCAGAGGAAATTCGAGGAAATCAGATAAAGTACTACGGTCATAGCTTTTACTAAGATATCACAGAGCATATTAAAGCAAGATAACCGTCTCTGTTATTCATTATGGATGCAGACGTTCCACACTAAAATTATCTTCCGCCCACCCCTTTGGGAATCTCTCAAGTAATCCAGAGCAAATGTCATCCTGCACTCGAAAAAGTGCTATTCATATTTCAAGCATCTGATCAATGATGGTTATCGCCAGAATCTTGTCCATAATCGTACGAGGCGAGTGCAAGGGCATATGCCCTTCCAATTCGGGCAAAATAGTGATCCATTCGGGCAAATGAGACAGCCAAGAAAATATATTATGTCCTTTTGCAACCGACACAGCGGTATTAAAATTCGGGCAACTTGGTCCAAAATTCTAAATTCGGGCAAAAATCATCCATGACCCGCAGAAATATTGACCCCCGTACGCCTATGATCTTATCAAATGTTGGACTAAACTTAGCGGAAAAAATAACCCACAGTGGTTCAGTGCTGCTTGAACCGAATCTAGAAAATTTCAAACCAAATATTTTCAAAACTTGAGATGGTTGCAGTCCGCCCCGATTGACAACAGTGTTTTCCGAATGCATGCAAAACACCAAGGACCTGGAAGGAAACCGTCCCCTCAACACAATAAGAATACCATTAAGCAGTAGTTCTTGGAAAGGCATACTGTAGAAGCCAATTTTGTATTTGGATTTATTTGGTTTATTGTTCATAGTGTAACCTATTTCACGGTAAGTATGCCAAAGGCACCATCTTTATTTAGGCATTAATGACAGTCGAATGAATTTATGCCTGTATTTGTGATAAGGTGCGTTTTCCAAAGACAAAATATCACAAAACTCAATTACCTCGATCTCGCCCTTGTAAAATAGAAAAATGTTACAAGGTATTCTCAGCAGAACCAATTGTCACCCAACCACTACATAATGTGAAAGAAGCAGAGGCAATGAAAAGGTGCTACTTAAAGTTTGAAAAGGTGCCCTATGATCAGGATTTCACCTTCAGCAGACAGGCCATAGCGGGATAAGGCCAGGAAAGCCAGTGCAAAATGATTCATAACGTAATCATATAGCAACCTATTCCACGATTCATCCCATTGGCGCCTCCCTGCCCAGTTAAATTCTGGATTATCCAATCAAGGCTGTGAATTTTGGTAGTGTTTAAGTAATCGGTAAGTCTGTTTTGATCTTTAGGGAGCAGGAAGTGGTACCATGCGCAAGAACATATAAAACTTGCGGAAAGTAGTAAATATTAAAATCATTTATTCTGACATCAACTATAAAATATGACTGAGCCAATTTCAGAGTTCCTTTTAACACTTTTTGTGTCCCTGCTGAAATCAATTCCTTGTGCTTAATGCTGGTGCCCATTTTCGAGGACCATCTCTTTGGTGCATTTTTTGCAATTAGAAGCAAATTTTACGGATTACTAATAGTTGACACAAAACACACGTAATTTTTTAGGTCTTTGTTGTATGAATTCTTTAGGGATTCTACTCAACATAGCAGTGCCGCCGGTCAGCAGCGTTATCCGCTTGATAACTGAACAATTGCGATTTTACCTGATCCCGTCTACTGGTCTAGCTTATCAAACACACGCTCCAGGATAGGGTTAAAAGGAAGAGGCAGGAAACGAAAACAACAAATTTAGAAAACAGAAACAAGGGAAGATAACAAACTTCACAGTCAGAAATGGGAGTCATAACAAAACCACCCTAAGATCTTCTAGAAAAGTGTGCCTGAGAGTCATGGCTCAAAACTCTTTTGATGTGACAGATAGTAGAGAACATCTATATTCCACCGTTGCCTGTGTCACACGTTTCCAGTTTACAACGGAATGAACAGCCTGAGGAGTCAAAGTACACATCTAAAAGTCAATACCCCTCAAGTGGTAGCTTACATTGACATCAAATGACGAATGACTTTGTCAACAACTATAGTTACTGACGTTTTAGTGCTCTTGTCCCAGTCTTTATGACTGAATCATGTTTTTATAGATGAATGGAGGGAGCTTTACGTGCCAATGCAAAATGAAAGGAACAATCATCTGCTCGATTGATGTTGAAAAGTTTATGTGGCTTTAATAAGTGTGGGTGCCAAGATGCATTTGAGAATCCCTTGAATTTTGTTGGCCTTAAGCGATAGGTTGGCAACATGATATATCCCAATTGCACAATAGAATAGTCGAGTTTGAGAAACATTTTCTCAGCGCATTCAATGCCGCATGTACAGGGTAAGGGCTATCGCAAGTATGTACGTTATTAGCGTTGTAGAATAATATTTATAGTAATATTTGCATTTTAATGCGCCAATATCCAGGGAATCCTTATCAAAGGCGCAGCATAATATTACCCTTACTCAACGATAAATGTCGTAGCAGCTCTAAAGGCTCGCCCGATTACATTTTACCTTATGTTGTTTCTTATTTAATTGATTTGTTCAATCATGTAGCCCTATGAAAAGCTAACTTTGTGTGTATGTGTTTGCGAGTGCTGTAATTATTGTAACAAACTGTCACAACCACATTTTAGAAATTAATCTTTTTTGTGGATATATAAAACCGAAGTTATTCGGTACCATTACAGCTATCTTAATTTCTAGCTACTCCACTGCCTCTGGTGACCACACATGACCTTTGACCTCTACTAAAAAAATATGGTTCCTCCTGTCAATTAAATACGAGTCATATGCCACATGATAACAGTGTCTACCAATCCTACCTTGAGATATGGTGTTTAGAAGCAGTTTCCAAAGTTTTTAAGTTTAACGCCAATGACCTCAGATAAGCCTTGACCTCTACCGAAAACAATAGGGTTCATCTTCTGACTATAACACAAACACATGCCACTTATTAAAAGTATTCATACTTTCAATCTTGAGGTAAAACGTTTTCAAGATTTTGCTTTGTGACCTATGGTGACCTCACGTGACCTCTCACTTCTGCCAGAACAATAGTCCTCCTCTCAATATGATAAATCCACATAACAAGTATCAAAGTATCCATCATTCCTGCCTTGAGATATGATGTTTACAGGCAATTTCCAAGGTTTTTGCAGTTTTACCTACTGTGACCTCAGATAAACTTTAATCTCTGCCCAAACAATAGGGTTCGCCTTCTGACTATAAGGCATTCACATGCTTAATATGAAAAGTATCCATCCTTTCTACCTTGAGATATCGTGCTTACATGGTTTTGACCTCTAATGACCTGACATGACCACTGACCTCCATCAAAATCAATATGGTTCTCCCTCTAAATATGATAAATCTAAATACCAAGTATGGAAAGTATCCGTAAAAAAAAAAAGTACGGCTCATTTTCACACTATAACGCAGAGACTAGAAAAGCATAAAAATTATCAGTGCTTCCTACCTTGCGATATCGCGTTTACACGATTTTTGGTTTTTGACCTCTGGTGACCTTACCTGACCCTTGACCGCTACCAAAACAATAACTCTTTTTCTTAATATAAAATATCCAAACACTTAGCATGAAAAGTATCCATCGGTCTATCTTGAGATATCGTGTCCACAAGCCAAGCGTCATGAACACATACACGAACACACACCCATTCATTTACACACACACACATAAACCCGCCATCGTGACTGTATGGGTTCCTTTTGCCTCAGGCAAGGAACCAAAAGCCTCATTTACGTGTAGTGGACAATATGACAACACCACCAACTAAGTAAGGAAAAAAACTCTCGCTTACAGTAACGGCCCTTATTAATACTACTTAGGCACTGTAGTCGTTTCAAGGATTTTCTGTCTTTTGTTTGTTTTGAAAACATTGAACGTCCCTTTAACTGAAAGGTTCATTAAAATGCCATTAAGTAAGCCACTTATGACCACTTTGACCTTAGTTACAGGGAGCGGGATGCTACAGCACCAATAATTTCCAGTTTAAAGTTGTTTATCTTAAAAAAAACCTCAAATTGCCAACCCGGATGCTGTTTCCAGAGAGGAGGGACCTTTACGGCACAAGTGTAGGTGTGGTCTAATATTAGTACTGTTGCTGTCTAATAAATTCATCGGATTATTGTGACTTCCTATCAAATTGTTATGTCAGATACGGCCCATATTTTGCGTATACCTTTTGGCCCACCACTCTGGACTGAAAGTTGCTAAGTTTTTTAATTGGAGGAAAGGAACCTTAACCATTATTGCATTAACGGAAAATTATACTTTTGAGACTGAGGGTTCTGAATATTTATATTAACACGGAAATAACCTGAGGAAATTGCTTAAGAATCCTACATAGGTAAAAGAAAGGCAAGATGCACTGCCTTTGCCATAAAGGTGGACAAATGACTGCAGCTAGGTATTTGGAGCATTGTTTCTGTATTTATCTTCTATGAAAATATTAGTCCTCAAGTAAACTAAAGTAACCAAGGAGAAAATTGAGTATGCTGTCACTATGTGGGTTAAGGCCTTATTTATTTCCCCAAAAGGTTTCAAACAGTGGCCAAACAGTTTCATCGTTCTTTCTGTTAACAGCGCTTCCTGGAAAATCGGAAAATGAAAAAGCTACACTATTCAAAAAATAAATAACTTTCTTACAGAAGCTCGACATCTTGCTCCCCTTCGAACTTTAATTTTGTAACCTTGGAAAACACGAAAACTAATTGGTGCTGTTTTGCGTTGCGTTGGATGTTAACAGTTCTTGTTTTATGGCATATCTCTGCAGTCAATCAATATTGAAAGGAGGAAGAAGGACGAGACAACAGAAGAGGAGAACCAGAAGAAGGAAGAGAAAGATGACGATAGAGAGGAAGAGGAAGAGGTGGGAAGCAGAATATTTTCAGCTTGTTCATCTTAAACTTATCATACGAATAAATAAAATGTGTTCATCCTCAGTCATAATGAAGAATAGGAGCCGGTACCAATGCTAGAAGTCGGAAGAACCTCCTGCAAATATCCATGGCTGGTTTCTGATATTCCAATCATGTCGTAAAAACTCCCGCATACAACCGCATGATGAGCTATATTTCGGGTTTAATAATGTCTAATGCTTCATTCTAAAAATCTTGAAAACCGAGGTCGTACCATTCCTGCAAAATTTCAGAGGTTCTGAACCTTCTTTGTAGTCGTCCCATGGTTTTTATAGGGACCTTTAACAAAAAAAAAAAACACGTGATATTGATGGGATTATGTTGAGAGCCTGATATTGAACTTCTAGAAAACGCCTCAGGACCTCCACCCGTAAACGCTGGCTCTAGGGGCCTGCCTTAAAGACCCAGGGGCAAGGCATTGGCTGAGCCCTTGGAAGTCATTAATAGTTACATAGTTAGGAACGTTAAAATGCAGCCTTTAATCATTTTCATATGGCATTAAATGTACACTCTACAGATGAGCACAGTTGTAAGAACTTCCATAGAAACCTAAATTTATAGTGACTTTGTCATTACGCTATCTGAGTGAAGCGGCGCGGTCATTTTTACTCACTAGGAAAACCTTTGCAAAAACCTCTCAGCTTGGCAAAAAACGACCCTTCCCAAACACCAAAAGCGTTGAAAGATGCATCCACACATTCTTCTTTTTGAGATTTCGTGTTTTAGAAATTCACTCTTGAAATGAAAAGCTCTGTCGGTTACACTGTATTAGATGTGAAATCCATAAAAAAGTTAAATGTGACTCCTATGGCCTTTAAATACGTCGTACACTATGATATTTTTAGGCCTCAAAAGAGTTGGATTAGATGACGGTACCTGAATCACCATGTTCACATCCCTTCGTCCTCTCAATTTCTCTGTTGCTTTCGAAGAAAATGTTTGCAAGGTTATATTAAGGCCTCAAACCTTGAGACCTCTAAGATCATAACCACTTTTGCAAACAAAGATACAGTGTTGATAGCTATTCCATTTTACAGTCCTTAAACCTTTAACCATTGAGGCACGAAAGAATTTTAGCTCACTGGGCGTGGTTTCTTACTTATTTGTAGCAGTTGTTTGCTGTTTGTCAACTTCACGTGCTTTGTAGCACTGATCACATATATCGATTTTTTTTTCTGTTTCAGAGAACGTATCTCTCTTCTTGGGGTGCTGCTGTGAGTGGAGTAAAATTCGACCATGACATTGAACTTGTTAATTCTATTGATGATATTGAATACGGGGACCACATAGTCTTCTCTAGTTGGTTGTTGCATCCTCGATGTCATGGAATAGTCGTCGATAAAAATGAAGAAGAGAACGAACTATTAGTTATCCGGTTTACTTATTCGAACGGCGTAATCGAGGAATGGTTGCCACTGAAAGCTCCCACGTATAGGGTTACCAAGTATTATCTTGGAGATAAGAAATTAAAAAGTGATTGTTGTAGCATCGATGTAGTTATTTCAAGGGCACGGGCACTGAAAGGGAGCAACAAATTGAGGTATAATATGACAAAGAACACTTGTAAAACATTTGCACGCTGGTGCAAAACCGGGAGAGTACCCGCTGATGTACGTGGATATGACTACGAATAAAATAGCACTACAAAGAATTGAATAGTTTGGAAGTGACGGTTACAGATTAGAACATGGATTCTTATACAAGATGGAAATAAAAGCATCAAAAGCACCCAGTGAAATAGCAGTTGAGAAACACAATGCATCAAGCTTTACAAACATGGTACTATATGGAAGAATGTAAAGCTTACAGAACGCCAAATACCGACATTAAGAGACTGAAGAAAATTTCAAAAAAATAAAACAGAATCACGGCTTGTGGAGCCTCAGCAGCATCAACAACTGTTCCAAAATAAACTCAACTTTTATGAAAAATGATCGCACATATCAACGGTCTCACAAGTTTGACAGAATTAACCCATCCAGATTAATAAAGCTAAAGCACAAGTTTGCTTTGCGAGAAACATGATCGAACTGTCGAGTGGACATAACTCTGCCTTAGAACCGACCCCCTCTTCTATTGATCTGTCAGGGAAATGAACGCACATAATTTTGGATAAATTATAAAAAAATTTCATAACCATTGACGCTTTACTTAATGAAGCTGGGCAAAATTTATCCAACTGCTGTTCTCTCTCTCTCACTTGAGCACGTGAATCAAACGTTGGTTTGATCCAAACAATAAAGGAATCATAGTGGCCTAGAAGACATATTTCTTGAGGAAAAAGACCAAAATTTTCTAAAATATCTAATTCACCTGCAAAGGGCATCAATTTTGTTTTGAGAATGGGTTTACGTTTACCTCGAAAAGCTGAGTGTTGTTCTTGAGAAGGGCTAAAGGTCTCAGTGAAATATCCCCTCTTCTATGAAACAAGCTTTTTAGTACTTCAAAAAATGATGAGGTCTGGGGTTCCTCCCCGCGATTTCATAAATTGGATGGATTTTGGGAGCACCGGGGCCAATTTTCCGAGGAATTCTGCTTGTTCCGTGTGTAGTTTGAAAAACGTATTATGTATGTTGGCTGACAACAATTGCAAACTTGCTGTAAACAGGAAATTTCCATTTCATTTTTTAAGGAGAGGCTGGGCTGCTACTCGCTCCAACCGACAGCGGTCGACCCTTGGGCTACTTAACGGGTAAAAGGAAGGACAAAGGGCATTGGTGGGGTACACTTGGAAGCCGTCCGACGTTGCGAGCTATTCCCGAAATTATGAGCATTCAAATGAAGCTCGTCTAAAAATGACATGCTGTGTGCCCTGCGCAGGCCAATGAAGTAATAATTTATAATTCTTACGTAACTCACACCAACGTTCAGTCAGTTTGACGAGGGTGTGGTAGTTCTAATGGAAGGGTCCGCAGGGAATTTTGGAACAAGATTTCCAATCAAGTCGCTGTTCAAAGTAACAATCAGGGTTCTGATATTGGGTACGCGAGGAGTGCGCCTAAAATGACAATTGGATATTCAAGTACCACTCAAAATATTGGGAAGTATGCTCTGTAGCCCCCCCCCCCCCCCCGCATCCCGAAATTACGTTCTTGCCTTGGAAAACCTGTTTGCTTGAGATTGTTTAACTTTCCGACAGAGACGTTGGAGACTTTGAGGGAGAAAATTTCCACATTGCCCTTCCCCCTCTAAGTTACTCAAATGTTTGACTATACTGATAAACGATAGTCAATACTTCCCAAAATTATCTGACATTGTTACCTAACCACTGATAATTGAAACAAGGAATATGTTGTCTACATATTCGGGATTTTGATAATTTCATGTGGACGCTGAAATGTGTTAATTTAATGAATGGAGACCTTTGCTAGTTAAAACATTGCCTTGAGGATTGCCTCTTAGACTAGGCACCTACCAATTCAAGATCGATGACCTAGTCTGTTTGGTTTGTATCACCGTAGTGTCCACAATGTGCATTGTTCAAAACATTCAGGCCCCAAAAGCACGTTAAAAGAATATCTAGGTCAGTTTTGTGTTTCCACTAACACCCGTACATGATAAGTAAGTCTGCGTACATCTCAGTACCAGCTCTTCTCTACACAAATGTGCCCAATCCTTTAAAGATTATTGCTTCTGAGCTTTGTTTATTCAATAAAATTAGAAAACATCGATTCCTTAATTAGAAAACAAGCGCACTGATAACAAACAAGTATATAACAGTCATAGGTTTAGCTTTTTAAAATAGAAAAAGGGTACAGGTATGAAAGACAGAAACAACCAGAAAGCCCAAAGGCTTAGTGATTCCTTACAGAAAGGAAAGCGCACTGAGGTTTATGCTTCAAACGTATCCTTCTTGAGACATCATGCTTACGATGTTTTCACGATCTGATCTCTGGCAACCCCATGCGTTGTTTAAACTACACCCAAACAATGGAGTTCTTGCAAGCATTGCTGCATATTAGATCCTTACATTTACATACAAGCTTTTCACAGGGAGACCTCTTTGATTTGACTCAAATGACCTTTGAACCACCAAAACAATCAAATTATTGAACGAAATATGATGGTATCCACGTGCCAGCAATGAGATTCGTCTGAATATTACTTTTTTATGATCTATCCTGTTTAGTGTTTCTAGTGATTCCGAATGAACTTTCACCAACAAAAACAAAAGGGGCCTTGTAAATAGTATGTGACACCCAGGTAAGAGATACCTCATTTTACAAGCTTTTTGTAGTTTCACCGCCGGTGACCTCAGATGACCTTTCAACTATACCGAAACAACAGGGGTATTATTCTTAGTAATGGTACTTAAAATTGTATTCTAGAACAAAATTCGCATATTTCAAGGGAAATTGAATATGTTGGGTCATGCATGTATTCCATAAACGTAGTTCAACTTGTGTTTTTATTAGACTAATTGAAGCATCTGGCAGATACAATTCAAAAGAAGAGGATATGTTCAGGTACTTAGGCAAATAAATATTGTACTAGCAAAGAATTTAAATTTGGCCGAAGAAGTATAATTATCGTTTTTATGCGAATTATGGAAGTTCTCATATCAAGCTGTTTATCATTGTTTCTCATACAACTTTTGCTCTAAGTAATGAGATTAAGTTGAAAAGAGCACAGTATGAGCATAATTATTCTGTTGCTTGTTGTGTTTTAGCACTTAGCGGACTTACTGTTTGGATATAACAGTAAGTCCGCTAAGTGCTAAAACACAACAAGCAATAGAATAATTATGCTCAAACTGTGCTCTTTTCAACTTATTCTCATTACTTAGAAGAAACTTATATCCAAGTTTCTTCTAACATGAACAGTAACCCTGTTGCAATAGTTGTTTTAATCATGTCTGTTCAATTTCAAGTACACACAACAGAGTCTTCAAATGACCGCACAATCTCAAGTACAACAGGAAAGCCTTTGCCTACTTGTCTTAAAGCTTTCCTTTACGGTTGTTGTAGGCATTCGTTCCCTTCTTTGTCTTTTCCTTTTTTAACTTGACCCTGGCTTTCCTCTAATTCGATCTGCTTTCTTACTCTCTTTAATTTAACAGTTGCACTAATTTCTAGAACGCCATGAAATTTTAGGTACAGGGGCTAAATGAAAAACCAGTTCTAAAAAGACATAAACAAAGTAAGAAAAAATATTACTGGAACAACCAGAGTGCTAGCCTTCTACACGCAGAGGTGAAAATTGGTGTTAGCTATTTTGAGGGTGTGAAATGAAAAATTGGGGGCTATATCCTTCCTTTCCCATGTTCTAGGGTTTCCGTGCATGTCTACATCACTATGAAGGGAATTATAGCACCCACTAGCCTCCCCTGAGCGGTTTACATGTAATAAGTTTAATCTCGAGTAGATGTTTGCGCGGGCTGATTTACGTTAGTGGCTTAAGGTATCTCCCCCTCCCCCAAGCACAGGTGAGGATTTAGGGTGTAGGAGCCCTGAATAATTTGTATTCATCATGATCATGGGTCATAAGCCAGAGGAACTTTACGCCCCGGCTCAAAAACCTTTCCTACCCAATAAGGTTTGAAAGATTAAAGTCCTCTGATGATGAAATCAAGTGGTAGCAGTACATATTTTGGGCTTCCAAACGCAAAATGGTGGAAAAATAATTTAAAATAAAATAATCATGACAAATATTGGTGACAACAGCCCTTACTGTCTGTTTATTTTTATGATCATATTTCGGAACATTTCTGCCGGATCAAGCCTAACCAAGGTGGCCGAAAAGCAAAATGATCGCCAATAATAATTATATCATCATATTGATTAAAATAATCATTAAAATATTTTTTACACAGTCGCTCATAATATTTGTCTGTGATACGAGCTCAGAACTTAACTTTTTGAACCATTTTTTTTTTTTGGAATTCAGGTCAACAAAGCAGGCCCAGATGAACGTTAATGTAATAATTATAATATATCGTAACAGTCAGCAAAATAATCATTACACATTTGAAATCAGTAACTAGTCATATCTGTTCATATTTTGTGATAAATATTCAGAACAAATTTTTCGGAAATATTCTCTTGGAAGTCAGATAATCAATATGGTCAAAAAACGAAATGGTTGCCAATATCATAATTTTAATAAAAAATACAGAAAACAATTATTGCAAATATTTTGGACATAATAGCTCTTGATATCCGTTCATATTTTATTTAAACTTTCTGAACGTTTTATTCGGGATTATTCATTTGTTTGGCAATTTTCAGTTTAATTCCTGAAAAATGGAAAAACAAATTGACATGCAAAGTAAGACATTTATATTAGCCTGGTGCAGCGGTGGCGCTAGCAGTTGGCAGAGGCAGGGACAGGGGCCAGAGGCAGGGGGCAATGGCCACGGTCGTGAAATTTTCAGTTTCGCCTGGAAAACTTAATAAGTGCAATAAAGTATGCAATCCCCGACGACGTCCACTTACCCCAACGAGTTCCTTGCTTTTACTCTGAAGGAGAGTAGATTCTTCAATAAAACCCGAAATTTTCCAACTTTTCTAAATCAAAAAGGCCCAATTTGTAAATTTTCTTTCATAAAGGCCCAAAATTTTAGTTTTCCTTAAAACAATCACAACATTTTCCACCAGCTCTGCACGTCGAAAATTTCTCCTTCGCCATCATTCGGGCAAACCGCCGCCTCTGTCGGGGTTTCAGCATGCTGCCCCAGGTCTTGCAGTTTGACCACCTGTTGGACAAATCCTGGTGGCCACCCTCTGCCTGCTGCTTGTTTGCAGTTGCTTAGTATGTTGTCAAATATATCCTACAGTGTAAAGACGTATATCAGGTAAGATTCATTCTCGATGTAACGTTTGTATTTATACTCTTGTTTCACTCTACCATAGACTCCTTGAGATATGATATTCTTGAATTCAATTGCCAATCATAACACCTTAGTTGCAGGTGGAGACACAAGACCTTTGTATTATTACTTATGCCCCGTTTATACGATCATACATTTATTCAAACCTGCGTCATACATCTGCATGACGATGTTCATGAACAAATATATGATCGTGTAGACGGGTTTCCCAACAGAGTTGAACAACGTCCAACATGTATGACGGTGTTCAAATATTTAGATGCATGTTTCATCTTTCCAACAAATCTTCAAAACATTTGACAACGTCTCGGTCGATTTTCATCATTTTTTTCATTATGTACGGTAGTAGTGAGAGAAATCATCTCCTAAATATACATATTACTCGATATTCAGCTAAAATCAAGAATTTAGAACATTTCAAGTCCGAGGAGTTTGGGGCTTCATTACACATCGCATGAACATTGCGCACATGGTACACGTTGCTGCATAATCTAAGCTGAAATTTGCGAAATGCTATACCTTTGCATGATGTTCATGTGGACAAATGAATCATCGTGATATATATATATATATATATATATATATATATATATATATATATATATATATATATATATATATATATATATATATGTATATATAAATAAATATATATATATGTATATATATATATATATTTATATATATATATATATATATATATATATATATATATATATATATATATATATATATAAAGTTTATTTATAGGGCTACTATTTATGTAGTAGATAACTGGCAGACAAGACTAGAGGTGAGGGCAACAATCCCTAGCACTATCGAGATGAGGAAACATATCATCTTAACAATTTATTTTAAAAGCTGGGAAAGCAGTAGGCCTATTAGTAACTTTACAATGTGATACAAATAATCACAGCTGACCCACCTTGTGTTGTATTTGTTAATGAGTCACAATGACACAAAAAGAAAATTAAAGAAAGTTTATTCTTCAAATAATTGATATCTGACCTCAACAGCAATAACGTAAGTTACCAGTTGGAAGTGTTCTAAATTATACCAATTATTCACTACCGACGTTTCTCACTCTTCAAGTTTCTTTCTTTTAGTGCTTCGTACGCTTCGTTCCCCTTTTGTTTACCACAGCATATCAAATGTACACTTCTTAGTCTGTACATGCTCAATATTGTAAACTTCCCTCGCACATTACCTGATGATGAAATCTTGGTGACTTCAAAATATTGCAACGTGTCATCCCTAACCAGGATATCCGCTTCCAATTCGTTATATATATATATATATATATATATATATATATATATATATATATATATATATATATATATATATATATTTCTCTAATTTGGCACTTAGGGGGAAAGTTGTTGTTGAAAAGTCGACCTTAAGGGGAAAAAAAAATTCGGGTGAAATATAAGTTTCGCCTTAACGTTTCCACACACTTTTTCTATAGGAATACGTAAACTTACAAGGGCGCCCTCTTAGGTTTACAAACTAGATGCCATTACTTCAAAGTTGTCAAATTTACGGACACCTAGCTGTTAACACGAACGGATGGCTGCCCATTGAAATAACGTTATTATATTTTTAGACGTTAGGGCGAATTTATTTCTTATGTATTTTATTATCTTTTTTTCGCCCTATGTACAAGCAGATATAACAATTTCCCCTTAAGGTGGGAATTAGCGTTATATATATATATATATATATATATATATATATATATATATATATATATATATATATATATATATATATATATATATATATATAGGTCGATAAAAGTTGTAAAAGGTTTGCGGGAAAATTCCACGACGTTTCGAGTATAGACTCTTCATCAGGTGGCAAAGAATTGTAACTGAACAACAATGAAGTAGAAATGGAGAAGAAACAGGCACGGCAAACCGGTCGTACAGAACGAAAACGGTGTAAAAATGCGAATGGAAGTTGATTAAAACTGGTAAAAAGTAATGAAAGGGGGAACAAGTTAAAAAAGGTCCATCTAATGTTAAGACCGTGTGGGGAGAGTGTCCCGAGCTTTATAATAAGCCGGTTTTCGGCGGTCTGACGATCACGGTCAGAACCCTGCGCACATTAAGGGTGCGGTAACGGCCAAGTCTTTCAATGAGCACGGTGATGGGGGATTGAAATGTGTGGCTACGGGATAACCTTAAAGATTTTGTTTGATGGACCTGAGGTATTCAGTGACTCGGTCAGCCAGGCGACGTTTGGTCTCTCCCACATACAGGCAACTGCAACGTCCACAAACAAAAGTGTAAACCAAATTTGTGGAAGAGCAGGTAAAGTGTTGGCTCACACTGAATCTGTTGCCGTTAGAACCCAAAACATTAATGAGTGTGTTCTTGCAAACCTCGGGGCATGTGTTGCACCTACTTCGACCACAGGAAATGTACCTGGGGTGTTTTCAGTGGACTGTTGTGGATGGGAAGCCCGAACTAAGTGCTTGAAAATGTTCTTTTCAAGTCTAAAGCCATAATGGGGGGTTCGGGGAAAGGTCATGGGTTGAAAGGTCTTGTCGAAGGGTCTCTACATTCTTGTAAATGGCACGAATGATGGGGTGTACCGATGGGTGATGGGAAATTACCAAAGGAATGCGTAGATTGGTAGACGTGTTAAACTTCTTACTCAAGGCCTCCGCTCTGTTGATTCCTTGGATTCTATGTAGAGCATCAGTAAGGATTTTGGTGGGATACTGACGCTTCTCAAATATACAAGGCGGATGCTCTGACCACTGACCCAGTGGCTCAGTAGTCAGAGCATCCGCCTTGTATGCGGGAGGTCGCTGGTTCGAATCCTTCTTGAGACTAAGTTTTCCATTCACATATAAACATCCTCTTTCAATATAAGGCAAATACTTGTGGAATAATGGCCTAAGGTCTTCATGCGACTATTCAATACAGCACTGACTCACTCATTCATATAAAGTCGCTACGTCACTCTATCTTATATATATATATATATATATATATATATATATATATATATATATATATATATATATATATATATATATATATATATATATATATATATATATATATATATATATATAAATATATATATATATATATATATATATATATATATATATATATATATATATATATATATATATATATATATATATACCAACGATATTCTCGAAACATGCCAGTAGGATCCAGCAACGGATTCACGGACCACACTAAAATATATTTATATGATTGAAAGGAAAAATGGTGGGAGTCAACTATCGGCAAAAAGATGGAAAAACAGCACCAAGTAGGAAGCTTTCGGTTGTTTATTCAACCTTCCTCAGCCTTAAAATGAACCAAGCGTACAAGACTTCGAATAGGAGTAAGAGAGGTATTAAAAGGTTAAAGTTTAAAAAATACAAAATATATCAGTGGAATAAAACATTCTCGACGCCTGGCATAATCAAAGGTTAGACAATGGAACAAAAAAACAGGCAAGAGGAGTAAAAGCACTCGTTAAAAGGTAGATTAAGCTTAACAGGTGGTACTTAAAAGGATCACAAGATAGGCTGAAAGGGAAGGAGGGCAAGCAATTAGCGTAAGTAGCTAATCCTGTTCATAGAATTAAATTCCTTCCTTTTGTTGAGCCCAAAAGGGTTGATAGAACAAAGTTTAGCCATCCAAAATGCTTCTCGTTTGTTTAACAAATAATCAACGTTAACGGTTCTACGAAATTTTTCAATAATAACAAAACGATTTTTTCTGAGAATATGTTGTTAGAATTAAAATGAACGGCTAACTCGCACCTTGCTTTATTATTGACCATATCGGATTTATGATTACGAAAACGAACCTTGAAGGGAGTTGATGTGGAACCTACATATTGTACATTACATTCTAGGCAAGTGGCAAGATAAATAACAGATAGATGACTCCCACCATTTTTCTTTCAATCATATATAAATATATATATATATATATATATATATATATATATATATATATATATAGGTCGAAGAGTAATTGGTTATATATATATATATATATATATATATATATATATATATATATATATATATATATACATATATATAAAATTAAACGAGAATTGGAGTTTTAACTGCAGGTTTAAAAGTTCTAAAATGCATCTCACCGCGGAGCTTTCTATACTCAGACTGCAGCTGTCTCCTTTTTATCGTTTAACTCTTTTATATGATTCTTAAAAAGTTGATACTTTGAACTGATAAGGATCCTGCAAGTTCCCCGAAGAAAAATGTTGCTACCAGTAACTGTATTCTGAATATTATATATATTTATAATTAAACAAAAGGGCTGTCCTTCGTCTGCAGGTTGACAAAAACAAAGGATACGGTAGCACAACAAATATCTTAATGAGTCCCCCTTTTCTGGTCACAACTTTGCATATGCCTCTATTCATGATGTCAGTGTGCAAACAGCAATTGTCTTTTACATTGGTCAATATTTGATAGATTGGTGACAGCAATTCCGACTATTTTTAACGCTTGTTACATCAGATTGGCTAATAGGTCATTTACATGTCCACAGACCTTAAGAAGGGATGATTCTTCAATGGAAGTCCAATATTTTCAACTTTCACCAATAGAAACCTCAAATTTTCAGTTTTTTCTTCATATGGAACTCCCAAATTTTGCGTTCACCACCTTTTTTGACAACTTGTCGCCTTTGTCGGAACTTACCCCGTCCAGTCGGAGAACTTGCCCAATATCGGGCACACCTTGGTGAAACTCTTGTAATGAAGTGGGGAGAAGAAATGACTGGACGGGGTGGAATTTTTAATGGCTTTAAACGGCGCCTTCCGGATGTAAGATGTTCTTCATTGGAGCATCGGACTGGTAGGGACAAGGCGGAAGCCTCTTAGAACTCCTCAGTACTATAGGCATTAGAATAAGCAATTGACCGCATTTTTCAATTGACATTTGATGAGGAATAAGAAAAGTCACAAAAGTAAACTCAGTTTATTTATAATTCAGTGGGACTCGGAATTAACAGGCTGTCAATTTGTGGTGTACGGAGGGTTATGAGTAGAGAGGATGAATGATGATAGAAGTTTCTTCGGGCCTCGTAGTAATTATATAACTAAGGCTGGTGAATAATTACATCACTGAGGCTGGTGAACAAGGAGGAATTATTTTACAACCTGTACCTGGGATGGATCACGTGAAGTACCCAGAAAAAAAAAAGGATTCAAAATATTGTAGTATTCCAAATTTTGACCTACTTTATGCATTGCACTGGAATTCCACAGCCTTCCCTTCAGCCGCCAGTTTTAAAGACCATCTTGATATAATCTAGAGCATACATTACCACCAGTTGGTACATTTTATAAACACATTATCAAAACCTAATATAGTGCAGGGCTAACATGCCTTTCACTGCCAAATGATAGAGCAACTGCAGTGGAATTGATGCAAGATGTGACCACAAAATCCATAGCAGAAACTTTAATTTGGCACATAAAGAGAGTAAACAAGTTGTAACATCACCACCACCTCCCCATGTACAAGCCGAACTGAGTATTACATAATGTATCAAATGTCTGTATTACCAGCTGCTCAGTGGCGTAGCAAGGGTTTGTGGCACCCGGGGGAAGAACGAAATTGGCGCCCCTTCCCCTATCTTCCGGGGGGTAACCTTATGAATACTTACACAACTCAAGATCTTAAAACAAATGTCCATGGGCGTCCGCAGAAAAAATTCAGGATGGGGAATCTTTTAGGGCCAAACTTTTTTCATGGGAAATATTTTACTCCCAGAAAAGAGTTTAGATGGGGAGCCCATTGACAGACTCTCAGCGCTCCGCGCCACCATGAGTTGGCGCGGAGCGTAAGAAAATTTTGCTTCCCAGATCGCTGGAAATGGCACTTCCAAGGTCTATTTACCGCATATAAAAAGGGGAAACACTAGCAATATCGTAAATATTATTATATTAAAAGATAAATTGCTTTATCAATATCATGGTCATGCAAATGATAGTTCCAACATTTTTGTAAGTGATCTCGATTTGGCGCCCCCTAGAGGTGGCGCCCGGGGCAACTTGCCCCCTTGCCCTCCCCTCCAGCTACGCTACTGCAGCTGCTATGAAAGCAATGATACCTTCAGAACTTATATTTCTACCCTTACGGGTAAAAGGGGGATGGGGGGATTCCGATTAAAAACCTACAATAGAAGGTCCATTAATGAGTCCCCTATAAACTCTGGCGAAGAGCCGATGGGCGAAAACCAAACTTTTACTCCCCAAGGAATTCTGCTCCCCGAAAGAGGTACGTCTCCAAAGGTCAATTTTTAAACTGAACATGACCAATCTTTTGACCTTCAGTCCTCTATTTTATGTGTCCATCATTCGTAGCCCCGTTCTATAGACTTGCTGAAAGGAACATGTACTATACATGTGAACGACGGGACGAGTATTCTGACTTTGAAATCAATAGAGGTAACAGCAGAGACGCTAACCAGATATATCTACGTTAAGTATGATGAAAAGATTATTTCCCATCTCTGAACATGATAATTTCCATTAACTGCACTACATAAACATTACCTACTACATTTTTTTAGGATACCAAAGTTGTATACTGTTCTTCAGTGATTTCTGTATTATAATATCCACACACTGGATAAGCAAAGGTTATCCATCCAAAAGTTTGAAATGTGTACCGTATCAGCCATGTCAAATAATGAAGGGACGTTCCGGTAAATTTTTAAATATGAAAGATAACTTGAGTTAATTCATCTTCATATAAGAATAGATCATCAGTTTCGGGTTGTAAAAATCAGTCTTTTTATTACCTGTGTCATTAGTTCGCTTTTTATTTCGTAACGATTATTCACACGTAAATCCGTGAAATGTCTGTGGTCAAAGCATGCTACATAACATGCAATAGAGCTGTTTCGGGTCAAATGGGACAACTCTACCTATTTAGTGCTGTTCAAAATTGTACTACAATTAGACTTACCCTAACTGGGTTCAAAGGTCAAAGGTTGTAAACATTTGACAACCTTTGGCTTAATAACTCACGTGATGACTGTTATCTGCATAGCCACTGACATAGCACGTTTTAGCCAATACTTTGAGTGGTCTGTAGGTTGTTACTGTGAGGTTACTCGCTGTGAAAAATATAGCCATACCCCTCTCCACCCACCCACCCTTAATATCTGACTAAATCAAGTATTATCTTAATGATTATAGCAACCACTTACAAGTATAAAATTAAAGTTTAAACACGAGACAATAAACATATGGTCCGCCAAATAATGGAGAAATCTTAGCGGTTTCTTCCACCCAACCGACTGTTGATATGACGCAAAATGACATTTTTGTAAGGAACAATGAGGATTTCACACATTTTAAAACTGTTTCCCTTCTTAAACGTGTTTTCCTTTATTCATCAGTGGCGTCGCCAGGATTTGGTGATTGGGGGCAAACAGATGACGTCGTAATGCCACCTCAGTCCCTCCCTCCCCGCCAAAGTCTGCGTAAGTTGTACCTTTTTTGCGCGTCTCTGCGATTGCATATTGCATTGTGGAATCATTTTTGTCACTACATAAAGTTGCTGTCCTTGGGGAGGGTCAGACTATAGGGGTGTCCCCTCCCCTGTGAGAAATTATTGTTAATTTAAGACTGCTTAGATGCAAAATGGTGCTATCTTTGGGATATTTTTGGAACTGATCATACATGGCTGGAAAATATCCTTATTTAGGGAATTCTAAATTTTGGTTGGGTAAAAGAGGAGAGTATGTTGTCTAAAAGAAGATTATGTTGTCGACAAACCTTTTGAAGCCCTCCTTTTGGCTACTTAAATACCTTCTAATCGGGGAAAATTTTTACTTAAAAATACGTGCTTGGAGTCCAAGAAACATTCTTGGACTGTTACGTAAATTTGCCTTTGCTTCATTGTGCATTACAAAAGGGTATCTTAGGCTGGCAGACACCGGCATAGTGCCTCCTGGAAGCGCTGGATTAATTGTATAAAATGGTGCAGTGATATGATAATTACTACCTTACATCCAAATGATACTATAAAGGATGATGCCAAGCACTTTACAGCTATCGAATTTTTACTAAGTTTGAACGAAAATCCAGACAAACAGCTTCCAGCAATGGGTAATGGGAGGGCGAGGATAGGCGCAGGGAGGTGATATTAGACCTCCCTGATAGGTAAAGCACAAGGGTTTAAGGACTGGAAAGCGCGTTTCAGAATGTTTTTCTGTCGTAAGTGCATTAAAAATCACCATCTATACCGGAAAATGTTTGCGCGCGAAGCGCTCGGTAAAAATTTTTGAGAAATGGATAACTGCAATAACTGCAAAAACGTACTTTTAACCTTCCACATCATGCTACAAATTAGACTGAAAGATCCCATAGGCCCTTACAGAGGTTGGAGATGTACTTCTCTTTTTCGGAAACGTGTTGTTCTTAGAACAGTTGCATGTATTATAAACTTAATAATGGTTATAAGATGGAGAGAAAATCGTGATGAATGCCGAAATTTTTCATTAAATAAGATAACCATGACAAAACTTGCATTCATGCTTTGCATTGAGACACTTTCAATTGCTCAACAAGCTTATTCGCCAATCACGAAGCCAGTCTGTTACCTGAGAATCCGTAAACAGCTTTCAACTTCTGTTGTTATGCTTCTGCGGGAGTCGTTACCGGCAATTATTGATAATAAGGACAATATTGAGGTAAGGTTTAAAGAGCGAGGAGCTCGCGAAAATTTTGATAGTTTGTGAAGGATTTTCGATATTTCTGATAACCCCTACAGAAATCTATAGCTTAAACGCCTTTTGGGATCATTTTAAAATTTTCAAAAAAAATCTGAAATCGAATGGGGGCATGCGCCCTCCATGTCCTCCCACCTCCCGTGCCGGCCCCACTGTCAGTCATTCAAATAGTTATCTAATTTCTCATGGTAAAATGAGCCAGTTAAGTGTGGTAACTTTTCTTTGTACGACGTTTATTTCAAAAGTTTTGCCGGTTTTTAAGTAGTCGTTGGAAATCCAAGATTACAGTCAAGATGGCGCCAAATATCCCCCTTGGGGCACGAAATATATTTGTGATAATCAAAATTCTTTAACTAGACACTTTGATAATTAAAGAAATGTAAGTTACAAAATTACGTTCTTGGGGTGCATCGTAACCCCAACTTTCCGACTAGACAAAATGAATATGTCGCTGAAAGAAGGAGAAAGAAGCAAGAGTAGGAAAGTAAGCAAAGAGTGAACAAGGCCAATTCAAAAGGTAATAAACTTATTCGGGATACTGATATATCCATATGATTCATCAAAAAATGGGAGCCAGAATTTAGAGTTTCGCTTACGGTATACAGATCTATTTGTGCGATTAATTGAGAAGCAATTAAGGTAGGATTGACAACTGATTGTATAGTCAAGGTGCAGTTCAGTTAATCACCGATGAAATAATTAACATATTTGGCATAGATGCATCTGATGATCATAACACTATAATTAGACACGATGTTCTGCTGCTTATGACAAGTTTTGATTATACACCCACATGTTAAAATATACTGTGAAGAAGGAAATTTACACTGCAAGCTTGCGAAAGTTGAAAATGAAAACATTAACTAACATGCCGTTTGAAATCAAAAACAAGGGGACTTTCACAAACGATTCAAGGCTATGTTTCATTTGTGCCTCGATACATGTGTTTCATTTTGCGTGTATGGACAACATTGTTGTCGTAAAGTAATATTATACTTTGTTTTAAAGGATAATTGCTCGATAGACAGATAACGCTTGATATAGCCTACCGTTATGAATGTAACAGCCTTCAGATTGATTTTGGTCTTGGTGACTAAAACCAATCCACCTTATGAAGAGTGTCCACAAACCGGACCAAGCCTGCATCAAATGATCCCGCACGTCACTTGCCAATTTCTCATGCTCGACATCTTTTCCTACAAGTCTGATGTACTGGAATTTTACTCTGGTATTTTTATCAGCTTCCTCCTCCTATACCTTCACGCATTTACAATTGACGACCCAGCGACATGAAAGTGAAGATATTAGCCTAAGTTTCAAAACGACAAGCCTCAGGGACATGAGAGAAAGCTGGATAGATTCTCCAGTCACGTATCAAAAATAAAATGACGAGAAACAAGCTCAAACCAGGGAATTGCCGGATGGCTAATAATCGAGGAGTTTCACTCGTAATAATGATATTTAATGATATTAGAAGATTTTTATGATATCATAAAACGTACGAAGCGAATAATATAAACTTGGCCGTTTCTTTGATCTGATACTCAAGCGTTTGAAGGTTCTTCGTTATGTGGCATATTTCCCCAGGTTGAAATTTGGAGGGACAACTAAAGTGCCTCATAAAACAAAGAAAAATATTGTTAAATGTAAGTCCTGCCTGTTTTGGCATTGTCATTCCCTTTGACATTTGAGGATACAAAGAGACTGGGGGATTTAGGGGCATACCAGAAAGGTGTTCAATTAATTCCGTGCTAAACTATTTGCTGAAATAAGACCGGCTGCAGCCAACTCATCATAATACAATATGCCTCTAGAAAAGTATAATCTTTTAACTTCCCAGACTTGCGAGTTTTTTCCAAATATAGACCCTTTTCCAAAAAGCAATTACAAAGGATTGTGGGATAGCATTTGGTCTGCATCATTCTTATCCACAGTAAAATGCCATTGACAAAATAATAGCACACAAAAACTATCCCACAATCCTTTGTGACTGCTATTTGGAAAAAGGTCTATAGAGTGGCCAAGTATTTACGCAATGAATTTGTCGTATTTGACAGGCAAGCTGTATATCCTTTCTCCACTACCATCTGTCATCGGTACATATGAGGAATATTTCCTGTTCTTTTCCTCCACTTGTGTTGGTAACTCTCCCTGTCAATGGATAGAAACAAATAGTAATAATTAAGTAAATAAGAGCAACTTTGCCATTAGAATTTCAGCAGTAGAAGACAATGTTGCCGGCAGTTTGCTTTCAGTTAGAAAAGTGCAAAAACCTTACATCATATGTCTTATTTGCTACTTTATATTGGCATGGGACACGTAGATTAGCATGTTCTCACACGCAACACTGTGCATTAGTCCAGAACCCACGTCCTGTCTTCATTACGTTGTTCAAAACTGGGTCATCAGTCATCACCCAGAGACTCTGTGCTGTCAGACCCCAGTTGACTTCCTCACATTTGCCCTCATTTGTTTCATTTGCAAACCCCGAAGACATCTTGTGTTTATACGTTTGAATAAAATATTCCAGTTCTCGAGGAATTCCCTCGACGTTATTAAAACGAAAGGCTTTCCTAAAGAAACGTTTCTTTCTTGTGAAAGTTTAGTGATTTCAATAACAAAATGAATTAAAATTCACGTTTCATAACTTTAATATTTATGTTCTAAGTACACCAATGCGGTTGGCACAATTTGTTGCTGGATCCTTTTGCATTAATTATAGAAAAGAACTACTAAACATCAAAACGATTTCGCCTGTTCTTATAACTTTGAGAGCTCATCGAGACCCCTCAAATCTAACATGATGGTTACGCTTTGATCTGCAAGTTTGGAAAAAAATGAGACGTAGGAAATTGGTGTATTAAAGGTATCGTCTGCTTGCACTGTGAAGGGGTCTTACATGGAAGAGAAAAACATATCAGTATATGTCGTTCAAACCCATACCAAAGCTCCATTCCTAATTCAATGTATTCCTTTTTGAAGATTGTTTTCTTTTTGTCAAAATATCCCTTCAGGTCAAAATATGTGATGCCAAGTGGGCTAATTGTTTAGATTCCTTTGTCATTTCTTATAACTGAACACCTTTTGAACACCTTCTTTGTCCTTGAAATTTGATACTTTTGTAGCGTTTGCATATTTTGCCATGTGGAATTACATCGAACCGTTCCATACATATGACATATGAAACAAATTTATTAAACACACCATATAGTAATATCAACAGCATAAAGAAATGCAAAATGAACGTCTGATTAATTTGCCCAGATGACACCACGGATTCCCATCATGCATTGCAGATCTGAAAAAAAGTATTCCCTCAAAATTATTATCTTCCAAATGCACCATGCTATTCAGATGGGATTTCCATGGATAATAGAGAAAATTTAACCCTTTACCATAAGTTATTTTACTAAATTAAAAGAGAATATTTTCAGGAATTTATATATATTAAAACGTCAAAATGGTTACCAGACTGTGCTTTTGAGCAATGGCATTGACAAGTGTTCAAGTTTCAAATAATGCAAGTTCTTAATATTTTATTTACCACAGGTGTTGAGACAAGTTCCTTCAAAACGTTTAACAAATCTCTTACGGCTTTGGGACGGTCATTTTGATTGGGTGTAACACACTTTTTGATTCGTTCGTACCTGAAACCCAGTTGATAATGGTTTTCCATTATATAATGAAGCACTGCTGTGGATTGTCAGCAATGTGACATGTAGATATGATCAATGGCAAATAAAAATCATATGAAGTAGTTTTGTAGAGGAAGTCGGGCGTTACAATCTTTGTGGATTGATTACTATTTGGTGTATGAACTTACAAAGTTGGATCTTGATATTATATGATACACGGTCTGTTTAGAAAATACAATGTCACATGTGGGTAATAAGGAACACATACAAATGCAACAGTTCTGATTAAGGAAACTTAAGGAATTTGAGTGAGTGCGGTTTCATCGGCAATGTAGTACATTATTTAAAAAAACTTAATGATTTTGTTTCAAAATGATGTAGTTTCTGAGAGCATTTTAAGATGTCTCTCTGATAATGAGTATTGATCATTTAATTTAACTAGATTGCTGTTCAATTTCTCGATTTTGTTTTCCTAGGGATGAGTTTCAAACTTTCTTGACCTTCCAAATTTATTCTCTCAAATAGTCTTCTATGCTCAATTCTTTCCCTTTGAGAGTGGCTAGCTTTTGAAGTAGTTTGAATTCTTAATTGAAATTATTCTTACACAATAGGTGGACACAACTTTGGTTGTAAAGAATATGTTTCACACTTTTCGTGAGTAAGGTTGCTGTCAGGAGGAACCCGCTTGCTCCCTGAGGATTGCAAAGAAAAGTAAAAGGTTAAGCATTGTGCCTCAGTGTATGAAATGTTGCATTTCATATTTTCTGAGGAGCCAATGCCTTGTAAGATCAGGAATGGTCATGAATACCCTTACTGTTAAGGCTAAAAAATGTTAGAAGACTAGACTTGAAGTATGCGTAAATGAGAGCAGAAGTTTACAATTGTGTCTTGTAATAGGATATAAATAAGATGGTGGACATAGACTGATGGGATTCTGTTCAACGAAATAGTTATGCTTACCTACAAATGGGACTTAAACGACAAAAGAAATTGGTCATGCTAACTTTCCTAACATAATACCACAGAAGTGAATGGCAACATTTGATCCACATTTACCAAAGTCTGTGCATTAGATAATAGAACCTTAAATGCTTGGCAGGAAGTGCATCCGATTTAAGAATGCAATAGTTAACTGGTACTATTCTCATGGTAAATCAGACAAAAGGGGTAAGTTTGTTTGCTACAAGTTTCACTTCACTTCTCGAAGAAACCGTACAAGTAGATAATATGGACTTGTCTTTTTCTCTACTGAAGCACAGATTTGAAGTGGGAGTGGTTTGTCCCTCTAAGGGCAGCACCACTGAAGTCAGTGATTACCTGTACTGTGTTTTCTGTAAAATTTCATTAAAAAGATTAGAACTGTTGTAAAATAGGTGATTTCAACAATGACCTTTGTAAATCTGACTAATTTGAGTTTACTTACAACAAAGTTTGCTTATGGTTTTAGTTCAACCTTTCACCGACAATGATGTGTTTGTCTGCCCTACGATAGTGGGGCATATGCTCAACCCATCGTATATGCCTAGGTGTTCGGGTTTGAAGATATTTGACATCCTAAACAGTTTTCTTTCCTGCCTGGCCTAGCTAACTTGATGCATCCTTTATATTTGTTTTCACGGATGGTTGGGCTAAGGTAATTCTATTTCAAGTACTTGATACCTGTTCTACTGACGGTTTTCCTTTCAATAGAGAACTTGAGTCGAGCACATGGTCACAAGCTTTACAAATTATGTATGTTTCATTGATCTCACATAATAGATGTAAACAGATCTAGTTGGACAGTCAACTTTGCAGTCAAATGGGGAGAAAAATTATGTAGTTAACTGAGACAGTTAGCTGCCAGAGTAGGAGAAAAGAAGGATACTTATGTCGCCGAGCTTGGCTAACGTCTGTTCCTCATTTCCTAGCTACCATTATTCACTAAGTGAGTGGCAGACAATACAACCTCTCTTATAGACAACACGATCACTATGGTAAACAATGTTGTTTCAAATGCTAATATTGATGTATCTGGAACTCTGGAAACAAATAGAATTGAACATTTTTAATGTTTCTAAATGATTTACTCCAGAAAAAATTGGTGGGTAGGAAACCCGCAGTAATTCTGATTATTTATCACTAATTTATCACTAGTCAATCTATGATCAATGTAAATTGTATAACCTTGTTTTCTAAGAGAGGGTGCACATCAAGCGTTCCTGCTGAAGATTGGATATTTTTATACATACTTTAAGTACTATTCAAAATCAATTCATCCTCTGTTCTGATGGGCCATAGCTTCAAAGCTATCTCTTAACCTCAATTAGACAGATTTGATCGTATTTAATAATCCTTTTCAACTCTCACTCAATA
Organism: Holothuria leucospilota; assembly: GCA_029531755.1. NCBI lineage: Eukaryota > Metazoa > Echinodermata > Holothuroidea > Aspidochirotida > Holothuriidae > Holothuria > Holothuria leucospilota. The sequence continues at coordinate 418,688 of CM055964.1, forward strand.
TTTCATAAAAGCTAAAACCTGCTAGGATCATTTCATATCTTGCCGTAGTGTTAACTTTGATTTCTTACTTACTCTTGTAATGAGCACATTAGTCACGAATTATCACAAAACTGCAAAGGTTATTGGTGTTATTGGCAGATTAAGACATTTCAAGCCACATGTACTCTATGAATTACTAACCACTCATGCATCCCCATTTACTTTTTACAAACTGATCATTTCGCAAAACATGTTCATCCGCCACATGTCTCTCTCCACGTTGTGTTAAGTCTCTTGATCTCTTGAAATTTTACAATATGCTCAGTCTGAACATTGCATCTTTATTCATTCATTCACGCAGAGAAACATCATCAAATTTGTACACACAAACCCCTTTACTTCGCGAATTTCTAACCATGTGGTCTTAAATAATTTACCCACCGTGGTTCGTAACTGTAATGAACCGTCAACAGTACTCTACTGGGACCACAAAACTGTGGCATACATTACCCCACAAGGGCAATGTGTAGAATCTTTTAGGAGAACTATCATCCCACAGTTCAAAACATTGAAGTGGGGCTTAAAGCTAATCTGTCTACTATAAAAATACCTATTATCTATTTAAAGCAATTTTTTAATTCTTGTTTACATTTTTCATTATATCCGAGCGCATTAATAACATGGACTATTATCAAAGCGTAATTTTAATGCCTAAAGCTGTGGGCTTTAGTGGAGAGGAATGAAAGGGACGATAATGAAGTTGGAACGTACGGGTAAGGTATGTTAAGTTACGTGTGATCTTTTTATTTTATCTTATTTTATTTCACTTATTTCATTCATTTTTGTCTCACTTCCTCGAACCGCTGTACATGCCAGATTAGGCAAATGTTGTAGTTTGTCTTGTTTTGAATTTTTCCTCTTTAATTCTTAAGTTATTTGGTTTTCCTATGTAATTTTGATTCAACTGTCCTGAGTTTGTAAAAAGTGAAACACCTTGACAAGCGCCCACTTCCCTTCTAGTGTTTGAATTTTGCAAAAATAAAACTGCGCTCTTTGCTCTTTATGGTTGTTAAAAATGAAAAAGCAAGGTATATTTCTAAAGTGACGCCATCAAAATTTTTCCCTTTTCGTGTTTTTAGGGTTATTTGGGGTACAGGGTTAAGCTTTTTTCTCTGTTTTGTCATTCATGTTGTTTTTACAATGAAAAGTTAGTTAGTTAGTTAGTTAGTTAGTTAGTTAGTTAGTTAGTTAGTTAGTTAGTTAGTTAGTTAGTTAGATGGAGTTTTACGGCCCAGTTTCCAACGTATTGGTTCAAGTCGAGCCGGCCACGGTCTTTTTTCCAGTTGTGGCTCACTGGCTTGTTTTCCCTACTCCATTGCTTATGCGGAGCATCACGCACAACGGCAGTAGGTTCCATTTTTAGAGTCTTTAGTATGACTCGACCTGGGAATCGAACCCGGGCCTTCCGCGTGAGAGGCGGATGCTCTACCCCTAGACCAAACACGCGGTTTTTGCAATGAAAAGAAATTTTGTAATAGGTTTGTTTAAGAAGTAACCTCACACAAGGACAAATTTCATGTTACATGCCCTTTCACTTTTCATTTCAAAGATGGCTGATGTTCATCATTTCAAATACACTTGTATATTATCTCTTGAGAAGACAGATATAGCATACCTCTCTTACTAGCTAATTTTTAGAGACTTTCCTAAGGTTGAACCCAGTTTTAAGTTAGGCACAGTGATAAGGAATTAGCGTTAATATCTTGAATGGGGAGATGATGAAGGTAGTGAACGAGCTGGCGGAGTATTTTAAGGTGCTTTTTTAAGGTTTTATACTAAAATTAAAGTAGTGTTGCCACGAACTTTATTTTGGTATTCTGAAATTACCATGCATAGAATATTGAATGTACGTAAATCATCTACACGTTTCTTACCATCAGAGTAAATTTCTCGTACATTGAAAGCTGTATACCAGACATCACTAGCGCATGTGTACTCATTTCTTGCCACACATTCCGGAGGATGTCCCGTTGCCGAGAACGTAGGCTGAAAATTACAATTGTATTTTTCTTAATTTTATAAAACCTTGGAACAACTGAGGAGTAAATCTCTGATTAATGCATTGAATAGGTCCATTTTCATGTAAAGTACCTAAGTGATGATTACTGATTCCAAGGTCATTCGTGAATATTATCGTCTGTGGATAATGAATCCCCACATCTGATAAATACGTAGAGGTTAAGTAGTGCAAACATTGCCAGACATAATGTGTCAGAACGTTTCAGTAGGTGTTACTGGTCCATTCACTATTAATTTAGGTAACCACCAGTAGCGTAAATCTTTACTCGAATGTGGGGGAGGGGGACATGGCTACTTTTGTCAAAAATTTACTGTGTAAAAATCTCAAGTCAATGGGTGTATTTCCAAAATGTGGGGGGACGTGTCCCCTGTCCCCCCAGGGTTGACGCTCATGGAAACCACTATTGAACGACTGAATGCGGTCGTTGGGCGATTTTATCCACCGAATAACGAAAAGATCATATTACGAACTGTCACATTGGCGGGCACCATTTACAAAGGGCACGATTCCATAGAGTTCCGAAAAGGCTTGCGGTCACAGGTGTAATCCTTCTGAATTCAATAATTATGATAATATCATAAATATCGAATTACACGAATGGATATGCACGTGTGAGTAGGATCTTAGACTTAATCACTGGCTTACCTCAGTTTTTAAGCATTCTATGAATTTTGAGGCATCTTCAGTCAAACAAAAGTCGTAAAGCTTACAGATTCCACACTCGTTGACAAGAATCTTCTTCGTGGACAATTCTGGGTGAGAGAGCTGAGAATCATATTAAACCCCAAGACATCTCACTTTTCTGAGAGTATTTGCCTTGACAGCAGCACAGTATATTTGGAATCAGTGACATTCTGTTGGAATTCTTTTTGGAATGATTCCTTTTTAAAAGAAAGATTAACGACACATGGGGAATAAGAATAGGAAATGTCATAGATCTATATGTATCTTACCCCATAAGTCATGGCAAATTTCATTCCATTACAGACTTGAAGGGAAATGTTAACTTTGAAACAAACTTGTCCATATCTTCTTGTCCTGATCCTGTTCCATAGGTTGTTATGGAAAGGTGTTCAGCTAATGATTCGCAGGTCACATAGTCTTGTAGAAGGAACAAATGCGCTGTAAAATTGTATAGGAAATAATTATCAAACTAGATATGGGCGGTATGTGATCACACATGACCATATACAATCGTTTACTTTCTAAAGTCTTAGAGACTTTTAAAGCCTAAGGACCATCCTTTTCATTTACATTTTAAACTTTAATGTTTTTGACACCTGAGGCATGAAATAACTTACAAAGGAGAAATCATTGACAAAGGTACACCTTACAAGATCGTAAATACATGAATGATTTCCTAAACCTGCATTTAAAGTCAGGAAGCTGAATTCAGGATTTCTAATTGATTATCTGAGTGACCACATGTCCTAGACAAACTTTCCATCTATCGCTTCTCGGCCTTATGGCTAAGATCATGTCTAGTAGCTATTGTTTCCAGCCAGTCTAGAATAGAGTCACGCATGACAGACTCATGATGTAGAAGTCTGTAGGTCAATAGGTTGGCCGTGTTCAGTGTAATTTGTATCTAGGGGAGGTAGCTCCTTTGGAGAACAGAATTCCTTCAGAGTAACGTTTGGTTTTCGCCCTTCGACTCGAAGTCTAAGAGTCGAGGAACTTTGGAAACAGTACCTTCCAATCAGACGAGAAAATAAAAAATCATGAAAGGGCTAAACTATGTTTTCAAACTCTGAATAGATGACTATTCTACTGGGGTAGATCAGATTACTCATCTTCTAAGCTAAGGTAATTTAATCTCCCGGTGAAAACTCTATTCACTCAATTTACACAAAAAGTACTTGAAATGAGACACCTATGTAAACTTTCTGTTATGAGGCTGTGTACACATGTAAAATCCAGAGGGTGTTCACTGCATTTTATGTAAAGAAGGTAGTGTCAATTGATTGCCATCCTTCATCTTCGATGTGATATATGTCAAAGCATGCTTTCTGGGGTGTCCATCCCTAAGCACTTGATGCAATGGAGACGGGGAAGCAAGCGAACTGTTCGTTTCTGAGAGATTATTTCTTCATAACGGCATCCCCTCTCTCTTTTTGCTTTCATTTGTTTTTACATATGGCATGTATCTGTCAAAATTGAAAAGGTTTTTTTTAAGAAAAAATGTATTGATCACTTACGCTCGTCAAAGCACATTCCTTTAACTTTGAAAATATGTGGGTTTTCCGGTAGCTTTAAAAGACGTTTTACTAGTTTGCCCCATGAAAAATGCTCAAAGTGCATGATGCCTGTAGACAAGAAAGGAAATAAAACTCCTCTTACCTATGACAGCCATTGATTGGCATCCACAAACAGTAAAAGAAATGTCTCCTTTCATATGGACAATAAACCTACACACACCTTTAAGTAATTGTAATGCAGTATTAAGGCAATGAGATACATGCGTCTGTTTGTTGTGATATGATTTGATATGATACGATACGATACGATATATTAAAACTTTAAAAGCATTGAATAATTTGACATGAGTGTAACCTTTCCAACGGCTAATTGATGCACAACCCTTTGTCCCGTCGTTTGTTGTTACGTTACCGACCCATCTTTCACAAATAACACCATCAGATAGTCGACTTATCAAACATATCCTTTTCCTGAGAAACACTTTAGAAGTTGGTAAGTTATATGAAACCGCAGCATAATAATCTGAAATCAGAAAGAAGAGTTTTGAGCTTTTCGGCATAATGAACTGCTAGATTGAAAGTTTAAAACTCTTTTTGTGTCATACCATACACCCTATTATTACGAAAATATTTTACAATTTATTGTTTTAGTCTCAGTCTCAGTCCATCATTGGCACACCAAACCCTGTTCAAACTATGCTCAGGTCACATTTACTTTATCTTCCCGTAGCTTAGAAGAAAAGATATATAAAAAAATCAACCCCTCTCAAATAGTTTGGCTTATTAGGGTTATTAGGCTACCGGTTAAACCACTGACTTTTGATAAAGTTATTTACATTTTAAAGTTTCAAACTCAATTCCGTAGCTCCATACCTTCTTTTGCAATGTTGCGTGAGTAAGAAGGATTTTGATTTGGTACTTCTGGAAGTCTCCTAATGAAGAAATAAGGAAAACTAGAATTACATACATTTTTGACAAACTTAACCTTGCCTGCATAGACCGATAATTATAATGTTTCTTTGTACCTGAATTTAAATTCAGTGCAAGGAAAACGTAATGTTAATGTACTATATTATGTTTTGCTTTATTTGCAACTTCTAGTGACTGCTTGTGGATGATGGAATGATTCAGATGTTATTCCTGCTCCACCTACCAGCCAGTGTGATTTGAGTATCCTTGTCCATCGCTTTCGATCTTGAAGGTGGTGATGTATTTTCATTATTCAAAATTCTGAAAAAAAAAACCGTTGTTCGATGCCACTTTTCTTAGTTATGAAATTTACATTTAGAAGATAAACGAGGTTTATACGTCTCCTCTCGCAGGTGGTATTCTGAAGTCCGCTTTTTATTTTTAGATGCCATTCTTTCCCTTAAGGTATGGTTCGCTATTTTTTCACAAGGTCTGAATACTTCATATTCTACATTCATTTTAAATTTTGGGGTAAATTGTGTAAAGATAAATTGAGTCTTGATACACATTTAATTGCTTTAACAGTTTTATCAATGTTCACGCAAATTCCATCTCACCGTGAAATAACTGACAGGTAAGATTCTGTAAAAAGGTCAAGAAATGAGGGAAAGAAAACAAAGACAGGTATATAACATTTTTATAACAAAATGACTATTGGCAAGAATTCAATTGACATATTGAAACCAGACAAATTTGAAAAATGTGGATTAATTGGAAAGTCACACTTACCTTGGTAACGCTTCAGGCAAAGCCAACCACCAACAACCAGGAAAGGAAGAATGACAATTAACACCACAAATAATAAAATCATTACTAAAGCCGCATAATTGGAAGAATTCGCTGTAAAGAGGGAAAGTAATTCTGTAATTCATGACATCTGTCAGAAACGGCGTCAAAATCAATTAAGTAATAATAGATGATTGTCGCAAGGAGTTCGGAAGCTTAAAAAAGATAAAAAACAACCTAAATCTACTAGAGAGTAATTGTCACAAATTATCATGTACATACCTGAATTCTGAAAGAGAAAAGTAAAACAAATGCTGACGGTTGATCGACAATTTGAATGTATAGGCCTATATTACCATCAAGAAAAAACATTGATACTTTCACTTTCCTCATTATATAAGTTTGCTGAATGCTGATGGTAACAAAAACTCACTTGTAGAAAGATATGTAATATTCATTGACAGTTGTGTGTTTTAGAATGATAAACAGGTTTAACGAAATGCTTGCTTCATGGGCATTTTTCGCAATCATGGCTGTAGCCTTTGTGGCAATAAAAAGTAAGTAAAAATTCAGTTTATGGTGTATTGCCTAAGAACAAAATACCTTATTGTAATTTTTGTGCCTTTTTTTGCAGCGGATACCCCTAACCCTAATACAACTGCGTTGGCATATGGGACTAATGTTCGATTTGACTGTAATATATCACAGAATGAAGAAGAAGTAGTATGGGGAAGAACAACATCAAAGGGGTACCAACTACTGTATGCAGGTTTGAATCTTATTAGAGCTACGGATGCAAACAACATCAAACTCTCGCATGTAAATTATTCACTCTTCTTGAATTCCGTTACAATTGAAGACGAAGGCATATATGTCTGCTATCAAGCTCCAAGGACTCTGGCGAGCTATAGATTTAAAGTCGAGGGTGAGTGAGAGGACATCTTTAAATTTTTTGGTGTTTTCCTAGTTAAGAAAACTAACATAGATCGTTATTTACAATGTCGAAATACTTGTTCGCCATTGTAAATAACGACCTATGTATATATTTTTACCACAAACTAGTTCATTCAAAATGAAGGAGATACTCCAGTTCGACAGTATAATCACCACAGTCATAATCAAATGGTATAATAGTCGGCATTAACATGTTGTAGCCCACATTCACCAAGCGAGTGCACTAAATCTGTGAGTAACGGGCAGCAAACATTAGCCAAGCATCCATACAAGTGGTTTATTCCCAGCTGGTTCTAAAATATTAGTATATTCTTTCTAAAGTATCCGATCAGCATTATTGCAATATACACGTGTAAACGTACAAATTTTTGAAACTATGAACGGTACATTTTGCAATTTTTTAAAAAACAAAAAAGTCTTGATTTTAAGTACTTAGAAATAAAACATTGCAAAAGTAAGTTCTTAAATTATATAATACTGATAATAATATAACAATTAAAAAAAAACTTATATGAAAGACATGTAGGCCTGTTTATATTAGCGCATGCTATATTTGTTACTCATTTTTAATCTTAAATTGTATACATACTGTGCTTAAATCAATTGAGCAGCATCAACGACCAAACCTTAGAGCATGTTTTTTGGTCCTTGCAAATTTTTCGTTCAAAAAACTGTTTCCTATGCCATGAAGTATCAGTAATATTGAAAGCACTGGAAACGGTTTTATTATTTGTCACCATAAGAAAGAGGTGGACTTGAACATATATAAGGTATTCACGAGAAGTATATAGACAGTAACAAACAAGGGGTGGCGCCAGAAAGGCTGGGGCTTCAAACCACCAGCCTACTCGTCCGGGACAATTGGGAGGTCGTCGGATAGCCTAACTATTACACTTTGTATTTTTCCAGTATCGTTGCAATGAAGAGATATGTTAAGATTATCTTGTACATTGTTTATACTATAGGAGCATTTATTTTTACATCCCGCCTATCTGGGAAGTTATCTCCTTCCCCTTTCGGGGAAGCCTTGCAGGCACCCCACTTTTAGGTAATCAACATTTTCGGCATTCTCGTAAAGTTTATGACAGTTCTTAATTGTATACTTCTATTAAATCAAAAATACTAAATTAAAACCACTTATTAAGCTGCATATGCTCGCAGATCTCTATATGGCTATGGCACTTTTCAGTGGTGCAAGTGTCATAGTTTAACAAAGGTCTTTATAAAAAGAACGAATATGGTGGACTGTCTCCCGAAAATATTTCAGCTTATATTGTTAGGACACAATATACATTTTCTATTATCAAATAATATTATATGAAAACTAAAATTCAAAAAGCTGGGAAAAAGTCAATTTCATTCCAAATTACAGTTAAAAAATGTTGATTTTGCTTAATTTGATGACAAAGGTTTAGCGCAGGTCGTTCAGACAGACAGATGATGAACGCCGTGAGTACAAAGCGCAGTTGTAATTTACAGGTGTATTCAAGACCAGTCCTCCAATAGAGGGTCAAAGCTTACACTGTTTAAAACAGAGCTTCCCAATTAGGCGAAATTTTTTTCCCAGTAACTACCAAAACCTTTTTGTAAATGTAAATTCATATTTAACATTGCCAAACATCGATGTAAGGTTGTTTATCTTATTTACATCAATGGGATAAAGGCAAAATATTTAATGTCGAATTCTAATGCTCGGAACTGACTTTGAGCCTATTTTGAATAGTGTTTTTAGTTTGATTCATAGTATACGGGCCGCAAATTTGAAAGCTGGGCGTCTCATTTTGTGACCGCGGTACAAAGTTTTAGAGGCCCTGTTACTTAAGATGTCACACAAACTTTTCTTTAGTTTTCGAAAGTTGATATTCTTTACCCTAGTATTTAAGAAAATGTGTAAACAAGCATTGACTCACGACTAAGAAAATAAAGTTTAAACGTTGATGCTGTTGAAGCAGCAGGTCATCGTTACTGACGATTTGGCACTCTGAGATTTGCAACTGCCGAAACAATCGGCTGAAAGTTAACATTTACGTTGCAGAATACATGTTCATCAAGGCGGTATGTGAAACAACGATCAATTTGCTAACGATTAACCATCCATCAAAGGGTTCCATTTAAGACATATTTAAGACATTTTTTCATGGTATTTACATGTCTTGCACATGGACCGCCAATTCTTCGAAATGCACTAAAGAAGATAACAAAAGTCACCCGGTAAAGGTGTAAATATCAGACAACTCTCTAGCAGAACTAGATTCAAAAGAACAAAATGGGGTATACTTCTTTATTTGCAAACTATTAAATCAGTTACACTTGGAACACGAGGTTTTTAAAATATTGCTTTGTTCTAAATATGAAGAAATTTAGAGAGTTATGAGATTGAAAACAATGAGAGGGGCAGGGGATACAGGACCCTTGAAGCAAAATTTACTTTCTGAAAACGTGAGTGTCAATATAAGCATATCCAAAAAGTAGGGGACATATATGGTGTAGGATGTATCCCGGTACGATTTCTGTCTAGCCATGAATAGAATATAGCATGGGTGTAATTTGTTAAACATACATTGTAAGAATTTTTTAATTTTCCTGCCACTTCGTAAACACGATTGAAAATCTTTTCCAATTAAAAACGTCATGCTTAGGAATTGAACGTCATCTGTCACATGACGTTAAGGTAGTCGTCACGTGTGTTTACCATTTAAAATAACTACAAAGAAGACGACTACCGGTATTTAGGAAATGGTTTACTTACCATATACTGTTTTAAGGCTAGAATAATATCTGCTGGTACTTGCCGGTAACTTCAGAGAATATCCATCCATGCTGCGTCTAGTAATACCTTTATCAACTATCTTCTTGACGTTTACAGTTAATTCTGAAATTCGCATTCAGCACGAGGGGCATAGCTTATCAGAAAGGTACTTTGCCGTCAAAGGAGAAGAGCTCCAGTTGCACTGTGCTGTTTTTAGAACCAGGGAAACTCCGGTAATTGAGTGGAAAGTCGGGAACTGGACTAAAAAGTCAGGAGAAATGATAAATTCGTCAAATACATTTATTGAAGGGACTTTTGACTTTAGGAAGACTTTGACCTACGTTGTCAAACATGACACCGAAATAATTTGTTCAAGTTCCTCTGCGAACAACCAAAGCGTCTTACTAAAAGTTTTTACCGCACCCTTTCAGAATTCAGGTATGTACATGATAATTTGTGACAATTACTCTCTAGTAGATTTAGGTTGTTTTTTATCTTTTTTAAGCTTCCAAACTCCTTGCGACAATCATCTATTATTACTTAATTGATTTTGACGCCGTTTCTGACAGATGTCATGAATTACAGAATTACTTTCCCTCTTTACAGCGAATTCTTCCAATTATGCGGCTTTAGTAATGATTTTATTATTTGTGGTGTTAATTGTCATTCTTCCTTTCCTGGTTGTTGGTGGTTGGCTTTGCCTGAAGCGTTACCAAGGTAAGTGTGACTTTCCAATTAATCCACATTTTTCAAATTTGTCTGGTTTCAATATGTCAATTGAATTCTTGCCAATAGTCATTTTGTTATAAAAATGTTATATACCTGTCTTTGTTTTCTTTCCCTCATTTCTTGACCTTTTTACAGAATCTTACCTGTCAGTTATTTCACGGTGAGATGGAATTTGCGTGAACATTGATAAAACTGTTAAAGCAATTAAATGTGTATCAAGACTCAATTTATCTTTACACAATTTACCCCAAAATTTAAAATGAATGTAGAATATGAAGTATTCAGACCTTGTGAAAAAATAGCGAACCATACCTTAAGGGAAAGAATGGCATCTAAAAATAAAAAGCGGACTTCAGAATACCACCTGCGAGAGGAGACGTATAAACCTCGTTTATCTTCTAAATGTAAATTTCATAACTAAGAAAAGTGGCATCGAACAACGGTTTTTTTTTCAGAATTTTGAATAATGAAAATACATCACCACCTTCAAGATCGAAAGCGATGGACAAGGATACTCAAATCACACTGGCTGGTAGGTGGAGCAGGAATAACATCTGAATCATTCCATCATCCACAAGCAGTCACTAGAAGTTGCAAATAAAGCAAAACATAATATAGTACATTAACATTACGTTTTCCTTGCACGCAGAGTACATAGCGGTTTTCGTTATTATCATACATACATAGAAATTTGATTCACATTTACTCTTAAAACAATTATTTGCAAATTTTGATAGGTTTTGCACAGTATATTGTTTGAAAAGCTTTATACAGTGAAATTCAGAGGAAATACTTCACTAACAATACAGACAAAGAACAATTTAGGTAGCAAATTTTCTCCGTTTAATCCTGTACGCATGAAATTTAAATGCGTGTTGAGACCTAGGCTACGTTACCTACAAAAATTGTTTTTTGTATTGTTTTCTAAAAAATGGTAAAGATTTTTATAGCTGATTAATATCATCTTATGAACCAGACATGTTTACCCTCAAAAGTAAATATAAGTCTGATTAAACACAATATTTTTTATCGTTTAAAAAAGTTTTCATAAATTCTCTTTCATGAAGGTAAGGAGAGCCAAAGCAAGTTGTCAAGGTAATAAGCTGACAGTTTGATATGATCAATGTATCACCTGAGGACTCTGTCTCTAAGCATTTGTTTCCTAAAGATTATTTTAGATTGTCCACTTCAACTTTCATTTTCAAATGTAAAACATTTGGCTCAAGTTAGCTTTTAATTGTTAATGTAATACTTACAATTACAGAACAGACAGAACTTACAATTACTTAAATCTGTTTTGTAAATAGTACATTTTCCGTAACGGCAACTGACTGAAGAATAAGTTTTGCATTTAGCAGTTGTTTGAAAGGTTAAGATGGTCATGTTCTGTTACCTTTTCTCGTTTAATTACATAGTGCATCGATCAAAACTTAAATTTCGGTGATACTCTAATCTTGTTTTGTCCATGTAAGTTCACTTACAAGTAAGAAAATAACTTTACACAGGAGTGATACATTCATTATCTGTGACCATCACTGTATTGCCCCCATGTTTGCACTGCTTCTTTGTGCGTTACATGTTAATGAAATTTAAATTCAGGTGCAAGGAAACATTATAATTATCGGTCTATGCAGGCAAGGTTAAGTTTGTCAAAAATATATGTAATTCTAGTTTTCCTTATTTCCTTCATTAGGAGACTTCCAGAAGTACCAAATCAAAATCCTTCTTACTCACGCAACATTGCAAAAGAAGGTATGGAGCTATGAAATTGAGTTTGAAACTTTAAAATGTAAATAACTTTATCAAAAGTCAGTGGTTTAACCGGTAGCCTAATAACCCTAATAAGCCAAACTATTTGAGAGGGGTTGATTTTTTTATATGTCTTTTCTTCTAAGCTAACGGGAAGATAAAGTAAATGTGACCTGAGCATAGTTTTAACAGGGTTTGGTGTGCCAATGATGGACTGAGACTGAGGCTAAAACAATAACTTGTAAAATATTTTCGTAATAATAGGGTGTATGGTATGACACAAAAAGAGTTTTAAACTTTCAATCTAGCAGTTCATTATGCCGAAAAGCTCAAAACTCTTCTTTCTGATTTCAGATTATTATGCTGCAGTTTCATATAACTTACCAACTTCTAAAGTGTTTCTCAGGAAAAGGATATGTTTGATAAGTCGACTATCTGATGGTGTTATTTGTGAAAGATGGGTCGGTAACGTAAAAACAAATGACGGGACAAAGAGTTGTGCATTAATTAGTCGTTGGAAAGGTTACACTCATGTCAAATTATTCAATGCTTTTAAAGTTTTAATATATCGTATCGTATCGCATCATATCAAATCATATCACAACAAACAGACGCATGTATCTCATTGCCTTAATACTGCATTACAATTCAGGCGCGGATCCAGAAATTTTGAGGGGGGGGGGGCCCGAGGTGGAAAACCTAATGTGCACCGAAGGTGCACCACGAGCGCGAAGCGCGAGTCCCTACGCGTGGGGTCCAGGGGCCCGCGTTAGGGCCCCTGGCGGGGTCCAGGGGCGGAGCCCCGGTGGGGGTCAAGGGGGCGAAGCCCCCGGAAGCTCTCGCAATATTGCATTTTAAGAGCACAGAAATCGGCTCCAGTTCTTATGTCAGTGAGATTTTATACCTTTTCATGTTGCATGGAATTTGATGTGTATGGCTCAGTATAAGTTACTACATGTACCTGCAGAAGTTACGGAAAATCTAAGTTAACTTAAAACTTACACGCCAACATTATGAGCCCGTGTCGGTAATTTGAAATGATTTTTGCCATAATGAGTGTTTTATTTTCGTTATACGGTATTCGGGTATAGGACGTCAGATGAAAATTGCGCGCGAAGCGCGCCGAAAATTTGAATTTACATTTAAAACCATTGCTATGACTAACGGTGTCAATTCCCTTTATGTGTGTCTGTCAATTAGAAGGTGGGTTCGATACTAAGTTTTCAGTTCTTATAAGAAGAGGAGAGTGAAAAAATGAATATCAGTTGTTTTACATCCTTACAATGCTGACTCTGAAATGACGTTTATGCACACGAATAATTGGCTTATGGTAGAACCCCACCGATGAGTAATGCGAATATGTTTGGAACCTTATTGATAGTAAAAGGAGCAATTCAAGGCTAACAGTGCGCAGATCAAGCAAAACTCATGATATTGAGAAAACTTTGCAAAAATCGTGAAAGATTTCAAATGATTTTTGGTAAAAGTGATAAAATAAATCCATCACTCAATAAAAACCTACCTCTCTCCGTGGGCGTAAACAATTGCGCGCGAAGCGCGCCGAAAATTTTCGGTATAGATGCTCCCCGGAGCTCTGAATTAATTGTACACTGAAAAGGGGAACCAGCAGGACTCTCACAACCTTACATCCATATGGGAGGAGAGATGATATATCACCTTCTTTATGGACTTCTGAAGTGTATACCCTTCAGAAATCTATGACCGATATGGTGCCGGCGGGAGTTGGTGATTGGGGGAACCGCAGATAACTGCTAAACCGTGCCCTTTTAGGCACTGGGATTTTGTATACGGTATATGCAAGAGTGGGAGAGCCTTTTCTTATTAGTACATGAGAGTGCAATCCCAGGAAGGGGTTTACCCTCCCCTTTGAGAAATTTTTGTTAATTTTAGGGGGCCTATATGCAAAATGGTGGAATCTTTGGGTCATTCTAAAGTGATTGTATGTTAAGAAAATGTCCACAATTTAGTGAATTCTAACTTTTGTTCGGGTGAAAAAGGGGAGTAAGAGACGGTTAACATACTGTCTTCAAACCTCCTTAAGTCCCAGGAAAAATCATGGGCGTGGATCCATCTCCAAAAGTGTGTGTGTGTGGGGGGGGGGGACTTTTTCAAATTTGTGAATCGCCGTCCTGGTGGCGTGGAAGAAGCAGTTGGTGGTAGCCAGAATTTGCGTCACGGGGAGGCAATAAGTTTTGTGATCTTCGGCATGGGGGAGGGGTCTAAGGGAAACTTTTCTAGAACTGAATGCCCTCAGATGCGATTTGGTGCAACAAAAGTGTACGATTTTTAGGTTATTTTTCTTCTAAAAATTTCGTTTTCCTAGGCATAATTGGAGTCTATTCCATCATTTTTGAAAAAGTGAGGGGGACTTTTTGACGATGTCCCCCCTTCCAAAAAAGTGAGGGGACCCGTCCCCCCGTCCCCCATGATCCACGCCCATGGGAAAATTGTACAGGCAATTATACCTGCGTGGAGTCCACAGAAACATTCTTGGACTATAATAAAATTTTTCCTTTACATTTTAAAAGGATATCCAAGGTCGACAGAGAACAGTATAAAGCCTCCCGGGAGCTCTAAATTAGTTACAGTATACAAAAGAGGGACCAACGGGATTCTCACTACCCGACATCCATATGGGAGGAGATATGATATATCACCTTTTTTTCAGGTATAGCAAGAGGGATGGTGGACAGGCAAAATTCGTTTCAGAAAAGATTTTCGTCATTCATGAACGTCGCGGTAAGATGTTTGGAAAATAAGCAACGGCAATTACGTACTTTCAATCTTTCAAATCATGTGCTAGACTAGATTAGTCAAAGATCCCATAATGATGAGAGCCCTACGGAGAAGGAGTTGTACTTTTTGGAAAAATGTTGCATTGGAATAATTTCTTGCGTCATAGCTTTGTCAATGGTACATAAAATCGGGTGTAAACCCTGTCGTATGCGCGCGAAGCGCGCCGAAATTTTGCATAAAATATTAGTCCATGACAAAACCTGCATTTCAGAACCTGCATCGGACACTGTCACTTTCCCACCAACCTATGCTTTTCAGAAACGAATCTTCTGACTGAGAATTCTTAAAAAGCACTTTTGCTCCTTTGTTCCCCCGTGAGTAGTTACCGAAAGCTATTGATAATAAGGACAGCTCTGAAACATAGCTTGACGCTAGCGGAGCGTGCGAAAATTTGGAATTTGTCAAGCATTTCCAAAACTTATGATAGTCTGAGAACACTTTGTGAAAGAAAATGGTTAGAACAAATAAACCAGTCATCAAAAATACATCTCACCCTACACCCTCCACAGAAATCTGTAGCTTAAACGACTTTGGGGACCATTTTAGAAATTTTCAAGAATCGATGGGGGAGGGCGGGGGACACACGTCACCCAATGCCCACTGTGCCGACGCCACTGTCTGTAGCTTAAAAACCTTTTAAGTTCATTTTAAAACTTTTCAGACAGTTTCGTAATCAAATAGGGTATGCACGCCGCTACTTTGCATGCAACAGCTGGTGCCACTGTGCACAATAGCACGTCACCTGACAGCTTGTCTTCTCTATTCATTCTGCAAGGTCTGTATGGCGAAAACTTTGCCTCTCAATCCCTCTAGATTACAAAAAATTTCACTCTTTAACACAAAATTGTTACTAAATTTCAGTGCAGCTAGCCGAGCCCATACTACATATATCACGATGTTTACTTATTTAGATCTTAAGTCAAGGATCATTACTCAGCTTTTCACCTGTTTTCGAACATTGTAGCGCTCCTTTCGTCGCCAACCACTTTGAAAGATATATAAAGAGATAATCCAGCGATAGCTCCACCCAACCCCTACAGAAATATATACTTTGAATACGTTCTTAGACACTTTTATTCATTTTTTGCTCTTAATTTTTCTTTCTCGTTTTCTTTTTTTTTTTTTCTTTTTCTTCTTTTTTTCTCCTTTTCATTTTTTTGTCGTGGCGTTTGGGGGGGGGGGGGGGGCCCGGGGCCCCCCAGGCCCCCCCCCTGGATCCGCGCCTGTTACAATTACTTAAAGGTGTGTGTAGGTTTATTGTCCATATGAAAGGAGACATTTCTTTTACTGTTTGTGGATGCCAATCAATGGCTGTCATAGGTAAGAGGAGTTTTATTTCCTTTCTTGTCTACAGGCATCATGCACTTTGAGCATTTTTCATGGGGCAAACTAGTAAAACGTCTTTTAAAGCTACCAGTCTTGGTTGGGTACAGACAAGCAACCGATGTAAGCTGGGTGGTTGTTTCTTGGCCAGAACAGGGGGGTGAAAAAAGGTGGGGGTAGGGATGGGTTGTTCTTTAGGGTCTTCCAATCGCATTTCACTTTTTGCAGGAAGGGGGTAGTAGAGGGGCTGAAACGGGTTACAAAAGGAATGCGTTGGGGCTGTGCCGTTATATCATATCTTTTCTGGCTTAACACCGAGTCACGGGAGAGGTGGGAAGCTCGATTAATTTCTTTGGAAATAAGCTTGTAAGGGTACCCACACTCCAGTAGGGACTGAACCAAATGCCTAACGGCTTTCTCGTAATCGGCATGGTCCGAGCATATACGTTTAAATCTGAGCAGTTGACTGAAAATTATCGATCTTTTAATGTGGGATGGGTGGAAGCTGCTGTAATTGAGGTAGGTAGGCCTATCTGTGGGTTTCCTGTAAAGGGAGGTTTTGAGGCCATCATAAACAACCCCCCGGCTTTCCAGTCGCTTCTCACTTCAATGCCCACAATTACTCTCCTAGGGATCTCCGTTGCATTATCGTCAAAGACAAGTTCCCAAACACAGATAGCAGAAAGCTATACGAACAACAGTTAATTTTAAAGCTTAATTCCCATACAACAGGTCTCAACAAAGACTTGGCTTTCCTATCCCACTACTCTCTCAATAAGCTAGTCCCTTCTACTCTGTAAGTTCATTTATCATTTCTGACGAAGATCTCAGGGAGATCGAAACGTAAATACACTTATGTGCTACTAATACTTGTTGGATTTCAGTGTTATCTCTTGCTGTTATATATATATATATATATATATATATATATATATATATATATATATATATATATATAAAAGTATATATATATATATATATATATATATATATATATAAGGTCAAAGTACTGCGTAGCACTTATGTAGTAGGTAGGTAAAAATGAAGTAGTAAATAGTGCTAAAAGTTTGTGAAAAATTCCACGACGTTTCGGGTTTAAACCCTTCATCAGGTGGCAAAAATGCAACTGATCGTTGACACGGCCAAACGTACAATTTAAAAAAACACAATAAAATTGGGCACGGTGACCTCGGCTAGGAAAACAGACAGTGTTAAGTGGTTACCACAAGTCAAAAAAATGCAGGAATTGCTGCGTTATAACAGTTCAAGTCTAACGTTCAGACCATGTGGTGACAGGGTTCCAAGTTTCATGATTAGGCGGTTTTCGGCAGCTAGGCGGTCATGATCGGAACCTCGACACGAGATGGCCGCCGAAACCATCAAGTCACGGATCGAGCATGTTGACGGGGGATTGAAGTGGGTGGCTACCGGGAACCCTGGGAGGTTCTGTTTGATTGATCTCAGGTGCTCGGTGACTCGGTCAGCAAGACGACGTTTTGTTTCTCCCACGTACAGTATATTACAGCGTTTACATACGAGAACGTAAACAACATTGGCTGAAGTACAGGTAAAATGCTGATGAACGTTAAACCGGTTGTTGTTGGGACCTACAATGGAAAGGTTTTTGTCATAACTGACCACCGGGCAAGTATTGCATCTCCCACGGTTGCAAGGAAAAGTTCCTGGGGTGTCAGGCACTCTTGCTTGAGGTTGAGAGGCACGGACCAAGTGCTTAGATATGTTCTTTTCAATTCTGAATGCCGTGATGGGGGGATCAGGGAAATGGTCACGGGTGGATGGGTCATGACGGAGGGTCTCTACATTCCTGTAAATGGCACGTACAATGGGGGTTACAGATGGGTGAAAGGATAGGACCAACGGGATACGTCTGGTGGGTGTATGGTCAGTTTTGGGGGCAAGGGCAGAGGCTCTATCAATTCCTTGTATGCGTTTCAGGGCATTAGAGAGCACTCTTTGTGGATACTGGCGTTGTTCAAAGAAAGAAATAATCTGCTTGGAAACTTTAGCGAAATCCTGGTCGTCGGAACAAATCCGTCTGGCCCGTAAAAGTTGTGAGAAAGGAATCGAATTGGTACAAGATCTGGGGTGGTTGGAAGGGTACATGAGGTAGTTGTGAGAGTCAGTGGGCTTAAAGTGGAGATTGGACTTGATTTGACGTCGGAGATGGATAGTTCCGTGTCTAAAAACACTACTGAGGAGTTGGAAATACAGTGAGTGAATTTCAAAAACGGGCAGAACGTTTCAGCAAAGTTAATGAACTTTTCCAAATCGTTTCGAGGACCCACTGCGACCCCAACAATATCGTCAATGTACCTTTTATAAAGTATGGGCTTGATCCCGGTGTATCGTGAGAACAACTGCTCCTCAAAGTGGCCCATGGTGAGGCAGGCCACAGAAGGTCCCAGTTTAGTGCCCATAGCTACTCCTTTAATTTGGCGGAAAAAACGACCATTGAACTGAAAGCAATTTTGTGTGAGGACTAGTTCAGTCAAGCAAAGAAAGGTGGTGGTAGGGATGCTAGGGTCCTGGCGTTGATCAAGGTAATGGCGTATGGCTGCTAAAGCAGCGTGATGGGGGACTGAAGTATAGAGGCTGCTGACATCCATGGTGAATAAAGTACGTTCACTGGGATTCTCAGGAAACTCAAAATTTTGAATTAACCTAAGGAAGTGAGGAGTATCCTGGATAAACGAAGGTAGGGTTGAAACTAACGGGGAAAGTACAGAATCTACGTACTGTGAAATCAGAACCGTGGGGCAGCTGTGGGAAGACACAATGGGACGACCAGGATTATTGGCCTTGTGAATTTTGGGCAGTAGATAGAAATTGGAGATTTGTGGGCAAGGGTGCAGAAGGGCTTTAGCCGATTCAGGAAGATGTTTTTGACTTACAAGGGTAGCTAAGGTTTTCTTGACCAAGGTTTGGATTTCAGAAGTGGGGTCCATCGGCAGTTCGGTGTATGCTGTTTGGTCTGAGAGTTGTTTCTCAGCTTCAGAAACATAAAGATCTCGACGCCAAACAACAGTGGCACCGCCCTTGTCAGCAGGCTTAATAATCAAATTCTTGTTCTTCTTGAGGGACAGAAGGGCCTTCTGCTCGTCCAAAGAAATGTTACGAAAGGGAGTTACTTTGGGAGGAAGGAGACGTTCTAAATCGGCATTAATGGACTCAATTACACTGTCCAGGACCTTGCTTTTACCAGGTTTAGGGGTCCATGGAGATCGCTTAGACTGAAATGAACGGAAAACGTCCTCCGATGAAGTGTTGTCGGTTTCATCGGAATCTCCAAAATGTAAGCGAAGGCGGAGCTCCTGCAGAACGAGGACACGTCTCTGCGGATAGAAAACTCATCTGGAAGGGGGTTCAGGGGGACAAAATTCAAACCTTTTGAAAGGACTGAACGTTCAGGGGAGGATAATTTCATGTCAGAGGGGATGGTGACGACTAATCTAGTGTTAGGAGTATATATATATATATATATATATATATATATATATATATATATATATATATATATATATATATATATACATAAACAAGAATAGGAGTTAACGGCAGGTTTAAAAGTTCTAAAATGCATCTCACCGCGGCGCTTTCGTCTTTTTACTCAGACTGCAGCTGTCTCCTTTTTATCGTTTAACTCTTTTATATGATTCTTAAAAGTTGATACTTTGAACTGATAAGGATCTTACAAGTTCCCCGAAGAAAAATGTTACTACCAGTAACTGTATTCTGATTTCTATAAATTGGGATTTAGGCGAAATATGGTATGAAAAAACTCGACTCATGGGAGAACTCGACCCTCAGGCGAAAAAAACCGTTTCGCCTTAACGTTTTACACACTGTTTTATATGGTAATGCGTAACTCTATACGCAAGTCCGATTCACCACATAATGTTTATGCAATTTCTTCACTGCACACCAACTTACGTACATGTATCCGTTAACACTAACGACTTAGGCGGCATTGAAGTAACGTGTATGTATATCTCAAAACGAAAAGGGGAAATATAATCTTATGTCTTTTATTGTTTTTATTTTCGCCTTTTGTATTGGCGATATTGAAGCCTTCGACTGCAGGTTGACAAAAACAAAGGATACGGTAGCACAACAAATATCTTATGAGTCCCCATTTTCTGGTCACAACTTTGCGTATGCCTATATTCATGGTGTCAATGTACAAACAGCAATTGTCTTTTACATTGGTCAATATTTGATAGATTGGTGATAGAAATTCCGACTTTTTTAACGCTTGTTACATCTGATTGGCTAATAGGTAATTTACATGTCCCTAGACCTTAAGAAGGGATGATTCTTCAATAGAAATCCAATATTTTCAACTTTCACCAATAGAAACCTCAAGTTTTCAGTTTTTTTCTTCAACAGGAACTCCCAAATTTTGCGTTCGCCACCTTTTTGACAATCTGTCGCCTTTGTCGGGACTTCCCCCGTCCAGTCGGAGACCTTGCCCCATATCGGGCACACCCTGGTGAAACTCTTGTAATGAAGTGGCGAGAAGAAATGACTGGACGGGGTGGAATTTTTAATGGCCTAAAACGACGCCTTCCGGATGTAAGAGGTTCTTTATTGGAGCATCGGACTGGTAGGAACAAGGCGGAAACCTCCTAGAACTTCTCAGTACTATAGGCATTAGAATAAGCAATTGACCGCATTTTTCAATTGACATTTGATGAGGAATAAGAAAAGTCACAAAAGTAAAATCACTCAGTTTATTTATAACTCAGTGGGACTCGGAATTAACATGTTGTCAATTTGTGGTGTACCGAGGGTTATGAGTAGAGAGGATGACCTACTTTTTTGTATTGCACTTAAATTCCACAGCCTTCACTTCAGCCGCCAGTTTTAAAGACCATTGGTATAATCTAGAGCATACATTACCACCAGTTGGTACAATTTATGAACACATTATCAAAATCTAATGTAGTGCAGGGCTAACATGCCTTTCACTGCCAAATAATAGAGCAACTGCAGTGGAAAAGATGCAAGATGTGACCACGAAATCCATAGCAGAACTTCTTTAATTTGGAACATAAAGAGAGTGAATAAGTTGTAACACCACCACCACCTCCCCATGTACAAGCCGAACTGAGTATTACATAATGTATCAAATGTCTGTATTACCAGCTGCTATGAAAAGCAACGATACCTTCAGAACTTTTATTTCTACCCTTACGGGTAAAAGGGGGAGGGGGGATTCCGATTAAAAACCTACAAACGTAGGTCCATTAATGAGTCCCCTATAAACTCAGGCGAAGGGCCGATAGGCGAAAACCAAACTTTTACTCCCCAAGGAATTCTGCTCCCCGAAAGAGGTACGTCTCCAAAGGTCAATTTTTAATCTGGACATGACCAATCTTTTGACCTTCAGACCTCTATTTCATGGGTCCATCATGCGTAGCTCCGTTCTATAGACTTTCTGAAAGGAACATATACTATACATGTGAACGACGGGACGAGTATTCTGACTTTGAAATCAATAGAGGTAACAGCAGAGAGGCTTACCAGATACATCTACGTTAAGTATGATGGAAAGATTATTTTCCAACTCTGAACATGATAATTTCTATTATATGCACTACATAGACATTACCTACTACATTTTTAGGATACCAAAGTTGTATACTGTTCTTCAGTGCTTTATAATATCCACACACTGGATAAGCAAAGGTTATCCATCCAAAAGTTTGAAATGTGTACCGTATCAGCCATGTCAAATAATGAAGGGATGTTCCAGTAAAATTTTAAATATGAATGATAACTTGAGTTAATTCATCTTCATATCAGAATAGATCATCAGTTTCGGGTTGTAAAAATCAGCCTTTTAATACCTGTGTCATTAGTTTGCTATTTATTTCGTAACGATTATTCACACGTTAATCCGTGAAATGTCAAAGCATGCTACATAACATGCAATAGAGCTGTTTCGGATCAAATGGGACAACTGCAGTGGCGGATCCAGGGGGGGGGTCGCCGGCGTCCGGACCCCCCCTCAAATTTTCCAATGTGCCCTTTTTCAAAAAATGTTTTTTTCACACTAGCAAAAAAAAAAAAAAAAAAAAAAAGTTTCACAGGTAATGACTGTGTTGTCCAATTCCGAGGAGCTTTTGGTTACCCCCATCCAGTATCGATCAATCCACTCATAAAAGTCTAGCCATGTTTTGCAGAAACTTTCGGCAATATATTTGACTACGGTGGCCTATACTGGCCGCCCCGAAGCCCGAACAGTGCAATCGTTTTACAGAGAATGTGACTACGGTATGTCTGCGTGACAATCAGGCATTCTAATCACTTTTCGCATGGAACCACGTGTGGCGTGCTTGGGCATTCAGAGTAATACAAAACATGCAGATATTACGTCATACTCACTAGCGATATGCAACATATTACTATTGGGTTTTAATATTGATTCCAAAAGGTCACTGCTAGTCTTTTGTTCTTACAAAATAATGATCTGTTCACACTCCATAAACGCTACATCTACGAAACCTTCCCTCCACCCTCTAGTATCCATCCGCTCGTGAACAAGAGAGAGTAGGAAGGCTAAATACGTTTCGCTATGATATTTATGGTCTGGAATTACTCTCTTCTTTTATAGTGTTGCCCTAGTGATGGGAATAAAAAGCCAGTCTTACTGGTAAAGTCCACAGCCAAGAGTTGACCAGAAGTCACAATAGACAAATCGGTGTTTGTTTCATTTTAAAATTACTATATAAAATCACCACCAGGTCAAATAACGCAATGTCAGTCGGTTCAATTTTTTGACATCTTTGGACCGATGACCGGTCTGCTGTCGCAAATGAAAAGCAAACATTCGACTTCAGTCATCTGTTCTGACAGAGTGTTTTTGACAGTCGCGCCGCAACTATATAGGGAACACAGCATACAGTATTTTAACCTCTTCCCCCAGTCGAGATAGCGGTAGCGCCAGGTGGGGGAAGGGTTCATGCCCCCGTCGGGGAAGGCTGGCTCCCTATCGGAGAAGTTTGACAGTTTCGTAGGGGAGTCTTAGTCGAAGGTACACAGTCCCTGACGACAACTAATCGACGGTTTACCTGTTTTTTGCTCTCAAGAGGATAATTTCTGTAATAAGAACCCAAAATTTTCGGCGCGCTACGCGCGCTGTAGAGTCACTCTATTTTTTCAATAGTTCCATTCCACATAGCAGGATAGCACAAGTCCTGTCCACCTTAGCAAGTAACATATGGCAGAATACATAGTTTATGTAAAGGTCGTATCTTTCATCCCATATCGCAAAGCCTAGTTGGTCTTTTCTTGTGTGTGTCATGCGGTACAGTCAGTTGATGAGCGACTTACGGAGCAAAGTTTGGCTATTTCATCGTGTAGTCCAGGTGGTTTCGATACAATGTCTGTTACACCCGATACGGTCTACAAACCCTACAGTTCTTTTTTCGTTTCGTCATATGTTTTATGTGTACGCCTATCAAAAAATTTCGCCCGCTTCGCGCGCTTTTCAATTTCACGATCCAGATTCAAAGAACACTAACAGTGCGCAACTCGGATCATGAAGTATTAAGTGATATAATGCAAAACATGCCTGCAATTGCATGGGATAAAGAGGCTCCCACATTTGCCCTTCTCATCATACCCTCGAAATAGGGAATGTCGGAACTTGGGGTAGCTGACATGGCCCGGCCCCCTGTTGGAAAAATTCTGCCCCCACCCATGGTCAGTTTACTTATGTTGGCTTTCTTAAGGGTAATTTCTGGGATAAAACCCAAAATTTTCGGTACGCTTTGTCCACTCTTCCTCAGTTGTACTTATAGCTAAATATAGTGCAAAAGCTTTCCACCTTTTCAAGTTAATAAGTAGAATACATGGATTTATGTAAATGTCGGGAATTGAATCTCATTTCGCTAAACCTGGTTAACGTTCACTTGCGTCTGTCGTACGGTACGACTAGTGACTCGAGGAGGGAAGCACAATAATGTTATGCCCGATAGGGCCCAACTGTCCGCTCAATTGTTCTATATAAGCTTTAAATTAGTACAAATTCTTATAAGTATAGGCTTACCCAAAAAATTTTCGCGCGCTTCGCGCGCTTTGCATTTTCACCGTTTAGATTCCAGTTTTTGCATGTCTCTTGGTTTGTCCTTTCTTTGTCAATATGCGGTAAGTTGTGTAATCGCTGACGTTTATGGGAAACAAAATTTAAAAAAAAATGAATGTGCCCTTTTTATGTTGGACCCCCCCCTCAGAAAAGACCCTAGATCCGCCCCTGCAACTCTACCTATTAAGTGCTGTTCAAAATTGTACTACAATTAGACTTACCCTAACTGGGTTCAAAGGTCATAGTTTGTAAACATTTGACCTCCTTTGGCTTAATAACTCACGTGATGAATGTTATCTGCACAGCCACTGACATAGCACGTTTTAGCCAATACTTTGAGTGGTCTGTAGGTTGTTACTGTGAGGTTACTCGCTGTTAAAAATATAGCCATACCCCCCCCCCCCCACCCACCCACCCATCCTTAATATCTGACTAAATCAAGTACTATCTTAATGATTATAGCAACCACTTACAAGTAAAAAATTAAAGTTTGAACACGAGACAATAAACATATGGATCCGCCAAATAATGGAGAAATCTTAGCGGTTTCTTCCACCCAACCGACTGTTGATATGACGCAAAATGACATTTTTGTAAGAAACAATGAGGATTTTACACATTTTAATCACTTTTTCCTTTCTTAAACGTGTTTTCCTTTATTCATAAATGGCGTCGCCAGGATTTGGTGATTGGGGGCAAACAGATTAAGTCGTAATGCCACCTCAGTCCCCCTCCCCCAAAGTCTGCGTAAGTTGTACCTTTTTTGTGCCTCCCTGCGATTGCATATTGCATTGTGGAATCCTTTTTGTCACTACATAAAGTTGCTGTCCTGGGGGAGGGTCTAACTGTAGGGGTGTCCCCTCCCCTATGAGAAATTTTTGTTAATTTAAGACTGCCTAGATGCAAAATGGTGCTATCTTTGGGATATTTTTGGAACTGATCATGCATGGCTGGAAAATATCCTTATTTAGGGAATTCTAAATTTTGGTTGGGTAAAAGAGGAGAGTATGTTGTTTAAAAGAAGATTATGTTGTCGACAAACCTTTTGAGGCTCTCCTTTTGACTACTTAAATACCTTCTATTCGGGGAAAATTTTTACTACAAAATACGTGCTTGGAGTCCAAGAAAAATTCTTGGACTGTTTAGAAAATTTGCCTTTGCTTCATTGTTCATTACAAAAGGGTATCTTAGGCTGGCAGACACCGGTATAGTGCCTCCTGGAAGCGCTGGATTAATTATGTAAAATGGTGCAGTGATATGATAATTACTACCTTACATCCAAATGATACTATAAAGGATGATCCCAAGCACTTTACAACTATCGAATTTTTACTAAGTTTGAACGAAAATCCAGACGAACAGCTTCCAGCAATAGGTAATGGGAGGGCGAGGATAGGTGCAGGAAGGTGATATTAGACCTCCGTGATAGGTAAAGCACAAGGGTTTAAGGACTGAAAAGCGCGTTTCAGAATCAATGTTTTTCCGTCGTAAGTATATTGAAAATCACCACCTATACCGGAAAATGTTTGCGCGCAAAGCGCTTGGTAAAAACTTTTGAAAAATGAATAACTGCAATAACTGCAAATACGTACTTTCAACCTTCCACATCATGCTACAAATTAGACTGAAAGATCCCACAGGCCCTTACAGAGGTTGGAGATGTACTTCTCTTTTTCGGAAACGTGTTGTTCTTAGAACAGTTGCATGTATTATAAACTTAATAATGGTCATAAGACGGAGAGAAAACCGTGATGAAGGCCGAAATTTTTCATTAAATAAGATAACCATGACAAAAGTTGCATTCATGCTTTTCATTGAGAAACTTTCAATTGCTCAACAAGCGTATTCGCCAATCACAAAGCCAGTCTTTTACCTGAGAATCCGTAAACAGCTTTCAACAGCTTTCAACAGCTTCTGTTGTTATGCTTCTGCGGGAGTTGTTACCGGAAATTATTGATAATAAGGACAATATTGACGTAAGGTTTAAAGAGCGAGGAGCGCGCGAAAATTTTGATAGTTTGTGAAGGATTTTCGATATTTCTGATAACCCCTACAGAAATCTATAGCTTAAACGCCTTTTGGGATCATTTTAAAATTTTCAAAAAAAAAAAAAAAAATCTGAAATCGAATGGGGGCATGCGCCCTCCATGTCCTCCCACCCCCCCCCCCCGTGCCTGCCCCACTGTCAGTCATTTAAATAGTTATCTAATTCCTCATGCTAAAATGAGCCAGTTAAGTGTGGTCACTTTTCTTTGTACGACGTTTATTTCAAAAGTTTTGCCGGTTTTTAAATAGTCGTTGGAAATCCAAGATTACGGTCAAGATGGCGCCAAATAATCCCCTTGGGGCACGAAATAGTTTTGTGATCATCAAAATTCTTTAACTAGACACTTTGATAATTAAAGAAGTGTAAGTTACAAAATTACGTTCTTGGGGTGCATCGTAACCCCACTTTCCGACTAGGCAAAATGAATATGTCGCTGAAAGAAGAAGAGAGAAAGAAGCAAGAGTAGGAAAGTAAGCAAAGAGTGAACAAGGCCAATTCAAAAGGTAATAAACTTATTCGGGATACTGATATATCCATATGATTCATCAAAAATGGGAGCCAGAATTTAGAGTTTATCTTACGGTGTGCAGATCTATTTGTGCGATTAATTGAGAAGCAATTAAGGTAGGATTGACAACTGATTGTATGGTCAAAGTGCAGTTCAGTTAATCACCGATGAAATAATTAGACGCATCTGATGATCATAACACTAATTAGATACGATGTTCTGCTGCTTATGACAAGTTTTGATTGTACACTCACATGTTAAAATATTCTGTGAAGAAGGAAGTTTACTCTGCAAGCTTGCGAAAGTTGAAAATGAAAACATTAACTAACATGTCGTTTGAAATCAAAAACAAAGGAACTTTCACAAACGATTCAAGGCTATGTTTCATTTGTGCCTCGATACATGTGTTTCATTTTGCGGGTATGGACAACATTGTTTGTCGTAAAGTAATATTATACTTTGTTTTAAAGGATAATTGCTCAATAGACAGATAAGGCTTGATAAAGCCTAACGTTATGAATTTAACAGACTTTAGATTGTTTTTGGTCTCGGTGACTAAAACCAATCCTTATGAAGAGTGTCCACAAGCCGGACCACGCCTGCATCTAAGCCGGACCACGCCTGCATCTAAATCCCGTACGTCACTTGCCAATTTCTCATGCTCGACATCTTTTCCTACAAGTCTGATGTACTGGAATTTTGCTCGGGTGTTTTTATCAGCTTCCTCCTCCTATACCTTCACGCATTTACAATTGACGACCCAACGACATGAAAGTGAAGATATTAGCCTAAGTTTCAAAACGACAAGCCTCAGAAACATGAGAGAAAACTAGATAGATTCTCCAGTCACGTATCAAAAATAAAATGACGAGAAACAAGCTCAAACCAGGGAATTGCCGGATGGCTAATAATCGAAGAGTTTCACTGGTAATAATGATATTTAATGATATAAGAAGATATTTATGATATCATTAAACGTACGAAGCAAATAATATAAACTTGGCCGTTTCTTTGATCTGATACTCAAGCGTTTGAAGGTTCTTCGGTATGTGGCATATTTCCCAGGTTTTAATTTGCAGGGACAACTTTAGTGCCTCATAAAACAAAGAAAAATATTGTTAAATGTAAGTCCTGCCTGTTTTGGCATTGTCATTCCCTTTGACATTTGAGGATACAAAGAGACTGGGGGATTTAGGGGCATACCAGAAAGGTGTTCAATTAATTCCGTGCTAAAATATTTGCTGAAATAATGACCGGCTGCAGCCAACTGATCATAATACAATATGCCTCTAGAAAAGTATAATCTTTTAACTTCCCAGACTTGCCAGTATTTTCCAAATAAAGAGCGGCCAAGTATTTACGCAATAAATTTGTCGTATTTGACAGGCAAGCTGTATATCCCTTCTCCACTATTATCTGTCATCGGTACGTATGAGGAATATTTCCTGTTCTTTTCCTCCACTTGTGTTGGTAAATCTCCCTGTCAATGGATAGAAACAAACAGTAATAAAAAGTGAATAAGAGCAACGTTGTGATTAGAATTTCAGTAGTAGAAGACAATGTTGCCGTCAATTTGCTTTCAGTTAGAAAATTGCAAAAAACTTCATCATATGTCTTATTTGCTACTTTATATTGGCATGAGACACGTAAATTAGCATGTTCTCACACACAACACTGTGCATTAGTCCAGAACCCACGTCCTGTCTTCATTACGTTCTTCAGAACTGGGTCATCGATCATAGCCCCCCCCCCCCAAAATGAGATGTCGTAGGAAAATGGCGTATTAAAGGTATCGTCTGCTTGCACTTTGTAGGGGTCTTACATGGAAGAGAAAAACATATCAGTATATGTCGTTCATACCCCATACCAAAGCTCCATTCCTTACTCAAGGTATGCCTTTTTGAAGATTTGTTTTGTCAAAATATCCCTCCCGGTCAAAATATGTGATGCCAAGTGGGCTAATTGTTAAGATTCCTTTGTCATTCCTTACAATTGAACATCTTTTGAACACCTTCTTTGTCCTTGAAATTTGATGCTTTTGTAGTGTTTGCATATTGTGCCATGTGGAATTACATTGAACCGTTCCATGCGTATGACATAGGAAACAATTTTTTTAAACACACCATATAGTAATATCAACATCAAGAAGTGCAAAATGAACGTCTGATTAATTTGCCCAGATGACACCACGGATTCCCATCATGCATTGCAGATCTGAAAAATAGTATTCCCTCAAAATTACTATCTTCCAAATGCACCATGCTATTTAGATGGGATTTCCATGGATAATAGAGAAAATTTAACCCTTTACCATAAGTTATTTTACTAAATTAAAAGAGAATATTTTCAGGAATTTATATATTAAAACGTCAAAATGGTTACCAGATTGTGCTTTTGAGTTAACAGCAATGGCATTGACAAGTGTTCAAATTTCACATAATGCAAGTTCTTAATATTTTATTTACCACAGGTGTTGAGACAAGTTCCTTCAAAACGTTCAACAAATCTCTTAAGGCTTTGGGACGGTCATTTTGATTGGGTGTCACACACTTTTTGATTCGTTCGTACCTGAAACCCAATTGAAAATGGTTTTCCATTATATAATGAAGCACTGCTGTGGTTTGTCAGCAATGTGACATGTAGATATGATCAATGGCAAATAAAAATCACATGAAGTAGTTTTGTAGAGGAAGTCGGGCGTTACAATCTTTGTGGATTGATTACTATTTGGTGTAGGAACTTACAAAGTTGGATCTTGATATTATATGATACACGGTCTGTTTAGAAAATACAATGTCACATGTGGGTTATATCGAACACATACACATGTAACAGTTCTGATTAAGGAAACTTAAGGAATTTGAGTGAGTGCGGTTTCATCGGTAATGTAGTACATTAATTAAAAAAAAAAAACTTAATGATTTTGTTTCAAAATGATGTAGCTTCTAAGAGCATTTTAAGATGTCTCTCTGATAATAAGTATTGATCATTTAATTTAACTAGATTGCTGTTCAATTTCTCTATTTTTGTTTCCCTAGGGTGGTGAGATGAGTTTCAAACTTTCCAAAATTTATTGTCTCAAATTTTCTTCTGTGCTAAGTTCTTTCCCTTTGAAAGTGGCTAGCTTTTGAAGTAGTTTGAATTCTTAATTGAAATCGTTCTTACACAATATATGATTGTAAAGAATATATTTCACACTTTTCCTGAGTAAGGTTGCCGTCACGAAAAATCCATTTGTTGTCTAAGGATGTTAAAGAAATGTAAAAGGTTAAGCATTGTGTCTCAGTGTATGAAATATCGTTGCATGTCATCCTTTCTGAGGCGCCAATACCTTGTAAGATCAGGAATGGTCATGAATCTTACTGTTAATGTTAAGGTTAAACAGTGTAAGAAGACTACTTGAACTATGCATAAATGAGTACAGATATTTACAATTATGTCTTGTAATAGGGAAATAAATAAAATGGTGGATATACACTGATGGGATTTTGCTCAAAGAAAATAGTTATGCGTGGTCTATCTGGCAATGGAACTTTAACGACAAAAGAAATTGGTCGTGCTTACTTTCCTAACATAATACCACAAAGTGAAGGGCAGCAATTGATCCACATTTACCACAGTTGGTGCATTAGACTATAGAACCCTGACAAGAAAATGCATCAGATATTTAATGCAATAGTTAACTGGTATTATTTACATGGTAAATCAGACAAAAGAGGTAATTTAAGGGTGACGCTTTACTTGCACATTAAGATGTATCCAAATATTGGAGACCGAAAGTGACAAATAATTGGGAACACGTTTTTCAGACTACCAAATTATCAGTATAATGGAAACTTTGTATTCAAGGGCACAATTCCCAGACAGCAGTACCAAAAGGAATCAAAACTACTGCTATCCTCGGAAACCTTGATTGCAGCCATATCAAAATATTCCTAACATGCAGCTTTTGTACTTTCCTTAAAGATGACTTGTCTACGTTTTCTCATTTTCGACAGGAGGCGTACAGCTACTCATCGGGCATGTGCGCCCATATAGAAACTAGTGTCTCTGTATTCGCCGGTTTTTGTGGTATATACACTTTACCGGTACGTTAGCAACTAGAACTTCCAGTTTCCTATCTCAAAGTTCGTGCATTTACCACTCGCATTAGACCGCAGTTACGAATGCAGTATCTCGCACAACAGAAACGCTAACCATGCAGTTACCCATTCAATCATCATGATTATTTCAAGTCCAAGAAAAACTGAACTATGTATTTAACAATTTTCAATATTTAATGATTTTTTCGTTGTGTCATAGTATCCCTCCAAAACTGTCACCTGGGTCTGATCGCCCGTCCTCCATAACAACTTTTCGAAGTTAAATTCTCTGAAATGTGGTTTATTACTAAAAAACATAAAAAGATATGTGCGAAAAGAACATGAGAAAGAAGTGTTTTTCTGTAATGTTATGGTCATCTAGTAATCATTCGATTATCTTGCTCTTAAAATTTCTATAAGCACTAAGCTGGATTAAAAAGTTAACGCAAAGAGATTTGTCGTCTGCTACATCTGGAGTAGAACTCTGGCAGTTTTACCCTTTGTCATAGCATTGCCATTCGCCTGAAAAAATTTTTCCCTCTAGTGTCGCTTGGTGTCACAGATGAGACCACATCAGCTTGATTTTATGTAAAATTGTGAACACAGATTTATGTCCGGTTATTCTAGGAAACGTGAGGAAACTTTACGGGCTTTTAAAATCACTAGCTCCTTTTAAGGAATAAATACTAGGGCTGGGGGTTGTAGAATATGCCCACGGTATTTCCCGCCTGTCGTAAGAGGCTTGTGTTTTGTGTTTTTCGCTTTTCAAACAATTCGAACGATAATAGGACAATTTTCGATTAGTTTAGTGCTTTGGTGTGGCCACTCTGTTGAAATTGTATGGTAACTATTTCTATGCTAAAATCGTTGTAGTCTCGGATTCGGAACCATTGCTTGGTGTGACGGGGGCTTTATACGTCATGTAGTCAGCCACCAATGCTCCCACCCTCCCCCCCCCCCAACAATCTTTTGTCATAGACCAAAGAGAAACTTCTACATGTTTCCCCTTTAGAAGTGGAAAAATCCGATTTGACAGGATTTTAAGCTACACATTTCAGATACCATCAGGAAAAATCCAGTTCCGGCATGCTCTAAAAATTATGATGTAGTGCATTCCGTATGCTATGTGTGACAGTTCCGTACTACTCGATCCAACATTTGTGCTATTCACTCGTGCGCTCCAGTATTTAACCAGAAAAACCAATCAATTAGTGAGAGCTTGCCGAGAGGAAATTTTTTTCTTGCTGAGGTTTAATCACTTAAAATTATCCTTCTGGAAATACCACGTTTTACGGCTTTTGTACAGTTTGACCTCTGGTTTACTCAAATGACCTTTGGCCTTCTCCAAAAACAGTAGTGTTCTTGTTACCAACATGGGTTGTCCACATGCTACTTACTAGATTCCGTACTGTTGTGTACCATATTTCACTGTTTGACCTCTTTTGACCTCCCTGACTTCCACCAAAAACAACTGAACTATTCACCTCAATGTAAGATAACCTACATGCCAACTATGAAATCCATTAAAATTATCCCTTAGGAGATATCGTGTTTAAAAGGTTTTAAATATACGACCTCTGACCTCCACCAAAAGCAAAGGGGCCTTGTAAGTAGTATGAGGCATCCACATGGTAAGTACCTCAATGTTACCCTTCTTGAAATATAATGTTTACAACAAGTTTACAAGGTTTTCGTAGTTTCACCAAGCATTTTACAGGTTTTCGGAGTTTCACCGTCGGCGACCTCAGATGGCTGTGGAACTCTAAAGAAAACAACGTTTTAGTAGTGTGTATTTCACCTTTATAATGGTTATCGTAAAAGCTCCGGTACGTAATGTACATACCTATATTCCAGCACTGCTTTGATGGTTCTGTTGTTTACATACCGTATGTATACAGATGATAACTAGTCAAAGATGCGTAGGTTTCAAAGTTTGAAAGTTCCGTATTTCGAAACCTGATTGTAACAATATGAAAGTTTCTTACTTTGAAACCTACTCGTAAAAATATTTATATTCCGAAACCTATGTGAAAAAATGAAAGTTTCATCATATGGAAACCTGTTTGTTAAAATATGAATATTTCGTATTCGTTTTGTATGTAAAGGGGCTCGCCAAGTTAATATCGATTATTTTGTGACAAGTTTGAAGGAAATCATTGAATGACAATGTTTCTAATTAGCCTCATTACCAGTGTTGTAACGAGTCATGACTCGAGTCACTTATTTTCAAAAGGGAAATGACTCGAGCAATTGTGCCATAATTTTCCCCATAGAAATAATACAATGACTCGAGTCACTGACTCGACCCGAGTCGCATTGAAAGTAGTAAATGACTCGACTCGACTGCATAATTGAGTGACTTGTTACAACACTGCTCATTACTCATTTATCACTTCATATATTCACCGAAAATGTGACAAATTGTAGTTTTGGCGGGCTTATGAGCCTGTAGGCGATGCTCGTCCAAGCCCTTGATAGACCAGCCTCTACTGAATATACAACATGTGTATACAACTGAAGCCTAGCTTGATCACAACAGTTGCTGGTAAGAGGGGTGGGAAGCCTGCCAGTCATGTTGGTATAAGCTTCACTCATTGGCTGTCTTTGAATAGGGGTTACATATGATTTATACCTAATGGTAAAAAGTATCTTGTCACGAATTTATACTAAATGGTTATAATCATTAATTACCGTATCATTCCCGTTTCAGTTGTGTGTCAGATGTGCAAAATCTCTTAGTTTGACCATTTACCATCAAGATTTGAGTAAAATTCAACACGGGTAACAAAAAATCATGAATTCCATGAACCAAGTCAATAAGCCCCTTTAAGCTACCTTTAGTGCAGAGGGAAGGTGAGTCTCCCCAAACACCAGGCTATCGCTGCCAAAAATCAAAACCCATTACAACATTCTGTTCGTTTTTCGTTTCTGTAATCTACGTTTAAGCTGCTCACTACACTAATGGGATTATATTCATGCTACTTGATGTTTTCACTGCTTTTCTTTTCTCCTATGCATATTTCAAAATGTGCATTCTTAATGCGATAAACTGAAAATTTTCAGTTTAAATTAGCAAACAGTTACATGCAAGGTCAGGAACGCTTCTCGGCTGCCTAGTTTGGATGTATCTGTATACTCTCGTTATAAAGGTGGGGGAATGATTGCAGAAACAATGTCAACATAAAGAAAATTCAGTATCCGGAAGAAGGCACCATATTTGACATATCCCTCCCCTGTTTGATTAGGGTATGACGAAAGTGATTTCGTAGTGCCATGGTAACTTCCAACTGTATTGTTCAAGCATCCGAAAAAATTGGGGCTAGGATATTGTTAAGGGACACATGTGTCACCGAGACATGACATGGTTTCTCGTTATGGCGGTTAGAATGACTTCACTGTAATGTTAAGTAAGCTTCAAAAGCCTTTCCTATTGGATGTAAATATAACTAAACGAAAAATAATTTTGACCATAACGATTGGTATATGGTAACAAAAAAAGTGGAAAAATTTGAATTGCAACAGGAAACCAGTTTAGATGTGCCATCGGTTTTTCAATCAAGCTTTATTCCCTCGCACTCTTTCGTTCATGACAACATGAGTAATGAGTCAACTTATAAACAAGAAAAATAATAATCCTTATATTGAGAGCCCAAGTGAAAGCATTTTAGTGTTACTTTTTGAGTATTTTTGATGCGAGGGCTAAATTCTTCACTATTATTCTCCTTAAGGTTGCGAAAGCGAGTTTTCATGCCGTTAAGTTCTATGAAGGCAGCAAATAAGTACGTGTTTTTCAAAAATATTAAGCGCGCTATGTAACGGATTATAAATAGACACTTTAAACCTTGAAAATTCCTTTAATTAGCTTTTGTTTGAAATGGTCAATATCAAAATAGCACCTGGAAGGAATATAAATATCCGAAAAAGATTATTTTAGCAAGATTAGCAAAAGCTGACAGTCAACCTTGTCAGCTTGTGGAGTAAATTCATCTTTCCCTTTCTCTCAAAAGTTTGATAAGGGTTGGATTTTCAAAAAGAACATTTCAGTTTAATGTAATTTATTTCTACAATCATCAAATAGTATCTCAAGAGTGTCAAACAGATGTACAGGATATATTCAACGTCTTTTGGAAATGGAGACAAGCAACTAGAAACTTAAAGGTGAGTGATTAGTAGAAGAGCCAGAAGTAAGTAGCTATGGAACTATATACAGAACTACAATGATAACTTATAGGCATGCATTATTTAACATTGTACTGTCGGTTTATAGCATGGCGTCACCCTATAGTGGCAACTCCCAGATATACGTCAGGGTCCCGTCATTCACATAATCACACAAGGGTTATGACTGAGTAATACGAAACCCATATAGTAGTGCAGAGTGTAAGGTTTCTACCAAAGAATGCAGTAGCCAAGCTATATATTAAGCAGAAGACAATCGATCATTTCCCCATTGTCCCCAACGATAAGCGCCCGGTTTGCTTCGAAGTTATATGGCAAGGCAACCTCTAATTTTATACTTAGCGCCTGTTTATATCTCTGCTTATTAAATCTAGTACTGAGGTTAATATTTTAACTAGTGAGTTGTTATGTTCTTGATATGTACACATACGTTGGGCCCCGTTTTGCACACAGACGTTGGTTGTTTAGCTCATTTCGCATGCTTGCATGTTGTAACATGTAAAACCAGGGTTTTTCTTCGGTGTCTTGATGGTGCATTGTAATTATGCAAAACACCATGAACTATTTGCACTTTTAGTTAATGATTTAAAATCTGCAAGACAAAGAGTCAACGATTTGTTGGACAACTGGCTCAAATCCATCCAATCATTTGGTATTCGGCTAGCCTTACTGAGTTGCCCATGCTGACTTGTCCTTTTGGCATCCTTCCCAGATTGAGTAATATGATTCTTTCCTTCAATGTCTTGTTTGCACAACATAGCCTTTTTCCGATCAGGACTAGGGTTAGGGCTAACCCTTACCCCTAACCCTAACCCGTTTGGTTAATCATGAAGAAGGGAAACGGAATTTAATCATGGAGCCTACATATTAAGTGATTTTTCTTTTTAGTAGACTGAAAGTTCTTTCAGCCAGTGGGATCATTCTACGATTCCGTGGATAAGCGATTGCAAAACTACATTTGTACAACCTGAATACCTTGTTTCGACACGTGCGTGTGGCGAGAAAGCGTACCAAACAAAACTTTGCCTATCCTGACCTGCTCCCTCACAAACTGTCTGGGATACCGGAAACTCCTAAGCTGCCTGATGACATTTTAAGTTTTTTTTTACTTTTAGGAGGTCGAGATATGCAGTGTTTCATCCAGGCTAGTTGCTAAATTGAAACAGTTACAATTTCTCATCGTCTGTCCTTTCATCGGACGCTTGTAAGATTGTTCGATTACGAATGTTCCACGTGCTGGTGGGGAGCTTATATTCACCCTTCAGGATGTCTTTTTGGAAAGCATTAAGCTGGCAAATGTTTCTATCTTTTAAAGGTCTACTAAAGAATCAAAATAATGAACTGAATGCATTTTCATTTTCAATTAGTAATGGAAGTGATAAATAGTAAAGCTTTTTTTCCATCGTTTATGTAAATATAACTCAAGAACGTTTTACATGCTATAACACTAACATAATTAATTTTCTTCCAGATATAAAAATTGATGAAATACAAGATTAATGTTCTAAACAAAAACCATATGAAAAGCAATTACAAATGGCGTGGTACTTGTCTACACGTTTACGAGAAGTACTTTTTTGTGAACAAATGTAATCCTCCACTTTCAAAAAATTTTTTAATTTATTATAAAACTAAGAGAGATTCGGTTTACATTTTTGCAATCGGCAACTAAAGATATAATATTTACAATGAAGGATAAAAAAATTCATGGGATGATCACTTAACAAATTATACCCGAAAAGACATCCCTCTTAGAAAGGATAAATTGTCTCCTAAAAAGATATTGCCCAATATCTAGGAGAAGCGAAGAAGTAAAAGGATAATTCCAAAACAAATGTTCCAAAGTTTCCTCTTCGGTATTACAAAAGCTACAAAAAGGGTTATCAAGCTTGTTCATTGAGCACAGATTATTTGTGCTTAAAATTCTGTGAAGGAAACTGAACTGAAAATAAATTATTTTTGTTTCAGAAAGTGTTAATGAAGGGTTTTTAAAAATCACCTTTCAGTCTTCATTGGATAAATTAAACTGAGTATTCCATTTCCCCAAAAATGTTTGAGGTAAAACAATATCAGAAATAAGTTTTGAATAAGCTAATTGAGAGGTGATAGCTCTTTGAGTAACAGCATCAGTATCATTTCTAGCCTCAGAAATAAATTGGTCTTCCATTCGATAGGTATTGCTGAGATTAAACCAAGTAGATAGTAAAAGGAAACCTTGGAATACTGTATTTTTCACAAAACAATTTAAAAGTCAAAGGCTTATTATTGACAGAGAAAATGTCCTTAACGTGGACAACTCCTGCCTTAAATAGCTTTTCGTAAAACACGGTTCTATTATTTACTTTTATAATGCCATTATTTCAAAGAATTTGAATGTCAAAATGATCCTCAGGAGTATAAAAGTTCATAGGACCCCAGGCTTGACAAATGTTTGTAATAAAAGTATTACCAATATAATCCATGTCAGTACTTCTAAAATTGCAATCGAATAAAAATTGTCCCCCAAACTCATCCAAATAAAAATCAAAAAGGATTTTCCAAATTCCATTGTTTTCATCTCTATACCTGTTCATCTAAGTAATTTTCAAAGCAGATATAAAACTTTAACATGAGTAACTTTCAAAACCTCCGTTTTCCATAAAATTATACATAGTGTTTCTTTTTATTTTATCCGGTTTCCAGGACCAAATAAAGTCAAAAATACACGTTTGAACTTTGCTGATAAAACAGTCGGGTGGATCTGGCAAAACTTGTAAAAGAAAAACAAGCTGCGAAAGGGCAAAGGATTTAACAATAACATTTTTGCGATAAGTAGTCAAATCCCTAACGGACCACAGATTAAGGATACTTTTGAGACTAGACAATTTCTGAAAATAGTTCAATCTGAAGAGATCATTCCCATTATGATTAAAACTAATCCAAAGAAATTTAATAGGGCCCAAGAATGGTGTAATTCCAAAGTCAGAGAGATAAAAGGGTTGATCCGTCATAAATGGACCTAGAGGAAAGATGTGCGACTTGCTCATACTAACTTTAAGGCCAGATGCAGAGTGAAATTCATGTAAAATATTCAGCATTTCAAACATTGAATCACGGCTGCCCTCGGTGAAAAAAGCAGTATGATCTGCATACTGAAGAATCTTGATCTTCTTGTTAAAAACAGTTATACCCCTAAAATTATCATTTAATGAAATTTTTCTAGCAAGGAGATCACCACACAAAATAAACAAATAAGGACTTAACGAACATCCTTGTCGAATCCCTCTGTTAATTGGAAAAAATCCAGTAGAAAAACCGTTGTTACATGTAGCAGCAGTGCAACTATTATAACATGTTCTAATCCAAGATTTAAAACTATCACCAAAATTAAAATAATCCAAAGCTCTGTGAATAAAATCCCAATCTATAGAATCAAACGCTTTTTCAAAATCTAAGAAAAAAAAAATAAAACCTGGAATATCATTTGCACTGCTATATTCCACTAAATCTAAAACAAAACGAATGTTTCCTCCAATAAACCTTTTCCGAAGAAAACCCATCTGGTTATTATCGATAATATTTCCTAGCATATGTCTTAAACGAACGGCTATTGCTTTTGCTGCAATTTTATAATCGGTTTTTAAGAGAGATATTGGCCGGTAATTACTTAAATGTGATGGATCTTTATCCTGTTTCAAAGTAATAATACTTCCAGATTGCTCAACTGAAAATTTTTGGTTATCAAAAGCTTGATTCAGCGAACTAACGACAAAATTTTGAATTGAAGGCCAAAAAACTTATAAAAATCACTAGAAAATCAACCACTGCCAGCCGATTTGCCGTTTGTCATTGAAAATAAGGTGACCCTACATTCTTCAATTGTTAGGTAACCATCACACGAAGTAAAATCTAAATCAGAATGAAATCCTGGGAGGTTATCAAAAAACAGCGTCGAGCAATAGTGTCGGGAGGAGTATAGGGAGGTGTAAAAAGACCGAATTTTATCTAGAATTTGAGAAGCATCATTCACTAGTACACCGTTCTTATTCAATAATTCATAAATAGTAGACAAGCATCTATTACGTTTTTCAAAATTAAAAAATACTTTGAATTTGTTTCACCCTCCTCTACCCACCTAGCCCTAGATCTAACAATAATACCCTCTAACGTATTTATATAAATAGTAAAGCTTTAAGGTGTATGAAAGCACAAGCACCCTATAACGCCC
Organism: Holothuria leucospilota; assembly: GCA_029531755.1. Taxonomy (NCBI): domain Eukaryota; kingdom Metazoa; phylum Echinodermata; class Holothuroidea; order Aspidochirotida; family Holothuriidae; genus Holothuria; species Holothuria leucospilota. Next base: position 458,094 of record CM055964.1, read on the forward strand.
TGGTTTTATATTGACGCTACGTGTGTTTAGAAGTACAATCTTTATTTCCAGAGGAGTAACATGAATTAAGGTATTAATTGCATGGATGTGATATACATAAGTGCCCAACAAAAAGGCTCTCATTTGAAGCTTTGAAGCAACTCCCCTTGTGGAATATGAAGTTTGTGAAATTTTTGTTCCTCTCACGCAATCACATTCCGAAAACATGTGATTGTTGAGGAGAAATTAGTTAGAAAGTTAAAAGAAAAACAAAAGACTGCTCATTAATGTGAGGATGTGATGTCATATGTGCTTGCTTCAAGTTCACTTTGTGTTGAAAATGTGACAACTTTTTAACTGCTAATATCTTGGGAACCACACATCAGACTTCAATGCAAATTTCACCAGAATGCTTCGAATAAGTACCCCTCTAACATATCAAAACTTGATTTGAGCCTAGACCCTTCTTTTAACAGTTATGCAATTATATAACGTATACGCGCACGGAAACACTAGGCCTACGCTGTAAATTCGCAGCTTCGATCTCAAACGGAAGTAAACAACCTTTTCTGACTCTCCTTTGAATACTTGGCATAGGCCCATAAATAGGCCAACTTGCCAACCCGAGAAGCACATTAAAGTTAACGTAACGTAAAAACAGTTGAACATGGTTTCCATTCAATGTCTGCAACAGTTTTTCAAGGATAACTATTAAAAAACGTCTACAAATTTTTCAAATGTAAAAACAAATGCACGAACAATGTGGTTACTATTGCTGTAACCACATCTTCTAGTATATCAGGCATTCAGTGGTGTAATAAGCGGAAGCTCTGGTGTACCAGTCACTGCTGGGTCATGCCACAGCCGTTTCCGCCGGAAAGGGTGCATAAGGGGGGGGGGGGCTGACCAGGGAGCCGTTACTGAAAAGGGCTTCATTACCACCATATTTACTCAATAAAATACAAAGTAATTTTCATTATTGAGACCAAAATTAAGACGTACAAAATGGTATCTTGCAGAATCAATAGGAAAAATAGGGAACAGGTATTAAAGAGACAAGGATAATTCCTGAAAAACTCATCATTTGCCAAAGAACGCATCATGTTGCAACTAAGGCAAGTAAACAAAAGTTAAAAAGTGTGTAAGGGAAACCTCCCTTCACATCCCTTTCCTAAGGCAGCATCCCAATATTTATTCTAGCTTTCCAAGCAAAATCAAGCCTTGACTGTGCCAATAATTGTTTTTGTTAGACTGCAGAGACAAAAATAATTTTACCTCTGAAAGGAAATATTTTCTACCACAAAGCTGTAATCTTCAGAAGCATTAAATACTCTACACGTTACTTAATCTCGAAAGACTTGATCCTACTTCCGACTTAATTTTCCAGTTTAACAGGGGTGCTGTATAACTCTCTATCCATAACTCCTACCACTGGTAGGTAAGATGAATATTTTCTCGTGTTTTCCTCCTCAATCTGTACTGACGTGTCTTCCTGTTGGTGAATGAAAATAAATCCTTTCGGTAAATGGACATAATACAGCTTTAATCTTAGAGTTGAGAACAATCTGATGGTATTTGGTACTTATGGTAGTTTGCAGTGTAATACTGTGTTACTTTAAAGAGGATATATGGTCTAAACGTTTTGAAAATGATTCAGCTCCCATCTTCACGGTAAATTTCTGTGATAAGGGTTATAGTTTCACGATTTCCTTTTTATTTCAACTTCTGTTTTCCTAATTTTGTGCGATATACTTTTAAATTTGTCTGCCCTGTTTTCTTTTTCTTTTTTTGCTTCTCTTAAAAGATAGGGATATAGAAGGCCTATGTTAATGTTGTAGTGTGAGTCGACTATACCTGCCGACTCCACACGACGCTTTGAAAAAAAATGGGTCATAATCCAACGTCATCTACGGATATGACGTTTGAAAAGAAACCAGAGGCGCCAAATGTAGCTATTTGTGCTTCGAACATGTTACCTCAAACCTTTACGCTATCGGTTTACCTAAATTTTCTATATTTAAGTCAAAACATGGAATACGTTGCGAAGATGAGAGCATTACTTTCACCACTTCATCTCTTTAGTTTAGTGTCAAAAATCTTCTCACATGAGCCTTTGAAGCAAGTTGATGATAGCGGGCACTCTTTATCATTTTCATTCTTTTAGATTTGTCTCATTTTTAAAACAAATAAATGTACAAACATCAAGAAATTAGTAAATTTATTTTCAAGTAGTATTAATTTCCTATACTTACTGTAGACTCAGAATTAATTTCTGCATTTAAATCCATCAGTAATCCTTTTAAGTCTTTTGGGCGTTCATTCTCATTTGAAGTCATACATGCTGTAACTCGGTCGTACCTAAAATGAATTCATATCATTGTTGGCTTCATTTACATATCTTTACTGTCAAGAAACATTTGGTTAGAAATCTTTATTCTCATAGAATTTTATCATGAATGTGTGTAGTTAGCAATTAATCAGCCTCTTATCACAACTTTTGATTAACTGCGGAAAACTGATAGGAATGGAAAAATAAATCACATTGATATCCACTTTATTGAAACCTCGGTTTCTATCCCACCTGGCCAAGCACATTTGACCAGACTAGTATTCATCACAATTAAGTTAGATATAAACCAACTGTCAGTGCATTACAAAGCCAAAACCTCAACCGAAAGTTCAGCAGATATACAGTAAGATATTTTTTTCTTTAGAGCATCACGGTAATAAATATGTCATCCTGTCCAAAACGAAGCCCTCCTGGTCAGAAAGACGTAACTTTTTGTTCTTTGTCCAATTTGGTAGGAAGTCCTCCAAGCCTGTTTTGAAATTCTTTCTCCAATCCTTTGGAAACTTTGCCGAATTTTTATTCTGGATCCCTATCTAGATGATTGCAGTTTCCTCCCAATAGATGTACACATTTAATGTGTAAAAAAGCATGGACTATTCGGGGTACTGTATATTCCAAACTGGAGATTGAAATCTCTCCTCTTAATAAGTATAAAAAAATTGTTTCTCCTATCATTGGTTGCGAAAATGACACCTGTATATTTTGGATTCCCCTCTGTAACTTTTGTTAGTTGCTCAAAGTTTTTGAAGATGTTTTGGTACACTTTCTTGGAGACCTCATGTGCTGCACTTAAAGCCAAATCTTTAAACCCCGTTTTACACATCCAAAATCCTCTCGGTCCTGACGATTTCGGATAAAACTTGCCCTTTTACTGTAAAGTGCATGGTGATTACCCATTACCTGAATTTTGGTAAAGTTGTTTCATATACGACTTAAAATGTACAAAGACAAAGCACTTTGCAAAATAACAGGGTGATGCATCATTTCAGTGGTATGGAGTCCTACCGTTCAAAGAGGAAGATGTCGTTAGAGTGGCATTTTGATGGGTAAAAAATGTCAAGGTATTCAACAGCAAAAGTCGAATTCGCTATGAAAGTAGAAACTCCATGGAAATGAACTAAAATCAACACGTCGAGTGGACTTTACGGAAGTATATGCAATGAGTCAAAAGGGGCCACAGTTGGTTAGCTATAAAAAGGGTCTAAAAAGGCATACAGACCAGGTGAAAAATACTTTTGGTTCCTTTTGTCCGATAAAGTTGCACATGCTCTATGGATTCCGCAAAACGCTGTTTTAAAAAACACCCATCTTTCTGTAGACTTTAAGGAGTATGTAAGGTTATTTACCCTATCACCTCAGACCGTTGCAAATAAAAAAAAGTTCTGAAATACATTTTTGTTGAAGATTTTGTGTAAATTAATTGTGTCTCCGACCTTACTGCTTCACCTGAACTGTGCACCCATGACAGAAACAGGAAAAGTAACAGCTATTTTTGGTCTGCAAATTTGTTACGGGAGAAGTTTTAATGTTACACACTGTGGTGATACCCAAGAAGTCATAATAAAACCTCCACAGTGAGAGATTATCATTTGTCTCAATACTATCTATGAGATACATATTTGACCCTTTGTTTCTTTTCCTTTCTGGCATTCTTGGTATACTTCAGCTGGGGTTCATATGCGCTGTAAAATGTTAGGTGATTCTTTTTCTCTGACCCTAAGTTTGACTTGCACTGAACCGAGCATACCGAAACAATGATTGGGCTCTTACGAAAGAATAATTACGTTTCGTCTAAAAATATATACAAGTTTCCTCGTCCAAAGAACTTCGCAATGAAGAGTGCCGTAGCCGGGCGAGAGGTCGGTAAATCAGTTTAGTAATAAGGTTTGGCATTCACTTTATGAAGTGTCTGAATTACCCCTTGACTACAAGTTCTTACACGTTTGTTACTAAATAGACCGTGGAATGGCCATCCATATCGTTCAAAGGTTTTTTGATCAAAATTTTTCACTAAATCTTAGCCCAGTGAGGTGCCTTGTTAATCACGTTAGGTAAAATGAATGTTGTTTTTGGTGAAGAAATATAGCCATGCTTAAGTCAACGGACTGTTTGCTTGACCAATCCTATGAACTCTTTTTTAGGAAGCACTATTGTTTATAACTTATGGTCGCAGAAATAAAGACTGTTTAAACCGAAAAGTTAACAGTAACACTTTTTGTGGGGCATGTTAGTTAGTACATTACTCACGAAAGCGTCTAATTCGAGCAAAAACTCAAGAAGGATAGTCGTTATTTTGTGAACGCTGAGCTCAGGTTAAGTCTGGGTTTTAAAGATTAATGTAAAATGCAATAGTTTTTGAATTCAAAGCTGGAATCGGATCATATCGATCGGCTTTAAGCTTTGAAGGCACAACCAGTCAGTGTTTAATTTAATGCAGCAGAAGCAATGCAAATGAGGACATGGAGGAAAAACGTCACGCTTCGCCTCAAGTTTTAACCGAGCCTTGCGAGAGTGGTTTAAACCCAGTGCCGTTTCAGGTGTTTTAAAATGGACTTTAAATAGTTGATCAAAGCTGTGGTGAGGCTTCTAACCATTTTGAAGATATTAGTTCCCTATTTGGACTGACCTATTTCTATAGGTGATGAACTGCCGTTCGACGTCAGGGGCATCCCCCTTCCTTTTTGATAATATTGTTTCGGCAGGTGATGAGATCAAAATAGGGCTATCATTTAATACACTGTAATTGTCCACTTTTTATCATTGTAAGAAACATTCATAAATACTTTTTGAGAATACTGGCATGTGATTGGTCAGTTACCCATGTTCTAATCCAGTGTAGAGACATAGGGTGTATGGAGAGCAACTTTTTGATCAACATGATTGTAAACACAGCTCTAACACTACAGTAAACAGTTTGTATAGGCTAGGTAGGCCTGGGTCTTCAACTGTAATTTTTTTTTTCAGTAACTGTCCAAATTATAAATAATATATTTTGGTTGACAGCAATGTTTCACATCCAAACAAATAATCAGCTTCTAGGCTACAAACGATATTTCAGGCCTTTTCAGAGAATTTAAAGTGATTTCACGCTGAGTAAGGTGTTTTACAGGCCTAGGCCTAGGCTCTAACGTTAGCTTTAAAAGCGTGTCAAACTATCGTGCGTCCGCGTGATTTTGGTACATCGCCGATAAGAAGAAATTATACAGCATTTCTTACCCCAGTAATAGACCTTTATCTGGGATGGGTAATAATATAAATACAGTTGTAAAATGAGTGATGAGCACTCACTAACCTTAAAACTCATCTTTCATATTCCAGAAAGATAGCGTTGGCCCCACGTATTCTGTGCACTATGTTTCAAAGAAATAAAGCTCCAAAATCATCAAGGGGATTTTCAATCCAAGAATAGAATATATGCTATGGAAACGATGGCCGGGGGCTACTGTCTAATATGCCCAGGCCTAATGATCCAAAGTACTGCATCAACAAACCTTATCCAAATTGCGGTATCCTACATTCTTTTTGTAAGAAAAGCTCAACGTCAGTAAAGAAATCTGTCTGGTTTAAGTTCCACTCGTAACGAACAAGCTCTCTGCGATGACATTTCCAACCACTAACGTTAGGTCTAACGTTATCTTACAGCACAAGTAAAGCAACTAACGTGAGGCCCTAGCACATTATAACTGTTCTGGCTAGGCACGCTGGTTTTACTTTGATCCGAAACAGTATCAATATTGTCAGTGCACAGATGTAAACAGTTTTAGATCACATTTGAAAAGTCTCCTTTGTATCACAAAATCGCAGGATGGAAATTGCTTCCAAATGACACTCGGGTAAGGAGACTTCGTCTAGTACGAGTCTTATTCGAACTGGCTCACCATTCGAAAACAGCATAGCCTAACGATAATTAGCCTAGGTTAAGGCTAGGACAAACGTTGGCCTAACGTTATTTGTTTTCAACAACGTAGCAGCACGTTAGTGTGTTGAACGTCACGGTGAGCAATATCGCAAAAACCACATATCCTCACGCTAGTAAGTCCTCCAAATGTAGTTTTAATGGAACTGTCAAGGCGGAGTACATTTCCAATTCAAACAGAGAAATCGTTTCAAATATGACCTCGCTCAAAATATTCCAAAAAATCCACAGTCGAAAAGAGACGTCACAAAGTATGGCCATGTGCTTACAAACGACAAAGCTATAGCGTGCAGCTAGTTGTATAGCCTACATATTACATAGCTCGTATTTTAGCAGGCAGCCTATAGAGAGATTTCATGTGACGTCACGCGCAATGGATTCCCAGGCACTGCAGGGCAAAACACACATGCAGTAAGCGAAGTTACAGCTCACGCGCACGGCATAACCATAGATACTACTGTGACACAATGGACGCGTGCCCGTCAAAACCAAAGAGACGCGCCGATATTGCCCTTCAAAACAAAAAAGACGCGCGATTTTGCCCTTCAAAATTGCGTCTAGTTGGTTAAATCCACGTGACTGAAATCCCTCGCAGTCTTATGTGCACTCTGGGAAAATTTAGTCAGTTTGGGAGAATAATTCATGATCAATGGAAAATCGTTAAAAAAGCAAGCTTTTCCACTTTTAAACGTCTCGAAATTAAAGTATTTATGAATGGGAATAAAGTCATGGTGCCCATGTCTCTACATCAGATTCGAACAGGCTATGACGTCACGCATATAGGCAGAGACCCTCGGCTTCGCCTCGGGTCTCTCAGCCCATATGCGTGACGTCATAGCCTGTTCGAATCTGATGTAGAGACATGGGCACCATTGACTTTATTCCCTAAATACAACAACCAATACTTTACGGCTCCTTGGCAAATGTGAAACTCATTTTGACACAGTGAACAAAACAACTAAATATTTAAAGTCGGAGTTGACGTGGTAGTTGAGAGAACTGCTTTGTAATCTATAAGCCCAAGAATCAAATCCCGGTGGTACTTCCTGGAAATCTTCTGGGGACTCAAAAACTGATTTTTCGGCATGATTGTTCGCATTGATGAGGTCTCTGGTTGTTAGGCAAAAAACTATTTAGGTCTGCACTGTGTCTGTTCAGCTGTCGAGCAGTGGCATAGAGCAAGGATTCTTCGTCCCAACTTCCTCCCAGCTTTTGATAATGTAGCTCAATATTGGGTATAAACTCAATTCGTCGCATGGGAACGGATTGGGAGAGATTAGTACCCTATTGTTTCGCTACCTTCTCTAGTCGAATTTTGGTGGTGTTCATCCACGATCAATAAAGTGTAGTTTCCTGTATGAGCTCAAGTGTCCTGATTATGAGATACTAAACTTTAACTTTTTAAATGAGCATAATTTCAGGTTGTCTCATACCATCCAAATGGACCAAGCTGCTCAGCCTGTTTCCCGCCTGTTACCTTGTGGAGCAGGAATTGCCTGTTACGATTGAATTTATTTTTGAGACAGTGCAGCACATGACTGACCGCCTGACATGATTTCTAAAGAACTTTTGAAATATATATGGGACATCACTTTCATACAAAATAATAAATATTCTCCTACTTTCCTATACCATTGACATTGCCAGCGGGAGGGGTCTTCCGGACCCCCTGGATACGGACCTGATTGTGCATCCCCAACAAAAATACTTTTGAAGCCGCTCATGGTTGCAACTAACTGTAAGAATTTCGAAAGTGGAGAGATATGTAATAGTGCATAAGGATGTTGACACGATGTCGTTAATGCAAATTTATAAGAAACTCCTACAATATTGTGATCGTTTGACTTTGTACAGGTACTGACTAGTATACAGGTGCACAAGAATAACAAGAAAGCAATTCATGGAGTTAAAGAAATTTCCTACATACTAGGAGGCAAATCATTACAAAAGAACACCTTTTAAAGTTATTTAAACTTCGATCTCGAACTTTAGCAACAAGAATGTACTACCTTAAAATATCTTTCATCACAGTGTGCATATCACGCGGTTTAATGATTTTTTTTTCTAACATACTGTTTTGCAATTGCGGATAAAACCAATTTTAACTTATTTGAACTTTGCCCTCTTGATTTTTGACATACGATGCCAAGGATTACACATGCACACGGTTTCATGTTCAGGTACGTATCCATCAACTTTCAAATAAATGAGATATGGTTTAGGAGGAGTTGACGATGAATTTTCCGGGAAAACTTTGGCAACGTTGACCTTTTAATTACATATTGATCTTCAAACTCGCCCCTTAACAAACAAAAGCATAGTTTAAAATTTAGAAGATTAAAGGTAAAAGCCAATTATTAAAGTATTTGATTATGAAACTTTGACCTTTTACGTGAGAAGTCATATCTTCAGGTTCCTACCCATCAAGTTTGAGCTTCATTTGACCCTTGAACTACATTTGACCTTTGACTTAGCAACCAAAAAGCACTATTTAAAAAATTATCTGATCACTCCTAGCGTATTATGCGGGCGTATTAATTTTCTGACGTACTGGTTGGTATGTGGTCTTATTACTTTTTCTAACCTGATTGGGAATTAATGGCAAATACAAATTTAAACAAATTTTACCTATGAAGTCATGAATTTATGCATGCATTGAAATGGTCAGGTAACTATCCACTAACTTTGAACTTCATCAGATTTACGGTTTACGAGGAGATCGCGACAAACTTTTTTGCCCACACTCACACACACTCAGACGCCCAGACACTGACACATATCTTCACATTTCTGATGTTAGGTGAAGTACATTATCTCATCTCCTCATACATTACAAGTAGGGCGATGAGATTATACATGTATTGACTGCTTTTTATGATAGTTATGACCAGGGCTCGAAAATGTGTTATTTCCAGGAAGGGGTGAACTGTTTTTTGCAATGATCTTCATATTATGTCTCTTTAAGGTTTTTCCTGTTTCTGTTCGTTAGGTCTGCATTAATTAATAGTATGTACTTAGGAGACCCCAAGACTAGGATAAAGAAAACCACACTCATATTTGGGATCCGCAATTTCAAAGTGCGTGTGTGCCAAATTGAAGTCACAAAACGTGAAAATAGGCACTTTTTCTCACCAACCCTGTGGTCTAAAACCATTCTGCGATGTAACGTCCGATCAATATTATAGGGTAAACCTGTAAAATACGTAGACGAATGACCTTGTAGAGTGAAAAAAACGCTCATGGAATCATGCTTACACAATGGTTGAACACAGCTCTGGTTGCAAAGAATACATTACAGATTCTTCCCGTTTTATACCAATCACACAAGGATACTGACGACTGCCTGTGAAAGTAACAATGGTAAAAAGTTTCATTAACGTTAACGACAGCTGCCTATGACAGAAAGGTTTTGAAAATTACTATTGAAAAGGAATGTGAGAAAATTTCATGAAAATTTTTTAGGAAATTCGAAATTAAGAATTCAAACACTCTGAAGCATTAATGTATTTCACTAAAACTAGATTATACTGCTCAAATATGAAAACGAGCATTAGTCTATGAACTATGGACTATCTTGGGATCTCATGTTTAAGATACTTTCACAATTTGACCTCTGATGACCTAACGTCCCTTGACCTCCACCAAAATTAACGGGCTTCTTGTGAACAACATGGGTCGTCCGAATGGTTGTGCATAAGATCCCTTTAAATTGATAGTTTTTCACAGTTTGACCTGTTTTGACTTTCAGTGACCTTTGACCGCAACCAAAATAATTGAAATATGTAAGGCAGTATGGGGCCATCCTAATGCCGACAGTGCGATTCTTCAAGATGACCCTTTAGGAATTTTCTTGCCATACAAGCTTTAGTCACTCCAAATAAACTTTCACCTCCACCAAATACAATAAGGTTGCTGAAATTAGTATGTGGCATCCTAAGTATGACATAACTCACTTTGAAAGGTTTCCGTAGTTTTACCGCCGGTGATCTCTGATAACCTCTGAACTGTGCCGAAAACTACAGAGGTATATTTCTAAGTATTCTCATTCGGGGTATTAAAATATTCACTATTTCTTTCTTTAGATATGACGTTTAACAGGCATTCAGTATTTGACCTCAGGTGACTTCATAAGGACTCTGACATCAATCAAAGTAATAGGGTTTTCCTCTCAATATCACAACTCTATTATAACTCTTGCACTACACCATCAATATACACGTTTATTGGGGGCTGTTCCTAATTATAATATGGTCAGAATATCTTTCAAATAAGTCCATTATTGAGTGATTAAAAGTGGCACCACAAAGATAAAAGACTTATTAATTCCTTGTCTCTTAAATACAGTTATAGCACAATTGCTTTCTGTTAACACAAGATCATGGTGAAGTTACTATGCGATACAGAAAGTAAAAACTTTATCGGCATAGTTAAACAGATTCAAATTTTCCTGGTTTCTTCTCCAAAAACTGAAGACACTATATGTTCAAAACAGAGTACCAAACTGGAAAGTTGAGAATCCTTCTTGAAATGTCATATTAACAACATTTTCAACACTTTGAGGTTATTGGTCCCAAATGACCGTTGACCTACTCAAAATGGACTATGTATGTATGCATGTGTGCATATGTGTAAGATCCTTTAAGTCTACCCATCTTAAGGTTTTTTACAGGCAATATGTACGATTTTTTTCAGTTTTACCTGTGAGAACCTCTGACCTAAACCAAAAACAATAGAGGTCATCTTTTCAACCTGGAATATCTTCTTCCAAAGTATGAGATCCTTCAAACTTTCCCACCTTAAGATACCATATTTACAAGCAGTTGTCTAGGCCTTCACTATTTGACCTCTGGTGACCCAAATAACCTTTGACCTCCACAACAATCGGCTGGAATCGTTTGCTTGTTGTGCGGTATCAATATGCAAACTCTGAATTTGATGAAAGTTTCCCTTCTTGAGAAATCGTGCTTAGAGCATTTGTCATGGATATTGCAGTTTGACTTCTCGTGAGCCTGAATGGCCTTTGGCCTCTAACAAAAAACCATAGGATCATCTACTAAATACGTGTTTATCATTTTTAAATTCAGGTAAAGAGTTTACCAGCGGTTGACAAGTTTTTCGTAGTTTAACATGCAGGGACCTCAGTTGACCTTTGATTTCCTCCAAAAATAAACACGGATCATTCCCGTTATATAAAATCTATATACCAAGTATGCAAAGTGTCCACTATTCCTATCCTAAAGTGTAGTTTTAACAAGGTTTTTGGTTGTATTCCTTTTAGTGACCTCAAATGACTTCTTACCTTCCCTAAATGTAATAGGGTGCTTTCTCTCAGTACGGCATTTTTTCGCAAGTGGTAAAAGTATATATCATTCCTATCTTGACACAGTGTGTTTACACGCAACTTTCCTGGTTTTGCAATTTCACCTCCGGTGGCCTTGGATATCCTTTGCAATTTACCAAAATGTGGGGGTTCCTTTACTGAACATTACGTATCCACATTCTAAGTATGAAAAGTGCCTGTGCTTTCTACCCTAATATATCGTGTTTACAAGGTTTTACATTTGGCCTCCGGTGACCTCAAATGACCTAGAGTTTCCACAAAAAACAATAGGTTATTTATCGTAACGGTAAATCTCATTACGAAGTATGAAAAATATCTATCACTGCTATCTTGAGATATCATTTTTACAAGCTAAGTGTTACAAATACATGAATATGGATATGAGTGCAAGAAGGAGTAGTACGAATTTGAAGTGTAGGCTAAATAAATTACAGGCCAGAATAATATAAAAACAGTGCTTATCTCATTTCCCTACATGTAATGTATAGGGAGATGAGATATTACACTTAATCTATCATCAGAAATGTGTAGCTGTGTAGTGGGTGTAAGTGTATGAGTGGTGTTTGGGGGCAAAAAAGTGTATGTGTAGCAAACTTCTCCTAAAGCGAAAACCCAATCAAGATCAAACTTAGAGGGTAGATACCTGACCATGAAAACAAGATCATGCGTAATTTATGACCTCACAGGTAGAGGTCAAATATGCTAAGACCTGTTTTTTTTTTCTCATTTGTGTGTCTAAAAGGAAATTAGGAGAAGTTACTTAATCATATGATATGTTGAGACCGAGAAGACAAAACTTTCACTTTCGATTTCAAAGGTGTTAGGTCAAAGGTCAAAATGTGGGCATAAGTTCAACTTTGCCAAAAGTTGGAAAAAAAAAGTGGAAAAATCTATCGTCCACTCCTCCTAAGCCACACCGGATCAATTCAATGTTGGTGGATAGGTCCTTGACCATGAAAGTTTTCCATGCGTAATCGATTGAGTTTCGGGTCAAAATGAAGACGCCAAAGTTCAAATATGCGAAAAATAGTTTTTCGTCATCATTTGCGTATCATAATTGTTAGAGAAGAATATAAAACCATATGATATTTAGTGAGTGATGACAAATATTTTTAAATAGAACTTTCTAGTTGCTAAAGTTCTAGATCGAATTTTAAATGACGTAAAGTGGTCTTTTCTCATTATGTGGTTATCGAGGTGTTGGTAATCTTATCCCCAAAGCATATACATATAGGGAGATGAAATTTACCACTCCAAGAATTGTCCTCCTGCTGACAAATGTTTGAAGTGTTGGGCTACTAAAAAGCTATAACAAATAAATGCTGCACCTAATTCATTTTCTACCAGATAAATAGTCATCAATTGTAAGATTGTGATGGTATTAACTGACTCTTAAGGTGAAGTTATTAACTACGCGTTATTTTTCCCATACTATGGAAACTTTATGCTGTATCAACTTCGTCAAATGTAAAACAGTTAACTTGGACTTGGGGTTAAAAGCTAAATGATTATCAAACAAGGATGGCTACTTGCCACTATGTAAATCACAAATTGCAGATGCCTAACTTTGAATCTCGCCATGAAATTTTGAAGCTATGGTGCTTGGAAGTTAGAATAGTCTTTCTGTTGTATCATTGTCATCATGCTCTAAACTAAAACCCACTACAGTCACTGTTCTATTTCAATATTAATTTCTATGATAATTTTACTTGGGTATACTGCAGTCTCTACCGCAAAAGCATAACCAGGTCTTTTAAAAATAATAGACGTGCCAAGCTTCGCTTTGACCAACAAACAGAGATGGTAACAAGTCAATATTTGCAAGTCCAAGTCACCAGTCATTTGGTCCCAGATCAAGTCACAAGCCTACTTGCACAGGCAGAAGTCACAAATTTTTAAGCTTTTACAAGCAATCAGGTGTTAACTTAAGCCGCCTGAAATTAGCATTTTACTCTTGATGGGAGAAAGCAAATGTCACACTTCAGTATTAAGATTGCGCTTTCTTTGCTAGCATATTTGGGTCATCTGTGAAAATAGATGAGCACGACGTTGTATGGTAAGGACACATCGAGTCAACCAGTCCATTCTAAACACTACTATAGTGTTTATGTGTGATGAAATTCAAATTCAGTACCACATGCAATGAGTTTTTATTAATTCGTTCTTTTTAAACGAAAACGGTTTTTTGAAATTTGGGCGTTCCACTTATGTTTTTGGCCAAAAACTACATCTAAATTTAATTTCGTTAAAAATTCAGATTTGTCTTTTTTTGTTGCAATTATTCTTTACCTTGGTGAATAACAGTCTTTGAGTTGCTCTTGCCCAGTTTTGATTGACTCAAAGTCTATCAGAAACATTTTTAACTATGAATTCTCACTTCAACTTCAAGTCCTAACTTATAGAGGACGTTCTTTTTCTTCAAACAAAACCAAAGTATTACAGCCTGAAGAAGACAAGTTTTTTTCCAATACAAGATCCGTTAAGTGATAGACTCATGGTAACACCAATATAATGGAAATGTAAATGAAAATTATTATTTTTTATCAATAATGATGAGTAGCCATGTTGGGGTAAGTATTGAAGCCGTTTTGAGCAAGTCCAAGTGAAGTCGCAAGTCACTGCAAGTATTTGCAAGTCAAGTCACAAATCAAAGAAAATAGCGTCTAGTATATGACTCTAGTCTACAACTATGTCAAAACTGTTATAGAGACTTTCCTTTTGAATTTTGGCTTGCTCCTTTTTGGAAATGTCAGCTTTTATAGATCTTAACATAAATCCAAGAAGCCCATTCAAACACTGGCCAATGTGGTTTCTACTCCTAAGGCAATTTCGTGCCCTTCACAACTCTGCCAGTGTTAAACTTTTTCATTTGGGTGTGCAAATTTGCAAACAACTCAAGGTAATATAATCTGGGTAGTTACGTTTTTAGAGGGAGTTGTAGCTTCGTCACTGAGCCAAAGAAACTTAAACCTTGTAGCCAAGACTACACCAAGGTAAGATATTGTCTATGTAAAGGAGGTGGAAAAGTTCTCATATGTACATAGAGATGATACTCTAAGTTTATTTAGCGCCCCTAAGCAATTGTAATGTCTTCATTTTCTGCGGAGACAGTTGATTTTTAATACTTTGTTACTAGTGTTCTTAACAGCACACTGTCAAATTAATTTTTATATTTCTATGTAGTCTGAGTTGATCAACACAGAAAACATTAAAGCAATGAAATCTCACAAGCTCCTTAAAATTAAAAAATGATCAAGGAACATTGCAAATACGAACGTGCTGTCCTGACATGTGTGTACACATGTGTACACATCTCAGAGTACGAGCAGGAGTAAAACGTCCGGAGCAGGAGTAAAACGTCCGGAGCAGGAGTACGAGTATCAAGGTCCTAGTAAGAGTGTCTGAGTACGAGTACGAGTACTTTACTATCAAATTCTCTTATAACGAGTATAGAAAAATGTACTTGTTTACGAGTTAGTTCTCTGCTACCTAAAGTCTGGTATTCGATAAACCAGTTATCTTTTTCCTTCATTTTAAAATCGTTTGCAATAAACTTTACGAAACTTTCAAACTGATTCTTTTGAAAAGAAAATCGCAACTGCCATTACTACATTCATAAATTCGGGCTAAACAGGATAGTATTTCTGGCAATTGAGCTAAAAACAAGAATTCATGGATGCGTGAAATAAAATATTTATATTATAGTATTGTGTGTTAACTTTCACTCTCCATGTGCATTTGCGATTGCCAAGCACAAGGGACAAACATTGCAAGGACATTTGAAGTTGTGCTTACCTATCGCCAAAGGTTGCAATATGAATGAGGAAGAGGTATTCATTACATTTATTATTGAGAATAATTTTCACTTTAAATATGTATGTTATGACTGACGATAAATACGTGGGGACACGAGTGACAAGAAAGTAGTTCATAAACAACAGCTTGATAGTTCAAAATGGTGCGGATACCTATATCTGCACACCTTCCTCCAATGTTACTAGACTTCAAGTGCTATGCACTATTAGACACTGATTGAAAGTTCATACATTTGTTTCAAATTTACCACAACAACACCCAACTTAAGGTGTCAACACTATTCTTGCAGGTGATGTTCTATTTTTTCTGGAAGAAGAAAAGCAATAATTGTATATCAACAAACGTGCAAAGTCAGATTCCATTATTAGTTTGGGTATGCGCCTACTTACTAACCTTTGCTCCCACCGACTTCGAATACATCATGAAAGTATACAACTTGAAGCTGGAGATAATTACCGCACAGGAGTATATCATAAAGTGTATAAATGATCTCTACCCTTACCGTAAGAATATATTTCTCGTACAGTAAAAGCTGTATACCAGACATCACTAGCGCATGTGTACTTATTTCTTGTTACACATTCTTGTGGATGACTTGATGGTGTAAAGTCAGCCTGAAAATAAATTTCACATTCTCTTTATCAATAGGAAATCTTAAAGTTGTTCTGCTTATAGCTTTAAGTCAATGAAAATAAGTTCTACAACTTTGTGACTTTTCATCCGTATGTATTAACTACGGTTAGTATATTTAAATGATCGCTCACCTCAGATTTCAAGCGTTCAACGAACTTAGATGCATCTTCGGCCAAGCAAAAGTCGTAGAGTTTACAAACATTATCTTCGTTTATGAGGATTTTTTTCATCGATAAACCTGGGTGAGAGAGCTACGAAAATTGCTTAATAAAAGGTCATTTCTTTTGATCAGGAAATTTCATTACTAGCATTTGTGAATGATCTCCACAGTAAATGGTTTATTCTACGCTGATGATAACAAGGAAGCCACTAGGAATATAATAATAACGAAGAAGTAAAATATAGGAAAAATTTTGTAACAATAATACACTACCCCATACGCCATGGCAAATTCCATTCCGTAACAAACTTGAAGTGACAAGTTTGTTAACCTTTTAAGCAACGAATCTGTAGTCATATCTTTCCCTGTCACCCCTTTATATATTTTCGTAGAAAGATGTTCCAATATTGATTCACAAGGCATGTAATCTTGCAGAAGATACAAATGAGCTGCAAATGAAATATTTTGACGGATGAAACAGTTACAGGCTATGAAGGTCAAGAGTGCATGTAACGGTTTCTGTGCCATGAATAGTTTAAAGGCCCTATCAATAACCTGGCTGTGTTGTATAAGGCAATGCGTAATGACTATATGATTAGTTTAGCTGTTTTAGCTACCAAGCTCTCGTTCTTTCTTAATTTTGCTTCTTTTCACTATTTCATAGTTATTTCTTATCACAGTTTCGTATGTTATTGTTAATCTAACCGCAATGAGTAATTCACGCCTTTGGTACTCACGTTCATCAAAGCACATTCCTTGAACACTGAAAACATGCGCATTTTCTGGAAGCTCTAAAAACCGTTTAACCAGCCCATCCCAAGAAAAGTGGTCAAAACAAATAACACCTGTTTACAGAAACGAAAGGGACAGTGCCAATTTGAATAAACGTGTGGTAAAACTACTAAAAGACTCCTTTAGAATAATGAACGTACGATCACCATGCTAAGAAAATGTCATGCTTATTGAAAATGGCTAAGGCAAAATCCCTGTTTCCACTCCAGGAAGTCGTGAAATTATCCTTGTTATATGTGATATCCGAGCGTTTAAATATCAAGATACGTACTCAAATGTGACATCTTTATGAAATTTAAAATTATTGTGTAAATTCTGCAATTATTTAAAGTCAAGTCGCTAATGACCATGCACCTATCAAAATGAACAAGAGAAGAAAAAGAAGAGTCTGCCCTGCTGACCTTTTGATCGTATGGAATTTTTGCTACCATGATTACGGGCTTACTGCACTGTTTGTTTCAAAACTAAGCGAAAGTAAAGTGACATGTTCATGAATATCAATATAACATAGAGGTTATTCATCTAACCTTTCAAATGAGTGATTAAAGTTGGTTTCTTTTCACCGTCAGCTGTTGTGACTTTTCCAATCCACCTTTCACATATTACACCAACGGAGAGTTTTGTTATTAGACTTATCCTCTTTCTTATAAAAACTTTCGAGCTTGGTAGGTTGTAAGAAACAGCAGAATATATGTCTAGGATCCCAAGAGAAGCATAAAAATTCTCACAGTAATTTCTTTAACTGCGCAATATCCATCATTTAAAAAATACAGAATGAGATGTAACTATTTCTAGGCCAAAACTGCAAGTTTCAATGACGTTACTTACAACAACAATTAAATGTTATTCCAAAAGTATCAAAAAACATACCTTCTTCATTTATTTTCCGTGAATAAGAGTGTTTTTCAATAGGTACATCTGGGAGAATCCTTAGAAAGAATGACAAAATAGTATTTGTAATACTGCAACTGTTGTGCAAAGTTATCAGAATCATTACAAAACGTGTGCCAAGATGTAAGACACCATACACATAATATAATTCATTTGTACTTCTGTAACGAAAATTTTTATTTCGACTTACTTCTCCTTACTTTCAAAGTCTATACCAAAGTATGTCTTAAATAGTACACACGTGATAGTCAGGAAACACAAACTGATCATTGAACAACTATCTACGATTATTAGCTTCTTACGGATCCCCAGACATCAATTAAAGGAGTGGCAGCCATCATGTAAAATAACTTCATTACGTAGGCTTATAAAGCCACTTCTTTCAAAACTACGCTGTAAAAAGCATTTCCGATAGTATTTTCTATCAGGTGTGTTTTTGAGCTCATTGTTTAACTGTCATTCATAGATAAAACCATGAAAGGAACAGTTGACCGTTTTTAGGAAAGCCAATTCTTCATGGGCGCTTAAAACGAATAGGCCGACGAGTGATTCGCCTCACCAAGCACATCTATTTGACGTGCAGACGGGAGTAAAATACCAAATCATACGTGAAAACCCCTTCTACACTCCACAATTATTACAAAAAATACAATGGCATGGCCCTGTGGATGTTCGTTAATCTTTTTGTTTGTAATTTTCTTGAAGAGTTGAGTAAAATTGCAATTAATATCGTCGTTATGAACATCCTTTTTAACCTGTTTTAACATAGCCTGGTAAAGTTTTGATTTCTCAATGAATTAATTTTGAATGACTCTCCGGTTTGGAACGCGCCCAATGAATTTCAAATCAACGAACCGCCTTTACCGCATACCTTTTTGCAGAATGAGCTTAGGATATGAAAATTTATGCCAAAAGATAAAGGTGTTTCAATTAAAAACCCGAGTTCAAAACAGCACTAAATACTCACCTCGTCACTGATACTTTTAAAGAGTGAACAATTAAACAAGCTTGGTAATGCTCAATTATTATCAGTCATTTTTACCAACACAGTTGCAAACTAACTAGTGTTTAGGCTTATATAAAACCTTGACAAACAGTTGACAATCATTCAAGGGATTAAATGTCATATATTTTCGCAAATTTCGTAACGCAATATACTTTGGAAACAAACGAAAAAATACGGAAAGTTTACCTTCTCGAATTGATATTTCCTTCTTTATGTTCTGGAAAGAAACAAATATTAAAGTTGCATAACTGATAAAAGATTTTATTGGTTAGGACCAAATTTCTTGGATGGGATCTTACTGCAATTATTTCCCAAACAATTTTGCATCTTGACCTGAGTTATTAGAATAGTAGGTCTATATCAGATGACGAAATCATCTTCCTATATTTTCAACATTTAGTGAAAATAAACATTCATTTAATTGCCGTGAAACATTTTACAAACTAGTCAAAAAGTGCAATTACACTATTATGATTTATAACGGACACCATAGTGTGGTACCCAAAGTCTACGCTACGGAGATATTGGTGATGTTATGACTGATAAACAAGGTCAAAGAAAACTTCCTCTTGATTTTTTGCAGTAAAAAGCAATTACGACACACTATCAAATCAATTTGAGTTGAAGTATTCTTCAAATGTTTTCCAAAGCTTTCACCTACTTGTGGGTGTTATTTTGGAAGTACTTTCCGATTCAGGAGATTTTAAATGATTGGATGGTCTTTCACGGTGTGGCATTCTGAAATGAAATTTTTTCAAATATTTATATTACCCAACTAAAATTTCATCCAGCCATGTGATAAAGTAAATACCAACAAACCATTTTTTTTTTCAACACAACATGATTTTCTGAATAACGTTGCTGTATTATGTAAAACAAATGCTATAAATGTATCATAAAAAGCATTAACTCACCGCACTGTTACCGAAAGTAAAGTTCCTTTGAAAAGGATGAAACATGAAACAAATAAAAATGCTTAAATCTGGTAAACATCATTCAAACATATACATCTAAACGATGGAAAATGATCTTGCCGATGTGTCTCTCACAATTAAGGGGTAACACTAATCAAAGTACCAAAACACTCACCTCTCCGTTGTCTTATACAAACCCAGCTACCAGAAAATGCGGCTGCAAGACCCGCGATACAGGAAAGAAGGCTTATTATAAAAGTAATTGAACTATTTCTTTTCTCTGGAAGAAAAGGACTGTATGTTAGGATATGTTTTTCGGGTTGCAAATAAAAACGAAAAACACGTCAACTATCTGTGAATGAACGTGTAAGTACTAATTTTTAGCGCATATAAATAGATAGACACAGCACATAAAGCGAAACAGCTTTATTGTTTCACGTTCTCGCGCGAAATACCTGTCTTTAGATGGATAGTGACAGAGATTCTTGAGTTGTAATCGTCAAAACTTGAGCAAATTAGTAGCGTGTCTTCTTGATAGAGATACGTTAACCGCTTTCTAAAGTCAAACGTTCCTTCGACATATTTGTTGGCAATTCTGACGACCTCTCCAGTTGAATGTTCCGCCAAAGCTTTATCTCTGACTTGCCACTCAAGGTCTGGCTTTTTCTTTGTTCCGAAGAAAATACAATCCAGTTGAAGTATATCTCCTGTGTCAACAAATAATGCTTGTGTTGCATTTTTTCCCCTATACTGAATTTGAAGATCAGAAATGTCTGAAAATAACCATAATAAAAACAAAACAACTTGTAAAATGTTGTTGAAGTTTTTGGCCCTCAGCAATGCAAATTCACTCAGGTTGCAAGGATATATCAACGTTTGTGGCATTTTTAGTTCTGCGTTTAAGTTTGGTAAATTTAATATTGCCAAACATGCATACATGCAGGCATGCAGGCATTCATACATACATGAATGCACATACGTACTTACGTAGGTACAGACAGACAGACACGTAAACATACACACGTACTTACAGGTATTCACGCATACATGCATACATGCATGCATGCATGCATGCATACATACATACATACATACATACATACATACATATACACACATACATACATACATACATACATACATACATACATACATACATACATACATACATACATACATACACACATACATACACACATACATACATACAGTCAAAGTACTGCGTTATACTTATCAAGTATATAGGTAAAAAATAAGTAGTCGGACAGAACTCACAAGTCTTTGTTAAGAACGTTGTCATTCAGACAGTTTGAGAATTCCACAGAATTCTGTTAATGGTAGACAGAGTCGTCCCTGTAATACTGACTTTCGTTTCAGCCATCTCGACTCTAGAGACTAAAAATGAGTACAGAAAGAGTAGTAATCGTAGTGTCATCTTGTCTCTCTTGAAAATTTTCGATCCTCCTCAGGATCCTCCTCAGGAGTTGTCATGAGAATTAATTCAAAAGATCCAGCCAATTTCCTAGCGCTTTCGTGCCGCTGATGAATTAAAGTCAGATGCTACAAGAATACATTTTAAATTTTTGAGAGAATGCCCGGAAATTTTGAAATGTTCAACCACAGGAAACCCGGAAAATTGTCACGTATCGATTTTTTGTGATTATTAAAAAGCAAACGGGGAGAGGTACGAGTTTCACCTACATAATTACCTTTATTGCAGACAGTGCAATAAAATATATAAACAACATTTGAGGAGTGGCACGAAAGGGAGGGGGGACTGATGGGAAACTGAACATTAAGGATAGAAACATGTGTACCTGTAGAAATGTGAGAACAAATTTGGAATCGCGCTCTTTGGAAGGCGGTGTTGCCTCCGTGTTTGTTACGGTGTGTAGAAAGTTTGGACCCTTTTCTGGTATTGTGGAAGGTCCGAACGGTTAGCTTGTTTAGCACGGGTAATGTGCTTTCTGATAACAGAAAGAGGGTAGCCGGCTGCCAAGTTAAAGTAAAATAGTTTGCTCCTAGGAGACTTGTGGCTTTTGTTCCCGACTACCTGTGTCATCCTGCCTTCCTGGTAGAGTGCCTTTGACAGGGTGCAAAGCAAACCACTAAATTTTCCTCACATACTTGTAGGTTACTGACCCAGGAAAGAGAGAGATTCTGGAATATTCTAGACTTCCTCTTTGTTCCTCTCTGGGTAGAGATAGGCTTAAGTTATTTTTTGATTCAGAACTCGTTTGACTGCCAGATGGTGAGGGTTTCTCAACATTTGATTAGTTCGTTTTGGTTTTTATTTGGTCAATTCCACTTCGACCGTATTGCAAAGTTCGATGGAGGACAGTCGAATAATACACCGCATCAAGTGGATTATCATTGTTGTATTCATATCTAATAAAGGATTGCTGCAAGGGAACATGTTGATTTAAATATATTTTTCTCGACGCTGAACTCCAACCGGATTGTGTCTTGTGTATTTGTAATTTGCCCCCTTGTTTCGGGAGACATAATATTCCCGCAACGTAACTCTTTCAGGGGGAAGTGCGGACCCCACCTTGACGGTGACGCTCTCCACGCTAGACGGCAACATGAGTCCCTTTTTCACAAACTGGGAAGGACACGATCAGACATTGTTTTCCTCTCACAGTGCAAGCTTTTAAACGGAGTTCCTTACGGCCTTACGATTCGCAATCCATTCAAGAGTGACAATAGACGGTTAAATCTAATTGCCAAGAACATCTGTTGTAAAGCATCTCAACAACTGAGGAATCATACCATTGAAAATGCATACAGCAAACAATCTGCCCTTTCTTATAAACTCAGGACTTCCGAGGAGGAGATTCACCGACCGTTCGTGACACCTACACTAGGGACAACGCACTCACTGCCCTCGACCTATTATATAATCTAGAACTGCACAATTCTTTTAAAAGAAAGTTACGTAAACTTGATAAAATTATCTCAAAAGACACTTTGCTCAACGAACTGCAATTCTCCTGACACCCCTCCCTAACAGAGAAATTTCCCCAAAACCTGACTCGGACTTCTCCCTCAGCAATGTAATGAACTTATCTGATCACACATTATTTAAATATGAGGAAGACGTCCTCCAACATTCGCTTACCTTTTGCCCCTCCCGTAAACTAGATCCAGTAGGTGTCTGTCAAGACCTCTCTGAATTCATTCGTCGTGTTCGATTGAAGGAAAACTTCAAAGACGAAGAACAACAAACTGCACGGACCCCTCCTCAAAAGTCAAATTGGACACCATCTGGAGGACGCAATAGTTTTATCGACAAATTCGCTATGACGGCTAAATCACATTTGGATCGGTTTCTCTCCCAGCAACTAAAACAGAAAATGCCTGCTAACCTTCCTGTCCTACAAAAGGAAGCTATGAAAAATCTACGAGCAAACGGCAACATCGTAATCCGCCCAGCAGATAAAGGGGGTGCTACCACCATTTTGAACACCGATGATTACATCAAGGAAGCAGAACAGCAACTCGGAAACCGCTACTTTTACACTGAATTATCGGAGGACTCCTATCCTTCTTTCCAAGGTAAAGCCGACGACTTATACCAGATTCTATCCAAGGATGGTGCAACTTTGGTAAAAGCACTTATACCAGGGAGTTGTTATTTGGAAGGAGGTTTAACGGAAAGTTTAATTTATGCTAATACGCTACGATCCACTAAATACCGAGGAGATTATTAATGATAAGCTACTTATTCCGTTGATGGGGAATTCTTTCTTTTATTCGTTCGCTTCAATGCAACATCGATATGTTAGCAACATCATTCAGGTCTAGTAATACTATCACAATTGGCTTACTCTGTACAATGCTTTGATGAGTAGGTTTACGCCGCCACCAATTCAGGGGCAGGTGCTACAAAACTCGAAACGACTGTTTCATTGAAATAAACCAATGAGGTTTGCCCCTTCCTAAAGAAAGAACGTCATGCAAATGAGCTGCAGAGGCAGAAGTCTAAATTTTGTCGCAACAATTTGGAAAATTTCCTGAAGCTTCCTGAAATAATTAGGTATACAATCAGATCCAGATTTTTACATAATCCCTTACTGATATACTCTGATCCGCGACACCGAGCGTCCAAAGACGCAATAATTTTTAATTTTCCAGCGACTGGCAATGCTATGGCAGTAGCGACAAACCCCCAGTTTTACTGTTGATTTAGCAGACGACAAATCCCCTTTGTTTGAATTACGTAATGCAGTGTAAGCCTTATAGAAATGCCAAGAAGGATACAAGAGACAGATTACTGTGTGACCTTGGCGGTGTAAACTTCACTTCAAAGCGAACAATCTCCTTCCAAATTACAACTCCCTGCTTATACCTATGAATCCTAAGCAAGGCACATTCTATACCCTCCCCAAGATTCATAAGCTTCCTAACTTACTTTCTAATTTTCTTGATGATGCCCCGAGTAATCTTAATTTTGATAGGTAAAATATGACTCGCCAAGACCTTTGTCGTTTAGGTAAATTGTACAAACTTATACCTCCTAGTAGACCCATCATTTCATGTATTGGAACTCTCACAGATCTGGTTTATCTGGTTACGTTGATTGTATTCTTAATCCGCTTTTGAAGCACATACCTAGTTACGTTCAGGACACTACACACTTCTTAAGAATTCTTAATAATATTCACGGACTTCCAAAAATGTTCTCCTTGTAACTATGGACGTAACTTCTCTATATACTAACATTCCCCATGATGAATATATTCGGCCTTGTGAAGAATTTTTAAAAACGTATTCTTTACATCACAATCTACGAACTGATATAGGTCCTATTGTTAATTTTATCTGAAGTAATAACTACTTTTCCTTTAACAACAAATTCTATCTTCAAGTCAACGGAACCGCTATGTGCACTAAAATGGCACCCTGTTTTGCAAACGTTTTTATGCATAGATTAGAACAGGATTTATTACCAGCCGTCCCCATGAAACCTCTGTATTGCTGTCGTTATATTGATTACGTATGTTTTTCTCTGGCCTCACGGCGAAGACTCTTTTGAATTATTCAAAGAACATGCAAATATTTTCCATAAATCAATTAAGTTTACTTTCCAGAAATCTGCCACTGAGATTGCCTCCCTCGACGTACTTGTTAAATTATCCGGTAGTTTATTTATCACTTCAGTTTACTACAAGCCTACCGACACTCACATGTTTTTACATTTTAATAGTTTCCACCCGAAAAGCTTTAAGTATTCCATTGTGTACAGTCAATGCTTAACACTCAAACGTATTTGCTCCGATCCTGTTGATTTTGATAGACAAATTTCCCGTATGACAGGTTTCTTCTTGGCAGCCGGCTACCCTCTTTCTGTTATCAGAAAGCAAATTACCCGTGCTCAACAAGCTAACCGTTCGGACCTTCTTCAGTGCCAGAAAAAGGGTCCGAACACTCGCATACCATTCGTAACCACCAACCACCCCTCTTTCAAATATCTCATCAATACCCTTAGACGCGATTTTGGATTATTGAAGGAAGACAAATCTTTATCCGAACATGTCAGTGCACCTCCTCTACTTGCTTTAGAGCAACCACCTGACCTTAGGCGATTACTCACTTCAACCAAACTTTCGACACACCGTGACAAACACGGAGGCAACACCGCCTTCCAAAAAGCGCGATTCCAAATTTGTTCTCACATTTCTACCGGTACACATGTTTCTATCCTTAATGTTCAGTCTCCCATCAGTCCCCTCCTTCCGTGCAACTCCACAAATGTTGTTTATATATTTTATTGCACTGTCTGCAATAAAGGTAATTACGTAGGTGAAACCCGTAACTCTTTCCGATTGCGTTTTAATAATCACAAAAAATCGAAACGTGACAATTTTTTCGGGTTTCCTGTGGCTGAACACTTCAAAATTCCCCGGCATTCTCTCAAAAATTTGAAATGTATTCTTGTAGCATCTAACTTTAATTCATCAGCTGAACAAAAGCGCTAGGAAATTGGCTGGATCTTTCGAATTAATTCTCATGACAACGGTCTTTACAAAGACTTGGGAGTTCTGTCCGATTATGTCTTTTATAAATAAATTTGAAAATTTGCCAATACTTTCTTTCGTTGTCAAAGCTGTTGCTCAACAAACTAAAGCACCGTTAATCATCCGGTTGTGGCTTCCTCGGTTTATCTGTTTAATTGTTGTATTATCGTCGATTCTTTAATCGCTAAGTCTAACAGTATATGTTTGCAAAGTTTTGTAGTATATTTCCTTGTACATTGAGTTCTACATTGACCTAAAATTTCAATAAAATTCATTTTTTGAATCTGTATTCTTGTTTTTCAACTGTGAGACTGGTCTCTTCTTTGTTCTTGTTTATATTTATTTATATATATATATATATATTATATGTCAAGAAAAACTGGTAATGCCTTTGATTCCAACATAATCAGAATGAATACACAATTCTAAAAAGCAAAGAGGGACCCTCGTTGAAACACAATTGATTCACAGAACCGTCACATATGTGCACGGATTAAATAGGGATTTGAACATTCTGCTTTTAACTTCTACAAATTATAACATATGGGCTAGTAAACTTTTCCTCTGTTGCACCTGAAAAGGGACCAGGGGTCCAAAAATTTGTGCAGAATTGTGTATTCATTAAAGATTATGTTGGAATCAAAGGCATTTCCCATTTTTCTTGTCATATTTCTTGTGATGTTCTAAGTCACGTAACTATTAACTATGGTTATATATTTAGATAAACAAAAATTTAAACAATTTAATCCTTTCTTTTGTTTGTCATTACATACAGGGTTCTGTACAATTATTGTACTCATTTTGCCTTAAGATCTCCCTGACGAAGGTCCCGGGGAGACCGAAAATTTCTCAATACATTTTGTATCTTTTGTACTCCTAAAATCAACCAGTTATGCTCATTATTGCATTCCTTTCTTTATATATATATATATATATATATATATATATATATATATATATATATATATATATATAATCATCATTATCATCATGATTGAGTGCGACTGAAGAGTATATAATGAACAAGAAAAAGCAACAGGTGGTCTATTCATATATTAACTTGCGTCTTAAATTTTGTGTGCGTGCTTTTGGAATGTAAGAGAAACTTATTTGAGTGTCTGCATTTGGACATTAGTTCTGAACGCTTATTGAGGGAAGCCTCTAGAGGCAAATAAAACTCGTATAGATATAGATTGCATCGTTTGGTAGTAGTCTTGTAAGGTTTAGCGCGTTTTAGTATTTTCCATTTTATGTCGAAGTGGATGTCTTGATCTTTTAGTCACCAGATGTGCTTATTCAGTTCTGTTGTGTTTCTTTTGTTTGGGTGGGTAAAAGAACTCTTATGGTTATTATAGCGGGGTTTAAATTCTGTGGAAGAGATGACGATGTATGTTTGCTTGTCAGAGGTTTCCTTAGGTATGACAGTTGCCTGGTAGACTCTTCCTTCTTCCCGGCATTGACCGTCCAAGGTGTGCAGCTCTTAATTTTTACAATTACAAGGGATTGCTGGGGGACCGCGTGTTTTTTGGATTATAGACTTGTTGTGGGCCTCAATTACGTTTTTGATGTTTGGCATGCAACTGTAACTTAATTTTACTGTGTTCCTGTTAAAAGTTTTCTGCAATTTATTACCTGGTGGGAACTCTTCATCTAATATTTTGAAGAATTTCTTTCCAGTATTGGTCTCAATAGAAGGAGGGTTGTACCAAATGATTTTCCTGCTTCGGTTCTTGTTTGTTTTCCTTGTTGTTGTGTGCTTGTAATCAAGTTTGTGCGTATATCCGCTTTTATTGAGGGCGTCCTGGTACTCCTTCGACGCATCCTTGAAAACTTTCTTGTTAGAGGATATCTCGACCAGTGTTTTGTTTAGGATGATTTTTCTCTCATTTTCTGTGATGTTCATGAAATGGGAGGCATAATCCAATGCGTCATTTAGTAGCTCCTCGGTGATTGATGGGTAAAAATCAATCACTTCAAAGGATATGAAGGTGGAGTTCTGCTTGTTTGGTAGCACATCAAACCATTTTAAGACGGAAGTTGTGTTTTTCCACTGGTTTACGTGTGTCGCTTCAGTGACATTTTTATTGATGTTTTCGAGTATTGTTTTGCTTATTTTTCCGATTTCTGACTTTGATGGGTTTATGAGTCGGCAATTAGGTTTATTTCTAAAGTTCGGTTTATGGTCTTTGAGGGTGATAAATGCATCCTTTTCGGCAATAGAATCGATCCGATCATCAAGTTCTAGCTGTGCGGCAATTTCAAGTGCTTCATCATTTACTATAGTTGTACGTCGTCATTGTTAGCCTTTTTGTAGTCTTTTGTTATATTCTTACTTAGTAAATCGTTGTACGTATCCACGTTGAGTTTGTAGAAATTGTTGGTTTTATCGGCTTTGACGAAAATTTTATCGTCGTTTCTAACGTTTTTAACGTCTGCTAGCAGTGTTCTCTGAAAGTTATAATTGACAGATTTGAATTTAACATTTTGGATAAGATCCCAAATTTTATCCTCAAAAGTTTCAAGTTCTCTGATTTGTGGTGAAGGTCGTCTAGATTTGAATCCGAATGTTTCCTTTCGTTCATTTGCACTATCCTGGTTAAGAAAGAAATGCGCTTTCCATCTCATGCGTTGTAAAAAATCTGTGTTTTGTCTAACAGTCTTTTCTAGTACTCTTCCTTGCTCGGGATTGGGATGTTCGTCGTCGAGTAATCAAATGTAGTCCGTTCCATGGTATTACATATAAAGTGCTCAACATCACTGGAGCAATGATACGAAATATATAGGAACAGGATATAATGCTTCCATAGAAAAAATGCTCAATGGTATACAGAGCATGATATAAGCAATTAATTGAGTCGGACTAACACATAATATAGTATATAAATCACGACAAATTTGTTTCGTGAAGGAAACATGCCTTCACTCTTCAGGTGATTGAGTGCGACTCAACTATTGAGCACCTTTCTATGGATGCGTTATATCCTGTTCCTATATATATATATATATATATATATATATATATATATATATATATATATATATATATATATATATATATATATATATATATATATATATATTGCTAACTTGGTATTAAGGGGAAATATTGTATGAAAAAACCTCCCTAAAAAGGGAAATCGTCTAAAATGGGAAAAAATCAGGTCGACTTTGCGAAATCACACGCTTTTTATATAGGAATACGTAAACGGATGGTAACGTCCATTGCACCACATAATTAATATGCAGTTACTTCAATGTTGACCAAGTTACGTACCCATATCTTTTAACACGTACGGATGGTGGGCCATTGAAAAAGCGTTGCTGTATATCTGGTTTCCAAAAGGGGAAATATTTTTTAATGTATTTTATTGTTTTTTTCTTCGCCTTAACGAAACCGCGATATGTCGATTTCCCCGTACAGTAGGAATTAGCGTTATATATATATATATATATACATATATATATATATATATAGATATATATATATATATATATATATATATATATATATATATATATATATATTACGCTAATTCCCACCTGAAGGGGAAATTGTTATATATGCTTGTACATAGGGCGAAAAAGAGATAATAAAATACAAAAGAAAAAAATTCGCCCTAACGTCTAAACATATAATTAACGTTATTTCAATGGCCAGCCATCCGTTCTTGTTAACAGCTAGGTGTCCGTAAATTTGACAACTTTGAAGTAATGGCATCTAGTTTGTAAATCTAAGAGGGCGCCCTTGTAAGTTTACGTATTCCTATAGGAAAAGTGTGTGGAAACGTTAAGGCGAAACTTATATTTCACCCGAAAATTTTTTTCCCCTTAAGGTCGACTTTTCAACAACAACTTTCCCCCTAAGTGCCGAATTAGAGAAATATATATACATATATATATATATTTGCCTATTTTTCACCTTGGGGGAAAAATCGTGTGAAAAAAACATACATTAGGGGGAAAATGTACATTCGGGGAAAAAACCGTTTCCCCTTAACGTTTTCACACACTTTTTATATAGGAATACGTAAACGTATGGTAACTTGCTTTCAACCACACAGTCTACATACTATTACTTCAATGTAGACGAATTTACGGACACCTATCCGTTAATACTAAAATACTAACGGATGGCGAGCCATTGAAATAACGTTGATTATGTCTTTGAACAGTTTATTTAACCTTAGGGGAAATATATGCTTATGTATTTTATTGTTTTATTTTCGCCTTAACGAAAACGCGGTATCGCGGTTTCCCCCAACCTGTCGAATTAGTGTTATATATCTATAAATATATATATATATATATATATATATATATATATATATATATATATATATAGATATAGATATATATACATGTATATATATATATATATATTACTACATATACATACAAACATAGTACATAAAAACATACATATAAAACACAACAACGAAAGGAAGAAGAGCAAAACTAATTCAATGTTGGAGTACTAAGCCTGCAAAAAATATTGGCTCATTTTCGCATATCCCCCTCTGGCCCTTTAACCTTCAGCAAGATCTTGCAATTCAGTGAGAAGGATATAGTTATTTTAAATTCTTAGACATTAACATTAGATACTGGCAGACGATGCACAGCAAGTGGTAAGTGATAACACACGAAAGAGGGAATCAAAGGTTTTGTTACAATGTGTGTTTTCTTCAAGTCGCCTTCAAAGGCAGAAAGATGGACTCCTTTCGGGTAAAGATATCCGATATCCTCTCCTTCAAAGCAATTCTAACAATGGCCAGCGACCTAGATCATGACTTCACGCGATCTAAAGGAGCTTCGTTTGGACGATATCAGAATAAAGCAATGGTTAAAAACACTTTTTGAAACGTTACTCACCAATGATATTCAGGTAATAACTTGCCAGTGTCTGAGCAAACTGCTTACAGATGTATAAACCTTCGTCCTCAGGGGTAACAGAATGAAAAATAAGTGAATAATTGGCGGAAGAGACTTTTATGTTGGTAAGATCCATATTTCTGATTGCTACGAGTCCAACAAACAATAAATCATCACCGTAAGACGTTTTTCTCTTCCAAATCGCTTGGTTGGTTGAATCTTGCGATATGTTGCAATGTAGCCTAACTTCATGTCCAGCGGTATAGAACACGTTGAAGGTACGATTGTTGGCCTGATAATTGTTCGGGGTATCACCTGCAAGAAATTCGACAGTCACATTACATGGAATTTCATGCTGCATAAAAATTTATGCAACAGGTGAAGAGTTCGGTACTTACCATTGACATTCATAACACGACCAACTGCGAAAAGGAATATGGGGATCGCAGTGACAAACATTTTACTTTTACTGTTCTTGATTAAAAGATTTCGGAAAATCTCCCACTTCTTTATTCTCTTAACCTTCAGTTTTCACATCTTTCTATATTCCAACCTTTGTTTAAATCATCACTTGAGTAAAATCGGCTTATTCAGTATTTTCCTTCCCATATTACAAATGTAAGTATTAACTTGCTTAGTGGAACGTCCTGTTTGTAAATTGCTAGAACATTTTTCTCAATTCGAAAGGAGTAGTATAGTTGCAAATGTCGTGAGCAATTCTGTATGCACGGACACATGTAGGTACAATCTCTATGTTGAGCACTTTCACTTTTATTAATTGTTTTAAACATTTAAATTGCACACAGTTGAAATCAAAACAGACTTCCCTATTGTATACATTCTAGAAGCAATAAGTTACAATCGGTTACTTTCGTTATTAAACTTATACGCTTTCCGGAACAATTGTCCTAACTGTATGATGGTCTCAAGATCGTGCAGTGTTTCACTAGAAGAAAGCAAGACTAAGGGGTTACCCCAAAGTGCTGTTCCATGCTATAACACATTTGACACAGTCAGGGACACTTCAAATTCTTTCAAGCAGGACAGCCATCTCGCAGGGTTGACTCAGTCCTTCTGTTCTTAGGCCCCGTGTAGAATTTTACGTCAACTGAGCAGAAGTTGAGGTGAGGGACAAAATGTAAGCTCTCTGAAGCAATTATTTTCAGCAAGCCACTGTATTTAATACCTGACAGTGGTAAACCCAAGCATTCCAAAGAATGTCTCTAATAATATCTGGATAACAGGGCTCGAACTTACTGACGGCACCGGTACGCCGGTATTTTCTCACCATAATTTTCTCTATTAAAAGTTCGGTCTTAGTGGGTTCAATAACAGTATCATTTACATTAAATCTCCAGTGCATAGGAATAGCTTTTATTAAACCCCAATAAGAAGTAAATGGAAAATTTAAAACATTGTATTTCCTGGTAAAAGTTAAGTAATCTAGGGGTACATTGTTAACACTAAACAGGTCACTGATTTTCATAACTCCTTTTTTATATAAGTTATCATAAAACACAATTTTACCATCAATTTTAATATTAGAGTTATTCCAGATGTACTCATTTCCAAAATTTAGTTCAGGTGTAGCAAAAGTAACATCACACCATGCTTCAACAACTTGACGAAGAAACATGTTCTTTATATCCTTAACAACAATCTTAGCACAATTGCAATAGGAAAAGAAAGGAGATCCATAAGATTTAAAGGAGATATCAAAAAATATTTTCCACGGACTCGCAATATCAGAGTGGTAACGACGCATCCAAGAGCATTTTAAAGGTCTTATTCAGAGGCAAAGTGCATTTTCGTTTCATTGGAAGTGAGCAGAAACTGCTGTTTGTCCTGACCCCAACACACCTCGAATTTTTAGAGTACCCCTTGGCACTGCTAAGAAAATACGTTCTAAAAATACGATAAAACGGCTAAAAATCGTGATTTCAAATGACTGAATGAAAACGGGGGCGTGGCTAAGGTCAAACCTATGACGTCACCTGCCGGAGTCGTGTTGACATGCATAGGAATAACGATATACAAACGTAGTCATAGGCATATATGAGCATATATGAGCATACTTTCAGCACAAACCAGTGAAGAATTGACAGACAAATATTTCTTGAAAGAGATACGATGAAGTTTTTAAAGCTTTTGCCTATATCATGAAGGGGATCACATACTACATGATCGGGTTTTCAAGTTAAAAACAACAGTTCATCGTCTAGTTGGTAAACGTCATAGAGTGATTCACCAACTTGACCTTCCCTTCACTTTATTTTGCTTCTTTTCTTCTGAAAAGAGACTTAGGTTAGATGGACTGAGATTTTTGGAAGGAATTGCTGACCGATATGGAAAGAAAAAAACTCGTACATCCTTTCACCCCTCCTCCCCCTCCCCAAAACGGATTATAAACACCTAAAAACAGTAAAAAAGAACAACAATCTAGAACAGATACTGTGTAATATTTACCAAGACATTGTCTATTTGAGATTCAGCCAATCAGCACTTAGAATTGTAGGTATTCTCTTTCACGTCCAAATAGTTGCATATAATAAAAAGTAAACAAGCCACGAGGTCAACTGGCATTCTCGTATCGTAGTCATACCAGGGAGGTGTCACCTTGACAGGAGACACATCTTCAATCCTTTCTTTGAACTGTGCTGGTTGCCGACTGTGATTCCTTCTTTGTAGTAATCTTCCATATATAATAGGCTTAAATGTACTTAAGAAACTAAACACAAAGGTTCACGTCGTCTGCTAAATTTTGAAGAGCGGCACATGAATATTTGCCCATTTATTTTACATTGCCAGTCGTTCAAGTTGCAAATTAATTTGCGCCTTTATGGCGCGTTGTGCCACTTTCAGAAATACTCCATTGTCATCCCGTGTTACATTTTGAACACGAATACACCACCTTCAAGTTGCGAAATAATGCGCAAATTGATGAAAAATAAACAGTAACTTATAGCCTCATACCTCTTTTTTGCATTTGCAAATAGCATAAGCAGTGTTTTTTACCGCAAGGATCTTTAGGCTTAGTAGCGACAAACAGTCGTTTTGAATTTTAAAACATTGGTGCTCACTAGGCTGTCGGTAACTTGCTAAACATCACACCATTGTTCCTGATAATCTTATTGTCAGCGTAGTAGAGTCGTTAACAAAGGTTGACTGGGACAGGATGTAGCACTAATTGTAAGTATTAGACAAAAGAACTGAAGGTTCTGAAGTCCTATGATCTGTCATTAAATGATTATCTCCTCTCTCTTAATTGGATCAAACAGGATTAGAATAAATCCTTTTTAGTTGGATCTCCTGTCAAAGTAACACCTCCCTGGTCATACTTGCGTAGTATCGTAATACACAGACTGAATGGATTTAATACTGGATATAGGCCTATATACCTGGATATACATACTAAAACCTGCCTTATACCGAAAGTCACCACACATCTCTGAAGAAGAGAAAGTAACTTGTGGTGATTCTTCTAAAAGAAGAAAATTTCAAGGTCCTACAACTTGCTGTTGATAGCCCAGCAATTATCTTCAAGCCACAACCATTGGCCAGACTTCCGAATTTTCAGAATTGCTCCGAGGAGTTCACTCATCGAGTTTTAACGTTACAACTTTGAGATTCTTTGAGCAAGGGGGTTTGCAAAGTTTGGCGTCAGCCTGAGGAACATATTGAAAAGAATTGATTTCGGAAGGAGGAGAGAGGCCGTTAGACAAACTTCATATGTCATCACTCATGAACTTGAAGGGTAAAGACAAGTTGAGGCACACCAGAAAGCCCAGAAAGGTTCTTTGCGTAGCCTGCAAAGAACCTGATACAAACCAAACAGCTCTCTTTTTAGGGCTACTAATTTCTTCCGAAAGAGCGGCATTTTCCTCTGCAAACATGCTTAAAATGTAAGATACTCTAAGTCTAACGTTAAGTTGTTTTTTCTCTTTTTGCAAGTCGACTCGAACCTAATGCTAAACCGTAAACTTTAGAGCTAACGAGTAACGTTACTAGGCCTTGGCCTATAGCTAACTAGCCTGCTCTCCGCCTAGGCTAGTACTAGTAGGACCAGGACGTATTCCAGGCCTACTCTAAAACCTTCCTACCTACGCTGACTAAAAAACGAAAATTTAATTTGATCATTACAAGAATAAATCTTTACTACTATGCTGTGCAATTTTCGCAACTTCCGGTTACCAAGTGTAACTTAGGCTACTAGAGTAGCCTATGTTACTATCCTACTACGACTAACAGTTAGTACTAACTTTACTATATATTATACACTGCTTGCAGTACTTGGTACGGTACATGCTGGCTAGCTGTGTGCGCTCGCGCTCGCTCGACCGACAGCTCGACTCCGGCCGGTGACGTCATAGTTTGACCTTTCGAAAAAATCACGTGATGTTATCGTTATAGTATGGGCCAAAAACAAAAAAGTTTTCAGAAAATGATTAAAAATAGAAAACGCGAATTTTTTGCTTTGTTTTTCCTGTAGAAAAATAATATCAAATTCTAGTTTACCTAAAATTATGCTTCTGAGTCGATTGCATGACCCTTATTTGCCTCTGAATAAGATCTTTAAACATCTAATAACAATAATAACAATGATAACAATGATAACAATGATAACAATGATAAGAATGATAAGAATAATAACAGTAAGAAAAATGATAACCATAATAACAATGATAAGAATGATAAGAATAATAACAATAAGAACAATGACAAGAATGATAACAAAGAGAACAATGATAACAATGATAAGAATGATAACAATGATAACAATGATAAGAATGATAACAAAGAGAACAATGATAACAATGATAACAATGATAAGAATGATAACAATGATAACAATGATAAGAATGATAACAGTGATAACAACGATAACGATGATGATGATGATGATGATGATGATGGTGATGATGATGATGATGATGATGATGATGATGATGATGATGATGATGATCATAATAATAATAATAATAATAATAATAATAATAATAATAATAATAATAATAATAATAATAATAATAATAATAATAATAATAATAATAATAATAATAATAATAATAATAATAATAATAATAATAATAATGATAATAATAATAATAATAATAATAATAATAATAATAATAATAATAATAATAATAATAATAATAATAATAATAATAATAATAATAATAAAAATAATAATAACAATAATAATAATAATGAAAATAATAATAATAATAATAATAATAATAATAATAATAATAATAATAATAATAATAATAATAATAATAATAATAATAATAATAATAATAATAATAATAATAGTAATAATAGTAATAATAATAATAATAATAATAATAATAATAGTAATAATAATAATAATAGTAATAGTAATAGTAATAGTAATAGTAATAGTAATAGTAATAGTAATAATAATAATAATAATAATAATAATAATAATAATAATAATAATAATAATAATAATAATAATAATAATAATAATAATAATAATAATAATAATAATAATAATAATAATAATAATAATAATAATAATAATAATAATAATAATAATAATAATAATAATAATAATAATAATAATAATAATAATAATAATAATAATAATAATAATAATAATAATAATAATAGTAATAGTAATAGTAATAGTAATAGTAATAGTAATAGTAATAGTAATAGTAATAGTAATAATAATAATAATAATAATAATAATAATAATAATAATAATAATAATAATAATAATAATAATAATAATAATAATAATAATAATAATAATAATAATAATAATAATAATAATAATAATAATAATAATAATAATAATAATAATAATAATAATAATAATAATAATAATAATAATAATAATAATAATAATAATAATAATAATAATAATAATAATAATAATAATAATAATAATAATAATAATAATAATAATAATAATAATAATAATAATAATAATAATAATAATAATAATAATAATAATAATAATAATAATAATAATAATAATAATAGTAATAATAATAGTAATAATAACAATAGTAATAATAATAATAGTAATAATAATAATAGTAATAATAATAATAATAATAATAATAATAATAATAATAATAATAATAATAATAATAATAATCATAATAATAATAATAATAATAATAATAATAATAATAATAATAATAATAATAATAATAATAATAATAATAATAATAATAATAATAATAATAATAATAATAATAATAATAATAATAATAATAATAATAATAATAATAATAATAATAATAATAATAATAATAATAATAATAATAATAATAATAATAATAATAATAATAATAATAATAATAATAATAATAATAATAATAATAATAATAATAATAATAATAATAATAATAATAATAATAATAATAGTAATAATAATAGTAATAATAATAATAATAATAATAATAATAATAATAATAATAATAATAATAATAATAATAATAATAATAATAATAATATTAATAATAATAATAATAATAATAATAATAATAATAATAATAATAATAATAAGCGTGGATACTAGCTTAGGGCGACAGTTACATTGACTTGTACACTAAAAATTCAAATTTTCTAACCCTAACCCTAACCCTACCCATAACCCCACCCTAACCAAATTTGGTAGACATACTTATTAGACCAAAATGAACAATTGAAGCCTATTTGCGACAATAAAATTATTTTTCTAAATGGTACCTATTCCTTTAAGGCGACAGTTATGTGTCGCCTTAATTCCAGGTGTCGCCTTTATGTCGTTGAATTAGCACGAAGTGTCGCCTTAAGGCATAATCCATGCTGATAATAATAATAATAATAATAATAATAATAATAATAATAATAATAATAATAATAATAATAATAATAATAATAATAATAATAATAATAATAATAATAATAATAATAATAATAATAATAATAATAATAATAATAATAATAATAATAATAATAATAATAATAATAATAATAATAATAATAATAATAATAATAATAATAATAATAATAATAATAATAATAATAATAATAATAATAATAATAATAATAATAATAATAATAATAATAATAATAATAATAATAATAATAATAATAATAATAATAATAATAATAATAATAATAATAATAATAATAATAATAATAATAATAATAATAATAATAATAATAATAATAATAATAATAATAATAATAATAATAATAATAATAATAATAATAATAACAGTTATATTTATGTGTATCCGGCATATCCAGAAATCAATTGTTCAAATGCGATGTACATGTAAAACGAGAATTCAAAAAACAGGACTTAATGCGGTGTTTTCAGCTGAGGCGTACCAGGCGGGAGGGGATTTTGAAAAATATGTGTGCTATTTTCGGGAAAACATTCATCAAACTTTCGGTCAAAAGTGCTGTATCACCACCAGTGGAAAGTAGGCTTGTACGATCATGATACCACACTACCGCCGACTGCTCCTTCTTTACTTGTACTATTACTTGTACTCTTACTTCGTACTCACTCATAATGTTGGCCATGTCACTTGGTCACTGTACAGAAATTTTGGCGCTGGGGCAACCCAGCCAAGGTTGAAAAGTTTACCACAACGTGGGGTAGCGTTCCGGTGTGACCGTTCCTTAAGTCGAAGCTGGAAGAATTCCGTTCAACTGCATTTAAGCGTTAAAGTGTTTCAGTGATAAATTTCGTAGGGACTGGGATGAGATATCTTTGTGAATGAATGATGGACAAATTTAAATTGTGCTCTATCACAAATTTTTCGTATATTATCACAACGTCGGCTTCAAATGCTTTGACTTCATTCAATTATTGGCCTCCCGTATAGGGGTGATCATGGAAAAAGAATTGTTGAAAAAAGAATTGTTAATAAGAGAAGAGGAATTCTTTTCTCTTTTTTGTGCTTTTACCGTGCTTAACGCAGATTTGTCATTGTGGCAGGCATTTTCCAAGTCAAAAGTGTCTCTGTGCTCAAAACTGCCTGAGCAACAATAATTAAGATGCATTGAATTATTCTAACAAAAGCTGGATGTACGCCACAGAGACTGAATCGAGAAAGGTTTATGTAGAAATCTACTTAGCTTGAGTAACATTCATAACGAATTGACCGTGCCTGAAGTGTTATTAGTTGTAAAAACTTATCCAAAGCATTTTCTTTTCCGTCTATGGTAACTGAAACATAAATATTTAACACTTACAAAGAAGAAACATTTTAAACCCCACTGGTAAGTCTTCTTCGTCCTTTGGTTGTAGCCAGACTGTCAGTATTCGAACACTAATACATGCTTCTGTACTTTCATCTCACTCGCGCTCAGGGCTTTGTACTTGTACTCAGAGACTTTGAAAATCAAGTACTTATTCTCATACTCATACCTTTGCACTCGTACTCATACTCGTTCTCGGTACTTTGTACTCGCAGTCGTTCCCCGAGATGTGTAATCATAGTACAGACATCTCAGTCCAGGATGTTAATATTTGTAATCTTCACTGATCCCTTTCTAATTTAATAGAACTTGTAAGAATTTAACGATTGCTGTGCTGATCAACACAGACTGTATCAAAACAAATAAAATAAATCGCGTTGTCAGGAGACCAGCGACAAACAACCTGTGTGCGTAGAAAATTTAAGACATTAATACACTCTTAGTATACTACAGCGCATCATTAATAATGACAGAGTATCATTTCCTTTGCATCTAACTATATTTCTTCATCCTTTTAAAAAATTAGCTTGTCGCTGATAAGCTTTGAATTACAGTTTTTCAAATGACTTTTTATTACTGACGTGGGAAGAGTTTACCTCTCAAAACGTAGTGATTCAGTCGACATTGTTATTAATTGTTTGCACACATGCTCACCAATTATAAAATTTTTTTAGACTAAAATGGTAGTGAAGAGCATTTCACTTCGCCCTAGGAGTTGAAATCAAAACGACCAATGTTCGAATAGCTCCCTTGGATCAATGTTAAAATCTGTAAAAGATAA
Organism: Holothuria leucospilota; assembly: GCA_029531755.1. Taxonomy (NCBI): domain Eukaryota; kingdom Metazoa; phylum Echinodermata; class Holothuroidea; order Aspidochirotida; family Holothuriidae; genus Holothuria; species Holothuria leucospilota. The sequence goes on from CM055964.1 coordinate 497,797, forward strand.
CAACCATAGGAAGTAACAAGCCAAAATTTTAAAGGGAAGTTTGCAAATGGCAGTGTTCTGAGCAGGTGCAATCAATCTAAATTAAGTTCTTGTTTGCTTTTATATCTACTATTTAACAATTTGCTTATGCTCTTGAGTACAAATTGTTGTATACTAGAAATATTGTCTTCCCACAGAAATTAATTTTGTAATAAAACACTTTAAACTGGTTTTCAGTTTAGAACAAGATAACATTGAAGCAATAGACTGTTTGTCACTTCTCAATTACCCCCAGCACAGTGAGTACACCATAGCTTCTAAGTGACATGTGGCGAGATTTTACAATAAAGCTTGTCCATATTGTGATCTATACAATATTCGTGAATACGTTTTGAGAATGCTGGCTTCTGATTGCTCAGTTACCCATGTTCTAATCCAGTATATGGAGCTATACGGCTTATGGAGAGCAACCCTGCGATCAACAGGTTATGGTTGTGTAAGGCAATTTCAGTCGATTCACAGAGTGGGGACCTCACAGAAAGTCCGTGAGAGAAAATGTTCAAAAACAAAAATCAAAAAAATCCGGAAAAATGGAGAGAAACGTTCCTTGAAGGTTCACAGTATTTTATTGTCCTCTTGGTTAACAAACTTGAATAGTATACAGGAGAATTAACAAGTCAGGAATAAACTATAAGCGGAAGTCCTAAATACGAGTCGGGGTGAGTCGATGTCTAAAATCAAAACTGATCACAAATTATACCTTGGGGTCTGAAGGACAAAAATCACGAGAGCCTACTCATGCAGTGCGCACAAGCTGATAGGTCTGAATGATAACGGCACACACATAAATTATAATGACACTCTGTGAATGGCTAGATCAGACAAAAGTTCAAGCACTTCTGAGCACAGCTGGACTGTGTGTATTTCTATGAGTTCTATCTCAATATCAATAAGAACTCAATTGTGACGTCATTCTAAAGCCGGCATGAAGCCAAGATTAACTGAGTGACATTGTCAGACGATTATAACCTTGCCTGAACCTCATTTTAGAATTCAAATAGCATACAACACAATTTTATTCGCAATTATGAGAACGGATCATAAAGAGAAAATAGTGAAGTCTGAAATATTAGGAATCACAGTAAAATGAGTCTCGCCTAAGATTCAGCCTTAACGAGAGATGCCCTCATTTCTACTTCAAGAACCATAACTTTTAAGCAGTGAATAAAAAAAAATATCTTTTTAAGTTCAACACAAAACTCAGAATAAATGGAAATACCTCAAATACATTCTAACAACAAAATTTAGATAAACTTCGAACATGCTGTAAGAATATTAAAACAGACTTCTCCTTTCGACACCTGTCAAATTGTTCGTTTCACTATACGATGTATGATTGTAAAATTTCAGTCTGTACTGAACAGAAACTATGTACATTTTCGGAAGAGACATTTAACCCCATCTCCGCATTATTTTATTCTTCTTCACAAGAATAATTTGTAACATCTACGTCATTTTATAAATACTCCTTCCTGTAAACTGAATAACCGCCTGGCTGGAGCCAAACTTTAACTTTCAGTTAATCCCAACGTAAGGAAATATCACAAACTTGCCGCAAACAATAAAACAAATCCCTGGTAGAAGGTTATACAAGTTCTCAAAATTAAAATCAGTATCTGGTGACACCATAACAACCATACACATAAAATTAACCACTTCTTATATTAATACAATAAACTTTTTCTATACGCTTTCAACCTGAGCCTCCAGGCCATTTTTAACCAAGCAACTAGTTTTTGTTTTGATCCACAAGAGAAAAAGACTTCTCTCCTTCTCCAGGAGAAGCAGAGAATGAACTAAGAAACCAAACAGGAGTACCAGCTAGTGAAACCAGAACATGAAAATTAAGTTTGCTTTTAAATATATTCTTAAAGAAGACACCTCTCAACATGAATTTGCCAAAATGAAGTTGGGTCGCTTAAAGTAATGCTTTAAGTGTCTAGTTGTCATCATTGAAGTTACAGACTTTTAACTTCTGCTCTAGCTATTCTGCACACTCTGACATCACTTGCAACATCAGAGGTCTTAAACTGATAGATATTGGGAATTGCTAGGAACTGTGCATCATCAGTCTCAATCCAAGGCATCATATCACATGGCTTAGCAACAAAACTATATCGTTTACCTCTATCTAAATTGTAGGGAGACTGGAAAGACTTCGGTATGGTTTAATGAAGAAACTTGACTGGTTTGCTACAGGTACTCTTACTGAAACTGGTATAGGACACCATTATTCATGACCCTTTTAGCTTTAAATGGACCTTTCCACTGAACACCTAACTTATCTCTTTCATTTGTAAAGGTCATCTGCCCAGATCACATTACCAATTGAATATGGTTGAATGTGATTAACAGTGTGAGCCTGAACCTTTTCGGCCTGTTTTATTTTACAATTTACAAGCTCTTTTTCAACCGCATAACTTGCATCATGGTTTATATGCTTAAAGGCTTCTTGTTGTCTCTTTGCTTTACATCCAATATATAGCTTACTATACTTTCGATGTAATTAACCATAAAAGGCCAATAGCAATTTTGCTGTGCTATAACACATGTTCTCTTGCCACGTAAGTTACCAAATTGTGAACTTTGAAGCAATTGCCTTAGTAATTCAGGTACTACAACCTTCATTCTGTCTCCATCATTCCTACAAAGTACAACATGTATGAGAAGGGCATCGATCACATGCCATTATTTTTGTAAATAAATACTTCGTTCTTAGCTACATCAAATGCTGGCTTTTCATTAAGTTCACACCACTTAATTACAGTAGACACATCCAAGTCCTGTCTATGACAACAAAATACATCGTTAGCATTAAGGTTAATACATTTTTCTTCAAGTAGGCTAGGGACTGGCATTGTGAGAACATCATCAGAGCAAGTATTATCTCCCTAGGAGAAATTGCTGCCTAACATAACACTCTCTCTGCCGTTATCATCATCAGGTAACATAATTATCCTGAGAATGTTTCACATAACTTTGGTTTGACTCTGTTACTTGTGAAGGAGTATCCACATTGATACAGTCCTTACCTTCGATATTGTCACCCATTTTAAGGTTTCTTTATCATTATTTACTGTAATAGTTCTGACACACTGCTAAAGGTCTACAGGCTTAAATATGACATTAGAACTATAATGAAAACATCCATCAACTGAGACAGAATTAATGCAGTCTGGCACATTAACAAACATGTTGGAAACTTTGTGTTTATCCACTTGTTTTCTACGACAAAAAATACTTCTTCACCATTTCGAAAAGCAACCCTTTTTTGTTTCCTACATTTACACTGAAATTAAATTCTGCAATAAAATCACATCCAGTTATCAAATTTTATTGCAAGCCCTTACAACTAATTAACTTACACAATTACAAACTTTTGCCTTTAAATATGTTCACCTCAATAGAACCAGATACAGGTAAAATACCACCGTGTGGGAGAATATAGAGTCATTTCAATTTGTACCACAGACACATTTTTGGGAACCGAATAACTGCTTCTTATCGTCGATGACTGACACTGTGACACCTGTATCCACCACTCCTCTAACATCAACATCATTTACACTTACATTAATGCATGGTAATTGCTTGTCACCACATGAAATAAAATTACAACTCTCATATCTCGGTGCCAATTTTACGCTGGGATCCTTGGGGGGACAACAGATTCTTTAGCCGATGAATGTCCCACATGATAAGCCACAGCTCGTTTAAATTAACTTTTGCCGTTTCCTGTGTGCTTCCTCGAGACCTCTGAGTACAAGGGAAAGGACTGAAAGGCCAATACCTAACTTTAGGGTGACTGTTGTCAGCCCTATTGTCACATCTGCGAGATCTCCATCTTGATTCAAAACCTTATCTTAATCTGTTACAGGACATACCCCCATCATCATAATGTCTTACTGAGGTAGGCCTAGTCCTCTGTGAACAATCATTGCTATAGCCGTGCAAATCAACCGAGTTTTAACAAGTCTTGGTAATCATGCTACCTACTCTGTTAACTCGGCTAGACCTTTGGCGAACGAGTTGTCTTCATAAGATGATATGGATGCAACCATACCAGCAGTTGACTGTGGATTAACATGCAGCGGGTATATCTGTTGACTATCACTCATATACCCGTACGATGGGGAATAAAACCACTGCAGAGGAGAACATGCATATTGATATCATTATCAATGATGTTAGCAGCTGTGAGTTAGCAGTAACGTTAAATCTACTGAATTGATTTTGATATGATGAGTCCTTGTCCCTAGGCTTGGCCCTGGTGATGGTTAAATAGCCTATGACAAAAGTTTCACTAAGCACTATGCAAACGATATGAATAATTACAAAATCTATATCATCATTTAATATGGAACCTCGAAGACGTAGGCCAGGACTCGGAAGTTGTCGCTGATAGTACTGCAGTGCACCCCTTAGGCTGTCTAGTTAGGCAGTAATGACGTCGCGATGTAACGCAGCCCTAGGTTACACTAATAGCTAAGCTAGGCTTTAACAGTGGTACAAAGGGCAAAAATACATTCAGTTTTTGGTTTCGTTGTCCACCCAAATGTGATGATTTCATTATAAAACTGTTTTTCATATTTCCCTGATACAAAAATCACAGTGTTCCAGCCAAATTCCTAAAATAGCAGAAAAGGACAAAAGAAACTAAGAGCGCCCTCTTTATCTAAAAATCAGCCATCACATCTTTAAAACTTGGTGGATTCAACTGGTATTCGTGAAACACGAAGATTCAACCTGTAATAACATTATACATATGAGAAGAGGTATGACGTCATTACCAATAAAGCCAAATAGCAGTTTACATAGAATATTTTAACAGCGCTTTCCACTTTTTATATCATGTATAAGAAACTTCAAATCTTAAAGAAACTGACTAAATTTGTACGAATAAATGCATTTAATGATTACAAGTTAGGAAAGGGTCAATAAGAAAGCAGGCTCATTTACAAGTAAGTATCTAATAAGACTGAAAATATATTGTATACCTAGTTTACAGAATAAAGACTCATACTATACAGTACTTGGATATGCTAGTTCCCACGCAGCGTGTACATGTAATTTTGTAATGTACCGGTATGTGTTCCGATATTAGAGAGTTTGAGGACATTAAAGAAAGAGAGACCTAAAACCCCAGAACAGAGGTTTTCCGGTCTACCCATTGGTACAAAGACTGAGTAAGCCCAACTTATCGCTGAGCAAATGAAGACAAATAGAATAAGCCTGGAGCTGCTGTAGTTGGCTAAAAAGTGATATGAAGGTTTTGTGTATTTTTCTTCAACGGGATGAGTGATGCTTAAGTTCTATTTCAACACTATCTTTAACCCCGGCCTATCTTAGAATAAATCCATGGCAGTGGTGCTGCCAATTTCGCGTATCCACCATCGATGCTTTTTCCGTCCATTCGATCCCTAGTTCTCTCCTGTAGGAAGGTATACAGCTTACAGGAGAAATTGGCACTCACAAAGATGTTGTCCCCCCAAAAAACCTGGCTTTACCACCCCAATATTTGAAATTCGTGCTTCACCACCGATACATCCTTTTGTAGTTTTATCTCTCCCACTGGTCTGCCACAGTCAATAAGTAATTAGAGGCAGCTTTCCTGTCCTGAGCCAAACAGAAGCCAGCATTGGGATGACGTCATCATTGCTAGGTAACGGTCAAGGTCACAGTCATCTTTTTCACTAACCTATGATTCATCGAAGTGAAGGTCAATGTCGAAAGGGCAGGGTCAAGTTCAAAGTGATTGTCAAGTGGCAAGGTATGCTTGAAGGTCAAGATCGCGAGAATGACTGTTTGGGTTGGGATAGAGGGCTGTTGCTAGGCAACATCTAAACATCCTTGTAAGGATGAAGGTATTGTACGTAGGCAAGAAGCCTACTTACAGTAACGACTAAGGTAAGTTTGGGGTGATAGCACATGTTGAGGTGATGTTGCTGACAACGAATCAACGTTTGACTGATGACGGACAATGGAGGATGGGGATATATGACGGATTCGGATCATAAAGGGCCCTATAGAATGACACATGAAACAACATAAAAAGAAAATACAATAAAGTTTGAGTGCAGCTCTGTTTATTTTTATGAAAATTACGAAAAGAGACACTTTCTCGTAACATGCACTGCTTTGTTTAATACATGTCATAGCGACGAGGAGACAGGTCCGACCTGTTCCTGTATAAATCATTTGGGATTCTTACGTTACAGAAAGAGTCTTTAGGGCCCCAACCAACGCCCGAAAGCGTGAAAAGCAGCCGGCGAGGATTATTTTCTCCGATCATTTGTTTCAGCAGCCAGAACATAGGTTGCAGCCTATGTGTTGCTAATCTCATAAGGATCGATAGGGCGTTTTGAGACTGCAACTCTTTTCCTGTTTTGCTACTCTACCACAACAAAAGCATAGATATTTACATATGTTACAGCACACAAAATGTTTATTACATTGAAAAAGATAGCACTCTAAAGCGAAGGACTGTTTCGGGTGGAAGATGGTTGATCTTCGATTCCTGGATTTCGAACGAGTATATTTTATCCTCAGTTTTACGAAGCAGCATTTGTGTATATCTTATGTTCCCGTTTTAAAATGACTTCCATATGGCCTTATTCATTTTGACTAGAGCTTCCCAAGTGTCGATCGGAAAGACACCTTTTCAAGACGATCGTCCTCCTCGCCATCATTATTGGCCTTAGTGTCGTCTTCTTCGGACTCCTCTTCGCTGCTGTCGGCTCCTTTGGTGTCGCTATAGGCATCACTGTCGTAAGCTTCTCTGCTGTCAGCCATGGTGTCTTCCCCCCTGTAGTTAGGCGAACATAACGACTGGAAGAGTAAGGTTGACCTGACCTTTGTCAGGTCATTCATTCCTGCTCAGTGCTACTTTTGCTGGCAGGCATGGACGCGGAGGTTGTCGAAAAAATCAGTGAAATATTCAAGTTTTTGACCGACATCAAGACTTCGATCGCAAATTTAGAAATAAATAAGGAGGAAACTGCAAAAAGATTGGGTGAACTCGAGGAACAGGTGAAAGAAGGTAAAAATACAAGGACAGAAACTGCTCACCCTACAGACAGGCCTAACGTTAAGCCTTCCCTAGGCCTAAGTGCCCTTTACAATAACGACAGCGAGCCAGGACAGCCGTCCGATCCACGTTTAGCCGGACTTTGGTCCAATACAAATGAATATTGTGAACAAGGACAACTGTCCGATAATGATGACCATCATGATACGTCTTCATGTCTAGTGGTCGATGCCCAGGCGGAATTTGCTACGATCAAAGATGCTTTAAGCAAAGTGAAACTGCCGGCAGATCTTAAACTGAACGAGCAAAAGCAAGGTATCAAAAGGGATGACCAACAAGCATTGCAAATACTTTCCAGATCTGGGCGGTATGTTGAAACATCCCTCAAGTTGCTAGGGACTCTTTCACCAACTAAGGAAGTGACAGTGGAAGATTATCGTCACTTATATCTTATCCAGTTAGCCCATATTCGCTATTTACAAGATGAATATGCTACATTAGTTGTACAGAACAAATTCAACAGAAATACGGCACAGCTGTTCCGTTCTATTCAGCGTAATACCTCAGGTTTATCAGAGAGTGCACTTAAGGATCTCAAGTTGGCCTCTTCATTAACATCACTGGGAGCTTCGTCATCTGAAAACACATGGAGAGATCAGCGGCGTGGTGGTAGTCAGAACTTCAACTACAGAGGACGTGGTTATAACACAGGACGCGGTTACAACTCAGCACGCGGATATCGTAACCAGTCTGATATTTATCAACATTTTGCTAGCAGAGGCATCCCTCCTTCTCGCACAGATCAGTCTTATGACCAAGATCAGCGTTAACATTTCCATCACACCTAGACAAAACTTTCATGTTACAACAAACCTTCAATTCATTTTGGATTTGCAAACCTTGGTCCAGTCCCTTTTTAGATCACTGCAAGCATCAGCTGGTCCTTTATTCATTGGACATCCGTTTACTTTGTTTTCGAGTTTTCTTTGTTCATGTTTTTATTTAAATTTTGGTTATGTGCTTAGACAAGAAACTTTCAGGTTGTAAATTTCAGGCAGCTAATCTCTGCCAGTACATTGAACAGTGGGAAGCTATCCAGGCCCCACATGAGGTTATACATTGGTTGAGGGAAGGCATTCAGATTCCCTTTGTTAGAGACCCTGGGAGTTTCTATCTACCTAATAAGACTTTTAGTCCTGCCCAAAGAAAGTTTATCAGACAAGAACTTAGAGAGTTAGTCAGCTCAGGGGCTATCAGGGAAACATTTTTTGCCCCTAAATGTGTATCTCCCATTGGTTGTGTTCCCAAAAAAGGTGGGGAATTTCGTCTGATTGTAGATCTGCGAAGGATTAATCAAGCTTGTGAGACACCTAAGTTTCAAAATGAAGATATTAATACTGTGATTGATTACATTCAACCTCACGATGAAATGATAACAATTGATATTAAAAGTGGATATCATCATATTCCTGTAACCAGACCTGATCAGGATTATTTAGGCATAAGTTTTGAGAATCATTTCTATGTTTGGCAAGTACTACCTTTTGGTTTATGCGCAAGCCCTTATTTCTTCTGTAAAACTATCCGTGCTATTATCCAATATTTTCGGACAGTAGGCCTAAGGATTACATCTTACGTTGATGATTTTATTTTGTTGGCCAAACAGGAATTAATGTCTGAGCACAGACAGCTGGTGTTATCAACTTTGCATGACCTTGGATGGGTGATCAATGTGGAAAAATCATCACTCACCCCGTCCACCACAAAAACTTTTATTGGGTTCAAGATAACTACTGGCAAGGAGCCAAGTTTAAAGATACCAAACGAAAGGGTTTGCAAGTTACGTAAAGATTTGAGCCGGGTCCTAGCTCAAGATCAAATCAAAGCTAGAGTTTTAGCTCGTATTGCAGGACAATGTGTGTCCATGGCAAAGGCTGTGCTACCTGCCAAGCTCCTATTGCGCAACGTATACAGATTGTTAGCATCCAAAAACGATTGGAGCGATTTGCTAGTCATCAATCCAGAGACCCGAAAGGATTTGGAGTGGTGGCTGGCGGCGCTCCGCAGTTGGAATGGCGCCCCCATTTGCACCGGGCCAATAGATTTCCAAATCGAGACGGATGCATCCATGTCCGGTTGGGGAGCAGTGTGCAACGGTCATATGGCTGCTGGATTTTGGAATCGCAGAATGAGCATGATGCCATCAAATTATCGAGAAATGATGGCGGTCTTGATGGCATTAAAGTCGCTCACTTTCCCCAAAGGAAAAAGAGTGCAGGTGCTAACCGACAATATCACAACGGCAGCTTATATGAACCATTTGGGGGGACCATCCGTAGAACTGTCGCAGCTGGCAAGTGCCATATGGTTAGAGGCCTACGAAAAGGGGCTCAGGGTCACAGCGCGTTATTTGCAAGGGTCCCTGAATACAGCAGCAGACAGTCTGTCACGATTATCAGGCCACTACGAGTGGAAACTGAACGAAAATGTATTTACCTTTTTAGACCAGTTGTGGGGTCCTCACACTATCGACCGCTTTGCAACAATCGAAAATTCACAACTTCCAGTGTACAACAGTCGTTTTGCAGACCCGCAGTCCAGCGGAGTCGATGCCCTTGCGCAGCAAGATTGGGGAATACACAACAATTATGTGAACGCACCATTCAGGTTGATTCCCAAGGTCCTGCAGATAATAGAAACGCAGGAAGCAGAAGCAACTCTTATTGCCCCTTGGTGGCCCGCGCAGCCTTGGTTTCAAAAACTCAGACAAATGGCGATGACTCCTCCGTTACGATTACCAAAAACTGGTCTAACAAGAGGAAACAAAGCAATGCCAGAAGCATGCAAGAACAGAAAATGGCGAATTTTTGCTTGGAGAATATGTGGACGCAGAAATTAGAATGTGTTGGTTGGTCTCCACGGGCGATTCAGCAATTTCCATTTTGCCTGGCCCCGTCCACGCTTCTTGCGTATAACGCCATTTTACGGAAATTACAAGACTTTTGCCATTCAAAACAAGCAGCTTTCCCACCAGTAGACACTCAGATTGTGGCTCAATTCTTGTGTGACATCGCTGATTGCTCCTCTTCGCCCCGCTCGCAACTAAAGGTCGCGCTGGCTGCCATGGCTCACATGTTTGACAATTTTGGGTTTATTAATGTTTGTGAATGTTATCATATTAAGATGTTAGTTGAAGCTTTAGTCAAGTCAGGTACTAAGAAGCCTATGCATAGATCACAGGTTATGCCTATTGCACCCTTCAGAGAGCTTTTTACCAGATGGCCGAATAATGACCAACTGAGCATCAAAGATCTACGTCTTAAGACGATCACACTGATGGCACTTGTATTGATGTTGAGACCGTCTGATATTGCTCCGAAGTCTGTACAGTTTGATGTAGATGGGTCTCATTCAGAATTTGTTTTTTCGTTAAACCATGTTGTTTTTATGGAAAATGAGGCACATGTAACTTTTCATGGAATTAAGAATGATACAACTCGCACTGGTTTTTCAGTAGTTTTGCAGGCCACAAATGATGACAAGCTCAATCCAGTGAAGGCTCTGAAGGCTTACATTGATAGAACTGAAAATGTCAGGCCTGTTAATGATCCTGTTTTCTTAACCCTGTCTCCTCCTTACAGGGCAATTGCCGCAGGTACTGTGGCAGCGATTATGAATGAGGCTATAAAACGTGCCGGACTGGAGGGTATGGGCTTCAGTGCTAAATCCTTTCGCCCCACAGGTGCTACTGCGGCAGTTGATATGCACTGTGATCCTGACATTGCCATGAAACAAGGCAGGTGGAAAACGCGCTCAGTTTTCTTTGAGCACTATGTTCATTCTAAACCACCTGCAACTTTAGCAACAAGTATCCTCGAGGAGCACCAGTAGGGGTTCGCACATAGGAGTTCCTTTTCGTTAGGTTTTTTTTCTTTAAGGCGGCAAACTCTCCATTAAGGCATGTAATAAAGTTTCATTGTTCCAACTTTATCTTCTTGTTCTCAGTGTGTTTTGTGTAGCATAACGTAGGTTTCTCTAAACTGTAGTTAGGCGAACATAACGACTGGAAGAGTAAGGTTGACCTGACCTTTGTCAGGTCATTCATTCCTGCTCAGTGCTACTTGAATTTTTGGACGTTGGTTTGAACTGTTTTGCCTTGTTTTGTTCCTCCGTTTGTCCTGCCTGTCTGAAGTTGTATTGAGTGGGATAAGGCATGTAATAAAGTTTCATTGTTCCAACTTTATCTTCTTGTTCTCAGTGTGTTTTGTGTAGCATAACGTAGGTTTCTCTAAACAAACGTTCTGATACACTGGTGTTGTTGTCACTCTCTGAGATATCCTCGTATGAACCTTCGTCTGAAGAGTCATAAGGTCGCTTCACTGTGCCCCTCTTAGAGTTCCCACCGTTCATCTCGTGGTCTCTATGACTGTGTTTGTGGACCCCCTCTATATGCCGACGGAGATTGAAGCTTCGCGTAAAAGGCAACTGGCAGATATGACAAAGGTGAGACATGCTTCAAGTGTTGCATTTACGACGATCTGTTATTAAATGTGGGAAACACGAGTCTCCGTCGACTTAAATGTACCCCATTTGCTCGGAGCAGATGAGCATGCGTCATAGAGCATACAGCACATGAGCATAGGCCATGGAGCACATAGAGCAGAGGAGCATATATACAGAGCGGAGCACATGGAGCACGGGTGTATGTCTAATATTACGCGGGCGCATAGACTGATGTAGTGACGCACGTACGGCAGATAAACATTGGTGTGAGGAGCAATCGGAGCATACCTAGTGTAGAAACATGATGAAAGTGTATAAGCAAATAAGAGGTTTTTTACGAAATATTCCCCAACTTTGACGAAAGATGAACAAAAAAGTAGAATTCATGGGAGCATATTGTACGTTGGGACTATGGGAGTTGTATAAAGTCCAGGCTATACATACAAGAAACGCTATAAAATATTAGGGTTTCCATTACCGAGGAAGGTCTGGCCTCTGCTTGAAGCCAATCAAACCAAGACTACCATACCGAACCATGTTGCCAAAGTGTCGAAAACACTAGTTGAATCCTGCATACCTGTGCAATGTGTTTGTTTTCAAGTATATCGACTGAGCACGCCTCGGGGAAATGACAGAATAACGCGAGAGCAAGACGAGCATAGCCGGAGCAGGATGGAACTTGCTCGGGGCAGGACGAATCTCATCCGGAGCAGGATGGAACTTGCCATGAGGATAACGGAGCTTGGCCGGAGCAAAATGGAACTTGCCCGGAGCAGGACGAAGCTTGGTCAGAACATGATGCAACTTACCCGGAGTAGGACGGTGCTTGGCCGGAGCAATTTGGAGCATTTCCAGAGCAAGTAGAGCACGCCACCGAGCAAAACGAGCACGACATACTGGTGTGTTGCTAGGTCTCTTGCGTGGTAGTTCCCTGTTTCGATGTGGTTCTCCCTCCATGGCGAGGCAGTGCAGACTCGTTACGTACATGCAGAAACACTTTTGACCGAACGGGAAATAATTTATCCTTAAGAGTGTGGTCTTTCTCTCTACGTTCTGATAACATGTAGTTTCATTCGTTATCTCAGTCATGAAACATTTGCTAAGGCGTTGCCAATATCCCAGACAAATGAGTGAGCTTTGCTGGTCAAACATACATGCCGCAGAGGAAATAACCACATTAACATGATGTATCACATACTGAACAATGACTTGACGCTTAGACCTCGATTTAGGCTTTCTAAACAGACGCTTTACAGAAATCTCGTTTACATGCTCGTCTCGACGCTACTTGGGACATACTCTTTCACGTAGATCTTATTCAATTTATGTTGCTTCATTGACTGAGCGCAAGAACTTTCAAACACATCACCAGTAAACACAGTGGAAGACTTATTACTCAACAACGATTAATGCAAATTTTAATGTAAATGTGACACTTGACACATCTATTTGCTGACGGTATCATTAATTAGCTTGATATGCACTGACGTAATGCTCTGATCACTACCTTACTCATCAAAAAAGAAAATAATGCATACCTATTTGTCAATTTCATTTACACCCCTTCATAGTGATGGACATATCTCACTTGAAGCGTGTGCTTGACAAAATTATATTAAGGTTCTTACTGTACTTTTTCATGTAATCTCAAACTCATAGACCTTCAGATGACCCCTGGTATAAAAAAAAAATCAATATTTTCAAGGCCCATATCCAAAAATGCAGTACAGCCCAATTCGTTATTACCTATTCATTATGATTGACACCCATTTCATGGGAAAAATAACATGATCAGTGTTGCCATGATGACTTACAACCATGGAAGTCCGCGGTAGTACTTCTACAGTATGTTTCAACTATGATGTGACCAACAATCTTCTGAAAACTGATAGCTATGCAGTGTCTATACCTTGGTCAATTCAGTGAAGTTGAAAACATTAATGAAGCAATATCTTTCCATGAGGTCAGACTATAACAGTAGACGTAGAGGGACTAGAGTCCTTTAAAATATCATACGGTAGTCTGTAATTGGAAAATGTGTCCATAATTCATAAGGCAGATACTTCTGTAGGATTCGAACCCACAAAAATCTTCGAGAGATTTATTCCAGATGGATTCTGGACCCCGCTCTTTGTGAAACCGACACATCTTACAACCACATATGTTTATGATTTGTAGGATCACGAAGACTTATGATAGCCATTTCATATTTGTCAGTCGTCAAAGCAACAACGATCCTACACTATTACATCTCCATGGCAAATCTTAATGGATCCTGAAGAAAAAGTATATTACTACAACCCAGGCTCTCGAAAAACTCGCCTATGTATGAAAATCCCATGCAGCTGTAATACAACCCACCCCCAAAGCCTCCCCTGGCTCTCTTAAAAGTGGGCCGACTACATGGCCAAGTGGTTAGAGCATCCGACTTGTAGCCGAAAGGTCTGGGGTTCGACTCCTGGCGGGGTCATACAAAAGACTTTAAAAATGGAACCTACTGCCATTGTGCTTGGTTCTCAGCAATAAGCAATGGAGTAGGGAAAAACAAGCCAGTGAGTCACAACTGGGAAAAGGTCGTGGCCGGCCCGACTTAAACCAATTGGTTAGAAACTGAGCCGTAAAACCTCATCTTACTCTAACTCTTAAAGTGGCAAGACCAACGTATCAGTGTCAGTCACGCACGCCGCTTCCTTATTAAGCTATGCGTGTGTGAGCGTGAAATGTACAGGTCCCAAAGCCTACATTCGTATTCAGCAACCACCCCAAAAAGGGCCACCCAGGCGTGACACGGCGTGAATGCACTTATTTAAACCAGGGTGGGGAACCTTTCTTCTCTGACGGACCGCGGTTTTAAGGATCAAAATTCACTCGTCGGCCGTACATAAAGAGGGTGCAATAAGCTTTCCCTATAGGACCCAGGTCGAGGTCCTCCAAACAGACTCTGGTGGGTCTAAGCTAGGAACGTCTAGGCAAGAACTGTAAAGAACCTCCCGGAAGCTCCGCAATTTGTACTTATTTGTAGGGAACAGAATATTCGTTATCTTTAAATGACGCAGAACGTGCAAGGCTACACAGCTCAGAAGCCCTATCACAATAGGACTCTTTGTCTTTTTATTTATGTATGACGTAATATTGAATGATCGCATATAAAATGTGTTTGCAAAGAGCGCCGAAAAACTGTTTATTTTTAAATTAGTTTTATTTTTTCCTCATTTTACATTGCAAAGTTGTCCACTTTCTAACTTTTCATTCACTTTTCGGAGGAACAGTTCGAAAAAGGAATAGGTACAATGCCCACTAAGTTTTGTACTCTCATAGATAGATCTACACTGGTCGTGTAATTTTGTCCACGCAAAAGCTTCCGTTACCTCCAGAAGTACAAGGATTCTGCAACTAATTTGTTACATTGTGCATACAGAGGTTTTAGTATATAATATAGGCCTACTGATACTTTTTTCGCAGCAGATGTGAAATAGCCGGAAAGTGGGACTGTGTAAATAGGGTACACAGTGGAGACAGTAGTGTGCTAAAAGATTATTGTCAATTACTTTTCATATGAATCTGAATCTGAATCCATGAATAGTTGCCTTCTGGGTCGCGTACGGCTGGCAGGCCGGAAGACCCCGTCCCTGATTAAACCCAAAGGAATGGCAATAATTACTCCAAGATGTCAGCGACTATCAAGACATTTTTGCCATGGCTTATGATATAAAACAGAAGTAAAATCGCGCTTACCAGTCAAACGACAAACCACAATGTTTTTGACGAAAAAAAAAAACACTAACTCGACTAACTTCAATGAGTTCTTACACAATCACAATTAACGTTCTTAAATGCCTGTCATTACTCCTATGTACCGTGCGTACTAATGAAACGTTCGACGAGGACTTTGTCTATGAAAGTATCTGAACTAGTGATGCTCCTGCTCCCCTGAAGGATGGATCAGGAATAGCCACCAACACATGGACTATAGCCTATATATATTGCTTCATATTCCAATGAACCAGCGACATTGTCAAACATTGAAGAAAACACAGAGCTCCGGCAGGAAATGATTTCTAGAATCCGAATATTGTTCCTGGCTGTCTTTGATAATATTCTGTTGTATTTGCGGGATGGCAACAGAAGAGTCACCAAATAAAGAAATGACAGTTGACCAAAGTTTACTGCTTTATTACGAGCATTTCAACTCCAGAACATCACTCAACAAAGGGCGCTCTTTCGTAATCATTTCCATACATAACAACTCCTCCCTCTTTAAGTTTGAAGCAGTTTTCATTTGTTAACATAAAAGTAGATATAAGTAATGATTATCTTCGTAATATTTGTACTTTGCTTGTTCAAAACACTTAATATGAAAGCTTCCTTGGTTTTTCAAAACACTCAAAACAGTTAAAATGTATCAAGTACGTTATATGTAACAAGTAAAACAAACTATTTGTACGTCACATAGTCTTTCATCCAAGCAGGTGATTTCCACACCCTACTGGACCTTCTCTCACCCCTTTCACTGACTTCACTAATCCCTGACTCTACCAATGGCTCATTACCATTTTCTGGTGTGTGCCTGTAAACGAAGTTCCGGGGCTGCTTCATCCCAAGTGCATTCTCTCTCTACATTACATGGAATGACTTCATTTCTTCCTGGGATTTCATTCCCTATGTCCTCTACTCCACTACTTCCTGTATTAACTGCAGGTGTATACTTCCGGATATGATCTAAATGTCTCCTAAATACCCGTTGGTCCTCTAACTGAATTTTAAACATGGTGGGGTTTATTACTGCTGTAACAATTCCTTTTAACCATGTTGGGCCGGGTGCAAAGTTTTTACCTGTACCGTCTTAGAAACCAGCACTTCCCTACTTTTTGTTTTTCTGTTTTTCCCTTCTCCCACGGTACTCTGACGAAGCCTGACTTTCCGGGCAAAGTTGGGTCTGACTTGGTCAAGTCGACTTATTATTTGGCGTCTGTACAAAAGTTCACTAGGGCTCTTCCCTGTAGTTGCCTGGGGGGGGGGGGGTAATTCTATACCTAATAAGGAACTTCTGGAGCTTTTGCTCCAGATCTCCACTACCTAGCTTCTTAACTCCCCTTTTTACAGTCTGAACTCCCCTCTCTGCAAGACCATTGCTAGAAGGGTGTTTCGGTGCTGTCTGAATATGCTCTATATTATTACTGGCTAAGAAATATGAAAACTCTTCAGACACACACAAACTGTGTACCATTATCACTGACTATTGATTCAGGTATCCCATGAGTTGCAAATAACCTTCTCAAGGCAACTATAGTTGAGGCAGCAGTTGCCTTAGTAACACGAATTGCCTCTATCTCTATCCACTTACTGTATGCATCCACTACAATAATTACATCTTGGTTCTGCACACAAACATAGTCAATGTGCAATCTAATCCAGGGCCCCTCTTGGAATTCCCAAGGGTGGATTGGTGCAGCCTGTGGCTGACTTTGACTTTTTTGGCAAACCTCACATTGACGACACTCTTTTCCAAGGTGTTTGTCTATTGCTGGCCACCAAATATAAGATCTGGCAGGAGCCTTCATTTTGACTATACCTGGGTGAGTTCCGTGTAGTTCTGCGACCAACCTTGACCGTAATTGCTGGTCATTGGGGACTACCACTCTGTGACCCCATAAAAGGACACCATCCTCAATACTTAACTCTTCTTTTTACAAAGAAATGGTTTGAATTCATCACCTACACCTGTACTCCTTGGCCACCCTATCAAAACATATTGTCTTACTCTAGCTAGAACTGGGTCTTTGTCAGTTAGAATCTTAATTTCTTGTGATTCCACTGGGCGATGTGCAATATTTTCCACGAACAACTTCACTTCTTCTTTAGACTCTGGGAATAGATCATCATATCCCCATTCTACCTCTTGATCACAGTTCATGGGCAGGGGGATAGGGCGTCTGCATTTCCATGTGCACTCCCCTTTTTGTGTATTATTTTGAACCGGTAGGCAGACAGCATTATTTGCCACCTAAGCATTCTTGATGATGCCATTGGGGTAATTGCTTTCTCACTCCCGAGCAACCCAAGAAGGGGTTTATAATCAGTTACTATTGTAAATTCTCGCCCTTGTATGTATTTTTGAAACGTCTTTAGACCGAATGTCACTGACAACCCTTCCTTTTCATACTGAGCATAATTACATTCACTTTTTGACATCGTTCTGGATGCAAATGCTATTGGTCTTCTTAGATTCCTGAAAAGCTTTCTTCTGAGTAGAACCCCACTCAAACTTTGGATCAGGTTCATCTGAACTCTTCCTTTTGTCCTTCATGCCGTATTGAACCCGTCAAAAATGTTAGATTTCCTACCCCACAAAATTGGACTTTCGTGGGGTAGGATTATACGTCACCCGAGGCTATCTCCATCGCCGAGCCAATTAATTATTTCTTTCCAACAAGCTGTTATCACATGTCATGATCTGGACAAGTGCAATGTCCACCCTTGAGGCAATTGGTGTAACAGAGAAGGGGAAAGAGGTTTTTAGTAGTTTTAACGAGACCAATACCTCATGTTATTTTGCTTTCCTGAATTACCAGATGAAAATTCCTTTTGCAACAGCTGGTTCAGGGGGACTATTTTTTTGGACAAATTGGGTATAAATTTGCGATAATAACCCAGAAGCCCGAGGTATGCTTGTAATTCCTTTTAATTTTGAGGGCGGGGGGTTTGCTGGATATCCCAAGCTTGTGCTCTACAGGGCGCAATCCCTCTTTATCAAGCTGATGTCCCAAGTACACGACTGAATCTTTGAAGAAGTCACATTTGCTTTTCTTCAATGTCAGCCCATTTGCGGTAAGCCTCTCAAGAACGTTGTTTACACAATCAAGATTTTCTACATTTGTTTTGCCACTGACAATGATATCATCCAAATATGGCTTACACATTGGGATATCTCCCAAGAGAGATTCCATGGTCCTCTGAAAAATTGCAGGTGCCGACGCAATTCCAAAGGGTAACCTTTTGTATTGGTACAATCCCCTATGCGTGTTTATGGTTGTATACTTGCGGGCAGATTCATCCAATTCTATTTGGTAGTAGGCATGTGACATACCTAATTTTGTAAAATACTGCCCTCCCTACAACTCTTGTAGTAAATCCTCCAGAGTTGGAATGGGGTAATGCTCCAACCTGAACACTTTATTTGCTGTAAGCTTGTAATTCCCACAGATTCGTACTTTACCATCTGTTTTGGAACCACAACTATTGGGCATGCATATTCTGAAAATGAGACCTGCTCTATGATCCCTTGACTTTCCAACTCTTTCTGACATTTATCTACCTTTTGACGCTTTGCATATGATACTGGTGCTGCTTTAAGAAATATTGAATCTTCTGTGGAGGGGTGCACCTTAGCTTGATAACCCACCAATTTACCTGTGACAGTGGAGTCAAAGACCTTTTCATGTTTTACCAGAATAGCTTCTAATTTTTCCTGGCATTCTTTGCTGACTGGCTCAGTCAAGTGTACTTCTCTTACGGAATTAGACTGCAAACTTTCATGAGAGTCTAGAATATTCAATCCAATTCCAAACTCCTCCATCCAATCTCTTCCTAATAGATTGGCTCCCTCTTGTACCACTAACACGGTCAAGGGCTTTGTTTGACCTTGCCAACTCACATTTGCCCTTGCTTCACCAATGATTGGAACAGGGCTACTGGTATATGTCTTCAGGTTCACATCAGATTTTGATAATTTACTCCCTGAACTTATAGCTTTGTAACAAGGCTTTGACATAAGTGACCAGGGGCTACCTGTGTCTACCTCAAAAGTTACCTGTCTTTTGTTAACTTGTAACTCAACATAGAATGGTTGGTTTTTGTCCAAACAATTAACCTTGCTCTCTTTCAGATGATTTAACTCTGAATCATTGTCAGACAGCCCTGATGTGCTTGCATACTCACTAAGCTTATTTGCATGATCCCGAGATTTTTGCTTATTATATCTCTTTGCATTCTCACTGAGACTTAGTGTGCCCCTTTTTATGGCACTTAAAACACTCTTGATCTTTGAAAGGACATTCTTTGGGCTTATGCTTCCCTGAGCCACACCTCCAGCATTTTTGATCTACTTGGGGGATTGGCTCATAACCTTACTGTGATTCTGAGCTCTTGGCTTGGCTGTTTGGGGCTTCTCATGTACTTTATTTACACTTACTTATGGTGTAGCTATTTCTTTAAATTTTCTACATCCTTTTGTGCTGTTTCCATTGCAGTTGCTTTTTCAAATACCTATTTAAAATTAAGTGGCGAGTAACTGAGCAGTCTACGCTGTATGCTGGAATTTTTCAACCCCACAACTAACCGATCCCTTTAACATATTGTCAAGCTCCTGGGAATTGCAGCCATCACTTAACTGTCAAAGGTTTGCGACAAACTGTGAAACTGACTGCTCCTCTTTTTGACAGCAGGTGTAAAACCTGAACCTTTGCACTATTTCACTTGGCTTTGGCATGTAATCGTTTTTCAAAGCCTCTACATTCTGGGCATATGTTTTTTCTGTTGGTTTCTGGGGTTGTACTAAAGATCTCAGGTTGTGATACCCTTTACTTCCTAAACTAGTAAGGAACACTGCTCTTTTCTTACCATCATCTGTTATGCCATTAGATTCAAACCACGCTTGTAAGACCTCAGTCCACTCTTCAAATGAACTAAATTTCTCAAACTGAGGCACAGCTGACCCTACAGTGGCAGATGTTGCCATTTTGTGGCTTTTAATCAAACCACTGTCCTTTTTCTTTAGGCTTATACGCTCATGTATACAAAAGGACAACAAATGTAATGTACTGCACAGTTAAATATGAAAATCTATGATAATAGGCATGTAATGTGAATACCACTTGGACTACCAAAACTCTCGCTTGCACAGGCTTCCTCGGAATTTAGGAACTTTGGTTGGGTTGACAATGTAGTCTACAGTAGATTTCCTTGGCTTGGTTCATCAAACTCGTAACGAGGCTATACTAGGCTTTGGCTATCGCTGGCTAGGTAACTTTCCACTGAGGTTGGATTAAACTTAAGTTATACTGGCTGTCGATTCCTAGACATCTGGCTAAAACATGGCTTCTGATGGTTAGCCTATGTAAAATTCCACTAAGGTTGGCTTATGCTGTTAGTTAAACTGTATAATTGCTGGATTGATCACCTTCCATCCGTGGCTTTTCATGATCCCTTATTAGATTCGGCTTGGTCTATAGGATGACCCTTGGCTTGGCTATGATGCAATTATTGGAGGTCAATCTATCCTTCTGGGCTGGCACCAACCTACTTATAGTTATAGGCAGATTATTCTTTCAACTACTCTGCACTGGTGAGGCTAAGGCTGCTAGGGATATTTATTGATGGCTGACGTCTGGCACGAACACACAGTAGTTCGTTTTAATAACAGGCACTGACTAAACCACACAATGGCAGATGTTGTTTACTTGGGCTGGAAACAGGTTACGATTGCATAGTCTAGGAGATTCATTGCTAGGCTTATAAAGAGTAGGTTATTAGCCTGACAGTTACAGTAACTCACTGGAGTATTACGGTGTGTGGGCTACTACTAGCCATGGCATTGTGAGCTAGCAGCACTATGTAGGCCTGGCCTTAAACTAGGCTACTGCAGGTGGCTTGAAGTTGAAAGTCTACCATGTGCTAAATGCAATCTGCACTCGAACTTAACTTACTGGGCTACGTTGTTTATACGTAGGCTGCTGCTTAGGTTTTGTTGTTAGCACATAGGGCAAGATATAGGAACTGGAGGGCGGACTCCCCAAAAAAGCTGTGATAGCATGGGGACTCGGTCGCCATTTTGAAAGGGGCAAAAGCCGCTCTTACGCCGTTGAACTTACATTGAAACACGTACAAATCACACCACTTTTCCGTGTTCAGAAACATGCCCAAATCTTTCCTTGTAAGTCATCTACATCAACCACAGACGAGGAGGCATCTGACTTGAATAGTAAGATTCTTGTAGTACTTTTGTATTTTAGTCACAATGAAGTTAAAAATAAACACGTTTTGCTTCACTGAATTTGCACATTGGCCAGTCACATTGAACCAGCAATTGTACAAACTTTATGCGGGGAGCTTTTTCGCGACAGGTCAACGTTAGTCTACCCGAGGCCTCCATTACTCAGTAAATTTATGACCAAATCGATTGCAGGAGCTTAAGCGTCCAGGCTAGCCCAAATCTTATGAGCATCACTTTTTATTTTTAAAGTTACATATTGGCCTAGGCCTAGTATTGACTTGATGCAGAAAGGTTTGGCTTACTATAACTAAAAGACATTGGCTGCAGGTGTCATGCTTGTTTGTTTTGTACTGCATGCACCATACTAGACCTATACTGGGGGTTGCATTGAGTTTTGTGTCAGGGTCAGTGGTAAGGATACATGTTATATTAGGATGGAGAAAGCTGCAGGTATAAGGCAAATGGTGAGATAGTCACAAGAATTTGAAGGATTACAGCATGACTCACACATCTATTGTAAGAGCTGTGTACAGCTGCAGATAATTTGGGATACATAGATGAGGTGCTGAGGTCATCCTACTATCCTGTTGTGTACTGTAGTACCCAGTCATATAACGACAAATGACTGACATTATTGGTTTGCACACAATGTAATAGAGGTAATTATGTCGGTGAAACCGGCTCTAAATTCCGTCTTCGGTTTAGATTTCATAAGCAGACTATCCGGGACAATACCCAGGGTTTTACGGTTGGACAGCATTACAACTTACCCGGTCACGACCTCAACGATCTAAAATGTATACTGTTGGGCTCTTCTTTTACTTCTCAACAGATCCGCCGTAATTCTGAAACCAAATGGGTCCTAACTCTTAATACACACATCGCGGGTCTGAATAGGGATTTAGGGATAATCAGTGATTACACCTTCCACAACCCCCGATTAATCTGACTGCCTAGCTTTTGCTTGTGAATCTTTCTTATTGCCAGCCTTTTCTCAGTCATTTGTCGTTATACGCTGATGAAGAACACAGGTGTGTTCGAAAATTTCGTATCTGTGTATTGTATATATTTGCTATATATTTGCAATAGATCGAATACGTGCTTCAAAATGTCAACCGGCCTGTTGGCCTTCTTAACGTCTACTGTACATATATATATATATATATATATAGATATAGATATATATATATATATATATATATATATATATATATATATATAACGCTAATTCCCACCTTAAGGGGAAATTGTTATATCTGCTTGTACATAGGGCGAAAAAAAGATAATAAAATACATAAGAAATAAATTCGCCCTAACGTCTAAAAATATAATTAACGTTATTTCAATGGCCAGCCATCCGTTCGTGTTAACAGTTAGGTGTCCGTAAATTTGACAACTTTGAAGTAATGGCATCTAGTTTGTAAATCTAAGAGGGCGCTCTTGTAAGTTTACGTATTCCTATAGAAAAAGTGTGTGGAAACGTTAAGGCGAAACTTATATGTCACCCGAAAATTTTTTTCCCCTTAAGGTCGACTTTCAACAACAACTTTCCCCCTAAGTGCCGAATTAGTGAAATATATATATATATATATATATATATATATATATATATATATATAGATATAGATATAGATATATATATTTCTCTAATTCGGCACTTAGGGGGAAAGTTGTTGTTGAAAAGTCGACCTTAAGGGGAAAAAAATTTTCGGGTGAAATATAAGTTTCGCCTTAACGTTTCCACACACTTTTTCTATAGGAATACGTAAACTTACAAGGGCGCCCTCTTAGATTTACAAACTAGATGCCATTACTTCAAAGTTGTCAAATTTACGGACACCTAGGTGTTAACACGAACGGATGGCTGGCCATTGAAATAACGTTAATATATATGTTTAGACGTTAGGGCGAATTTATTTCTTATGTATTTTATTATCTTTTTTTCGCCCTATGTACAAGCAGATATAACAATTTCCCCTTAAGGTGGGGCGTTATATATATATATATATATATATATATATATATATATATATATATATATATATATATATATATATATATATATATATATATATATATGTTTGTTCCGAAACAATTGCTCTTATGATGCAAACAACCATCTTCCAGAAATGTGTACAGCAGATATTCACTCAAGAAGGAACACAGGCTACGGACAGTCTTCATTTGTTCAGACTATTTGTTGATGTTATACTTCCAGTTATTGAGCAATTCACCACAAATCAGCTTTTCCTTTTATGCATTTAACTAATGTACCATGGATTTTTTTAGTGCACTATGAATGTAAACCAAGTTGTCTCAACTTCTAGTACAGTGACTCTATTACTATGTACTACCAAGTATAACGTCTCTACAGCTATCTACCGGTCTGTTTTGTCATCTTTTGAACAGCGGACCATCGATGTCGATTTTTGTCCAAAAGCAAATAAAAGTCTTGTGAATCCAACAGATAGCCCTATTGTGTGGTCTTTTCCTTTCTGTGTGCCTGTATCGATCGCTTGGGACTGGTGCCTTTATAAAATGAGTATGCACTCACTTCAGTCAGCCTATCACTTGGCCGACCGCTATTGTATAGTGGTTTTGGTGACAAATGCGTGTCCTCTCTCTGCCGACAACTTTTCAACAGAATATTTTCTAAATGATATTCATATGTGAACTATATCATAATCACATGAATGTGACCGTGAGCTTGACCTTATCATGACCCCCGACCATGACCTGAAAGTCAATGCTAAATGACTTACCTTGACCTTGACCGTTTCCTAGCAACGATGACGTTATCCCAGTGCTGGCTTCTGATTTGCTCAGGACAGAAAAGCTGCCTCTAACTACATGAATACCTTAACATGTTGAGAGTGGTTCCTTTACCCTCGTCCTTTTGATCGTGTTAAAAGTGCACTTTGTTTAGGCAAACTACACATATCAGAGAAATTATGTGTGAGGCTCTTCGACCATGAGTGTCCTCAATAGCACTGCTGGAAAGTCATCTTTACTTTTCAACTTTTAATTCATTGAATGGTTCTGAAATGGAAGCCAATCCTTTCTAGGGGCAAAAATCTTAATGACTGGAAAAGATGTACCTTAATATAGGGACATACTGATATTACGCAGTTGAGGAAGCGACCAAAAAAGTAGAATTATGGCAAATGGTATATGGGAGGATGTTCATAATGACTCAGTTTCTGCAACTTGAATATTCTTCAGTAATACCTACAAGTCTGAAACCTCCTTGGGTACACTTCTCCTTAAGGTAATTCAGCTATATGAATGATTACATTGATTCCGTCAAAAATTGGAATGATCCACTACCCTTGTAGGATGGGACAAAAACGTTTTTAGTACTAAGCCCGCAGAATACTGATGAAAACTTACAGACTCGGCTTTTACAATAGGGATATTTAAAATTCACATCTGTCACGTGAGTCTGGAACCATAGGCTAACTTGAACCACATATTAGAGCCAATACATATGGATTTATTCATCAGAAATAAAACTTTATTGTGCCACATTTTATTAAAGCACACGGTCAGAAGCTCCCTTAAGTTCTTATTTTAATTTCTCAAAGGTATTTAGGCCCATGTCTATAAACCCACCGTTGCTTCCTGTTGTTTGTCCTTCGTCTGCTTTAGCTGGTTTGGTAGGGTATTAGTCTCAGGCAAATTGAAGAAATGTAACGAATTCCAAATCGATAACTCGATTTTGAGCTCATTAATTCTTTATTTAAGTCCTACGTGCAAGATCACATTACATACATGATAATATACCGTTAGTTTTCATGCTGCCAGTTCCTGGGGAATTCTGACCAGCAAAAGTAAGAAGAGGCATTCTTGCCGATACTTTACCCCATCACAAGTTTCACTACTGTCACATGCCTCAACAACCACATTCTTCCCTTTACTTCCTGTTCCAGGTAACGAATGAGAATTAAAAAAATGCTCAATTTGCACCCAATCAATATATTCATAAGGGTCAGGTTCCTCTCGGTAAACGCTGTGTAAGCACGACACCTCCTTTCAATCAGGAGTCTTGGCCCAAATTTGGAACCTAAAATTCCAAATTGTGACATATCTTTACATTTTTTTTTTCTTGGCATCTTGGTATTCAAAACAGACAGAGTGTACCGTACTACTTAAATTTACTTAATTGAAAAAACCCTAATGTGTGTGATCACTACATGCAGTGACAGAAATTTCATGATAAAACTTGTCATTTACTCCAGTAGTTATTTTAACTCATGGAAACAGGAACAAGATCAATTATTGTAAAAGGGGAATTAGAAAAGCAGCAGTCAAACTGTAACAAAAACAAACTTCTCTCAATTTTCATGTAAGAACTGAAATTTTATACATATAAGGTATTTTCATTAGTCAGAGCAGGGAGGTGTTATTAGCTGGAGATCCATCGAAAACTTTAATTTATGCTAATCCAATTAGATTGCCCTCAGAGTGGAGACTAAATCCTTTAATTGGGGATTATGGAACTAAAGGGCATTCAATTCCTTTGTCTAATATCTAGGCAACCTCATTCATACCTACTGCGACCCCAACAAAAAGGATTATTTGGAACAATGCTTTAATGTCTAACTAGTTGCCGACAGTCGAGTACTAAACACTGTTCTGACATTCAAAACGACTGTTTATTGCTAAGGGACCTAATGATGCTGACTATAAACCAGTGCTCATGATTTATGCAAATATGGAAAAGAAGTATAAGACTAAACTTTGCTGTCGGATTTTGACTAATTTCCGCATTCCCTCGCATGACTTAAAAGGCACACTCTTATTGAGCAAGTTATAGGAAACTAGACAAGTATGTTGTAAATAGCGTCCAAACGCGTCCAAACCCCCAAATTAATTTACATCTTAAGCGACTGGCAATGTTAAGGCAAGGGGCAAATTTCCCGATCTGCTCTTCGAGACGTAACAGACGACGTACCCCACTTGTACTTAGTTCCTAACAGCTCTTAAGCCTATTGAATCATCAAGAACAACACACAAAAGAGATTATCGTCGGCAACTAGTAGGGTTCAAAGAAAGAGTTTTCGATGGATCTCCAGCTAATAACACCTCCCTGGTCAGAGGGTAGCTAGCCGTCCCTCCAAAACATGTTTATTCCCCCCCCCCCCCCGTCCCAAAAAATCCTAAGGAGAAGGACATTTCCTTGTTTTATTTTTAATAGTCATTCATGATGTACAAGACAAGTATTCAATGTAAACATAGAAGCACGTCAAAAATTTGACAAAGGGAGCACAGTTTTACCCCTAAGTATTTTTACAACAAATTTTTGTTAGAACTTAGAACAAGCACCAAAGACAGTCTACCTTACTTCCTCCACTCAAAGCCCCTAGCAAAATTTAAACTACCATGCCATTACATATCTGAATATCCTGAAAACATTTCTTCCCTTACCTAAAGTAATCTTGATCCTCCTTCAGTACCTTGTGTAACAACGGGCCTGTCATTCAAAGCACCGGGCAACAAGTAGGGCTGGAGTCGAGACCACCCAATCCGAGTCCGAGTCCCTGGTATCCGAGTCCGAGTAGGAGTCTTGATGTCCGAGTCCGAGTACGAGTCCGAGTCCTAAGGCTGGAATCCGAGTCCGAATCCCCGAGTCCCTGTGTAATTTGAATTTGTTTTGTCTTGAGTGCAAGAGGACGAGAACTACAATGAAATAGTCTTATTCTAACCTTTATTCCTTCCCCTAATAATAAAGATGACCATAGATCCACACAATAAGTACACTAAACAAAACAAGAGACGGATAAGACACGGATCAACAATATTCAAAAAGGGGGCCAACCAAATGATAGAAGAGCACAGCAATGCTATACCACATGTGCACAAACAGAAAATTCAGTTTTTCTAGCTTTCTAGAGTTCTATGTTACCGTATATGAAATTGAATTATTTACTACTGACAGTTGCAACACCAAAATGTGAGTACTTCAAGATTCATGGCTATAAAGAGAAGGAACTAAAGTCCCCTGAGCTCCACCTGGATCGTGCCTGGTTTATAAAAGACGGCAGTGGTTACCTGTACGCACCCGACCCCATCCCCCTATTACCCATATAACTTCACTACCCATCGGAAGTGGTTTGGGGAAATTCCAGGACAGTTCACAAAATTTGTTTTTGCTGTTCTTTCCCCACAGAAACTCCAAAATTTTACTTGGTTATTGCCAAATTCTCATGGACTACGGGTTTGATTTCTTCAAACATAGACCCAGTTTCCCCAAGTAGTATTTCAGGTACCAAGAGCTTTGCGAGAGGAGTACATGGTGAATACTGAATGCTTAAATGATATTCTGATATGATTATGTTGCAATACATGACTTGTCATTATAACAAGTCAACCAGCCTGTAGGCTCCTGAAAATTGCGGCAGGTCTAAAGCAAAAGATTGAGTACTAGCGCTCTGGACATCCTGGACGCCAGTAACTTATTTCGACTCCGTCTCCTTACCAGGGTGGCGCCAGGATTTGCCCGACGGGGGGCAGATTCCCCGACGGGGCCAGCGACCTGAAGCCCCGCCAGTCGGATTTGAAGAAAAGCTGTGTACTATACCATGCATTGCGGGGCATATATTGCATAAAATTTGTATATACTAGAGAAACATAGTTCTGCGCTCATTTAAAGGAGAATGAAAGTCTTTTGTTGGAATTTGTGACTCTCATAAGTATAAATTAGATACCACAAATATACAAGTTTTGAAGAGAAAGATTATTTGATCTCAGAAAAAAATGTTTAGTACCAGCGATGTAGGTGTGCTGCCATGCTTGGGAACTTCGTGATAACGAGGGACTTCCCATGACGTCGTCGGACCCCTAAGCGAATCCATCGTTGCCAACATCAAGAATTAAATCGATTGAATAAGTTGGAATAAACGCTTGTGATAATTTGACTCCAGCATCGTTCTTTTTGAAAACTAATATTTTTTTTAATAATTTTTACAACAGTTTTTTCCTGTAGTTTGTTCATAATTAAGAACTAAAGTCAATTATCAGATTTTTTTAAGATCCTTTTTGGACAGTGTCTGTTGAAATCAGCTGTTCGCAATGACTCGCGCGGCGTGCGAGTTCTTTTTTCGTAGGATGGCAATGGAAGATCCATGCCAATGGACCAATCAGCTTCTTGCCAAACGCCAAACGGCCAAAATAGTACAAACCTCCAATTCCAACATAACCGCTTTTCGACCCCTTTTTGTAATTCTGACACCGGATTATGAAAGAAAGGGTCAAATGGTCTTCATCCACGTAACCCTAACCCTTATTCTAACCCTAACCATGATTTTGAAACAAATTTAAAACTTTTTGAAAACATGAACTTTCCGTAGGCATCTGTCACAAGTTCTAGAAAAGCCGAGACCTCGAATGAACCGACGATCAAGAATGTTACAATCCTCAAATATGACGCACCAACAAAAGCTCTGGATTTAGCATGTAATTACATTTATTTACACTTAACAACATCAAACATTAATCAGTAACAAACAGTTCATAACAACTTGACACCGGAACAATATTTCCCCCTTATTTACACCCGTGTACCACTTCTTATTCCCTTGCACCCTTTGACCTCCCCACAACGTAATCCACAGTGCCCCACAAGTCTGCTGTTTTGTGTTTAAGTTGTAAGAATGGCCTCTCCGTTTATGGTTGCAATCGCGATCCTCAGCGACCTCTTCTCCCAAGGCGTTCGGTCGCCCCCCTTTTTGCCCTCACTGGCATCTCATGGGTAACTATACTCCCCTTGGCCTGACTCGACGGTCCTTGCCTGCACAACCAGTGCTTTAGAATTGATTGCTCCTGCTAACCAGAAACCTCCTGTTTACGTTTTGTGTTCCCCCTCTTTGACTTCAAATTGGTTTTTGCCTTTTTCCTTTGTTTGCTGGCAAATATCCCCCTTACTTTTCGTTGTTGATTTATGCCCTTTCTGTCCGCAATTTAGTTAGCCCTGCAGATTTATACAAGAACAGAAAGCACCATAATAAGAATCTACATACACTGCCTTTTGCCATAGAACTACGCGATAAAATTTGTCCCCATAGGTTCCTCCCAGCAAAAATAACAAGAATACTCACAGGTCACAAACGGAACTCATTTTTCTCTGCCGGCGTCCCCAACATAAACCAACTTGTCTTCAACGAAAAGAAAAACTGAAAACTTTCCCAAAATCAATGCATCCTTTCCCTCTGAGTGTTTAATGGCGTCTGCCACGACTACACCCATCTGCTTCTCGCGCCTGTAGCTTCTGCATTCTTTTGCCTATTCAAGTGTACCCTATAATCCTCTTGATTGCATTATTCGCGAGCCGGAGAGCCATTCCTACCAAGCTTAACCCCCAGCTGTACTATACTTGGCCTACAAAAGCGTAATTTTCTTAAATTCAACCCTGGTATTATGACATTACCCCCCATTTCAAGAAAATTTCGCTAAAATAAGCTCCATTACTCATCATATAACACACAACACATAACAACTCGTTCCTTTTCACCACAAAACTAAATCGCCGCAACACTAAAACAAATACCTAAACAAAATTAACAAATATGACACTTTTTGTATGTACGAAGGGAAAACAAATTTACACATTCCCTTGGTTTGCTTTCCTGCAACCGGTTGAATTAATTAGACCCAACAATACGTCCTATTTTGCCATACACCGACTTAAGAAATCTGCTCCAAAGTTATCTGCTCCCTTAATTGCAGTGACAGTAAACCTGTAAGGCTGAAGGCTTAACGCCCATCTCATCACCCTACTATTACAAAGTTTTGCCTTCGAAATATACGCTAAAGGCTGGTGATCGGTTTCTACAACAAAGTGCTGTCCATACAAATAGGTATGAAACTTGTCAATTCCCCATACTAGTGCCAAACACTCTCTTTCGATTGTCGCATAATTACGCTCCCGTGGCAGCAGCTTTCGGCTTGCGTAGCTTATCGGGAACTTTTGCCCCTCATACTCCTGAAGCAAAACTGCTCCAACACCAATATTTGACGCATCGGTCCTCAGTATATATCCCTTTTCTGAATTAGGCAAATGCAAAATCGGGGCGGAGGTTAACCTTTGTTACAAAGTCGTAAATGCCTTTTCTTGTGCATCACCCCATTCAATGGCATTTGACCCTCCCTTTTTAGTGAGATCACTCAAAGGAACCGCAATGGCCGCAAAACTGGGGATAAACTTTCGATAATAACTTGCCATCCCTAAAAATGATCTTACATCTTTCTTATTTTTTGGTCGGAGGGCTTCTTTAATTTTCCTCACTTTATCAGGATGAGGTTGCAATTTTCCCCCTCCTACAATGTGACCCAAGAATTCAAGTGAGTCATATCCCACAAAACACTTCGTCGGTCTGGCAGTAAGTCCGTTGTCACGTATTCGTTGCAATACCTTCCTGAGAATTTTAACATGTTGTTCCCAACTCTCAGTACCCTGCTAACACAAAACGTTTTTAAAACGTGTAATGTGGTGTTATAGAAGGCTTTATAACACCACTTGACACGTTTTAAAAACGTTTTGTGCTAGCGGGGTATATACGAGAATGTCGTCAACATAGTTTATAACATGCTCTTGACCTTCTAATAGCATCCTCATCATCCTGGTGAATGTAGCTTGTGAATTAGTCATTCCAAACGGTAACACCTTAAATTGAAACAGTCCCTCTTTGGTAACAAATGCAGTCTTTTCGATGTCCGATTGTTCTATAGGAATCTGCCAATATCCCTTAGATAGGTCCAATTTACTGAAATACTTGGACGTATTGATTTGGGCAATTAGCTCCTCTTGGTTCGGGATAGGCTCCGGATCGAACACCGTCACCGAATTTAGCTTTCTAAAGTCAATGCAAAATCGGTTGCTACCATCTTTCTTTTGCACAATCACTACAGGTGATGCATACGGAGAGGTAGATTTCTCAATAACATCCATCTTTATCATACTGTCAATTTCCTTCTTAATTATCTCTTGCGTCGCCAACGGTACTGGGTACGCCCTCGACCGTACAGGGTCATTTGTTGTCAAGTTAATAACATGCTTAATCAGATTTGTTCGCCCAGGTAAATCGCTTAAGACGTCCGAAAATTCTTCTAATGTATTCCGAAGTTGCGCTTTCTCCTCACTGCTTCTATTTGGACATACTTCAACATTCACATGACTTTCTTCTCTCTCAATTGGCAGTAAGTTCACTTCTCCGAGGTCACCGTCCTCTTCAATGACACTGTTATTTGCATGCATTGCGCCCACAGCATGAGTTTCGTGCGACGACTCCTTGGTTTTGCTTTCTTTCTCAGTGTCCTCAACTCTTTCGACATATTTCTTGAGCAAATTTGCATGGTACATCTTGTAACTACCATTTACATTAACTTTGTAGTCATTTTGCCCTACTCGTTCTACAATCGTATAAGGACCTCTCCATTGCATTTTCAATTTGTTTGCGTCCGTTGGAAGTAACAATAAGACCTTATCATCTCGCTTAAATTTGCGTTCGCGTGCACGTGTGTCATAGTACTTCTTATATCTCCGTGCCGCTTTCTTGAGCTCTTCTTGGGCAAGTTTACACGTGGATTCTAGCCTATCTCGCAGATCAATCACGTACTGGTATGTACTCCTCACTTCTTCCTCTATACCCTCTCCGGTCCACAACTCTCTCAAAATGGACAACGGTCCACGCACACTTCTACCGAACATTAACTGGAACGGGGAGTGACCGGTGCTCTCTTGTGGCACCTCTCTGTAGGCGAAGAGCAGAGCTGGTAAGTAGCGATCCCAGTCACGCGGTCTCTCGTGGCACATTCTACGTAACATTCGTTTAAGTGTTCCATTAAATTTCTCCACCAACCCGTTGCATATAGGGTGGTATGGGGTGGTGTGCAACTGAATCACTGATAATAGTCTCCCCACTTCTCTCATAAGATCTGAAGTGAATTGTATTCCCAAATCTGACAAGATTTCAGAAGGTACTCCCATACGTGAGAAAATCTCGAGCAACGCCTCGGCTACACGTTCAGTTTCTATTCTAGGAAGTGCCACAGCCTCGGGGTACCTCGTTGCAAAATCTACCAGTGTTAATATATACCTGTTGCCCCGATCAGTCATTGGATCCAACGGTCCCACTAAGTCAATAGCGACACGCTTAAAAGGGGTATCTATCAATGGCATGCTGCCTAAGGGTACCACTGGCACCGTGCCTTTACTTACAGTTCGCTGGCAAATGTCACAAGATGCACAGTAGCGTTGTACGTCCCCTTGCACACCCGGCCAGTAGAAATTAGCGATAACCCTGTCTAACGTTTTCTTAACTCCCAGATGGCCTGCCATGGCCGAATCATGGGCGATATTCAGCACCATAACCCTGAACTTTTTTGGTACCGCCATCTGCCTGAACATCTTACCAGCACTAACATTGGGTGATCTAAATTCCCTGTACAACATTCCATTTCCCATTACAAACTTGATTTCATTTTGCTTGCGAGTAGTCTGCACCACTCCTGCATGTGCTGACTTCCACCAGTTTTTTAATGTTTCGTCCTCTCTCTGTGCATTTTTCATTTCAACTGTTGAAATATTTGGAATCGGAGTTGCGGACAATGTAAGCGGTCTTAATGACTTTTTCTTCGCTATTTTCTGTGCTCTCGTTTCGACAGCCGTTACCTCGTGTAATTCACTGCCCTTCTCCTTTTTGTCAATCAATTTTTTCTTTTGACCGTCCTCATTTTTGTTTAGTCCGTCAGGTCTTTTGTCTATAGTGTTTGCGGGCACCCAATTTCGGTTAGGGCCCCCTGGCTCTCTAACACCGTTTACATTTCCCAACACCAAATCGTACAACGGTTCGGGCATGCATACCGCCTCAACCGTTCCTACCAAATAGGGGGTATCTATGGTAACCCGAGCCACAGGAAAAATTCTAACCGTCCCATCTATCAAAACACACTTTTGCGTGTTACCTAATAACTGGTCATCTTCCACCAAGTTTCTCTTAACTATACAATTACACTACAACCTGTGTGCCTCATCACAGTTACTTCCTTTGTACCAACGAATCCCTTACATATTGGCATACCAGTGCCACGTGTGCATACCGCACTTACTACTGGAAGTTCGTGACCACATTCTAACTTCACATTTTGTCCCAAGCCTATTTTCATTCGACAATCACAGTCTATCGACTTAGCATTTACACAAGCTGCCGTAACTTGTTCTGAACCTTGCTGATCTGTCTCCTCATTTTGTTCTGATACTTCACACATACCTGTAGGCCTACCCTTTTCCTTCTCATTAACCTTGAACTTATTCCAACAATCACGAGCAATATGCCCCCTTTTGCCACATACATAGCAACCTCGGCTATCTTTACCTTGTGGTTTAACTCCACATTTGCTTTGTTCAGTACTTTCTGTTTGCCTAGGCCGTGAGCTACCATAACTACCTTTAGGGCGTTCGACATAATGTTGTCTGTCCCTGTTACTGAACCTTTCCTTTTCATGAGCCTCAATATATCTATCTGCCATTGCAGCCATTTCTGTACTGTCTTTTGGCTCTCTCTCTTTCAAGAAAATAGCTAAAACTTTGTTACTGGACACTATCACTTGTTCACGCAAAAAGAGATCAACCACATCCTTAAACTCTTCTTTAGTCTTACTCAACTGTACCCATCGCAAAAGATACTGCTTTAATCGGTCAATATACTGACTGTATGTTTCACCCTTTTCAAATTTAGATGACCGGAACTTTACCCGAAATCCTTCAGCAGTCAGCTGATACTTATGAAGCAATGCTTAAGTTTCTCATAACTAGTTGCCTGCTCTAACGGAAGTCGAGAGTAGACTTCTAAGGCTCAGCCCGTGAGTAAAGTACTAATCATGCCTGCCCATTCTGATTGATCCCAACCAGCTATTTGAGCGAACCTTTCAAACCGCCTCAAATAGGCATCCATGTCATCCTTGCCATCATTGAAATGTGGCAACGTTGGCCTAATCTGTTTATAAGCACTTGACAGGCTACCATCCTCATGGCTTGTTTGCTCCAATTGACGTTGTGCCCTTTTTTCCTCTATTTCCAGCTCTGATTCTTTTAATTCCTTTTGATGCTCACGCTCCTTTTGGCGTTCATCCCTTTTCTTATCTTTTTCAGCTTTTGCCTCCCGATCCTTAACAAATGCCCATAAATCGGTTCCTTGCAGGTTCATAGCCTGACCCATTGCAAGTAATTTCTCAAAATCCATTTTCAAGTCACCTTCACTTCTTCGCTTTACTGTAAGTAGGGCTACACTAGTTAGGCATATCGGTAATAACAAAACATACAATAAACTCTTCTGTCTCGTCCCAACCTCTTGAATCACCATAATCTTCACTTGTATTCCTTTATATTACTTTACGGATGGCAATTCTATGTACAAATACGAATACGCCTATACTAAGCTACCGTAGCCTAGCATTAGGCTACCCCGATTTAATTTAATTGCCTTACCCTTACATCAACATTTTCCAATTTTTTGCTTCTTTTGGCTTATTTGAAAACTGTAGCAGGCTCAGATCATATGAATCAGACGAGGTCCTGGCAGGGTCGCCAAAAATGTCACAAGTTCTAGAAAAGCCGAGACCTCGAATGAACCGATGATCAAGAATGTTACAATCCTCAAATATGACGCACCAACAAAAGCTCTGGATTTAGCATATAATTACATTTATTTACACTTAACAACATCAAACATTAATCAGTAACAAACAGTTCATAACAACTTGACATCGGAACAATATTTTCCCCCTTATTTACACCCGTGTACCACTTCTTATTCCCTTGCACCCTTTGACCTCCCCACAACGTAATCCACAGTGTCCCACAAGTCTGCTGTTTTGTGTTTAAGTTGTAAGAATGGCCTCTCCGGTTATGGTTGCAATCGCGATCCTCAGCGACCTCTTCTCCCAAGGCGTTCGGTCGGCCCCCTTTTTGCCCTCACTGGCATCTCATGGGTAACTATACTCCCCTTGGCCTGACTCGACGGTCCTTGCCTGCACAACCAGTGCTTTAGAATTGATTGCTCCTGCTAACCAGAAACCTCCTGTTTACGTTTTGTGT
Source organism: Holothuria leucospilota (assembly GCA_029531755.1). Taxonomy (NCBI): domain Eukaryota; kingdom Metazoa; phylum Echinodermata; class Holothuroidea; order Aspidochirotida; family Holothuriidae; genus Holothuria; species Holothuria leucospilota. The sequence goes on from CM055964.1 coordinate 533,449, forward strand.
TACCCCTCTTTGACTTCAAATTGGTTTTTGCCTTTTTCCTTTGTTTGCTGGCAAATATCCCCCTTACTTTTCGTTGTTGATTTATGCCCTTTCTGTCCGCAATTTAGTTAGCCCTGCAGATTTATACAAGAACAGAAAGCACCATAATAAGAATCTACATACACTGCCTTTTGCCATAGAACTACGCGATTAAATTTGTCCCCATAGGTTCCTCCCAGCAAAATAACAAGAATACTCACAGGTCACAAACGGAACTCATTTTCCTGTGCCGGCGTCCCCAACATAAACCAACTTGTCTTCAACGAAAAGAAAAACTGAAAACTTTCCCAAAATCAATGCATCCTTTCCCTCTGAGTGTTTAATGGCGTCTGCCACGACTACATCCATCTGCTTCTCGCGCCTGTAGCTTCTGCATTCTTTTGCCTATTCAAGTGTACCCTATAATCCTCTTGATTGCATTATTCGCGAGCCGGAGAGTCATTCCTACCAAGCTTAACCCCCAGCTGTACTATACCTGGCCTACAAAAGCGTAATTTTCTTAAATTCAACCCTGGTATTATGACAGCATCCTACGAAAAATAAACTAGCGTGCGGCGTCGCGTTGTTATGGTATAGCCAATTGCCTAGTACGTCTGTTCTACTTGACAGAACATCGCTATTGTCTTTACCAAAATTCTTAATTTTCTAAATCGGATCTCCGAAAGACATAGATTTTTCTTAGCCCGTTTTTAATCTTGGCAATGGAAGCTTTTGGACTAGAACCATACAGTGTTTCTTTGAACCAGAGTAGGCCTATACCGAGCAAGAGTTGAGGCAAATTGACGCCGAAGCCGAGTGTCTTGAAGAGGAAGACCTAACGTTACGCCTGGCCAAGGCATTACGAGGGCTTGCAATAACGTTAGAAGCAGAGAACTCGATTGGGACTATGATAAATCGTTCTGTAAATGTGGCTATTGCAGGAAGATTGTGACTGAGGAAGAGAACGTGTGTTGTCAGCAGAGGAGCATCTGATAACGACTCCTGTTTATCGCAGAGGTATGCTTTTAAATTGGTATGCCTGTATAAAGTTATCCTACAGGTCGCCTATGCTCAGTTCCTCAACCCCATTGGAGCATAGTCTGACAAATCGGTATGTAACCTCGGTATATAAACTCTTTCCCTTCCCGCCTCACTCTCCCGGATGGGTTTTGCAGCCAAATCCTTGGGATTCTGGCATTTTCTTTAAAATCCAATACTTTAGGACAAAGCAAGTTTATAGATCGATACTGTACCATGTTAGGACTGTGTTTTGATCGTTTCTTGTAAAGTACTAGTACGTGTACACACGTACGAACGTACGTACGTACATACTAGCTGAATGAGTGAGAACCGCGGGAAATTTGAGGGTCGGATGATGACAAAATTTGAGGGCGTAGTAGAGTCTGAGCATAAAATGGTCGAAAACATCACGCCAAACTCTGTTAAAATATCGATTTTTTTCATGCTTCATTCTCATGGTGTTCATATTATCAGTGCTGGCGTATGAAACTTTAGGGACTAAGGTGTATGAATCATGTTCAAATTCCTTGAAAAGGCTGCAAGCTTTCATTCTCCTTTAATGTTTTTCCTGGACTCTACACTGTGAAATTGCAAATTTGGGTAAGCAGACGCGTATGCAGGAATTTTGTACCCGGGGGCACGACTTGGACCGAGCATCTAAGGGGAGAGCCACCATGAGTTGGGGCGGAGCATACCGAGAAAATTTTGTTTTTCGTACCTCCCAGATGGCCGGAAATGGCCCTTCCTATGCAGGGCCTTAGCTAGGGTCATATGTTTTGTGTATGTGAAGGTCCCAGTTTTCGACTGGCTGGATGTTTTTTTTTCAGCTGAGTGGTGGCACGTCAATTGCACGTTTTTTATGCGCCCTGCGTTTATACACAGCCGTCGGGATCCTTGAAGTTCCTTGTCACTACATAAAGATGCCGTCCTGGGGGAGGGGTATCCCCTCCCCTTTGTGTTAGTTAGTTAGTTAGTTAGTTAGTTAGTTAGTTAGTTAGTTAGTTAGTTAGTTAGTTAGTTAGTTAGTTAGTTAGTTAGTTAGTTAGTTAGTTAGTTAGTTAGTTAGTTAGTTAGTTAGTTAGTTAGTTAGTTAGTTAGTTAGGTGAGGTTTAACGTCCCAGTTTCCAACCAATTGTTTCAAGTCGAGACGACCACGGCCTTTTTTCCAGTTGTGGCTCACTGGCTTGTTTTCCCTACTCCATTGCTTATGCCGAGCATCAAGCACAAAGGCAGTAGGTTCCATTTTTAAAGTCTTTGGTATGACCCGGCCAGAATTTGAACCGTAGACCTTCCGGCTGCAAGTCCGATGCTCTAACCACTTAGCCACTGCAGTCGGTCCCTCCCCTTTGGGAAATTTTTGTTAATCTAAGGTTGCTAAGATGCAAAATGGTGCTATCTCTGCGATATGTTTGGAGCTGATCATATATGGCTGGAAAATGTCAATAATTTAGTGAATTTTAATTGTTTAGGTGAAAGAAAGAAGAATGTCTGTTGTCCAAGCGAAAATAAGGTTGTCAACAAACTTCCCGAAATCCCCCTTTTGGCTACTTAATTTACTGTCTTCTAATTCGGGGAAAGTTTTTACACAAAAATACGTACGTGGAGTCAACAGAAACATTTTCGGACTATTACGAAAATTTTCTGTTCCTCATTGTGCTTTTTAGAAGGGCATCTAAGGCTGACACATACCTGTATAAGATATTGAGGTTTAAAACAAAAAATGAGGTTGGAAAAAAATGTGCCAAAAATAATCACGTATCTTTTCGAGATACATTTTGTGTGGAAGACTCGTTTTCTGTTACTTAAAATAGAGTAAAACATAACTAAAGTGTGGCGAAATATCATTTTTCGGAGAGCTACGGACGCTCCTGTAGTTATCATTTATTTCACTGTATACTTCATAAAGAACAGCTTCGGTGCAGTCTCTGTTCCAAAGCTATATGCAATCAGGAAAGTGGCTAGGGGTTCCCCACCTATCTTGCTAAAATAAACAAAACTTGGAAAATTGGGGTGTGAGATTTGGGAATTTCGACTGCCGCACTCTACATTTCCTGGTATAGGCCAATTCGCAGAATCCTGTAATACAACAATCCGATGTTCAGGTCAGTGAAATGAAAATTCCTACCACCGAAATCACAAAAAGCGCGCATACAGCGGGATCGTATTTCCCTTTTAAGTCACGTTGGGTAATTTTGACCTAACACGAACCTCATTGGATGGTACGAGTGGTCAGGGCATAGATGATGGAAGCCTGCAATTTATCACGGGACCACTAGGGGTAAGGTGGCCAAGATATCTTTTCGAATGATTGATCTTTTAATTTCTTGTACCAAAAATTGTCCCAAACTACCAAAATTTTCGCTCGCTTGGCGCGCTTTCCTTGTTAAGTTCAATTTAGAAAGTTACAATAAGTAACTTACTTATCCACATGCCAACTGTGTAATCAAAACGATGGGCAGTTTGTCCAACATAGGGTGGCCAGATCAGCAAGTCTGTCAGACCAAGTTTCATGGGCTTACAAATTATGAGGGACATATGCTTTTGGTAGAAGGAAAATAAGCCTGAAAGTTGTCTCTCATTTGCTTTTCTTTTTTGAAGTGTTTTTTTTTTTCTAAATTATGAGATCTCAAATTGAACGATTGTTTAGATACGGGGGCCAGTCAAGTCGCCCCCTAGCAAAGTCGCCCCTCACAAAGTCGCCCCCTACAAAGTCGCCCCCTAACGAAGTCGCCCCCTTGGCCAACAAAGTCGCCCCTTAGGAAAGTCGCCCCTTACAAACTCGCCTCCTGACAAAGTCGCCCCTCGACAAAGTCGCCCCCGACAAAGTCGCCCCTCTACAAAGTCGCCCCCTCAGTTCAATTTAAAGTCACCACCGGCAAAATTTCATAAAAATGATTCAATTAAATTAATAATAAAACAAAATAAAAGTTCAGTCTATGTTCATGCTTCATTTATGTGCAATAGGCCTACTTACGTATGCCTCGGTAATACTACAATTAATTAATTAAATTAAAATTACAGGATTAATTTTTGTAAACTTCAAAGAAGGAAAAAAAATTGCAATTAGATGTTGGTTTCAAAAACACGCTGACGTCAAATCAGCAACAAAAGTACGTAGGCACTTCATAACAGCTAATAAAAACGATTACTGTATCTTTGTATCTATTATTGTTTTTAAGAAATTTTGCCGGGACCACTGTGGAGCGACTTTGTCGAGGAGTGACTTTGTCGAGGGGTGACTTTGCCGAGGGGCGACTTTGTCGAGGGGCGACTTTGACCGGGGGCGACTTTGTCAGGGGGCGAGTTTGTAAGGGGCGAGTTTGTTAAGGGGCGACTTTGTTGGCCAAGGGGCGACTTTGTCAGGGGGCGATTTTGTGAGGGGCGACTTTGTAAGGGGCGACTTTGCTAGGGGGCGACTTGACTAGCAACCCTTAGATACATCTTAAAAGGCTTGGTGGAAGCCGCTTCCAAAAGTCTGGAATATACTTTTAACAACTACATTCTTAGCACGATACACGTACCAACCGATGGTAACCAAGTGTCAGTGTCAGCAAGTGTCATGATAAAGTTCCCCGTTCCCACCCAAACACATTCTTTTCAGGGTGGATATTCACCGCTCAGGAATCTAGAATGAGTTTATTATCCGCGCTGCAAGACCCAGGATTTTCGTTATTGCCCAAAGTAATGGTCAAATTGTGATATTTATCTGTTCAGAACGCCTCAAATGGAATTAAGGGACAATTATAGGTCTCATCCATACAATGTTTTACTAATACATGAGCACTTCTGGGGCTTCACCCCGCTGTTCCACAGGAGTGTTGTTCTGGACATCTCTGGGGGCTCTTCGAGGGACCCCTAGACACCGCACTCTTAAGTGGGAGGCTTCGCGCTCCCGTGGCGTCGTTTAGACATGTCAAAATGGGACTTCCCCTCACGGACAAACTTACGGGCCTGTTTGTGGCCCGCGAGATTTTCATAATAAAAAGTGTGGCCAGCCAACGAAAATAATGAAGAGCCCCTGATATAGCGTATGACGCCGAGCACTTTACTACATTAATCATATTTGTAATAATTTTAAACGAAAATTCAGGCGAACAGCTTTCAGCAATGAGGATTGGGCGGTAGGGAGAGTAAAGGTGCAGGAAGGTGATATTAGACCTCCCTGATAGGTATAGCAAAAGGGGTGAAGGATTAACGAGCAAGTTTCAGAATGCTTTTCGTGGTAAGTGTATCAAAACACCATCTATACAGAAATCGGCTGAGCGGAAGCTCTTCGTAAACAAATTGCAAAATGTATAACGGCAAATACGTACTTAATCTTTCACATAATGCTACAAATTACATTGACAGATCCCATATTGATGCGAGACCCCTACAGATGTTTGGCAATGTATCTCTGTTTTTCGGGAAGTGTTTGATCAGAATAGCTCCATGTATAATTACCTTCATAATGGTCATGCGATGGGGGTGCAAACCGTGACGCATGCCCGCGAAGCGCGCCAAAATTTTTTTTATTAAATAAAATTTCCATGACAAAACCTGCTTTCAGATTGCTCAACAAACCTACATGCCAGTCAAAAAGCCGTCTTTTACCTGGTAATTTGAAAACAGCTTTCAACTTTTGCTGTACAGGCGCAGTTGTAGAGACATTTTTGAAGGGGGAAATGTTGCCATTGACCCTGGTGACACCGGATAAAGAGAAGGCCCGTGGCCAGAGATTCTGACATAGGGAACTCCGGTAACGCAAAGGTGTGCACTGAAGAAGATTATGTTTGTAGCTTGTGGTGTCAACAGATGATGGCAGTTTGCGGGAAGTATAGGGGATGATATCTCAAGCCGTACCCAGATCATCGCTTAAAGAAATCGGGCCTACCTATGAACGTGCGCCCTAAGTGGGCGAAGTTCACCTTTCCTGGTGGGAGCTCCCTCTTCTCTTGCGATGCAGAGACGTAGAATATGTGGAAGGTCTCACAAGTGAAAGGACCATGGCTATGATGGTGCTTCTTCAGCTCCGCAACCGTACATGAAGAGTTGAGTGTTTTTCGGACGGATGAGGGAACCGTGCTGCTATGGGCATAAGGCCCCGGGGATGATTCAGTATAAGATTACACCTTGTTTATGCTAGAAAAGTTCACTGGTACTTTTGTGCTAATAATGTTCATAAGTGATAAGAAAGTGTCCACCTACCACCGGGACCTCTCAAAAGGGGAAACTGAGGCTCGCATCACACGGGATGCAACTTGCTGACGATTGTATCCTCCACGAATCAGTTGACGGCTGATTAAGCTAGTCGAGAACATACAGAGGCAGTTCAGTAACGCACCTATAGCTATGCCGCTGCTGCCATTTCATCAAACGCGTCATTTCCGTTCCCTTATCCTTTTTTATTTTCCCTCTCTTTCTTCCTTCTCTTCTTCCTTTTTCTCTTTTCTTCCTCGCCTTTCCTTATTTCTCTTCTTTCCTCTTCCTTGTCCTTTTTTCTTCTCCTTTCTTTTCTCTCTCATTTTTTCCTCGTCTCCTACCCGGGGGCACGTGCCCCCAGTGCCCCCCTGGATACGCGCCTGGTAAGCCTGCACTAAAAAGAATTGGTACTTACTTAACGCTTATATAGTGAATTGTACAGGCAGGTGGGCCCTTTCGGGCATAAACTTCCCTCCTCGAGTCACTAGCCGTATCGCGCGACAGACACGAGAGAACATTAACTACGTATGTCGAAATGAAATGAAAAGACCGAAATTTACATAAATCCATGTATTCTACTTATTAAGTTACTTGAAAAGGTGGGGGTTTGTACTATATTTAGCTGTAAGTAACGGAACTGAGTAAGAGTGGGCAAAACGTACCGAAAAGTGGGTTTTATCGCAGACATGACCCTTATGAAACCCCAATAAGTAAACCGACCATGGGTGGTGACAGAATTTTCCCGACAGCGAGCGGGCCATACCAAAGACCCCAAGTTCCGACAGCCCCTAAGTCGAGCAGTGGCGTAGCCAGGTTTTTTGTCAGGGGGGGGGGCAAGAGCACCAAGATTTCCCCCAATTAGTGATCTGCTTCCTAATAATCAGTGTTCTCCGCAGGTCCAAATTTTGTCCGGGTGCTTTCCTCTGACCTGGCTGATGTGACTGATCGCCGTCCTGGGGAGGGGTCTAAGGGGAGGGGGTGTCCCCCTCCCCTTTGGAAAATTTTTGCTCATATAAGGTGGGCTAGATGCAAAATGGTGCCACATTTGGTGCTAAATGTAAACTGAATACATCACCAAGAATTCCTTTTTTTTTAGGAAGCTTTTTTATCTTGTTTGTCTTCAAGTCTTGGTGAATTTTTCTTGAGTCCTACTGGTAGATCAGAATCACAATGGGTGAAGTACAGTGAGTAAGTGAACCCTGGTGCACCTTTCCCTTCATCAGTTCACCACATTCACCACAATCAGTCCAAATTTTACGAGGACCTGCCCTTGTAGCAGAGTATAGCACTTGACCACTGACCCATTCTAACAAACTGCATATACCACAATGCTGCTGCTTTAATTATCAAGAAACATTGGAAGTGTTCAGTAAAAGGACAGAGTCCCTTAATTGTCACAGGTCCAGAGATCCCATGCTGTATAAAACAGGTAGTAAAACATAACTAGTACAACTATAAGCATGGTGTCATCATTCCATCTCTGAAAACCTTAATGAGGACTGGTTGTGCCAGTGTGGCATATACTTTTAAATAAGTAACGTGTACTTGTTGAGAAATTTAAAATTTTACCAGATCATGCGCAAATTTCACCATATATTCACTTTCAAAATTTCCCCCAAGATTTTTCCACAGGGGGCAACTCGCCCCCCCCGTCCCCCCCCTGGCTACGCCACTGATGTCGAGGGGGTGGTGAGAAAAGGATATGAAGGAGTCTAACCATCACATGCCATTGCAGGGTATATTTTGCATAGTATCTCTTAATACTCCAAGAGCCGAAATGCGCACTGACAGTGTTCTTTTGAATCTGAATCGTGAAAATGCAAAGCGCGCGAAAATTTTTGGTAGGCTTACACAAAACACAAGTCATATGTAATCATTAAGAACAAAAAGAAAAAAAAAAGAAAAAAAAACTGTAGGGGAACAGTTGTAGACGGTATCGGGGATAACATGCATTGTATCGAAACCACTGGACTACCCGATGAAGTAGCCAAACTTTGTTCCGTGAGACTCTGGCCAACTGACCGTACCGAATGACATACACAAGAGAACAGCAACTAGGCTTTGCGACATGGGATGAAATTTACGACCTCTACATAAACTGTGTACTCTCCCCAAATGTTACTCGGTAAGGTGGACAAAACTTGTAGGCTAGCTATGTGAAACAGAACTATTGAAGAAACCGGAGTGACTCTACAGCGCTTGTAGCGCGCCGAAAATTTCGGGTTCTTATTAGAGAAATTGTCCTCTTGAGATCAAAAAACAGGTAAACCGTCGGGGCGACTAGTCGCCGTCGGGGACTGCATACTTTATCGCATCGACTTATACTCTTCCACGAAACTGTAAAACTTCCCCGAGGGGGGCATGGCCCCTGCCCCTACCTGACGACATCCTTGCTCCGTTCACGTTTTAGGATACAAAGAAAAACCTGAAGGTAAATTCTCCAAACATTTAATCACTGAATGCTTACTACACTTTCACAAGCTATCCCATGGACGTTGCATTTAACATTTCCTGCTGGATCCGTGCTATCTTAAAACTAGTGTTGGAGGTCCTGTTATTGAGTCGATATAATCGAGTGTTCACTGCTTAAACTACACACTGACTAATGCACTGTATGTAACATGTAGCAACGATATTGTGCTAACACGTAGTGTGCGTGATGATATTTTCCGCAAAGATTTTTTCGTGCAGTTCCGACTTGAGCTTAACGGTCGTGGGAAAAAATAGTCGATCTGGTACCCGGTGTCGGCCCGAGTCCCCTAGTCATGTCGGTCGAGTCTGAGTCTGAGTCCGAGTCCTGAGCGCCGAGTCCGAGTCACGAGTCACGACTATCGGGACTCGAGACCGAGACCTGTCTCGAGTCATCCAGCACTGGCAACAAGTGACCCAAGTTTCAAAGTTTGTTCAATGAGGGCACTTTCGAGAAACCCGACATATGTTAATAACATTTGACATATGTACAACTTAATAAATATGTGTCAATTCTGTTCAGTCAGAGTGCTTGGAAAGAACAGGTGACCATGTTTGCCCAGTGAGAGGACGAGTAACCTCACATATGTCCATTAAGTTAGACAGTATGTACAATTTAGTTGTGCATATATGCCGTTGTGTCCAATCAGAGCACTACAAAGGAACAGGTGAAAATATTTGTCCAATTAGAGTAACAGAAATCACACAAATGTCACATTGAAAAGGAACAGGCGAATATGATTATCCAAAGAGAATACGAGAAACCTAACAAAGTTACATGTCGATTTACTTGGACATAGGTACGATTTAACTGTACATATGTCAGTTTTGCCTAGTCAACGCACTGAAAAAGGAACAGGCGCAACATTTGTTCATGAGAGTACGAGAAACCTAACATATGTCGATTTAATTGAGTATATGTACAATTTAATTGCACATATGTCAGTTTTGTCCACCTGGAGCACTGAAAAGGAACAGGTGACTATCTTTGTCCAATGAGCATATGAGAAACCTTACATTTGGACATATTATGTACGATTAAATTGTACATATGTCAGTTTTGTCCAATCACAGTACTAGAAAGGAAAAGGTGACAATGTTTGCGCAATGAGAGTACGAAAAATATATCCATATTCGACATATGTCAGTTTCTCTCTCACATATGTCGATTTTATCCAATCAGATCACGAGAAACTGACATTTCTCAATTTAATTTAACATATGTCGATTCCATGATGCTTCATATATTCATGACGTACAGGTGATTGGACGTATGCCTATTAGTTCAGAGCAGGTATACCCTACCTATACTGATGCGTGAGAATTTCATTGCATGTAGTTTAGTACTAATAACAGGCGCGGATCCGGGGGGGGGGGGGGCTTACCCGGCCTCAACCCCCCTCCCTTTTCGCCACATGAACAATAAAAATACGCGAAAATTAGCATAATGTTAATCTAGGAGAGTATTCAAGGGGGCTGTCAGCCCCCCCCCCCTTTTCGAAACGTCTGGATCCCGCGCCGGAATAAGCGGACAGTGGGTACCTAGCACTTGGTAGCAGTGGCGTAGCCAGGGGGGACGGGGGGGGGCGAGTTGCCCCCTGTGGAAAAATCTTGGGGGAAATTTTGAAAGTGAATATATGGTGAAATTTGCGCATGATCTGGTAAAATTTTAAATTTCTCAACCAGTACACGTTACTTATTTAAAAGTATATGCCACACTGGCACAACCAGTCCTCATTAAGGTTTTCAGAGATGGAATGATGACACCATGCTTATAGTTGTACTAGTTATGTTTTACTACCTGTTTTATACAGCATGGGATCTCTGGACTTGTGACAATTAAGGGACTCTGTCCTTTTACTGAACACTTCCAATGTTTCTTGATAATTAAAGCAGCAGCATTGTGGTATATGCAGTTTGTTAGAATGGGTCAGTGGTCAAGTGCTATACTCTGCTACAAGGGCAGGTCCTCGTAAAATTTGGACTGATTGTGGTGAATGTGGTGAACTGATGAAGGGAAAGGTGCACCAGGGTTCACTTACTCACTGTACTTCACCCATTGTGATTCTGATCTACCAGTAGGACTCAAGAAAAATTCACCAAGACTTGAAGACAAACAAGATAAAAAAGCTTCCTAAAAAAAAGGAATTCTTGGTGATGTATTCAGTTTACATTTAGCACCAAATGTGGCACCATTTTGCATCTAGCCCACCTTATATGAGCAAAAATTTTCCAAAGGGGAGGGGGACACCCCTCCCCTTAGACCCCTCCCCCAGGACGGCGATCAGTCACATCAGCCAGGTCAGAGGAAAGCACCCCGGACAAAATTTGGACCTGCGGAGAACACTGATTATTAGGAAGCAGATCACTAAATGGGGGGAAATCTTGGTGCTCTTGCCCCCCCCCCTGACAAAAAAACCTGGCTACGCCACTGCTTGGTAATCATTTCCACTGTTTACTGTAGGACAGTCAGTCGGTCCGGCGGTCTGCACTGAAACTGTGAGACTAATAAGAGGCAAACAACCATTTGATTGCTTAACACAATGACATCTTGCTACAAGTTTAGTTGTAGAGGGTAACGTTTACATAGCATTGCAGCCGCTGCGAAAATGTGGCTTCGAAAATATTTCGAAAAGCTCTGTCAACAACATAATCTAATTGTTCCAACAACTGTGTACACCAACACATGCTACATAGCTACAAAGTTACCGTACCACGTGAATACAATGTATCGCGTGTTCACGTTATACTTGCGTGTTATTAAGCAAGAGGGGATTTCCCAATTCTCTTGCGACTTGACGCACCCTAGCGCCATTTTGCATATCATTCTGTCTGGCACTGTTATGGTTTTGCGTGTCAAATGTTAATTAAAAACACTGCTTTATTGAGGCTGTACGGGTCTACAGCCCCCGGAAGACTTGTTGCTCTGCATACTCCAGGAACTGGGAACAAAAATGATTTTTTAAAATGTTGTGAAGATCGGAATAGAAGGATCGTCTCTCCCTTTCCGCAATGCTTTCCACCTCCAAAGGTATGGAATCATACTGTTCATTTCAAATTATGACATGTTCGGTCTACCTGATTGCTCAGCAATATGGCGGCCAGTTAAACTGCTGTTTATGTGTATTGCGCCCCATGACTGGTAGCTAATTCATAGGCGTTTTAACGGTTCCTTCCAAAATTTAGGCCAGCATTTTAGGACAACGGAACCTACATAAACCGGTAAGTCAAAATCTTGGAAGGGATTGAAACCCACCTGGTAATGAAAGGATGCAACTTTCTCAGTCGTTGTGGGTCATGAGAACTTAAGTGTAGTGTTACAGGAAAACTAAGAAGAAATTAGGATGTTTCGGGATCTATTTCGATTCGACGGAGATAGCGTACTGGAGGCGACGATCACAGGCGGTCGGAGAGATTCATCCTAAATAATTTGGTTAGGCCCAAAGTTGGTCAACGGCAGTAATAGGCCTATTGGACAATATTTGTGAGAAATATGGGCTCTTCAGTATGCTGTGCAATTTGTGTCAGGAAGACGGAAAGTAGCTTCCATGCGTCTCGTTATTCTGTCAACAGCCGCAGTAGGCCTATTTGCTGATATTTTTGCGGTTATTAGACGAGTTAAAACGACCGATGAGGATCTTAAACCAGGCGCGTAGCCAGACTATTCGGTTGGGACGGGGGGGGGGGAATTAAAATATCGTACCGATTCCATGGTTTTCAAAGTAATTTAGTGGGGTAGATTTGTGACAAAATGCGCCTTAACTCCCAAAAAATTCCTACAAGTGAGATTTCAGTGGTTTTTGTAAGATTTGGATGTGGGGAAGTTCACAACATATCAAAAATCCACCAAAATCGATTAACAAGATATTTATTTAAATGGGTCATTTCCAAAATGGCCGTTTTCCCGTCATTCTTCATCTGAAATGACACTTTTTGCAGGAAATTTTGCTGTAATCTCATGCTGTAATTTGCTGGCATGATGGCTTTACTATTAAATTGACCAAAAGTACTACTGTAGACCTGAAGCTTTCATAATTTACTTATGATCTTACACTTAAGTCACAAACACAACCCAAAACGACTTGTTCTTAGCCTACGTGTACTATAGAATTGATGCAAGACAAAAAAGTCTTCTTGGTTTCTTGCATTTAGGTTTCCAGGGGTAAAGTGTTTTTACTTATGCATTTTTATAATGTAGGTAGCTAGCAAGTGGCAGAGCGCACAGGAGAGAAAAACAAAATTGTGGTTTGGTCCTTCAACAGGTTTGTCCAGGGGTGTATGACCCCAGGATTTGCCCGACAGAGGCACAAGCTCCCTAGCGGGAAGGGATGCAACCGGTTGCCGGAAGGATATTGAAAGCAAAAGTTTTGGCTCCCGAAGTGTGGCTGAAAATATTTGGTTTCTTTTGAAAAAAATTGAAAGTTGGGGGGTTAGGAAAGAAAAGATGAAAAATTGGGGAAAAATGGGGAGGGGGGTTATCGAAGAATCTACTGTACATGGGAGCAAATTCAAGTAAATCGTCGGGGGGGGGGGGGACTGGACGTCTTCAGGGATTACATAATTTATCATACCCATAAAGGCTCCCTGACGAAATTTGATACGTTCTTTGGCGGCCATGCCCCCTGTTCCCATTTGGCACCACCCCTAGTTTGTCCCTGTCTGTTTTCAAGAACGTTATCAGAACTACTTCTCGTGTAAGTAATGTTCAATCCAACACGGTAGTGACTGTTTGGTAGTTGATTTAGGGTTGTTACTGTAATTGTCGAATATTCGGATGTTCCCATTTTCACACAACTGATTGTCATGAAGCTGTGCTTTTCTATGGAAATAAGTCTATAGTCAGTTCAAGTGGTAGCATGGCTGTTTGCTGTGTATAAGTTATGAGCCTATCCCCTTAGAGTTTATCCTAAGCCCTTGTGATAGGCTATCATATGTGCAATTAATGGGCGAAGCAGTCGTGTTAAGTGCAGTTACAGCTTCAGTAAAAGGATACTCTTTAGCCTACATGTACAGTACTTAAATCATTTCTATGGCATCGATAGTAGAATGTGTGGCATCGAACGCTGCAAATTAAAAGACACTGGGTTAAGCTGCTCACCGGTTTGGTTGCATCCATTTACAATCAAATTAGCAGTAAAACACCTACGCAATTCAGTTACATTTAATAGTTAAGATCTACAATTGCCGTACCTGCCATCTAGAGCTTCCTAAGATTGGTGGCAGGACCATTCAACTCCTGAGTTTTGACATTTTCTAGGAGTAGGTTTACTATTTTTGAAGTTTCTAGACAAAACATCTTCGTACTGAAAATTATTTGAAGCTTCAGTGCCCCCCCCCCCCCGAGTCCTGAATTAAGCTGGCCCACACTCTAAAAACGGTCGGTTCGAATTTAAACCGACCGGGGTCGAAGGGGGCAACTACAAGAAATCTGTTCAAATATTTGACTAGATTTGGTTCAAAATTGAAATGAGTTGGTTTAACTTTGAACCGAATCTAGTCAAATTTCTGAACAGATTTTGGTTAGTTGCCCCTCCGATCCCGGTTGGTTCAAATTTGAACCGACCCTTTTTAGAGTGCAAGATTATACGGTATTTTTCTGATTGGTGTAATATTTGAGTGTGCCATTTAAAAGCCTACTGTGTGCAAATGATGGTGATGTGATTGTAAGTCTGGATATTTAGCTAAAGTGGTAGATTTGCTCTTTGCTACTTCCACGCTGAACGTTACTGAGGTAGCCTGGCGCCTATAGTTGGGTCGACTTAAGACAAAATGTACCCACCCAGCCCCCACCCTCCCAATTTAGTTAGCAAGGATTTCAATCAGCTTTGGCAGCGTTGGACTTGAGGACAACACATTGACAGTCAAATAAACTTCGTGAGTCCCGAAGAAATTAGTGCCACTTCTGACAAAACCTTGGCTTACTCTATGTACTTAACGGCTTACCCGTTGAAACTCTCCCCAATTACATCAAAAGCGTATCAAAAACCTGTTCAAGAAAAATGATTATAATGAATCATTTGCAAAATTTGCTGATGTCATGGTGGGCATTTTAATATGCAGGTTTATACAAAGTGCACATTTCGCTGATCACAGGAAATTTGTTCCACTCATGTTCTATTGACTAAATGTTATTACATTTGAACTTAAAACCAGCAGTACAGTTCATCTGTGGCTGTCCGAAATGATTATGACTGTACACAATCGTGAAAAGTAGGATCAGACCCCATTGCCTTGACTACATAAAATGTGTGCAAGAAAACTTGGTCATCTTATGTTTTCGCATTTAGGTGGCAAGGTAAGTAGGATATTACTTTTAGCGGGTAATGCATAAAACGAATTGGTTCTGGTAACTTGACCTTTAAAGTACTAGGTTTTGGTTACGACCAATTTGTTCAGGTTCATTTTTAAACACAAGAATAGCAGCATTTGAGGACAAACTTAGTACAACAATGTTTACATGGTATGCCACAAGCTGAAAGCGGTGCTGCCAGGATTTCAAAAGTGTGGGAACGGCGGGACAGGGCACATTATGTGTACGTCCTTGTTACAGCTTATTGTAGACAGACCTACAGTGATCTAGTCACGTGACACCAGAGTAAAGCTGCTTTTAGTCGAGGGTGGTTATGAACACATTTAATGCACGTGGTCAGCAAGCAGAAGTAGGAGAAGTATGTTGGCACATTGCTCCTGTAAACTGTATATCTTTGTGCAGGAACGGACGGGGGGCAAGTAAGGGACATATCTCTCATCCTTGGTAGGCCATTGCAAGCAAGTGACCAAACGATGACTCATTTAGTAGGGTGAAACTTGCTGAGGTTAAATCAAAAACGTGAAGTGGGTATCAGTGCAAAATTTTTACTGAAAACGACACCAAACGGATGTCTAGTTTAAGAATATGATAGAGGCTCTTTGGCGTTTTTGGATTTTAACCACGAGTTAAATAACAAATAAGATTTTAAGTATAAGCTATAGTGTTTGCCATCAAACTTTAGCTATTATCATGCAGAATGACTTAGGTGTGAGTATATGAGTCTTTGAAATTGCATTTTTCACTTCTGAAATGTTTTTTTTTTAAATTTCTGATCCCAGTACATGGCCCTAGACCAAATGTCTGAAGGCCTTCATAATAGAGCCGCCTACTGCTACTGTGGGTTAATACAGGTCTGTAAGCATGTAAGATCATACACGGCCTTACAACGTTTTCAGTAATTAAGTAGCTGGAGTTCAACATAGGTATCAATGTAGGTAGCATAGGTATATGGGAAGGATAAATTCAAAATGTTGCAATATACTTTTTTTCAATTGCTTCAAAAAACATTTTCAACTTCTAATTTCATAACTTTGCCTATAAAGTTCACAATTTTGACTTACAATTTCAATATCATTTCAAATATCTTACAATTTTTTTGGTTTCGATGATAAGAGAAACCTATGCATTCGTGATGGCGTGTGTGTGTATGTATGTGTGTATGTTCGTGTGTGTGTATGTGTGTGTGTATGTGTGTGTATGTGTGTGTGAACTTGTCTTCCTATCAGACTGAGGACCTGAACAATGGATTTCAGGTCCTCTGAAGGAAATTCAATAGATTTGTCAAGTCCTCGAAAGTTTGAACAATAGAGAGTCTATTGTCAAGGTTAGGGTTAAGGAAGTAAACACAAAGGAAATAACAATGAGGTCCTCGGATTGTATGTAAAATCGACTTGTGTGTGTATGGGTGTGTATGTGTGTTTGTGACACTTTGCTCGTTAACACGATATCTCAAGAAGGGGAACCCTGACGGTTCTCAAACTTGGTACATAGATGCCCCATATTAGGAGGAAGAACCCTATTGTTTTTGGTGGAGGTCAAAGGTCATCTGGGGTCACCGGAGGTCAAACTCTGAAAACCTTGTTAACACGATATCTCAAGATAGGAAGCTTGGATAAATTTCATACTTAGTATGTAGATGCATTATGGTAAGAGAAGAACCCTATCGTTTTTGATGGAGGTCAAAGGTCACCGGGGGTCAAATGCTGAAAACCTTGTTAACACGATATCTCAAGATAGGAAGCTTGGATAAATTTCATACTTAGTATGTGGATGCATTGTGGTGAAAAGATGAATGCTTTCGTTTTTGGTGGAGATCAAAGGTCATCTGGGGTCAAAAAGCAAAATTTTAAGAATCCCCAAGATCGTCTCATGGGTTCACCAGAAGGCAAAAAGCAAATTTTCCCAAGAATTCCCAAGATCATCATCTTGAGTCATCAGATGTCAAAGTGCAAAATTTCCCTGGAATTCCCAAGATCAAATATGAACCTAAAATTATTTTTCCAACATGTTAAGATAGCACTTGACCAGTGCCTGAAAGATATGGGACATCATGGCATTATTTGGAATAGAAGATATATCATCGAAACCTCAATGCATTTTTGCATTCTGGTTTTACTTTCAAATTCCAGTCTGTAACCTTGATTCTCATTATTTTGATCTAAAATCTCATAAAGTTGACCTATAATGTCATATTTTTATTTTTGGAGTACAGAATGTGGCCTAAAATCTCACCCTTACTGTTATCAATTTGACTTGAAAAGTCTTAACTTTTGAGTTAAATCCTACTGTCTTGACCTGTAATTTCATTATTTTGACTATTAGGGTCACATGGATTTGCGTCTTAGTTTCCTTTTTTTTTTCTTTTCACTTTTACCTCGACGTCAGGGAGGAGCATTTTTTCTGATTTTCATATCCAGTGAAGGTGGAGTTCCAAGTCTAAATACACATATTTCTTAAGAGCACTATAGCTATTGACCACCTGAAGCGTTCATCCAATAATACTGACATTAAAGGCTTACAAGGTTAGATTAGCAGTGAATAGTGACGTGAAGTTTCTAATCCGAAACATTCTCAATGTTTATTCACGATGGTGTAGGCGTGAGGCTTTCAGAAAGGTATAGAGCAAATGCTCTTCCTTTCATGTGCTTGACTTCTCTGTAAGAATTGGATTCAACGAAAGAGGTACGTTGTTTTGGTACAAGATAGCCTTTGCCATCCACATTTCCATTGGCTTCAAATTCGCAACTTTATGGGTATTCATATAGATGAGCGTTCTTATTCTTGATTGACCCTCCACGTATTTTTGGTTGGGAAGTGACTTTCTTCACTTTTTGCTCCCTGACGTCGAGGTATACGAGAAAAGATCAAATGTAAACACCTTACCTCTCGGCAGGGTTACCTTGACTACATTGCCAGCAGCCTGTAAATACCGAATGCACTGTGTAATGAGTTACTAAATCAAAGTACGTACTTGAGGCATTCAAAAGCTAACTGAAGAAAGCCTGCAAATACCAACAAGAGTATACGGAAGTCGATACCAGACGTTTTTGTCGAGAACCTTTATCTGGACAAATCACTTTTTCCGACACTACTCAGTGTATCAGTGCGGAGTGGGACCGTTAAATTTGCGCGTATCGTGGACTGTTGGAAAAGTAGTGTTAGAAATTTTTCGCGGATTACATGAAGGGTCACTCCCCATGCTGAGTGAGCTGCATTCAGCGCACTTATTTATAGAACTTAAGTGAATATTTCTTCCCATTGACACGTCGTATAGTTACGAATATCAAAAAATGTTACCGCAGTTGACCAACTGAATTGTGGGGATAGTCCGTATTCCGTCCTAACTTAATTATACGAAACCGTATTACACCTCCCCTGTGATCGCTGCCCTCTGGATAAGTGTTTATCTAAGCATTTCAATGTAATCATCAAACACAGGCCTATAAGCGAATAAGAGAATATGCACGGGGAGGCTGGCCCGAGAAATTGTTTCAATGACCAGTGACTCATTGAAAGTCATTTAATACTGCTTAAATTTCAGCAAGTGTTGTTAATCCTGAAAACTGTCCAAGGTATTCCGCCCCTTAAAAAAATAAATGGAGGAAGCCGTGTCACACACTCACGGATATAACAAGTTGTACGGTCGTTGACCAAATACTGGTGGAATGTATGGAAGTCCATCAACTATGCAGATTACTTTGTGATCATCCCCCCCCCCCCGCCCCCAAACGCGTGATCGCCAACCTTAGTAAAATCTGCGGAGCAGTGCAATTTTTCGAGCCTCCGTGTTACCCCGTCCGTGTATAGTACTCCTGCACCTATATTGGGTGCACTCGTAACACTTGTAAAGGAGATGTACGAGAAGAAGAGGCGTACATATTCGACATATTCGAAGGTTGCCAATATTGCCTGTGTTTATGTGCTTGCGTACATACGTTATACACTAACTTTCCACGCGCATATAAATAGTATCCCAGCATGAAGAACCCCTTGGTGGTCCTGTACAGTGGCCTCGCCAGACTTTTTGAAGTCGGGGCACGGGGAGCAGCGTTCCTCCGGAGGGGCACACGAAAATGAAGGCCTGCATGATCGTCACTATAAGCGGGATTAAGGGGGTAGTGACAGGTAGCGCTGCGACCCAAGGACCCACCGTAGGGCTCAGAGGCAGCGCTTCGCCCCCGAACGCTCTGGGGTATTTATAGATTGTGAACATTAGAATAAAGCATTGACTATTTCCAAAATGGCACTAGATGCGTACTAAACAGGCCACAAAAGTAGACTGATAGAAATCACAATTTGAACATTTTTGTTAGCCTTACTCGCAGTAGCGATTTTTTTTATGGGAGGGGGTGTGGGGGTGAGTAGGAACGACGGATCACGTTAAGATGTGCATTGAGCTTTAAAAATAACCCCCTACGGCTGCAGATGCGGGGTTTGGCGGGGAAATTGAAAAAAAGCCTTAGAAAGTGGTTCAATGGGTTTTGGGTACCTTGAAGTTAAAATTACGACGGATACATTCCCTGTATTTTCTTCAGCAATAGGCGAAATGGAAAAAATGGCTAGCGCCCTTTGGACTATATCTGGCGAAGAAAGGGGTTTCTTGCCCAAATGACAGCACGACATTTTATTTGGACCTCTGTCATACCAGTGAGGTGTAATACCTCCCTGGACTCTGCACCGATGTTTGGTAAAAGTGTGCCTACATTTGGGTGTATGGAATATTTCTTGTTCAGCCATAATTGCCTACGCCTGGCATCTTCCTTGGTCAGCCTTAAAGAGATGCTGAGCAAAAACAGTCCTCTCGGCGGGTACACAAACAGTAAGGATCGCAGTTTCCTTGCCACCTAGGTAATATAGCCCTGCAAATTGGCGTGCTTTCTTTTGGTCTTTCACTTGACCCCCAACTTCATGGATCAAACTTAAATAAATTTAATCCTCAACCAGAGTTAAGATCACTCAACTTTCATGAATATGCCTGATATTGTAGAAGCACCGCTATCAATGATTTTAACCACTGGCATGTCGGGTGAAATTTCTGAAGGGCAAGGTCTTTTGCCCGGAAGCTTTCCCACTGGTCAGGGGTGGTGCCAGGTGGGGAACGGGAGTTTATGGCCCCATCTGGAAATGTATGGTTCCCTCTCTTCCGTCGAGGAAATTTTCCAGAGTCATCAGGGAGAGTTAACTGGTATAATAAAACATGAAATTCACGATAGCAAAGTAGCCCTGATAGTTTAGATTTTGCTTTCAATTAGAAAGGCAGATTCTTCAATTAAAATCCCAAATTCTTGCACCAAAAAGTTTCTTTAGCAATGTTTCCAATAACCGTTGTCTTTACTGGGCCTTCAATTTGCTGCCCGCCCCCCCCCCCCGGCATGCCTCCCATAAGCATATCCTTTCACAACCCTTGCCACTAATTAGAAAGTTAATTCAGTTAAAAAAAAAACACGCCACCCTACCGTCTATCACTGTACAAATTTTATATCACTCCACAAACTGCCTATTCTCTACAAACTTTTCCAAGGTCAGTGAAGTTTTACGAAATGTTATTGTGTCAACAGATTTTAAGCCCATTTTATTTATGCTACTATTGTCCACTTGTCAGCAATATTCACAGAAAGAGATTACTTTCCTTTCCCTTTTTATTTACTGTTTTTAAATGGCAAGATGTGATTTTGTTCTTAAATATTTTCTAGCTTCAGTTCTTAAATATATTTGTGAGATTTTGCTGCAAAGTTTAGTCTGCAAATACATTTAAATGTTCCCAGCAATGAACTTTTTCAAAGCCAATTTCACACTTTATTAAATTTTTTTCAGTTTTACATTTGACAGTTGTGACTAAAAGAACTTGTCATTTCTACACATACCAAAATAGTTGCACTGATGATCTGCTCTTTGTAGAAAAAGAAAATTTGTGTGGTTCCTTTGCACTATATGCACTATAACACTAGTAATATTATACACTGGCTCATATCTAAGGTGACAGGATCAGTTTAAAATTGCCAAATAGATTATTCTCTACAATTCGGTACAAAATACTCCGCTACACAACGCCTGCAGAGACTTTCTCGTTCACATACTGTGCTGACGAAACAACACATTTCACCTTGCCCAAATTCCCTATTCCTTTCTGCATGAACTCACACAAAATAAAATACTAACTTGATATCTGTATGAAAAGCATTCGCATATCCATTGCATCATTTGTGAACTACAACAAATGAAATTACAAGATGTAGACTAAATATTTCTTCTTAACTAATCCGTGTCAACAATATTAGATATAACACATACAAAAGTATAAAAGAGTGCATCGAGGTGCTTCAGATTTCCGGCAATGCACCTTGTGCAGGTAAAAGTATAACATATTTTTATGGAACTTACACTACCCTCCATGACAAGTGGGGTACACATTAACCTTATTTTACTGCTATCTTAGTGAAATATCAATTCAACTCACTCAAATAAAAATGAAAAATATTTAATGTTATTGGAGTTCATTTTATTCATGTCCCTTCTATCTCTGTGTCTAGCAGCGCGGAGACTAACTTGTTCCATTTTTCAGCATTCCACACGTAAATCATCAATTAGCGAACTTAGGCCAAAAACATGAATTAACTGCAATCTGCAGATGAAGCATGACAGAGCTGGAAGTAAACGAAAGCTATAAAAGCCATGACCTTTTTATTTCACGGTTGCTTTTGTGCCCTTCCTAACAAAATACAACCATACATAAACCAGATAACACAAAATCTTTTATTTAACCTTGTTCTCATCTAGTTTGAGATGTATAGATGAACTTTATAAGCTATGATGAAAATTTCCTTGACCTCATAATGTCATGTCCAGCCATGGCATAATGTGAATGCTGCAATGCCTTTAAGCCTTTTTATGTTAAATGGTTTCATTTTCAGTTCATCTCTGCAACGAAGAGTGTCAGTCTTCTTGAACCAATTGGTTGGAAACTGGGACGTTAAACCTCATCTAACTAACTAACAAATCTTGTAGACAAATGTTACTACAGTACTACATTGATAGTGGGACATGCTGTCTCCTTTAAGATGACTCATCACTGCTACAGCAATCTGTTAACTGGAAACGCAATTGACTGTAAAAGTCATTGTTGACCATCCAGAGTGAAACTTTACTGTCTGAATGAATGTCAATCAAAGTGCAGTTATTAACTGTATTTAAAACTCTTACGGCTAACTCTTAAGTCTTTTCCTAAATATTTTTGGGCAGAGAATTGATAGCAACTCCCTGGTTTGGGGGATGGCAGATCCCTTTAATTAATTTATATATTCTTCAAATAGTTTCACATATGCTGAAAGAAAAGAGTTGGGTCATTGTTTAATCCCTCCAAAGATGGCAAAATTCGGCCTTGAATATGTTGTGCACTACTCCTACAAGGTATAGTTCCTTGGGTAGTCCAAATTCCTCAATTTTTCATAGACTGGAAGATGTGTGTCATGTCATAAATCTGTGACCTGAGGAAATGAGTGCACAACCACACCTTTGAAAGTCAGAGTTCGAAACTGTTACACTTAAATGAATGTTGGTCTTGATTGAGAACTACATGTAAAGGGTTCCCAGACACTCAGGGAAAGCAAAGAAAACAATGGAAATTGTTTTTCATTTGTACAGACAGGAAAAAGTAGAATAAATTAGGGAAAAGTCAGAAAAGTTGCTGGAGGGAGGAATGTGTTATTGCCTTTGGTGCTAACATACATATACTGCTATGTATACATGTATTTATTACCTCTCTGGCTACCATGGGTTATTTTTGTCATTTTAGTACTCTATCCTAAGCATGCTCTACCAACAGCAACCTTTTGTATGAAACAAAAAATGAAAAACCAACGGGAGTAGCTGTATATGGTTAGCAGAACCTTTATACTTACTGAAACTCAGCCTTTAATTTTGCAAAATGCCGCCATGTTTTCAGCCACTGATGCTGGTGGGGTATAGTGTACCATGGTACACTATACCCCACCAGCATCAGTGGCTGAAATTAAACAGTTCTTTCATTCTCGTGCACGAGAATGAAACAACTGTTTAATTGGAAAAGTGAGATGGCTGTTGAGGGAGCATAGGGGTACATCAACTATCAGAAAAGCTCATTTTTATGTAGCTTTCGGTGAGTTAACACTTCCTTACACTATTAAACATAACAATTTTGCAATGTTATATGTAGTCCAAGTAGAAATATTTTCTCTGGAGTAATGAAAACTTCTCTCGAAAATATTATGGAAAACTCAGAGCAATTTGTTTTTTGAGAGATGCTGGGAACCCTGCTGTGAGTCATATGTGTACCAATTATTTGAACAGATTGAAAACCAGACCATACAGACTAGCTAGATGTCATTAAATGTCTGCAAGATCTGTTAATGATTTTCTAGAATTAAATAACAAGGTAAGTAGAGTGAAACCATTCTGAGAGCAAACAAAAACAGTTGATATAGACTGCATACTTAGTAAATAGATGTTGTATGTTTTATGGTGGGGGTCAAGGGTAACCTAAGGTTCTGGTGGTCAAACTGTGAAATCCTTATCAAGAGGACATCGCAAGAAGAGACAGATTTGAGGGATTTCACACCTTCAATAGGATGGAGATGATCCACATTTGGTCCTACAATCTGGCCCCAGGCAGTTAAAATTCTCCTTACTCAAGGAGAAAAACCTTCCTAATAGATTTCCAAGACAAAGCTGCAGTAACAAAGCCTGCACTGAGCTTAAATTGCTCAAGGTCATATCCAAACAATTTAGAAACTTCCTCTCAAACAAGTGTTGTATTTGCTTCTTAATATAGCCTTTGTAGGAATCTAAAAGTTTTTTGCGCCAGTTTTCATTCATTCTATGGCATCTGCTGATACTATAATTTGAAATTCAACATTTTTTTATTATTTAACAAACTGTTAATGGCACAATTGCTGCGATCTGAGTCAAACTCAATGAAATGACACGTCCCTGTGTTGCATACCGTGAACAGTCACTATCATCACGATTGCAGACATTTTCTGCCGAATGGATTAGAGATTACAGTGGGTGATATTTTAAAAGTATAAATTAGAGGCTTTTTATTACATTTTAGTCAGTGAAGAAACTTACGTGTAGGTTGGAGAAATATCTGTCCCTTGATCAAGGAAGTTAATAAGTAAGTTTATCTAACTGCATGATGGCTGCTAATTAATTGACATATATTCTGATTGATCTGCAGCTCCGTAATTTCTGTTACCCCTTTAAATAATACATTGTTCTCTTCTACTGCATGACACACTTTCACAATGTACCTGGTGATAAACAGTGGTTAAAGCACTCTAGGTAACAGTTAATCTTCTTGTTTTGATATAGTATAAACCCTTATTGGAAAATCTACACCAGTCTTATGTTGAAGAGTTAGGTAAAAGGACAGTAAAAATTTGGGGAGTTCTATATATCTCACATGACTTTAGACCAGTTTTACCTCTACTAAGAAATTCGGCAGTGAAAGCTATAATTGTCCATATGCTTACAAAGAAATTTTAGAATGGTTTGACTGAAAGCATAATCGATATGCTTTTAATCCCTCTTTTATTACAGATCTGAGTTTCCTTATCTTTGTCAAGGAGTCAGCAACAGCGATGTGTATGCTACGGAGTATATATGTGATGCTGTTGTTGAACTCTAGTTACTAATCTGTCTTTTACTGCTATGACAATGTTAATACAAAAAGTACCGTAATTCTGCTACTTGTTATTTTACAGACTGCTTATCAGCCACTATAATTTCATGTTTAAATGTGAACTTGTTGTATTTTAAGCTCACACATACTGTTCAGAAAATATTGACACACTGTTTCTATTGGGCTTCAACACCTTTCATGAGCAAACTTTTCAATGAAGAAGAAAGAGTATACCTGTCAGTATTTTTGACAATGCCAATCTGGCTGTTGAATGTATATTTAATCATAACTGAAATATCGGGTTTTTAAATTTATGCACAATAATCCGAATTTGTTTACCTTGAGAATGACATCTGTATGTTCTCGAATGTTATGAGAGATACTAATGATAGGAATGAGAAGATAGTTTAGTCCATCAAAGTGTTTTTGCGGCAATTACTGCTTATTCCTTTAGAAAACACAAGTTGCACTCAATCAGCAAACTATACAGGGTTACCTAGACTACACTATCATCGTTGCAGCTAGCCAAAGGCCTCTCTTGGTATCCTAAACACCATAAACCATGAACTTTTATGTATGTGAAAAGTCCAATTCGGGTCCCAAATTGTATCAGTTCCAAGATAACTCAGTCCCAGAAAAACTCAGTACCAAAGCAAGTATAGGTGCTATGCTAGTTTCTTTCCCTGTTGCCCCCCGTGGGCTGGGGGTTGTAGAATAAGCCCACGGTATTTTCCGCCTGTCGTAAGAGGCGACTAAAGGGAAGGACTTGCACCGTTTTTGAGCTGTATTTGAAACTAAACTTGAACAGTATTTGAAACCGTTTTTAAACTTTACCTTTGCGTCTAGTTGACACTGTATGACGCATTCGTGTTAGTGTGTCTCATCTCATCTAACTAACTAACTAACTAAATAATCTTTCCCTATTATTCTCCACCTACGGACTCCTGTAAACATTGGATTGAAAAGGTTATGTTCTTGATTGTAAACTAAAACTTTTTGACCCCGAGGTTACTATTTGATTGGGCTAATTAACTTCTGGCTAGGCCTACAGTAGTATTTTCACCCATCATATTTGGTCTGTAATGCTAGTTCATTTAACATGACTAGCATGTTACTGCACCTCTGTTGTAGAGTGCTGAACATGCATACTGTACAGTGGCGTGGGGGGCAGCGGGCCATGGCACCCCATTGAAATTTGAGAAAAAATAAAATATGAGAAAAAGGGGGAGAAAAAATGAAAAAAGGGAAAAGGAAAGAAAGGCGAGAAAAGAGGAGAAAAGGGGGATCGAGACAAGAGGAAAGATAAGAAATATATATATATAACAGAAAAATTAAGTTCCACGTATACTCCAAGATTAAAATACAAAATGAGAACGAATGCGATAAAGAGCATAACTGGTTGATTATTGGAGTACAAAACTTAAATTTACTTCGAAATTTTCGGTTCCCCTGGAACCTTCCTCAACGAAATCTTACAACAAAGTGAGTAACTTAATTGAGTAAGTTACTCACTTTGTTGTAAGATTTCGCTGAGGAAGGTTCCAGGGGAACCGAAAATTTCGAAGTAAATTTAAGTTTTGTACTCCAACAATCAACCAGTTATGCTCTTTATTGCATTCGTTCTCATTATGTATATATATATATATGTATATATATGTATACATATGTACGTATACATACATACATATATATATATATATATATATATATATATATATATATATATATGATCGGAGTGACCTTTTTGGGTCATTTGCGTACAGCAGGGGTGTTCTGCTGCCCGTACCTCATTGTTTGGTGGCAATAAACAGTGTTTTTTATTCAAGTACATTAATTTGCTCCTGTCTGTGGGCAACTAGACATAAAAGTTTTGTTGCCTGTCAAGTCCCTTTCTTAAGATGCATTTGGCAAGGCTAAGGTTGCCTAGGTACCACACAAAGAGGTAAATAACGTTAAATGCAATGGTCCCTGATTATAGGATATTCCCCTCAAGCTGAAGTGGATCAAAGTTTTTCCGATGCATCTCCAGCTAATACCAAGTCCCTGATCTCAACAGGGACTTTGCATCAAATAGCAACTTTGTGATTTCACCTAGCCCAGTTACCTGTTTCTGTTGTTTACCAGTGGTGTCGGCACGGGGGTGGGGCATGGAGGCCGTGCACCCTTAATTGATTTCCGAAAATTTTAAAGTGAGCCACAAAGTCATTTAAGTTGTAGATTTCTGTAGGGAGTAGGGTGAGGTCTGTTTCTGACTCACTGATGAATCTATTTTAAATCATTTTTTATCCACAAGTCGTTCTCAAACAATCACATTTCTCGCAAATCCTTCTCAAAGTACCACAATTTTCGCGCGCTCCGCGCCTATACAGTCTCACCACATGGCTGTGTTACCATCAATACCATCTCAGACATATTCGTATTATTCAATGGTGGGGTTCTACAATTACATAGATTGTTCTTGTGCATGGAAGTCATTATGGAGGAACACAGCATAGACCCTTTTCCAATTAGCAATTGCAAAGGATTGTGAGATAGAGTTTTGGTACACGTTGTTTTTGGTCACAGTAAAATGCCATTGACAAGAACGTCGCACACCAAAAGTCTGTCCAACAATCCTTTGTAATCGCTATTTGGAAAAGGGTCAATTGCAAGATTGCAAAGTAGTGGAATTCAGGGGACGACACACTTTATGAAATTGAAAGCTTATACGAATTACTAGGCAGAAGGCTCGCGGCCTTCTAACTGGCGGATGCATTTTGCTAGGAATTTAAAGCGTCTCAGTGCAAAGTCTGCACGCAACTTTTGTTATGGAAATGATTTCTAATGCAAAAGTTCGGCCCCCTTTGCGCACACTGCACGGCACACACTTCATATCTTGAAACCATTACTGGGACAATAATAAATTACTTTGACCAAACGACTTGTTCTAAGAAGTACATCTTCGACCTCTGCAGGGACCCTGCATCAACAGAGTATCTTAAGAGTAATCTAATATCATGAGTAGCATATACGGTTGCGTTCGTAGCAATGTATTTGTCGTTGCACTATTCAGAACGAGTGCAATGCCAAAGCCAAAATGCCACTAAAGAATGAGAAATTATCAGTAATAATGTATAATAAGCACGTAGTTAATTGAAAGATTTGCCAAAGATACCACCATTTTGCATCTAAGCTACCTTATGTAAACAAGAATTTTTCAAGAGGAGGAGTTGTTAGCCGTCCACTAAGACAACACACCTTTCCTTTACAGTCAACCAAAGATTAGAATTTACTAAATTGTGAGTTTTCCAGAACATAAAAAATTAAATATTTGTCAAAAATAGCATTATTTTGCATCTAAGCTATCGTAAATGAACAAAAATTTCGCAAAGGGGAAGGGCATCCCCTCCCCTTTCACCTCCCCCAGGACATCACCTGCACAAGGTGACAAATGAAGAATTTGCCCCGAATGTAAACTCCCACCGATGCGAATGTGCACAAGTTACACCGACTTTCTGGGTTTATCTAGAGTGGGCTTAAGGCATCATCTTCTCTAGTGCCCCCATCAACACTCCTCTGCCGGTGCCACTGTTTTTACTCTATAATGTCGGTCATCCCGCGAGGCTAGGTTGCATCTTCTTGCTTGCATATTCAAGTGTATAAAGTCTTCATTTTGGAAACAAAATTTTTTCCTTGTTTAATGCGTTTTTTTAATCCATTATCATATGTTCTGAGTATTGTTAGTAACAACAATACCTTACTTTACATTTCCTATTAACAACTGGCAATTAATAGTTGTGTACCTTACAAGTGTTTGACTTCTTTAACTTATGAGACAAATGCGTAACTATTCATAAATTAATTTTTGCATTTTCTCTAAGTTGATTAAACTAAAGAAACGAGAAGGAAAAAGTTAGTCATCTTGTCCGCCTACATGTATAGCAGGAGGGATCATCGTAAAAATGAAAAGAACAAAAATAGATCCTTAAAATTTGCAAAATATTACACCAAATTGCGTCTAAAGACCCTCAAATACACAAAAACTTTCCAAAGGGGGAGGGGACAAAGGGGGACACCCCTTCCCCAAGGACGGCGGTCCGAAACAACGTTCAAACCCACCCAGACAAGAGATCAGCTTCCTACGCTTGTGAAACAAATACAAAAAAGAGCTCATAAAAAGTACTTGGAAAACCAAATTATTCTCTCAAAAATGTAATTTGTGTATAGAATTCTCTCACTTGTAAATTTCTAAAACATGAGATATCAAAATTTGGAATGTTTAAATGCAACTTAAAATACTCAGAAAGTGCCATTTCCTGCAATCTGGGAGGCATCTTTTGTCAAAATTTTCTCGGTACACTCCGCGCCAACTCATAGTGGCGCTTCGCTTAGATAGTGTCGGGCATATTTTGGCCCACCTATAAATGCAATCCGGCCTGGACACACCCTTGATACTTTACATACTCTACAGGCCTACATAGGCTACTATGATTACAAGAACCGAGGATTCCACATTTTTTCAGGTTAATTCTATGTAGGCATGGCCATCTGCCAATGACTCAATGTGAAAATAGAGTATTGAAACAAATAACCAGCAAGTCAATACTTGCAGTAGTGAAGTACTGCCTGCATGCTCAGTAGCCTATCCCCTCCCTGGGAAGTTCAACAGTTTTCACACAGATTTGTGTTATAGGAAAATGTTCGCCAAACTTTTTGGTTTATAGGGCTTAATCACCAAATTCAACAGACTTTGCTACACTGGTGTGGCGCACACAATTGACTGTGTCATTGTGGCATAGCACAATACACGGTACAACGGGACCACATAGCATGTATGTTTACTGGCTAAATACACCTTGGCATTGAGTCAGTTGGGGTCT
Source organism: Holothuria leucospilota (assembly GCA_029531755.1). Classification (NCBI taxonomy): domain Eukaryota; kingdom Metazoa; phylum Echinodermata; class Holothuroidea; order Aspidochirotida; family Holothuriidae; genus Holothuria; species Holothuria leucospilota. The sequence continues at coordinate 562,964 of CM055964.1, forward strand.
GGGTTTGCTTGACCTTGAGCAGGCCTCCATTCTACATACAATTACTTTTGATCCGCAGTTGTATGGCACTTACAGTAGTAATATTGGCGTTCTAAAGTTAAGTATACACTCAACCCTGTTCAAGAACTATGTTAGGGTTGGGCTGCTCCTTGAAAGTTAAGGTGCTCCACCTTCAAAATTGAAGTACAATGTTCACATCACATGTCTCATAAAACCCTGCCCTAAAATTTAGCTCAGGATGACTTGACCTGCAACAGCAATTATTGGCCTACTCCCTTAGCAATACTAACATGCCCAGGCCTTAAGTTAATTTGTTGAAGTTATTTGTAAGCTTAACGCACAACAGATAGGCTAGGTTTAATTTTTTATAATGTGATGGCCAACAAAACTGTTTCCTTTCAATTTTTCCCTCTCTTTCAATATAACTCACTTTTCTACACAAATACAAGCATATTCCATCCAGATGACAAACTCCAACATTAAATCAAACATTACGCTACGTAACTGACTGCTACAGTGCAGTGTACGTGTTTTCCTAGCCTGGTGTACGTAGGCCTATTTATGGTAGCTCGTTAGTTATGCTTATATAAGTTTTTACTTCCAATATCCCTCTTCTATTCGATGGAAACTAAGGTTGCTCAGCTCTTATCTTATACTACCTTTCACCCTTCTCAATAAGCGTGTTTGATAATTTGTATGCTGATTGGAACTATGGGATACACGCAGGATAAACACGCTGAGATCAGCACATAGAATACATATACAGTAGGATTTTTCATAGCATGACAAACTTCCTGTATGACAGGTTTCTTCTTAGCAGTCGGCTACCCTCTTTCTGCTATCAGAAAGCAAATTACCCGTGCTAAACAGGCTAACCGTTCGGACCTTCTTCAATACCAGAAAAAGGGTCCGAATACTCGCATACCATTCCTCACCACCTATCACCAGTCTGTCAAATGTCTCATGAATACATTTAAACGCGATTTTGAATTATTGAAGGAAGACAAATTTTTTTCCAAACATTTCAGTGCACCTCCTCTACTTGCTTATGTTATATAAGTTTTTACACCAAAAGAGGCTTTTTATATGATATACTCCAGGAAACAAAACTACATGCAGGAACACTTTTATAGGCTAATTGCAATGGATTTAAATAATGATGAAGCGACAAATTTCTCAAATAAACGCAGATTTTAGAACAAGTGTTGAAGGTCCGGTACGGGTATGTTATGTTTATCCTAACGGTTTGGATGGTATGCGCATTTGTAGTAGAATTATCCACTTCGCTTATTTGACACTTGACATGAGAGAGCAACTTTGCTGTGATATTAAGCTGAAAGTCAGCAGACCACCTTGTCGAGGGAGGCAAGTCTTTAATACGCGTCGACTTTGTACTGTATGGTGGAAACTTTCTTAAGAGAGACATTTGGTGGATCAGGGGGCGACTTGACTGGCAACGCTCAGATAAGAGAAGCAATGCTATGCCAACTTCAGTATATGTAGTATAGGCCTATATAGTGGTTCGGGTAACAGGCATTCTCAGCATTATACATACACAATACATCATACTTACAAGGTAGGGCTTACAGTAAGACAACTCAGTCTCAGGACGAAACAAAATGTGAAGTATTTTCACACTCTTAGGTGGACTGTGACCCTCATGGAACCCTTTAAATCATGTCATTTGTTTAATCAGAACATCCAACACCTCTTGGGACATGGGACACAGCTCTGGATATAATATCACTTCTAAACAGGACTGACTCTAAGCCTCGTAGTTTTAAATCTTCTCAGATCGATGCTTTTATTACTTCCTTAACAAATGAAGATTGGCATGAAGTATTTCATTGCAATGATCCTAATATAGCCTCTGATACTTTTGTTGATAAGTTTCTCCTACACTACAACAATTCGTTTCCTTTGGTGAATAATAGAAAGGGTTTCTACCCATCGTAAAGATTGGATGACTGATGATATTTAAAACTCGTGTAAAACCAAGAACAAACTCTATCGTATTTTTTGAAGCATTCAACCCATCAGAATTACAGAGAATACTTACTCTCAATTTTTCTAGACCCCTCTTCCGAGGAAGAAATTGTAAACATTATTTCATCCCTAAAATCTTCGGCACCTGGTTATGACGATATTTCTCCAAAAGTAGTTAAATGTTTTCCTCATTTAATAAGTAAGCCTCTTTGCCACATTTTTAATTTGTCTTTGTCTCAAGGGATTGTGCCACCCCGAATGAAACTTGCTCGTGTTATTCCCGTTTTTAAGTCAGGTGACCCTCTTGTTATTTCAAATTATAGACCTATCTCTGTATTACCATGTTTCTCAAAAATACTTGAAAAGATCATATTTACTAGAATGCTAGAAGTTTGTAATAAAAACAATGTTATTTTCGATGGTCAATTTGGCTTCCTGCCTGGAAAATCAGCTTCTCAAGCTCTTATTTACCTTTGTCACTCACTTACTGATGCATTTGAAAAGGGGCATTATGTCAATGGTACTTTCTATCTAAGGCTTTTGACACTTTAGACCACGAAATTCTATTAAATAAACTAAGCAATTACAGTATTAGGGGGTTGCTCATACATGATAACGTAATTATCTCTGCAATCGCCATCAATTTGTCAGTAACAATAATCACTCTTCAATGTGTAAAAAGTGCTATGTGGCGTTCCCCAGGGTTCCATCCTTTATCATCTTCTGTTTTTAATGTATGTTAATGATGTTCATCGTTCTAGCAAGAAACTTACAATGATTACTTATGCTGATGACACTACAGGGCTGAAGGACTCGAGTCCGGACTTAAGTCCATTTTTGGACTCGGACTTTGACTTGGAATCGGGCTCTCTGGACTTGGACTTTAAATTGGACTTCGGCTCTCTGGACTCGGACTTTGGCTTGGACTTCATCAAGTCCAGCCTTTTTTTATCACATTTTTTCTTTTTTTCATTTCATTTCATTTCTTTTCATTTCATAATTCTCCCAAAAGCAACAGCACTTATCATTTTCTTTGATATAACCTACAGTATATAGGCCTACTGTACTGTAAATATGAGAGTAAGAGGAGCCTGATACGTGTACCATGAAAAGATCTTAGTTCTAGGAAGTTTTCTCAATTCCTTATTATCATCTTTACAACCAGTTTAAATACAGTATGGAAGCTCATCAAGAAGCATTTGCATGCATGTGCATACAACACTATATGATGCTTTGGTAGGCTCAACAAAATGCATTAATGCTGACTCTTTTACTTGTATGTGTGTCTGTCTGCGTGTGGAAATGAGGTGAGAGGTAAGGTTGCTGGTAACTATAAACATTTTTCGTGATTTGGGGGAGGGGGACAAACACGTTACATTAGATAGTTTGGCAAATGCATGATTGAATCCAATAGCAGGGCCTCCTATAGTAAGCTCCTCTTAAACAGGCTACAGTTTACAATGTGTTGCCTGGGTTAGACTGTGAAGGGTATCATAAGCTTCAGTGCTTATGGTACTTGCGTATAATTCAGTCCCGTTTATCACTAGCACTGTGGAGTAGGCTATATATTTACTCCTGGCCAAATTGGAAATGGAAATCCAAACCAGTAGTGAATTTCCACTCTCATGTAATTTGTTTTTGCTACTGTACCCAATTGTTCACTTAGATCCACATGGGAGGGATGGGCTAAGTGGCCATAGTAGTTTGTCATTTTGTATTACTATATTACAGGGGGTCTTTGTGCTGCAAGCTGATGCTGAATAAGTGTAGGCCTATCCTAATACGGATTTTTTACCTAGCCTACTGTTCCCTTTGTCTACAGGTTACCCTATTAACTACTGTACTTAACTTGTTTTACAATTTTGGACTTGGACTCTAGAACATTGGACTCGGACTTGGACTTGGACTCGGGCCCCTCGGACTTAGACTTGGACTCGGACTTGAACTTATGGACTTGGACTCGGACTAAATCTTGGTGGACTTGACTACAGCCCTGTGACACAAATCTCTTTTATTCTGATGACAATTCTGTTATTATTATTTCTACGGTTGTTCAAGAGTTACAAAATATTTGCCTGTGGTTTCAGGTTAATAAGCTATTCCTTAATGTGAAAAAAACTGTCCTGTGATGTTTTCTTCCCGTGGTAAAAATGTGCCCCCAGAGTGTCAAGGTATTTTAATTAAGAACGATTTCATTCCATTTTCATCGCATGCTAAGTTTTTAGGAATTCTTATAAAATAAGCATTTAAGCTGGGAACCTCATGTTGATTACATTTCAAGTAAGATATCCCGAGGAGTAGGTATATTGAACAAACTAAGACACTGCCTCCCTTGTAACATACTGCTTTCGATCTATAACGCTATTATTTTACCGTATTTTACTTATTGTAACATTGTCTGGGGAAATAATCACTCATCACTCCTACAGAAACTCGTGTCGCTGCAAAAAAAAAAGCCATTCGTTTTATTGCCCATTCAAATAGTAACACCAGAAGCAACCCAATCTTTTCTTCTCGGAATACCTTGAAAGTCTCTGACATCAACAAACTCCAAATAGCTTGGTTTGTTTATCAATACAACAATAGGCTTCTTCCTAACTGTTTTGATAATCTTTTCACAGTCCGTAACTCTATTCATAGCTATAGCCACGCCGGGAAAAAATGTGGAATTCGGGAAGCTCATTCCCGGGAAATTTGCCGTAAATGCCGTCACTCGCGGGAATTTTCCACTGACCATAAAAAAGTTATCATTAAAAAATGCCCAAGTGATATCGCCAGAAGACATACCAGCAACAAGGTCTGATCTAAGAGCAATGACTTTGTTTCAATACATATAAGAAAAAGAGAAATGTCAAAAAAGTGTCGGATGTTATCGTCTTTACGCGATAATGTGTTTCATAACTGGTAGCACTAATACAGCAGTATGTAGAATCTGCATCTTGGAGCGACACGACACCGATCTGCAACTGTCTGTGGTAGTCTATAGTGTGGGGAGTGCAGTGAAAAAAATTGATCGGGATTAGTGTTTGCATCGGGTACCTGGGTACCTGACCGACGCTGTTACTACCCGGGTAGAAAATTACTACCCTGGTAGCGTTTTTCAATCTTTCCCTTTTGATCTTCGCGAAATAGCATGGTTATTGCAACGAACAAAATGTATTTACCCTCATCTCATTCACGATTATGTTGAAATGGAGTTGCTTTTGTCTGTTTCCGTACCATGCTTTTGTTAAATTGCACTTTTTACCAGAAACAAGCCCCGCGATGCGTGTTTCTAACGTCAAGCCGCCCCTATACTAGATAACGAAACAACAGAGGCCTACTATAAATAATAGCCTCCAGCCTACTGTATCTCTAGAAATGAACGTCAAAAGACAGCTCATAAATATTTGCACGCAGTGCGTGTGGATGGGTAACGGTCCAAAACTAAGGCCCAGAAGTAGCGCGAAAGACCTACTAGAAATTTTGCACATACCCAAATGGATATACGGCACGTGGCTAGACTTTCGATGTTGCTAGGTTTCATACTTGTCAAGTTATCAGTAAAATTAACATGACATGATTTCATGATCTAAAGAAGTAAATTTTGGTAATACAGTTATGTCTACACAAGGTATGCACTTATTTCAACCACAATGACATTCTTTTTCTTGAATCAATCGCCAAAACTTCGTATTTTTGGTGGAGAAACTTTTTCTGAAGCAAAATTCACTCCATCAGATTTAAAATCGTACACATTCTTTCAAGGTGTATTTTGCGCTGTGTGCACGAAAAAAATCTTCTTTTCTGTTACTTCTATCATGGTACTACCTTACATACTAAAATGGTTCCTATCTTTATATTGCTAGCAATTTTTTATTGCTATTCAAACTACTTGCAAAATTTTTACGTCCAAAGTTTCCTAAATATATGGCAAAAAAGAACACACATGCGTCTAGAACAGACAGTAATAGTATCGCGGCAGTGTTAAATATAACAATATTTAATAATTTTTTTAAAGGTGTATACTGTATTTGTATGTTCCACCTTTCAATTCCATCCCACTTCATACAAATTAAAACAAAAATAGCATGAAAAAGTCACAAATATAAAAGTTGAAAACTTGAAACCATTTATTTCTGACTTCGTCACAAAAACGATAATTTGTAGTGCATGCATGTAAACAATGAAAAAGATAGCACCATTTTATATCTAAGTCCCCTTCTGAAAGCAATATTTTCAGACGGGGACAGGAGACGCCCTCCCCGTGTTCCCCCCCCCCCCTTATATCTCCACCCCTCAGGACGGTGATCACTAACGGTTCTTGCGGGAAATTTGAGTTGCATTCCAGGGAAATCTGCATTTATTCTGGCCCTGGCTATAGCAACAGACGAAATGACCATTTCAATCTACCTCTCAAGCGCTTGACCCCTTCCCACTATTGTATCTGCTTTTCAGGCCCCAAAATTTGGAATTCCCTGAATGAAAATTTGAGAAGGACATCCTCTTATACCCGCCTTAAGAATCACTTCAAAAGGGAATTAATTTCTAAATATATGTAAAGTTATCTCAGTTTTGGACTTCCCTGTAGGGTGTGGTGGAGGTGGGGGTTGTTTTGTTTAACAGGTGTTTGGTGTTGTACTGTATCTAGTTGTGCATCTTGTGTTTTTCTGTTTGATGTTAATTTTGCCTGTGGTTTTTTATCATTTCTATTTTATTATTATAGGGGTTCCCTTCCCCAAAAGTTTTGTTTTTAAACTTTCTTTGGGAACTCCTCAATCAGTGCCCTTGTATATTTCTTATGTCATACTTAACATATATTTTATCCAAATTTTTATGTGCAATGATTGGAAAAAAGTGAATTGAACTGACTGATTGTTTTTTCCATACTTATCTCTAGTCTTTGCGCTGCGGAGGCACTCGTACCTAGACGGTATTCGTTTCTCCGAAGACGACGGTGATATTAGCTTTTCAATGATGGTGAAGGCTAGGCTGGTGGTCGTGGTACCCCAACGTGGTAACGACTATAGGCTAGGCTAGCTGGTCCACATAGACAGACACAGTTCAGTATAGTCGGCGACGGCTGCGGGCGGAATATAGACGTCTGTTACAGGTAAAATACAGCGTTCAGGTGGCCTGTCACTCTCCTCTCGAGTATTGTGTGTGATAAGATTTATCAATAGGTCTGGCTTCTCTAGATGGTCGGGTTTCTCTACCGATAATTTTGCGGGTCCATATTTATATGCCAGTTACAGGCCGAAAAGGACATTCGATTCGAAGAATCAGGTAGGAGACTCGAGAATACATCTAAGCATTCGACACAACGTACCATGACGTAATGTTCCTTTTTACACAGCCTAGAATGTACTAAATTCTTCAGTTGGTGAGAATCGTTGAACTGGGTTGCAGGACCAGAGTTTAAACCTTTGTTAGCGTCGCGACCGTCTGGTTGTCCTAGTTAATGCCTCGTAACACCTTATCATTTTTCAAACTTAACAAGTTACGATTATCACAATTTCATCTTTTATAACAACCTAACTCGGATGAAATGACAATCGATTTGATGACGTTAGATGACTTGTTGGTGGGGGAGGCTGCCGAAGATCCGGAAATTTCCCCAGAGACGGCCATGGCCTTTCCTCAAAGAGATCTTCAACATACTCTCTAAGCGAAACGCTATCACCAGTTGGGACGTAACGTACCAAGACAATTTTTGGCCAAAATGCTTTTCACATTGCAGGAAATGACACTTCCCAGGCGTTGTAGGTTGCACCTAAAAGTACTCAATATTTGTTATTCTACGATCTTAAGAGGATTGTTGCCAAAGGCGACCACACCAGGGGGTCCTCTGAAAAAATAAACATATAAGTGCACTGAGATAAGATTAATTTTTTTATCTCAACTGGGAAGGCAAAATATGGGTGGAGCTTGTGTACCGTTTAGGGTATGGGTTTACTCTGTGACCCAATGAGCCTGAACGGCGTATTTAACTATTTTAAATGAAATTGGATGCGCTCTAAAGAGACTATAGAATCACAATTTGATCATCTTTGTTGTAATAGCTTAACTTGGACTATCGGTCGGTCGATTTGATGCTGCACGGGATAGGGGGTGTAGGTGGGGGAGGATGGATTATGGCAGGGGTTTTTCTAAAAGAAACAATAATAATGAGACGCTGAAAAAAACACTTGTTAAGAGAGCTGGGCTACAGAAGCATTTTTTTTTTTTCAATTCATTAAAAGGTTTTCTTAGTTTCCTTCTTTTCCTTCCCTATTCCTTTTTGGCCTTATTTTTCAGTTGTTTTCTTCATTTATTCCGCCGAGAAGAGAGGGTACCTTACCCCCTAGATCTGCACATGGGAAGATGGATGATGGTAGGCGAGGGATGCATGAAACTTTCCAAAAGTTTTGCTCAAACTGTCCTGTAAAAGGGAGTAATGATAGCCTAAAATTACCTACTATTAATGAGTGCGAAGCGCGCCGAAAAGGCCTTTTAGTATTATGAATTTCTTGCCCCATATTCCATTGCAAAAATTCTCCATCATATTCAAATTCTCTTAAATTTCTCTTCACTTGTCAGTTTTCCTACACCGGTTCTGACACGGAACTACATTACGTGGCAACGCAACTGACTCTTTTCCACACATTGTGTAACTATTAAAGAAAAACAACGGGACAGTGATTTAAAGTGTCCTTTATTGATAGTGATGAAAAAGTAAGATAAGGACCATAGCTGCTTATCTTCCCTCTCCCACACTCCCAGTCTCACTTTATCATTTATTCCTCCCGCCTTTCCGTCCTTATCTTTCTCTCCCTGAACTCTTCCTGTCTCCGTCCTGGTCCATCTTTCCCGACAGAGCCTTTTAACGCTAACTTCCTTTTCCTAGTTCCCTCACCTTTCCTTTTTCCTCTGCAAAGTCTGCCTGGCCTCATCCCTCATCCCCGTTCAAGCCTGCCCGGTCATCCGCTTTCCCAGGCCCCTCCCCCTTTCCGTCTTTCCCATAGCCTGCGTAGCACCTCTGTGGCTGCCGCCCCTTTAGCCTGCCGCCCCTCAGTTTGTTTTTTCGCAGCGATGAGCTGAACGAAAAGACTTCGTCCGCTCCGCGGGGTATCTTTCCCACGGCGTCCCTTGCCTGCCTGTCTCAGTACTCCGTCCCATCGATATGTGAACCACATTCTACTTTTTGAAGCCCATTTCCTTCTCTTTATCCTCCCCTGATCGGCAATAACCACCATTCTTAGTTTATCTTTTCCTTTCCCTGTATTCTCTACTTTTATTTTCTGTTTTTCTTTTCCTCTCCTTTTCGCCCTTTTCCTCCTGTCTGTCTTTCTTTCGTTTTCTTCTTTATTCATTTTCGGTGCAATTCTACTTCGATTTTTTTTTCTCCGGGACAGTTTGCTCACCTGCCTACCCCCTCTGGCTACTTTTCTGTGGAAAACAGTCATTTTCCGGCGTGTCATGAGCCCACTCGTTTCCAAAAACACATGTTTGACGATATTCGTGTTAAAACACAAACAAAACACATACACCGTCTATACTCATGGCCAGTCTATCCGGTCAAGCAGTCACGGTATATAAGTGGCCTATGGCCAAGCCACGACTGTTCGCACCATTTTGGGTCTCTATCGTTATGACTACGATTGTACATGCAAATTCTCGCACTTTCTTATTTCTTCGATCAATGGCTCATCCTCCTGTGAGGAAATGCCTTTGTCGTGGCAGACACGATTGTCTCTTGAACCAGTGTATTGGCTTTAACTGAAGTCTGCTGTTTATTGCAGTGTAGAAACACTCGTTCCGCACTGGAAGCGCAAAGCGTAAAAAGATAAAACTGGTTTATCTCAAACTGATCTGAACGGATTGTACGCGCGTACAGTGGAAACGATTAGTAACGGGCTTCCGCACTCAATGCTGATCAGAAGGGCACAGTAAAAGTTTGTTGACCATACTCGCCGCAACCGTTACGGACAAAATTTCCGTTCCTCATTGAGCTCGCCGAGTAAGTATGAATTAGGCTTTACAAATGTCGCGCCCTTTTTGTCCTGGGGGAAAGCCCCGTATACCGTAGCCTTATGTGTCTATACTACCAACAACAACTAGGCATGACGCAATCATATTGTGTATTTTATACTCATTGAAGGTGGCGCTCTTTTCCTTCCGTGTTCACTCCTCAGTAACACTTCGCATTTTCTCTAGTCTTCTTAAAGGTATTTCCGGTGCAAACTACTGCGTAAAACTATTGCACGTAATTGCGCATACAGTAAAATAAAGTAAACTGGTTATCACCCACGTCGGTTCAAACAGTCATGCTGCATTGACTGTGCTACAGAAGCTGTTTTCCACTCCCCACCATTCTAAGTGGGTGAATTATGTTACCGACCCCACAGCATAAGGCTGAGAAGAAACGCAAGGAGCCCTGAAATTCATTTCTGTGGAAGATGTTATCAAACAATTGTACTTACGAAATCACGACTTCCCCTAATTTGCACACCCATAGGCAAAACTGGAAATGTAACAGTTGGCCATATTTAGGGAGGCCAATTCGGGTAGTTTAGCCCTGAACAGGTGTTCTTGATTTGGCGGGTTTGGTGTAGAGATCATATCTAAGAATTTCTACATGCAACAATCGTTTTACTGGGAATGTAAGTACAACATTAGTTGTACAACATTAGTTACGGTACGGGGGGGGGGGGGAATAAGGTTAACTCTGTGAATCGTCTTGCTGTTAGGTAGAAAATTAGGTGCACACGAAACCCTGTGACTGCATCCATCGTGTGCCTATATATTTCAGAGCCTTTTTTAACATACATACTGGGTGGGCCGTGGCCCACCCAGTCCCCTACTCGGCCCACCCACTCAGTCCATTTGCCCCCCCCCCTCCCCCGTAGGTCCTTTTTTGTCATACATATAAAACACATAATGATGATAATAAATGATCAATATCTGACATTAAAGAATGGTAGGCCTAGCCCCCAGAAGGCATAGAAGTGCCATTTCCTGCAATCTGGGGTGTCTGTCGATCCCCCAAAAATTCAATACGTTACGCGCCAACTGATGGTGGTGCTCCACTTTGTTTGTAACTTCGTGTCAGATGGTCCCTTTTGTGAAATCCCCCCCAGTCCAAATTCGTTAAAAAAGGCCCTTATATATTTGTGTCTATATATGCGTCGCAGCACCGTTTACACTTGTTCTGCATATATCTCTGTGGTCCATAAATCTATTGCAATCAAACTTTGATCACGAATACAACGGAGATACCTTCACAGGGCTGGGAAGTAACGAAACCCTGTAACGAGTTACATTTGCATTTCAGTAACGGAGCAAGTAACTAGTAACAGTTCTGTGTAAAAGTGACTGTAGCGGCTTTACATGTGGGTCCCGTTACTTTCCCGTTACAAATAGTCAAAATGACCACAAATTACATTTTACACGACGTAATAACAGAATATTTTCAAATTGATGACACTTTGGTAGTACTATTATTTTCGATATATTTATCATTCATCTCTATTATCGACTTCGCCCTCACCAATATCAAATTTTATTCACGATGAGAATCAGAAGTTGATATTAGATGCACATGCTGCAGGCTTACAGAGCCCCTTGATTGTCGATTAAACTAAAGTTTAAAATTTGATTTGTGGGTCAAATTATTTATTAAACAGATCAATGTTTGTTATTGTTTATTTCGTATTTGAGAACTCGGCTGGAATAAACTCCGAGTCCAAATACATTACTTTCCGGAAAAATTTCGATTCCAGAACCTTCTATTCCGGGCAAATTCCTAATCTGGAAAACGCTCTTGAGACCGGCATTGAGCTAGCCGAATTCGGTGGGGCCCAGTAAATTACACGGTGTCAATCTTCGTTAAACACTGTGCATCTATTTATGTATTTAATTTGACATGTATGATATCATTATTTGATGAAATCACCATTTCTATGCATTGTTTTATATCGACACAGTGTGAAGCTTGAAATTTATGCGGAAATATCACTTAGCCTAACCTTAGCGGTGAGTTTTAAAATTTTACCGTTAAAAATATAGAGCATCGCATTACTATATTTATGCCCTTACTCCTGGGGTAAAAACTTTACTGCTAAAACAACGCTCTCCCCCTTTAATAGCCGCTAACCTTTCTAAATTAGCCGACTGTGTGATGGGAGTATAAAGATTTCCATCCTTAAAGAAGTACTGTCGTAACTGCAAAAAGTTCCGGTTATAACCAAAGTTCGTCTGATAAATAGTTTTTGTAAGCTCTGACACAGTATCATGATTCGCTGCTTCATGATGGGCGTTACGAGCCTGAATCCAGAGTGAAGATCAGCTGGTATCATTGTCTTTCTTTGGGGAACACCTAAGGATAAGAGGCACAAATGAGGTGTCGGTCCTCTCATGTGCCCCCTTCTTACTATCTAATTATGCCCCCTCCATTTCAGATACCGAGGTACCTTATATACTCACCTTGAAGTAACTAGTTACTTTTGAAATGTGGCTAGTTACTTTTCAGTCAAAAGTAACTGTAACTAGTTACTTCTTCAACATTGTAACTATTAACTGTAACGAGTTACAATTTTATGGAAATAACTGTAACTATAACGAGTTACTTTCAATTTGTAACGGGAACAACCCTGTATCTTCATATGTTAAGGTTAAAGGTAACATATAAAAGTTAGAGGTAGTAAAAACGAAGTTGTAAAACAAAGTTAAACTAAAAAACCGGAAACTATTGATAGTTCTAATTGCAAATGGATTATAGGAGCATAATTGATACCCATATAAAGATGGTGTCAGGGTTCACATAATAAGCTCGAAGGTAGTGAAGGTAAGTTGAGGAGGAGCAGGGAAACGTGAAATTGGTTTCAAATAAAAATTTGAAGTTTCACTAGAACCACAATTGGTTAAGCAAAAATAAATACCTTACGTCGTATGATAGTGAGGACAAATGCTGTGTAGCAAGGTCAAGGATATTTTATTGAAGCTATACAATTCTCAGTGATACAAATATCATCATGTCATGAAATTATCGTACACCTAGTACACCTAACAGAAAACCGACCCCTTCTCACTGTCATATTGTTAAAAATTTATGAGTCATTGGTTTCTATTTCTCCATACAGAAAGTTGCAACATGCAAATTGTTCTAAGGGTAGCATCCTTAGGATATATCTTGACAGCAATTTGTCCTGAAGGTAAGTGGTAGCGTTATTTTCATTTTGATAAATTCAGGATCTCCCCCCCCCCCCCATTACAATAACTAATGGATCATCCTTAATAGTGTGCTTGAGAAACATTTGTTTTGTCCATAAACAGTTGTTGGGAAGAATAATCTATTCCAACCAAATTAATGAGACCATCTGGGACTACAACAGGGAACCGACAATGGCCAAAATTTAAATTTACTTTAAGTTTCCTGTTTGTTGTTCTCGAAGCATTAACACCGAATGCTTCGCCGAAAAAAAGGCAAAAGAAAACATCATTTACAGCAATCATCAGTACAACCCTTGACTGACTTGTTCACCTTGGTTTATATTATTGTTATGACAGAAGAGTTTACTTATTGCTAAATTCCAAGCATGAAAGTCTCGTTTCCAAATTTATTCATAATCTTCAGAAAGACCTTACTTCATGTTGGAACTCCTTTTCTTTCCATGTAGTATATTCTTTGAATTCGCTTCGATGTAATAACTCAATAGCGGAGAATATTTCAATTGAACTAACAAACATATAAAAATGAATTACGTAATGACTCCTGAATTAGTAAAACCGGATTTGGTGTCCTGGATTCCTACACCGGCTTGGGGACCATCCCAACCTGTATCCGCCCATAATTAATGCTAATTTTCTCGAAAATGGGATGGGATCACAATTTCAGTACTTGCACTTTTCTTAAAGACGTCAAACCTTCCAAAGCGTATAAGAGTGTTCCTTCTTGCCTATTCGGTTATCATCCGTAATCACGCGTTCATATGCACACATCCAAATTACTACACAAATACCGTCTTAACGAACGCTTTCGATGCAGAAACCGGATAAGCGTTTTCATAAACGTGACAAATTGTATTGATAAAAATGAAGCGTCTAAAAAAGTGCCGTCATCTGAGTGAATTGTACATTTCGACCACAAATAAATGGTCAAATTTATATTATTTGGAAGACCGGAATTTATCCTAAATTTGAATAAGACCACCTGGTGAAAGCTGTCAATTTACTATATTATATTCCGAAGTGCACAGCGAGAAGCTTTCGACTTAAAATATTATTATTTTGGAGATTAGGCCTTTGTTGGGGACATTGTTGTAATTCTTGTTCACTATTTTCGGTACCGGTATTCGCCCTCTTAGTATCATCTAATTGTATTTATTGATACAACGCGAGCATCATCTTTATGATTGCGCGTAACAATAGCCCGATCCTTATTCTGTATGCTATTTTCCATCCTGATCCAAGAAAAGAGTACATGATGTTTTCCTGCTTGTGTATGTAAATCTTACCACCTGCAGGATTACATGGAAAATGTACGTCTCCACAATATGGTGAAATTGGTCAGGAAGGCATCATAAAGTGTGTGTTACCCTCTAGTTTCAACGGTGTTATTTGGTATGATTCGGAAGACACTACCACCACTTCTCAGATCGTCCTCGTCGAAAGACAAAGTGATGGAAGTTTTCGCACTTCTGGTCAAGGTTTTGACAGTGGAGAGTACAGAATTTCGTCGAACGGCTCTCTCATCATCCCCATCGTTTCAATTCACCATGATCGCAACTTTACCGTTTTTTCACTTGATAGCAACGATGAAGTCTTTCAGGCTATGGTAGAGTTTAAAACTGTTGGTAAGTATAACTTAAAGAAGACCGGTCGTCATTTTGGCAGTCAGCAATTTCATTGGTTGCAATTTGCATCATTTAAGCACTTTTCAAGATCTTGAAGACATATAACGCATTTTGAGTTATGTTTCAGGCAGTAGAGATTCAATTTGTACCATTTACAAGATCCTCGTACAACACTGTTAAAGTTTCGGTACGCCTCTCACAAACGATGTGACTACTAGTCATTTCTACAAATGCAGAGATAAAAGATAAGTGAAGATACAAATTTATATACAAAAATTAGGCCGTTGGTTCACATCTGAAATTATTAAATTAAGCGCCAACCCTATAATATCGGTGGCCTTGTAAATTGTAAATCAATGCAGCGACGATTAGGTTTATTGGTAGGCATGTGTGTCAATAGGGACTTGTTATGCATCTGCGCGTCTCACACCAGCTTGTATGCATGGTATGCCACGACAGGAAGCATGAAAGCAGAAAGGTTCTTTATACTTCAAAAATAAAGTACATTGAGTAAATTTCCTGAAGCTTGTTGCGGAGGTCAAATGTCATATCAGGTCTCCAGTTGTTGAAATTAAACCTTGTATTCACAATATTTCTTGGTAGGGAAACCGGTATTTCGCATAAATTACATGTTTATGTATTGTATTCAGTATAAGAAACGTCAAAGATAAGATCAAAAATAAAAGGAAGTCACAAGAGGTCAAACATGCAAACCTTGTAACTAAGATATCTCCAAATAAGCAGCTTTGGTACTTAGTTTTCCTCATTGATAAATAGATCCTTGTGTCGAAAAATACTGTTTAGTAGTGGAAAACAAAAGGCATAGGCATCTGTTGATTTCACTAGAGGTCAAGTCTGAAAACTAAGTCAAGATACGTAGCATTTGTACTTATCATTCTTGGTTATGTGGATGAAATAGAAGGTTCCGTCGTTTTTCGTGGGGATCGAAGCTCATGTGGTCATCAGAGGTCAAAATCTCGACAATGTTTACACGCCAGTACCCTAGGCAGACTTGACCAAGGAGATTCATTCCAAAATTGATCCCACATTGCCGGAAATGGTGCTTTCCAGGCCTTGCAAGTTGCATCGAAACATTCATCATTTTAGATCTCTCTTTTAGACCTACGCTTCCAAATGGGAAGTTAGAAACGGTTAATTTACTCGATCAAGTTACTTTACAGGAAAACAATAGAACTCAATCGTAAAAAATAAAAAATAAGCTGAAACACAAACAAAAAGTGGAAATTACACTTTAGTTAAGTGCTGTTGAATGTGGAAATGACAAGGATATTTGGACTTACTACAACCTACGAAACTTACAGCATGAACACTTGTCGGCAGACGGATTTCACCTCAAAATTAAGTCCCATTAGCTACACCATAGGTTCTTCTTCTCAGTTGATAGAGTCATTTATTCGCAATTATGCTAAGCGGGTTTAAAATTGGTGAACTAAAAAGAATTTCTGATTCTTAAATCAGAACATCATGTGATTGAGATTTGTCCGTTGATTGGCACAACTGTGATCCTCCCAGTGCTCCTAACCTTTGAAAAGGCCTAGGGACCTACTATCGAATTTTAAATTGGGACATTCAGCTTACTGAAATGAAGGTCTCAGTGCAGAATTTGGCCTGGAGCGATTTGTAATTTTTTTCACCATTTTCCTGTGAAATTTTGTAAAAAAAATCACAGGGTGAGTGTTGCCTTTGTTCTTCCGCTATCTTTTCAGCGGAGTTTCTGATAAGGCCCAGATGGTCTCCCTGACTTAGAGTAACAAGTTAAACTAAACAAATTTACTTACGCATACGAAACTGCGTACACATTTATTAAGTAAAACGAAGTAATATAAGGTTGCGTGAAATATGATTAATCTATAGCTTACTCAATGTCATCCAATGAAAAGTAAAATCAAGAAATGAATTTTATTGATGTGTAAATTATCGCTATGGATTTAGTTACCTCAAAAGTAATTCAGAAAGTATGAGTACTCAACGTTCATAAAGTTTTAGCAATTACAAGTGGTCATAGGGAGGTACCCAGTTATCACACGTGTTAGCCCCTTGTCGATCATTTGTGGGATAGGAAGGCAAACTTTAAAAGTGTCAATGCTTGTTACATAATTGTTAAAAGTGATCCAGAATAAGCAGTAAATTGTGATTTGTCGGTGATTACAGTGATAGCAAACTGAGTTTGACGCTTTTAATCCATCCACCAGCAATTCTTCTATCCTTCCGAAAACCAATCACCAGGGGTGTAGAGAACCGGGGGCCACTGGGTGCACTACCCCCCACTCTCGGATAAAGGTAAAACGTGCCTTCTTTAAAATGGAAAAGGCCCTGTTTACCGATAAGAGTTCAGGAATATCCAGATTGCCCTTAAACTTAAGCAGATGTACTTTAAGTTACCTTTCACGAAAAGTTTCCTTATGTTGTTTTTCCAACTAAAAGCACATACCCAAGCGGATAGGCATATGAGAAAGGGGAAAAGAAGCACTTTACCCCTCCCCCTAATATCGGAAAACCCCCAAAATTCGGGCAGATCTGTAAAAATTCTGGCAAAATTTTCTTAAAGGCAAGAAGTTAGGGTAAGATTCCTTGACCCCCCTAAATCTTAATGGTCCCATACGGTTATGCCCAAGGGATTGTGTTTTGCTGCTTTTGCTGATGGTAGGAGGAAGAGGCTGCGCAGAGTAACTCCATAGGGCACTGTCATTGTGAAAAGTAACTGGGTGTTAACATTTTTATAGTTTTCCCATAAGTACGGGTATGTGCCCTCAGCCTGCCATTTTCGGCCAGTTTTCCAGGCCCCAAACAACACCTCATTTTCTATATTTTATTGAAGTTGTGAAGATGGGTGGGCTTAAATATATTTCAAGGTGGCTTAAATATATTTCAAGGTGGCTTTGTTCTTCTTCTTCAAAAGGGTGAATAAAGGTAACATGCAGGCATTTTAGTTTTCAAGAAAGTGCAGGGCATTCTCCCGTGCCTAGTGTGATGCAAAACCATAATGATGCAGTCATAGACCAATGTGCTCCCGAAGCAATGGTGGGCTCCAGCTCTAGGTACTTCCATATGATTTCCAAATACTCTGATGGGAGTAAGGTGACCTTTACTTCATTAAATCATTATACAGTTACAACGGGCATGTTCATGCAAACTTTCCAAGAGAGTATTTCCACCATCAAATAGGAAAATTATTTTGCTAATTGGAGGGTAAGGGTTAAATGCAGGGCACAAAATGCCTTACCCAAGGCATGAGGGCACTTTCTCCTTGCCCTTGCTTGCATACAACAACTTGATTCAGTGCTTGTACAAAAGAATAGAGCTGCACTCACGTTTTGTATGAGAAACAGCTTTCAACTGAATGAAGGGCAAGGATTACTAAATGTGTCAAAAAGGACTTTGGCATCATCAAATAGAATCGGCCTGCTAGTATAAGCCACTTGACGGCTATAAGGTTCCCGACGTGCGAATCGAAGGGAATTTTAAATAACTGTAATCACATATATTGTAAAGCTTAAACATAAACTTACCTTGTTTGAAGTTTGATCTTCATTTGTGAGTAATGGAGAGTGTAGAGATAAGGTGAGATTCGAGCCCTAGCGCATGCGCGAATCAGTCTTGAACGTGTGTGATTAGCTTGGGCACCATAGTCCATACTAAGATTAAAAAAAACTTAAATTTAGAACAGAAATACACTCATTAATCAGGGTGGGAGAGGTAGGACACCTTATCTCTACACTCTCCATTACTCACAACATGAAGATCAAACTTCAAACAAGGTAAGCTTTCGTTTAATCTTTTCATCTTATCTCGTAATGTCCAGTTACGAGATAAAGTGAAATATTGAAAGCTTTTCACAGCTAATCGAACCATAATTAAGGCAATCACTTCCATTATTATCGGTTTCATGTAGAATTGGACGGAAACTAGCAAACCATTTCAGAAAATACTAACATAGGTACAACAACTTGTGTAAAAATTGGAGGAACTTGTAAATTAGTCATAAGACCAACACTGAATGAAACTCCAACAATGATATAATAAAGGTCACAAACTATGCTGAAACTTATGAACTGAGCACAGCTTCAGTGAATGACTGTCCAGCCAAAACAGGCTTTCTGTAAAATTTTTCAAAAGTTTTTTCCCTTGCTCATCCAGCAGTAGCAAGTATATCACAGACTGGCACTTGTCGTAAAGCAGCAGCTGCAGCTGAAGTAGCTGCTGTACTTGTTGAGTGAGCCTTAAATTTTGATGTATTAATTCCTGCATTTGTCAGAACCATTTTAATCCAACGGCTCAATGTATCCTTGGATACTCTGTGATATGGTTTTTTGTAACTAATAAATAGAGCTAACTCCTCATCTCGTAATGACTGAGTCTCAGCAATGTACGCTTTTAGTGTCTTCAAAACACATAGTCTTTCATCCTTAGGATAAGCCTCCAAGGTAACCTCAAACCCCATATGTCCCTGTCTGCTTTGTTTCAGAATCTTCGTTTTCCTAAAGAGTCGTTGTTTAAAGTCAACTGATCTACTTGTAGTAAATGTAGAGTCTTCAATCTCTGTGCTGATGTAATTGCCACAAGAAAACACAATTTTAGTGATAACATTTTAAGATCAACTTCCTCGACAGGGGGAAGGTCCCTAATATAATCCAGCACAACACCAATGTCTTAAATTTCTGTGTATCTGGGCATAGGTGGGTGAGTGCTGAATAAACCCTTTAAAGGTCTTGTTACCAGTAGATCCGTGCTAATAGAGTTCCCTGAAGATAGAGTTGTAAATGTTGACAGAGCACTTCGCGCAGTGTTTATCGCACTCTAATAGAGACCCTGATCCCTCATTTCAGATAGGAAAACTAAAACCCTGTTGACATTTGTGTACAGTGTACTACACGATCTTTTATCACAAACGTTGATCCACCACTTACGATAGGTGTCATACCGAGATCTAGTTGCTCCAGCCATCAGTGGCGTAGCTAGAGGGGAGAGGGCAGGGGACTATCGCCCCCCCCCCCCCACAAAGCCTCCGAAGGTCTCTGACGGAAATTCTAGTCTCTGTCGGAAATAAATAAAAACAATTCATTTGAAACACTTCCAACACTTTTTATGTTTTTAAGCAGAATTACACATGGAAATGGTTTTTGACAAGGCCTAGAAGTGTCATTTAAGGTAATCTCGGAGATATTTTAATCCAATTTTTTTCCGCGCGCTACACGCCAGATGATGGCGCTATGCTTAGATAGTACATATTATTTTAAGATAATAATCTGTCGGAAATTTTTTTGCTTTTGCCCCCACCCCCCCCCCCCACACACAAATATCTAACTACGTCACTGCCCGCCATGATGCGAGGATAGTTTCTCTAGCTTCCTCTGGTATTCCCCCGTGCTTGCAGGGATCCCAAGATAACCTGCAAGCAATGAGATACAACCTTTAACGAAGTGGATAAAGTGTATTTTTACATCCTGGCAGTATTAAAACATTGTCAATCTTGGATAACAAAACTGGGTCTCTAATGAGCATGGAGAGTAGTTTAGAAAACCCGGGTTGACCATTTTGGGACAATTAATTTACCCTCAGCTTTGTCCAAAATGATCTTTTGCAGACATCTGTCAATTAAACAAAATGGCGGAAAGGCATAGAAAAATTCCTCTCCCCAATAATTGCATCAGCTGCCACTGCTCCTAGGTCAGATAACAAAGCAATGTAACGAGGTAACTGAGTATTAAGTCTAGTAGCAAACAAATCTATAGTGGGCTGTCCGAGTTGTCTGCAAATATCCTCAAGTAACAGAGGACTGAGCATCCATTCTGTCTCATCTTGGAAGACTCTTTACTTCCTGTCGGCAATGAAATTTTGGTCGCCAGGCAAGTGGGCAGCAGTGACCCAAATTTTTCTTTCAATTCACCTGTCCCAAAGATCTCTTGCAATTTTATCATTCAACTCACCTTATGCCACCCATGCTAATATATGTACCTGCTGTAACATTATCAATCATAATCTGAACATGGATATCAGTATCATCTTTGCAGAAAGATTGTAGAGCAAAGAATGAGGCCAGACGTTCCAAATAATTTATATTGAATGTAGGGCCTTCAGCAGTCTCCTTTGAATTCCCTCTTCCCCCAATGTGGTTGGTACTATCTGTGGCTCCCCATTCTAAGGTACTTACTTCGCTGCATACCTCTTTACGTACTTCGTCTTAGAATACGTCTACATGATTTTGACACATTGTCTTTCCACCACTGAGCCTCTAGCTTTGCTGTATTATTCAGAGTGGTAAGGCCATCAAAGTTCCCTCTGGACATGGCCAAGAATTTTATTTTTCCCTCTCTAATTCTCTGTAGCAAAGTTTACCATAGTCAAGCCCAGGGAAGGTTGCTACAATTTTCCCAATATAAGCAGCTAATCTCCTGAGAGAGACGGTTTTTTGACTTAACCAACAAACTAGAAAATTCACAAATTTTATCGACCTTGTCTGCCATTAGCCTAACAGTCATGTCTTTCGAATTAATTATGAAACCTAGAAAGTTGTTTCCTGACATGTCTAAAAAATTGACTTCTTTGGTGTACTACGGATCCAAAGCTGGACAAAATAGCAGTAGCATCACTGACTGCTCGCAAAGCATCGTGTTCTTACTGCGCTATCAGTAAGGTATCATCA
Source organism: Holothuria leucospilota (assembly GCA_029531755.1). Taxonomy (NCBI): domain Eukaryota; kingdom Metazoa; phylum Echinodermata; class Holothuroidea; order Aspidochirotida; family Holothuriidae; genus Holothuria; species Holothuria leucospilota. Next base: position 584,426 of record CM055964.1, read on the forward strand.
GTATAAGGAATCATGATATGGCCCATTTTTCTCAAATATGACAGTGGTACTTTTAGAATCTTGGTAAACACCCTTGGGCCAGGCGACAGCCCATTAGGCAGTGCTCTGAATTGCCACTGTTGTCCTTTCCAAATAAATTGTAAACATTTTCTACATGATTAATGAATTTCAATTGAGTAGTATGCATCCTTGAGATCAAGTGAAGCTATAAAACACCCTTCTGTGATGAACCGTACTACTGTTTCAAAGGACTCCATTTTAAAATGTAAAAATTCTAAGCTTTCATTTAACAATGATAAGTCGAGTATAATTCTCAATCCGCCATTTTTCTTAGCTCGAGTGAAAATGTTAGAATAAAGCTCCCCAGCTTGTGTATGAGACACTTCAGTTACCCTCTGTTGCCAGAGTGATTGAATTTCATTATCACTTGCTGTCACCTCACTTGCAGACAGCCGAAAAGGGAACGGTTTCTGAAGTTGTAATGGCGGTTTATCACTAAATTGTAGTTTGAACCCTTTGATAACTTCCAGCACTGTGCTGTCAGAAGTATGTTTTTCCAAACGTGTAAGCTTAATTTCAACTCTCCCCCCCCCCCCATTAAATGCATGCACTCTTTCATTGAGTTCAGTAGTCAAAGAATTTAGTGTACCTGTGGCACCTACTTGTGACACTGTCACTGATGACTTTGTGACTGACGAGAGGGAGTCTTCTGATTCGAGCTATTTTTCTTTAGGGGCTTCTGTATGTTTGGTGGGCCCCTCATCTGAAAGCTTCCTCCTTAAAAGACTGTCTTTGAACCCTTTGCTGAGAATTATTGGGTCGGTACTTCCCATACCGCTGAACTGAAGAACCTGGTCTCCACTAACGTCAGAAATATGGCTTGTAACGGACACCCTCCTTTGTTGCGGCCCCAATTTTCGTAACTGATGCTACTTTTTGGTGTTCATTCATGTCTCGAACAACTTTTCCCAGGTCCTCTCCAAACAAATTAATTGTTATTTTCACATCTGCTTTGCAGAGTGGAAGGTATTTTGGATTCAGATCCGGCTTTATCGTTTCTCTTCGGAACACATTCACCTCAAAATTGGTATAAGCCAACAGTGCTAGGACTTCCTGTTGTTCAGGGGAAGTTTCCTCTGATAGCATATTAGCCAAAGCAATGAGTGCTTTTACGATAGGGCGTTGAAGTTTCTGGAGTTGCAGATCCTTGGACTGCAGATCTTTGGATTTTGATTTTGATGGAATATTTCCCCAAATTAAGGGGTTAACCTTGGGAACTACAAGGGTATCCACATAAACTGGTGGCTCAATTTTGTCCATGATACTGTTCATGGCCGTTTCATCGGCCATGAGCGAGCTCCATTCCCCTAACGGGCCCCGTGGGCGGAGCTGCTTGGAACCGTGAGGCAAAGCTTACACTATTTACACTAGTACTAGAGCTGGTACTGGGGTCGTCATTATCCTTACTAGTAACACTGGCCCCATCTGATTGAACTGAGACAGATTGATTGTCAATTGACAATGTCTCATCATAATCTGGTTGGAAATTTTCCTCACTCCAGTCCTCAGTTCCTTCGTTAGAATTAGGCCTAAATAAAGAAAGCATGTTTCTTGAAGGTCCTAATCCCATCTTGCCCCTCAGCTCGATTCTCAAGGGCCACTTCCATTTTTGTCAATCTCGCATCAAATTTCCGGCTGCTGTCGGCCGTGCCAACCAAATCAGCCGATTTTTGTTCCTTCAGAAAACGGGCTAAGGGTACCCACTGCATGGGTAACCGAGTGCTGCTGATCCCATGGTGATAATAAAAGTGAGGAATAATGTCCAGAAAGTAGTTTTTCAAGAATGTCATTTGACCCGAAATAGCGCGCCTATACGGAAAGCCTTAATTCCCTTTCTATCCCCGAGTTGCCGAAGGACTCAGTCACTCGTCCAATTACACCAACAGCCGTTGATACGGCCCTCACCGGTATAATCAATTTGCCGACGGGCCTTTAACTTGAATGGGCCAATTAGATGAAGAGCCGAAAATCCAAATAGCCGATAACAGACTAGCCGTGTGCTTCCGTTCTTTCTTTCTCTTTTTTTCTTTCCATTCTCTGTCTTCCCTTTCACTCCCTTCCTTCAACTTTCCTTTCCCTTCTTCTCTCTTTTCTTGCTTTTCTCTTTTCTTGCTTTTCTCTTTTGCTCTTCTTTTCCTTCCCCTCTCCCCTTTTTGCCGACAGACCGAATATTTGCCGACGGAGACCAAATTATTGGGGGATGTGACACCCCACGCTCGCTACGGCTCTGGTTATGACTGGTTATTACATAGGTTCTCCTTTGCAAAACATATCTTTAAAAACGCCGTTTTTTTTAAAACGAGATTTTCACTTTCGCTCTTTTCCAGTTCGTCCGAGCATGTCTGTACCTGCCGTCAATTCATGTGAAGAAGATAACCTTTGTTTGATTAACTTTAATATGGTAAAGACAGACACCTTAACGTGTACTCTCAGTCAAGCCAGGCCGGCTGTTGTAGTGTCTTGGCACCATCAAATTGAAGGAAATTTGGAAAATATGTTTGCACAGAACAACGTAAAAAGTGATGGCCAGAACACATTCACTTCTACCTCAAAAGTCAATGTTTCGGAACTGATAAACACTTCAGTGAGAGTTTTCAGCTGTAATGCATCAGGCCCAGCCTTGAGCCATGGCAAATATGAAACAATTGTCGTTGTTTACAATATTGACATAGAAAGTATCAACAGTCACCAGCACAATATTTTGCAAAAAATAGTTGTGATTAACAGAAGCCTCGAAATCCCTTGCAAAGATCACGGAACACCAATGATTTTCGTTTGGAGTTTTAAAGGGCTTAGCACCTCGAGCGTTCTTGCATTCTCCGCGCAAGGCGAGAAACGATTGATTGGTAATGTCAACCACACGTTTGATGTCTTACAGGATGGAACTATTATTTTTGAGCATGTTGATTACCAGTTGGAAGGTATATTCATTTGTACTTCCATAGAACGAGGCGAGTCATCCACCTTCATGTTACGAGTCAAAGTTGTCGGTAAGTTAAGACTGATTTATCAGACTTTACTTCAATTAAATAACAAGAAGCAAAATGTTTTGGAAAGTCACCGTTGGTACACAGCACAACACTTTATCAGGTAGAATTAGCTTTGAAAGTGTCTTTTGCAAAAGACTCGGGGCTCATTGAAAAGTTTGAACTATGTACCATTAGTTTGCATAGCTTGATGTTAAACAATGTATGAGTCCTGAAGCTAATTTATTTGTCTCACTGCAATGATTCCGCTAAGATTAAAAACGAATTACGACAGAAGTATAAATACTAATACTCAATCAAATAAAAAGAAAAAGGGCAATAAAATTCAATTTAATATTAGACTATCTTTAAGCTACATAGGTACAGAAGTCACATGACAATTCAATTTTTTTTTTAGTTACGTTGGCCTACCCGCTAAGGGGCTGTCGGAAGACGGGTGGGTGGGAACTAAGAATCCTATACACTAGATTTGGCATTTCCGACGGTAATCGGTGGCCGTTGTGAGCACAGCAAGGGATCATTTTTTTCAGGACTTCAAACTGAGAATTTCTGGGGGGTATAGCCCAGCCCAGGCCCCGACCGGCTTGCACTAACATGCAGCTTTAATTCCCTCAGGTAAAACATTGTCTTCTCAAGAGCACGTTACTTAATCCATAATACAAACTACGGGGGTTTGTGTAGTTTTTTGAGGGAGGTTAAAGCTGCAACTTGATGAACGCTTACATGAACTACAGCTATTCGTTTGTGTGATCTGGAAAATGCATAAGTCCAGGGCCTATACTGTAGTCATATATCAACCGCTAAGAGAGGCGTAAATTCCTTCTCGCTTGATCACTTTAATTTTATTCAAAATGACATAAAATAATCCTTTCGTTGATCCATAACTGCTTTAACTTCACAATTTTTGAATACATATTTTGTGTTGTCACTTCTTTTTTAACTTGACACACTGTTTTGAAGAGGAGGATTCTCCATTCAGGTTATTCAACTTGTAATTTAAAGGAAATACACGGTGTATCAAATAACTCCATAACCTTATAATGTGTCATATTTCCATGGTATGTAACAATCTTCCCCGTATATGGGGTACATTGTTACAAATAATTATGTGTCTTTAATTAAATATAACTAATTAACGAATGCCAGTTTCAAAATATTTTACCCTAGCAACGTTAAGGTACTAGTATTTCCAGGGAGCTGTGATCCGACAGCAGCTGTTATTCGGATAGCAGCTCCCTGGTAGTTCTCAATATCGAATATAACTTTGAATCACCATCTCTTCTTTTCTAGTACTTACAGCGCAAAATATGAAGATTGTCACAACTAGCCCCACAGCTAGCTTTCCTTATTTCTGGTAAACCCCTATTCAGTGAACATTTTAAGCCCTTAATAGGAACATGACTTGAAAATATGTGAAACCTTGAACAATCAACATTAACGTCACACTTGAGGTAAAAGACCACTAATTCAAAGGGAAACCCCGCGGAGGATATTACCCTACGAATTTAACACCCGAGAAAAAATTTGGGGGACAGTTAAAACCATGTTTTTGAAGTGTTGTCTTCTATTTGAGATGTATGTGGTAGGATAGTGTTACGGCTTGGTCGCAAGTCAAACCAATAACAGCGAAAGATCACAGAAGAACGAGATTAAAATTCAACAACTTAATTATTATTTACGTTCTCCTTATCTTACTTAAATTTACAATAATTAATTAGATTTACTCACAACCCTTTACTTAATATTATTCTGGTCTGGTCCAAGGGTTGGTAGTGCATGCACGTCGACGATGGTACAGTAGTAGACCTGCAGCGTGCTGTAGCGTAGGAACTGGTTCCACGAGCGAATAATGACAAGGCTAGGCGATGATGGATGATAACGATCTCAATACACAGTGAAGAAACGGTGTAGGGCAACTTATCACAAGTGTGCAGTGTCAGTGGCTGGCTTCAGGTGATTCGGTCAGAGAATAACTTCTCAACAAACGGACAATGATAACACAGCAGTATGACAGCGTCTGGTCTCGATGAAGTATTATGATATCTCTCTCCTACAACAGTTGTTGAACTGCCTTTTATACGCTAGGCTTTCAATCGAGAAATCTCCGGAATTTAATAGAAACTTCCAGCGCACCCAATTACAAGAATGTTCCTTGTATGCACAGTAGTAGTAAACAATGGCACTGTTTCTTAGAAGTGTCGCCAGGCTGCTGCTATAATTGGCACATTACGTAAACAGTCCTGCTTCTACAGAATTCTAGAAAGGCTGCGTTGAAGGTGACATTGTTGTTGTAGCGGTTCTAATTCTCTGGAGCTTTCCATTCGCTCGTCGACGGATTCAATCTGGTGTTCCTGACGAGTCGTCTTGTAACAATAGGAATTGAAGTACTCATCCTGCAAACGTAAAGAAAATTAAAGGAGTTTCAGGCACTTTTTTGCAATATATCCTTCCCCAATGCAAAATGCATTTTGAAGTAAAAAACAGGAACCACCACCCCATTATACAGCTCTCCTAGCTCAAAATCTCAACAGTCATGGTACACAAGTTTGAAATTATTGTGAAAGGTCTAATCGGGAGCTTTATACGAGGGGTAGCTTGCGCCCGTTGAAAACTTCTACAAGGGCCCAGAAGCCACGACCTGGACCAAAAATTAGTGTAAGTCAATATTAGTGTATATAAGTCAATAATTAGTGCACGCTACCTATAGAGCATATTTCAGAACTGGTAATTTCTCTGCATAAAGGATAATTCTGAGTCAGCTGCGAAGGTAAGACCATGCGGGTACATGAAAGCGTCCATTTTACCCTCGAGTAACTTTTTGGGCCACAACCGGTTTTTCGTGATTTTGGTCTACTAGGGGTTGGAGGTTATCTTAGTGAATATTTCGCGTACTTTTCAGCACGATTAAGCTACACTAAACCATCTTATGAACTTGTGGGCCTTACGTCCCTCTCCTTAAGAATTTACAGTGGGGGTCCCCTCCTGTGGGAGGCGTCTAACATAAACGGGAGGCCATAGAACTCAGATGGATTTATAGACATGGTAGCCTTTCTCCGGTGGGCATCAATGTAAAAGATGTGCTTACGATGAGATAATCCTCTTTTTCAACTTTGCTTTGGTTCTTTCTTTTTATCTTAAATTTTTGACTTGGGCTAAGTCTTTGTTTGTATTACGGCCTTATTTGGAGCAGCTATGCTCAGGACTTTTTGTATTATTCGTTATATAGTGACCAAGGATAGCAGATCTATCCGAAACGTCTACTTTTTAATAGCGGTCTTCAGGGTAATTGGGTAGATCTACAGGAACTTCTAGTTTTTGTTATTAAACTTTCTGCATTATGAAGTTTCGTAGAAGTCCTCGTATCGTGTTATTCGTCAGTTTCTGTATATATGTATATATATATATATATATATATATATATATATATATATATATATATATATATATATATATATATATATATATATATATATATATATATATATATATATATATTTTTATTTATATAGGTCGAACGTGGTAAGATCGACTGTAAATGTAGGTCGAAGAGTAAGTAACTGATTCGATCTGAATTAAATTCAACCCAAGTACTGGCATAGCCTTTTGAACAAGGGAAGAATGATTCTTCCCTTGTTCAAAAGGCTATGCCAGTACTTGGCTTGAATTTAATTCAGATCGAATCAGTTACTTACTCTTCGACCTATATATATATATATATATATATATATATATATATATATATATATATATATATATATATATATATATATATATATACCTACGCCGTGTAATATGAAGTAAATGTGAACTTTTACTGTGTGCAGAGTTAGTCATACCACCCTTTGTACATAATCAGGTCTACAATGAGTAACTGTAGGAAACTTGTAGAACCGTTGGTTACAAACAACCAGGTTAATGGTATGACGTGAAAGTTTTCCATGAATTTTTCTTCTGTATTAAACACCTGAATGAGTAAAATAGAGCTGAAATAGCATTTGCATATTCAGCTAATTTACTTACCTGATAAATTATGTATGTCAACCTAATCAGATATTTTTACTTTTCACGTAGGCCATGAAGCAGAACAAATTGGCAAGGTACTTAACATTTGTGTTGGGATATTCTTAGCATTGGTGTTCTTGGCCATTGCAAGCGGTGGGGTTTGGTACGTTCGAAAACGAAAGGTGAGTATAATTAATACTTAGGGATCTTATGTACTGAGATATGAAAATAATTGTTGGCAATTTCTAGGACAAGACTTGATCGACAGTCTTGGGATTATGTTACACGCAAATGAAAATGCGGTCACAGAGTGTTCATTGCCTTACCAACAGTGGATCAAAAGTTCACTTCACTTTTCAAAGTTGATTAGCCGTATAGGCCGATAATCCACACTTAAACACCTTCAATCCACTTCCACAAGAAAAGTGACACTAGAAGGTGGCACCAGAAATTCCTTTCTGGGGTGGGGCTAGCATCCCTGACGTGATGGAGGCTGAAAACGTTTTATATAGTCCCGAATAACAACATTTAAACCAGTGTTTCTCAGAGTGGTCCCTACCGCCCGCAAGAGGGCGTTAAGGAGTCTTAGGTGGGCTCTACAGAGTACATGGTTTGGGGATAGAAAAAATAAATTTTGTGACACAAAATTATCCAAAAATGGCATCAGGAATTCATTAACTCTGCCCCTTGGTCCAATTTCTTCCATGTTTGGATTATTACCATAGCAGAGACATTTCTTGTAACTGCTGTTTTTTATTTCCTATGTACATATCTTCAGAGTGATTGCTTGCTTGAGCGTCCGACTATGTAGCCTACCGTAGGACAAGGAGAGGGGATAAGGGGGGGGGGGCATTGGGACAATTCAAGATGGTTTAAGTGGGCGGTAGTCTAAAAAAGTTTGAGAACCACTGATTTAAACAATAAAGACTTATATATCTATAAGGCTTCATTGATTTTCACTTCGAATTGAAAAACCTTCAGGGACCCGGACTAGGGCTAGCCATTCTAATATCCACGCAATCATCTACAATGGTACTACTATGGTCCCATCTAACGGCTTGAAACTGACTTGATCAAATTACTTGTTGACTCGAAATGACCCGTTATTTTGGCCTTGATTCCTTAACCTCTCTGACTCGACTCCATCAACTAGAACTGCTGAATCGACCTGATATGTCAATGGCTCACGTGGCATTTGACTCTGTGTCAAGTTGACTCGTTGAAACATATAGCTGCAGCATTGAACAGCAAAGAGACGGATGGTATGTTCCCATGCCCAATGTGATTGTGTGACATTGATGGTTTAAGCAATTACAGAAGTTCAAGAAAGTCCTCATTGCTTCGTGTTATTTAAACTTACCGTCTTCCGTGTTCTGTAAAGTGGTAAGGACGATACAATATGGAAACAAGGAATAATTTTAAGCCATTACCCCTGGAAAAAGGAAATACAGTCCGGGGATCCGGTACACTATCCCCTGAGGGAAACGTTTTCGCTTGGAAAAAGTATCCGTGAAAATTGTGTCCCGGACTGTTTCTCCAGGAAACTTTAAGTCCGTGTTGAACTGTACAGCAATTACGGGTATCACGCCCCCATACTAACGTATATTAATGCGTCCATTTGTTCACTTTCACAAATATCACCAGGAGGAGACGTTGGGGTTTATTCGAGAAGGAAGCAAATAGGATGGGGTATTCTGTCAATATACTATGAAAGAAGACGTATCACTGGTGATAAAATGAAGTCAATGGAAGCAATTTGGGGAAAATTATGGGCTTAGAAGCTGGGGGTTGTATATCCGGCTCTGGGTGAGTGAAACGGCTCGGGTAAAGGCACAGAAACCTTGAGGTCTCGTGTAAATAAATCTCTATGGTCAGGGTATAGAAAATTTAAATTGCCATGAACGGCCAACTTGTCAGCTTTCTTGTGAGGGGTAGCTTGTACCTGGCGAATATTTTAACAAGGTTTTAGAGGTCACTTTACTTTTTCAAATTAGTGTGTAAGGCAATCATGGAGGATTTATTGGGGGTGTGTACCTACGGGAGATATTTGACTTATTTTTCAGGGGTGCTTGGTCCGTGGCTGCTTTAACCCATACTTTTTAGTTTATAGTATGACGGATAAGTATATATCTGAGAGTTGGGATGTGAAGTGGCGCTATTACATATTTGTAAGGTTGTAGCTTTAATCTCACCCACTGTATTCTTCGCGACTCACTATAAATAAAACCGTTCCTCACCGCCGAATTTAAAAGGCGATTGTTAGGCAAATTTTTAGTGTATGCACCTCTATATAGCTTTTGGCGTGTGCTGCTCGCGTGTGCTCTAGTAGACGCTCCACACAGAAAGTCCCGGTCTTACGTGGAGCGGTGAAGACAACAACAACAACAACAACAACAACAACAACAACAACATTGAGAGTACAGAAGTATTAGAGATTTCGCCAGTCTTTTTTTTTTACCATCATAATTTATACGTGTATAACTGGGACAGTTTCGGAAAGCAGGCCACGAACATCTTTATAGTTATATGGACAGCAAGTAGGTACCGGTTTTGAGCAGGCAGTAGTAATACAGAAACTCAGACCGGCCCACGTAGCTAGCTATAAGCAGGTTATATATATATATATATATATATATATATATATATATATATATATAATATATACATACATATATATATATATTTATATATATATATATATATATATATATATATCTATATATATATAACGCTAAAACCCACGGTAGGGGGAAAAATTTTAGAGGGCGCTAGACGCCCTTTCGAAAAGGCGAAAAAAAACAATAAAATACATAAGATTATATTTCCCCATTTGGTAGAATTTGAAAAATAGATATACATTAACGTTATTTCAATGGCCAGCCAATTGTACGTGTTAACAGATACGTGTACGTAAATTGGTGAACATTGAAGTAATGGCATATAGATTATGTAGTGAAAAGGCCATTACCATCCGTTTACGTATTCCTATAGAAAAAGCGTGTAGTTTCGTTAAGTCGACCTGATTTTTTCCCCTTATAGACGATTTCCCCTTATAGGCGGGTTTTTTCATACGATATTTCCCCTTAATCCCAAATTAGTGAAATATATATATATATATATATATATAGAGAGAGAGAGAGAGAGAGAGAGAGAGAGAGAGAGAGAGAGAGAGATTCCGTGTGTTGGTATAAAAATAAAAGTGAATACGCATACACCACATATCCCCATATCATGGGTAAGAGTGCCTTCAATACCAACATAATATAAACGACTTAGTCTAATATTTCGAGGTCCTACCTCTTCCTCAGAGACTTGAGTAATGGAGCAAATTACAAATAGATTTTACAACTTAAACTCATTCAAAATTCCAAAATCTTTGTTAAGGCCCTTCGTATGGCTATTGATGTATAAGATTCGCCTAGTTTCCTCTGCTTTTTGTTTCTCGTCATCTCTGAAGTTGCCTTTCCAGATACAGAGATTATGTATTGTGTATCCGGGAGAAGAGAAGTGTTCGGCAACGGAATTTGGTGCATTTATTGCAAAAGAGTATGTAGACTACATTAGAAGAGTCGCAGTCAAAGTTTCCTGGGTATAGTTTGAGTGTAGTGCCTGGGGGCATCATGGGCAAAGAGGTACAGACATGCTGACATATTTGGCAGCGGGGTTTGTTACATAAAGAGTTGCCCGAGGAGGTGTAAGGCCTAGGAATTCGGCTACTTATAAGAATTTCCGTGAGGTTAGGGGGCTGTGTAAAGGACAGAAGAGGTGCATTCTTAAAAGCGCCCCCTAATTCGACGTCACTTTGGAGAATTCCCCATAGAGATCGAAAGCCCTGAAAAAGATCTCTCACAATGAGGTGAAAATAAGTCGTAAAGGGAATCCGTTCAGGTTGGGTGACATTTTTGTACTTCAAAAGTTCTTGTCTTGAAACTTTATTGGCTCTTTCCATATTCTTTGTTATGAATTTGAGAGGGTAGCCTCTTAACATGAATTGCTTTGTAAGTTCACTTAGTTGGATGTTCAAATCATTATTGTCAGGGCAAATTCTTTTGTAACGAAGAGTCTGGCAATAAATGATAGATTTCTTGGTGTGTTCTGGGTGGAAGCTTGTAAATGGTATGTATGTGTGTCTGTCTGTGGGTTTTGTGAAGACAGATGTTTGTATGGTGTCGTTCACCAAGGACACTCGAATATCCAGAAAATGTATACTAGATGTAGAACATTCATATGTAAACTTAATTGTAGGGTGGAGGGTGGAAAGAGTTGACTTTGTCAATAAATCTATAGTAAGGGAGCGTTTCCCATGAGGCCATAAAAAAAAAGATAGGCCTATCATCAATATATCTAGAACTTATTAAAGGCTTAAGCCTACATTAATCTATAAATCGCTCTTCTAAATACGCCATAAAGAGATTGGCATACACAGGCGCCATTTTGGTACCCATGGCGGTGCCGTGGGTTTGCAAGTACAACTGGTCATCGAAGGTGAAATAATTATGGTCAAGGATGAATTTGGTAATGGCTTTTACATCAGCAATAAGTTTAGTAGAAGAGCCATTTCTAGTGAGGAATACTTTACAGTCATGTATGCCCTCATCATGGGGTATATTAGTATATAAGGCTGACACATCCATCGTAACAAGTATAGTATTTCTAGAAATTTTGTCGAAATTATTAAGTTTCTGCAAGAAGTGAGTTGTATCCTGAATGTAGCTAGGTACATGTTTAAGTAGAGGCTGGAGACATTCATCCACAAACTCTGAAAGGTATTCCGTCAAGGTACCATTGCCTGATACGATAGGCCTACCAGGGGGGATTCTTCGTTCGTTGTTGTCATCCTGAATGGACGCCATTCTGTAAATTTATATATATATATATATATATATATATATATATATATATATATATATATATATATATATATATATATATATATATATATATATATATATATCGTTGTGACCCTCCATTGTATCCATTGTATGTAAATTTAATATTTGCACGTGCACTCACCAGCAAGGCCACATTGTGTGTTTATTGTACATAGCCTTCTAGTAGTGACATTAAAAAGCTTACATATATCTAAACGGAATTGGAAGAGATAACTGGAGCGGACTTCCGACCAATTAGGTTCGCGTCAGTGCCGGGAAGAAATATAGCGGCTCCTGTGGGTGAGTCTCGAGTTTTGTACTAGTTAAATTATCACTTAATCCCACAAATTGGTGACCCGAAGTTACAGTAGGCACATACTCGAGCTATATTTCGTTCCGGCTGTATTTTTAGACCATTTATCGACAGTAACGTTATTGCTGTACAGTCCTCGTAATTGAGGTAGGCTACATTCCCATACAAAAAAAAAATATGGAATTTCCCATGAAAATCCCGTGGGAATTTTCCTACCGGATTTTGGCCCACGGCAAATGCTCCCCATGAGGAATGCTTCCCGTGGGAAATACTTCCCACGGGAAGCATTTCCCGTGGGAAGCTTTGCCCACGGATGCATTCCCCGTGGGCCAAAATCCTTCGAAAATGCTTCCTACGGGAAATTCTTCTTATAGGAAATATTTCCCATGGGGATTTGTCATGTGGGGAGTTTTACTCATGAAATATCGTATCTCTCAAAATCCATAGGCAAATCATGGGACAGTGTCTTTATTTCCATAATGAACACTGCCATGCATGGTAAAGCTGGGGATAATATTCTGCCTGTGGTTATGTGACCTTTAAATGATTCCATTACTGCATGTAATTATAGCAGTTGAAGAACATAAATGGTCATACTCCTTTTTCCACTTCACACCTCTTACTTAATTTTTAAGTTCATGGATGCAAACAACAAAATATTTACTGAAAAGCATACTTTTGGGTGTAACTGAATTTCATAATCCACATCCAGTTTGCAAGGATGAATATAGTTTGGTTTCAATATCCACATGCAGTGTCCCACATACAGAGATCTCTCAACAAATGCTCATGCAGGCAACTGGCCTAAGAGTCCGTGCACAAATATACACTCATATATCCGCATTACAGATTTCGTCGGCTTTAACTCTGGACATTTACATTTTGACCTTGGTCTCCGAATCCAGAGGTGTAGAGACGTATTTTTGTGGTTAACCTAAAGACACTGGGCATAAATCTTTAAAAGATTTTTAAGGATCGATTATATTTCCACGTATGATGAGACAAGAATCGGATTCAGTCGCTGAATTTGTTATCAAATGAATCTTGAACCATGAAAATCGGTTCAGATTTAGTTAAGTTATGCAAGGAAATAAAATTCAACAATCTGTCAAAATAAAATGCAATAATCTATCAAATAATTGATATTTGAGACAAAGAATATCTCAAATAGGTACTACATGTTCCGAAATTAACGAAACGCGTGCTTATTATTGCAAACGAGCAATATTTCGTGATATTTTTAGCAATGGGGTACACGCCTAGTCTTTGTTCAGGCTGTGATTACCTGGTAGAAATACCAAGGTCAGTTTGTTGTTTGCGGTTTTCTATCTTTAAAAAATCGGCCGTCGGGACACTATCGGCCAAGTCATGAAGCCAAGTTTCAAGGGGCAGATTTTTTCTAGGCAGAGCGTAAAAGATGAATTTTACTTAACACTGTACATTTGCAGTTTTCACAAAAACATTCAAGTTGAACCAAGCACTGAAAAGTGAAAAGGTCCATCACATGTCTAATTCTTCAATTCCTTGCACAGTATAATTGTTTAAACAGATTCCTGGCACTCTCTTCAAGTGTAAGATATTTAAAGCCACAACATATAGCATTTCACCTTACTTCCATGAATGCACAACTTCTTCCCTGGCTGTATACGTACATGCTACTGCATCAACTGATATTTTCCTATAAGCCTCAACTATACACCATTCAGTCTAAGAGTACAGCACTGTCAATGCAAGTTAGCTGTTACTATTGTACACTGAAGTACACTTTCTTCCTAAACGGACACTAGAACTAGAAAAGAAAACCCCTTACGAATGCGGATATGATCTTTATTTCCACGATAGCATGACGACATATCCAATATTACATAACAAGATTTTCATAAACAACGTGGGGGAGACCCGACAGAAGCAAAGCTTTTCGAGGTAGAGCCACCTTACACAATTAGGACACACAAAATATAACAGATTACATCGAAACCTTAACAATAACTACATGTAAGAAACAGAGAAAAGCTAACAGAAAACAGAGGTAAGAAGAGTAAACAGAAGGAAAGAGGAAAAAGATAAAGAGAAGAAAGAAACAGAAGGTACAGACTTACTAGGAAGTAATATCTAATCTTTTTCGCAAAAGATGTATCTTTAAGTGATTTTTAAAACTTTGAAGTGACTTGGAAGAAAAAACTTTAGGGTCAAGAAAATTCCAAAATCTAGGACCATAATAACGTAAAGGAGAACAAGCTATGGATTAGTGTGCGTAGGGTACATGTAAGGATAAATTGTTACGCATAGAATATGAGTGAATACTTCTGGTAAGCGTAAAAAGATTTGAAAAGTTACTAGGAAGTAAATTTTTCCACCATTTATACATAAAAATTCCTAGCTGGAGCTTAAAAATGTCAAATGTTGTAAGTAGTTTTAACTCATTCAATAAAGGTGTCGTATGCTGATAAAAAGAAGCGTTACATACTATTCTGATGGCACTTTTCTGAAGCAGAAAGATGCTATTAACTAAAGATGGAGAAGCATTACCCCATGAAATTACACAATAATGGAGATGGGGTAGAACAATAGCTTTATATATAGACAGAAAAACACTCTTTTGAACAAAGTACTTGATTCTATACATTACACCAATAACCTTAGAAACTGTGGTTTTAACTTTCTGAATATGAGGGTTCCACCTAACATGTTTATCAATTATTACACCAAGGAATTTAGTAGTATTAACCGAGCAGATATTCTGACTATCAATAAACAGTTCAATATCACAAGATTTGTCACTTCCTTGATAATTCACAATTTTAATAACCTCAAAAGTGTCTGTGGGAAACATAAAAAAAGTATTTGATCAAGCTCTCCCAAGGAAACTTCTAAAACTTATACCATTATCACAAATTTTGGAGGCCAAATTCAAACCAATGTTGGTAATATAATTGCTGAAGGTGTTAGCAATTTCAAGCGGATGGGTTACTTTGATATGGTTTTGTTCAATGTAGGCTGCTAAAGTTTTAGTTTTTCCATTTTTCAAAACTCCATTAATCAGTTGCCAGGTCTTTTTAACATTGCCTTTGTAAGTACTAAATTTGATATCAAAGTAGTAACTTTTCGCAGTTCTTATTACTTGCGTTGAAATATTCTTGTATTTCGTATACATAAGCTTGTTTGTATCACTGGGATGAGATAAGAAGGACCTGTAGAGCTTGTTTTTCTTTCGTATAGACTTTAAAATAGAATTAGAAATCCATGGGGTGAAAGACTTCTTTTTACTTAATGAGATCTTCTTTAATGGACAAAAATGATCAAAAAAGTTTTAAAAAAGTATCATAGGCATAGTTAACATCATTACCTGAAAGGCAACCAGTCGATCTGTCTTAAATATGATCTCAGACGTACGATATTCCCATCTGATATGCATCTTTGGTAAGTATAACTCCTAAAATTATTTCTGTCCTCAGTGGTAGTACTAGTTACTAAGCAAATTTAAATGGACAGGTGATCACTGATATCAAATGTAATAATTGCAGAGTTCATAGGATAGTTGTCATTTGTAATAATATTATCAATCAGAGTAGCAGATTTACTGGATATCCTAGTAAGTATATCAATAGTTGACACAAGGAATACGAATATAATACATTCATGAAATCGGCACATTGGTTATGATTTTCAACATTCATTAAATTAATATTTAAATCGCCTAAAATATGACACGTTTTGGAGCAATTACTATATGAACTCAGCATTTCATTGAAATCAGTAATGAATTGTGAAGTGCTAAGATGTGGTAGTCTATAAAAGACCCCAATATTTACAGATTTAGCCTGGGAAATACAGATATGTTGTAAAGATCAAAAGGAATATCCTTGTGAAACCATGTTTCTGTAATAGCAATTACAGAGAACGTATTACTTTAAAGGTTTAGAAGGCTTAACAGAGAATAGAAATTTTTACTCATACTTCTTTTATGAACATGGAGAAGGGTTAGATTATCAGTATTTTATCTTACAGGCAAAAAGTTGTTGATGTTATCAGCATCAATATAGTTACAGGAAACATTGGCAGAATTACAAAAATCATTATCTAAATCAATCCTATTTGAGTTGAGAAGGTCACTTAGAGTTGGATTTGGTAGAGTGGTATGGGAACTCACATTATCTGGCTGAGGAGAGGAATCAAGATTAGATATTCTTGAAGAAAGAAAAGTACTTAAGTCACTAGTGAAATTACAATTCATAAAGAAGGCACGAAAAGTAAGAAACGCAAATATTAGACAAACAGACAAGAAATGCTTACAAAGATGATGGCATTGATGATGACTGACACAACTCAGATCTTTAAAACAAAATATATCAATGAAAGAAAACTTTATCCATCAGTTTCTCACAACCGATTTAGGTCGTTACGTCCCCAGATTTGGCGCGTTACACTTTGGCCTGCATGAGATGTCTGCACTAAAATTTACCCGTCAGACGTCCAGGAGTTCGTGACTTTCGGGTGATTTTTGGCTTTAGATAGCAGGTCAAGATTTTGTTTCGTCAGGTCCTCCTTTATTACAGTTTTTGTCCCTTTTAGATTGCATCTTTTAAGAAAGGTGGACCTAGCTGAGTACTTCGTGAATTTTACAATCAAAGGATGACCACGCCTAGTGGAAGAATCGCTGTTGTCTGGAGTACCTATGCGGTGCGACCTGTCGATATCTTCCTTGGAGATCGTAACTTTGAGGTGGTTTTGTACGATATCAAGGACGATATCATCAGTGTTTTCATTCGGTTGTTCCGGCACACCAAAGATCCGGAGGCAGTTTCTCCTAGAGGTTTGCGCAAAGTTATTGATTTCTTTCTTAACTCCATCGAATATGTCGGCCAGCGGTTCCGTTTCCTTTTTAAGAGCGTCAATTTTCTTCTCCCATGCAGACAACTTATTCTCAAGTTCTAAAATGTAAGCGGCATTTTCCTCAATTTTTTCTGCAATTGATTCTAATTTTCGCTCAATCTTGCTGAAGGCAGTGTCCACAAAGCTTTCACAAGGTCCGTGAATTTCTTGTTCACCAGTAACTCTTTTATCACAGATGCAATAAGCTCAACTCGCACGTTTCCTTTGTTTCCTTAGAGGCTTTCGCTCTTGTCACAAGTGTTGTCATGGTGACGACGGTTTGCTTGAGTACACTCGAGCTGAGTGGAAAGCTGATGTGTACCGGCCGCGTAGTTTTTTCCCAGGACGAGTCAGGCCAAATCTGGCCAATGGACCAATCAGCTTCTTGGAAATAGGCCACACCTCTAATTCCAAAATGACAGCTTTTTTAACCCTTTTTTGTAATTATGACGCCGGATTATGAAAGAACGGGTCAAATAACCCCAATCCACGTAACCCTAACCTTAATTTTAACCCTAACCTTCATTTTGAAACAAATTTAAAATTTAATTGAAAACTCGATTTGCCCACGTTCGTCGTGGGAAAAAAATTATGCGTACCGGCCCTTTGAGAAGCTATTGTTTAGGCTCTGTATAGAACCAATGAAGAAAAATGTAGGCTGCACCAGGAATATATAGTCAGGGTGGTCGGAGGGATTTCATCAAATTTCTAGATAATTCGAGGGTTTTTCAATCTATGAAGTAATCATAGGAATTATCGTGCAGATCACTGAATGACGTTGTTATGACAGCATCATCATGTCCCTCTGGCAGCAATTACATGCTGGTTGAGATTTAGCGACGACGTCTTTGTTATACTCAACATATTTTGCAACTATTGTGTACCTTGCAGCTGTACATATGTGTGTGCAGCCCAAACAATTGTGTTTATTTGAAAAGCCCTCTGAATACACCTCATCAACCAATCACAATGAGCTTCATTCAGAGGGTGCATCACATACACTGTGATGCAACAAGAGTATGTTATAGGCCTACTGTAGAGCAGTAAGTTAATTCTAGGCCTGTAGGCAAATTGCTGTGTAAAATACTGTAAGGTGCTCAATGAAATTTAGTAGAAGACTGATACAGCTAGTATACTATATTGCATCATGGTAGTTAGTAATACTGTGTGGAAGATATATACAGTATATATACAGAAGTGAATCAGCGGTCATTACATACAGTAATGATATACAGAAGTGTGCTTAGGGTATAACATTCTAGTTGTTAATTAGGAGTACAAAAATACATAAGTTTGGGGTGATAGCAAATGTTGAGTTGATGTTGCTAGGTAACGTATCAACATTTTACTGATGACGGACAATCGAAGATGGGGGCTATGTAATGGATTCCGACCATTTCGACACGGTACACATCTGCATGCACCATCTTTGGTTACCTTTTGTAGTTCATATTCATAGAAGGTGCCTTCTAACCATTCACCATCCCAGTCCTTTGTTCGATAGAAGACGGGATGACGTGGGAGGCGCTGAGCGATGGTTAAGAGTTCCTCTGTCCAACGTGGTAAATAGCCTTTCAGAAAGGGACGGGCCATCATACTGATCCGGACTGTATCACCAACTTCCAATTGAAAAGGGGTTCCGCCTTCTGTTTTGTCGGGTAGAACCGTCTCCACACTTGCAAGCTATTTTGGGGGCTGACGTCATGTGGAGCCATGCCAATACTTCGGTGGTGCAATCGATTGTAGGCCTTTACCAGGTCATCCAATATGTCAACATACTTGAGCGTATTGTTAGCCGTAAAATATTTTCACATGCGACTTTTCAACGTGCGGTTGACCCTTTCAACGATACTTGCTTTTGTTTCGTTGTGTGTTGAAAAGAGATGCACATCATGGTTTTTCAACAGGTCTTTTACTTGTTGGTTGTAAAATTCTGAGCCTTTGTCGGTCTGCAATTTCAAAGGTCGACGTCCGGAACGGAAAATCATTGTAATGGCACCCCTTAGGGATGTACCTTGTTTATTTTTCAACGGTACGACCCAACCGAACTTCGAAAATACATCTGTACAGGTCAACAAATACCTGAACCCTTTATTGTACTTTGATAATGAAGCCACATCGACTAAGTCGGCTTGCCATTGCTCATCAATGCCAGACACGGTGACTCGATTTCGCGGATAATAACGGCGAGATGGCTTGTGTAGGGTGCACGTTTTCTGTTGCTTCAGCCAAGCTTCTACGTCTCGTTTTCGAATCGAAGGGTGCTTTTTCTTGACGGCTCGGACAAGAGGTGCGACGCCTGTGTAACCAGTGGTGTGCGACATGTCGTAATATACTTTGTGAAGAGTTTGTTCCATCGTTTTGGTCAGCATGGTCCTGTATGACAATCTTCCCTGAGCAGCACGCACAGAAAATACGAATACGTTGAAGCCAATCACGAATCGAAATGACTGGGTTTCGTCCACTTATGCAGTCCATGACGGCTATGGTCACAATGGCTTACTTCATAATATGAACTTTATTTTATATAAGGTTCCCAGGTAAGTGTACGTGCAGGTTGTCTCCTCATACCTTTTCTGTTCGGCGTCTGAGGCGGCGTGCTCAAATGGGAGGCCACAGCATACACTTCTTTGGAGTCTCCGAGTCGTTGTATGGCTTTTTTTTGCTCAGGATTTCCGACGAGTTCTTCTGGTATGTTGAGGTCGGCTGACCAGTGAGATAAAGTCTCATGGCCTCTAGGTTCAAATGACTCTCTATGGGGCATTAAGTCATTAACCAGGTCGATAACATGACTACGTTTAATGGCCTTATCATTCATTTCAAGTTCACCTTGTGGATTCCAGGTAATGCCTCGACCTTTGAAAAATTGTAGTAAGCGGCCAGCTTTTGCTCGATACTTTTTCGGAACACTGGCTATAATAGCATGATCACTCACGTGATGCCCTTCTGCATCGTGTACAGGAGACATGACGTCTTTCATGGACGGTATTTGTTTGTGATGAACGCGTTGCCGTCGTAACGCCTCTTGGTAAAGTTTGGCTCTCACGTCATCATCAACATCTTTATTCTTCAAAAGGTGATCGACTTTGTCTTCTAGACGTCGTTGCCGTTGTATATTTGGAGTCTCCTGAGCCCTCATGGTCTTTTCCATTCTTGATAATACATCGTGTAGTTCACGGTGTGTGCTGGTTGTTTGCCATTTGGCCAGCTCCGAGGGATCGGTGAGCATCATTTTCTTGGCATACTCCATATTAAAGTTTTAATTGCTTTATGATGGGTAATAACATAGACCTAACACAATGTCCACCACCTTTTGTCTGAACACTTTACGCTTCTGTGAAAGTGACACCTTTCGATCCACGAGTTTTCTCAACTTGTCTCGATGGCGTTGCAAATTCAATTTTTCGGAAGGAGTCAACTTGACGTGGCCTTTCAGAATGTTCAGAGCACATTCACATAAACAAATCACAAGGTCGTTATGGATACGCTTTAAGAGGGCACTTCTCTGTTGAGTAGTTCCTCTGGTCAAGACATGCAAAAACGGTGCTTGTTCCGTTACACGTCGTGACATGATGACAAATGACGGAGAGTAGGCATGGCATATGAATTTATTGATGAATGGCGTGATCCCAACATCGAAGCCCGACTGCTACGACCATCAGAACCATTGTGATAGCTGAAGGTCTCGTTGATTCTTGAACCTGCTCGAGCCATGGTTGCCAATCAAAATAATGTTGCCAAACAATGACTAGTACTTGCTGAATAATATCATTCATTAAAGGTTGATTCGTGTCTCTCAAGTGCCAACGTCGGCAGAGATCGGCCGTAAATACCAACAGTGTGAGAATACGGTACGGATGCATAGTAGGCTGCGTCAACACTGTATTGGCTACACAGCTGATGTCATGACGGGCTTGGTCGATATGAATAGACTCCCAATCTATGTGTAGATATAACGTTGTCTGCTTTATACGTCTAGCCACATGACGGCCTATCCTGATCCACAAAATGACTTCCTCCGTGGGATCTGTGTTATCAAGTAAATTCAAGTAGTCCAATAAAAGGACAGTTGTAAGGTCCTTGTGAAGTTTATCTTTCCTCGACATAGACGTAGTGGTAAGCATTTGGGGGGAAGATGTTAGTCCGTAATCGCAACCTTTCGTCCGTGTCGGGCTTGAGATCGATAAATAAGTATCCATAAGGCTCAATCGTGGCATCCCTGTAGGCTTCTTGCATAAATCGAATGTTTCCCGGATACATTTGCTTAGCCAAATGAGTGATACTAGAGGCATCTCTCGGGTTTTTAAAGACTACCAAGTAGTGGGAATTTAGACTAATCGTGCGGTTCTCGGGACCTTGTTGAAACAAATTTTGCAATAGCACAATGACAAACAAGTTCTTATGATGACTTCCCTTGGTAAAGAGATGAGTGAAATTTTGATTACTTTTGACTTCAGTCATCAAGTCGTCCAGAATACATAAGTTGGTGCTTTCACGATCAATATAGTTGTCGAAATCGGTTGGTACTCCTTCCACAAAACGAATACTTGGAATAACCCTGTAAATGTCCACATAGGCCTTTTGAAATTCCCCGTAAAACCAAACTATATTTTCCGGTACAGGATGAATGATGGTGTGCCGATGGTGGAGCAAATGTGTGACCCACAATGTTTTTCCGCTGCCAGTGGGTCCAGCGACCAAACACGTAAATGGATGTTCCAGTCTTGCATCCATGGCAACAAATGATGAGTCCTGTCACAGTTTCTCATTAATAACTTGTTCTTCTAAGTCTTCAGAACCCATACGGTGATGTCGTATAATCCTCACACAGCGCCCGCTTGATATACACTAGTCGATAATCTTTCTTGAATGATTTTGAAACGACCGTTCCAGGATTCAGACGCTGGATTTTCGTGGGGTATTGGACCGTTTAGTTTGCCTTTTCATCTGTAAATGTACTAGTTAGGGTTGGGAGCAGCTGTCGCATCGAATCAAAATTAATGTCTTGCTCAGTTGAAAAGTTCAAGGTGATGCCCCTTGCGATTTCTCCTGTTCCGACTGACAGTGACTTGGCCAACCGTCTTCTCTTGCTTCAGTTTTAAAAATGTATTGGTATAGTCGACAAACAAGCCACCTTCTTTGGTGTCAGGGTCATACTTGGTTGTTTCTTCAAAATGCCACACTTCGAAAATGTTTAACAAAGTGTATCCTGTCTGCAAAGCTTTGTGAAGTTCAAGACTGACCCAAGTACCTTCCAAGGCGCGTTCAGCATCCGAATGACGACAGGTTGTCTGATTTTCTTCAGCAGCACACTTAGCACAGAGTGGGAACAGCAGCTTCCCGTTAATTCGTTGAGGCAGTACAGGGTGGTAGAGTCCACGAGGTGGCAAGACACGACACTGGATGAGACCTTTGTAATCAAACACGTCTCCAAATTGTTCTGTAATAATTTTTGGATGTCCGAGAGGGAATTCTCCGTATTTGCAGACCCACGGGTACAAAGAACAGATGTCAATGTAGCGAATTTTTTCTCCAGGGCCTATTACGTGATGAAGCTTGACCGCATTAGTTCGGCCACCAAAAAGCATCACGTGGTTGTAAGGGTTCCCAAATTTCGATAGTATCTGTAAATGCTTTCATCTTGGGATTTCTCTTGAGTTTTTCTTCGTATTCACACTCCTAATTTCGTGTACCTGAAAGCCTTTCTGTCTCAAATGGTCAGCCCTAAACATAGTGTTGTGATAGGTTTCTTCCATTGTGATGTCACTACCTGGAACACAAGACACTCTGTTTGGTTTACAGGTTGGACAACCGTGCCAAACACAACCGTAAAACTCCCAGACGTGATCACCATGGAAACCATCGACACGACAATGATCGATTTGTTTCTCTCCACCTTGTCTTGCATGCTTTATGGCGATGCCTTCTTCCTGTTCAATCCATCTTAACCATTTGAAGGCTTTGGTGGATTGATTGTACCTTGGGTTGTAACCCTGATGAGGTACAATGGCGATAGTCCCTTCTTTCAAAAAATTCCTCCTAAACACACCCATTCACGTGGAGGCGATGGTCAAACATTCTTTAAGGGATCCACAGCCGTTTCCTCGATAAATAACTGGCGAAACTGGATGCAACCTTGACCTAGTAACTTGACATCGCTTCGGCAGTAAGCTGTCATTTCCTCTTCCATATGAAACACTCTGTCTATCTGACTGTTGTACCAATCCAAGAACAGCTTTCTCGCTTCTGTGGTCATTTGATTGGGGTATTAGATTGATGCCGAAGGCCATGGTCCGCAATACTTCTCACGGTCTTTCGTATTAAATAAATATGGAAAGTAGCCCTTTCTAAGCTCTGTCAGTCCAAATGTCTTGGGGAAAGAACTGAGGGGGATAGGGATAAAATTAGCTTGGATCATTCATAATCACAGCTTGTGGTGGCAAACCGATGTCGTTCAAGAACGACAATATTAATTGTCCGTCGTACCCACTCATATTATGAGCAATAGCAATAAAGTTGGGATTGGTCAATAAATAGCGGCATAAGGACGACAGCGTTTCTTCACCTTTAAAAAAGTGTTCACGTTGACCGCAGGTCCCACACTCGTTTTGGATATCATTATCTGCGATGCATGCATTGCAAACACGATGCACAACACAAAAGTTCGGTATGTGCTGAAAGGCTTGATCATCGTCTGTAGATACGTCTTCCTGCCGGCACTCAAAATCAAAAAATAAAAATCCTTGAGTATTCTTTTCAGGTTCGAGACCTTTCTGTCTCACTGGTTGCATGAAACATCGGTGACCTATCGGCATTTTGGTTTGATAGGCTCGACAATAAGATAATCCACATTCGTGTTGATCTTTGACGAATTTACTACAGTCATCACAGCGTTTCACTCGGTCGCATGTTGACTTGGGGTGTGCACTCTTCTTTGTCGATGTAGGCTTAGCCTTGTGTCTCTCATAACACGCCGCACTTATAAAATACTGTTGGCTTTCTTTACAGAATGTCCAGGATTCAAACTGCAGCCATTTTTAGCGTTATTGAAGCATCCAGTACATACATTGTCACAACGGTGATGATCGGGATGATCGTAACATTTGAGGCATCTCTCACACATGTAATTGCGCTCAAAAAAATCCTGGCAGAGACGTGACGACATCGAAGTGACCTTGCTGATATAGCACACATAGTTTCTTGTCGTTTTCCGGTCCTTTAAACATAATGGGATCCTTCGGTAGACAAGAAATGACTAATATTTGATAATCTTGCAAAAATTGTTGAAAGCGATCTACTTCGTCTAAGCCACACGGCCCCTCGGGAACACCTGCATTAGCATGAAGGGCCTTAGCCAGCGTGGTCTGCTCACATTGTCCTTTGCGGATGTTATTCCAATTGATGGTTGGATCACTTTGTTTGTCTAATCTGGCCTTTGCGGTTACAAGGGCTCTGGCCAAACACAGGTCATCCTTATTATTGATGGTGATCACCGATTTCTTTTTCTTCATTAGCCATTGTCTCAAGTTTGTATGAGTATTGGCACGGCCTTTCCCATTCGCCATATCCACATGGATGATGTTCAAAATCACATTCCCATTCAATGTGAAGTCTGCATTGGACTGGATCACTTTTTCAATGTGTCGAAACATACGTTCCACAGTTACCTGGTCTCGCCGCATGAGAGGTACCCACACAGCATGCGTCAACGAAGGAGTCGATAATTCTACCCCTACGCGATCCTTGTGGGGCAAAGTCGTTCATGAGCTTATCCAGTAACGTGCCCATAATATCATGTAGTGCAGACAAAGGGTCTCCATGTTGCTGGACCAGTTGTTGTGAATAAGACTCGTTAAACGTCACGCGGTATTCGTTAGTTGTTGTACGAAAACGCTTGAGGCGTCTCCTACGTGGTTCTTGTACAGTAAAACAGGCTTCCGGAGCAATGACAATGTGCGGGTTTTCCGACTCCTCAGCAAGCGCATCCTCCACAGTGACGTTAGAGTCTGCCCCCCCCCCCCCCCCATATTGATTGGACTGAACATCCTCATCTTCAGAGTGGCGACGTTTTTTAGGTTTCTCTTGGTCACTCCTAATTGTTTGACCAGGATGATGCCACTGAGATTGTCCTGTCCTTGCGTTAAAACAATAAGGCCAATCGAACATACAGCTCCATTGAAGCGTCCAACCTTGCTGACATAAATCTTCAGTCAGCTCCATATATATATATATATATATATATATATATATATATATATATATGTATATATATATATATGTAAGGACTATGCTCTATCCTAGGATTGGTATAAAATTCAAGATCGAATAATGTATTACTATTTACACTTTCGACCTATATATATATATATATATATATATATATATATATATATATATATATATATATATATATTTCTCTCTGGAATTATCTCAGAACCTTTCCTGCTTTGATAAGGGCTATGCTCTATCTAGGATTGGTATAAAAATTCAAGATCGAATGTACTACTATTTACCTTTCGACCTACACATTCTAACTTCGATCTACCAACCTCGACCTACTGATTATTCATCCCGCTTGGGACTACCATGGTAACAAGGAGAGAAAATTGAATCACACGAGGTATTTGTAGCCTGTTTGTCACTTCTGTGAATCACAAGCCGAACTGGTGTAGTGGTCACAGACTCTGCCCGGAAAGCGGAGGATGGCGGGTTCAAACCCTCGGTACGGCTCAATTTTTCTCTCTGGTATTTTCTCTGAACCTTTCCTGCTTTGATAAGGGCTATGCTCTATCTAGGATTGGTATAAAAATTCAAGATCGAATGTACCACTTTTTACCTTTCGACCTATATATATATATATATAATTATGAATACGGTGCATACCTGTTAACCGGGCTCACTTGTAGTCATTTCTATATATATATATATATATATATATATATATATATATATATATATATATATATATATAGTACAATACAAATTTCAGGAAACAACAGCGTACGTGTTCACCAGTCGAAGATCGAGTGAGAAAATAACGTCTATCGGTTGGATGGGCTTTTTATATGACACCGTTATGTTGTTGTATTACCATAGTAATGCACATATATATTGTGACCTATTGTTGTTCTGTTTGGACGAACAAAAGGTTCAAGTCGATATTACCGTGGTGAGACTGATCTGTTTGGGTTCTATTCAAATGAACAATAGGTAAAAAGCCAATATCACGTTGCCAACGTTGAGTATGTTTGGCCGGAATCAATAACCGCTCTATTCATAAGCACAATGAATAAACATTCGTGTCACCTTGACGGCACTTGGATTGGTATTATCTCTTATTGTTCTGTTCAAACAAAATATTTTTGATCCCATAAACGGCACAAATGACTTAAGGAGACAACCTAACACATCAATATCGCATGAAAAGGACCCATTCTGGGTCGTTTTAAGTAACCATTATGGGACAACCTAGCACCCATTCTGGGTCGTATTAAGTACACTTTCTGGTCCCTACTTTCTCCCCCAATCAATATTTGCACTTTTTACATTAACAATGAGTAAATATTTTTGTCATCTTGATTACGTTCGGCATTTTTGAACAATACGTTTAAACAGTAAACAAAATACGTTTAAACGGAAACAACAGCGTACGTATTCACCAGTCGAAGATCGAGTGAGAAAATAACGTCTATCGGTTGGATGGGCTTTTTATATGACACCGTTATGTTGTTGTAATACCATAGTAATGCACATATATATTGTGACCTATTGTTGTTCTGTTTGGACGAACAAAAGCTTCAAGTCGATATTACCGTGGTGAGACTGATCTGTTTGGGTTCTATTCAAATGAACAATAGGTAAAAAGTCAATATCACGTTGCCAACGTTGAGTATGTTTGGCCGGAATCAATAACCGCTCTATTCATAAGCACAATGAATAAACATTCGTGTCACCTTGACGGCATTTGGATTGGTATTATCTCTTATTGTTCTGTTCAAACAAAATATTTTCGATCCCATAAACGGCACAAATGACTTAAGGAGACAACCTAACACATCAATATCGCATGAAAAGGACCCATTCTGGGTCGTTTTAAGTAACCATTATGGGACAACCTAGCACCCATTCTGGGTCGTATTAAGTACACTTTCTGGTCCCTACTTTCTCCCCCAATCGATATTTGCACTTTTTACATTAACAATGAGTAAATATTTTTGTCATCTTGATTACGTTCGGCATTTTTGAACAATACGTTTAAACAGTAAACAAAATACGTTTAAACGGAAACAACAGCGTACGTATTCACCAGTCGAAGATCGAGTGAGAAAATAACGTCTATCGGTTGGATGGGCTTTTTATATGACACCGTTATGTTGTTGTAATACCATAGTAATGCACATATATATTGTGACCTATTGTTGTTCTGTTTGGACGAACAAAAGCTTCAAGTCGATATTACCGTGGTGAGACTGATCTGTTTGGGTTCTATTCAAATGAACAATAGGTAAAAAGTCAATATCACGTTGCCAACGTTGAGTATGTTTGGCCGGAATCAATAACCGCTCTATTCATAAGCACAATGAATAAACATTCGTGTCACCTTGACGGCATTTGGATTGGTATTATCTCTTATTGTTCTGTTCAAACAAAATATTTTCGATCCCATAAACGGCACAAATGACTTAAGGAGACAACCTAACACATCAATATCGCATGAAAAGGACCCATTCTGGGTCGTTTTAAGTAACCATTATGGGACAACCTAGCACCCATTCTGGGTCGTATTAAGTACACTTTCTGGTCCCTACTTTCTCCCCCAATCGATATTTGCACTTTTTACATTAACAATGAGTAAATATTTTTGTCATCTTGATTACGTTCGGCATTTTTGAACAATACGTTTAAACGGTAAACAAATAACACTTCCCTGTCACGATGGTACAATGTTGAGGTGAACAATGGCCGCCAAAGCGATAGAGGCCGATATTGAAAAAAAAACTATGATTAATTCACAGCACAGTTCACATTTCTTTCTGATTGACGCACGTAGGCTAGTGACATGGAGTACACTTTAATCTAACAGCCTGAAAAAATACCCGTTACCATGACTGCACTGTGTTGATGGAAGGATTGTGGGCCTACATTTGCAATTGAATTGAATAGACATTAACAATGATGAACACATGACATTGTGCACTAAATTTGACATAATCTAAAGTAAAATATTAGCATAGTAACTTGGTGACAAAAATCAACATCCTCGAGATGACTATAGCCTAAAATTCAGTACTCACGAGGCCTACATTTTAAAAAAGCAGTACAGGTCAATTTTTTATCACCGAAAGTTATGATTGTTAGTTTATGTAGTTGACATTACAACAACAAAAACTAACAAGATCAGTGTTGAAAGACAAAGTGTGAAAAGTTCAATAACATTCCTTTCAATCAATGACATTGCATAAAATTAAATAAGCTGTCGATAAACCTGCAAGTAGAGACACCTGAGGGAATCGAACCCTCGAATCTGAAAGATCCATCCATACGGTGCTTTGTTTATTATAACTGACGCTTACAACTACGACAATGTCAAAGTTTTGACGTGATTTAAAGGATCACGGAGGGTCATGATCATCATTTCATAGCTGATAGTCGTCCAAGCAACACTGATCTTACTACACCATGGCATCTTCATGGCAAAACTTCATCGATTCAAAAGTATTACTTGTATTACTACAACCCTCGCTCACAAGAAACCAGCTGGCAGACACCTGTTGAGGGAAAGCCCATGCAGCTTCAACTTCAACCTAGCCCAAAGCCTCCTCACGCTTTCTCAAAAGTGACCAAACCTATGGACACCTCTCAGTCTCATGACTACCCGTAAAGCAGGACTACATTTGTGACCCTGAAACGTATGGGTCCCAGGATATATGTTTGTATACAGCGGACCAAATCAAGAGAGAGTCATTCTCGACGAAGAAAATGTTTCTACTTAAACCCTGCTGAATGGCACCAGTTGGACAGTGCCGGTAATGGCATTCAAGACCTACTACGTGAAGTATCCTGTGATATGAAAACAACGGAAAGAAGCCCTTACCAGTCTTGAAGAGACGAATCCATTGAAATCACAGAGACCTTTATGAACACTAATTTATGTTGTGAACATACACTTTCGCCACACATCAACTGAAACAGTGAGACCGATAAAATATTGTGAAACTATATATATATATATATATATACAAGGTCGAAATACTGCGGAGCACTAGAGTAGTATGTAGGTCGATAAAGGTTGTAAAAAGTGCTTAAAGTTTGCGGAAAATTCCACGACGTTTCGAGTATAGACTCTTCATCAGGTGGCAAAGAAATGCAACTGAATAACAAAGAAGTAGAAATAGAGAAGAAACACATTGAAGAAAGGCACGAACAAACCGGTCGCACAGAACGAACACGGTGTAAAAAAGCGAAAGAAGGCTGAAAAAACTGGTAAAAAGTAATGAAAAGGGGAACAGGTTAAAAAAGGTCCATTCTAATGTTAAGACCGTGTGGGGAGAGGGTCCCGAGTTTCATGATAAGCCGGTTTTCGGCGGTCTGACGATCACGGTCAGAACCTCTGCACATTAAGGCTGCAGTAACGGCCAAGTCTTTAATTGAGCACGGTGATGGGGGGTTGAAATGAGTGGCGACCGGATAACCTTGAAGGTTTTGTTTGATGGACCTGAGGTGTTCAGTGATTCGGTCAGCCAGGCGGCGTTTGGTTTCTCCCACATACAGGCAATTGCAACGTCCACAAACTAAAATGTAAACCAAGTTTGTGGAAGTGCAGGTGAAGTGTTGGTTCGTGCTCGTTTAGTCTCATGCGCTCGACCATCCGTAGCATGGTTCGAAAGAAGGCCGGGTTTGATCGTACTATTCACGACCAAGGGTCTCTCCTATTTAACACCTTACCAGAAGCTGGAGAAGTGCGCTTCCTTATTCACGTTTACAACCGTCGGCTTCATAATTTTTTGCTTGATTCAAAAGCCAAGACTTTAGCAAGCCTATTGCCTGACCCACCCTCTACTCATACCCCACCCAGTGATACCATACAAGCACAGGACACGAAACTTGTGGTCACCATCCCCCCCAATCTGGAGCTTTCCTCTTCTGAACGCTCAGTGTTAGCTAAAGGCCTGAACTTCGTTCCCTTGAACCCCCTCCCTGATGAGTTCTCCATCCGCAGAGATGTTTCTTCATTCTGCAGGAAACTTCGCCTCCGACACCATTTTGGCATCACAGATCAGCCAGACAATACGAGTCCTGAAGATTTTTTGAACACTTTAGGCTCCACCCGTTCTTCCTGGACACCCAAATCTGGAGAAAACAACATCCTAGACTCCGTTATTGAATCCATCAATAAGGATGTTGATCGTCTTCTACCCCCCAAGAGAACTACCCTTAGCAATCTTTCCCCAGAAGAACGAGAGGCTCTCTTGTCACTCAAAAGAAACAAGAACCTCATCATCAAACCAGCTGATAAGGGTGGAGCCGTGGTGGTTTGGCAGAAGGATTTGTACGTAGCAGAGGCCGATAAGCAATTATCGGACCAAACTGCATACACTGAACTTCCCTCTGACCCCACTTCCGACAGCCAAGCATTGGTTAAGAAGACTTTAACAAACCTTATTAGAAACAATCAACTTCCTAAATCAGCAACGTCACTACTCCACCCTTGCCCACAAATCTCCAATTTCTATCTGCTTCCCAAAATCCACAAGGCTAACAACCCTGGTAGACCCATCGTTTCTTCCCACAGTTGCCCCACCGTTCTTATTTCTGAGTTTTTGGACTCTGTTCTCTTCCCGTTGGTATCAGCGTTACCGTCTTTTGTTCAAGACACTCCTCATTTCTTGAGACTTATTCAAGACTTTGAGTTTCCCGAAAATTGCGGTGAACGTCTGCTATTCACCATGGACGTATCTAGTCTCTACACATCCATCCCCCACCATGCTGCCTTGTCGGCTATCCGCCATTACCTGGACCAACGACAAGACCCCCAAATTCCTACAACTACTTTCCTTCGCTTGACGGAACTTGTTCTCACCCAAAACTGTTTCCAGTTTAATGGGCGCTTTTTCCGTCAGGTTAAAGGAGTAGCCATGGGAACCAAAATGGGTCCTTCTGTTGCTTGCCTAACCATGGGTCACTTTGAAGAACAACTTTTTTCGCAGTACACCGGTTCTCACCCTTTCCTTTACAAAAGGTATATTGACGATATTGTGGGAGTGGCAACAGGGACCCGTCAAGATCTGGAATCTTTCATTCAATTTGTAGGATCTTTCTGTCCATTTTTGAAATTCACACATTGTATTTCTGACACTTCAGTGGTTTTCCTCGACCTTCAATTGTCAATTTGCGACCGTAAAATCAAGTCAAACCTACATTTTAAACCCACCGATTCCCATAACTACCTTTTGTACCCATCCAACCATCCCAAATCCTGTACCAAATCCATCCCGTACTCACAACTTTTAAGGGCCAGAAGGATTTGCTCAGAAGATTCTGATTTTTCAGCCGCTTCAAAAAGTATACTATCATTCTTTGAGAAGCGTCAGTATCCCACCAAAGTCCTTACCGGTGCTCTACATAGAATCCAAGGAATCGACAGAGCGGAGGCTTTGAGTAAGAAGTCTAACACGTCTACTAATCTACGAATTCCTTTGGTAATTTCCCATCACCCATCGGTACGCCCTATCATTCGTGCCATTTACAGGAATATAGAGACTCTTCGAAAAGACCCTTCAACCCGTGACCTTTTCCCTGAACCCCCCATTACGGCCTTCAGAGTTGAAAAGAACATTTCCAAGCACTTAGTTCGGGCTTCCCACCCACAACAACCAACTGACAACACACCAGGTACATTTCCCTGTGGTCGTAGTAGGTGCAACACATGCCCAGTGGTTGGCAAGAACACACTTATCAATATTTTGGGTTCTAACGGCAACAGATTTAGTGTGAACCAACACTTCACCTGCACTTCCACAAACTTGGTTTACATTTTAGTTTGTGGACGTTGCAATTGCCTGTATGTGGGAGAAACCAAACGCCGCCTGGCTGACCGAATCACTGAACACCTCAGGTCCATCAAACAAAACCTTCAAGGTTATCCGGTCGCCACTCATTTCAACCCCCCATCACCGTGCTCAATTAAAGACTTGGCCGTTACTGCAGCCTTAATGTGCAGAGGTTCTGACCGTGATCGTCAGACCGCCGAAAACCGGCTTATCATGAAACTCGGGACCCTCTCCCCACACGGTCTTAACATTAGAATGGACCTTTTTTAACCTGTTCCCCTTTTCATTACTTTTTACCAGTTTTTTCAGCCTTCTTTCGCTTTTTTACACCGTGTTCGTTCTGTGCGACCGGTTTGTTCGTGCCTTTCTTCAATGTGTTTCTTCTCTATTTCTACTTCTTTGTTATTCAGTTGCATTTCTTTGCCACCTGATGAAGAGTCTATACTCGAAACGTCGTGGAATTTTCCGCAAACTTTAAGCACTTTTTACAACCTTTATCGACCTATATATATATATATATATATATATATATATGTTCAGAAACAATTGCTCTTATGATGCGAACAACCATCTTCCAGAAATGTGTGCAGCAGATATTCACACAAGAAGGAACACAGGCCACGGACAGTCTTCATTTGTTCACACTATTTGTTGATGTTATACCTCCAATTATTGAGCAAGTTACCACAATTCAGCTAGTCACCACAATTCAGCTTTTCCATTTATGCATTTAACTAAATGTACCATGGTTTTTTTGTGCACTTTGAATGTAAACCAAGTTGTTTCAGCTTCTAGTACAGTGACTCTATTACTATGTACAACCAGGTATAACGTCTCTACAGCTATCTACCGGTCTGTTTCGTCATCGTTTGTACAGCGGACCATCGATATCGATTTTTGTCCAAGAGCAAATAAAAGTCTTTTCAATCCAACAGATAGCCCTATTGTGTGGTCTTTTCCTTTCTGTGTGCCTGTATCGATCGCTTGGGACCGGTGCCTTTATAAAATAAGTATGACAAATGCGTGGGTTCGTGTCCTCTCTCTGCCGAGAACTTTTCAACAGAATATTTTCTAAATGATATTCATATGTGAATTATATTATAATCACATAAATATGACCGTGAGCTTGACCTTATCATGACCCTGAACATGACCCAAAAGTCAATGCCAAATGACTTCGACCGTTGCCTAGCAACGATGACGTCATCCCAATGCTGGCTTCTGATTGCTCAGGACAGGAAAGCTGCCTCTAACTACTACTCATGCAGGGACATACAATTCCACATGAGTGTAAGCTGCATGTATATTCATTAAAGCCATTTACAACAACTTGAATTAATAAATGTTTAGCATACAGGCATTCATCATGGGGCAACTAATTACCAGCTCCTCCTTTCACAATTGTCAGTCAGGATATAGGCTACTAAGGATCAACGACTTTTAATTTGAAAAGGAGAGCCTGAGGAAGAGATACTGAGGGAGTCAACTATATGTCATTATACCGCAAATGTTAATGAGATCGGCACAGTTGAGGTACTGTATCATAGCCATGCCTTGTAACTGTTGTGTCAGCCAATGTTCACATAAGCAGCGTGATAGCGCGATAAACGCTATTACCGCACTCTTTTCTCTCTGTATCAAGTGAGATAAGTGGCCCCTTTTTGCTTTAAGTTCTTTCTATATTCCCTCTCACCTTACATATACTGTTTGTGTTCAAATTGTTAGGGGTGACACCCCTCACAGTGTAGGAAGGGGATGGTATAAACTTTCATGGAGACTGAAAAGTAAAAAATATCAGGTGCTTCATTGACGTGAAAAGTAAAACACATACATGCAAAGCGTACAGGGTGTTTATGGTAGGCATGCAGGCCAGCATGGGTCTTCAAACATGACCATGATGAGATCAAAAATGCCACGGGGATTTGCATGTGAAATTTACACATTCCATCAAGAACTAGACATTCCCCACAAGAGAAACTTACAATTTCCGTGGGGACTTGTCACTTTCCCATATGAACTAACAAATGTCATGGAAAATTATCATTTTCCCATGAAAAAGTGGGAATTGTTACGGGGCATGATCATTCCCCGTGAAATGATACCATTTCCCACGGTGAATTACAGCTTCCCGTGAGAAAGGAATCAAATCCCGAGGGGATTTGCAAACATCACGTGGGAAATATCCATTTCCCGAAGGGAATTTCCATTTCCCTTGCGAAGTCCATGGGAAATGGCCATTTCCTATGGTGATTTTCAGATTTTCCGTGGGGAATACATGATTCCCATGTAATTTCCCTTGGGAAGTGGGACAGGCAGGTAAGGAATCTATGCGATGGTGATGTCGTGTGTGTGCATGTATGTGTGTATGTGACGCCTAGCTTGTAAACACGATATCGTAAGATAGCAATGACCGATAATCTTCATATCTGGTCTATAGATTTGTTATGTTGAGAGTAGGAACCCTATCTTTTTTGGTGGAGTTCAAAGGTCAAATGAGGTCACCAGAGGTCAAAAACCGAAAACATTGTAAACACGATATCTCAAGGTGGCAATGACCGACACTTTTCATATTTGGTATACAGATTTGTCATGTCAAGAGAAAGAACCCTGTTGCTTTTGGCAGAGGTCAAAGGTCACCTGAGGTCCCCGGAGGTTAAAGACCGAAAACCTTGAAATCGCGATATGTGAAGAAAGGAATGGCCGATATAGATTTGTCATGTTGAGAGGAAGAATCCTATTGTTTTGGTAGAGGTCAAAGGTCATCTGAGGTCACCAGAGGTTTTGCTATATTGATGACCTACTTATAGCTAGTTCTACTCCTGAAGAACATAACTCTGATCTTCAGCAATTATTCCAACGACTCCATGAACATGGGATTGTCATCAATCTCGAGAAATTTGTTTTTGGAGTATCATCCACTGAGTTTTAAGGTTATCATGTCGACTGTAATGGTGTACATCCTTTAGAGTCAAACGTAAAAGACATTCAAGACTATCCCTCACCAAGCTCTCTACGTAGCCTTTGTAAAGTTCTCGGTCTCAGTAACTTCTGTCGAAGATTCATTCCAAATTGTGCCAATACAATTCGGCCACTCACCGATATTTTGTCGACTAAAGCCAAAAATGCACCACTAAGTCTGAACGAGTCACAAGAGGAAGCTTTTTACAAGGTAAAGCTGTAGTTGGATTCGGCCACGTTATTAGTCCACCTAGTCCCTGAGGCACCATTATGCATCATGGTCGACGCTTTTGATGTAGCCGTATGATTGCATTGCAACAACGTGTTGATGAGTCTTTGCAACCCATAGTTTTTTTTTTCCTCCAAGCGACTGCAACCAGCTGAGACAAAGTAGAGTACCGTACTTTTGGCAGAGAACTTTTAGCAATTTACCTTACTATCCGTCACTTGAGACACTTTTTAGAGGGCAGACAATTCTGTGTTTTCACCGACTATAAGCCATTAACCTATACATTCAATTCTAGTCTAGATCGCTACTTACCGAGGGAAATCCGTCACTTAGGTTACACCTCCCAATTTACTACTGACATTCGATACATCTAAGGTAAAGACAATGTCGTTGCTGATGCATTCTCGCGAACTGATCTGAATGCATTTACAACTGATCGTGTACCAACTGCTATAGCTTTAGAGGAAATTGCAGCAGCTCAACGTGAAGATGAAGAGATAAGTAACTAACGAGTATCATCTTCACTACAATTTGCCGATGTTCCTCTCACCACCGTTCCTGGAAGCATCGTATGTGACACATCTACTGGTACACCACGACCATTTGTTCCCAAAGATCATAGACATCAAGTCTTTGATGCATTACATTCATTGTCACATCCAGGAATCAGAGCTTCTTAAAGGTTGGTCAAACAACGATTTATATGGCCAAGTATTGACAAAGATGTCCAATATTGGGCAAGGTCATGTCCTCAGTTCCAAAAATCAAAGGTTCAACGTCATACAATAACGCCTGTAGGAAATTTTGCTCCACCTACATCTCGTTTTAGCCACGTCCATGTAGACATCGTAGGACCATTACCACCTTCCAATGGCTGCTCTTATTTGTTAACTATCACCGATCGGTTCACCAGATGGCCAGAAACCGTTCCCGTTGCGGATATATCTGCTGGAACCATTGTCAAACCATTATTTTGTTTAAAGGTGGTTTGCCATTTTTGGTGTTCCGGCCTACAAAACTACAGACAGGGGTTCACAGTTCGAGGTAAATTTATTCAAACGTCTGGCTGAATTACTTGTTGCAAAACGTATTAGGACAACCGCTTACCATCCATCCAGCAGCAAAAGGTCTAGTAGAAGGTTTTCACCGTCAACTAAAAGGGGCTCTCAAGGCACAAAACAACCAAATTTATGGACCGAAGCCTCCCCATTGTTCTCCTAGGCTTCCGTTCCGTACCAAGGGCTGACACTAATTGCAACGTAGCAGAAATGTATTTGTCGTCATAGCAATGTGATACAGTTGTACGTATATTCGTAATAAGAACCTGCATATATATAGAATTAGTCTCCTTCAAAAATGGTGATACATCCATAAGGGCATCCATTCACCGTGAATGCGAAGAGAGGTTTAAAAATTAAATTATTTTGCTTAGCAATAAAAGTGGCTCCTCTATCCTTATGGATAGAGGCGTAACCTCTAGTAACCTCTAGATACTTAATACTATTAGCCCTTGATAAACCCACACTACTTTAAAGCAAACTTAAAACGGGATGGGTCATTTCCCTGGCAAAAGTGATAGAACTGCATTCAGCAGGTTAAAGCGCATATCTGCGTTCAGCAGGTTAGAAGCGCATATCTCGGTATTAGCCCAATGTCCTAAGTGATCAATATCTTTCTGAAGTTTACGAAAATCACCATCAGTCTCAATAATACTGCTAAATAAGAGTTAGGGCCAATCACTCCTGGGAAGGCTTGGAGGTAAGCTCGATGAAGATAACCAAATACAGATGAATATTACTGATTCGTCATTGATTTATTCTGGTGATTATTCTTCCTCGAATTAAACATGTACAAGTGACTGGCGGAGATTAATTAATACAATCATGCTGGAATCCTTCTGGCCAGCCAAAAAAAAAATGATTCGGACGCTAAATGCTCCAAAATTTACACAAGTGACCACATACTTCTTCTGAGAGGTCTGCAGCACGAGGAAGTCTACTATTACGGGATGGGGTTTTGATTTGCTGAAAGTGGTGTGCCATAAACAAATAACCGATCACGAAGGGAATGGGAAACCAGACAGTCTAGGTGCCGTGTGCAGTGTCTCAATTCTATGCAAATAAGGTATTTCACCATAATTCTGCAATTCTGTAAACAACAAAATGGTATTCCTCTTAATCTGTATTAAAATACCTTCCATACTGCATGACAATACGATAACAGACACAGTAATCAGCAAAAAGCCTGACCTTAGAAGTAATATGTGCCAAGAAGAGAATCGGTCCCAAGATAGACTCCTGTGGGACGCCAGACAAAACCTCTAAGGATGACCGGGTTTCATTCACAACTGTGTGGCAAGAAATTCATCATCCCACCGGGGAATCTGTTTTGAAACACCAATATAATCAAATCTCTAAATGCAATCGGTGACTGTACTGTGACTGGCATTAGTTCAAACAATTGCTTCCCTCTGGTTAATCAATCATATGGCTGTGCAGTAGTTGTGTCTTCAACTACTCACACACAGTTGTGAATTGAGAACTTGGACCTACTACGCCATGATTAGAGAAGTACTTTGTTTTTAAAACTGGAGGAGGGGCTAAAAGTTAAGTGTTAATGGATGTTTACTTCATTTGCATGTTTTCAAATTGGCCACCAAGAAATGTCCAAATATAATTATCTGGACATAATTTCACTTCTACGTAACATTTTTGTTTGACTTTTACTCATTACAGGATCAATAAGAGCAAAATTTGTATATTACTGAATGTTTACCTCATTTACATATTTTCAAAATTGCCGCAATGAAATGTCCAAATATAATTCTCTGGGCATAATTTCACTTCTAAGTTACAGTTCTGTGTGATTTCACTGTTCTACAATAGTTTGAGGGACATTGCAGGATCAATATGAACAGCACTTCATATTACTGGATGTTTATCTCATTTGCATATTTTCAAAATGGCCGCCAATAAATGTCCAGATGTAATTTGGACATAATCTGGGCATAATTTCACTTTTAAGTAACACATTGTTTGTTTTTTACTGCTCTACTATGATTTGGAGGACATTACAGGGTCGATAAGAGCAAAACTTTAATGTTACTGAATGTTTACCTCATTTGCATATTTTCAAAGTGGCCGCCATGGAATGTCCAAATATAGTTGTCTGGGTATAATTTCACTTCTAAGTAACATTTCCATGTGATTTTACAGATCTACAATAGTGTGGGGGACAATGCAGGATCAATAAGAACAACACTTCGTGTTACTGGATGCTAACCTCATTTGCATATTTTCAAAATGGCCGCCATGAAATTTCCAAATTTGTTTCGCGGTCATTTTTTCGCTTCTATGTCTCATTTTTTTTTAGAGATTAATTGCTCTTCTATCGTTTAACATTTAATGTGATTTGATGTCTAACGCATTTTTCTTTTTATAAAAGGACTCCATAAAATGATCAAATACATTTTTGAAGCATAATTTCACTCTTAGCAATACTTTTGAGCGACTTAATGCTGCTTTAGGGTTTGAGGGGAGGGAATGTTATTGGATAGAAAAGAAAACACTTTCTGTTAAAAGATGCTTACCTCAATTGCATTTTTTCAAAATGGTAGTCATGAAATGTCGACAAATATTTCTTTTTGGCATATCTTTACCCCTCGTTTACATTTTGAATGGTTCTAAAAGCTTCCCTGTGTTTTTTTAGGAATGAAGAATCTATAAGGAGAAATTTATTCAATTTAGTTGAATGGTTACCTCGGAAGGAAATGATTAACCAAACTTCTTTAGAAACTCACTCCCTTTTGGGTATGCATTTCGTACGAAATTAGTACGCCAAAGGTAGTTGACAATCTCTTCTCGCCGCCAAAGAAAAGAAATTTGAAAAGCAAATTAAAAATAAAATTCTTAGCCTGTGGTCTGTAAATAATCTAACAATTGCCCGTTTCTCGTTCGGTTCATATCATACAGTATGGTCCATTTATAGTCACTTGTTTTGGTTGGCTGACTTTTAAGGAATGTCAAAGTCTAGTGGCAGCTTTTCTGCTTTGTTGATGCATTGTAAATGCTTTCAAGTAGGGACCCTCATGTCAGTTTTGGCGGTGTCAAGGTCTTGAAAATTCAGTAACACAAACGGCATTGCAGAATGTACTAGATGACTGGGTTGAGGTGAGTGGGTTGGGAAGTGTTCTGGTGTAAGCAGACATCACAACGTAAAGTAACAGATGTCGTTTTAAGTATCCTACAGAGAGATTCGCACCAGCAGTATCTTGATATGCATTCTGCTGATACTGTCATATGATGAATTGTGCAACACACCAGCACACAGTGAGAGGCTATTTCGCAGTTCCTGTACTAGAATATGACAATCTGTCCAAAGCCTCCTGGTCACGCAGTTTGTGAGATGTCTGAGATAAGTCACCTTCCAGCTGTATGGAGAGACCCTCAGAAAGCTGTTCCCGAGTATTAGCCATGGGTCAAAATGTGGGTGCCACCAGAGATATGATCCACCAGAATGCCGATCGTTTGGATATTGTATGGGGTCGATATATACCAAGAATAGCGCCGAGCAAGGCATTGGAGAAAGTAGAGGAACGGAGCAACGTAGACAAGTGAGTTATGGGGATAATGCCACTTCCATGAAACTTTCAGTCATTTCTCCATGCAGGTTGATTGGAAAAATAAGGTCTGTTCAACTTTCTTGCTCATCATATTAAAATGAAAACCCTGCCTGATGGGAAAGGATTAGTGTCAACCTTCGGCACCACTGTGAAGTTAAAGTGTATCGACCAGGACAAAAAAACTAGAAAAATCATGTTCACACGAAGAGGCTGATGCCCGAATAATGACACATATCGCTAACTGTGAATCCCAAAGATAAAAAAAGCCGTCGCCATTAGTACAATGGACATGGTTTTAGTAGTACCTCCTGCAGTTTCCATAGTTCTCGGATTGGTTATTTCAGAGCTCGGAGTCATGTATGGTACAGGGAACACATTCAAATACATTTGGGCCACCGAACTGACTCAAGTCTTGGGCCATGACAGGCAGCAGCTCCGCTCCCCTTCCAAAGTTTAACTGGGGGAGGAGGTTGGAAACTCATCTTCATACTTCAAAGGTCAGGATAAAAATAAAACATGCTGGGACGTACGTTTTGCAAATGGACGAGCCACTTACATAAAGTCTTCTGGATCTTTCAGCAGCACCAGCCCAACAGCAATTGACTGAATATCTACTGATACATGGTATTCTTGTTGTACAACAAAATGTAAAAGACACAAACTCTGAATGAAGCAAGGAAACATATTTTTACAAGGCTCAAGATCCATGGCAAATATCCCTCCGACGGCGACAGCATTGTTGAAACCATAGGCGAAGAGAGCGGGGGGCTTGGGGTTTAGACCGCAGTCAAAAATGTGGCGGGGCAGATGTATGCTACCGCCCCCTCAGTTCAAGGAAGCAAACCCCTTAAATGTTTCCTGTGTAAAAAATGCCAAAAATCTACAGCAATTTTCCTTAAAATTTGCCCAACATGGTGTACCAAATTGCATCTTCTAAGGACCCTAAGACATTCGAAAATTTTCCAAAGGGGTCCCCCTTCCCTTAAAACCTTATCCCAGGACAGCTGTCCAAAACAATGTCAAGCAAAGCCCAGTCTCGAACAGCTTCCTGCGCATATGGTTGGTGGAACACTGAAAAAGGAGCAATGTATCAAAGTGGGCACATATGGGGGCAGACACTTGTGCTCAAACCTGTGCTTCGCAATCCAAGTTATTATTACATGCTTGGCACGCATACTGGGCAGAAAGAGGAGCATCAAAAGGTTTGTAATGAGCATATTCACTGCGGATGTAGGAAAGTATGAAAGGCTTGATGCAAATTAAATGCAAGATGACAACCTCAGGTGCACTGAATTGTCCATGTGTCAAAGCGGCTACGCACAGTTTAGAACTTATAATGGTAACCAGTGGTAAACGAAACAGAACTAGCACCTTGAACAATTCACCAGTCAGATGTATCTTGTCATACTGTTTGTACAAACTGATATTTTATACATTTACAGCTTGCGAGGGTAATGATTGATATCATTTAATGTGATCTTAATTGGCATTTAAGTTTCAAAACCAGCGTCATTAATTTTAAATCTCTTTAACGTGGTAACTAACAAAACCGATGTGACAACTTTTGACATTTCATTGCCGCATTTTTGAAAATATGCAAATCAAGTCATTATCTAATCACATTGCATGTTCACTCAGTTGACTCCTTCATGTCTCAAAACCAAAGTATTTAAATCTTTGTAAAAATGCTTATAAGAAATAAAGATATACCAAAAAATCTAATACAACAAAAAAACTATTTCGACATTTCATGGCCAACATTTTGAAAATATGCAAATACAGTTATCATCTAATGACGTAAAATAATAAGTTAATTGTTTCCTCATGTCATTCATTGTAAAAATTTAAAATAATTCAAATATGTTATTTAAGTTGAAGAGAAATTATGCCCAACGATATTTTTTCAACATTTTGGGGGCCATTTTGAAAATATGCAAATTAGTAAACACCAATCACTTCAAATGCAGTTCTAATTGATCCTGTTATGTCTCAAAGTTACAGGAGAGCATTAAAATCATTCAAAAA
The DNA here is from genome assembly GCA_029531755.1 of Holothuria leucospilota. NCBI lineage: Eukaryota > Metazoa > Echinodermata > Holothuroidea > Aspidochirotida > Holothuriidae > Holothuria > Holothuria leucospilota. The sequence continues at coordinate 626,414 of CM055964.1, forward strand.
TGGTAAATGGAATTGCCAATATACTCAAAGATGTCTTTTTATATTTCCTGGTGGCCATTTTGAAAATATGAGGCCACGCCCTTAACACAAAATTTCGTTGAGGTCCACCTTTTATGATACTAAAAATATGTCATAGTACACATGTGCCAGATTTGGTGCTTTTATCAAAAAGTAAACAATCCGTGTGCTCAGAAGATGTACTAGAGAACCCCCGCTTGATTAATACGGTGGTTTGTCCCTAAAATCCGTTCGAAGTGCTAAGCTCTAGCTGCGCATGCGCAAATGCCCGAATCTGGGGTTGTTACAGCCGTCTATTGCCTGCTTCGGAAGATATGTCTCTTACACAATAAGTAAAGTTGCGTTGGCAGCAGAACATTTTTGCTCTGAGAAGTGAGCATAGTAGGCCGTTTGCTCCTTTATTTACCACACTTAATATTTATTCGATCTAGACTTGAAATTAAGTGGCGCAAATACTTGGGCTCTTTCTCTTCGTTTCATACCATCTTCAGTCGATTTGTACTGTCCTGCAAGTACACACCGTCTAGTTTTGTTTTGAAATTCTAGAAATATATTGTAGCATTATCAATTCATAAGCCTAACATGTGCTTGGGCACAGTAAATATTAAACAATTTACATACGACCAGCATTGATAGAGCTATAGGGTACTTATATTAACATGTGGCTAAGTTGTATTTTCGTTCCCCACATGTAAGGGGGATTTGTTGCATCCTCATTCCATTCAACTTAGTTGCTTTCATCAGACATATGATGCAACTGCCATTCTTGATGTATGTATAAACCATAGCCTTTGTTTTCCAAAACAGCATAAGTTCAGTTAGACTTCTATACTATTATAACAAGTTGTTCACATTGTTGGCGGACAAAGCAGCCTGCACATCTCAACACAACATGTCGACAATGAAGCAAGTCGGTACCTGAGACATGTTGCCCCGAGACAACTCGGCATCGTGGGCATTTCTGCACATAGGACAACTCGTCGTTGTCAAATTCCAGGAACAACGTGAAGTTAAAGTAAACGCATGCACACAAAGCAGGAGTTGACCTCATTTCGTCGTGGCGACGTCCGCGCCATGCAAGCTAAACCTCCCAATTGTTGGTTTTGCGCCAACGCATCTATTTGTTTCTGAAATCTATATAATCAAGTTTTTATCCCAAGGAGTTCCAATGTGGACAATCATACGAGACCACCTTGAATTGGTGGCTGAGTACTTTTCCTGAGTTTTTCTTACGAGTAACCTCAAAATAGCATTTACATTGACCGAAAATATTGAATAATGTACTGTATCATTGCACACTTTAATTTAAAATCTATATTGACAACCCGATATCGACCTTATTTTTGACACCGTTAGTCCCCTAACTTAACTTTTATATCGTCAATCGTAATAGCGAGTAAAATAATAAATTCTTGATAATGAAATAGTGATCAAGGCGTTCCTGTTCTCTCGTCAATACTAACATACTAAAGAGTTTGTAAAGGACAGTCTTTCCATTAAGCTGCGGTCCTCATCTAAGTTGACAATGTTGAATTCCTCCTCAAGTTCATGCAACCGCTGTCATTTCCGCATGTCCACATGGAAAATGAATGATTTGTGTTTTGATGTATGATGAATGTTTCAGACATACAGTGTTCTAACATAGTACAACCATTTATCATAATAGGTATACCGCAAGAAGACTAGATCCATTGAAGAATGCGAAGAAGTTGCCGATTCGCTTTTGGTAAGACTGACGTAGTTAAAATGTAACGATTACTGATAACATTTAGCATTTGACATACCTTTCAATTTTTGCAGCGTTAAAGTAGTTGGTAGACTAATTTCGAGTCAGTCTGCGTTATATGACCTTTTTGACTCATATAGCATTACTTAATGAAGCTTATGCACCTACTCCTCATTCTCCGATAATTATACATGTCACTGTCCTTGTTTTAAACTTAAATGAATTACGGCTACAGTCGATCGTAAATTTAGTGACTAGACTTTTGTTTTGACTACAAGGACTCCATTCGACAGACTAGGCTACTTTGACCCGAATTTGGCAAACTCTTTTCGAAACCCCTCACCAGAAGTCATCTGCATTACTGCTTTGCGAAGTTTGTACCAAGTTTTGTGGTAAGTTACGAAAGCACAGCCAGTACCATTAAACCACGTGGTAAGACTAATTTCATTTTTTTTCTTTTGTTTTCATGTATTTGTTTTAAGACAGTAGCAGACAGAACATGTACAAGTTAAAGTTAAATTTGATTAACATAAACAAGCAGTTGTGAAAGGAAGTGCTCTAAAAAGATAGCAATCTTAACAAAGTAGCGCACTCCCTGTACAAAATTTACCTAAACTAGAGAAATTTAAAAAAAAAGGGAAAATAAAGTCTATCAATATACTATGGACAGTAACGTAAACTATTCATAGTTATTAAAGGAATTACAAAAGAAAAACAATTAATATCCCATAATACTCTGCTGAGTTAATTTTCTCTTAAGTAAGAGGATAGATTGCAGTCGATGAAAATGGAGGGGAAGGCAATTCCAGACATTGATAGCACGCGTTTGTAGACTAAAGTGACCAAAATTTGTGCACCAGGGGTGTGTCACGGTCATTTTAGAACTCCTTCCTTGATTTGAGTGACCTTAGCATGACAGCTGTAGTCGTGTGATGGAGGCTTATTGTTTAAGGTGTCGCTGAGAAATCTGAGACGAAAGTATGTTTCTCACGCCCAGGCAATTGGAACGTGCTAGTTGTGTGAGTTACGTAAAAAAGTATGCAGGGTTGGAGTAGGGTGAAAATGCTCAATTTGTAGGCACTGGCTTACAAGCTTTGAAGGCGACCACACGTAAATCCCAAAGGTCTGTTAGTCCAGGGCAAAATTGCCAGGAGTGGCTATGTATGACAGTACTAAGGGGATATGAGCTCCGGTGTAAGTTCTCCTCGAGTGGGTTCTCGGAGACGATGAGATGAGCTCTTTGCCGTAAGGTCGGAGTTACCAGTCAGCACTTTTTCACGTAAGTTTTGGAATTTCTGTTATTTTCAAGTATTTTGCACGTTTTGGAGGAAGAAATAGGGGTAAAACGTAGTCGTGTACTATAGCTAGAAATTATATTAAAGTGGACCAAAAAGTGTTTTTCGTGTAAGTAATTACTAGATAAGCTTTGCCGCACATTTTCCGTTGGAACTTGTAGGGAGTGAAGGGCCATGAATTTTGGCAAGAATTGTTTATCGTATGTTAAAAGTATTTTAGCAACGGAGAAGTGTAGTAATTGTTCCCACTTAAAGTAACTCTTGAGAGAAAGACGAACTTAGGCAATATTTTGCAGGTATTAGTAGTATGTGCGTGTTCCAAGAAAAGATAATTAAAATCCTGACTTGTAAAGTTTTAGGAGGGGCATTCATAAGCAGGGCGAAATTGTTGTATTTGAAGGAAAATGCATTTATCATGTGTTGCATTGGGGGGAAAGTTAATATTAACATTTTGAATGTATCAGTGAGCTTATAGAAGGACAGGTATTTCAAAACAAGTTATGTGTCTAAAAATGAGTTCCCATTAGTAAAACTCCGGGTTGTTTCTTTGCAGCCTGCTTTTGGAGATATGTTAAAGCCAGAGAGCCATTTTTCGGTTGGTGACGAGATACACCACGCCTTAGCCTATGTTGTGGACCCAGGGGAGTCCAGCAGTTAAATTTATGCACTTCGTTGAATTTCACCTCAATTTCGACAGTGGTGCGACGTATGTTTATAAGTTTTAATATTTCAAGTTACTGAGGCACACCGTGGAAGACAGGAGACCCACACGTGATGTAAACTTATTTTGTCAAGACCAAGAGATATTTTTGTTACTTATTTCAATATACTTCCAGTTTGTTTCTTCATAAACTTCGGTGTTGTTTTTACTTTGTGTACATGGAAGAACCCTGGCAGATGTGGGAACGGCGCGATTCTCATGTCACAGGGTGGTTGACGATATGATTTGCATGACCTATGCTATAGCTATGAACTTCATTATGTCTGTGAAACAATCTGTAAAAGAGGGCTGTAAGGTATGATTTAACGTTTTGTGGGCAAAGCAAGCAACATTCACTCTGACCAAATCCTTCCATTCCAAGAGATTAAATAGTCGGAGTAACGGACTGATGTGATCACGTGAATCAGCTTGAGCAATGTGACGAATTGCTTGTTTTTGTGAAATAAATAATCAATTCAGGTTTTTATTGCTGGTTCCAGACCAGATAATGGAACCAGGGAGTCTCTAGTAACTCCCTGATGGAACAATACGAGAGGTGGGGAACAATTAAACTTTGATAAAGGGTTATAAGAATAGGCTGAGGAAGAATGTTCTTTAATTCTGAAACCACGCTAACATTCTTAACCATTTATTTGGAGAGTTGATCCCACTTAAATGCACGTTGTGTACTAAAGACAATATAGTTACTTTTATCGACATTGAGAGACAACTGATTGAAAATAGTGGTATCATCAGCAAACAGTACGGTATGAGCTATACAGGAGACATGGCAGAGGTCATTTACATAACCAATGAATAGAAGCGGTCCTAAAATGGATCCTTGTTAGCAGGGCCGTAGCTGGGGTCATATGTTCGGGGATTGTGAAGGTCCCAAATTCCGACTGGATGGATGTTTTTTCCAACTCAATGGTGACGCGTAAATTGCACCATTTTTTATGCCCCCTAAGTTTATATACAGCAGTGGGGATCCTTCCTTTGTCACTACATAAAGGTGCCGTCCTGGGGAGGGGTCTGAGGGGAGGGGTGTCCCCTCCCCTTTGAGAAATATTTGTTAAATAAGATTCTAATTCTAATGTTTCCAACTGGCTGGAATCTTTTTCCAAATGAGTGGCGGCCCGTAAATTGCACCTTCGTTTTTATGCGCCCTGCGTTTGTATACAGCAGTGGGGATCCTTCCTTGGTCACTACAAAGGGTCTAAGGGGCTTTGTTGATGCATGGTAAATGTTTTCAAGTAAGGGCCCTCATGTCAGTTTTGGCGGTGTCAGGGTCTTGAAAATTCAATAACACAAACGGCATTGCAGCATGTACAAGGTAGCTGGGGTGAGGTGAGTGGGTTGGGAAGTGTTCTGGTGCAAGCAGTCATCACAACGTCAAGTAACCGATAACGGTAAAAGTATCCTACAGAGAGATGTGTGCCAGCAGTATCTTGATATGCATCATGCTAATACTGTCTACATATGATGAATTGTGCAACGCACAGTCAGAGGCTCATCCGCAGTTCCCATACTGGAGTATGACAATCTGTCTAAATCTCCCGGTCACGCAGTTTGTGAGATTTCTGAGATAGGTCACCTTCCAGCTGTATGTAGAGACCCTCAGAAAGCTGGCCCCGAGTATTAGCCATGGGTCAAAATGTGGGTGCCACCAGAGATATGATCCACCAGAATGTAGATCGTTTGGATATCGTATGGGGTCGATATATACCAAGAATAGCGCCGAGCAAGGCATTGGAGAAAGTAGAGGAACGGAGCAACGTAGACAAGTGAGTTATGGGGATAATGTCACTTCCAAGAAACGTCCAGTCATTTCTCCAGGTTGATTCGAAAAATAAGAACTATCCAACTTTCTTGTTGATCATATTAGAAGGGAAACCCTGCCTGATGGGAAAGGATTAGTGTCAACCTTCGGCACCACTGTGAAGTTAAAGTGTATCGACAAGGACAAAAAAACTAGAAAAATCATGTTCACACGAAGAGGCTGATGCCCGAATAATGACACATATCGCTAACTGTGAATCCCAAAGATAAAAAAAAGCCGTCGCCATTAGTACAATGGACATGGTTTTAGTAGTACCTCCTGCAGTTTCCATAGTTCTCCGATTGGATACTTCAGAGCTCGGAGTCATGTATGGTACAGGGAACACATTCAAATACATTTGGGCAACCGAACTGTCTCAAATCTTGGGCCATGACAGGCAGCAGCTCTGCCCCACTTCCATAGTTTAACTGGGGGAGGAGGTTGGAAACTCATCTTCATACTTCGAAGGTCAAGGTAAAAATAAAACATGCTGGGACGTACGCTTGGCAAATGGATGAGCCACTTACAAAAAGCCTTTTGGACCTTTCAGCAGCACCAGCCCAACAGCAATTGACTGATTATCTACTGATACATGGTATTCTTGTTGTACAACAAAATGCAAAAGATACAGACTCTGAATAAAGCAAGGAAACATATTTTTACAAGGTTCAAGATCCATGGCAAATATCCCTCCGACGGCGACAGCATTGTTGAAACCATAGGCGAAGAAAGCGGGGCTTGGGGTTCAGCCCCGAGTCAAAAATGTGGTGGGACAGAAGTATGCTTCCGCCCCCTCAGTTCAAGGGAGCAAACCCCTTAAATGTTTCCTGTGTAAAAAATGCCGAAAATCTACAGCAATGTTCCTTAAAATTTGCCCAACATGGTGCACCAAATTGCATGTTCTAAGGACCCTAAGGTTTTCGAAAATTTTCCAAAGGGGTCCCCTTCCCTTAAAACCTTATCCCAGGACAGCTGTCCAAAACAATGTAAAGCCCCTCCCCCCCCCCCCCCGCCAAGTCTCGATCAGCTTCCTACGCATATGGTTGGAAGACTGAAAAAGGAGCAATGTATCAAAGTGGGAACATATGGGGGCAGACACTTGTGCTCGAACCTGTGTTTCGCAATCCAAGTTAACATTACATGCTTGGCACGCATATTGGACAGCACTGTAAGAGGGGCATCAAAAGGCTTGTAGTGAGCTCATTCATTGCGGATGTAGAAAGTATGAAAGGCTTGATGCAAATTAAATGCAAGATGACAACCTCAGGTGCACTGAATTGTCCATTTGTAAAGGCAGCTACGCACAGTTAAGAACTTATAATGGTAACCAGTGGTAAACGAAACAGAACTAGCACCTTGAACAATTCACCAGTCAGATGTATCTTGTCATACTGTTTGTACAAACTGATATTTTATACATTTACAGCTTGCGAGGGTAATGATTTAAAGCATTTAATGTGATCTTAATTGGCATTTAAGTTTCAAAACCAGCGTCATTAATTTTAAATTTCTTTAACGTGGTAGGCTAACTAACAAAACCGATGTGACAACTTTTGACATTTCATTGCCGCATTTTTGAAAATATACAAATCAAGTCATTATCTAATCACATTGCATGTTCACTCAGTTGACTCCTTCATGTCTCAAAACCAAAGTATTTAAATCTTTGTAAAAGTGCTTATAAGAAATAAAGATATAATACTAAAAATCTAATACAAAAAAAACTGTATATTTCGTCATTTCATGGCCAACATTTTGAAAATATGCAAATACAGTTATCATCTAATGACGGAAAATATTAAGTTAATTGTTTCCTCATGTCATTCATTGTAAAAATTTAAAATAATTCAAATATGTTATTTAAGTGGAAGAGAAATTATGCCCAACGATATTTTTTCAACACTTTGGGGGCCATTTTAAAAATATGCAAATTAGTAAACACCAATCACTTCAAATGCAGTTCTAATTGATCCTGTTATGTCTCAAAGTTACAGGAGAGCATTAAAATCATTCAAAAATGGTAAATGGAATTGCCAATATACTCAAAGATGTCTTTTTATATTTCCTGGTGGCCATTTTGAAAATATGATGCCACGCCCCCTTAACACAAAATTTCGTTGAGGTCCACCTTTAATGCTACTAAAAATAGGTCATAGTGCATGTGTGCCAGATTTGGTGCTTTTATCAAAAAGTAAACAATCCGTGTGCTCAGAAGCTGTACTAGAGAATTCCCGCTTGATTAATACGGTGGTTTGTCCCTAAAATCCGTTCGAAGGGCTGAGTTCTAGCTGCGCATGCGCAAATGCCCGAATCTGGGGTTCTTAAAGCCGTCTATTGCCTGCTTCGGAAGATATGTCTCTTGCACAATAAGTAAAGTTGCGTTGGCAGCAGAACATTTTTGCTCTGAGAAGTGAGCATAGTAGGCCGTTTGCTCCTTTATTTACCGCACTTAATATTTATTCGATCTAGACTTGAAATTAAGTGGCGCAAATACTTGGGCTCTTTCTCTTCGTTTCATACCATCTTCAGTCGATTTGTACTTTCCTGCAAGTACAAACCGTCTAGTTTTGTTTTGAAATTGCTAGAAATATATTGTAGCATTATCAATTCATAAGCCTAACATATGCTTGGCCACAGTAAATATTAAACAGTTTACATACGACCAGCATTGATAGAGCTATAGGGTACTTATATTAACATGTGGCTAAGTTTTATTTTCGTTACACAACATGTAAGGGGGATTTGTTGCATCCTCATTCCATTCAACTTAGTTGCGTTCATCAGACATATGATGCAACTGCCATTCTTGATGTATGTATAAACCATAGCCTTTGTTTTCCAAAACAGCATAAGTTCAGTTAGACTTCTATACTATTATAACAAGTTGTTCACATTGTTGGCGGACAAAGCAGCCTGCACATCTCAACACAACATGCCGACAATGAAGCAAGTCGGTACCTGAGACATGTTGCCCCGAGACAACTCGGCATCGTGGGCATTTCTGCACATAGGACAACTCGTCGTTGTCAAATTCCAGGAACAACGTGAAGTTAAAGTAAACGCATGCACACAAAGCAGGAGTTGACCTCATTTCGTCGTGGCGACGTCCGCGCCATGCAAGCTAAACCTCCCAATTGTTGGTTTTGCGCCAACGCATCTATTTGTTTCTGAAATCTATATAATCAAGTTTTTATCCCAAGGAGTTCCAATGTGGACAATCATACGAGACCACCTTGAATTGGTGGCTGAGTACTTTTCCTGAGTTTTTCTTACGAGTAACTTCAAAATAACATTTACATTGCCAAAAAATATTGAATAATGTACTGTATCATTGCACACTTTAATTTAAAATCTATATTGACAACCCGATATCGACCTTATTTTTACACCGTTAGTCCCCAAACTTAACTTTTATATCGTTAATCGTAATAGCGAGTAAAATAATAAATTATTGATAATGAAATAGTGATCAAGGCGTTCCTGTTCTCTCGTCAATACTAACATACTAAAGAGTTTGTAAAGGACAGTCTTTCCATTAAGCTGCGGTCCTCATCTAAGTTGACAATGTTGAATTCCTCCTCAAGTTCATGCAACCGCTGTCATTTCCGCATGTCCACATGGGAAATGAATGATTTGTGTTTTGATGTATGATGAATGTTTCAGACATACAGTGTTCTAACATAGTACAACCATTTATCATAATAGGTATACCGCAAGAAGACTAGATCCATTGAAGAATGCAAAGAAGTTGCCGATGCGCTTTTGGTAAGACTGGCGTAGTTGTAACGATTACTGATAACATTTAGCATTTGACATACCTTTCAATTTTTGCAGCGTTAAAGTATTTGGTAGACTAATTTCGAGTCAGTCTGCGTTATATGACCTTTTTGACTCATATAGCATTACTTAATGAAGCTTATGCACCTACCCCTTATTCTCCGATAATAATACATTTTACTGTCCTTATTTTAAACTTAAATGAATTACGGCTACAGTCGATCGTAAATTTAGTGACTAGACTTTTGTTTTGACTACAAGGACTCCATTCGACAGACTAGGCTACTTTGACCAGAATTTGGCAAAATCTTTTCGAAACCCCTCACCAGAAGTCATCTGCATTACTGCTTTGCGAAGTTTGTACCAAGGTTTTGTGGTAAGTTACGAAAGCACAGCCAGTACCATTAAACCGCGTGGTAAGACTTATTTAATTTTTTTTTCATTTCTTTTCATGTATTTGTTTTACCACAACAGCAGACAGAACATGTACAAGTTAAAGTTAAATTTGATTAACATAAACAAGCAGTTGTGAAAGGAAGTGCTCTAAAAAGATAGGAATCTTAACAAAGTAGCGCACTCCCTGTACAAAATTTACCTGAACTAGAGAAATTCAAAAAAGGGGAACAAAGTCTATCAATTTACTATGGACAGTAACGTAAACTATTCATAGTTATAAAAGGAATTACAAAAAGCAGTTAATATCCCATAATTGCTGAGTTAATTTTCTCTTAAGTAAGAGGATAGACTGCAGTCGATGGAAATGGAGGGGAAGGTAATTCCAAATCCAAATCCCAATCCTTCAATTGCAAGAGATTAAATAGTCGGAATAACGGACTGGTGTGATCACGTGAATCAGCTTGAGCAATGTGACGAGTATCCCATTTTTGTGAATAAATAATCGATTCAGGTTTTTATTGCTGGTTCCAGACCAGATAATGGAAAATACGAGAGGTGGGGAACAATTAAACTTATTTATTAAATAAATAATCGATTCAGGTTTTTATTGCTGGTTCCAGACCAGATAATGGAACAATACGAGAGGTGGGGAACAATTAAACTTTGATAAAGGGTTATAAGAATAGGCTGAGGGAGAATGTACTTTAATTCTGAAACCACGCTAACATGTTGAGATGTTGATTCCTCTTAAATGCACGTTGTGTACTAAAGGCAATATAGTTACTTTTATCTACATTGAGAGACAACTGATTGAAAACAGTGGTATCATCAGCAAACAGTACGATATGAGCTACACAGTAGACATGGCAGAGGTCATAAACAATGAATAGAAGCGGTCGTAAAATGGATCCTTGTGATCAGGGCCGTAGTTAGGGTCATATGTTTTGGGGGGTGGGTGTGAAGGTCCCAAATTCCGACTGGGTGGATGTTTTTTTCCAACTAAATGGTGGCGCGTAAATTGCCCCTGCGTTTAAATACAGCAATGGGGATTCTTCCTTTGTCACTACATAAAGGTGCCGTCCTGAGGGAAGAAGGGTCTGAGGGGAGGGGTTTCCCCTACCCTTTGAGAAATTTTTGTTAAATAAGGATTGCTAAGATGCAAAATGGTGCTATCTTTGGTATATTTTTGGAGCTGATCATATATAGCTAGAAAACGTCCATAATTAAGTGAATTCTAATTTTTCCGACTGGCTGGAATCTTTTTCCAAATGAGTGGCAGCCCGTAAATTGCACCTTCGTTTTTATGCGCCCTGCGTTTGTATACAGCAGTGGGGATCCTTCCTTTGTCACTACAAAGGGTCTAAGGGGAGGGGTGTCCCCCTCCCTTTGGAGTATTTGTTAAGATAAGGTTGCTTGGATGCAAAATGGTGCTATCTTTGGAATATTTTTGGAAATGATCATATATTGCTGGAAAATGTCCATAAGTTAGTGAATTCTAATATTTGGTTGGGTGAAAGCAGAGAGTATTTTTAGAGACGAATACGTTGTCAACAAACCTCCTGAAGGCCCTCCCCCCCCCCCCTCTTTTGACTACTTCAGAAATTCCAACTGCTTTTTCAGATTTTCCGACTATCGTCGCTCTGACGAACTTTAGGGGGTGAGAAACCCCTCACCCCCTTGTCGCGAAGGCCCTGCTTGTAATACGTCTTACTTAATTTCACGAAAATAAGATTCGGTGCTCTTAAGAGATGTAAACTGTAGCCTACCAGTGAGGTAGCTATAAATCTATTTCAGTGCATTTCCTCGTATACCATAGAACTCTAGTCTATGTAAAAGGATATGATAATCAATAGTGCAGAATGCCTTTGAGAGGTCGAGTAATACACCAACCGTAGTTTTCTTATTTGTCAATTGCTTCGGCCAGTGCTAATTCAGTAGAATGACCTGTTCGAAAGCCATACTGGTATTTGCTCAAAATATTACATTTTAACAGAAAACCATAAATACGATTAAACATAAGTCTTTCAGTTATCATTTTTAGGATTATCATTTTCATACATAGAAGGATTATCCTTTTCAAAAACGGTATCATTTTAGCGATTTTAAGATCGTTTGGAAATAAGCCCATATTAAAGGAAATGTTAAAGATATGCGTCAACGGTCTAGCTATAGATAGGGTAAAAAGTCTAATAATTTATCTTTCTAGCCATGTATAATGTATAGCCTACAGGAAAATGAGATGCTTTTCTTCACGGAGTATCAGCAATGTGTGTTTTATATATCTTTTAAATAGCATATTGTTTGTGTGTGGTGGGTGTGATAATTTTTCAAAAGTTATCGGAAAGTTTGTTTACATTTAAGTTCTTATGACTTTTGGCCCAAATCTCTGTAAATACTGAACAAAAATATTATGGGAGTAAGCCGTACCGCAACTAGGCACAGCTTACTTTATTATGTCCTTTATCCTTCCTGATTTCAACTAGTCTAGCCCCTCATCCCTCCATTACGGACATAGTAACAGAATTTCTAGCTTTCTGACACAAAACCCACCAACATCCAGGTAGGTAGATTTTTATTCCTCAGCACTTCCTTTTTGAGTCCTTGCCGAAGGCAAAAGGAATCTATATGCAATCACGCTGGCGAGTATATATATATATATATATATATATATATATATATATATATATATATATATATATATATATATATATATATATATATATATATATATATATATATATATATATATATAATAAGAGAAAATCCACGTATGCTCCATGAAACATAAAAATAATAATAATAAGTAGAACACACCACAAAGATGACAATACGAGAGCACAGATACGGTAACAGAATAGCGTATATTTCGGACACTCCTGTGTCCTTCTTCAGCGCAAAATGTGAAGTGAAGTTTAATTTACAAATAACAGACACAGCAATGAGGTTAAACCCCTTGACGAGGGTGATAAATCACAGAGGGGAAATCCTAAGCGATTTCCCCTCTGTGATTTATCACCCTCGTCAAGGGGTTTAACCTCATTGCTGTGTCTGTTATTTGTAAATTAAACTTCACTTCACATTTTGCGCTGAAGAAGGACACAGGAGTGTCCGAAATATACGCTATTCTGTTACCGTATCTGTGCTCTCGTATTGTCATCTTTGTGGTGTGTTCTACTTATTATTATTATTTTTATATATATATATATATATATATATATGTGCGTGTATGGGTATGTATGCATATGTGTATATATAAGTTTGATTGTGACGCTTAAAGACAATATCTCGAGATACGAATGATGGCTTCTTTTCATACTTGGTTTATAGATTTATCATATTATGAGAGAAAGAGAAACGTAATGTTTTTGGTGGAGGTCACGAGTCATTTGATGTCACCTGAATACAAAAACCCACAACCTAGTAAACACGACTTTTATGGTAGGAAGCATGGATACTTTTCATACTCAGAATGAAAGTACGCTATGGTCAGAAGATGAACCGTATTGCTTTTGTTAAAGGACAAAAGTTATTACAGGTTACCAGAGGTGAAAGCACGGAAACCTTGGAAACTGCTTGAAAATGCGATATCTTAAGATAAGAATGATGGATACTTTTCATACTTAATTTATAGGTTTGTCATATAAAGAAAAAAGTACCTTGCAGGTTTTGTAATAGGTCAGGGCACATTTGAGGTCACTAGAGATCAATAACCAAAACCCTTGCTTATGTGATATCTCGAGATGGAAAGCTCAGATACTTTTCATTAGTGGTTTGTGGATGCATTATAGTCATTTAATTAACGCCAGTGTTTTGTTTGCTGTAGAAGGTAATCTGAGGTCATTGGAAATCAAGTGGTAAAAACCTTGCACACTGCCTACACACACGATATCTCAAGAGGGGTGACATTGATTGAGCTCATAATTAGCGTATGGATGTCCCATATTGAGTAAAGAACTGTTTTGTTTTGTTTTGTTTTGGTGGAGGTGGAAGGTAATTTGGGTAACCAGAGTTCAAACGGTAAAAACATGTAAATACGATATCCCATCAGAATCAGTTACACAGCTGATGAAGTTGGTCACTCCTTGTCTGAAGCACCCTTGTGCAGAACTGTTAAACATCTGACTTCGCACTTTTAGAGCAGATTAAGGGAAGTCTTGATTACACTTTGTTCAAGAGATTCAAGTCAGTTGTAACTATTACTATTGCAAGACTCTCTGAGAGATTCTTACTCAGTCTTGATTCAAGTCAGCGCTGTAATTCCTTTTGGGAGTAGTTTCGAGTTTTTGCCCACAGTGGGATTGAAAAGAGGACTTTAAGAAGGGCTTGGTTATCAATCTGTATCATTTTGAAACACTGAAAACTAAAAGTACTTAAGAAATATTTCAGGGGAAAGGGACCACTAAGCCTCTGGTATATTATCGACTCTCTTTTGAGAGCTATAATTTCTTCCTAACTCAGGTAAGTGGAGTTCAACGAAACTAAATCCCTTTGTTTTTTATCAGTTTTTAGCGGGGACTAGTTGCTTCGCGAAACGGCTAATGTACTCAAGTCAGTATACTCATGTACATAGGCTGTTGTGTAAATATAGAATGAGTAGTGCTCACTTTCGCCTTGTAGGTGTGCACTGTGTGTTTGTTGTACTGGTTGGGCATATTGAAGGTTCATGTTACATTGCACTTTATGCACTTTAATTGGCTTGTTCTTCCAGGAACAAGATTGAACGTGGTCCCGTAACATTATCGATTTTCATATATTTGTTGTTATTTTTATGATAAAACTGAGGAAAAACAAACATATTAAGTAAGGACATCATCCCATAAATGTGTATATAAATGAGTCCAGATGACGGCATACAAAATCTTTAACTTCTTACATGAACTTAGATTTAGTTTTCGATCATAAATGTTATTCTAAGTTGATTAGTACGTGCCTGAAAATTTTGACCTGATCCTGCAAGCATTAACAAAATAATGTTCCGCTTATTAAGTCCACACATTTATCCTGGCTACAAGGTGTACAGATATTTATCATATTTTATCAGTTACTGCCTCTTTGTATTGACAGAACTGGCCGTTTGTCTTTGAATCAGATCCAACGCTTTTCAGTAAAGACGCCATAGATTTATTGAGAAGTATCAGCCAAGAAGCGATAGAGAATAAAAGAAGTAAAGATAAGGTGGATGCTGCAGGAGCAAGCGCTGGTATTGCAGGGGGAACAGTAGCTGTAATTGGAACCTTTCTTATTCCCTTCACTCTGGGAGGTAGCATAGCCCTAGTTCTTGGTGGAACAGCTGTAAGTGTTTCTGGTGCCGCCGCTAGTGCCTGTGTTTCGATTGACAAGTCAATGAAAGACGAAGAAAGAGTTAAAAGGGCAACGCCTTCTTTTCAAAATTACGTAAAAGTTCAGATGAGTTTGTCAGCGTCCATTGCAAATATTGTTAATGCCTATGAAATAATTGAGCTGTGTGCAAATAATACGTGCATAAGCGACGTAATACTCGAGCCGGTAGTGAATGAAGTGAAAAAAATGTTACAGCCCATATGTGATTCACATACAGACAGAGAGAGCTCACCACAAAAGAATATCGAAAATGTGAAGAAGTATTCCGAAAGACTTGTAAAGACTTTATTGGGAGAATTAAAGAAGTCGAAAGATATCCCTTTGAACATCTTTGAAGATCGTGAAGAAGCCCTCAAACAGGCAGAGGAAGGTGTTTTCGATAAACTTCCTGAGACTGTTCTAAAGTTTTTAGCTTATCGAAAATTCAGCAATCGCGTGTTTACATTTTACGCATTCATCAATAGACTTTATACTACGGAATTACAAGCAAAGTCGAAGGACAGAATGAAATTAGCGGTACAAATTGGAAGCACTGCAATTAAGGGAGTTGGTACCGCAGGCCGAGTGGCAGTACAAGCTTTGAATGTAAGCAAAATGAAATCTACAATGTGTTTTGAATTCTTTTGAAGTCAATGTTTCAATGGTTTCACCGTTTTGGACACTTTTTGTGTACCTCAATGTGTTGAGTTAGTTTCAAATACAGTAAGAGGCATGAAAGACCGCTATCTAAATGGCCTTCTTTGAAAGGGGCATTTGGGATCACAAACACTCAATCACTGAAATTCAAACTGCTGAGAAGCTTCTAGATACTTACCCAGTATAACTGAAAATTCAAAACGTTTGCACGCTATTGATTCCATTAGAATATATACGTGAAATTAAAGGGAACTTAATGTGATCTATATCAGTTTATCTAAAGATAATGACGTCATGGAAATACACACTGTGGGAAAATGTTTGGAAATGTAGTTAAAATTTATGGCAACGTTTTTTCCACTTTAATTATGTTTTTTTTTTTTTTTTACAGTCACACTGTAAAAAGCAACTAACGTAACTAAGATGGTTTTCTTTTACAGATTTTTTTTCATGAAGTTTATTTTACAAAACCCTCAATAAATCGAAAAGAATCACTTTTCCTGTTTCAGTTAACTTGTACGTTATGTGAATTTACAAACGACCATGTTTTTACATCCAGATATTTCTATTTACAGTCTTGAAAATGGCTTTCTTCTGTTGTTTGTTAAGATAAATACATTTAAATGTTTCACCCGCCTAGGTCAGATGTTTCCGAAACGACTAAGAGCTTCTTCACGAAGACGCTTTACTCTTTCAAAAGCCCTTTCGGCTGGATGTTATGTTGATAAAACCAAACGTTACTGACCGAAGGAGTTAATACTCTCCCAAAGGGGCTACGTCCCGATGGCGACGTTGGCACTTAACGTGACCGACCTCTGAAGCATCGTACCTCTACATCTTGGGTCTGCCATGCGTGGCCCTATTCTAGACTGGCTGAAAAGAGCAGAAACATGATCTTAGCCAAAAGACCAAAATGTCAATAGGCCGAGAAGGAACGATCTAAGGAGGGAACTTTCTATGATAATATAATTATACACTTATAAGAAATTTTAGTATTGAAAAAGTGACAATTCTCGTAAAGTAAAATAATTCTTTGCCAAATAAACACCACAAAGGATACAAATATATCGGTTTTAAATATTGTCAAGCAAAAAAAAAATAGTTTACTATTTCATGATAAAACCAAACTAAAATATATACCATGCAAGGAAGGAACAATCATTTTAAAGAAAGAACTATCAAAAAAAAAAAAGAAAAATTCCGTAAACTTAAGTGTATTGTTCCATAACGTCGTTAAACTACATATTTTCAGACATTTTAATGTACTTTTTGAGATATTCAATTACCGCCAATAAAGTGCATAAGCAGTTGGGGTACTGACTTGACATGTATATCTTTAAAATGTTTTAAAATGAGCACCTTGTAGATGTTTCCTTATTATTTGAAAAACATCAGTTCCCTGATTTTAAAAGTTATAAACAGATTTTCTTTATACTAAGTTTAAATTAACATAATGTTCAAAATCGGATGTTAAGTTGCCGACAATTCTCTAAAAATTATACAACATTCAAAATGTTTGTTTTTTGTTACTTAACTATTTTTTTTTACGTTGAAAAATGACTGCTACTTAAATGACAGTGCATTTACGTAAAACAAGAAAAACAAAAATAATGGAAAATATGCCTGTAAATTTACAGATATTTAATTATGTAACTGCAACACCTTACTTCATATATATATATATATTATATATATATATATATATATATATATATATATATATATATATATATATGAGTGAATCAACGCCGTATTGAATAGTCGCATGAAGACCTTAGGCCATTATTCTTCTAACATAGGCAAACAATGTCACCCCTCATAACATAACAGTGGTCAGAGAATCCGCCTTGTATGCGGGAGGTCGCTGGTTCGAATCCTACTTCAGACTAAGTTTTCCATTCACTTATAAACATCTTCTTTCAGTATAAGGCAAGTGCCTATGTTAGAGGAATAATGGCCTAAGGTCTTCATGCGACTATTCAATACTGCGTTGATTCACTCATTCATATAAAGTCCCTACGTCACTCTACCTACTATATTTATATATATATATATATATATATATATATATATATATATATATATATATATATATATATATATATATTATATATATATATATATATATATATATATATATATATATATATAATATATATATATATATATATATATATATAAAATTGCAAAAAGAACAGTTAATGCCTTAGATACCAACATATTTGCACCATGTTTATTAGACGTACAAAATTTTGGAAGCCCTGCTTCTTCATCAGCATACACCAAAACTGTGCCAATACCAGCTCAGAAAAGATTCTAACGAAGGCAAGTAAATGCACCCATTTACTTGCCTTCGTTAGAATCTATTCTGACTTGGTATTGGCACAGTTTTGGTGTATGCTGATGAAGAAGCAGGGCTTCGAAAATTTTGTACGTCTAATAAACAAGGTGCAAATATGTTGGTATCTAAGGCATTAACTGTTCTTTTTGCAATTTTATATATTCTATAACTATACACTGAATCTATCACTATGCGCTCTATATATATATATATGTGTATATATATATATATATATATATATATATAATAGGTACTCTCTGGTATTTTCTGTGAACCTTTCCTTCTGTGATAAGGGCTATGCTCTATCTTAGGATTGGTATAAAATTCAAGATCGAATGTATTGATATTTACACTTTCGACCTATATATATAGATATAATATATATATATATATATATATATATATATATATATATATATATATATATATATATATATATATATATATATATATATATATATATGTGGTCGACTATGGCCATACTTTTATTTAATCAGGGGTTTCGTGTTTGTTACCATTGACAAGGCAACCTTTTTATTTTTTCTTTACTCATCTTATGAACTCATTTTATGAACGCGTAACGTTTAACAATGGGTCAGCGATTTTTTCTATACACGATAAATTGTTAAAATTCGTGTTTGATGTTCTTAAGTTTTTAAGAATAGCTATCACTGCATCTTATTTCTGAAAATATGCAAATAAGACATTCTCCTATTTGCTTTATTTTTTGTTATGGTTTCAGGCCACTGACGATATAGCAAGAGTCGGAGCAAACGTTGCAAAATTTGCAAAAGGGGTGGCCGTAGCAGGGCTTGTTCTTAACGTCGCTGGGATAGCGGTGGATATTGCATTCCTTAGAAGAGCTCTACGTGACATTGAAAAAGACAAAACAGAAGAACTTCCCAAAATTCTCATTGATACGGCAGACATGATGGAGAAAATGAATGAAATTATTTTACATGGGGTAAAACCTTCTGAACCAGTCGTTGAATAGTGGGCTTTAAATCTTCTATGGATGATTTCGACAGCGAGTGAGCGAGTGAGGGTGTGATCGAGAGGAGCGAATCAATGAAAACGGCTCGTGACGCAGTACTGTACTGAAGTTTACAATTCTTTTGTTTTCTTGTCATTGATGAACATGTGAACATCCCTACACCAGTCAATTGTGTGATTAATTGCTGCATAGTAGTTAATAACACAAAACGTATCCCTATTAATACACAAACCAGTAATGGCAGTATCGTTTCCGTACGTCAGAACATAAACATTAAATAATGCGAACGTAAGGAATCTATAAATTGCAAAAGTAATGGAGACAAGCAATAACTCTGTGAAACTTCGGTGTCCGTACCAACACACCACTGCTAACACTGTCAAAATGAAAACACTGGGTTCGATCAGAAAGAAAATTGTATAGGATTGTATTGTATATTATATTGTAATTATTATATTGTATTGTAATTGTATTGTATATTGAGGCCGACGTCATCACCCATAGTTTGTAACAATTTGGAACAAAAGATTGTATTGACTGCTGAATTGATGTCCATAAAATTGTCCTCGAATAATTCCCAAGGGTATCCTCATGGTAACGTAAGTAGTGTCTAACAAACAAAAACTCATTGCCCATTTCAAGTCCATCACCACTACGATATGCAATTGACACTTATTAAGTGGTGGGATGCACTCCAACTTCTTTAATAAGTTTCTTAAAACATTTCATGACAGCACTAGTGAGTGCAACTGTACGATCATCCTTTTTAAGTTGGAAGAGATAGTTTATGTAAAGGAACACTTGTACCGTGCTTCCATTTCAGAGGTATTTACTCCTTTTGGAAAACTGAGTGAACAACATAAACAGCATAAACAACAGATACATACTTTGAACGAGTTCAGGGTGACAGTATTCAAGCAAGCATCGGGGAATGTTGTTTGGGCAACGCGATGTTGATGATTTATACCATTTGAGAACGGAAGTGGCAATTATCCAAAGTGAAGGCAGTTCTTATAGCTGTTGTCTATTTTGGGTTTATCAAAAGAATAATTCGGTCTTTCGAATTGACAGAAATACTTATTCAGATCATTAGCATCAGCAGTCATACAATCAGCTGTAACTTTATCACAACCCATGAGTTGATACTTGTAGACAGATACTCATCACGCCAAGTACATTTTTGGTTGCGGATGCCGAAATTCTCAATTGGTGACTGCTCATTGATTATCATAAGTTTCAGAATATTCAAAGGATGCAGATAGCTCATATCATACAGCATGTACAGAAGGTGTTCTGATTACACATAAGGGCCTTTTATGCTCACCATGCAGCAGGATATGGTCAATATAAGCAATAAACTAGGTTTTTGTCTGCACAAGGAGGAGCTTTAGACAGCTTTAGGAGGACTAAAAGTAATTTAGTTGGGAAAATTGGAACTGTCTGGGATGAGGAAATTTTCCCCTTAAGTTTCAACCAGGGAGTTGATGGAGAAACATCTCGACCCGTACGTAGCTAGACATGGTACTAAAGCGGGTGAGATAGCTTCCAGAGACTAAGTATGTTTTAGGGGCAAGATATACGAAAATGGATTAAGGCAATGGTACTTCAACTTTTAGGGGCGAATATTTTTCCACGGTGTCTCCACAGTCTTGGCTACGGGCTTGGAAACATCGCTTTGAAGTAAGGTTTTCACTCCATGGTCGCACAATAATGCATCGCTTGTATCTTCATATTTCTGTACCTTTTACACTGTGTGAAGAAGTCTCACTGTCTATTTGACATTTACAGCGCCCTCCACTTTGGTAAAAAGTTTTATTTATACCTCACCAGTAATTTCGTCTATTTTGGGAATGATAGACCCCTAGATTTGCTAGCAAACTACCCTTTCCCGCAGTTGTAACCCCTTTTAAGTGTGTAGCAGCAAACTGTGACTTTCATTGAATTTTGGAGATTACTCTTTGACAGGTCCAGCAGGTGGCTGGCAGCAGAAGAATTCTTAATATCTTAAATACAAGTTGATGAATTTGACAAAGTATTCTGTGTAGTCGTTGATTTAGAGAATGGTTATTATTTATGTATGGCGAAATAATATCCGCCAAATTCCAATGTTCTTGTATGTTCTGGTGTGTATGAACACGTGTCACATACGATTCCACCGAGATCTGAGTGTTGTTTTGACTAAGGTTTTATCTCTAACCTATTGTATGATACCCAATGGTCATTGTGGAATTTTGAACCTTCGCTAATCAGGAACTACATATCGGGATAGCCAGAGCGATTTCAAAGGTGTGGTGTTAATCCGAACAGTTATGAAGTGTCAATTGGTAAAGGTGCGAACTTACGTTATTTTTCCGGAATATTCGATAATAATGCTAAGTATGAATTTTTCGGCTTCAAAATCATTTGTTGCTGGTAATGATCAGGTTAATCTATCAAAATTAATTTCTTCAGAAGTACCCATAGATTCAGATGAATCAAATCTCACACCTGACCAGGTTCATAAGGTTAAAGAAATATTATGCAAGTATGCCGATATGTATTTAACGATGCACAGGGTAAAATAGAACAGAATTCACTTTGAACGTTAATGAATCAAATGACCCGATCATAAATAAGAAACACACCGAACGATTTTGTCTATGACTATATTTGGGTGACGGGTTGAAAGGTTTTAACAATGGTTTAATAGTTTGTAGTTGTAGCTTGTCTTAATTTCAGTGTTAAATATTTTTGTGTGTAAACTAAGTGTGCATGGTTTATGTTAAGTGCAATAAACAAAATTTAACAGACAGTCCTTCTTTACTCTTTACATAGGTATTAGGCCTAGGATTAAGGAGATATGCAGTTATCATAGGCGTTGTGTAGACAGTTAGTACAATACTCAACGTATTAGGAATTTTATAGCATAGTTCTAAATAAGGCATTTGAAGCGATGAAGCTTAGCAACTGGGAGGTTCGGGGTTCAATACCCGGCCAGGTCAAAGTAAGGTGGGTTTTTCATCCAAGAGCAATCTACGGTTTTCCCATCTGACCTGGCCTTTCAAAAGAAACCAAATTTGACCTTAATTGTTCAGTTGGTTAGCCACCCGACGTGAAGTTGTTATTCATGAGCCATAGGCTTCTCCCACTTCCGTTGTCGCTTAGCGTCGTAAAACAACTGCCCTTCAAGGCCTGAATTATTATTATAATTATAAAAGATTGTGGAATATTTAGAAACAAGGAATTCTGTATACCTGCATATGAGCCACGCTTGTATATTTTCGAGTAAGCCTCCGGAATCTTGTTAGACTGAATATAAAATGCTTAATTCTTTCTCAAGGTCTTCTCGATAGGAGCGTTGTGTCAATGTTACTCTGGTATTCTGGCTATTATAGCAGCTGCATACATGCATTATACAGTTATAGGCCTTAGTTGAATTTACGTTTTACTTATATGTATGTACAGTAACTTAGGATTTTAACTATTAGTACGTAAAGGTCGCCTTTTGTCTTGCCTTAAACTTTTTAGTTTTTCTCCAAATACATCTTTCCCCATAACGCCCGCACAACCAAGGCCTGGCCCACGCTACACTAGCAATGGTCATTTATCAAAAATATGCTGCAAAGCAGGAATTCAGCAGTTTCGTCAACCTTGCTGTAGTAGCATTTTATAACTTTCAACCAATGAAATAAATATTGTTCACATCGTTTTACTAAATATTCAGTAAGCATTTAACACCTGTCTTTTTGATTCCTTGCCGTAGGCAGGCAAGGAATCTATGCGATGGTGATGTGTGTGTGTATGTGTGTGTGTGTATGTGACGCCGAGTTTGTAAACACGATATCTCAAGATAGCAATGACCGACACTTTTTATATTTGGTATACAGATTTGTCATGTTGAGAGAAAGAAGCCTATTGTTTTTGGTGGCGGTCAAAGGTCATTTGAGGTCACCAGAGGTCAAATACCGAAAACTTTGTAAACACGATATCTCAAGTTAGCAACCACCGACACTTTTCAAATTTTGTATACAGATTTTTCATGTCAAGAAAAAGAACCCTATTGCTTTTGGTAGAGATGAAAGGTCATCTGAGGTCACCGGAGGTTAAACTGCGAAAATCTCGTAAATGGCTTGTAACCACGATATCTCAAGATAGCAATGACCGACACGTTTCATATTTTGTATTTAGATTTGTCATGTTAAGTGGAAGAACCCTATTGTTTTTGGTAGAGGCCAAAGGTCATCTGAGGTCACCAGAGGTAAAACTGCGAATACCTCGTAAACACAATATCTCAAGGTAACAATGGCCGACACTTTTCATATTTGGTATACAGATTTGTCATGTCAAGAGAAAGAACCCTTTGTCTTTGGTAGAGGTCAAAGGTCATCTGAGGTCACCAGAGGTTAAACTGCGAAAACCTCGTAAATGGCTTGTAAACACGATATCTCAAGTTAGCAATGACCGACACTTTTCATATTTGGTATACAGATTTGTCATGTCAAGCCAAAGAACCTTATTATTTTTGGTAGAGGTCAAAGGTCATCTGAGGTCACCGGAGGTTAAACTGCAAAAGCCTCGTAAACGGCTTGTAAACACGATATCTCAAGATAGCAATTACCGACATTCTTCATATTTGGTATATATATTTGTCATGTTGAGAGGAAGAAGCCTTTTGTTTTTGGTGAAGGTCAAATGTAATTTGAGGTCACCGGAGGTCAAAGACCGAAAACCTTGAAATTGGGATATGTCAAGATAGGAATGGCCGATATAGATTTGCCATGTTGAGAGGAAGAACGCTATTGTTTTTGGTAGAGGTCAAAGGTCATTTGAGGTCACCAGAAGTTGAACTACGGAAACCTGAAAAATGGCTTGTAATCACGATATCTCAAGATAGCAATGACAGCCACTTTTCATATTTGGTATATGGATTTGTCATATTGAGAGGAAGAACCCTATTGTTTTTGGTGAAAGTCAAAGGTCATTTGAGGTCACTGGAGCTCTAAAAGACCAAAAAGCTTGTAATCACAATATCTCAAGTTAGGAATGAAGGACACTTTTCATATTTGGTGTATAGATTTGTTATGATGAAAGGAAGGATACTATTGTTTTTGGTAGAGGTCAAAGGTCATCTGGGGTTACCAGAGGTCAAAAAACAAAATTTCCCAAGAATTTCCAAGATCAACATCTGGGGTTATCGGCGGTCAAAAAGCAAAATTTCCCAAGAATTCCCAAGATCCTCACCTGAGGTCACCAAGGGTCAAAAAGGAAAATTTCCCAAGAATTCCTCAAGATTGTTACACTGTATGGGTCACCAGAGGTCAAAAAGGAAAATTTCCCAAGAATTCCCAAGATCATCATCTGGGGTTACAAGAGGTCAAAAAGCAAAATTTCCCAAGAATTCCCAAGATAGTCATGAGGGTCACCAAAGGACAAAAAGCAAACTTTGATATTTGAAATATCCCAAGTATTCCCAAGGTTGTCATCTGGAGTCACCAGAGGTCAAAAAGCAAAGATCCAAGATCCATTGGAGTTGAACTCCTTTCATGACACTTCCGTTTTCTTTTTTGTTATATTTGGTGGGGTTCAAAGGTCATGTGAGGTCAGCAGAGGTCAGATTGTTAAAACATCATAAAACGATGTAGTTAAGAAAAATAAATTTGAGGGATAGACCTCAGTGCAACAAAGCATCCCCTTTCGGCAAGGAATCGCTAAGCCTTTGGGCTTTCTGGTTATTGGTTTATGTTTGGGTGGTACCTCTTTAATTAAGCAATAATAGGGATTATTGAAATGAACTTGGCCGAAGACAGTCGGCACAGATCATGGGTCATTTCCGACATAAGAGATCTGCCTATGGCTTTTAAATTACTGTTCATAGCTTGACTTATTTTGCATCGAATAAATTCAGCAAAAGTAGAACAGTGTTGTTTTTATCATTTTGAAGAGTCCCTGTGTCTCTAAAACTGATACAGAAACTTTAAAAGGTGTTTGGAGCAATTTGTGAGCCATGTAACCAGCCGACATCTTGGAACTATTCAGTCAGAGGACAGAACGACGTGACACACTGGATTAGGACGTGAATACAAAATCAATTTGTCGTCTGCTATATCTGCAGTAGGACAGACTTTGGGTTTTCCTCCACTGTCACAACACTGCCAGTAGTCAGGGAAGTAAAAAGCCAATTATTGCATCTTTTGACGCTCGTTGACCTTCATGACTGTATATCAATTAAGTTTTATGTCGAAATATAAACTTGAATCTATATTTGGTTATTTCAAGAAACTGCCGGACACTTTTCATGTTGTCATAATAAAAATTAGACTTTTGCTTTGTCTGTTCATTTGAATGCTTTGTCTGTTCATTTTGAATCCTAGATCACTTTAGAATAAGAGCAATGAACTTGTTGACTTTGTTCAAAGCCGCGATTTCGACGTGATTGCAACCACTGAAACATGCTTTGAACCAAAGGACAGTAGCGTCATTTCTTCATGTAAACCAGCAGTATACAAATCTCATTCTTCCAACGTGCCTAATCAAGCAGGCAGGCAGGAGGATGAAATTTATTTCGGTTAAGCAGTGGTATAGAGTTTTATAGCACCCGCCAGTTGTTAAAGTAGTATTGGCGTTGCAAACCAACACATCACAGACTTAGCAACAACCCCGTTCCTCTCCCCCTTACCCATCCATCCAGCAACCATGCATAAGAGACTAAGAAAATAGGTAAATTAATACTTAGCAGTTGAGTAAAATTTGAATTTCTTGGTAAATAAGGTAAGTGAGAAGATGCTCTCAAGCTGAGGATCAAGGTTGTTCCAAAGTTGAACGACAGAAATAACAACGGTCTTTTTATTAACAGAAGAATTAACTCTATATAAATGATAGTTTTCAGAATGCCTAGTGTAGTAGTTGTGGACCGTTTTATTAGCATGAAAATGATTCTGGAACAAGGAAGGTAATAACTCACGACAAAATTTGAACATAAACATTCCCATCTGGTACTTATAAATGTTAAAAACATGCAAAATATTTAATTCTTTAAAGAGATCAGCGGTGTAAGCCCTTTAATGAGAGGAGTAATTAAGCGAACAGCTCTTTGTGCAGCACGTAAAGTCCATTCAAATAAGACTGGAAAGTGATTGCCCTGGCAATATTGAAATAAGTAAGGAAGAATAATAGTATGGTACAAAGACACAAAATACGACGAGGTAAGTACAAGATGCCTGATATTATAAAGGACGCCTATAGTCTTAGAAATTTTGTTACATAGCAGGTCGATGGGGTACTCCCAGGTCAGATGGGGATCGAGAAGAAGACCTAAGAACTTTACCAAATCGGATTGGCTGACAATGGGACAGTAAATGCAAATACTTAAATCGGGTGGTTTCTTTCTACTAGATTGTAACAGCATGAAATGCGTCTTTTTGACATTCAGAGGAAGTTTGTTAGCCTTGAATTAGTGACACACACGAGAAATCTCAGTATTTACTATGGAAGTATTAAAGGTAGGATCAGTTTCTCTAAACAAGATACTAGTATCATCTGCAATAGTACAAATTTTGACTTATTGAAAAAATGGGAAAGATCATTAATATACATAAGGAATAACACGGGGCCTAAAATAGACCCCTGGGATACACTGCAAGATATATCATTGAATCATGAACAGTTATTAATACACACAAGTTGCTTACGATTAGACAGATAACTTACAAACCAGTCATGAGCTACACCTCTAATTCCATAATGAGTAAGTCTACTTGAAAGAATGCTGTCATTTACGGTATCAAAGGCTTTGCAGAGACTTGGCTAAATGGGAATGTCAATGGTGAAGTTGTGAATATCGATGGATTTAAGTTATTGAGAGGGGACCGAAAATTAGACGTGGCAGAGAAGAAAGGTGGAGAGGTGTGCCTGTATGTGAGCAATCGTTGGTACCATCAAAACAATGCCATTTTGAAGAGCCATACATGTTCTCCAAATATTGAGATTTAAACTGTTGGCCTGAGACGTTATTATCTTCCACGCGAATTTTCTCATGTCATTCATCTTACTATCTACGTTCCTAACCGTTCTGTCGGAAAATAGGCAGCTGATGGATTGAGTAAGGCTATCCAGGACGTTAATATCGCCCACCTATTTGCATTTATTGTTATTGATGGTGATTTTAACCATAATACTTTGGAGAAGAGCAGTGTGCGTTATTTTCAATATGTAGACTGTCCCAGGCGTTGTAATGCTGCACTGGATGTATGCTATTCTATAATGTTAGGGAGGCATCAGCTATCACCCCTCTTGGAAAATTCGATTACGATCTCGTAATCCTCTATCCCAAGTATAGGCCTATTGTCCACAGACAGAAACCTCGTATAATTACAGCTCAATAATGGAACCGAGACGCGCTTGACCAGCTGAAATCATCTCTGGAAACGAACGGATTGCAATATGTTGAAAAGATCGACTACTGGTATAGATGAATTAACTGAGACCGTCAGCAGTTATGTGAAATTTTGTGTGGGCTGTTCTGTACCTAAAAAGCAGATTTAGATATACCCAGACAATAAGTCATGGATCAAAAGTGTCGTTAAGGCAGTAATCAACAAGAAGGGCAATTTTGGAAGAGGAGATCGTGATGCATTAAAACTAGTTAAAAAATAACTAAAAGACTGCATCAGAGGGGAAAAGGTCATTTATAAGCGAAAGATTGAAACCACTTTGTTGATAACAACATGAAACAGGTCTGGGATGGTATGGGCAAATGAGTGGGTACGTAAAGTAACAATCTTCAAGTACCTGATACATCCAGTGATTAAGCAAATGAGCTAAATGAATTCTGTAACCGATTTGTCTGCTTTGATTTTTCATCACAGACAGATTGTCTCAGAGAATCTCTTGACAAATGAAATAATACTTATCCTTTTTATGTGTAACGAGAGATGAGGTTTTTCATGAGCTTTGTAAGCTAAATTGAGAGTTGCTGGCCCAGATCATATGCAACCCCAAGTTTTAGAGCATTGTGCCGATCAACTTGCCGATATTTTACTTATGTTTTTAATCTTTCGTTTCGTACGAAATATATTCCTGCTATATGAAAACTTTCCTGCATTATACCTGAACCCAAGAAACCAACCATTACCTGTATGAATGACCCCAGGCCTGTGACATTAACTTCTATAGTTAATGTCACAAAGTTCGATTGAAAGGAGATAGACTAAACATTTGTACATGACAAAAGCCTGGGCTGAACAGCAAATAGGACTCACAAGACAAAGTCCAATTGAAAAAAATACTTTATTTACACACATTCACTCTAACATTACGCCCAAGCGAAAATACCTTCAATTACCTAAACCAATTAAATAACTTACTTAATACGACTTACTTAACCTAACTTAACTTATCTTGTTTCGGTCTTGTCTCACTTGACGGCGTCTGGGATTGATCGCGATTCGGGGAACCGGAAGTCGCTTGCGACTGTTTTTTTTTTTTTTTTCCGCGAGGTTTCTAGCTAACGATGGCTTGCGACGGTCCCACGTACAAGATAGAACCTAGATGATTCAGCTCTCCAACTTCCGCGGTTTTGACCTCTAGATGATGAATGCGTTCCAGTCGCAAGTATTTTCCCCAAGCATACTATCCAGGCTTATCAGCCGAAAGAATAACAGCCTCTTTCCTCCAGGCGTATAGGTGACGGATCCTGCACATATAGTCCAATTTCACGTATTTAGTCAAATAGCAGCATAGGAACATAAAGGTGGTGACTCTTACAATATCTCGTTCCAAAGTTCGGGGAATCGTTCCATAATATCAAAGTTA
This sequence comes from Holothuria leucospilota, assembly GCA_029531755.1. Lineage (NCBI taxonomy): Eukaryota > Metazoa > Echinodermata > Holothuroidea > Aspidochirotida > Holothuriidae > Holothuria > Holothuria leucospilota. The sequence goes on from CM055964.1 coordinate 655,245, forward strand.
TACCAGCACAGGGAACATGAGAAAACGGGAGTTCTTTCTCTCCCTCAAGAATGTAACATACGGAAAGAACATGTGAAAAACGGCACAGTTCACTGTTAATTACACATATACGGAAAAAATGGCATGCATAGTATAAACGACTTAGTTCAGTGTCACTTCGAGCGAGAACAGAGGGTACCAGAATGGCTCATATACGTACGGCTAAACTGTCCACCACAGCACCAAAATACGGCAAAATAACCACACCTTTCAAAACATTCCGGACAAGAGATAAACAGTCTCGTTGTTCTCGTGCAGTACGGTTTGCCCGGCAACTTTGAATCACCGTTAACACGTCAAAATGTCGGCTGCCTTTTCCTGACAGAAGCCATTTCCCTCTACCTGCTAGTGGCTCTCCCTTTCTGAGTAACAACCGCCTACACCGCCCGAGTAACACACTTCTTTACACCCTCGGTATGCCTACCGCTCCTGAAAGCCAGCTCTAAACTCTTTGTTAAACTAAACTGGGCCAAACACATTCAAATCCAACTAGCACATAGGCAAATTTAAAGTTCCCGCCGAAGAATTCGTTCATATGACGTCACTCCTAGCCTTCACAAGATCACTACCTTGTTAAATAGTCAGTTGAGCGTGTACTTTACTTCGCAGGCTACACACAAAACACGGCATTTTGCAATTTACTGACTGTAGACATTGGAATAAACAAACAGTATAAAAGAGCACCAAGAGTGCCCTCGATTAAGTTTCTAACCAATTGGTTTAAGTCGGGCCGGCCACGGTCTTTCTTCCAGCTGTGGCTCACTGGCTTGTTTTCCCTGCTCCATTGCTTATGCTGAGCACCAAACACAATGGCAGTAGGTTCCATTTTTAGTCTTCGGTATGACCCGGCCAGGAGTCGAACCCAGACCTTCCGGCTGCAAGTCGGATGCTCTAACCACTTGACCATGGAGTCTATAGTAATGAAGGCTTGTGAAAGTATTACGTTGAGTTGTATGAGGTCCATGATTGCTAACTATCTTGATCCTCTGCAATTTGCCTACCGAGCTAAACGTAACACAGAAGATGCTATTTTTAATTGCCTGGAAAGATTGTACTCTCACCATGAAAGATCAAAACTTGGTCATTCTGTCTCGAATTTTTTTCTTCGATTTTTCATCAGCATTTAATAAGATTCAACCACATGTTTTAGCAAATAAGTTGATAAATATTAATGTTTAACGTGATTTTGTTTAATGGATTTTTCATTATCTTACCAACCAATTACAACTTGTCAAAATTAGATCATCTGATTGTATTTCAGACAGGGGCGGCGCCACAGGGGGGGGCAGGGCAGGCATTTGCCCCCCCCTATGGTTTTTGACCCAAAAAATAAAATCGTCTAAATAACGTTTTAAGACACATAATTTTTGTAGGGGGTGGGGTGAGGTGTAACAGTATCATGGAATAAAGTATTGTGATATATTATCCGTCGCATATAGGACATTTTCGGTGTAAATCCTCAAAAAATTTTGCGCGCTTCGCGCGCGTTGTCTTCTCTGTCTAACTCATTGTACATCCGCCCCATACTGCAATAGTCCTTCGTGCAAATATCTGGAATGTTCGAGTATACACGCATTCATCACTTGCTATATAGCCTATCTTCATCCACCTCAGAGCTTACACTTAGGCCTCTTCTACATCCCAGAAGACCCATGAATGAATTTCTAAGTTTTTTTTTTTTTTTTTTTTTGTCGTTGAAGGGTTAATACCTAGTAGCGTAAACAATAGGGGGGCTAAAATACAGTATATCCCTGGCGAGATTCTGTAAAAATTGCTGTCTATTGGAAAACAAGCAAAACATAGTATTCAACACTAAACTGACTGATATGAGTGATTAAAAGTTAATTCAAATCCGTATTTGACCCATGTATTTATCAATATTCTGTAAATTCTCGGACTACGCGCGAATGTGGTGTCTACTACGAATTCCATGGCTACCTTCACGACGTTGGCTCACGGGGAAGTAGGCCTACATCATATTTTAGTGTGTAAATCCAGTATGCATGGACCTACCAGCTCTAGTTGTACACTTGCCCTTCACATGCAGTGACATGTCTGTAGTGCAGTATCGTATCCAACCAGGGGAGGAGGGAGGGGGTAGGATTTTCACTTCCGTGTACATTGTTCAATCATGTCACAACAATCACAAAATGGTTAAATTGGTACGCAGGGAAGGTTATACCAGAGGAAGAGTAACAGTTCCGTGAAAGTGGGAATATATATATATATATATATATATATATATATATATATATATATATATATATTATATATATATATATATATATATATATACTCTTCGACCTATATATATATATGTAAAAATGAAGTAGTAAATAGTGCTAAAAGTTTGTGAAAAATTCCACGACGTTTCGGGTTTAAACCCTTCATCAGGTGGCAAAAATGCAACTGATCGTTGACACGGCCAAACGTACAATTTAAAAAATACACAATAACATTGGGCACGGTAAACCTCGGCTAGGAAAACAGACAGTGTTAAGTGGTTACCACAAGTCAAAAAAATGCAGGAATTGCTGCGTTATAACAGTTCAAGTCTAACGTTCAGACCATGTGGGGACAGGGTTCCAAGTTTCATGAATAGGCGGTTTTTGGCAGCTAGGCGGTCATGATCGGAACCTCGACACGAGATGGCCGCCGAAACCATCAAGTCACGGATCGAGCATGTTGACGGGGATTGAAGTGGGTGGCTACCGGGAACCCTGGGAGGTTCTGTTTGATTGATCTCAGGTGCTCGGTGACTCGGTCAGCAAGACGACGTTTTGTTTCTTCCCACGTACAGTATATTACAGCGTTTACATACGAGAACGTAAACAACATTGGCTGAAGTACAGGTAAAATGCTGATGAACGTTAAACCGGTTGTTGTTGGGACCTACAATGGAAAGGTTTTTGTCATAACTGACCACCGGGCAAGTATTGCATCTCCCACGGTTGCAAGGAAAAGTTCCTGGGGTGTCAGGCACTACTGCTTGAGGTTGAGAGGCACGGACCAAGTGCTTAGATATGTTCTTTTCAATCCTGAATGCCGTGATGGGGGGATCAGGGAAATGGTCACGGGTGGATGGGTCATGACGGAGGGTCTCTACATTCCTGTAAATGGCACGTACAATGGGGGTTACAGATGGGTGAAAGGATAGGACCAACGGGATACGTCTGGTGGGTGTATGGTCAGTTTTGGGGGCAAGGGCAGAGGCTCTATCAATTCCTGAAACGCATACGCCTCCTGATGCCACCCCCTTTTACTTATGGGTATGTTTTCACTCAAAAATACGTTCGTTGAGTCGACAGAAACACGAACTATTACGAATATTTTCGTTGTTTCATATATGCATTATACATGGTATCTAAAGGCTGGCGGACACCGGAATAGGGCCTCCTGGAAGCTCTGGACTAATTATATGGATCAAATATATGCCTACCCCACCCTCCTCCTTTCTTCTTTTTCCTTCGTTTCCCCTTCTTCTCTTTTGTTTTCTCCATTTCTTTTTCCTGTTCTTTTCCTTCTCTCTTTCCCATGTTCTTGCAAATGATAGGAGGCGGTTGCCCCCTGCCCCATGTGGCATCGCCCTGATTTTCTTTGCTCTTTTTCTGATTGACTCAAGATTTCTTCATACAGTAAAGATTGTGTTGTGTACGGCCATGCACCTACAATTTAAAATTCGTTTTCTATGGATTACTCAGTCGAGACAACATCAAAATAAAGCACAATAAGGCATAGGCGTAGGTAACTTTCCGAGACTGGGGGCTGAACCTTGTTTCGGATCGCTGTCCTGGGGAGGGGTCTAAGCGGAGGGGTGTCTAAGGATACCTTGTCCCCCTCCCCTCTGGAAAATTTTTGGGTATTTGAGGGTCCTCAGATGCAATTTGGTGCAACATTTTGGGCAAATTTTAAGGAAAATCACTGCAAATTTTTTACAGTTTTTACTGAAGAGACAAATAAGGGGTTTTTGACCTTGGATATTGGAGGCAAAAGTATGCTCCTACCCCCCAGATTTTTGACTGGGACTTTAGCACCCAGCCCCCCCCCCCCCGCTTCCTACGCGTATGCAATAAGGGAGACATATAATATTACTTCAAAGTTTAATTCATTTTATTAAATGTTTTTTATATTTTTATTGTCAAAATGTTCGTTAAGTGATTGACTCATGATACCCCCAATATATCCCCAATATATATGTTCACGTTCTAAATTTTAAATGGTCACATGCTGGATATGGAGAGACAGTAAATGTCTGAGATTGCCAAACATTACATAATCCGGACAGGGGGGAATACCCATAGACGAAAGGTTCACTTGGTCGAAGGTTCACTAAAGACAGAAGATTCCCCCGGACGAAAATATATTCCGAGTTACGGGTAGGGTTGGGCTTTTGTTTAGACAGAGATTCATGGATCAGACGTATCCCCTGATGCACAAATTAGCTGTCTGTATTTTTTGGTGTAACTTGCAATGATACGCACCTTTTCTCCAAGAGAGGGAAAACTTTTTGCTCTGTGACACCATATGTGTAAGGTCTCACAATACCTTGGCGTTAGGGTATACTACTGTATTGTTTTATCTTTACTCTCGGTTCCTATGCCCTTTTTGTTTGCGGGTTATGTATAATGGCCTTAGTGTTTATGTAATACTTAACCTGCATTCACGTTAACAATGGAGAAAACAGAAAACGTTATCCGTGAGGGGATTGCAAGTTTCATGTATTTTGTAACGAACAATTTAACTAATATTGTGATAGATGGGTGACATACTGTAACACCTCACCCCACTCCCTAAAAAATTATGTGTCTTAAAACGTTTTTTAGACGATTTTATTTTTTGGGTTGAAAAACCATAGGGGGCAAATGCCTGCCCTGCCCCCCCCCCCCCCGTGGAGCCGCGCCTGTTTATGCATATCTTTTGGCATTTTTTTATGAGGAATCTTGTAACGGACATTTTAGTGTTTGAATGAAAAAGTTTGGACTTTCCATTGTTGAGTTACGGAATTTTTTGTTGGGTCGGGTATTTGGGATTGAAATGTAGATTTTGACCGAAAATGACGCATTTTTTGAAAATTATACTCAAAATATCTCTAAATTCCCTATACCTGACATCTAATCACCTCTCATGGTGTTTCTTTAGGTTCTAAGGTATTCAGAAAAAAAAAGTAAGTAGGGTGACCTTTTCCTAAGTGCCTGAACTCGAATTTTGAAAATTTATGACGTCATTTTTAGCATTTTTGAGTTTTTGGAGCCTTTTTTGAATGTAAACAACTATTTATTGATGTTTTGTGAAAAATTTGCAAATACAACCCCCCCCCCAAAAAAAAATGGTGGCATTGCACAGAACTCTTTATACGATTTCTTTTGGTGGTTAAATGAAGGCTGAGGAGTGTATATTGACAAAGTTATATTTCTTTTTAACAGGCAGTATTTTCTGGGTAATGGAATTACCCCAATGACCAAAACAGGGCTAGAGTTCGTGGAAGCACAATGCCGGTGTCAGGAAGCAGCCTTCGAAGCCACAGCCAATAAGTCACTAAATAATGAGATCTATTAAAAACGTTCAAAAGCTTCGCCAAGATTACACCATTTTGCACCTTAACCACCTTACATAAACAAACATATCTCAAGAGGAGGAGTTGTTACCCCCTCGTCTTAGACAACACGCCCTTCCCTTACAGTGCTTACACCCAACTAAAATAAGAACAGTTCATCAAATTATTGGAAGTTCAAAACTTTACTAAAGATAGCGCCATGTATCATGTAAGCCACCTTTAATGAACAAATAATTCCTCAATGGTAGGGGCACCCGTTCCTCTTAGACCCCTCCCCCAGGACAGCACCTCTGCACGAGGTGACAAAGAAAAAACACCTATGCAGACTATCGTAGGTACTTATGTGCACTGTTTACGATAAGTTTCTGTGTTTATCTGAGTGGAATTTCTACGACATCGTCTTCTGTGGTGTCCCAATCACCGACTCCTAATGGCGTCAAAAGTTTGCAACAGCCAGCATCATTTTACATCTAAGCCATCTTACATGATGAGCAATACTTTCTGGAAGGGGACACCCCATTCCTTAGACACTTCCTTGATGATGTCAACTCCAGGGGCCAACTATCACTACTATACTCACGACTCCCTGTTCATCCCAACAATTGTTCTGCAACCTTACTGTTTTAAAGTGCTCGGTGCATGTACTCCCCGTAAATGACATTTAGCTGTTGGTAAATTTGCACTTCTATAACACGTTCTTTTAACCTGAGGGGCTTGTCAACTGAATTGTTCAAGCTTGAGTGCTCCGTCCGATACTAACTGGGACAGACTGAAAACTCTGAAAGTGAGAGAGAGCGTATTTCAAGTAGTTCCAAATTAACGTTGCACTGTGCATAACTAGTACTGAAGTACTAGGGTCTTGAACAAGACTACGTTTGTGGCTACCGCCGAACCAGTGATGGAGCAGGGAGCTCCCTCACAGCTCCCTGGATAGAGGAGGCACCTCTCGAGATTCCGAGGTGAATAAGAATACCCCTAATTATTAGTCGCGTAAAATATCCCACCTAGAGTGCCGCTGTTGCATTAATTGTGTTAGAGTAACATTGACTGTGTTACAACTGCTTCGTCTAGAGAATCAATTTTTCAAGATTGTCTATTAGTTATTATTAACTTAGCTGAATAAAAGCATGCTGACTTCCTTTAACATCTGAATTTTGAAATATCCGACGGTACACTAGCGTATCCTGTATGAGACGCATGATGGGGTATGAATTGTTTGATGGGGCGGCATTGTTTGTAGAGATATCAGGCCTTAAATCCCTTCCTTCCATGAATTTGTTTACAAGCTAGTGCATCAAGCTAGATCACACACACGAGGGCGCGCACGCACACACTCACATACACAAACTCCCATTGCAGGCATAAATACACTCTGAATGAAATAGTATAAACAAAAAACAGACAATATAATTATAGAATTGGATTCTGCACGAGGTGACATGGAGCCCTCATGAGGGTGCCCCAGTCTTTAAATATTGTTAGGTTAGCTACCGTGTGAAAATATTGTAACCCTTCTCATTTTACGATTAATCTACAGACACTTAGTGGAAACAGGTGGGGTGAGGTAGCGATGCACCCCATTGATTCCCAGATAGGCGCATGTAAACAAATCCAAGTGGAATGGACAGGTTGGACGCTGGAATGGTGGGGGAACGGGCAGAGCATCCTCACTTTTTAGGGGCGGATTTAGGGGGGCCCAGGGGCCCGGGCCCCCTTCCAAAAAATTTTGAAGTTTTTTTAACTTCATAAAACGAAGGACAAGGCCCTATTCCAATGAAATAGGCCTATGAGATGTGTCAGAGTGAAACTCAAATTTGTTCATTATTTTCTACCTCAGAAAAGTGTTATGTTAATAACTCCGCTACTGATAACATTTTGGCTTATATTGGCCTCAGTAACCTTCTCTGGGCATTGCAAGGAATTACTCATGAGCGCCGTATTAATGGATTGCTAACTTCAGTCTATTACCGGCCAGGCCCACAGCATTGGGAGCACTACTTCTACTTTCAAGGGAATTTCAGAATTCTTTAATATTTAGAGGAATATACTTTCGACAACATCAGGCTTTTAACCATAACTTGCTGCAATATTACCCTGCGGAGCCTTATTAAAGCCTTGTCATTTATTTTAATGGAATGTACCGTGAATTTAGGGTAAAATTTAAAATTCACTAAATTATGAACATTTTCCAGCGATATATGATCAGTTCAAAAATATACTAAAGGTATCACCATTTTGTATCGAAGCAATCTTAAATTTACAAAAATTTCTCAAAGGGGAGGGGACACTCCCCAGAAAAGCATCTTTCACCCAACCAAAAATTAAAATTCACTGCATTATGAACGCTTTCCAGCCATATATGATCAGTTCAAAAATACACCACAGACATCACCATTTCGCATCTTTAAGCAACCTTAAATTAACATAATTTCTTAAAGGGGAGGGGACACCCCTCCCCTTAGACCGCTCCCCAGAAAAGCATCTTTCACCCAACCAGAAATTAAAATTCACTGAATTATGAACGCTTTCCAGCCATATAAGATCAGTTCAAACAATACACCACAGACATCACCATTTCGCATCTGAGCAACCTTAAATTAACAAAAATTTCTCAGAGGGGAGGGGGCGTTCCCCCTCCCTCCCCTTAAACCCCTCCCCCAGGACGGTGATTACTCATCATATGCTTTGCCCCCTATCAAAATACCCTGGCACCCCCCCCCCCGGGGACACCTCCTCTCCTTAGACTCCTAACGATTTAAGATTAGCATGAGTATTACTACAGTGCACTCACTTCACGATAACTAGCATTACATATATGCATACGGGACTAGTTTCAATAAGGGGGGCGCTGCAGCACTTTTGCCTGAAAGTAGCATACACTTGCCTGAAAATAGCAAATTTTCTACCTGAATGGGAGCCCCCCCCCCCCCCCCTTAGTCAAGCAACCTTCCTACGCCTATATTCCACCTGGGAAACTTAAGTGTATGGGATAGGAATAATTTGAGACACCATCTGCTATTTTCATACCCCCATTTTTCTCAAGTTAATCGATAGTTTTTAAATTGAGCATTTTGTTTTCATGCAACCATAAAGCTTTTCAGTACCCGATGGGGCGATACCACACGGCAAACGTCAGAAAAGACACTTTTAATAAACAACAGTGAAAAACGATTTTCTGAAACAGAGATTAGTTTTACGCAACACATTGTTAATGTTTTTGCCGCAGGTTATATAAAGTCGAGCAATTAGAAGGAGCATTTAAACATAAATCAATGGGAAGTTTCTCACTGACAAGGTGACAACAAGCGATTGTTTATGAACAATTACTATGTTATCGGTGATAATACTTCATATCAGTTTTCAAGTTTAAAAGTATCATGACATTCAACTAAATGAGCTGTTATTGCTAAAACTATATAATAAAGTTACCTACTGAAATATCAGTAGGACTTTAAGTGGACCTAAAGTCTAGAATTGCAAGAATATATTAATTTCCTTCATCCAACTTCCATTTTTATAGCTTACTCCATTGCTGAGATATAAAATGTTGAAATTTATTCACTTAATTTAAAATTGTCGATTGCTCAATAATTTGTGAAGTCCTTTTTGTACAACTCACATGAACTGCTTTTGTTTCCTTTTGAAAATAAGATGTTCAAAGAACCTTGAAGCAATTACAGTTCGCTCGCATGGTATGTTTTACAGAGAGGACTTATATAGCCAAGTCACCCTATAACAGTAAGACAGGGACCACATTTTGACTGTAATATGACTGTCAAAAAGACTGTTATTTGAGTAGTACAAGAACGACATCACAAATCATTGCGCAATCCACCATTTTAAATTGATTGAATAAGCTTCAACATTTTATATCTCAGGTCAGGAATGTCCTGTGAAAACGGGAGTTGGACCGTCTGGATGCATTTTTCAAGCTATGTAACATATAGTTTTGAAATTTTAGACTTTAGGTACACTTTAAATTAATATCTTTCATCTTTCTTAAGATATAGTCCTCTTCAAACTTTGACTATTTGTGAAGCAACTCATAGCCTGTGCAAAGATAATGATGCAGAGTGTTACGTGGTACTAGTAACTCCTTTGTTAACCCTTTATAAATTCGTGGATGATAGGCTATGGGTTTTAAATTACACATACTAAACGTCCCGGGATATATTAATGTTACAATTGTCTTGAAAATTAGGCTTGAAAAACAAAGGATAACAGACGCGGATACAGATAGGGAATTCTCCTCCTTCAGCCCCCTCACTCCTGTCGGCATAACTCTCCTTTTTAAGACGGTTCTAAAGCTGCACTACAAAGTTTTTGTACACTATTTTGTATACTACATGCCAGAAAGTACCATCGAATAGCGTCTAATGTAATTTTCCCCTGGATCTCCACCCGCCCCCATCGAGTCTTCGTTCATCTGACGCTCGTTTCTTTGAACTTTACCCTCACGGAATAAGTCTCCCTCCCCCTTCCTGTAAATTCCTAGATCCACCCGTGGATAACATTAGAAATACCTTGTCCGCTGTTCTTTCCACATCACAGATTTGCATAGGACAATTGTATAGATGTCAATCCCCGCCCATCTCAACGGGAGATCCACAGCAGCTTCCCCGTATGTTGTAGGATACGTCCTGCCAACCCCCCCCCCCTCCCCACTACAAACTAATGGCCTTTCCTCCCTTCAGTGTGCTCAAAATGGTAAATATTTTCTACGTTTCTAATGGGTTTCCCCGTTTCTACGTCATTCTCCCAGTGACATTTCAAAAAGCTGTTAAATACATGTTCATTACGCTGTTCCTAGAAGCCATTCTATATGGACCGTTTGGTATTCTTTTGAGTGGGACGATAGAGATTTGCCATCGAACCTGCAAACTGGAGTGGTTACAAAACACGTGGCTCCCCCTCCAACTTGCACAACCCTGTTTACTGTGGCGTTGCTTATTACTCGAGATTCTTTCGACAGAATGGGGTAAAATGTTATCGGAAAAGTCCTTCCGTAAAAGAGACTGGATATGAAATATGAGCAAGTTAACTAACCCTCTGTAAGGAATGTAGGCGCTAACAGGTTTAAAGGAAAATGTTGCGTTTGTTTTGCAGAAAATTAAAATAATTAAAATTAAGGCAGTGCAGTAGATTCAACACTTTGGTGGAATAAAATTAATTGATACATTCAGTTATAGCAAGAATTTTTTTGAATCCAAACACTTGGGCGTTTGTATATTTTAACTGTACGCGGTGGTGGTATATGTCTTCCTATATTTAGAGCTCTAATGTCTTCCAGGGCGTTACGCCCTCAACAATTCCCCATGTACGGTATGATGACAGATATGTGACATCAGGAATACCAAACTACCTTTGATACGACGTTTGCATTTATACATGTCTGTTAATACGTATACAAGTATTGCTTGTGATAAAACAGTCTATATTTACCTTTATTCGTTTTACGTATAAAGAGAAGTTCATGCATTTACATACTTATTGCAAAATCAAATGTCTATCTCGTTTCACGGAATCCTTGCGTGCTGGCATTGTACACGTCGCTCTTTACACGAATGTTGAGTATCTCGTTTTACACTATAGAATCAGACGTATTCAAAATTGACACGCTCTGTAAGTAGTTCATTATAACAAATTGTTGCACCATCTCTGTTTTGAAGGTTTTTCAGTCTGCGGTGGTTTCTGCCATCAGCAACGGCTTCCTGTATCCTTCTTCTCCCTTATTCATTGGTTCGTAAGAAGATGATTTATTGGTGTTTGTCTTTGAAGGTTCCTGTAGAAGGAATCGGTGAAGATCAAAACCTCTTTTTATGCTGATATGTGCATCATGAACATAACCGAACTTACTATTATACTAAATAACAGACAAGTAACGCGCCACTTGCGTTAACAGACGTAAACCAGCTATTGTCTTGCTATTCAACGCATGAATTGGTTTACTCGCTACTCGCTCCTCGGCCTTTTGGCTAAGATCATGTGTAGTATCTGTTTTGTTCTTTTCAGCCAACTGAGAATGGGACCACGCATGACAGACCCTTGATGTAGAGGTCTGAGGGTCGAGAGGTTGGTCAGTTAAATTTTTTGCCCTTTTAGGGACGCAGCTCCCTTGGGGGCAGAACTCCTTCGGGAGTAACGTTTGGTTTCGCCCCTTAGCTCTTCGTCAGAGAGTCGAGCGGACTTTAGAAAAAGTTAACAGGCGAGTGGGGGATATCATATATTTTGTCCCCCTCCACTTTCCAGAGTTTTAACGAAATAGCAGTCATATGTTTGAATCCATAGAGCTTACAATAGCTGGTTGAATGAAATCTGACTCAGGAATAGTGGAAAGGGTCATTTAATGGATTAACATTGTGAGAAAACGAAAAATGACTCGGTTTGCACCAAAGATCGTCAGAAATGCTAAGTTTTCCAAGCCCCCTAAGGGGCCCAAAATCCTATGCTGCTAAGACTTTGCGATTCGCGCTTGGTGAATACACACACATGCACACACACATACACAAACTTTTGAGAAGCTGCTGACCCTCTTTTTTACCGGCCCCGGTTTTTAAGGTGTCAAGAACACTTTGTTTTATAACTTTCACGTCTGCCCTGCGTAAAAAGGAAATCATTACCTGACTTTGACCGACGGAAATATCTCCCTTGGGACGATATTAATTCTCCAATCTTTCCTTATACTGTATGAAGTTTCTTCCTTTGGAAATAAATATATTCATGTAAAAGCGTAATGGCTGTTTAAAGCTGTCGTTTTCTAATTTGTTGTATCCGTAAACCATACACATAGCTGGTGCGTATGGACGGGGGGGGGGGGGCGTCGGGCTGTCGGGTACAGAAAAGCTGTTGCTACACTTTCTCATCGGTCGCTACACTCGACGTTTGTGAAAATTGGTGTACTCTCCACGAATTAAAAAATCCTGCATACGCAGGTGTAACTTTATTTCTACCTTACTTGTACTTGTATGCAAAAGCCGCGTTATAAGACACCCGCCTGACCCTCGTAGGTAATAAGTTTTTAACTGTAGGATGGTAGGCTTTCTATTTTTGTATTTGCATAATATATTCCAATGACATAGTTGGGTGAAAATGAAAGAGCATTTAAAACACCAAAAACGGTCGTGCGAAGCCATTGAAAAGAACTTGAATTTTTTCTGGTCATTTCGTCATGCAATACTAGTGGATATTCCAGGAGGATATTTTATTCCTCAAATTGCCCCACGCAACCCTGTCATCATCTATCAGGGCCGTAGCATGGGCAAAATCCCAAGGGAGCAGTTAGTGACACTGTCTAAGCGGAACACGAATTGGCGTGCCTACAGATAGTGGACAGCCTGACGGACTCTTTCATTTTACGCCTGTGCATGCCGGGTGCCATCCTGGGGGTATTAAATGGAGGGGTACATGTAAGGCCTTGCCTAGGTGCAAAATGGTGTTAACTTTAATAAAGCTTTAAACTGATTATATCTTTACAAATTGTCAATATTAAGTGATATTCTTCCTATCTTTGACTGGGCGTAAAGGTAAAAGGTGCTGTGTAAGAGCAGGGGACAACACCCTATACTCTTTGAGAAAAATTTTGTTCAAGTGAAGTGGCTCGGATGCACAATGGTGCTACCTTTGGTAGACTAGAACTTAGGGAAAGCGTTGAATTGATAACAGGGGTTAAGAATCCTCATTATTTAGTGATTTTTTCTGTTTTGGTAGGGTGTTATTAAAGGGGATGCTGCCTGAAGGGAGGGATGACACCTTTACTCTTTGAGAAGTTTTTCTTGATCTAAGTTTTCCTAGATCTAAAATGGTGTTATCTTTGGTAAAGCGTTGGACTGATTATGTGATCTAAATTTTAATTATTAACTAAATTTCCGGCTGTTGCATGGCACCCCTACATGGCCTTTGTGACTTCTCCCTATTGCTCTTTATACGCCACACTGGGGGAGCTACTTGCGCGAAGCCGAGGCGGTCGAAACGTCTCGCAGATGGTAGGGGGGATGACACATTTTAGACCTTAAAGTTTCATCTAAACATTCTTTACCCTTTACATTTCGTGCCTTACAAACAAATTTAGATTTCGGGAAGAAACACTTTATATGAAACGCACACTCAGAAAAACGGAATGGCCGCCCATTTTTAAGTAAACCCCCGTTGTGTTTGGCGTTTTTTGTTTTTTTCTCAGTTGTAACTCCCTTTAACAGTGAATTAAAAAGTGTTTAAACACCGAAATGGCTTGGGGCATTTTTCGGGAAAACAAATGAAAACCCGATATTTTTCCCAACGGCGTGGATTTGCAAAGACACCCCAATGAAAATAAAGACGGTATTAAAAGGGCCCCTATTTAAAGGACTAGGCCTACTCCCCCGGTTTTTTTGTTAAACCCTATCCCCAGAAGTAATAAAAAAAATTTAAATCCCCCCGGTCAGAGGGTGAAGCTTAACGCAGAAAATCCTCACGGGGGAAAGTATAGTTTCCCCGGGCCGGCCGGGGAGGTTTCTTTCAAACAGTGTTTCCCCTGCAATCCCTTTCCCATAGGTTAGGCCTGCAGACCAAAAATTTGAGTAAACCCCTTTGCAAGCAGGTAGGCATAGAAAAAACATGCAAAAGACAAAAATAGGCCTACTTTTTAAAATGGGGACGGGGGTTTCTGAAATCCTTCCATATTCCCTTTTTCCCAAACAGTAAAACATAAAGCCTTTGGACGGGCCCCTCCAACATTTTTTTTTATAAATATGAAGGAAATAGTCACAATTTCCATAAACCCGCCAGAAAAGGAAATTTTTTTTCCCCTGCTCATAAAAAGTGTCACATGAGGGACAAATTAAATTACGGGGCTTGAAAATCTGAAAAAGTGCCTGATTTTTGTTTGGACTACTAAATATAGATAGGTGCTAGCTTTTTCTGTACGGGGGGCCCTAAACGGTAACGTAATATTGAAGGGGCCCATAAAGGGCCCAAGGCTGTAAGAGGGCCTCCTTCGGGAAAATGAAACCCCCAAAAGCCTTTATATGAAATTTAAAAAAGGGTTTCCGAGGACCTTAAATTTCATAATTAAGACAAGGGAATATCATCATTTTCATTTAGCAAAACACCCCTCTGGGGGCATTTAAAATGGGTTTAATTTGGGCAAACAAAATTTTTTCTGAAATTATAAGAATAGAAAGAGGTCCCCCAAAATAGAGGGGGTGTAAAAGTCTAGGGAAGAAATTGGGAAAAAGGATGTCGGTTTTTCCCTTTAAAGAAAAAAAAAAAAGTTTTTAAAAATTTAAGCCAAAAATGATTTTTGGGGCAGGGAAATTTAGGGGGGCCCGGGGACCCCGTAAAGAAAGAAATTATTGGCGCCCCATAACCTGAGGTTAGCAGGGGTATTTTTGGGCCTGTGAGCTAAAAGGATATTTTGGAAAAGTTTTTCTTTTTAAGCCAAATAAAACCACCCATATTCATTTGTTTTTTCGTAAATTTAAACTTCACTCTCCTAATAAGCCCAGTAAAAGCCCCTTCTTTCAGCGGGGGGGGTCATGTAAAAAAGGGAGGGTCTTTTTTTTTTAAAAAATTTATGGCTTTTAAAGGGAATTTAAAAAACGAACAAAAAAAAGGGATAAAGCCTGTAAATGATTTAAAAACGAATTTTAAACATTTTAAAAAAGATAATTACGTCAATTAAAGTGGGGACTCCGTAAAAAACGTTTATATGTTTCATACATATTTTAAATTTTTTCTTTTTTAAAAAAACAACTTGATGTTTACGGGTAACCATAAAATAAACGCAAAAACGTTTTTCCCGAGATGGCTTTAAAATTTGGCATCAATGTTTTAAAAGTTGAATTTTTAGACGTTTAATTTGGGTTTATGTTTTTATATTTTTTCGGTTACATAAACGCCAGAACGCTTTCTTTTTCTGTTCAAAAAAAGTGAAAATCATTTTTTACGGTGGGGGGGGGGGGGGGGGGGGCAAGTGAAGGCAAATTGTGTGAGAGAGGCAAAAAAATACGGCGTAAAAACAAATTCCCCAAAAAAAGATTGGAAAATTTTTGTCATTATGGGGGGAAAACAATAAACTAGGCTTTAATAACAGATTTTGGTACCTTTAATTGTTTTATTTTGGGGAAACAACTAAGCAGGGGCTTTGAGGTGGGTAGGGGGGGTGAAGTTCACCCTTTTCGGGCAAAATATAGTGTCGTCAGAAGGCGCTTAAGTCTGGGGGGGGCTGAACTTTTAAATTTTTGGAAGTTGGGCCCTTTTTATTTTTTGGCCCGTTTTCATACACAGCTTATGATAAAAATTTGAAGAAAAACTTCAAATGAAAAAAAAACAGACCCCAGCCCTACCTTCCCGGCTGACGGCTCTAGTATATGGATTTCTCTTGTCACCTGTGATTAAAAAAATTTTTGATTTTTTCAGAAAAAAACCCCCACAAAATTCCTCCGCGTCAATTTACCCTAGTCTCATCGCTTTTGTGATCAGGGAAAACCCCTTTTATCGGTTTTTTTGCCGAAACAGTTAGTCCTTTCAGGTTTTTTTTATTCTGTATGATGCGAAAGTGCGGGGGATTTGGAGTATTAGGGAGTCCGGGCTGTGCAAGGCAGGGCGGCATGTTTTAAACTTCCATCTTGAAATATTGGGTTTACAAGGGTTTTCGGTATTTAATTTTCCCCTGGGGAACCCCCCTTTGCCTCCCCCCCCCCCCTCCCTTTCCCCCCCCCCCCAAAATAGGGGACCTTTATCCCCAATTTTGACAAGTTTTTTCCCAAGATGGTAGGGAAAAAGAAGACAAAATGAATAAAAAAAAAAACCCAAAAAAAAAAATATTTTGATTAGAACCCGGTCCCTAGAATGAGAAAAACGACACTATCCAGGATGCTACCCAAAAATCAACCCTAACATTCATTCAAGGAACTTCGTATCATTTATAGTCACAGCATCCCACACGTGCTCATAAATATTAAATTTAAAAATTTAGAAATTTCTAATTTTAAAGTACCAGCGTTTTTGTGAAAAAAATGCGTGTTCCAAAAATTTTATCTCGGGGGCCCAAGGGGGTGGATCCAAGGGGGGGGGGGGGTTTACCGGCCCCAAATCACCTTTTTTGGCCCAACCCCCCTTTAACGCGAAAATTTGAAAAACTTTATCTTTGGAGGAATATTTAAGGGGGTTTCCCCCCCCCCCACACTTTTCAAATTTCGGGGGGATCCCCGCCCGGGGCCGTTACAAAGGCCAACCCTTTTTGGTGACCTTTTACCTCCAAACAAAACCCAAAAGAAATTTTGGGCTTTAATATGAAAAAATCTTTAAAAAACATCCACCATCCCTCAAAAAACCCTTTTCCACAAAAAAATAGGGATCTTCCATTAAAAGATAGATCCAAAATTTAAGACGTAGGACAAGGATCATCATTCTCATCTTTAGATATCGTTTTTTACAAAACCTAAGCGTTAAAAATTTACACGCAAAATTTCATAAACAATTTGTAACGTGAGCGGGTTGCAAAGATTCGTTTGCTTTCGGCAAGAAACAAAAGGGTGGAGAAAAATTAAGCCCTTTTTTATGCCCGGGAGAGTCGTTATGAAGAAGCATGAGAATAAACAGAAAAGGGAAAATTAATTAAAAAAATTCCTAACAAACTCCCACAGGAGAGCTTAAAATTTAAAAATAATGAACCCCATTTTGGGAAATTTTTTAAAAATTAAAAAACAAACTTTGGGAAAACTTTTAAAAGAAGCCCCTAAAACTAAACTAATATTTCCGTTTTTTTGTTTTAAATTAGCGTTACATCAGATGTTTCGTTTTTTTTAAGATTCCTCTGTAGATATAGTTTTTTAGATAAAAATTGTGGTAGAGTCAGACTTTTTGACAGTAAATTTTCCCCCTACATTTATTTTCTCGTTGCTAGATCTAAAATTTTGGGAAAATGTTTAAATACACAAAAAATAAAGAGTGTTTTAAACCGTCTGTGTGAAAGTCAAGTAAAAGGTACCCAAGTCTAAAAAATAAAGTTTTCACTTGCATGTCCCTTTAAAAGGGGAAATTGAAGATTTTTTATGGCACACCCAAAGCTTTATAAAATTTTTGGGAAAATTTCAACATGCAAGTCTTTCCCGCCCTGACAGAAACGTGGGTAATATGAATTTAAGGGTTTGTAAAGGTTTCACGTGCGAAAAAGAATTTCTAGTAAAAGTCCCATCGCCCCAAGCCAATTCCCATGGGTTTTATATAAGATCAATATATAAGGGCGTCAGCCTTGAATTATTTCTACTAAAATTTTTAGAAACCCCTCCTAAAACCCCACCCCGGAATTTACAAATCAAAGTTTCCATCTTTTAAATCAGTCAATATTTGGGTTTTTAGGGGGCAAACATTTTCCAAAAAAAAATTTCGGAAGTTTGTCGACTACGAGTTTTTGTTTTTTTTCTGTAAAAGTTAAACGTCTTTTTCCCTGTGCGATGGACCCAAAAAGGTTTGGGCCCAAAAAGATTTTTGATAAGGGTTTCGGGGGTTATAAAGGGGGTTTCCATTACGACGGAAAAAATGGGTACGGAAGCAAGATAATTACGGGGGGAAGAGCCCAATCAGGGGATCGATTTTTTTGTACAGTGCCCGTCGCCCGACCTTTTCTCGTCTCGTAAAACATCAATTCATCGCACGGGCGATCGTAAAAAAAAGTGAAAAGGGGTTTTTACGCTCTTTTATCAGTGAAAAATATGTGCTTCCGTAGATTAAAAGGAAATATGCCCACATATAAATGGGGCTAGGTTTTTTGGGAATGTCTATTAAATGTCTTCCGCGACATTGGGGTTACGATCGAACGCGTCTGTTTGATCAAAGAAAAATATTCTTCCCAATTTCAGTTCCCTGCTCAAAAGAAAAGCTTTTTTTAAAAAAGAATTCCAAAAAGGGGAAAAACCAGTCAAACAATTTTTTCCGGGGGAAACCCATGGCAGGCAGTTCCCAAAGGGATCCACTCGATCCCTTCAGCACCGCCATTGTTTTTCCCCCAAAAATGCACTTTCACTGTTTTTTTTTCAATGAAATTTGTAAAAACGACTAAAAAAGATCCCTTTCGGAAAGAAACCCAAACTAAAGTTATTCCCTCAGTAAAGCGGGTTTGGGCAGCATTTTTTTTAAATGGGAAAATTAATAGGAAAAATGTGCTCTTTGGACTCACGAGGAAAAGGTTTGATGTCGTTAAAAGATCCCTTTTTTTATTATTTTTTTATCAACCCCAATAAAGGACCCGGGTTTACTTTTTTAACTTACATCGATTTTTCCAGAAAAATTTTTTTAAACATTCCTTACATCGGGAATGACCCCTGGGGCAAAGCATCAAACATCCCCAGAGGGGTTTTTCCGGGGGGAAGAAAAATTTTGGGGGAAATTGCAAAAAAAAACCCTTCCTAAAAACCGTTAGTAGCTTATGGGGTTTTAAAGAGTCGCAACGGTTTGGGTTTAGTAATTCCCCGAGTCGTGAAGAAGAAATTACAGTACAGTAAAAGGGAATTTCCGAGGGAGTTTCCCAAATGGGGGTTCCTTCATCTAAAAAGGTATCCCCCACTTCTTTTACTATGGCGATAACACCCGCGGTTCACTGAAAACCCACCCTGCACATCGCAGTAGAAATATTTTTTTGACTATACACGGGGTTTTTTGTAGAAAACCCCAATGAAAGAGGGGCCCTTCGTACAGTTTTTATGTAAGGGCAGTTAGCCTTTAAATCCGTAGAAAATGGGATTTAAAACCCCCAAATTTCTATCACTTAGAGTAAGAGTATGTATGCGGGTTTTCCAAAAAGTAAAGGACCAGCAAAAACAAGAAGTTAGACCTTTTGAACGTTTAAAATTTTTACCCCCTAAAATTTCAAAATTTTTCCCTCAACAAAATATCATGTGCCCCTAGTAAAGGGGGTTTGGGGAACGTTGCCAAAACTGCCAAATTAAAAGCAAAAATCCCCAGGGACTCCCCCCGTCAGGTGGGGCTCCCAATGAAAAAAACTCCGTACCCAATTTGTCCATTCCTAAATAACGATACATTAAAGGACTAAAAGTAAAAAATTTACGTTTGTTTTTTTCTTATTAAAAATTTTAATAAATTTTCTGTGAAAAATTTATGTCATATTTTTGCCAATTAGCAAAACTTCAGATCCAAAAAATTCTGCTTCCCTTGTGAAAGGGTTTTCCCAAGTTCCGATCCTTATATGAAAACAAAACTCAAAAAATTTCGTAGGATTTTGGAACCTTCTGAAAGCTCTCCCCCCCCCAATCTCATTTTCACGGACGCCGCAGTGACGTATGCAAAAGATGCAATCGTTGGTTTTTCAAACCCAAAAACAACTTTAATTAGTCACAGGGAACTCATTTTGGGGATTTAAAAAGGTGTTTTTAATGATGCATCACAGGGGGACTAATTAGCGTATTTTGACTTATTCTTACCCCTTCAAAAATTGGGCCAAATTTTTCCCTTTTTTACTATTTATTAGTCAAAATGATTCCCCATATAAATAAAAAACTGGTGTTTTGACTTTTTTTCTTTACACCCTAATAAATTTAATAAAAATTTGTTTTTGGACAAAAAATTTTTAAAAACCTGAGCCCAAAAGGGAACAAATTTAAAAACGAAATGTTGACAAATTTGCCCCCCAATAAAAATTTTAGCCAAAACCCATTTTTTTTGGGCTGTTTAGTCAAAACAAGGGGTTTTTAAGGGGAAAAATTAAATCGCGCTCTGACTTTTTTTTTATACTCGATAAATTAGTCAAAATTTTTTCATTTGACTATTGTTAGACCAAATGATGATGCCTTTTATGCCCCTATTAAGCGTTATTTGAGTGATCTTTTTGAAGACTGTATAGGGGTTTAAAAAAACCAACAAAATGTCAGTGCTTTTGGGACCAGTTTAATAGTTTAATGACACAAAATTGGGGCGCAAAAGGGTCTACTATGTCTTCATTTGAAGTGAAATTTTAATGGAGCATTACAAATGTTCTTTCAAAAATAAATCCAATACGATTTTTCCCCTTTTTTCATGATGCCCAGTTTCCATAATTCGGGCCCCACTCAAACTCGGTGCAAACAGAGTGAGAAGATTGTAAAGGGAAATTTCTCCTTTTAGTAATCGAGTCTTTTTTTAAAGCTTTTTGGAAAGCACTTCAAAGGCTCTAAAACCCCCCTTTCCCAATTTAAAGAAACCCCACAGGACTTGGATCTTCATTGTGTGGAGATCGAAAACAACCTTTATGACATGCGCAAGAGAATACTTTTTGCCCAAAACCCATACAGGAAAGTAATATGTTAGGCACAATCGAGGATGCCATACCAAGGGCTCCCTCCCGACGTCGAAGCCCCAGGGGTTTTTACAAGGGGGCGCCAAAGGGGAAAAAAGGTTGGGGATGATTTTTTCCCGTTTTGCGGTTAATGTGTTTCGGTCCTCTTTTGATTAAAGCAGGGGCCCTCATAAAGACCTCTCTATAGGGGAAAAACCTTTTTCCCACCCCCCCCCAGCTTTATCGCCATCGTCGTCGCCGTATCTTAAAAATTTTCACCGCTCATCCAAAAGTATCATGGGCATCGTGTTTCTTCGTATTTAAATCAGTAAACGGGCCTGGTGTTTCCTCACCATGAAAATACTGACAAAAAGGCGTCCCATTTTTAACACTTCAACGTTACTTTCGTGCAGCACCTCATCCCAAGAAACGGTATAAACCCATAGAGTAGGATATAGGAACTAGAGTGCGCAGGGGAATTAGAGTGCCATCCAAAACCCGGGACGGAACCCGGGTGTGTTTGCATGGGAAAAACTTGATCACTGTAGCCCCAGTGGTGGGCCCCGTCCCCCTTTTATAGGTGGAGGGCAAAAAGCTATGCTGTGCGCAAAGGCTGTGTGTAAAAAAATGTAGGCGGCCGAGCCCCCCTTTGCGATCAAACCTTTTTGGGGATGAGCACTCTAGTTCCATACCCTACTTATGGTATAACTTTCTTTTCGGCCTTTTTACTTTTTCTACGTGCAGGCTATACGGCATTTTCCCTTAGTATATCCCGGAGCTGGGGGGGCGCTGAGCAAACAGGGCCCGCCCCGCGGGGTCCTTTTCCACCAGTTCCTTTTTTTTTTAAATTGTAACTTATCTTTTTTTTTTCTCATTCCCCCAGTTAATTTACATTACAGGGGGAAACCAAGAAAAAAACAGTATCACGTTTATAAAAAAACTGAAAAGGTATCTTAAAAGGGAAAAAATATAAACGAGTGGAAGGTATCCGAAAGAAATCACCTGATTGATTCTACATTGCTAAAAATTGAAAAAAATTTTCAGCATATTCCGTATACTGTTTTAATTTAAGTTTTCTAATTTTGGTAAAAAAAGGGCTTATTTTTGGGAACATTAAATAAAAGTCTGATAATACTTTACAAGACACACTTTCACGTCACATTGCCCATTTTACCCACCTTTGGCGCACGGTTTAATTTATAAAAGGGAGCCAACGATAGGGTTTAATTTAATTTTTTTCCCGGGAACATTTTTGCCCCTACCATAAACATTGTAAGCCATAACACATTTTCCCTTTTTTGATTTAGATGTGTGGACATTTATCCCGTGAAAATAATATTCCCATCGGGACTGTTTGAAAGTAAAAGAGGGGGAAGGGATGAACGAAAACTTTAAGGGATTGTTTTTAAGGGTTTGAGAATTAAATACGAAAGTCATGAAATTTTTTTTAAAGAATCGTGATTTTTAGGATAATGTAATAACTAGCTGTAAGAACCCTTTTAAGAAATAGCGGCCCTAGACCCATGCTTTTTAAAAAGGAAAGGGGGGAAAGGGCTGAAAAATTGTTTTCAGAAACATAAACAAAGGGGGGGAAAAATTCTAGCCCAAATTTCAAGAAACTGTCATTTTGTATTTTTTGGTTGTCGAGATATCACAGTTTAATTTTTGAAAAGGAAGTTGCCTTTTTGGGAAAACTAAGCGATTTAAAGTACGTCTGTTTTGCCCCGGGGGGTAGGCAGGAGGAAATTTTTGGGGGGCCTAGGAATCAAAGGGGGGCACGGGATTGACCCGCCGTCCTTAATTCTTAAAAATTTTTATTGGGGGACAAAACTTTTTGGGGGGCTAGAAAAAACACCCTGGGGGGCCGGGCCCCCCGATTTCGCCCCTGGTTTGACATTTTTTTTTGTTTTTTTCCCCCCCTGTTTTTCACCCCCCCCAAAAGGTTTTTAATTTTTTTTTTTTTTTTTTTTCTTTTTTTTAAAATTTCTTTTTTCTGAAGGTTTGTTGGCCCCTCAAAAAAAAACGTAAAACATTTATAAAGAAAGACTAAAAAAATTCAAAAAAGTGAGCCCCCGATTTAAAAAAAAATTAAAAAAGGGGGGGGGGGGGGGGGGGGGAAAGGGTTTTCCTTTAAAAAAGGGTTTTTTTTCCTGGAAAAAAATTTTTTTTTGGGGGAAAAAAATTTTTTTCCCTTTTTTGGCCCCCTTTTTAAAAACTAATTTTTTTTTGGGGGTAAATTTTAAAAAATTTTAAAAATTTTTTAAAAATTTTTTGGGTTTTTAAAAAAACCCCCCAAAAAAAAAAAAAATTTTTTATTTTGGGTTTTAAAATGCCCCCCTTTTAAAAAAACCCCGGGGGCAAAAAAAATTTTTTCCCAAAAAAAAAAAAATTGGGGGCCCCCCTTTTTTTTTGGCCCCCCCCCGGGTTTTTCCCCAAAAAATGGAAAAAAAAAACCTTTTAAAATTTTTCCCCCCCCAAAACCTTTTTCCCCCCCCTTTAAAAACCCAAATTTTTTTAAAACCAAAATTTAAAATTTTTTTTTTTTTTTAAAAGGGAAAAAAAAAAAAAATTTTGGTTTTAAAAATTTTGGGGAAAAAACCCCCTTTTTTTTTATAAAAGAATTTTTTTTTTTAATTTTAAAAAATTTTTTCCCCTTTTTTTTTTTTTAAAGGAAAAAAAAATTTGGGAAAAAAAATTTTTTGGTTTTTTTTTAAAAAAAAATTTTTTTTTTTTTCCCCCCCCCTTTTTAAAAAAAAGGTTTTTTTTTTTCCCCCGGGGGGGAAAAAAAAATTAAAAAAGGGGGGGGGCTTAAAGGGGGGGCCCCAAAAGGGGAAAAAAAAAAAGGGGGCCTTTCCCCCTTTTTTAAAAGGGGGGGGTTTTTAAAGGGGGAAAATTTTTTAAAAGGGGGTTTTTGGGTTTCCGGGGGAAAAAATTTTTTTTAAAAAAAATTTTTGGGGGTTTTAAAAAAAAAAAAAAGGGGGTTTGGGGTTTTTGGGGGTTTTTTTGGGGGGAAAAAAATTAATTTTAAAAAAAATTCCCCTTTTTAAATTTTTTTAAAAAACCTTAATTTTTAAATTCCCCCTTTTTTTTTTGGGGGGGGAAAAAAAAAAAACAAAAACCCCTTTTTAAAAAAAAAGGGAAAAAAAAAAAAAGGGGGGGGGCCCGTTTTTTTTCCCCAATTTAAAAAACCCCCAAAAAATTTTTTTAAAATTTCAAAAGGGGGAAAAAGGGAAAAAACCCCCAAAAGGAAAAAAAAAATTTTTTTAAAAAATTTTTGGGGGGGGTGGGAAAAATTTTTTTCCCCCACCCCTTTAAAAAAAGGTTCCGGGTTTTTTTGGGGGGGTTCCCCCCCAAAAAAAAATTTTTGGGGGTTTCCTTTAAAAAACCCTTTTTTTTTTTTTTGGGGCCCCTTTTTTTTTTTTTTATTTTTTTTTAAATTTTTTTGGTTTCCCCCGGGGGGGTTTTTTTGGGGGGGGGAAAAATTTTTTTTGGGGGGCCCCCCCAGGGGTTTTTTTTCCCTTTTTTTATTTTCCCTTTTTTTTTTTTAAATTTGGGGGGGGCCCCCCCCCCCAAAAAAAAAGGGGTTAAAAAAACCCCCTTTTAAAAATTTTTTTTTGGGGGTTTTCCGGGGGAAAAAAAAAAGGGGGGAAAATTTTCCCCCAAAAATTTTTTCCCCCCCCATTTAAAAAATTAAAATTAAATAAAAAGGGGGGGTTTTTTTGGTTTTTGGGAAAAAAAATTTAAAAAAAGGGGGCCCCCCCCCAAGTTTTAAAAATTTTAAAAAAGGGGGCCCCCCCCCTTTTTTCTTTTTTAAATTTAAAATTTAAAAATTTAAAAAGGGGGGAAAACAAGGGGGAAACCCCCAAAAAATTTTTTTTTGGGAAAATTTTTAAAAATTTGGGGGAAAAAAAAAAAAGGGGGGGGGGTTTGGGGGTTTTTTTGGAAAATTTTTAACCCCCCAAAAAAAAATATTTTTTTTTTTTGGGTTTTTTTTTTTTTTTTTTGGGGGGGGAAAAAAAATTTTTTTTTTTTACCCTTTTAAAAATTTTCCCCCCAAAAAAAAAACCCCAAAGGGAAAAATTTTTTTTTTTCCCCCCCAAAAAAAAAAAACAAAAAAAAAAAATTTTAATTTAAAAAAACCCCAAAAAAAAAATTTTTGAAAAAAGGGAAAAAAAGGGTAAATTTTTCCCAATTGGGGGGTTTTTTTTTTTTTTTTTTAAAAAAAAATTTTAAAAAAAAAAAAAAAGGGGGGGGGGAAAAAAAAAAAAAATTAAAAAAAAAAAAAGGGGGGAAAAAAATTTTAAAAAAAAAATTTTTTTTTAAAGTAAAAAAGAAAAAAAATTTTAAAAAATTTTAAATCCCTGGTTTTTTAAAAAGGGGGGGGGAAAAAAAAAAAACCCCCTTTTTTAAAAAACCCCCGGGGGAAAAAAAAGGGGGGGGAGGGGGGAAAACCCCCTTTTGGGGGGGCCCCCAAAAAAGGGGAAAAAAAAAAATTTTTAAAAAAATTTTTTCTTTTTTAATTTCCTTTTTTTTTTAAAAAAAGTTTAAAAAAAAAAAATAAAAAAATTTTTTTTTGGGGGGGAAAAAGGGGGGTTTTTTTTTTAAAAAAAAAAAACCCCCCCCAAAACCCCCTTTTAATTTTTTTTAAAAATTTTTTTTCCCGGGAAAAAAAAAATTTAAAAATTTTAACCCCCCCTTTTTTGGAAAAAAAAAACCCTTTTTTTTTTTTTCCCCCCCCAAAAACCCCAAAAGGGTTTAAAAGGGGGAAAAAAAGGCCTTTCCAAGGAAAAAGGCCAAAGGGGGTTAAAAAATTTTTGGCCCTTTTTTTTTAAAAAACCCCCTTAAACCCAAAAAATTTTAAATTTTTTTGGGGGGCCCCGGAACCGGGAAAAAAAAAAAAGGGTTTATTTTTTTGGGTTTTTTAAAAAAAAGGATTTTGGAAATTTTAAAATTTTTCCCTTTTAAAAACCCCTTACCCCCAAAGGTTTTAAGTTTTTAAAAAAAAGAAAAAAAACCCAAAATTTTTTTTTTTAAAAACTAAGGGGAATTTTTTTTTAATTTTTAAAAAAAAGGTTAAAAACCTTTTTAAAAATTTTTTAAAAAAAAAAAGGTTAAAAAATTTTAAAATTTTTGGGAAAACAAAAAACAAAAAAAATTTAAAAAAAAACCCCCTTTTCAAAACCCCTTCCCTTTTTTTTATTTTAAAAAAATTTTTTCCCCCGGGGGGGGGGGTTTTTGGGAATTTAAAAACCCTTTTTTTTAAATTTTTTTTTAAAAAAAAGGAAAAAATTTTTTTTAAAAGGGGGGGGGAAAAAAAGGGGGGGGGCCCCCCCTTTTTAAAAAACCCGGGCAAAAAAATTTTTTAATTTTTTTAAAAAAATTTTTTTTAAAAACCCAACCTTTTAAAAACCCGCCCCCAAAAAATTTTTTTTTTTTTTAAAAAAGGAAACCCCTTTTTTTAAAACCCAAAAAAAAAAACCAAAAAAGCCCCTTTAAAAAAAATTTTTTTTTTTTTTTTTTAATTATTTTTTTTTTTTTTTCTTTTGGTGAAATTTTTTTGGGGGGGTTTTTTTTTTTTTTTTCAAAAGGGTTTTTTTTAATTTTTGGCCAAAAACCAAAAAATTTTTTTAAAAAAAAATTTTTTTTTTTAAAAAAATTTTTTCCCAAAAACCCAAAAAAAGGGGAAAAAAAAAAAAAATTTGGGGGGGGGCCCCCCCGGGTTTTTTTAAAAAAATTTTAAAAAAAAAAAGGAAAAAAAAGGGGGGGAAATCCCGTAATTTTTTAAAAACCCCAAAAAAATTTTTTAAAAAAAAAGGGGGGGGTTTTTGGGGTTTAAATTTTAAAAAAAGGGGGGCCCCAAAAAAAAAATAAAAGGGTTTTTTTTGGGGTTGGGGGTTTTCCCCCCCTTTTTTTGGGGAAAAAAAAATTTTTTTTTTTTTTAAAAAGGGGGGGTTTCGGGTTTTTAAAAAAAAAGGGGGGGCCTTAAAACCAATTTTAAAAAAATTTTTTTATTTTTTTTAAAGGAACCCATTAAATTTTTGGGTTTTTCCCCCCAAAAAAAAACCAAGGTTGGGG
This sequence comes from Holothuria leucospilota, assembly GCA_029531755.1. Lineage (NCBI taxonomy): Eukaryota > Metazoa > Echinodermata > Holothuroidea > Aspidochirotida > Holothuriidae > Holothuria > Holothuria leucospilota. The sequence continues at coordinate 682,160 of CM055964.1, forward strand.
GGAAAAAAAAAAAAAAAAAAAAAGGGCCGGGGGTTTTTTTTTTTTAAAAAAATTAAAATTTTTTCCCAAAAAAAAACGCTAAATTTAAAAAAAAAAAGGAAAAAATTTTTTTTTAAAAACCTTTTTTTATTAAAAAACCCCACCCCCCCCCCCCCCCCAGCCCCCCCCCCACACCCCCCCCCCCCTCCCCCCCCCCCACACCACCCTGTCCACCCACTCCCCCCCCCCACACCCCCCCCCCAAACCCACCCCCCACCCCCCCCACCACACCCACCCCCCACCCCCACCCCCCCACCACCCCCCCCCCCCACCACCCCCCCCCCCCCCCACCCCCCCCCCCCCCCACCCCCCCCCCCCCCCACCCCCCCCCCCCCCCACCCCCCCCCCCCCCCACCCCCCCCCCCCCCCACCCCCCCCCCCACCCACCCCCCCCCCCCCCCACCCCCCCCCCCCCCCCCCCCCCCCCCCCCCCCCCCCCCCCCCCCCCCCCCCCCCCCCCCCCCCACCCCCCCCCCCCCCCACCCCCCCCCCCCCCCACCACCCCCCCCCCCCCACCCCCCCCCCCCCCCGACCCCCCCCCCCCTCCCCCCCCCTCCCCGACCCCCCCGCACCCCCCCTCCAACACAGCTGCCCCCACGTCACCCCCCCCCCCCCCCACCCGCCCCCCCCCCCACCCATTACCCACTTTAGGGAATGACCCCTTAGCATCACTGACAGAGTCCAGAATTATTAGACAACAGGTCTCCTTAGATGAAAGTGCTCTAATTCAAGGGAAAGGGAAGAATTTTACCAAATATTGGACAAAAACAAGGAAGTCTTCTCACTGTATGTCGAACTCTCAAGTTGCCCGAATTTTGAGGCAGATATATCATTAACCAATACGGAGCCTTTCTTCATTAGGCCCTACAGAGTATCTCCAGATGATAAAATTATTGTCTCAAGAGAATTAGATAAATTGGTAGATCTTGGAATATTGGCTGTTGGACACCATCATATACATCTCCGGTATGTTTTGATTCCAAAAAAGGGCACAAATGAAAACGTGTTGTAACAGACTTCCGTTTTCTGAACAGCAGAATTCATAGAATTAATCACCCCTTCCCACTCTTGAGTGAGACCTTACGTACTATTGGTAACTCTGAGGCAACAATTTTAAGCGTCTTAGATTTGAATCTGCTTTCTTCTGCATTCCTTTGAGTAAACATGCACAGCAGTACACAGGCTCGCTTCTTATAGTGGAGGTAAACATTACTACTATAAGCGTTTGCCTCAAGGCTTGAATCTCTCACCTGCAATATTTCAAGCTAAATGAATGCAGTATTGTCACAGGTACCAAACTCAGATCAGTTTTGTATTTTCAATGCATGACGATATTATTGTTTACAGTAAGGACAAGCCATCACATTCTAAGCACTTGTTAGCTCTTTTTGCAGCATTAAAAGCAAATGGTTTGAAATTTCTCCACGTAATGTAGCTTATTTCGCTCCTCCGTTTCTTATATGGGGCATATTTTAACGGTACACAGTTTGCGGTAAGGCTACTATCCAACCACTTACTGATAGGTGTGCTGCGATTCACAATACACCTGTACCACACAATGCAAAGGCAGCACGTAGATTTGTAGGTGCAGTTAATTATGTGTCAATTTTTTTCCCTCACTCCAGAAACATTTGAGACCTATACACAAGTTGAGTAGACAAAAATGTCAGTTTAGTGACAGAGGAACATCAGAAAGCATTTGACATAATTCGAAATTTAATGTGTAATCCACCAGTTCTTCATCTGCCTAAACGAGAAGGTCGTTTTACTCTGTACAGTGACACCTCAAGGGTTGCCACTGGTTCATATCTAACCCAGACAATTAATGCAAGGAATATCTTTTGGGTTATTACTCTAAGGATACGCCAGAAGCATGTACTCGATATAGTGTCACTGAGTTAGAGTTATTTGGTTTGCTCATTAAATATTAATGGCTTTGTTCACCTTCTCAAAAATGTTGAATTCGATGCATATGTGGATCATGCTGCACTTGTAGAAATTCTTACTTCAAAGCGAGAGCCCCCTACATCACGACTCGGAATTTGTTAATCAAGTTAACACACTTTCCATGTAAGATTGGTTACAAGAAGGGTTCTGACCTTGCTCTAGCTGATTACCTTTCCAGAACACCTCAAAATGGTGATTCAGAAATTGATAGGATACTTCTTCTTGCATTTTCTGCGGTATCTGAGCTTCTCCAAAATGACTCGGATGATAATGCTCTTCCAGTTTTGACCAGAGCTAAAGCTAAAGCATTGGGTGTTAAGGTACCAGATTTGTTCCCTGGGAGGAAAACTTCCCAACCCCCAGCAGACAGGAGTCTGAATGTGCAAACCCCTGCACAGAAAAGTGATGCTACTCGACGCCAAAGCGTGCCATTACCGGCTCCCAATCAGGTTCCAGTCCCCCTGCGGACGACCCCCCAGTGCAGCCATTACCTGTGCCACCACCCCCCATCTTGCACCATCGGCCCATGATGCCACGTCCAAATGTTATTCCACCTCAAGCTCCAAAAGAGCCACGTCTGGTAGATTTACACGAAGAGCGCCACAGGGACCCTCCAGATGAGTTGATCACTCCAAGTAGACCCCTTATTTCAAATGTAAAGAATTTTCGGACGACACATATACCGAATCAAAGAGACATCCAACGTGTCATGCACAAAATTCAAAGTAAAATCATCCGAAATTACGATCTACCATTTGACGAGAAAGAATTGAAAATGCAACAGGAGACATGTCCTTATTTTAAGCCAGTCTATACGATTTTCTGGCATATGATATTCTACCTCAAGATGTCAAGTCTGCTCGTACTATTCGTACCAGAGCTAAACAATACATTATGTGTGATGGTCTTTTTGTTTAGATTGACTTTGCATAGAAAGCACAAGTCTAGGGTGGTACTACAATTAGCTATTCCTGATACAATGGTAGAAAAGATTCTTTCAAAATATCATGATGGTCTTCTCAGTTGTCATAAAGGTGTTATGAGGACATACCTCACCATAAGGCAACACTTCTTTATGAGGAACATGTTCCAAGTTGTAAGTAACTATGTCAAGGCTTGCCTTAAATGCCAGCAATTCAAACCCAAGCAAGATAAAATTAGGCAGTTTCCATGCAAGAGTACCAGATTCATATAAACCTTTTGATAAGATTAGTTTGGATTTTAAAACTATGCCTAATCCAATGCAGGGTATAAGCATTTAATGGTTGCATGTGACGAAATTACCAGATTTGTTATTTGTGTTCCTTTACAACTCTTGATGCTCAAACCATTTGTGAGGCGATCTTACAGAAAATTGTAACTCTTTTTGGTCCTCCTTCCATGCTTATAACTGATGCAGCGAAGTCTCTCACTGGGAAATTAGTCGAATTGTTGTGTTCTGCACTGAATATAGACAAGAAAGTCATCAGTGTCTGCAATCATGGCAGCCTCCAAGTCGAAAGGCACATCCAGACACTTTCAAATTTTCTGAAGGTCAACCTCAATCAATTTGGTACTGATTGGGTAGATATGTTCCCACTACGACCTAATGCGTACAACGCATTCTCCTCCCCCCACTTGGGAGACCACAGTCCCTTTGAGTTAGTCTATGGTCGTAAGCCACGTGACCTCACAAATTTGACCTTCAATCCAATGGAAGGACTTTCGCATTCATACAGTGAGTACGTTGATCTTCTGAAGAAAAGGTTTGAACACTTGTCTCAAACCATGCTTACACTTCAAAAGCATAATCAGGATAAGCAAAATGCTAAGATCACGAATAAGCTAGAGAAGAGCCCCATCTATTCAGTAGGACAGCTTGTCTACTTGTACAAGCCAACGAGCTCTTCGCTTACTGCAAATTCTCGTAAAATTGTTGCAGAATGGGTTGGACCATTGGTCATACATGAAATTCTTGATCGCACTCATTATCTTCTTCAGACATTACAAGGTGATGTTTTGCAAGATGTATTTAATTTCAACAGGCTTAAACCATGTTTTGTACGTGCATCAAATGAAAGTAAACCTATTACAAGTGTGGATAAACTTAAAGCAGCATGTAATGAGAACGTACATGTAAGTGTGGGCAAGAATTTTCCCAATGTTCAGTTTCAAGATGAAACGGGCAATGTTTTGCCTCAGGTTACATGCAAAGATATTTTTGCAATTTATCATGTTGAGCCAATCGATGCCTCTATGTGCCTGGAAAATGTTAAGCCCAATCATAATTTGGCTGCTACAGTGCCTTTAAGTGAACACCAAGTAAAATTACAATTTCGAAAATTAGCACATGCTCCTCGTAGCATGATGGAAATTTGCCGTGAAACGTTTTTCATAGGGAAATTTACAGATTTTGCTGAGCATGCAATTTACAGGAACAGAGAAACCTTTTAAATTTTGGTGGAATCTCATCAATATTCGGACACGACCGAAATTTAGAATTCTTGTTAGACGCGCGTGTCCCAATCACAGGTGGTCCTGATAAATTTGTGCAACAATTATTCCAGTAACAGGCAGGCATCGATTCTACGATTACTATCCACGTATGTTTTGGTTATTCATACAATCTTCATTGCATATTGTATTTTTTCATGATCACGTGGTTTCCTTTTAGTCCTGTTGTATACACTTTTGAGATAACATCAATGCAATTGTCTCATGTTATCTTTGCTCAGTGAATTTTCATGTACTGCTACCTTAACCTAAGTTGTCACTTGCGTGAAGTCGTCTTCAGCACGTCATACAATGTGAGAAAATATTTATTGTCAACCAAATCTGTAAGACAGGAGTGTTATGTCATTGTGGATTCGGCAGAACGTTTACCCAGTCTAATAGAATCTACCTGGAACATTAGCAACACTGGTTTCCACACAGATTATGTGTATCACAAATAAACTTTTGTTGAACCTGACAGTATTTCATTGCTTGCTCACAGTCGCTATGAGTCATATTACTTTACCTTTTATCATTCGTGTTCAACATTTCTAGGACGGCAACGTTTCATTGAAATTTGGTTTGTACATCATTTAACAACAGGCAAATGTATTCACATTTCAATGTTGTTTGTAAATCCTAAGCTTAACTTTAACCTTGAGTACTTTCAAATGGTCTTGCAGTCAGCTGTATTCTGTTCAAGTCATATCGTAGGTAAAATTTTTCTGGTTTAATCCCACCAGATGTTATATAATTCTGAGTACACCTACATGTTCTTGTTTCAGTTACACTGCTCAATTTAACTTCTCCTTAAGAGTAAAGAAGTCCGTTTACTTTCAGAGGGTACATTTACCCTTTGCTCATGTTGTCACTTAAGTGTCATAATTTTTGTCCTTTCCTTGGTATTCCTAGTGTAAATACGTAGAGTTTTTGCTTTGAGAAAACGTTGATTGAAATGTATGATTACGCCGTGCATACTTCAGTTGAGCTATTTCATTTAGTTGTGGGACCCACCTTCCTTCCTTTTATTGTCTCGTACTCACTCATCATGTTGTATTTATCATATCTTACTGTAGAAAACACATTTTGTCATATTAGCCTAGTGATGTCCCATCTTTCTCAGAGTAAAATTTTTTTCAAACTGCGTTCTCAAAATTTTAAAAGACCAAAGGGATGTCATGTAGTATGTAGTGTGTTGCAGTGTGGACGATGCTGACCGCCATTTTGTTTTTTATCACTAAAATTGCATACTGATGGTGCAATACTTATTTTGCATGAAAGCTAGACAGTGCACACGGCCCCTTGTTCGTCTAGGTTCCCCTTCCCCATTGTGATTGGTCATTTAACGTTGACATGGTACTTTCAGCCAATCAGCAAGTGGTATCCCATAATAGTAACTTCCTGCTCTTGGTCGTAATCTCAGATTCCCACGCACTCGTGCTGCAGACCTTGAAACGTAAACACAGCAGAGTCATTTGTTATATTAATTTTTTTTGGCCTGCTCTATTAATCTCATTTTGGAATGAAAAAAATCAAAATCACAATAAATATCGATCTTCTTAATTTTTGTAACTATCCTAAGATTCCGCAGACGTCAAACCTATATTACTTACCACAAGTTAACAAATTTCAACATCACACACACTTATGCTTGTGTTCAGTGAAATAGTGATGAAGATTTGAACATTTAATATAGTGTACTAATAAAACACAACAGATCACTTAGAAAACAAGTAAGGAACCTTTTAAGCCGTTAAACTAATAGTTCCTGTAGATGATTAAACCGCAAAAAGCATATAAATTACTCTTCTGGTAAAAGAATATCTTGAACTACTCAATATAACATTTATAATACTAAACGAATAACTATCTAAGATCACCTATTTACCATAGGTAAAATGAAAAGATAAAAGCTTATACCAAGGTATGAAATTAAACTCAGTTGTGAATTCATAACTAAGCAATTATAGAATTCGAAGGCCATGATAATTTGCCTCCATGTTACGAACATTAAAGTATGTTGTGAGCTTATCTACCTTTGCACATAAAACTAAGCACTAAAGAATTACTAGAATTACCATTGTTTAGACTTTTCTTTGGAATTGCCTCTAATATTACTGCCAATTTCAGTATTGAAAAAATAATCATCTCAAAAGAAGGGCTGGGGATAAGAAAAATTCTATCATTCATTTTGCCCGAAATGGATTTAAACTTATAAACACTGAAAAATTGGTAAAACATATCACGTTGTCATCTTATCTCATTTTTTTTACATATAGTGAAAAAAATTATTAGCAAATCTGTTAATTCTATCTATTAACGTTGTGACACTAATAAAACCAAAAATCTGCATTTATTAGACCAAATGATAAGAAAAGACAAGTAATTGATCATTCGTTAGTCCCTATTTCGATGTCCTATTTGCTATAAGAAATTTATGAAATCCCAATTTTAAAAAACAATAATTCAACCCTTTGTATAGTATCATTTTCATTGTGGAATAGTATTTCATGACATAAATGTCAATGAAGCGTACTTAGGTACCATTGCCATTTAAAATATGCAAGTAACGTTTCTCACTTATATTCAATTAATTTCAAATAAAATATTGAAATCAAATATTATTCACTTGTGATTAGGTGTAACCTATGAACTTAACATTGAAAATCTAATTTTAAATGATTGTATTTTTAACTCTTAATGTCAAAAGTAAATATCACACTATAACAAACTTTTCCTTGTACTCCAAATTTTATATAAAAACATATTTCATACGTGAATTATTGATAATTTTTAGTCAATTATAATTTTATACTCAAATGTACAAATTAAATAATGTAGACCCTTATTCTAATTCAGTTACTTTAGATATCTAATATTTTAGATTTACTTTTCATTGTCAAAAATTCGGTTGTATAATTTTTGTAAAAAGCATTTGTTGTAAATTGAATAACCCAAATTTCCCCTCAAAGATTAAATCAACCAAATAACCAATAAAGGTTTGTTTTCAAATCTCTCATAATCCTAACTAGTAACAAGTATAAACTTTTAAGAATCTGCATGTAATGTTACTGGATCACGTTTATATTTTATTGACATACAGCTTAAATTAATTGAGCCCTTTGATACATATTAAATGGACTTTAAGTATAAACGTTATCAGTTATTAGAAGTTTCTAATATTTAAATTGCAATTTTGCCATAATTTTTTCAAACTTTAGGTAAGAAATTATCTGAAATTTCAACAATTTTCAGCCGGTATAAAATGTGATTTGAAGAAGGACCACTCATAGCTTATAAAGGATTGAAGCAATTTAAGCTTGTTACACCATACAAATTATTGATAACTAAAATAACGCATAATTGGTATTGTAAACTAGCAATATACATTTTACGGGCTGGTAAAATGTAACCGGATTTCGTTGTGATAGCCTTAATCAATTGTTTAAATGTGTTTAATTATGGCTAAAATGATAGTCAAATCATGGAAGTGTTAATTGAAAATCGAACCTGCCTCTTCTGAGTATCTGTTTAAAGGCAAGCTACTAGTTCTTAGCGATGTACGTAATGGTCTGTATAAGGAAATTACGGTCAAATTTAACTCAATTTTTTATTGAAATTTTAGATTACTTTCCATAAGGAATAGTATAACATGGATTTTTTAACTACATTAATATGATATTTACATGATGATTGAATCTTGTCGTGAACAAATTTTAATTTAACACGGAAGATTCTGTAATTTCCATCTTAAAGAATGTTAACTTGCAGAAACAGAATGAGACAAGTCAGTGAAGTTGACTGAAGGAACTATTTGTATGTATGTTTATGTGAAAACGATAAAGGTTTGGGATTTTAGTTAAATTTGTCCAAATTTTGTGGCAATTATTCAGTACTAATTCTTCGAAAGCATTTGTCATAATTCTTCCTATTTGACACAAATGCAAATTTGAACATTTAATTATAATTTTTTGTAGAAAGCTTTCCTATTTCCAGTAATCCCTATGTATGAATGGACTCACGGTGGTCGAATTCAAGCTTGGACTAGGACTAAGGTATGAACCTAGGCTTGCATTTCAATTGGAACCTATTAGTTAATTTTTCAGAGTAGCAAGGTTAATATAATTCATTCTCTCAAGTTTAATGTAAAAAGTTGTATTATGTAGATCTACCCAACTTTAAAGTCGAGTTAGTTTTCAATCCTTTATACTATTCAGTATTGTATGACCAATTATATCAGCAGCATAGGTAGGTTTTACTAAACACCATCCTTATCGAATCTGTGTTAAATTTTTGTATTTCTTAAAATTCCGATGCTACTATACATCTTATTAATGACAAGTAATCAGGTTTCAAATGAAATCTTGTTAGGATTTGGGTCTACCAATTAATATAGTGTGTAAAATGTTCATGATGCAGAATCCAATATCCACTTATTACAAAGGGGCGCTTCGGTTTCTGTGTTTTGGAGGCATACTATTTTACACAATCTTATATTTGGAATTTATAATTTACAGAGAATTTAATTTTTAACTTTAATAATGGTGGTAAAAGTAGTAGTTTTGATTTAAAAGTAAAGATCAACTTCTAATACTTGTAATCTTCTAAAAGTACGTTAACCTGTTCATATTTAAATTTCTCCAATCGAACGTTTTATGGATGTGAACTGGTAGACGTCCTTCGTCCCGATTTTCTGGAAAAATTAATCAAATTCTATGACCTGAATCCCAACTTGACGATTCAAATTTCTATATTAAAACCATTTTCAATTCAGTCAAATTTTCCAAAGTAGGTATCAGTGACCGATGTCATAATTTTTTATTTACTATTGCCAGTTTTTCGAACTTCAAAGCTAACCCAGATAACTGCAAATTATAATTGATCGTCCTGAATATGTTTCAAAAGCAATTATAATATTAATTTCTGTCCTGATTATCCCTGAAATTCTGATGCTTTCGCTTAGACACATCAAACAATGACATTTGTCTCCGAGGATTTAGATTCATTGACCAAACTTAAACTTTACAAATTTGAACTATTTTCGAACAAAATTCAAACAAACATTGTAAATAGTTTAATTGTTATAATTAGTCTAATTATTCAAATTTCCAGAAGGAATTAATTAAACTTTGAATGTAGTTTTATTGGCAATTTAAAATAGTCCGCTTTAATTTAAAGCCGTAATTTCACCGGAGCACTCATAATACATAAATTATCCATCTCATTTGAGTTTAAACTGATATAACGTTTGGTCAAGTAGTTCATTATCGTGTAATGCATATCTACAATTATAAGCCATTTAGGCATTTGCCAACAATTAACCATATATGTAGATAAATTTAAATGACAATATTGAGAAAATTACCCTAATTCAAATGACCTATTTCTTATCCAGTATGCTTAAAATTAATGTAGAAAAATCCAGTTCACAGTTTGCACATAATCTTGTATTCAAGTACATTCCTTTGATATTAAAGCAACTTTGTTCAAAATCAAATGATTCATAAAATACCGAAATAATTCTCGAAACAGGTAATACAAAAATGTTGGTTTGGAACCCTTCTTCAAATTCAAATTTGGAATGGGTTAAATTTCAAAAATTTTTTTAACGTCTTGCCATTTAAAAGATTTTTAAATGGTGCATTTAAAAATTTATCCTACCATTTTAAAATCGGAAAATTCATAATGGCTCTGTATATCTCACTTGCACTTTTGAAAAGTACCCTTGTAACAAAAATTTTCGGTGAATTTTTCAACTTTTGATTTTTTCCATTTTTAAGTAAACCCCTTTTTAATTCATCAAACCTCATCTTTTAAATTTTAAATTAAAAACCGGGTTTCCCTAAATCTTCCCTTTTTTTAGGTTTTCGGGAAAAAACCTTTGGAACTAAACTGCAAACCTACAATTTCAATATTATCAGTAACCCAACAGTAACGTATTAAAAGCTTCCCATATAGAATTCCAGTTAGAACCCAGTCTACGAAAAATTCGTAATGAATTCCCGCTGATAGAATTCCTAACCACTTTAAACAGAAAGAAATAAAAAGACACAACGGAACAAGCTTTAAATGGCCACAAAGAGGGCCAATCCTGTTTAATAACTTTGACCTTAAAAAAATTATTTAAAAAGTTGAAATCTCAAAAAAACATATAAATTTAACAAATGCATTTAAATCTTTCCGATATTGAAAGCTTAGAAAATTTCGGTTAAACTAAATTTTGGGAATTTTTATTGGGTAAACCTTAAGTAAATCTGTAAATAAAAAATCCAAATGCCGCCCTGATATTGAAAAGTTCAAACCCATTGAGTTCTGGGGTTTTAAATATTCTTAGAATATATTTGTTTTTTAATTTTCCATCCGGTTGGTGCGGCAAAAAACTAAAATTAAAAACATAAAGGGGTATCCCTTTTTTGTAATTTCAAATATTCTTTGCCTAACCCCATTTTTATTTGGGTTTGGGCCCCTAGAAATGCCCGATTGGGTTTCAAAGAAAATTCAATAACCTTTTTGATTAACCACTATGAACAATACATTTATCCATTTTGGGCAATTTAAAAATGTAGCATAAGCTTTGAAATTTCTTAGTAAAAAAAAAAATTTTGGGAATAGTTTAAACTTTTAAATCCAATTCATTCAAAGTGTCCCCTTAATTTTAAAAACAGAAAAAACAAATTGGAGGGTTTTTAAATTGTAAAAATTTTTGGGTACCGTATAGGACGGGGTTGCAAGAGTCCAAAATTCTTTCAATTGTTTAGATTTCTTAATAATTCCCAATTATTTACTAAAGGATGCATATCCAGGTCTTTGAACCTAATTGGAAATTTCTTAATGACAAAAACTTTCAAAACCCATAATATTTCCCCTTATAGTCGGCCAACAATTAAAATTTAATCAGTTGTTCAAAAAGATGCATTATTATCAAAAGGTTGCTTATTCAATTGGTTATAATTTTCCCTTTTAACCCCAAGAATTTAAATCCTCCAATTTAAAAACGATTTAAAAATTTTGTGAACGATATTTATTCTTTTAGTTGGTTTTTAATTCTATACCAGATGGAAATTTATTAGTAACCCCAAAGACTTGATAAAAAAGTATACCGTAATTTTGGGAAATTAGAAACCATTTTTTGTTTTAAAGGTTAAAAAAGACATTGGGAAAAAAAAGGGAAAGTATTCACCACTATAATTAAAAAAACATTTTCTTAAAATCAGAAGCATACAAATATTTCCAGCTTAAAAATCCGGTTTCCAAATTTTTAAAATTAAATTATTTTCAAAACATGTTTTACGTAATAAGAATACAACGAGGGGTCCTAAAATAAATGAAACCAAAAATTAACATACTTTCTAGTTCTTCTAATTAATGTTATACAAATTTGTTGGAAAACCTTATGAAAATTTCAAGGGCAAACGATGGGGCTTTTTTTTAATATCGTTAAAACAAAAAAAAATTTTAAATTTTCCCCTTTTTTAAACAGGTGGAAATTTCCAAAATTTAACTTGGCAGGTTTTTTTCTTTTTCCTTTACAGGGTCTTTATAGCTAGTATTTATGTTCTACTGAAATTGTATTTTAAGTCCTTAAATTTTGACACGACAGATTTTAATTCTGATTTGAAGTTATTTACAATACGATTTGAGTTACTGTAAAATATTGTCGTGTTGTGGGCCAATCGCTCTGACGAAGGCTTGTACAGGGATCTTGGGGTGTAACTCCACAGACAGAAAATTAAAAAGAATCGAGAGTAATTTCGTTCATTTGGGATGATTTTAATTTCCATTCCAAAAGATGATTAAAGTTGATCAAAGGCCGGCCAAAAGAATGATTATTATATACAAAGTGACTCTTGCTGTGTTTACGTTTCAAGGTCTGCAGCACGAGTGCGTGGGAATCTGAGATTACGACCAAGAGCAGGAAGTTACTAATTATGGGATACCACTTGCTGATTGGCTGAAAGTACCATGTCACGTAATGACCAATCACAATGGGGAAGGGGAACCTAGACGGACAAGGGGCCGTGTGCACTGTCTAGCTTTCATGCAAAATAAGTATTGCACGATCAGTATGCAATTTTAGTGATAAACAACAAAATGGCGGTCAGCATCGTTCCACACTGCAACACACTACATACTACATGACATCCCCTTTGGTCTTTTAAAATTTTGAGAACGCAGTTTGAAAAAATTTTACTCTGAGAAAGATGGGACATCACTTAGGCTAATATGACAAAATTGTTTCTCTACAAGTAAGATATGATAAATACAACATGATGAGTGAGTACGAGACAATAAAAGGAAGGAAGTGGGTCCCACAACTAAATGAAATAGCTCAACTGAAGTATGCACGCGTAATCATACATTTCAATCACGTTTTCTCAAGCAAAACTTACGTATTTACACTAGGAATACCAAGAAAGGACAAAAATTATGACACTTAAGTGACACATGAGCAAAGGATAGATGTGCCCTCTGAAAGTAAACGGACTTCTTTACTCTTAAGGAGAAGTTAAATTGAGCAGTGTAACTGAAACAAGAACATGTAGGTGTACTCTGAATTATAACAGCTGGTGAGGATTACACCAGAAAATTCTACCTACGATAAGACTTGAACAGAGTGCAGCTGACAGCAAGACCATTTTGAAAGTACTCAAGGTTAAAGTTAAGCTTAGGATTTACAAACAACATTGAAATGTGAATACATTTTGCCTGTTGTTAAATGATGTACAAACCAAATTTCAATGAACGTTGCCGTCCTAGAAATGTTGAACACGAATGATAAAGGTAAAGTAATATGACTCATAGCGACTGTGAGCAAGCAATGAAATACTGTCAGGTTCAACAAAAGTTCATTTGTGATACGCATTTTCTGTGTGGAAACCAGTGTTGCTACTGTTCCAGGTAGATTCTATTAAACTGGGTAAACGCTCTGCCGAATCCACAATGACATAACACTCCTGTCTTACACATTTGATTGACAGTAAATATTCGCTCACATTGTATGACGTGCTGAAGACGACTTCACCGCAAGTGACAACTTAGGTTAAAGGTAGCAGCACATGAAAATTCATTGAGTAAAGCCGATAACATGAGGCAATGCAGTGATGTTATCTCAAAAATGTATACACAACAGGACTAAAAGGAACCACGTGATCATGATAAAATACAATGAAGATTGTATGAATAGCAAACATACGTGGATAATAATCGTAGAATCGATGCCTGCCTGTTACTGGAATAATTGCACAAATTTATCAGGACTACCTGTGATCGGGAAACGCGCGTCTAACAAGAGTTCTAAAATTTAGGTCGTGTCCGAATATTGATGAGCATTCCACCAAAATTTAAAAGGTTTCTCTGTAAATTTCCCCTATGAAAGCGTGCACGGCAAATTTCCATCGTGCTACGAGGAGCATGTGCTAATTTTCGAAATTGTAATTTTACTTGGTGTTCACTTAAAGGCACTGTAGCAGCCAAATTATGATTGGGCTTAACATTTTCCAAGCACATAGAGGCATCGATTGGCTCAACATGATAAATTGCAAAAATATCTTTGCATGTATTCTGAGGCAAAAAATTGCCCGTTTCATCTTGAAACTGAACATTGGGAAAATTCTTGCCTACACTTACATGTACATTCTCATTACATGCTGCTTTAAGTTTATTGACACTTGTAATAGGTTTACTTTCATTTGATGCACGTACAAAACATGGTTTAAGCCTGTTGAAATTAAATACATCTTGCAAAACATCACCTTGCAATGTCTGAAGAAGATAACGAGTGCGATCAAGAATTTCATGTATGACCAATGGTCCAACCCATTCTGCAACAATTTTACGAGAATTTGCAGTAAGCGAAGAGCTCGTTGGCTTGTAGAAAGTAGACTAGCTGTCCTACTGAATAGATGGGGCTCTTCTCTAGCTTTCGTAATCTTAGCATTTTGCTTATCCTGATTATGCTTTTGAAGTGTAAGCATGGTTTGAGACAAGTGTTCAAACCTTTTCTTCAGAAGATCAACGTACTCACTGTATGAATGCGAAAGTCCTTCCATTGGATTGAAGGTCAAATTTGTGAGGTCACGTGGCTTACGACCATAGACTAACTCAAAGAGACTGTGGTCTCCCAAGTGGGGGGAGGAGAATGCGTTGTACGCATAGGTCGTAGTGGGAACATATCTTACCCAATCAGTACCAAATTGATTGAGGTTGACCTTCAGAAAATTTGAAAGTGTCTGGATGTGCCTTTCGACTTGGAGGCTGCCATGATTGCAGACACTGATGACTTTCTTGTCTATATTCAGTGCAGAACACAACAATTCGACTAATTTCCCAGTGAGAGACTTCGCTGCATCAGTTATAAGCATGGAAGGAGGACCAAAAAGAGTTACAATTTTCTGTAAGATCGCCTCACAAATGGTTTGAGCATCAAGAGTTTGTAAAGGAACACAAATAACAAATCTGGTAATTTCGTCACATGCAACCATTAAATGCTTATACCCTGCATTGGATTTAGGCATAGTTTTAAAATCCAAACTAATCTTATCAAAAGGTTTATATGAATCTGGTACTCTTGCATGGAACTGCCTAATTTTATCTTGCTTGGGTTTGAATTGCTGGCATTTAAGGCAAGCCTTGACATAGTTACTTACAACTTGGAACATGTTCCTTATAAAGAAGTGTTCCCTTATGGTGAGGTATGTCCTCATAACACCTTGATGACAACTGAGAAGACCATCATGATATTTTGAAAGAATCTTTTCTACCATTGTATCAGGAATAGCTAATTGTAGTACCACCCTGTGCTTTCTATGCAAAGTCAATCTAAACAAAAGACCATCACACATAATGTATTGTTCAGCTCTGGTACGAATAGTACGAGCAGACTTGACATCTTGAGGTAGAATATCATATGCCAGAAAATCGTAGACTGGCTTAAAATAAGGACATGTCTCCTGTTGCATTTTCAATTCTTTCGCGTCAAATGGTAGATCGTAATTTCGGATGATTTTACTTTGAATTTTGTGCATGACACGTTGGATGTCTCTTTGATTCGGTATATGTGTCGTCCGAAAATTCTTTACATTTGAAATAAGGGGTCTACTTGGAGTGATCAACTCATCTGGAGGGTCCCTGTGGCGCTCTTCGTGTAAATCTACCAGACGTGGCGCGTTTGGCGCGTGAGGTGGACTAACATTTGGACGTGGCATCCTGGGCCGATGGTGCACGATGGGGGGTGGTGGCACAGGTAATGGCTGCACTGGGGGGTCGTCCGCAGGGGGACTGGAACCTGATTGGGAGCCGGTAATGGCACGCTTTGGCGTCGAGTAGCATCACTTTTCTGTGCAGGGGTTTGCACATTCAGACTCCTGTCTGCTGGGGGTTGGGAAGTTTTCCTCACATGGATCAAATCTGGTAACTTAACACCCAATGCTTTAGCTTTAGCTCTGGTCAAAACTGGAAGAGCATTATCATCCGAGTCATTTTGGAGAAGCTCAGATACCGCAGAAAATGCAAGAAGAAGTATCCTATCAATTTCTGAATCACCATTTTGAGGTGTTCTGGAAAGGTAATCAGCTAGAGCAAGGTCAGAACCCTTCTTGTAACCAATCTTAAATGTAAATTGTGATAACTTGAATAACAAATTCCTGAGTCGTGATGTAGGGGGCTCTCGCTTTGAAGTAAGAATTTCTACAAGTGCAGCATGATCCACATATGCATCGAATTCAACATTTTTGAGAAGGTGAACAAAGCCATTAATATTAATGAGCAAACCAAATAACTCTAACTCAGTGACACTATATCGAGTACATGCTTCTGGCAGTACCTTAGAGTAATAACCCAAAAGATATTCCTTGCCATTAATTGTCTGGGTTAGATATGAACCAGTGGCAACCCTTGAGGTGTCACTGTACAGAGTAAAACGACCTTCTCGTTTAGGCAGATGAAGAACTGGTGGATTACACATTAAATTACGAATTATGTCAAATGCTTTCTGATGTTCCTCTGTCCACTTAAACTGGCATTTTTGTCTACTCAACTTGTGTATAGGTCTCAAATGTTTCTGGATGTGAGGGAAAAAATTGATACATAATTAACTGCACCTACAAATCTACGTGCTGCCTTTGCATTGTGTGGTGTATTGTGAATCGCAGCACACCTATCAGTAAGTGGTTGGATAGTAGCCTTACCGCAACTGTGTACCGTTAAAATATGCCCCATATAAGAAACGGAGGAGCGAAATAAGCTACATTTACGTGGAGAAATTTTCAAACCATTTGCTTTTAATGCTGCAAAAAGAGCTAACAAGTGCTTAGAATGTGATGGCTTGTCCTTACTGTAAACAATAATATCGTCATGCATTGAAATACAAAACTGATCTGAGTTTGGTACCTGTGACAATACTGCATTCATCTTAGCTTGAAATATTGCAGGTGAGAGATTCAAGCCTTGAGGCAAACGCTTATAGTAGTAATGTTTACCTCCACTATAAGAAGCGATGCCTGTGTACTGCTGTGCATGTTTTACTCAAAGGAATGCAGAAGAAGCAGATTTCAAATCTAAGACGCTTAAAATTGTTGCCTCAGAGTTACCAATAGTACGTAAGGTCTCACTCAAGAGTGGGAAGGGGTGATTAATTCTATGAATTCTGCTGTTCAGAAAACGAAGTCTGTTACAACACGTTTTTTCATTTGTGCCCTTTTTTGGAATCAAAAATACCGGAGATGTATATGACTGGTGTCCAACAGCCAATATTCCAAGATCTACCAATTTATCTAATTCTCTTTAGATAATTTTTATCATCTGGAGATAATCTGTAGGCCTAATGAAGAAAGTGCTCCGTATTGGTTAATGATATATCTGCCTCAAAATTCGGGCAACTTGAGAGTTCGCCATACAGTGAGAAGACTTCCTTGTTTTTGTCCAATATTTGTAAAATTCTTCCCTTTCCCTTGAATTAAGAGCACTTTCATCTAAGGAGACCTGTTGTCTAATAATTTCGGACTCTGTCAGTGATGCTAAGGGGTCATCTTCCCTCAAATGTGGGTAACGATGCAAATTATAACGCCTAACGTGGTCACGTTGTGAATATTCAGGAGAACCAGCACTAGAAGATTGCGATGTTGCAGTATTAACATGCCCTAAAGACTGCCTAGAGAATTGCCTTTCTTCCAACCATTCATGATACCAATCTTCATGAAGTTCATGGGTTACTAATGCAATGTCAGACAGGTTAAAAGAGGCTACATTCTGCCTAGGTGACACAACAAATGGGCGTGTACCATTATTTGTCAACATAAATCGCGTTCTACCTTTATGCAGTTTGACCATCATTGAAGTTGGGCACATATGTGCGATAAATGCAGCTGGCTGAAGAATTACTTCAGTATTACGTGCGTAGATGGTACACGACTTTGCACGTTAATATACTTGCATTGACCTGGTAAATTACACCTTACTGTAGTCGAAAACGTTGCACACTTGCTTAATCTTAAAGAGTTGTTTGAGAATCCGACTCCATTAAGTTGTTTAAGAGTATCTGTACCCAAAGCAAATCTATGCTGCAATTTTCAGTGAAAAAGCATCAACTGAACTCTGTTACCTGAATATGTACAATAAATGTCAAGTTTCATGAGCAACCAAAATTGACCATTCCTAGGCGAAAAGATTCGGTTCAACTTTACTTGGCTTTAGAGAACTTAATAACGAGAGTTCTTACGACTGATTTGGATAAAATCGACCGTGTTGCACCAGAGTCAAACAACAGTAATATTTTCTTTCCGTCTTGTAGCTGGGCCTTGACAAAATTCTTTTCATCTAATTGGATAGTAACGTCAGGCTCCTTTCCCAAGTATGAAGCCGTATTACTACGCAGCATAATTTTGTAAATCCTCTTTTCCGGAACGCCTGTCGTGAGGAGTCACTCACCGACATTCCCTAGTGAAAATTTGGGCATTATAGCCGACGAATTTGATTTCCAAACTGTCTATCGTTAGGCGGATATGAATGAATTGGGGCTGTATCAGCCCTTAAATGTTCTTGTCGCAGGAAACAGTTTGCTGCTTGTGTCCTGGGACATTACAATAGAAACACAGCCCTTGAAATCTTGGCCTAGGCTTAGGTTGGTAGGAGCGCGCTTGTGTGTGTGGCCTACGGCGGGGGCCTTGTTGTCTGGTATCTCTCGAATTGTAACGCTGACGAGAGGATTGACCATTATTATATCCTGCCTATTAACTACGAGAGCGGCTATCTAGAAGACCGTCAATTTTATTGCATAATTCTGCATGCTAGCATTAGGCCTAATATCTGTCTGCGTAGTACTGCATGTCTTGGAAGAGGCAACCTTTTGGGGTGTGTGCTCATGCAGTACAAATTCTGGTCAAATCTAATATATCTGGGCCTTTTGACAAGGCGTCCTATGCCTGCCATTTTGGTCCGTAATTAGACTGGCAATTGACAATCGCTAGGAAGACGCCAGAACTTATGCACGCACGAATTCAGTATAGCCCCAGAGTAAACCGATTTTCTGATTAGTAAAATGTTTTTGGCGGTATCTCCTCAACATATTTGAAAGCTGAAATAAACCCACTAAGGCATATGTGATGAAAGATTCCTAAACTCGGGCTAACCAGAGCCCTTAATTTGAAGGCCTTTGAAAATTGGCCCTCAATCCTATACTGCAGTACCTTGAGGGTACGCAAAGAGAAACTACACTGAAAGGCGTTGGCAGAGATTTTGCAATGTGTGTCCTCTAAATAATCTGAAGGCCCAGAAATTCTCTAGCCAAATCTGCGTAATTTTATCGCCATGGAAACGGTTAGGGAGGAAGTCTGTCTACGCAGATTAGCCATGACTAAATATAACACTGAGAGACACACTGTTAACTATAAGCTAGCATTTTTATCCTAGATAACAACAATGGGTTCGTTAAAACTTCGATAAAGACCCCACGGATTGTACACAGCTTGTAGTAGCCTGCTAGAATAATACATCACTGAATTACTGAAGTTCTTAAACTAGGCCTTATGCCGTGCAGAAGTCTATCGAGGAGTGGTTGTCTCGCACACCTTAAGCCCTGGGGGTGAATCTCTTGTAGCGGTGCCCGACACCGGCTTGACGAGATTAGATCGCTGTCTGGTAAAACTTTCACGAGATCAGATTAGGCTAGACTAATGATATCGTTGGCGTCCAGAATTACTGAATCAGCTACTACACTGCTGAGGTCACAAAGATCCAGATGGTGAGTCCTTCGATCCATACAGTGGGGGATGTTTCCTTGATAGCCAGTTCGGCTATTGTTAGAAGAACAGGGATAAAACGTACAATGTTCAAGCCGTGTATCCATAAGAAGGCGATCCAGTTGTGAGCTAGGAGCCACTGCCCGCGTTTACGAACAGTCGGGGCTCATGTTACGTAAATTTTATTAGTCATGGAAATTCGAGCGGCTCCTCTAACGTCGCCAAAATTAGCAAGGTAAGCACTTATCGCTCTTCCCCCATGTAGTTTGGGCCAATGCAATCTGCGAAGCTTCGGTACAGGGATCTTGGTTTAACTCCACAAGACAGAAAATTAAAACGAGTTCAAATAAGTTGATTTGCGTTGATGATTTTCTCATTATCCTTCCAAAAGAATGATTAAGTTGAAGGCCGGCCAAAAGAATTTAGCTATAAACTTATCAGATGAAATACGTGTGTTTGTTTACGTTTCAAGTCTGCAGCCGAGTGCGTGGGAAATTCTGGATTACGCCTGACAAAGGCGAAGTTACTATTATGGAAAGACCACTTGCTGATTGCTAAAAGTTACCATGTCAAAAATAA
This sequence comes from Holothuria leucospilota, assembly GCA_029531755.1. NCBI lineage: Eukaryota > Metazoa > Echinodermata > Holothuroidea > Aspidochirotida > Holothuriidae > Holothuria > Holothuria leucospilota. The sequence goes on from CM055964.1 coordinate 702,430, forward strand.
TGCCAATCACCCAAGTGGGGAAGGGGAACTTACGACAAGGGGCCGATGGCACTGTCAGTTTCATGCAATAATAAGTATTCACGTCAGTAACAATTGAGTGATACAACAACAAATGCTCAGCCGTGGCCAACAAAGCCTCCATACCAACCTAGCCTAGGCCAAATTTCAGGGCTGTTTTCTATTGTAATGTCCCAGGACACCAAAGAGCAAACTGTTCCTGGACAAGAACATTGGGCTACAATACAGCCCCAAATTCATCATATCCGCCAAGATAGCAGTTTGGAAAACAAATCCGTCGGTTATAAAGGCCCAAATTTTACTAGGGAATGTCGGTGAGTGTATCCTACGACAAAGGGGTTCCGGAAAAGAGGATTTACAAAAAAAATGCTGCGGGCCGTAATACGGCTTATACTTGGGAAAGGGGCCTGACGTACTAAACCCAAATTTGATGAAAAGAATTTTCAAGGCCCAGCTCAAGACGGAAAAATATTTATGTTTTTTGACTCTGGTGCAACAGGTCATTTTACAAATTGTCGTTAAGAACTCTCGTTATTTAAGTTCCTAAAGCCCCCCCATGACGAAATATTATTTAACAGCGCTAGTGAAATCAATTACTGTGTCATGCAGATATTGAGACATAACGTGATTATTTGAATTCTTTTCAGTAAGATTTGGAGATATAGAATCCAAGATTTATATTTTAGAGTAATATATGTAGATATTAAATCTCACAAGTCACTGAAAAATATCAATAGCTTCACTGAACCTTTCATTATCTCCCTATCAATTCAAAGGCTTTATAATGCGTATTTTCACTCGCAAAGTGGATAATATTTCGTAATAGGGATTTCCCGATGACGTCATGTGCAATGTCTGGTGAATATTCAACTCCAAATAGTATAAACCGTCAAATGATCGAAAAATAATTACAGTTTTTTTCGTCATTTATGTTGCAAACAGCACTGAATGCAAGAACAGTCTCTAATTTGTAAGAAAGTGAGAAAAAATGTTAACTACTTTAAAGTTTGAAGTACATGGAAGCGTAATACCCTCCAATATCTTGATTGACATGACATGGGCGGATACATAGTTGTCATGTTAATCACACTGGGCTTTGCCTGTATCATATAGTCATAACACATTCGTTATTATAAGGAAAGGCAATGGGTTCGGTGATAATGAAATAGCTTTCAATATGTACCTATTGTGCAGTTGGGTGTGCGTTGTTGGTTGACATGAAATACTTATCTATGTTTACCTTCACTTATCGACTCTGTCATAGGTAAGCCAACCGTTTTAATCAGCTTTGAGGTAGGTGTTGTTTGTTTACTGATATTTCAGCACTTGTACCAACCGAGTCTATATTCCTTCGAAGGCTTTATAATATAGCAGTCATCCATTTCAAATTTCCTCAACTGATTTCATGACCAGTATGGGCTATGCAGTAGAAAGTCACTAAGATAACAAGCCATACTTAGTCTGATTCTTGAAAAGGGTATTTCATAACGTTTGAAACAACCTCCAGCCTCTTTTATAGGCTTATGCAAGGCTACGGTGCGTTACATATGGATGGGTACACAGTTCACAATGATACTGTGTAATAAAATGCTCAGTGGTCTACCTACACCAATACCTATGCCTGACCAAGTGTTTTATGGGGGGGGGGGGGTGACACAGTGTATGAAGTCGTACATATTTAAGATTTACTTACTTGACCGATATTGAGAAGAGGTCTTGAGAGGGGTGCACGCTTCAAGCCCTCTCTTTTAACCAATAGCAGGCAAGAATCCAGGGTTTTACAAAGGACGCTAATTTGGAAAGCCTAGAACTTACCAGAACATTCGAGCGCCGGAGAAACGATTTTGAAATCTAAGTAAGAAAACCATCTTTTTATAGCAACGGATCGTCTCAAAAATGTGGTAGCGAAGTAACGTTGGTGGGGAAGGAGGGCTGGTAAAGCACCCAAATGGATCCAAGCCTGATCAGAATTGCGGATATTTGACCTAAAATGCTGCCATTGTTTTTGAATTTGTCTGGAGTTATTGTAAGCACCTGCGTGTTTGATGATATTTTGATACACTGATGACACTGCCAACTTTCAATTCTTGCTTTAAAAAATTCAGTTCTGTGCATTGTTATGTAATGTGGTGAACAAAAATATTGGTGCTGTATGTACATGTTTCCATTTCCATCAAAATAAAAAAATTTCTACATCATTGGTATCCCTCACTAAGTTCAATTCAATTCAACTTTATTTCAACCAGTACGGAAATACAGAGAAGTTACAGTAATCACAAGACACATAGAAGCAACAATAATAGATGGTTGAGGGATAACACGAGGAAGCTACTAAAAGCTTGTGGGATGTGCATCCCCTTTATAAAGAGAAGGAAAACAACACCACTGGGAAAATAACTGTACATATTTAACTCGATTGAGGACAAAAACATGTAAAAGGGTAAAAAGCATGGCTATATAGCAATATAAATGCATGTTAAATGTAATTAGATAGCAAATAGGATTTAAAACTTCTTTTAAAGCTTAACAGTGAGGGAGAATTTCTTATCGAGTCTGGGAGAACATTCCACGTGAACGGCCCTAAATATCTTACGTTACATTAGCTAATTGCGAGTCTACAGAATGGGATGGTATAATAAGAACTGTCTCTGGTGTCATAACAATGACTACGAAAAACAAACAGTTCGGAGAATGAATTTGGTAATAAGTTGTGACAGGATTGGAACATGAATACAGCTACTTGATGCTTAGTTATATCAAAAACGGTTAGGGAGTTGTATTTCTTAAAAATCGGTTTCGATTGATCTAGATGCGACTTGCCATCGATTGCACGAAAAATTCGTTTTTGGACAAGGAGCAATTTGTTTACGTGAGTAGAAGCAGCATTACCCCAAACAATAGCACAGTCGGAAATAAAAGGCAAAATAAGGGAATTGTAAATAATAGGAAGGATCTTCGGAAGCAGATTTTTTAACCTTAAGATGATACCAGAGCCTTTAGCAAGCTTTATGCAAATTATATTGATCTGAGGAACCCAACTTAAATGACTGTCAATAGTGACTCCAAGAAAGAAAGTGGAGTCAGCAAAAGGAATGAAATTGTTTTGGATGGAGATACCAGTGCTATTGCCAAGACTGAACCTTTTTTGATAGGGGCGAAATAGGACAACTGTAGATTTTTTGGCGTTTAAAATGTACTTTGTTGGCAGAAAACCAAGTGGTCACATTCCCAATGTCACTATTAATGTGACGAATGAGGGAATTAATATCGGAACTCTCGTAGAGAATATTGGTGTCGTCAGCGTACAAGGTGTACATAGAACTGAGACTTGCTAAGGGCAGATCGTTCATGTAAATCAGAAACAGTAAAGGTCCAAGAATAGATCCCTGGGGAACACCAGTGTTGGTAGTACGGCGATGAGATTTAAAATTGGAAATACTGACACGCTGCGTCCGGTTAGAAAGATAGTTTTCTAAACCAGATTAAGCCTGTTCCTCTTATACCGTAACGATACTGCTTGTATAAGAGAATATCGTGATCTAGCGTGTCGAAAGCTTTGGAAAGGCCAAGAAAAATGCCACATGAGAACTTATTACTTTCAAAAGCACTATTAATATTGTCAACAAAACTGATCAAAGCATGAGTCGTGGATTTTCCTGGAAAGAAGCCATATTGATTTTTATAATTAATTTCATAAGTTGTCAGAAAACCAAACAAACGATTGTATACAATTCTTTCGAAGACTTTCGAAAAGACTGGCAGGACAGGTAAGCTAACTTTGTTCACGAAAGGTACCCCGTTTGGCTCTTCCACCAATTTGAAAACACTGGGGATGTCTTCTTAGTTCACAGGATTGCAGCCCTCAGGTCTTCATTAACTTCTTAAAACTTGTTGCCTCCCATCACACAGCCACTTTCACTGTCACTGTCGGAAGTGGTAACGCCACACCAGGCACTCAGAATTCAGCAATAAGGTATTCGTTGGTTTACGAGTAAAATAGCGTTTTATTTAGTCTCCTCTCGTGAGAGAGACTGACTTAGTGGTGCTACATAATTTAATTCCCTCTACAATGGGGTAGACTTCAAGTACATGCTTCATCTTTACACTTGTATATAATTTCATTGATCATCTTTATTTCTTAACGAGAAGTCAAGGAACTAACACACTTCCCACGTAAACTTTTTAATATTTTTTTGTGTCCTTTTAATTGAAAACATCTTCAACTGAGTATGTAGGGACACGCCATCGATACCCTAACCTCAGCAATATTTACAAGAACTTTCTATACTCCATATATACATATTTACACACATCAACACTGGTTAGCATCAAATCGCTCCGCCCCCACCCCTTCCATTATACATTTCCTTTGCAATTGTAACCCAATACATCAGAATTCTTTCCTCACAAAACTCACTCCACAACACACTAATAATAGTTCTCACAATCCTTTAACTGGGGTGGGATCTTACGAGTAAGTATTCCCACTTCCCTGCAAGTTAAAGATCTCAAAACCAGGGAGCTGTTAGGAGCTCCCTGCTTACGGCAAGGAGATTCAGATAATTGCCATACAGTCGAATGCGGCTACAATTGGCTGCTTATCAGAATTCCTCGCTGTCTTAAGTCTCCTTTGAGCAGGGATTTGCCAGCTGAAACTGGAGCTTCTTTTCTCACCCCCGACAGTTTAAGTTGCCACAGCCCAGAAAAAGCCTACCGCGTTGCTTACAAAATTCGTAACATGCATGTCGCTCCTAACAACTTCTCAGATTGAGGCAATCTTTCCTTAATTTGCACGCTATGTGTTACTGCATACTTCATGCTCTTTATTAGAAATCCCCCCGCATTCCTTTCTTCATTTCATGACAGTCTACTAAGTCCTCATGATTGCTGCCCTAAGGCCTTCCTATAACTTCTTACAATTTGTTGTCTCCAATCACTTACCCAACCAAACGTAACACTCTTTTGGCCCATAGTTTGGAAGAGGGGGGACTTTTTAAATAGCTAATGGCATACACAGGTAAGCATTTGAAAAGACAAAAACTTCTCTCCAATTTCCCACTTGTCCATATAAATTAATAAGATCTGATCATTAATATCTCAGATCACTTCAGCAAACAGTCAAACACTGATTGGTGTTACACAAGCAACACTGTAGTTTGTCAGTATTATACTCACATGTCCAACTTTATCACTGTTGCACAATGTACAAAGGTAGATGTTACCTTGTGCATATATACATTTGCTTTTGAGAATAACGTAGGACTTCAAATAGGCTAGGTGTTGGGTTCCAGTTTTAGATACACATGTACCTTTCATCTCCATTGGAACAGGATGTCACATGCTTCGCAAGTATTAGAAAAGAGAAAAGGGTAGTAGGTGGCAAAGACCGACTATGGCAAACCAACAAACGGGACCAACGCTGACATTTTAAGACTTTCCTTCAACCTGAGACGGTGTCTATAACCGGCCTACTAATGAGACATTTTAGTAGGATACTTTTGGACGTTTGGCTGCTTTACAGATTTGAAAGGCATACAACGGTTGTAATAGGGCAGACTGACAGTGCAGTTGTGTAGCTGTGACTCAAAGCTAATATTCAATTCAATTCCGCTTCGTTTAAAGAGTAATTTTTAGAATTTTATACAAAAACGTATATGTCAAAAAGAAAAAACAAAACTCAATGTTATTCACAAGGAACCCCAAAGAATCCCCTAGACGCTTGTAGTATAAGCACTCTTTAACCGCGTGTTTGGTCTAGCGGTAGAGCATCCGCCTCTCACGCGGGAGGCCCGGGTTCGATTCCCAGGTCGAGACACACCAAAGACTTTTCCGATTCCCAGGTCGAGTCATACCAAAGACTTTAAAAATGGAACCTACTGCCGTTGTGCGTGATGCTTAGCATAAGCAATGGAAAAAGGGAAAACAAGCCAGTGAGCCACAACTGGAAAAAAGGCCCTGGTCGGCTCGACTTGAACCAATTGATTGGAAACTGGGCCGTTAAACCTCATCTAACTGACTATCTTTAACAAAAATTAAACACAATGATTATATGTAGAATTCTTTTAAAGCGCTGAAGTAGATAAGGCACGTAAGAACCCCCCCCCTCCCAGGAAGTCCCCTTGCAATATTTTTAGAAGGCTCTGTCCCTCCTGGACCCTCGGGCCCCTCTCACCGCGCATTCGAAAAGCCCGCGGTAAATAGTGTCATGCAATTCCTGTAGAGCGCCACCATTATGACGTAATTACTGTATTGCGCAATCAATACAGACGAAGTCCTAAGGTGGTATAGTAATATGATAAAATGAAACGTACTTACCAACCATTTAAATCCGTTCACAAAGCACATCAAAGCGGTAACGAAAATCCAGATTACGGGCCTGCATATCCCGGACGAGATCCCTGAAGGTTGTGTTCTTATAAATAGAAACCAGTTCTCTATACGAGCCCGTAATCCTTCACCAAAAGTGCGAACTTCTGAAAGTAGATCGTCGAAGGAATGAGGATCGCCTCCACGTCCCCAGGAAAAGAACAATTCGTCAAAATCCCGGTCAAATATAGATATATCCAAAATCTTCACGACTGGTTTTAAACCGTAGGTTTGTTTGAATGATTGAATTTCAACAGATCCGCTCAAAGATTGCAAATAGAAACCAAAATCGTTAACTATTGTTGATAAGGGCTAAACGCAGCGGCCATGATGTACCTCTCAGATATAAATGAAGGAGGGGTTACTGGCGCAAGGAAATTTTTTGTTTGTAGATGAGACACAGTCGTCATGGGGGTTGTTAAGTGACGTCAGGAAGAGGAGTAGGTCGTTGTCATACACCATACCTCTCGTATTGATATGTACTAGAGATGGGGTTCCGTAACGCGGGTACTTTCGATCGAGAGATAGGTCACTAGGGTAACGTAACAATTAACGTATTGATGAAGAGGAGTACCATTGATGACAAATATTGTTAGCAATTGTGAAAGGTTCAAAATATAACTGTCCGAAACAAGTCATGTCTTGTTTGCTACCCATTAGCACAGGTCTGTGCAAAAAAAAAAAAAAATAAAATAGGTGTATATGGTGAAGATCGATTCACCATGCCGACGGGGTACGTTGCCTTGTGTCGGGATTGCTGTAAGAATAATTCTTTGTTAGATCACCAAACTGATAACGAAGTTGGGTTTGGGAAAACAGCGAGGCTAGCGGAAGACGTTACCAAGGAGATAATTTATGACAACCACAGTTAGCTAATCCTGAATAGGGGAGGGGGCTATGTTTCATGTTGATAAGGCGACACATGAATGTAACAACATGGTGTTGGCATGACGATATTGTTTGTCGTGGGATTGCGACATTGGTGCATACCATCTTCTTCGAGTAAGAGAAGGGTTTTTAAACCCTAAATCAAGAGAGAGTGGTATCATTCGAGTAACATCGCTACAAGGGACAACATGAACCAATTGTCAAGAGAAGAAGAAAGATTGGTAGAAGCCCTCGAGCGGGTGGAGAGATTGCAATTAGCCGAAAGACAACGGCAAGCTTTTTTGCAGAGACGGTGAGTTGACCCCTTATATGTTTGTTTATGTCATAAAGATAGTAATATATCTGGAAAATTGAAAGTCTTATGGTTGATAATACAGGAAAGAGCAATACGGTCTTCACAAAATCCGTATGACTTAGAGTTATGTGTGAACGAGCCTCAAGTCGAGGAAAATCTCGTAAAGCAATTACACTACAGCATATCAATGTATTATACCACACTCAGTGCGAAGTGATGTTTATAGACCCCTATATCTATTCCCTTCAGATCCAGTTCGAATGCCCCACCATCCTCACCACCACCACCAACAACAACCATGCAAACAGCCTTGCCGGAAAAAGAGGAGGAGTCCCTTCCCGATACGCAGCCGGTGGCTGAAGTTTTCGACATATCAACAGCGGGGTCTTCTGAACCGTTTACGGTGTCGGAGGAAAAACAAGATATGGCAAGTAAAAAAAAAAAAATTGTCACTCATTAGAAGACGCAGAGGGTGTATACATAATACCCATACGTTAGATTATGAGGTTTACTCGCTCAACATAGACAGTCGTTAAATTATTGTTTATATTTTTTGTCCATACAGGTAGCGTGTGATGAAGGTTGTGGTAAATCCTTTTCGACACGAAAAGCTATGAAGAAGCATGTGAGGAGGGTCCATGTGACCCCGACTTTTCAATACGTTTTCTGCGGAAAACGCTTCAAAACCAGCGGGAACAAGTCGAGACATGTCAAATGATGTCTAAAAAAGCGGAGGCAGGCTAAAGATGATGACACTCCCATCGTGTCGAGGAAAAGAAAGCGAAGTCAAAACAGTAGCGGGGAGTCTCCCATGAAGAAGAAGTTCAAGCGGGAGGAGGCTCATGATATTCCCATGAGTGTGGAGTCGTCTCCAGTGAAGAAGAAGCCAAACCCGCTAGAGGATCAAGATGTTCCGATGAGGGACTTGTCCAGTACAAGTCGGGACATACCCAGCACAAGTCGGGACATGCCCAGTACGAGTGGTGCACAAAAGGTAAGTACGACCAATAACATTTGTAATGTTTGTTTGTTTCTAAACTATAGCGCAATAGTTGTTTATCTGAACGAGACTATACCAAACACTTACTATAGTATATTTTCTTGTTTTTTGCATAGCACAGTAATCCCCGGAAAATCAATGCAGGCGTAGCAACAGAACCCTTGAGGGAAGACCCTACAGCCCCACCGGAAAATCTAGGAAGGGAGATTCCCGAAAATTTTCACCCAATCTACACCGAGCACTGGGGAGCCATCAGGACCCATCATCGTCGTGGAAATCGTGTTCAAGATACGTATAATTTTAGACTTAATAATTTAAATGATATTTATATGAGAGACCTGATAAGGACCGTCTATAATGATCAAACAAACCAATTTAAGTTGAATATGTCCTTCGGGTTTATTCTACGTAATAGGGTAACCGGGGACTTAAGATATTTTCACGCCTCCTTTAATAATCATAGATTATTTGAATACCCCGTTATGGTTGGTAACCAAGGCGACTTGAATAATTTCCTCGAACAATTCGACATTGAAGATGTCGAACAATCGTTGCTGTTTGAAAGACCCGATTCCAAATGGATTTTAGATTTTATTACAAACGTCACTATTTACGTCAATAAATTAGGTAATCATCCTTAGGCGGTCCGCCACCGTATATTCCAGACTATATTAAAAAGCATCATCATATTAAAACTATGTCGCACCACCGTAAAACCAACCATCCTTTTCAGGATAATCTATGTTTGTTTAGGTGTCTTAGCTATCATATGAAGTCGGTCGAAAGTGCGTGTTACGACCACACGCCAAAAGCTCTCTTCCAGAAATATCAAATAGCTACTGGAGGGCGGGCTGGTGTGGAAACTTTTAAAGGTATTTCTTTGAACGACCTGGGAGTTATCGAAAAGCTATTCGAGTGTAATATTTACGTTTATGAACTTAAACCACGTAACCAAGAGGTAGAAAATGAAGAGCGTAGGGGACAAACATTTCCTAGCGAAACAGTAGCAGAATTATTGTGTAGATCTCCTTGTCGTTATGCTTCTACCATGTATCTCAATATTTACGAGGGTCATTTTTCATTCATTAAGGATATGCGTCATTATGCTAAAAGTTTTCACTGCGCACGTTGTCGAAGACTGTTTCAGCTGCATCGGTATTTGCAAGATCACATACCACGATGCAAACAACACGTAGAATATCGTTATCCGGGAGGTGTTTTCCAACTTACACCAACCGTGTTTGAAAAATTGGAAACGCTCAATATTTTAGTCAATCAAGCAGAACGTTCCTATCCCTTTAGAATCACGTACGATATTGAAACATACCTCGATAAAAACGACGTGATTGAGTAGAAAGGACCCAAACTGCAGTATATCGGACAACATAAATTGCTTAGTATTAGCGTATGCTCCAATGTGCCTGGGTACGAGTCACCTCAATGTTTCATTTCCGAAGGGGATGATGCGCAGTTGGTGGATGCGTTTACCACCTACTGTACAGAGATTAGTCAAGCGGCTTTCGAGCGCGTCTCGGGTAGCGGTTCTATCGCTATGGCTATAAACACCTTGAAGGAAATGCTTATGAACGAAGAATTGTTAGTGCAACACGCCGCGGATGCAGCTGATAGTTGTTATTTAAATAATGTGTTAAAACCAACCATGGGTTCCCTGCTCAATTATTGTAGGCAAATGCCTGTGATTGGCTTTAACTCTGGTAAATATGATGTCAATGTTATGAAAGGTCTCTTGTATAAAAGTATTCATAAATTAAATGATGATGATGATAATAACGATATGTCGCCTATTACGCAAACCATCAAACGAAATAGCGATTACATGTGTATATCCTCCAAATGGTTTAAATTTTTGGATATCAAAAATTATCTCGCACCAGGATGTAGTTACAAACAGTTTCTCGAAGCGTACAAATGCAAAGAAGCCAAAGGGTTTTTTCCTTACGAATGGATGGATAGTCTCGACAAATTGTCAGAACCGTCACTGCCTCCCCACGAAGCCTTTTATAACAAACTCAAGGCTTGTAACATTACCGATGAAGAATATCGTTATTGTAAAACACTGTGGCAAGACCTTCATATGGAAACGTTTAGAGATTTTTTGATATGGTAAAACAACAAAGATGTGGTACCTTTTTTAGAAGCGTTAGACAAAATGTTTAACTTTTATAGAAGTAAAGACATCGATATGTTTAAGCAAGGTATTTCCGTGCCGGGTTTAACTTTAAGGTATTTGTTCAAGGATATTAAAGATGATTTCTTTTGTCTTTTTCCCAATGCTCATTATGATTTATATCATCTATTTCGAAATAATATCGTTGGTGGACCTTCGATTATCTTTCATCGTTATCACGAGAGAGATCTCACTAAGTTAAAGGGAGGTAAACTGTGCAAGAAAGTGTTAGGGTTTGATGCGAACGCGCTGTATCTTTGGGCTGTGATGCAACATTTGCCGACGGGTGTGGGTCTCAGACGTAGGCGAGAAACGGGGTTTCGGCGAGAATTCACTCACAGTTTTCAAAAAACTGCGGCGGGTTGGTTAGAATGGGAAGGCAAAAGGCACGGTATAGAGATCAAACATCGACTGAATGGCAAAGAGGTTAGATTGGGGAAGCGACATTTACCGGTAAATGGTTTTGGCATAGACAACGGAAATCCTGTCATTTTTCAATTCCAAGGTTGCTATTGGCACGGTCATCTCTGCGCCTTAAATCAAGGGAAAACCCATAATCAAGTCAATGGCAAACCTCTGTCTGAATTATTTGAGGAAACAAAAGCCATCACGAAACATCTGAAATCTTTAGGTTATGAATTTGTGGAAAAATGGGCGTGTGAGTGGCGGCAAGATCAAGCGGAATGTCCGGAAATTAGACAATTTTTGAAAGACAGATATCCCTATCCTTACGAGGAAAAGTTTTACATGGATGAGGACTCCATCCTCCAACACGTTAAGACGGGTGATATGTTTGGCGTGGTCGAATGTGATATTACAGTACCCGACCATTTAAAATCGAAATTTGCCGAAATGCCACCCATCTTCAAAAATGCACAAGTGGGTATAAAAGACGTAGGGGAACACATGGCGCGGTATGCTGAACAACAAAAAGTTCTCAAACAACCGCGTAGAACTCTGATAGGGAGTATGCACGGTACCAAAATACTGCTCGCCACTCCGTTATTGCGTTGGTACCTGGAACATGGTCTCGTCGTCACGCAAATTTATCAAGTTGTTCAATTTATGCCTCAAGCCGTGTTCGAAACATTTGGAGAGAAAGTGAGCGCGGCCAGAAGAGAAGGAGACAGTGACCCCTCTAAGAGTATCTTGGCTGACACCATGAAACTCATTGGCAATTCGGCTTATGGTAAAACGGTTACTAAAAAGGAAAATCACCTTGATGTGAAGGTCTGTACGGAAGACAACGTCTTCCAACGCGTGAATGACCCCTTCTTTAAAAGATTAACGCCCTTGGGTTCTGGTATGTACGAAGTGGATCTTCACAAACGAGTTATTTTGGTAGATCTTCCCCTTCAAATTGGTTTTTTCGTGTACCAGTACGCGAAACTGAGAATGTTACAATTTTATTACGATTTCATGTGTAAATTTGTCGACCCATCCGACTTTCAATATTGTGAAATGGATACAGACTCGGCCTATCTAGCCATTTCCGGAGAGTCGTTGGAATCGGTGATCAAACCGGATATGCGAGCTCTCTTTGAGGCTGAAAAACACCTTTGGTTCCCCCGCACGGACACGCCAGAACACAAGCAGTTTGATAAGCGCACGCCTGGTTTATTCAAACTGGAATGGGAAGGTGACGGCATTGTCGCCCTCAATAGTAAATGTTATTACTGTTTTGGTTCAGAAAAGGAAAAACTCAGTTGTAAGGGGGTCAATAGGAACTCCACTACCTTGACCAAAGAAAATTTTTTAAAAGTGATTCGGGAACAGGTTTCCATAGAAGCGAGTAACATGGGATTTAGAATGTGCGATAATCAAATGCAAACCTTCATACAACAAAAAACGGCATTGTCCTATCTCTATATTAAACGTAAAATCGGGGAAGATGGTGTCTCTACGACACCTTTAGATATTTAAGCGTAAAGGGTTACAGTGTTGTAGCACGATAAGGAATGTATTAGGCTAATTATACGTGTAATACATTGTCATAATACTTTACGTTGATCAGAAAGTCCATGTCATGATTGCAATGTTTTAGTTTTAACGTGTGCTGTGTTTATTCTATGTATGACGCATTGTCGTAATATTTTACGCTGGTCAGAAAGTCTAATTCATGAATGCAATGTCTAATGTGTTTATTTTGCTGAAGAGACTACGCCTGTATTAAAGTCTGTGTGAATTGCAATATACTGTAGTAGTGTCTTCTCTCTCGTGTTTTGTTCCACAAGCTACCCTGCTACGAATCAATCGATAAGAACGTCAATACACCTTGGGAAACCTCCACAGGTCCTCTATTGAAAAGTAATCGATAATGAAAAAAGGGCTTCCATCACCTATAGCTCCCGCTAGAAACTGTCTAGACGCCTTTTCAAACAATTGAAAACATTGGTAGCGGCCCTAAGTATGAATCAGAAAGTTTATAAAGCAAAGGTCATTTCCCTTTTGTTGGTAGTATGAATCATGGATCCGAGGCTTCAACATCCCTTCACGTGCGATATAGCAGGACCGATCGACCCAAAGTGGCAAAACAGTGTTTCTTAACAAGTTATTAACACATGCCCGGGTGATGATACACGAACCCCCAAAGGCTATTGTCTGGTTTTACGGGGAATATCAGCCTCTTTACGATCAAATGTTCGAAACCTTGGGGGAAATCATTCGTTTTGTAGAGGGCGTGCCACAATCTTTTGACGACTTCATAGACAAATCCAAACGAAATTTGATTATACTCGATGACTTGATGAGTGAAACGGCCAATGATAAAACAATTAGCAGCCTGTTTACCAAAGGAAGCCATCACCAAAATTTGTCTGTTATCCTCGTGAGTCAAAATCTGTTTCATCGTGGTCGGGAAAACAGGACCATAAGTCTTAACAGTCATTATCTCATTCTATTCAAAAACCCTAGAGACGCGTCGCAAATAGCCTATTTAGCCCGACAAATGTTTCCCAAAAAACCGAAACATTTGCAAGAAGCCTACAAAGACGCAACGAGCAAACCCTACGGGTACCTATTTATCGACCTCAAAAGCAGTACGCCCGAATCATACCGCTTGAGAAGTCAAATTATTCCAGGTAAAGTGCAGTATGCTTACGTCAAAAAGTAGTCAAAAAACTCTTAAAAAGGCTAGTCGCTCGACTACATTTCTCATTTTGCGATCATGCAGCGTTGGCGTAAACAACCACCTTACTTGCATGTCCTGGCAAGGGGTTCTCCGAAACAAAGACAGGGTATCATACACGGAGGGTATCATACACGGGTATCATACACGGATACAGGGTATCATACAGGGTATCATACACGGATACAGGGTATCATACAGGGTATCATACAGGGTATCATACACGGATACAGGGTATCATACAAAGAACTCATCAATTGTTTATGTGAGGGCGCTGTCAATACTTTAAAAGGAAACGTCCCGTTGAACAGACAGCAGAAGCAACGGCTTAGCAAACATCGTCGCCAATTGCGTCAGTTAGCCAGCAGACGCGTATCCCAGCAGGCTAAAAAGAAAATTTTGCTTCAAAAAGGAGGTTCACTCCTGGCTACCTTGTTACCCCCACTGATCGGAGTTCTCGGCAGTGTCTTGTTTAGCAAGAAATGAGTAGTATGGAACATACCAAGAAAATGGTGCTCCTGTCTCCCGACTATTTAGAGCGTGTAACCTCGACATTTCGACCCTCTCAATCGCCAGAGACTGCAAAAACACGAGTTCTCGAAGATCAATTATCCGCGATTTTGCATGATCCACACCTGGACGATGCAAGCAAACTGAGGCGCTATAGTGATTTGCTACAACGTTACAAAACGTATGATATCAAAGCCCACGAACCCGTCAAGATGAAGATTGTATCTGAATCGCCGTCAGAAACCAAACCCGAGGTTCAGAACGTATCCGGATCCCCCTAAAAAGATATTGAAAACGATGTGCTGGAAAGTATTCCCAAAGCTTTCGAAGGCAAGGCTGCCCAATTACTTCGTAAGATTAACTCGAGCAATGGAGACCTTTCGTGGACGGATAAGGGGGAATTGGTTGTCAAGGACCGTGTCATTAAAGTTTCTCACATGGTGGATTTCATTAATGACGTCGTGCGCAAACGTAAGGGTATTATTCCAATTGGCGCGACTGATTTTGCCAAAGGGTTAGCTGAACTCAATCTACCTAGAGAACTCGTAGGAAATCCAGACCGTTGGAAAGAGATGACCCGTTGGTTGGAAGACCCGACACCCGAAATAGACTCTTCTACAAAATCACCTGAAGTAGGGGGCGCTACTCGGTTTCTAAAAGATGAATATCTGTACGGTACGGCACATCACCTACCTCCCCCCAACACGACGCGTTCCCGGCGAAAACAGCCGAAAGCGAAGCTGACGTGGGAAAAATATTAAAAGTCGTTGCGCGTACATGTTTGTTTCATTTATCTTATCGTAAGACGTGATGGATTGTTTGCCGAAAAACGGTCTCTCGTTGAATTGTACAGTTCGCAAACTCGTATGTCCATCCGCGTGTTGTGGTGGCACTGTGGGCGTACCCGAGTCTAGGCATGGACAAGTATCTAAGCGATCTATACTACGACCCTTTGCATCCAGCCGGTTTCGGAGGAGTAGCCGCGATAAAACGGGCAGCCAAGAAGGGCAACAAGAACATCAGCGTGAAAGAGATCAAAACGTGGTTACAAGTAGAGACGCTTATACGCTACACAAACCTTTACGAAGAACGTTTCGTCGCAATAAAGTCATTGTCTCGGGTATTGACAGTCATTGGCAGGCGGATCTGGTAGATATTTCTTCCTTTTCAAAACAGAACAAAAACCACAGATACATATTGACTTGCATCGATATATTTTCCAAATTAGCGTGGGCCCGAGCTTTGGAGGATAAATCGGGGAAAACAATTGTACGCGCTTTTCAAAGTATTATCAAAGCCCATAATCGTAAGCCTCAGACGTTGCAAACGGACAAAGGGAAAGAGTTGGTATCGACCTTTTCAACAATTTCTGCGCGCTCATCATATTCATTTTTTTACGACGAATAATGAAACGAAAGTCTCCGTCGTGGAAAGATTCAACCGTACCCTAAAAACCAAAATGTGGCGCTATTTTACAGCTAATGGAACGCGCACATACATTGATGTCTTGCAGAAATTTCTGGTCGAGTACAACCGGAGAAAGCATAGTAGTATTGGGATGGCTCCCGTGAATGTTAATAGACGTAACCAAGAACAAGTGTGGCAAAGACTTTATGGCAATATTTCCAAGTCAAGTGTACCCGCCTTCAAATTCAACTTGGGAGATGCCGTGCGAATTAGTATGGCAACGCAGCCGTTCCAGAAAGGCTACCTGCCACAATGGACCGAAGAAGTTTTCACAATAGCTGAAAGAAAACATCGCTTACCTCCCGTATACCGCCTCAAAGATTTCGGTGGAGAGTTGATTGAGGGCACTTTTTATGAACAAGAACTTCAGAAAGTAGAAAAGTCGAATCACATATATCGCATCGAAAAAATTATATGCAGTCGCGTTAAAAAGGGTCTGAAAGAATATTTAGTCAAATGGGAAGGTTATCCGGCAAAATTCAATAGTTGGGTGACTGACATTTACAGGTACAAGAATATATAAAACACAAAGGTCAAGTAGTATTCGTTTCAGTTAGTTATATCGTTGGAGGAAGAGACATGGCGTCGTCATTTTACGTGACATTACCGAGCAACAGTTCTCCTGAAGTATATCCAGATAACACTTTGACCCATTTTCGCGTCAAACTTCCTCAACCCATTACTTTGGAGGGTCAATGGGAAGTCGGATTAGCCGAAATAGTGTATCCTCACCAATGGTACAATCTTGATGAAGAGAGTACGTACTCCTACACCGCCAACGGTGAACAGTGGTGGACTAAACGTATCCCTCCGGGTTATTACAGGAACGAAGCTGGATTACTCAACGTGTTAGAGACCAATTTGGGGGAGTTTGATTCGCTACTCGTGGGATGACGAAAGCGGAAAAAGCGACCGTTCACTTAAAAAACGATGTTGAAGTGGTTTTCAAAGGGACCTTGGCCGAGATATTGGGTTTCAAAGGTGATACGCATATTAAGAGGTCCCTCACCGTAGAAAACCCCATGGATATCAAACATCTCCATAACTTATTCGTCTACTGCGATATTGTGGAGCCTCACGCTGTGGGTCACGCCAAAGTGCCACTCATACGCTTAGTGACTGTCAAGGGGAAATACGGTGAAGATGTCAATTCTATCTACATGAATATTTATTACCACCCCGTCAAACAAAAATATTTCGATACAGTCGAAATAGACATAAGGGATAGTGTGGGTCGAAAAATATCATTTCTACGCGGTACTGTCATCGTGACACTACACTTTCGTTTGCAAAGAGCGCCGCAGTTTATTTAAAGCCCTTTATCATGCATCCTCACCGTCAGTTTCGTGTTAATCCGCGCCACTACGAAGACTACTATCTTCATCAAATTGGTCATGGACTGCCCGTTTTTCGCGGTGGGCGCGGACAACGAGGGCACGGTATAGGCAATATACTACGTGGATTGTTTCGCTCAGTCGTACCCTTGCTCAGGAAAGGGGCCAAAGCCTTGGGTAAAGAAGCGTTGCGTACTGGCATGGCTGTGGCGGGGGATGTCTTGGATGGCAGATCTTTGAAGAGTTCTGTGAAAACCAGAGGTCTGGCCGCTTCAAAAAGGGTCGCCAGAAAGGCAGTCTCCAGCGTCACCGCTTCCTCGAATGGTAAAAAAAAAGCGTAAGCGCCAACCAACAACTACCAGAAACAATCGAGGCAAGGTCGGGAACAGAGCTCCAGACATTTTTGATTAACACTTAGTACCAGTATGTCTTTGCTTCACGAGCACTCGTGCGAATGCACGAAGTCAGAGTTGGATTTGTTTGTCATTCCGCCGACTCAGACGAGTACCGAGAAAGGTCAATGGATAGAGTATCACCCCATAGCCAATATAACAGACAGCGGACCTATCGAATTTTACGTGTCGGGATCCTCCGAAGAGTACATTGATTTGCCGCAAACGCAGCTTTATGTGAGAGCAAAAATCACTTTATCAAATGGTGATGAATTACCCGCGGGTTCGCCCCGTCAATCTGTTTTTGCAGTCGCTCTTTAGTCAAGTCGACGTCTCTCTCAATGAACGGCTTATATCACCTTCCACGCCCACTTACCCTTACCGCGCTATGATTGAGACGCTGTTGAGTTATGGTTCTGACGCGAAACAAACGCAGTTGACTTCCTCCTTATTTTACAAAGATACGGCCGGTTCGATGGACAATCCCGATCCCTTGGCGGCGGATGATGCCGTTAATCAAGGTCTGAAGACGCGAGCCGCTTTCACTAGCAGAAGTAAAACAGTGGATATGCTTGGCCCGATTCATAGCGATATCTTTTTTCAAGACAAATATTTGCTCAATGGGGTCAGCATGAAATTGAAGCTGATCAGAAGCAAAGATCAATTTTGCCTCATGTCCGCAGACGCTGATGTCAAATACAAAGTTGTTATTCAAGATGCTTCTTTGTTTGTCAGAAAGATTAAACTCAACCCCGCCGTCCCCCTAGCACACGCTCGTGCTCTAGAAAAAGCCACCGCCAAATATCCTATCAGAAGAGTGGTGACGAAAATGTTTTCGATTCCCGTGGGTAACATGTCATTTGTTCAAGACCATATCTTTCTCGGACAATTGCCTAAGAGACTCATTGTGAGCTGTGTTACTAACACAGCATTCAACGGCTCCTATGTAGAGAACCCATTCAACTTCCAACATTTTAACGCCAATTTCCTGGCCGTGTATTTGGATGGCGAACAAATTCCCTACAAGCCCCTCAAACCAAATTTCGACCCAAATTCGGGGGGAAATTACATTCGAGCGTATCACACGCTGTTCTCCGGGACGGATAAAATGAATCACGACGAAGGGAATGCCATCAATCGCGAAGAGTATGCCAAAGGCTACACACTGTACGCTTTCGACTTGACTCCTGATTTATCTTCCGGGGATCATTATAACTTGGTCAAGCAAGGGAATCTTCGCATGGAACTACAATTTCAGCGACCGCTGACCACTACTCTCAATGTTGTGGTCTATGCCGAATTGGATAATCTCATCGAGATTGATAAAGCCCGTAATGTGATTTTTGACTACATCAGTTGAGTTTTATAAGCATCATCATGAACACCAATCAGATAGCGCATGCTTTACTTTCCGATTCCTTTACCAAGACATCTTTTCAAGGAGTATTTCCTTCCGACACCCTGCGGGAAATACAACCGAACTATCCCTGCTCTTTGGTGATTAATCTAGACCCGAGTCATCTACCTGGAAGTCATTGGGTGGCTGTGTTTATATCGAAGGATAAGCATGGGGAATATTTTGATTCGTATGGTTTATCGCCCTCGACATTATCAAGTATTCACACGTTCATGAATCGCGCGTGTTTGCAACATGATTATAACGAAAGGACTCTACAGGGACTATTTTCGAATGTGTGTGGGCATTACGTCCTATTTTTTCTGCTGCACAAAAATCGAGGTTGGAAGATGGAAACTATAAATCTTGGTTCACTTCACAACCGGACGTCAATGACCAGATGGTGTACGAATTTATCTCCAAGTATTTTCCTTGTATAGACGAAGGGCACCGTGACGTGGATTTCGGGACCCAGACCGCCATCTCCCGGGGGAAAAGGGGATTTTGACCGATGTAAAGACTTAGGGTCTGGGTGTTCTGCCGTGGGGGAGGGGGTGGACTATGAATGATGTAGACTTAGTTTGTTTGAAGTGTTGAATAAAACAATGAAAGGCAAAAAAAGAAAAATGTACAAACGAAGTTTCTTTGTCGTTTCTTTATCTCATGTATTCATATTTTCATTCTTTTCTTTTGGTAAATGATAGATGGCGCATCACATATATATTTATGATCAACATTATAGAGTATAATTCAGTTCGACAGTATCATAATCGATATGTCCTAGGTGTTTGGGGATGAAGTCTTCCTCCAAATGATGGCGAATATTTTCGTCCAAGTCTGTCTTCTCCAAAGCATCTACGGCCTTTTGGGGTGACGCCTTCCAACTCGTTCTGATGTTATTCATCACGGCGTTGAGGATGGGCGTGTCTATCACGTTCAATAGATAGTCCCGCGCGGTCTCCACGACCCACGTGTTTGTGACTAAATGATGCATGTCGTTGAAATACATATCGGAGACGGGCATGCAAGACCCAAAGTTCAGACAACGGTGGTCGAGTTGAGAAGGCCAGCCCATGTCGCAGCCTTCGCAGTTTTGTTTTAAGTACCCATAGGTCACTTTATCCATCATGGTGGCAAAAATAAATTCCAAGATCTGTACAACGACGGGTGGTACGTCCTGCGTTGTGACGCTAGAGTTCTCAATATCTGCGGTGAGAATAAAAGAAAAGCGAGGCATTATTGCAAGTTCTTCAAAGTCTCTTGAATAAGATAGACTTGTTGGTACAGTTTCTCCCACTCCGCCACTTTTAAATTGATTCCTTTCTTGCCAGCCAAGAGTTTGTGTCTCCACCAAAATATTCTCTAATGTTCACGTAGGGTTCCCCACGGAAGCGTTTGACAACGACGAAGCGCTTACCTCCCAAGGGAAAGCGTGTCATAGGCTCGTCCATCAGTTGTTGGTTGGGTTTGCCGAGAAAGCGGCCAACTTCCACTGGTTTCTGCGCTACGGGGGATTCGTCTACCTCCATATCAGACACCTCCGACGCCCTGGCTGCAGCATTGATGGCCGAAAGTCTCACGGCTTCTTGTAGCAGGGGCAAATCCCAAGCACCCTGCTTCGTCTCCTCGTTGAAAAAATAAGGGCGATTCTCTGAGAGGCTGTAGTGTACACGCCAACCGGCCTGGTACAATTCGTCGGACAGTTCTGGTAATATCTGAGCATCGTCTATGGTAAATTCTGATAGATGGTTGGTTGGTTGACAAAGTTCGAAAAGCGTATAATATTTCACGAGCTTGGAAGATACGTTGCAATGTAGTCAGCAGTTTCGAAATGAATAACGTCCTAAAATGAGGTTACTTTATATACACTCCCTACAGGCTAAAAATAGCGGTCTCTTTACAGGTTTAAAATAGCGATGAGGTGACGTCTAGGTTGGTTTCATACGCTAAAAATAGATATGATTGCGACATCTCTTGCGTCACCGGTCGAGAAAAATCGTGTCTGGACGGGTCGAGCGATCGATGATTGTCATTTTCTTCCTGTGATGACGCGTTTATATTGCGACATAATTTACTTGTCTTCCAGGGTTGACGTCATAGTGTTGCGACATGCTATCGATTCGCCCCGAACGTGTCTGGACGTGTCTTTATGCGCTGCTCATCTTCCTGGGGTGACGTCATAGTGTTGCGATATACTATCGACTCGCCCGAACGTGTCTGGAGTTGCCTTTAGCCGCTGCACATGCGTCGTAAAACCATCATACCCCCCAACCATAGCCCGAGGACCGTGAAAATAGCAATGTAGGAAGGTGGTTTCCGTGGTAGTGTCTTGAATGTCTCGTGAAAATTGTTCTGTTGAAAGAAAAAAATATGAGAATAGGATCACGACGTGTGATTCGCTGTCTTACGTATACGTTCGGTAATAGATATAATCTATTGATAGAGTGACAAAATGGCGTGTACTTACCCAACCACCTTGCTCCTCTATCCAACGTTTCAGATGACACTCTACGTACTCCCCCGTTTATCGTTCAAACTGCTCGAGGGTGTCTTTCTCGTAGCCCTGAGCTTGACAATATTTGGCTAATCTCGCCGCGAAAACATGTACCATCACGATTCTACCCCAACTGTACTCTTCGTTCTCGAAAATAGCGTCAAAAATAGCTCTCACGGACCTTTCAGCGTCTAAGATAGGATCGTAGTGTAATTGACTGACCATCCATTCTAACGCTAAACTGTATCTTTCCTCTACTTGGTTTCCTACGACGTCGTAGGGTTTCTGCGTATAACGAAGGGTTTGAATCTGTATCAAACCCCAATTTATACCGGACGTAATCTTCACCCAGTTCTCGAGCTATCTTTCCGTGCGATGTGTGTGCCATGTCTGTCACTCAGTGACTCGCTCTAACTCGACGAATGTTTTTTTTATAGTCTGTATTTTTTTCTATTCGTAGTCTATGATGTCATCTGTACCGATTGCGCATGTTTTAACGCACGTGACGAAGGGCACAATAGTTCAGTGCCACAGCTGTGGCAAAAAGAAAGAGCGTTACCGAGGAAGGTCTGGCCTCAATACACTCCAACCAAGGTTCCCATACCAAACCCTGTTGCCAAAGTGTCGATAATACTAGTTGAATCAAGAAATTCGCCATAGATTGATTCCTATCTCTCACACACCACTGCACTACTAGCAGTGTCAGAACACGAAAGGGATCCATAATCCAAATTGACCCCATACGGGATGGGCACTGGATTATATAACATACGTATCATTATAGCTAAAATAAGTAATTACTTCACAATATGGTGGCGCTCTACAGGAATTGCATGACACTTTACTGCAGGCTTTTCGAATGCCCGGTAAGAGGGGCCCGAGGGTCCAGGAAGGACAGAGTCTTCTAAAAATATTGCAAGGGGACTTCGGGGGGGGGGGGTTCTTACGTGCCTTATCTACCCGCTGACATGACGGCAACTAGCCCATCCTCGTCTAGTATCCTTCGGGTTTCTTCCAACAAGCCTGAATGGACTCCTAGCAGCTGAAGAAACGTACATATCGATAAATTCGTTAGTGCAGCAATGGCACATCTGGATAAGTTCATCGAAACTAGCTCCAAGAAAATTTCACCAAGCAACATCTCCCGAGAAGAAACCGCTGCCATAAAAGAACTGAGACGTAATGCTGGAATAGTCATAAGACAAGCTGACAAGGGTGGTGCAGTTACGGTGTTAAACACGTCTGATTATATCCAAGAAGCGGAATCCCAGCTTATTAACTCTAAATTCTACTCTAAGCTATCATCAAATCCTTGCTTTGAATTTCAAAAGGAACTTGCCAGCATCATAGAAAATTTCTCTTCCGATGTAGCCAATAAGGTAAAGTACGTCATTCCTGATTCACCTAGCCCGGGAACATTTTACACCATTCCTAAGCTGCGCAAAGTCCGAAAACTAGTTGAAAAGAAGTTAAGTTCCGCTAGTGCGTCCCTCAGCTGTAAATATGTAAATGTTTCTAAGCCTGATCTTGAGACAATTAAATTATTTGATTTAGCTAAGTCCCTTAGCATTTTACCTCCAGGTAGACCCATTGTGTCCTGTATCGGAACTCTTACTGAACATCTCGCAGGGTACATCGATAGTGTTCTCAATCCATTGTTACCTACTATAAATAGTAATGTGCAGGACACTACGCACTTCCTTAGAATTTTGGAAGATATCGATAACATCCCCCCGGATCATTACTGGTCACCATGGATGTCAGTGCCCTGTACACCAATATTCCCCATGATGAAGGTATTTCAGCCTGCAAATCTTTGCTTTCCACTAATGGTTTCTCTAATTCTTTTATCGACGATTTTGTATGTTTAATTGACTTTATTCTTAAGCACAACAATTTTGAATTTAATGGAAGTCACTACCTCTAAATCTGTGGTACTGCCATGGGCAGCAGAATGGCCCCTAATTACGCCATAATATTTATGGCTGACTTGAAAACTAAGATTGTCAAATTTACAGTTAAAACCTTCACATTACCATAGGTATATTGATGATATTTTTTCATTTGGCCGTATGGACTTGATAATCTCAAAGCCTTTTTTACATTTTGTAATGACTTTCATCCATCTATCAAATTCACTCATAGTTATTCTAATGTAGAAATTCCTTTTCTCGATGTTATGGTTCAGCTTAATCATAATTCTATTGCTACAACTCTATATTGCAACCAACGGATACACATGCTTATCTAAACTTTAACAGTTCTCACCATATTAGTTTGAAAAAATCCATAGTGTTTTCCCAATGTATTCGTATTAAGCGCATCTGTTCCTCTCAGTTTGAGTGCGATAGACATGTTGGTAATCTACTGGGCTACTTCCTTGAAAATGACTATCCGCTTAAATTAAGGATAGTATCTTAAGAGCATCGAGGTATTCCAGATCCCAATTACTCTTGTATAAATCTAAAGCCAGCAGTTCTCGTATCCCCCTGGTTCTCGATTATTCTCACAAAACTGAGAACTTGCACAATTTAATTCGTGATGATTTTGATATACTTTGAAACGATAGTTCTATATCTGATTTGTTTCGAGATCCTCCTCTAAAAGCTAGGAGACAGCCCCCTAATTTAAAGACACTTCTGACATCATCTAAGTTGGATCATACTTTAACTACTGGTAACAAGAAATGAGGTAAGCCCAGATGTCAAGTATGTCAATTCATTACAACAGATTAATCAATCACTCCACCTGGATCACGTATTTCTATTCGATCGTCTTCATTTAATTGTGACACTCCTAATGTTGTATATCTCTTATGTTGTACTGCGTGCGAAGAAGGTAACTATGTTGGTCAAACGGGCTTCAAGTTTAGGTTGCGGTTTAACAATCACAAAAAAATCAATCATCGACAAAGTCACCCTTCCCGTTTCCAATCATTTTTGCAGAGCTGGGCATAATCTTTCTAATCTGCGTTGCATACTCCTTCGCTCAGGTTTTACAACAACAACTCAACGGCTCCGAGCGGAGAGTAAGTGGACTTTAGCCCTTAACACCCACAACCGGGGGATGAACAAAGATTTGGGAGTTTTCAGTGGTTTCAGCTTTGTTAGCAACCTTTAGTCCTTAGCAACCTTTCACCTCCCTTGCGCGCGCTTTTTCACTCACAGGAACGCGGTGTGGGCGTATAAATTCAACCCATTGTAAAAAAAACCTCTCCGCGCGTTTGACGGTTTTTGCTATTGCTTTGTTTCGACTTTGATACATTTGTTGTTACGCTGATGAAGGACACAGGAGTGTCCGAAATATTCGTTTTTAATATAAACTATTGTGCTCTGAATCTCGTCGTCTTATCATTTTTTGTTTTCTTGATATTTGAAATGGAGCATACGTGGAACTCACTATTACACATATATGCATATATGTACATATATATACACATATACATATATATATATTTATAGTATATATATATATATATATATATATATATATATATATATATATATATATATATATATATATATATATATATATATATATATATATATATATATATATATATATATATATATATATTAACATTGAAAGCATCACACCAGATAACAAAGAAATGAGAAAATCATAAAAGATCCAGTGAAACATAATCAAGATATAAAGTTTATTTAGCTTTCAAGCTCTCCGAGCTCTTCATCAGATAACGAAAACACAAGTGTCAAAGAACAACCACTACAGACTAGCCAAAAACAAAAAGGGGCAATCAAGCAGAACAACAGAACAATAGAACAATAGTATACCAAAAATGTACACAGAACCAACCAAAACAGACCACAGAAGTGAGTAAAAGGGAACAATAGACAAAAGAAAGCGAAAAGCAACAGAGAATGTTTCCCCAAATAAAAA
The DNA here is from genome assembly GCA_029531755.1 of Holothuria leucospilota. NCBI lineage: Eukaryota > Metazoa > Echinodermata > Holothuroidea > Aspidochirotida > Holothuriidae > Holothuria > Holothuria leucospilota. The sequence continues at coordinate 727,805 of CM055964.1, forward strand.
AATGGTTACACGTGTCTTGTACGGCAGATTTTAGTTTAACAGTTTTAAAGACAGACAGTCATCACCCCAAAGTATATTTTTAGTGTATGTATATCAAAATTCTCAGTTGGTGACTGCTCTTTGATTGACATCAAAGTTTGAAAATTTGAAAGATGCACAGTAGCTCACATTCCACACAAGGCAGAGAGAGTACTTTTATTACATTTTATAGCCTTGTATGCTCACCAGGACATCGCCTTAAGCAATAAAACAGTTTATTCTTACACAAGGAAGAGCCTCATACAGTTATGGGAGGAGCTAGAAGATGCATAGTTGGGAGAATTGGAACTGTCTGGGATCATGAAAATTCCCCTTCAACCGTCATTAATATTAAGACCCTTTGAAACCAGAGTATCATGCTTCCAGATCCATTTCTTCTCCCTTAAGTCGAATTCCTGCTCTAAAAGTTTGGTAGCATTTTCCCTTGAGACGAAGTTTTCGGTATTTAACGTATCAAGAATCTGGACGAAAAAGTCAACAGCGGAGTGGCTAGAGAGATGTTTATAGAGCTCAGTGCAAAGACTGCTTAAAGCTTTACCTTCCTTACACTTTTTAAGATTAGATTTATGTCCATTAATTCTTAGCCTAAGGTCATTCGTCTGACCTACGTATTGTTTGAAGAAACAGGGTACGAAATAAGGTAGATTACCCATTTAGAGGAGCAAGTGGTATTTTCGTTAAAACAATGGAAAATGCGACGATTAGCAGTGCTCGTAATAATTTCATTAGCCACAAGCTTTGGACAAAGCTGATATGGCTTGGTTTTCCTTCTGTAACAAGGTCTACTGGGTTCACCCTTGGGACGGGGATTTTTTACTTTGGTCCTCACCAAAAAGGTTCTTAAGATTAGAGGGTTGACGAAAACTCACAATTGGGGGTTCCGGAACAGCCTTGTGCATTCTACTCGAAAGATGAAGGAGAGGAAGGTATTCTTTGGAGTACCTTTAATATCAGGTAAACCGGGGTGGTACTGAACCGTGAAATAAATACGCTAAGGTTCCACTCCTTCGACACTGGGGGGAATAGTAGACTTACTATAAAATGACGTAAAAGCCCTACCAATCTAACAAGACACCTCCTTACGATTATATCCCCTACGGACCAAAAAAGCACACAATTCGTTGGAACGAAGACGAGCAGTGGAAGGATCAGAAAAGATCCTGAGAATTCTTAGAAAGCAATACTTCTTTTAATATGGTTAGGGTGACAACTCAATGAGGATAACTACTGATGGGTATCAGTGGGCTTTGAATATAAATCAGTCGAAACTGAGCCCATGGAATCACGAGAAACCGTTACATCCAAAAACGTTAACCCTCTCCAAAGAGAAATCAGAGGTAAATTTTATTGTGGGATATCTCGAATTAAGAAAGGACATGTATTCTTCAAATTTCTTAGGCTCTGCAATCCAAACAACAAAAATATCGTCAATAAATCTGAGCCAGACATCAGGTTTAGTATCACAATCAGCTAAGAGGTCCTGTTCTAGAACACACATGAAGATGTTTACATAGGACGGAGCCATCTTGGTACCAATAGCGGTGCCAGAGATGTGAAGGTAAAAGTCAGCATTAAATTCAAACACATTTCGAGTGAGAAAGTGACATCAGTGTGCTTTTCAAGAGGAGCAGAACTATCACTAAGAACTTTACGAATCGCTGAGTCCTTTTCTCCAAAGAAATTTGCAGATCGATTACAAAGAGTCTGAACAGAGTTCGTTATTGGAAAAACACGATCTTCCCTATTTAAATGTGTGTTAACAGTTTTGAAAATATCTCTTTTGTCCGCGTTGCATAACTTTCTCCGGCAGTAAATTGTCTTACAAGATTCAATTAACTTATTTACACTCTCTTTTTGATTAATGATAAGTTTGCCTTTCTTTATAACTACGAGTTTACCGCCACTTCCCTACATTAGGATGACGAGGTATGCCAATTTAAATTAAAATTGTTTTTCCCTTTAAGGACCTTCGCGACTTGGTTAGGGGAAAGGAAATTCACCCATGTTACACATTTTTATGGACACACAGTAAACATTCACGGTGAAGATGTAATTAACGGCTAACGAAGGGTTTGAGATGGAAAAACTACCTTGGTGGGAGCCTTGTGCCATTTGAGAGTATTTAATTGCCCATGTAATAACCAACATGTGCAAACTGACTTAGCTAGGTTTGTGAAGGTAATGAATGTCCAAATTGCTTGACTTCAACGAATCATGTAGTCTTATTTTCCATGTAAGGAAGAATGAGGGATTTTCATAGTTTGATAGTTTCAAGATGGACTCTCAGTTAAGACAAGGATTTGATTGAATTTTACGTAGTGTTGTGTACCTGCCAGCCGTGTGTTCCCTGTTAAAATTAAGTGTAAGAGGTCGACTTTGAGTTCCTAGTTGATAGTCGAGAGATCTAACAGAGTAGTTCAAAGAATGCAAATATACTCCGTACGGTGTTAAGAGGTAATTGATGCTGTAAAAGTGTACACTTTAAGTGTGTAGATAACATATGATTTTAACACGAGTTAAACAACTTCATTACAGATTTAGAGTTAGTTAAATGTTACCGACTTTATTGGGATGCTGGATTAATGAGTTACAAGATCATTATTACAGCATGACTTACTGGAATTGTTGGTGTGAATAGTGCGTGTTGCCGTTTTTCCCTTCAGGTCAGAATCTAACCTTAAGTTATACATTCATTGCGCAGAATCCTCAGTTGTGTACGTACGTTTACCGCCCATGACACACGTTAGTGACCAAAGATAATTATGGTCTCCATGCACTGACCCATAGTAGCATACAAACTCACCAATTGAGAGAATACCGACTACATGCCGTTCAGGCTTCGACAAGCATCACGCTCACTAGCCAGGGGCAAGTAAGAAAATCGCTCAGGCAAGTGCAGTGCTCAATATTCTAGCCCGCAGGGCAAGTAGACTTTGCCTTAGAAACTTAATAAAAACAAACATTGTTTGAAACACCTACATTGGCAATCACAAAATTACACATATTTCGATCAAAACAATGTAAATATCAGACGGTTCGTGTGTAAAAATCATAACTTTTTGTTCTCCGAAATTACTATCGTTACCCCTAGGGTTATGAGTATTCACTATGGTGTGTACTTTTACGTTTTGTCATATTTAATCATAAGCTGTAACATTTACCTAGATTTGATAGGCTAATGGACTTTACATGAATATAAAGCACAGGCTAAAAATACTGGCTTTTGCACTTTGCAGTAACATGGCGTTTACCATTTCGGGAAATTCCCTCTTTTGAAAGAATCTAGTTTTCCCCCGATCGGTGAAAAATATGGTCATGGGTGCCTCCATTTTGCAGCCAATTTTACCCGTAGTTCCACGCGTGTTTTGTGTACATTTTCAGTGGCGAGTGGTTTTTGGAACCACCCAGCTAAGTTCATTCTGTTAATATAATGGCATAAATTCTGTAGATTCATTGTCATACCTACCGAGAAAAACACAAGCTTTTGAGTTGTTTTCGTTCTTGCTAAGTCATGTCTATGTTAGGCTAGTAAGCCCACAAACTGTGCTGCATAGGTTTCGCATATTCTGGAGAATTTTGCTTTAATCCCAAACCGGCGAATCTCCCAGACTGATAAGGCACTTTCATAATTAAAATGTAGGTTACAAAACAGTTAGCTGTATGGTAACGTACTAAAAAGGAAATTTTTGAAGGATGCTTTCCATGGCTTGTTTGCAAAAATTGAAACGTTCATCTTTCTTTTACAGATTTTGTAATGGATTTTAAATCAACAGTCTGTTTTCTTGCTTTGGCACTCATTTTGAAAAGTGGTTTTCTGTTAGGTAGGTGAAGAATTTTATTTGATGAACATCTCTTAATGATAACTGACGCCATATTTTTAAGCCATACTGTATTCTGCAGGCGTTAAAATAACACATCTTTATAGTTTTATTGCCTTAACACTTTTAAGAACTTACCTCTTCATGGTTTATATTGAACTCAGGATGAGCACTTTGCTGTCTAGGCATGGTTTTTATAAGTCAAGGAATTCATTTCAACCATTTTTGACGTCATTTGGTGATTGCAGATAAAATCCAATATGGGGGTTGATAATCGCCACTCTGATTGGATTTTAGTCCATTTGAGGATTTGAAATATCAATTGTTAACTGTCTAACCTGAGCCTGGCAATTTTGTTTCTCTAGGGGAACCCAGTACAAACAACTGAGCCATCAGTTTGGACTTAAACGGAAAAAGCCAACATGGCTGCCGATATTGGCCATCATGCATACCCTGCTTGTATTTCATCCTATTGTAGTAATTGCTTTTTTGTCATTGAAATGTAGGATGCTATATTCACTTTTTATTTTTCACATCCCGTACTTGTTTTCACATCCCGTACTTGTAATGTGTAAGGGGGAGATGAGACATTGAAATTCACCTTAAATCAGCAGTGTGAAACTGTGTGTGTCCTTGTGTGTGTGTGTGTATGTATTTATGTGTAAGTGTACAAACAAAAAAGTAAACCGTACGTCCTATCAAGTTAAAACTTTGTGAAAAGGTAACTGCAGGGACGTCTCTAAGGAGCGATGAGTGGGCGGGTACTGGACCCTTTCCCGACAAAACGTGGAATAATTTCCGAACAAAATATCAGTGTCAAGAACGGTCAACCCAAGTATAACAGGAAGAGAAAGTAAGCAAAAAACTTCCTTGAAAACGTATAGTTTTAACATTTGGCAATTTCAATTTCACCTTGACGGATTGGTTTTCATTTGTCTGCTACAAAATCGATGTGGTCATGGGAGTACTAGCTAGTAGTACTTCCATGGTTGGAACATATGATCGTCTTAGTGTTCCATTTTGGTTATGTCCCTCTGTGGAGACCAGGAACGAGGCCCTCGGAAGCTCTGGAACATTTACACAAACAACTGTTGCCACCAAAATAAATCATTTAACTGCCTAAAAACGGTCATTCAATACCCATTAAGCAGACCATAAATCGCAGTCTGTTTATATCTTTTCAAAGAGAGGACTAACCGACAGTCGATTTTTTCCTAATGCAAGGTAATTGGTGTTGGTTATAGAGTTTTTACGGGGTTTCTCAATAATTACACAAATCATGTTCTATGGAAAGTAATGAGCACAGCAAGAGTAAAAGATAAATGCGCGCGAAGCGCCCCGAAAAAATACACTTTTACGGACAACTTAGTAATGTTCGCCTTCATTGTACACAGGAATTACAAGTAACACTGAAATGGGGCCATGGGCGTCAATCCTGGGGGGGACGGGGGACACGTCCCCCCCCACATTTCGATGGGTGGGGGACACAATATCAAATGTCCCCCCCCCACACACACATTTGCGTGAAAGAGTAGTGTCGTGGCTCTATTTGACTGGCTTTTTGAATGACATGTAGGTTTGTTGGGCAATTGTTAAGTGCCTCGATGCGCATGCGTCACGGTTTGCACTCCTTGTCTTGACCATTAAGAAGGTAATTATACATGGAACTTTTCTGATCACAACACTTTCCGAAAACAGACATACATCTCCAAACATCTGTAGGGGCCTCGCATCAATATGGGATCATTCAATTAGTGGGGAGGGCCATTCGACCATGCCCACCCTCACTGATTCCGATTTTTTTTAAGTTTCTAAAAATACGTAAATTTTTTAACACAAATTTACTACACCAGATTGGCACCAGATTGCATGTAAGGAGACCGAATTTTTCAAAATTTTCAAAAGGGATGGGGACACCCCATTGGGCCACGCCCCCCTCACTGATGCCTATTTTTTTAGTTCCTAAAAATACGTAAATTTTTTAACACAAATTTTACTTCAAAAGGTAACATATGTGGCACCAGATTGCAGGTACGGACATCTAATTTTTCAAAAAAATTCAAAGGGTAGGGGCACCCCTCCCCTTAAACCCCTCCCCAGGCCAGCGGTCACACAACATACTGCATGCCCCCCCCCCTTGTGGAAGGTTGAAAGTACGTTGTTGCCATTAAACATTTTTTACCGAGCGCTTCGCCGAAGCCATTATCGGTATAGATGGTGCAGGCGCGAATCCAGGGGGGGGGGCCTGGGGGCCCGTCCCCTCGCCACGGAAAAAAAAACGAAAGGAGAAAAAAGGAAGAAAAAGAAAAAAAAAAGAAAAGGAGAAAGAAAACTTAAGAGCAAAAACTTAATATAAGTGTCTATAAGAACGTAGGGGTTGGGTGGAGCTATAGCTGGATTATCTCTTTAGATATCTTTCACAGTGGTTGGCAACGAAAGGAGAGCTACCAGGCACCAGGCTACTATGTTCGAAAACAGGTGAATAGCTGAGTAATGATCCTTGACTTAAGATCTAGATAAGTAAACATCGTGACATATGCAGTATGGGCCCTGCTAGCTGCACTGAAATTAGTGACAATTTTGTGTTAAAGAGTGAAAGTTTTTGTAATCTAGAGGGATTGAGAGGCAAAGATTTCGCCAAAGAACTTGCAGAGTGAATACAAAAGACAAGCTGTCAGGTGACGTGCTATTGTGCACAGTGGCACCAACTGTTGCGGGCAAAGTAGCGGCGTGCATACCCTATTCGATTTCGAAACTGTCTGAAAAGTTTTAAAATGAACTCAAAGGCTTTTAAGCTACAGACAGTGGCGTCGGCACAGTGGGCAATGGTTGACGTGTGTCCCCCTCCCCCATCGAATCTTGAAAATTTTTAAAATGGTCCCAAAGTCATTTTATAAGCTACAGATTTCTGTGGAGGGTGGAGGGTGAGATGTAGTTTTGATGATTGGTTTATTTGTTCTTACCATTTTCTTTCACAAACTGTTCTCAAACTATCATAAGTTTTGGAAATTCTTGACAAATTCCAAAGTTTTGCACGCTCCGCTAGCGTCAAGCCTTGTGTCAGAGTTGTCCTTATTATCAATAGCTTTCGGTAACTACTCACGGGGGAACAAAGGAGCAAAAGTGCTTTTTAAGAATTCTCAGTCAGAAGATTCGTTTCTGAATAGAATAGGTTGGTGGGAAAGTGACAGTGTCCGATGCAGGTTCTGAATGCAGGTTTTGTCATGGACTAATATTTTATTCAAAATTTCGGCGCGCTTCGCGCGCATACGACGGGGTTTACACCCGATTTCATATACCATTGACAAAGCTATGACTCAAGAAATTACTCCAATGGAAACATTTTTCTAAAAAGTAAGTTCTCCTTCTCTGTATGGCTCTCATCATTGTGGGATCTTTGACTAATCTAGTATAGCACATTGTTTGAAAGATTGAAATTACGTAATTGCCGTTGCTTATTTTCCAAACATTTTACCGCGACGTTCAATAAGGACGAAAATCTTTTTTGAAACGAATTTTGCCTGTCCACCATCCTTCTTGCTATACCTAAAAAGACAAGGTGATATATCATCTCTCCTCCGATATGGATGTCAGGTTGTGAGAGTCCTGTTGGTCCCCCTTTTCAGGGTACAATTAATGCAGAGCTCCCGGGAGGCTCCATACCGAAAATTTTCGGCGCGCTTCGCGCGCAATTGTTTACGCTTACTGAGAGAGGTACGTTTTTATTGAGTGATGGATTTATTTTTATCACTTTTTACCAAAAATCATTTGAAATCTTTCACGATTTTTGCAAAGTCTTCTCAATATTTCTTGATTTTCGCTTGATCTGCGCACTTTTAGCCTTGAATTGCTCCTTTTACTATCAATAAAGACCAAAAAGTATTCGCATTACTCATCGGTGGGGTTCTACCTTAAGCCAATTATTTGTGTGCATAGACGTGATTTCAGAGTTTCAGAGTATAATAAGGATGTAAAGCAACTGATATTCATTTCTTCACCCTCCTCTTCTTATGAGAACTGAAAACTTAGTATCGAAGCCACCTTCTAATTGATAGACACACATAAAGGGAATTGACACCGTTTGTAATAGCAATGGTTTTAAATGTAAATTCAAATTTTCACGGGCAATTGTTTCATCTGACGTCCTATACCTGAATACCGTATAACGAAAATAAAACACACATTATGGCAAAAATCATTTCAAGTTACCTGCATGGGTTCATAATGTTGGCGTGTAAGTTTTAAGATAACTTAGATTCTTCGGAACTTCTGCAGGTACATATAGTAACTTATACTGAGCCATACACATCAATTTCCATGCAATATGAAAAGGTATAAAATCTCACTGACATAAGAACTGGAGCCGATTTCTGTGCTCTCAAAATAAAATACTGCGAGAGCTTCTGGGGGCTTCGCCCCCTGGACCCCGCAGGGGCCCTATCGCGGGCCCCTGGACACCACGCATAGGAACTCGTGCTTTGCGCTCGTGGTGCACCTTCGGTGCACATGAGATTTTCCATCTTGGCCCCCCTCAAAATTTCTGGATCCGCACCTGCAGATGGTGATTGTTAATATACTTACGACTACAAAGTATTCTGAAAACGCCCTTGCTAATCCTTCACACCTTTGCCATACTACGATCAGCTCCAAAAATATCCCAAAGATATCCATTTTGCATCTAAGCAACCTTAAATTAACAAAAATTTCTCAAAGGGGAGGGCTACGCCCCCTTCCCTTAGCCCCCTCCCCCAGGATGACACCTTTATATAGTGACAAAGGAAGGATCCCCACTGCTGTATACAAACGCAGGGTGAATAAAAAGGTGCAATTTACACGCCGCCACTGCAGTTAGTAAAAACATCCAGCCTGTCGGAAAATTAGAATTCACTACATTATGGACATTTTCCAGCCATGTACGATCAGCTCCAAAAATATCTCAAAGATAGTACCGTTTTGCACCTAAGCAGCCTTATATTAACAAAAATTTCTCAAAGGGGATGGGGATTCCAGCTACCCTTAGACCCCTCCCCCAGGACGACTCATTTATGTAGTGACAAAGGAAGGATCCCCACTGCTGTATACAAAACGCAGAACGCATAACAAAGTGCAATTTAAACGCCTCCACTCAGTTGGAAAATACATCCAGCTGGTCGGTATTTGGGACCTTCACACCCCCAAATATATCACCCTAGCAACGGGCCTGGTCGGGTCCATGGTCTCCGACAATGATCCACGCTGCGAAGCGTTGTTTCAGATATTTTGGGACATGGTGAAAATAACATCTTGATGTAATCCCGTGGACTCCGTGTATTTCACCTGGCAGATCATCTATGATGGTTATGTTAACTTTGAAATGATAATTCTTATTAGAATAGGACAACGTCAGCCATCATAAGGCGGGGGGGGGGGGCTTATAGGAAGACGCCCCCTCTTCAAAACCAAAGGGATTGGTTTGTGCTACGTCATGTATGTCCCCCGTCCCCCCCCCCCCACATCTGAATACGGATTGACGCCCCTGAATGGGGCTGCACTAAACAGAACTAAAATTGCAGATTGCCCTTTTGTTTCATATCAATAGCCAGGTCTAAGGACCATTCGAATTCTTTATGATGATGCAGGTTTGAGGGTAGGGAGCTAGGATGGACAATCATAAAGGTTGTACGAGGTTTTGCGATAATCCAAAGCACTGTCCTTCTTAAACTTATAATTGGACAATCAGAGTATAAGACGGATGGGCGCGAAACGCACCTAACAGCATTTTAAATGCATTTCAATAACGTTTTTAGGCACTGCATCTTCAAAAATTTTGAAATCGAGCATTCTTCACACAAATGTATGCATGTTCAAGCGTGTACTGCAAACACGAACTCACTCCGACTTAACGATTTGAGTAGTGAAAACCGAGCGCATTATGCACCGACCTGGCTACTACGCAACTACTACGCAGCAGTGAGAACTACTTGCGGTTAATTATGTGCCAAATTTTGTTCTTGATCCGATTGTCGGTCCTCGTTGCGATCCCATAGTTTTCTTCATGACAACATTGCAAATATCAATCTCCTTGACGGTTGCAGAAAGTGCTCTCCCATCGGTGATTGATGAACAGTAGATCGAATTATCTCCACCTCGGCAGAGTGTTGCGTGGTTTACCTTTATATAATCCCACAGATACCCGACGCAACTGACCGCAAATATCTACAACTCATTCCGAAAGAGCAGTGAGATTGAGTTGCATCACATTGCAAAAGGTATTTTATTTCACAATAACGGGCATGGTGTCTATGTCATGACAGAAAATTATGGGCTACGGTACTTGTATTACCCCGACAGCCTGGCTTTCTTTAGAAGACAATGGCTCCCTGAATACTGTAGTAGAGATCACTTACTGACATAGAACCCTTATTTATGATTTCTGTCCCAACTATATAAACTATTTAATAATATTACGACAAACAGAAGTTAAATCTGAGAGTTGTTAGATCTCTGGTTAAATGAAACAAAGCAATATTTTCACCCCAGTCAATTTAAGTAAAACATTGTGACCATAAAATTTTCCGACATTTTTGTACCCCAAAAGAAAAGATTGTTTTCTGACAAAGTGAACGAATTGCAAAGGAAGTGGCAGTTTTTCCGGACGGATGGCAAAAATGGTCCCTATAGACGGCACTTGAGGGGATGTAGCACCCCACATCCCTAGCAGTGACACTCCTGAGTAACTGAACACGAATTTCATGACGTCATAGGCGAAAGTTCAAATAACGGCATAACCTATTGTTAGGAAGGAATTCCTTATAGTATGTTAGAAACCGTAATTCGGCAACACGATACGAAGGGGATGACATGAGCAGTATGAAAGTAGTACTTTTCGGTTGCTACGGGTAAAGGTCAAGGGTCAGATTTAGGTAAATTTCAAATTGGCCTAAATTCGGTGAAAAGGTTTGTCGCAAACTCCTACACTGTACGTCTGATCAAGTGCAAGCTTCTATTTATGGACATGTTACTGACCATGAAAAGTTGTGCACGCGTAAATGTTGACAACCTAGGTCAGAGGTCAAAGGTCAAATGACCTATGATTATTATTTGTCATTATTTGACGATCAGATTGTTGGAAAATTCCATTAGTCACAAGATATCTGGAGAATGCGAGAAAGAAGAAAATTTAAACTCACAAAATTAGCTTTTTGTTTACAAAATTCACTCACGATTATTTAAAGGCAATTTCTTTGCAATTAGAGTGTGACTTAATATCTTCATTCTTGAATTCTGGGAGAGTCTTTACACGTAAAAGTAAAGTCAAACGCCAAATTTAAAGTTAGACGCTTGACTATATTAATTTCGGCACATCATGTGGATATTCATGCGTTACCAGTCCTAGAGATAAAAGAGAATTAAGGCTGATCGCTCTCCCTAAGTTTAGTGAGTCTACTTGGCAGGGTGTAGGAAGTTGATCTGCTCAAATTAACCTAAAGTACAAAAATCCCCTAACACGTTGCCTGCTCTCGATGGGCACAAATAGGGAGCTACTTACTTGGATGTAATGGCAACCGAAAGTTATAATTTTGTTTAATCTAACGGAACCGTAAATTGCTGATTGAATAAATTCCTGCACTTGTTCCTCCATTCCAGCTACCATCTTGAAATGTGAGTCTCCGCAGTACATCGTTTTGGGAACGGAAGGAATCGTAGAATGTTCGTTTCCAGCTGAATTTAAGGCGATAGTATGGTATGACTCTTCTAATATAGAGCAAGCACAAGTGACCAGGCTCGAAAAGCAACAAAATGGAATTCTAAAAGCGTCAGGGGATGGTTATGAAAGTGGAGGTTACGATATTCTTTTGAACGGTTCTCTAATAATTCGGTCAGTTACAATCCACCATGAGCGCAGCTTTAAAGTTCTATTGGTTGACAAAGAATCATCTGTTTCCCAAAAAGACATATCTTTAGTGACAGTTGGTAAGTTATTAAATCACAATAAAGCCGAAGAAGTCCGAAATAATCTGCCTTTTTTATTGTTTCTGTACGTATTGTTTATGATTTGATCTCCTATTAGCAATTTTCAACTGGCAATGAGTTGTTAAATCTGTAACCTAGATCAATCTATTTACTATGTTCCAATGGTTCACCTAATTTTACTATTGACTGACTTAGTTTGCGTGTCAAATCATTTCTGTTTTAAGGATACAACAGTGAACAAAACAGGAACTTTAAGAGCTTTTATAGTCGTATAGAAATTCATAGCTGTGGCACTTAAAAACCTAGACAGCTACAAGTCCATGAGTTCTATTTTAAGCCCAACTTTTCATGAGTGAAGGGTAAAATTTCTCTCTCTCAATTTTCAAAATTACCTTAAAAGGAGGGTCTAAGCTCAAATCAAGCTTTTATATATTAAAGGGGTACTTATTCTGAGCAATCTGGTGAGATTTCCATTGAAATCCGTTGTGTGGTTCTCAAGATATCAGCAGATAAAAAGGTTACATTTTCAACACAAAGTTAACTTGAAGCAAGCACATATGATGTCATACCCTCCCATTAATGAGCAGTCTTTTGTTTTTCTTTAAACTTTTTCACCAATATTCTCCTCAACAATCGAATGTTTTCGCAATGTGAATGCATGAGAGGCATCGGAAATTACAAACTTCACATTCTCCATGGGGAGGTCCTATCCCTATTAATTTCAACGTTAACACAACAGACTGAAAAAAGGAAACAAAGCATTCCTTCTCAATGTGAGGAAGTGATATCAGGGAGCTGCCTACTGATATAACTTCCACTTGACTAAAGCTCACTTTGGGTCACAAATGTTGCAACTTCTTTTGCTGATATCTCAAGTAATACAAGTCCGATCTGAATAAAAGTTTTAACAAAATGCATAGATTTAGTTCCTCTTTCACATATGAAAAGTACATGTTTGCTTAAACCCTTCTTTTAAGTGTACCTTCTTTTTTGCAAGAGAGGAATTGAACAAAATATAGTTTAATATCAATTCCTTCTTACATTTTATTTGTGAACAGGGGATTATCGGCATTTTGAGCTTTAGGTCTTGTTAAGGTATTTTCACAATAACCCGTTTTAATCTCTTCTTTAATTGAATTCGCCCTCTACATTCTTCTTCCTTGACTAGACAGAAGGAAACATATATCGGTACGCATTCAGTTGAGATGAATTTAACGATATATGCACCATGCTGATGGTCTCTTGTTCAGTGTTGAGGAAACGTACTAAAAAAGGTGCTAGCATCTTTACCTATTTGCCCCACCGTACTTCAACAGCCATAGCTTATATATTTGGGTAATACGTGTGCTTTTCATAGCTAAATGAATGAAGTAGTGTTCGTGTGCATGTGTGAGTACACTTGTGACGTATGCACGTTGCTAGAAGTGTAACAGTCGTGTTGTATTAGTCATCGACTGTCTTCAGTTTTGCTCAAACCACGCTTGTAAAAATTATTTAATACTGGCGTCATAGTTTGACACTAGCTGGTGACGAAGATAGACCTAAATTTCTCTGTTAGTACAGTGAGAGTTTCGATGTTAGAGACCAAGAACTTGTTCTCAGCTGGTTAGCTTCGCAAACCCAAATCTGGCATGGTTGTGCCAGGGTCCCATGAGCTCGTGCGTATGATATATGAAGTTTTGGAAAGCATATTTTCATATTAATGTCTTAAGAAAATCTACTTAAAGCGGATCCTAAATACTCTGAGGAAATAAAGATAATTTTTTGTAAGCAGGCGAGGATCCAAGGGGTACTTTTCCAGCCTCAGCCCCCCTTTTTCACCACATCAACAATAACAAATACGCAAACGTTAGCATAATGTTAATCTAGGAGAATATTCAAGGGGGCTTTCAGCATCTCTTTTTTTCGAAATGTCTGGATCCGCACCTGGTAAGGCTATCGCTTTTAAGGTATTTTCAATTTCATTGATTAATAGAAAAAGATCCGTGGTATTTTCACTGCTGAACGTGAATTACGAAGTGTTAACAAGTATGCATGGAACAGAAGATACAATTATACCACAAAGCATGATTAAAATGGTACGTTTGGTAGAAATTTAATCTGCACTATTTCGCAGATGGCCAGTGTAACTACAGTAATTATATAAAGGTGGGCAAGAGTCCAATGACTCTGAAACAGTAAGAATCAAATAATAGAATAATTCTAAGATTCCCTCACGATTATATGATTTCAGTTGATGCCATAAAATTGCACAAAGTTTATGAGGTCATTTGCTATATTTTAGTAACAGAAAGTGATAACGTACTTCCAGCATTTCATTTGTGTGTCTACTTCAAATGGACCAAAAGTTGTACATATTAAAAGTTGTATATATTTTAATACAAAGGCCATAGCTATGCATTTTATTTTCCCATACTTTTTCAGTTCGTTCAAGGCAATCTGTCCCTACCGTTAGTACATGTGAAACAGGGATACTCTGTTTGACCAGTTCCTTGAAATCTGACGACTTAATTTGCACCTTTAATAAAGCCAGACCAGCTGTGTCATTATCTTGGTATCAGTATGTTGGAGAGAGAACGGAAGCTGTGGATGCACAGACCAACATAACAATCGATGGACAGTTTACGTTTACGTCGTCTTTAGCTGTCAATGTATCTCGTTTTATAGACAATCCACTAACCATCTTGAGCTGCCGAGCTTCAGGTCCAGCCTTGAGCCTTGAGCAGGAAGAAGCAAAGGTCGTTGTTTATAATACTGACACAAACAACAAACGTAATCATTACGTAAATATGCTTGAAAAATCGGTTGCCATGAACACCAGACTCGAAATACCTTGTACGGAGCATAGGAAGCCGAATACCTTTGTGTGGAGCTTTACAAAACGTAATGTAACTACAATTCTGGCGTACGCTGCATTAGGGGAGATGAAGCTGAATGATTATGCCAACTACACGTTAAGCATATTGCAAGATGGAACTATCACTTTTAAGGATGTTAATTACCTTTTAGAAGGTGTACTAACTTGTACATTTTTGGAAAGTGGCGAGTACTCATTCTCCATGATACGAGTCAAAGTTGTGGGTAAGTTTACACATGCCTTCTAGAATCCCCAAAGGCAATCCAGAGATGTTTACATGGTTATATCTTTGACATAAAGGCATCTGAGTGTTCCAAGTTGTTTGAGAAAGAGCGGTACTTGTGGAAGACGAGTTCAGTCTGTTCTCTCATTTTTTGCCCTAGATCTAGTATTATCATCATAAGCTTAATTGGCTCAAGAAAGCCCATCATAGACATGAATTTCTTTCATTTACTGAGTATATGTAAGGATGAACCATACATTGCTAATGGCAGGATCAGCCTACTCTCACAACACGGACATGTAGAAAGAAGGTCCTTTCGGTGCCCCATTCCACACTCCAGATAGATCTACTGTAGAGTTTGTGAGACAAATTACTGCCTCGAATTTTTCTGCTTCGGGGAAATTGAAAATAGCCATGTAACTGAATGATTGTGTATATATCAAGTTAACAACAAATCGATGATTTTTTTTCCGGTAATGATCATGCGAATTAGTTGACGGTCCAATCATTAGGACAGGGATCTGTTGGGAAGGAGACATTAACTATCAAACCTGTCTGATAATGAGTGCTTGAAAATGATTTATTCCCATTCAGGTATCAGTATTGATTGTCATTTCTCTTTGTTTCAATTGCTGAGCCCTGTTGACTTCCGCCTTCCTAATGATGATCTGTCCCTTTACACCGACGTAATCCTGAAACAATTGTCTTTTCCATAAAGTCCTTCACTTTTTTAACAGAGGAATATTTTCAGGAATTTTTTGGTTGATTTAAAAGAATATTCTCTTAAGAACCTCTATATCATTGTAAAGAACAAAAAAGGGGAATTTGAATGCATATTTTATTTTTGTAAACTAATCTCATTATGTATGCAAATATGCAAATTAGATGACATAATACGAATTTTCATAGAAAATCGTAGAAAGCCCATACAGATCACTATTATTTTGTAATTTATGGTACAAGAGATTGTTAAGCTTTCTTTTTTCTTTCATTTGATACCAAATTTGAGGAAATTGGACAAAAAATGAGGAAGATATGCCCATTTTACTCTTGCTATACAGCCCACACTGAACTCACACATACTGACTTAATATGACCTCTACACAGAACGCTATGGCTCAGTGCACAGCGAAACGTAAACAACTTTGGATCTACAAATAAAGCTGGCATGGGCTTCTTAAGTTAGCTCTGAATGGACATTTTAGTGAGTGAAAAAGTCGGAGGGGTGTTGTGGGTTATAATTTTTGATATTGGGAGGGGATTTTTGGGTCAGAAATGCATGTTTTGGGCAAAATTTGACTCATTTTTGAAAAATGCAGTTGCTTGGATCTTTGAAACTCTCTAACTCACCCTACCCTTGCCAATTCTTCATATTTCTTGGTGTTTCTGTGTAAGGTAGCTCATAACGGACATTTTGGTGTTTGAATAAAAAAGATCGGACATTACCTTGTTGACTTAGGTAATTTTTTATTGGGAGGGGGTCTTTGGGATGGAAATGTACAATTTGACTGAAAATGACTCATTTTTGAAAATTATATCTGAAATATCTCTAAATTCCGTACCCCTGACACCTAATCACTTCTTATGGTGTTTAGGTTCCTAGGTATTCAGAAAAAAAAAGTGAGTAGGGTGACTTTTTTCTAAGTGCCTCAACTGATTTTTTTAAAATTATGACGTCATTTTTAGCATTTTTTGAATTGTTGGTATAGGTTTTGAATGTAAACAACTTTTTAACGATTTTTTATGAAACAATTGCAAATACGAACCCCCCCCCCAAAAAAAAAATGGTGGCATTCGATAGATCTTTTTGTTGGCTTTATTTTGATGGTAAAATAAAGGCTGGTGGATGTTGCATGACAGAGTTATGATTTTTTAAAAATGATAACCCTTTTTGTCTGACCCCGTCATGCACATACGGTAAAAGGTTAAATTAAACTGTCGATAAAAGTTTAAATAATGTAATTTTTGTTGTGTTAATTCGAATTTGATGCATCGTCTGCTTGAAGCTTTGTTCAAGCCTTAATCATTTCCCTATTTTTGACAAATTTTCTCATCGCTTAGAGACAACCTCGAAATTTAAGCTGTGTGGAAAGTCTTCAATGAAGTTACCAGAAATGACAGTTATTGCGACCAATAACGACAAAAAGTATAAATTTTTATGTGTTGGTGTGACGACTGGCAACGAAAAGTTAACTGTTCAATGTGAGATGTAGATCTATTTATTGTCATTTAAACAATATGTCACTTAATCCTAGTTGATCCTGGTAAATGTGATACGAATTTTGAAGAGAAAAGCAAGATTTCATCTGAAACGAACGTTGCTTCAAAGTGTGTGTAGCAAGTCGTGTCTCCTTCCTAACAGCTCCCTGGTTATAACCAGGACAACATTTGCAACGGAACTAAAGGGAAAGTAACCGTGTTCATAGTTCCGTTACAACGCATAAGTGATGACAGGGCAAATTAAACTGAATTTTGGTTCATGGTACATATAACCCTCAGACAATAAGAAAAGACTTGTTTTGAAAGGTTCATAGCACCCCCAACATTTGAAATACAGAGCACAGAACAGTGTAAATACGCTGAAGTGTAATTAAGAAGCCCCTGACACTTTCAAAAAAGTTCCGACAGTGCCCGAAAAATTTGAGTCATTAGTTGTATAGTCTTTAACCAAAAGGAGATCTAGTCAAGGTACCGCTTATATTACTTCAAATGTAAATAAAAAATACTTAAGAGTGGTAAACGATCTGAATGGTTGCTACAGCATAGAAATCGAACAAAAGTTTGTTTAAGTTATCATAAATCAATTGCTTATGTTACTGAACATGAGTATTTACTATTCCTGAGACTACCTAATGTGGTGAGTGCCTATAAAATTTTTTTAACAAATATGTCTCATCAATGTAGTAGAAGATCCCTAGAACAGGTCACATGGAGAAGTTGAATTACTTATAAACAATATTGACCACTTTACCACTGTGTGTATATTGTTACGTTTAATGTAGTGAAAGTACAGCTAATGCAGATATTGGGGTAAAAAGTCGTGGAGTATGGATACTATTGAATATTCTTCCAAAATCTAGGAAATTTGTTTACTTGGGGTACTGTACTAGGACGTCTAGTACAGAACTATTAAAGCTAATTTTAGCGGAAGTTGAGTTGGTGCTCAAAATAATGCCAAATGGTTGAGACGGAACTTTGACTGGCTATAGTAGGTAAGTGATGCCACAATTTTGGCCCCAACAATTGGAAGTCAGGCTGTCACATTTCAAGGATTCTCTACTTCCACGATGAGAAACATCATCTGGATTAAATTCTCGGGGGTATTTCCTGAATGAGAAACATGGAATTGAAGAGCCATTGAAGTGCGTAGGACTAACTTTTAAGAGTCTGTCATAGTATTTTTGTCCAACAGAAAATTATTAATTTCTCTTCTTTTGTTGTAAATCAAATAGATCAAAGTTACAGGACATCTAAATACGTCATCTGGACAATGGTGGTTTTGCTTTCAGTGGTGTTAGGAGCCTGTCTCATAGTTTTCTGCATTAGAAATCAAAAGGTGAGTTATATTAAAAAAGCGCCAATTGATGTCTTGAAATTTGAAAGTAAAAAATGTAAACTAGCCCATAGGAACAGTTGTTTCAGGGTAGCCTAGTATTAAACGCACACAATGTGTGATAAAGGGAGAAAAAACGTTCAAGTTACTATCTTTGTTTTATTTCATGACGTGAGAGTGAATAAAAGAACTAACGTGAGAGTGAATAAAAGAACTAACGTGAGAGTGAATAAAAGAACTAACGACTTGATAAAATGAATGAACAAAGTTCATCATAAATCGGACACACAAGAAGCATATACAATACATGGGGACCAAGAAAATGTAAACACTTCTCAACGAAACATCCTCCCTCTGAACGAAGTTTTTTGGGGGAATGGAGGTTGTGGGTTGTTAAGTGGCCTTTTAAAAGTATTTGGTACATTGATCATGATGGTTTTACTAGTAAGGCAAGTAATGGTTTTAGAGAGGTTTTGCAGCAGTGACTTGAGTAGTAGCTACGTTTCTTAGACTATTCAACTGTTTTTGAAATATCACAGGTAGGTTCCTCAGATTTCCATCCATTGGTCATTTTATTTGTCCTTCCCGATAACGGCTTAAATGTTACACCTAGGATTTTTTCGTATGTTGTTTTACGATACATATATCTTCTTTGAATATATTTCGCACAGCCTGGAGGAGCCAGTCTGAGTCAACTTAAAATAGAGGTGGGGAACCTCCGGCTTGCTACACCATTTGATCCGGCCCCGAGACTATTCATAAATGTAACTTCAGAAAACCTTGAAATCAAATTCTTACAAGCTTGAACTCACTATTTATGCTGTTAACCATATTCTGGATACCACTGCAAGTATGTACTAGTCCTCACATTATGCTCAACGTACGTAACGGTCAGCATATATTCCGTGTAGGTAAGCGTAAGCAAGGGGAAGCTTTCTTGTACCACTAGTGGTAACGTTGAACCTTCGCTTAATTTGATAATGACGGCATGGTATTAAAGAGAGGTTAATATTGTTAAAGCTTTTGAACTGATTACATTCTTAGTAATTCTCATTATTTAGTAACATTTTCACTGTGGCATGACACCCTCCAAGGCCTGCAAGGCTGGAACTGAGACAGGCATATTGATTCCTGGAAGATGTGGGGTAATTACAAAAGTGGGAGACTACTATAACACTTTTTACCTATATTCAAATGACCTGATAAGGGAGCATATAAAGCACTTTACAAAAATCGAACTTTAACGAACTTTGAACGACGGTCCAGATATACAACTTCCTATGAGAAATGAGCAAAAGGTATACTTCCATTATGTAACAATAGGGGTAGAGGACTAATGAACATGTTTCATGTTGTTTATTCTCTGTATAAAGCAGTTGATGACCTTTAGGAAATATTTGTTATGAGTAATATACTTCAGGTCATCTATACCAGGCTACAAATGTGGATCATAATGTATGATAACTGCTTTACCCTTATACCCTTAGGTTGGAATTGTACCTCTAGTTTTCGGAAAATAGTTTTCTCTAGATTGATTCCTTGCAATGTCTTCGTAATAAGGGTCATCAGGCAAGGAGTGAAAACTGCGGCAGTTGCGCACGAAGCGAGCCTAACGTTTCCTTAAAATGTACACCTCTTATCCAGTTATCGTTGATCAATAAGAATACGCTGGCGACAGTATTAAAGAAAAAATCGAAATGAAGGTAAAGCCCATGGAGCTTGATAAATTTTTGGTTGTTTGTGAAAGATTTTTGAAAAAAAAAGAAAATAATTGAAACACAGCCACATTCGTTCGAAAGATACCTCGCCCTTTCCCTTTTAAACAGAGGGAAGGAACTAGAGATTGGGGGCACCACATTGAGAAAATGTCGTAAGCCTACCTTTAATCGTGATAGCCCCATCGGCCTAAAGTGTGCATATGCGAGGAAAGGGAGCAAAAAGTTTTGGCTCTCTCTAGTACCAAATCTCCTTCTATATACAGATATAGAAGCATAGGAAACAAAAGCTTTGGGGAATTTGCCAAAAAGAAACATCACGACAGTAAGTGAAGCGCCACAATTCGCCACAATCAGTTGGCGCATAGCATACGGAGGATAAAAAACCTCCAAGAGTGCAGAAAAGGTCACTTTAAGGCCTTTAACTTGCATCTCAACGTTACTTTCTTATTTTAAGAACTGGTGTTTTAGAATTTACACTAGGATACAAGACCCCAGGCTGAGTGGTAGAAAGTTTCCACAAGCAAACGGTAGTATAACGAGTATTTTTGGCTCTCTTCGGAAGGCCCGGGGTCCAGGGGCCCTGTGCCCGGCTCTTAATGGGTAATACTGATACGGGCTGGGCTGGGTCTAATGGAGAAAAATAGCTCAGTGATAATTACTAAATGGCGATACTATCTATCGATGGTTTTCGAAAGATTTGCAAATCTTTTGATGGTTTGCAAAAGTCTTGCGGTAGGACTAGTGTACGCACTGTCGGTAAAAATATCTTATGCGTTGTTCCCTTTGAAACTTACTAGTTTATCCCAAGAAGGTGCTATGTGCATCATGCCTCTGGTTGTTTTAATAAGGTCATTTACATGCTTTAATCAAACCATAAATTTGTAAGGAATATAACGCAGGGATTTTGGTACTGGAATCTACTTCAGTTTCGGGAATGCAATCCAAACCCACTTTCCTTTGACATCATCAAATGTAAAAAAAAACCATCAATCGTAAAGGATGCATGGTGTCGTGGAAACATATCGTGTATGTAATGCATCAAATGTAGATCGCCTTACCAACCAAGCATCAAGCCCACTCGCAGGCCGTAAGTCAACACATGGTCACACAGTCAATTAGGCAGATGCATTTTGTAATACCGCTAATGTCACTCTTGATCACTCTAAGTGGAGCCAAGGTCGTGACTGATCTTACTAGTAATATTCGTAGATTTATAAAGGCCTATCAGGTAAATGGAGGCTATGCAAAAAATTCCAGTATGATTGTTATCAGCTAGGAAAGGGATAGCTTTTATACTCGGCCACCTCCATCGTGAAACTGGTAGATGGATTACAGTTTAAGAAGGTTTTATCCCTGCTTGTCGAACATAAAAACCGGGTCCGCCGTGTGCTGTTAAGTTGTTGTCGATAAATTAGCTGCAAGGGGTCTAGATAAAAGTTACAGTTGTTGCTGATGCAGCGAGTCTACAATCTTGAGTCAATTCTTAGAACAATGTGAATAAATTATTCCGGAGGAAATGACAACTTTTTTTTGAAAATTACGTCCTCACTTGTTAGAAACGCGTTGGACAGATGACATTTTCCTTCCTGTGATTTGATGTATGCACAGTCCGCATCTGTCGCCCTTATCATGCAACGATTTCCATGTCCGTACCTTTTCACGGTCGAAACGAGAGGCTGAAAAATTTAATAGTTAACATAATGCATTTCTACCAACGAGTCTGTTGCAACTCTCTTTTTATACCGATTAATCATTTTATTAAGCAGACTTTCTCTTTTACTATTTCAATTTTTATAGTTGCGCCGCAGGAAGATCGATGCCATTTATATGTGCAAAGAAGTTGCCGATGCTCTACTGGTAAGGCACCATTATAGAAAAATGAATTAAAAATACAGTTCTGATGAAATTTTGCTTTCGACAAACCTTTCAAATATTTCACTTTCCTTAAGTAGTAAAAAGAGGGCAATTTAAGTTCACCAATGACACCGCATTTGAAGGTTCATATTGACTCCCCACACTCATAACTAAACTACAAAAAGCCTTTAAACTATCGTTTATGAACCACCAACTATGAGCAAATAACAATAAAGCTTTGACTGTTTGAGATGAGGTAAAACACTATATTTTATCGTCAGATATAAGCAAGGCGAATGAATGTAAGGGCACTTTATTGTGTCCTTTTGAAAAGGTAGTTAGAGTCTTGCATTAAGTAATAAATAAGACAAGTTAAAAATGAAAATGTACAAAAATGATAAGTGGAGAGAAGCGAGGGATGAAGATGAAGATGGACAGTGTGTTTGTATGTGTGTAGCAAACGCCTTAAAACACACAAACCAGGTTAAGTTCAATGCTGGTGGTCACAGGTCTGGCACGAAATCGTATGCATTCGTGAGTGATGACGACTTAGGACAAAGGTCAAATGTCCAAATACCTAAATCCTGGTCTAAACAATTACCAGCTTGTAAAGATTTACATGAAATGTAATAATCTAACCAGTACATGTCAAAGTTCGCAAAATGTTTGTAGGCTTTCAAAGGAGATAGGTTTCATTATTGCTGTCCTCTATACTGGAGACAGGCCAAAACATCTATACAGCTGATATAAATTTGAATATGGAAGGTCATGTTTTTTCATACCAAATTACGAACGATGTGATTTACAGCAATATCGAATGCTACGCCGACAAGAAAAAGACGATAAAAACACCGTGACAATTTCCACTTAAACCAACACTAACTTTGAACATATATAAATGAAACCGTCAATATCATACAAGCCTCCTAAATTACATGATTCATTCACATTGAGTGGGGCTCAAACGTTTAACTTGAAAAAATGCTACAGTAACTCAATTACTACCAACCTCGTTTGTTGATAGAAGTTCGATTACATAGCAACTGAGGTGTTTGCTGGTTTTTCCTTTAGGCTACAAAAAATATGGGCAGCCTAGACTTAAAAGCATAGTGCATGGATAAGTTTCACATTAAGCTCAATATATAAAATGATGAAATTGTTCTCCACTAGTGAAAACTCTCGTTAAAGCAATTTAAATGAAGGATATTTAAATTTCACGTGAACAGACTTGGCATTTCAATTTATGAAAAAGAATATGTATTTGACGGGTATGAGTTCAAGAAGTTTGGTAGAAATTCCATTTTCTAAGTTACGACTCCTTTTCATTAACAGAATTGTCCATTTGTATTTGAGTCTGATCCATCCCTGTTCGGCCAAGATGCTATAGACGTATTGAGAATTATCAGTAAAGAAGCGGTAGAGAATAAAAGAAGAAAAGATAAGGCGGCTGCTGCAGGAGCAAGCTTTAGTATTATGGGAGGTGCAACAGCTGTGTTTGGCGTATTTCTTCTTCCGATTACTCTAGGAGGGAGTATACCCCTAATTTTGGGTGGCACAGCTTTAAGTGTGACTGGTGCCGGTGTTAGCACTGGGTTTGCAATTGACAAGTCTATAAAAGATACGGAGAGATTTAAAAGAGCAAAACCTTCCTTTGAGTTATACGTAAAGATTCAGAAGAATTTGGCAGTTTCGATTGCACATATTGCTGATGCGTTTGAACTAATCGAATTGTACGTAAATAATAGAAAGGACATGAGCGACGATATTCTCGATACAATAGAAAGTAAAATGAGAGCCCTTTTAAGTGAAATACGTATTTTACAAGATGATACCAGGATCACAGCGCAAGCTAAGATAGAAAAGGTAATGAAGTTCTCCAAACAACTTGTCGAAATTTTGTTGGAAGAAGTAGAGGAATCGAAAGATATCCGTCTGAACATCTTTGCAGAGGGGAAGAAAGCCGTCGATAGAACAGAGGAACGTGTTTTCGACATGCTCCCTGATATTGTCCTTAAGTTGTTATCTTACGGAAGTATGAACACTCAAATCTTCACTTTTTATTCATTAATACACAATCTCTATGCCCCGAACTTTATTCCAAAGACGACCGACGGCATTAAATTCTCTACTTTATTTGGATTTGGAAACCCTGTGCTAAAGGGAGCCGCTGCTGCTGGCGGGATGGGTGCTCAGATGTTAAATGTAAGTATCTACACACACTATATATCCAGTTAACTTTTGGTAATGTTTGCAAGTATAAACGTGCTGTAGGAAAACTTCCTTTTGAGAACAATATTGGAACAAATTTCTAGATTCAAACGTTCTGTGAAGCCTACATAAAATACTTACAGAAGTTGAACTTGAAAGAAATTCTTCAATCGCAGAGCTTAAATGAAGATGAACATTACTTACATTGTCAATACTTTTAAAAAAATATGGTAATATGCAAATAGTATGGATAAGTAAGTTTATGAAATTATAACAAATAAGTGTGTATTCCTGCATTTTTGCAGCTATGTCATGTCATTGCTCTACTAGGAAATTGTGTTTGAGTTTCGAAGAGTAATGCAATAGACAGTGTTCATTAGTACAATTGTATGTAATGAGAATAAAAGCTAAAGAGAAACATTAGTTTCATATCTTTTCAAGTACCAAATAAACTGGGAATTAATAAGAATTTGTTGTTAATTTAATGAAACTCGTAACGATTACAACACATTTTCAAAGACATTTTGTCAAGTTTTTACAGCCTAATAAAAATGTTACATTCATGCAAAGTAAACAAGATACTTTCTCTTCCAAAGAATTTTTGAAAATCTCTAAACCATTCTTTTATTTTACATGTACCGTTTGATCTTTCTTTTCATGTTCGCAGGTAGGTGACGACATAGCAAAAGTTGGAACAAACGTAGCACAATTAGCTAAAGGAGTTGCAGTAGCAGGGCTTGTTCTCGGCTTTGTTGGAATAGCCGTGGATATTGCTTTCCTTGGAAAAGCCATTTATGACATTAAAAAAGACAAAACAGAAGAACTCCCCAAGGCTCTTGATGATGCTGCTAATGTAATGGAGAAGATGAACGAAATCATCAGAAAAGGGGTACAGCCTGATGCAGCAGCTAAATCGCAGTGCTGTGTTAATTAGTTTCTTAAACTAGCACAATAGCCATAGAAATGACTCAGACTACACTTCGAAATTACAGTGCAAACTTTTAGATACAGGTCATTAGTTCTGCCAGTGCAGTATCATGAGCAGTGTATACCTTAATATTAATACTGGTGGCTATTTAAACTGAAGCCTAGTGTGGACTGCGAGGTGTTAGTGGGGCCCAGGGCAGACGGCGCTTGATGCTACTCGATATTTCCATAGCTGTGGGCATTACCATGACGCTTTGAACTATCTTTGAATGCCATTGGCTGCTCACTAGCACACCACGAAAGTAAAAAAATATCAATGAATTTTTGTGGTAGCCCAAGTCGTTCTTTCAGCAGTTTGATCTGATGATACAAGGGTCTCGTAGATGGGAGGATGAATGTTGGTAGGGGTTGCTCCAGTTACCCAGCAAGAAGCATTATTGACACAAAGAAGATTTAAGCAAGCAAAGGTCTCTTTCAGAAAAACTTTACAGTTGTGTATAAATTTTGCAATGGAAAATTTATCATTTCATCAAGATTACTGCACGGTGCCCGTCACCTTTTCCCTTCCTTCACGTTGTCTATTTGCCAGTTGTTTGAGAACTTTGTGGTCAAAACCGTCGCAGCTTGTGGTTAGGGACGGAAAATGATGGAGGGGATTTATGAGGCTAACTTTACTTACCCTTTCTCCAAGGATTCTGTAATGAGATATACTGTATACCTACCATGGGTGGGCAAAAAGTGAGACTTAAATAATATTTCAAGCCGCAAAAGTAATGCTATATTTTGAAAGACATTACAAAAGTTATCCATAAGTTGACAAATTCTGTAATTGTAAATCAATTGGTTTTGTTTGAAATTGCAAAGAAAGAAGAAATGTGCTAGCAGTGGCGGATTTAGGCGGGGGCGCACCCGGCGCCCCCCCCCCTAAAATTTTCCAAAGCTTATTTTTTACTTTCACTAAATAGATCATTAAGCCTACTTGTTTCTACATAATGTTGTATTATCTTATAATTTTCAAACTATGTTATCATAATTGTTACAAACTAATAGCAACTTAGAGCACACAGTTTCAAGTTTTCCGATAAAATGTCAATAGAGTGATATCGAAGGTCTCAACCCTATTTCGGACCACGCTTTATGTAGAACACTAAACTTTTTCTTACAATCCATCTACTATTTGGGTTCATCAGATGTGGAGTTTTTTAATCACCGGAAATCCTCTTTAATGTTATCATACACTCGTCATGGAAAAACAAAAGAACCGTGAAAATGTCCATAGGCTAAGCACCATCGATAATGGAAGTTCAAATTGTATGTAAATGTAAATTATGCTATCAGTTGCAATCCCATTCCTTTCTAAGTAATTACGAGGAATTCGGGAAAATTGGTCAATTTCGGGAAATGTAGAATAGTGACAAAATTTCTGGAAATTCTCTGTATAAACTCAAGACATAGTAAAGATCATGTAAAAAGTGATATAAACTACTCGAATTAGCTGTACACATAGAATGAAGGAGAACTGAGTAGATTAACGAGGGCACACAAACCAGACAATTAGGGGAAACGTTCTGTTCTAATATGTGCAAAATGTGAAGGTGGTTTAGGAATGGTCGAATTATGCTCTTTTGCTTATAGCTTAAAGTGTAAATGAGGGACAAATTATTTTCAGGATGGCTTTGCTTTTTGGAAAGTTTTGTTTGATAGTAAGCTCAAGAAATATGGCGGAATATATGTGTTTTAATGTAACCTTTCCAATGAATATGTTATCATTGAAAACAAGTATTTATGATGTCTGTTGTACTTGATCTTATTTTACGCCCTCCGGATGTGTATGCTAATCAATATATTTTGAATAATTCTTATTAAACTTGACAATAAACTTATCTATGCCAGAGCTCTCATGGTCACTAAAACTTACAAAGTATTTTTTTAATGAGAGAGTCGACTGAGTGCTTAATTAGAATGATTTCTGCCATAAATGTAATTTTACTAGTATTTTTCCTTTTACATTGTATTATGGAAAAATTCTGCCATTCCGAGGGAGTGGAGACTGAATCTACATGCCACTAATGAAATCAATGATAACGCAAAGCGTTTAACAATGTTTATCTCTCATGCACATGACAATAAGGTGGTATATTTCATCAAGCAAAAGACTGTAAAAGCTAGTGCTATCTCAAATATGAATCTTACAGCAGTGCATCGTATTCTTGGTCAGATATTTTCACCATCGTCTTTGAAGCTGTTGGAGACCCCAAAATTCAATTCTTTCAGTTTTTTTTTTTACTTTCATAGAATTATAGGTTGTAACGAATTTTTATTCAAAATTAAAAAGGAAAGATTCTCCTCTCTATACCTTGTGTGAGGATCCCCCTTATCTTTAGACCACTTTTTCCGGACCTATAACATTACGACATATTTTTGGAAAGATATTTCATCAAAAGTGTTTAAAGAGTGATCTTAGCTTACATCAAGATCAAGTAAATTTTGGTTTAGTTCATGAAGCAAGTTTTTGCAATTTTCTCACTTTTAATTGAAGGGAACATTTTTTTGGCAAACAAAAGCTCAAAGTAACGACTGCTTAGGTTCTACTTACAAGCCTGGGAAATGCCATTTCCGGCTATCTGAGGGGTCGCGATTTTTCAAAATTTTCTGTACGCTCTGCGCCAACTGATGGTGGCGCTCCGCTTAGATATTCGTTCGGGCAGATGATCGACCGTCAGCGCCCCCCCCCCCAACGAAAAATCTTAGATCCGCCCCTGGCTAGTGCAATTCATAGTCAAAATATCACCAATGTAGATACAGGATTGCATAAGTGTAAGGGATTACTTTCGACTTTGCGGTGGGAGGCGGTGAGAGAGGCTGCGAACATTTTGCCCACAACTTTAGGCCCTATAAAAGAATATATTTTAAAGTGTACCTAAGTCTGGAATTTCAAAAATATATGTTACAAAGCTTAAAAAATGCATCCAAATGGTCTAACTTCAATCTTTTCAGGATGTTTCTGGGCTAAGATATAAAATGTGGAAGCTTATTCACTCAATTTAAAATGGTAGATTGCGCAATAATTTGTGATGTCATTCTTGTACGACTCAAATTACCGTATTTGTATTTCTTTTTTTAGAAAGCCACTGCACCTTGTACCAAAACGTGATCATTGTCTGACTGTTGTAGGGTGACTTGGCTATATTAGCCCTCTCCATACAACATGCTTTGTAAGGAAACAGTAAATGTTCCAAGGTCATGTAAACATCTTAATTTCAAAAAAAAAAAAAAAAAAAAAACAGGTAATGTGAGTTTTTTCAGTTTCAGTTTCAGTTTATTCTCTTTTCATCCTCCGAAGAGGTATAAGAGCCAATGAATATAACATTAACAAAATTATTCAACTTACAAAGAACTTCAGAAAGAGAGAAAAATGAAAAGAAAAAGAAAAAATAAAATGAAAACAGAAAGAAAAAAAAAGAAAAATAAAGTACAAATTAATTCCGGCCCCAACCTAAGACTTAAAAGCTATTCGTAACTTTTCGCAAAATAGACTCATCTTCACTAGATTTTTCTTACTTTTAGTTTGAAGTAATACAAGTTGTACAAGAAGGACATCACGAATTATTGCGCAATCGACTATTTCAAATTAAGGGAATAAACTTCAACATTTTATATCTCAGCAACGGCGGAAGCTATGAAAATGGGAACTGGATTAATGAAATTTATTTTCTAACCTCTTGAATAATATTCTTGAAATTCTAGACTTTAAGTCCACTTTAACGTCTCAAGATATTCCTCTTCAATGTTTGACGGTTTCTGAAGTAGAGTCACTCGTTGCCAATACAATAAAATGAGGACTGGTCCACGTTGGAAGTCCTTTGTAATCTCTTAATTACTCACCAGACAGTTTACCGTGTTGGTGAGAGATACTAATTAGGGAATAAAGTCAACCGTGCCCATGTCTCTATATCAGATTCGAACAGGCTATGACGTCACGCATATGGGCTGAGAGACCCGTGGTCAAAGTCATCTTTCTGGAATATGAAAGATGAACTTTAAGGTTAGTGAGTTATTCTTTTCTTCTCCTGCAGAAATGAAATCCAATACAGAACCGACTGGTCTTTCATGGAGACATTTCGCCTTCACCAATTACTTGTTTAGACCTCGAGAAATCACGATTATTAGGACTAGGCCTAAATGCTCTGTAGCCCCTTCTATTATGACATCATTATCAAGATCATCTTGATCAAAACACATCAAAATTTGGTAGGAAGTCACTCATTTTTTATCAGCATTAATTGCCTTCTCAGAGAAAGGCCTTTTAGTATTGCGAAATGTGGTGTAATTTCTTCTTATCAATTACCGTATGTACCAAATTCAAAACAAGCAGACGATATTTTACACTTAAATTAGACTACTCAAAGTGATATTCCCCTGAATTTTCTCTGAAAAGGCCAGGAATATCATCTGCAGAAGCTGATTATTTTTAAACATGTGCAGCGAACATTGCTGTCAATCAAAATGTTTTTCAATTTAATGTGAACAGTTACAGGAACAAAAAATTACAGTTATAAGTATCATTGTACTATACCTGGTTTATTTTGAACGTTCGATCTATAAATAGACCAACTGTTTACTATGACAGCTTTGTTTAAAATGTTGATCGGAAAGTTGCTCTCCATACACCCTGTGTCTCTTTACTGGATAAGAACATGGGTAACACATTGACATGGGTAACATGGGTAAATGTATACTGCTCCCCTGGGTGATGTCATTAGGTCATCTGGAATAAAATACCATCTGTACTCAGATTTATACCCCATGTTCCCCATCTGCTTCCTCTGATGCCTGAAGGGATCTTGAATTGTGTCTTAGGAGAGTCAGTGACTGGATGGTTGCTAATAGACTTAAATTAAACCATAGTAAGACTGAATTTATTATTCTCAGCAGTGAACATACTAAGGTAGCTGATGATATGTTACTTCATATTGGCGAGGGGTGTGTTACCCCCTCGGAGCAAATTTGCAACCTTGGTGTAATTTTCGATACACAAATTACTATGGTTCCCCTAGTGACAAAAATATGCTCCTCTGCTATGGTTTGTGTCGGGTATCTAGGGAAAATCCGCCCCTATTTATCAGACTGCGCTGCGAAGTCGGTTGCACATGCATTGATCACGTCCAGGATTGACACTTGTAACTCGCTGTTGGTCGGTCTTCCAGTAGCGACTCTGAAACCCACACGTGTTCTCAACATAACTGCACGTATTGTTTCTAGGTGTCCCAAACTTACACGTCACCCCATTGTTAAGATCTTTACATTGGCTCCCTGTTGAATGTCGTGTCCAGTTCAAAGTCTTGCTGATATTATATAAAACCATGAATGGTTACACTCCCTACATTCTAGAATTGGTTCAGACACAAAAACCTGGACCTGGACTGACATCCGCAAGGGAGCAGTTTCTGCGAGTTCCAAAAAGCCTTGTCAGCTATATGGGGACCACTCTTTCGCAGCCTT
The DNA here is from genome assembly GCA_029531755.1 of Holothuria leucospilota. Lineage (NCBI taxonomy): Eukaryota > Metazoa > Echinodermata > Holothuroidea > Aspidochirotida > Holothuriidae > Holothuria > Holothuria leucospilota. The sequence continues at coordinate 758,457 of CM055964.1, forward strand.
TGCTGCTCATACCTACAATGGCCTACCCCGTGACGTTCGAAGTTATCCTACTGTTGACTGCTTTAAGTCTCGTTTGAAGACATATTTGTTTATGTCTCTTTGAGATAGCTATCGTGTTTTTTCTATTGTGTTTTTGTACTGTTTTGGCTATTGCCTTTGTAAAGTACTTTGAGCCTTTTAGGGGAAAGCGCTATATAAGAACTTTCAATGTATGTATGTAACTGACCAATCAGAGGCCAGCATTCTATAAAAGTATTTATGAATATTTTTTTTGTAAAGCAAACAAATTTTACGATCATAATCCCTTAGGATGTATTAGTGTTACAACTGTCCCTAAAATGAAGGTCGAAAAGAACCCAGTAGTATTAGACTTTTGTTGTAAGTTCCTTCTTCTACATTACAAATTTGTGTATTATGCTTATGCTTATCCATGATAAGTGTAACAAATGGAAATTTCTTTGTTTAATGGTAAATATAAAGTCTCATGTTGTGGCCATTTCCTGCGTTTCCCAATTCTTTTGAAATCAAATACCCAGCAATCTCAATTTTACATCACCAAACTTTTATATCTACCGACATAACGAGCACAAAAATAGAAACAAGAGGGCAACCCACTTAAGTTTGCATAAATCATCGTTGACACACATGTTAATCAACGTGATAACAGTAAAAAATATTGACTCACACCACCAATGAAAGTAAGACGTAGGGAAAAGCGTCTCTCTTTGACCTGTGACTTTTGACCTTTACTGCTACTCCGAGGAGCGGACTCTGTTTGCTCAGCTCCTCAGCTTTCCAAACTGAACAAGGAATATGCTGTACAGCCTGCTACGTAGGCAACTGTACTGCTGGGTTTTAAGAAGGTAATTTCCCAAACTGAGATTTACTCCCCACCAAGCTGAAGGCAAACAGACCCAAGCCGACTAGTAGCATTTCTTGACACAAAACATGTACATTTGACTTTCTGTTACGTGATCCTTGACCTTGGTTGTCATGAACATCACATAATTTAGTACTGGTAACTGGTATTGCCATATAGAGCTCAACTGGCAAAGTGACTACAATATTTCAACCTCCTCACGAAGAGATGAGATGAAAAATCATGGAGAAGCTATTTCTACTTTGTGTGCCCCATTCTTGTGTAATGGGGTTAATTGTGGGGATACTAATCGATATCGCCATTGGCATAATGCAACAAATTTGTTTTACTGTTATGTTTTCTCTAATGCCGGGTAGGGAAGTGTTAAGTTTACATAGATTATTGCGTAGAATGAATGCTCTTATCGATTAAATGTTCACAAAATTATGTAAAATGTACATAAATGGATTGTAAAGTTGGTTTCCCGATGCATGTAAAAAGACTGGAGTTATTTCTGCTATAGTATATTATTACACTATTAATGGTTATTGCTATTAATGGTTATTGCAAACGGTAATTATTGCGTCCGCAAAAAGGTAACCAAATAGTCAACAAAATGGACGACTCAACTTCAGCAAAGATGTAGTGTTGATGAGAAAGATTTATTAGTTTTAGAGAGTTTCGAACTACCCATGTGTTCAGAGATTTTTTGCACATTTCATAAGAAATGCTTGAGAAAAAGAAAAGTATGAAAGCACATACTAAAGGCTGTCTGGGTGACGCCTTAGATGTGATCGATATTGTGACGGGTGTTTGCAAGAATAAGAAGATTCATTATTTTACGTGTATGTATTATTATGGACTCAAAAGTTTCAAAATTTTAAGTCTCTCTTTATGTTAAAGTTTCTTTGTTTGCTTTATTCTTTCTAGACCGTGTAACAACCGTATATAATTTGGTAGTCATAAAAATACATGTACTATAGAGGAGAGACTTATTGAGTAAAAATTTATCAGAAAAACTAGAAAGTTATCAATGTTTCGTTTCATACGTTTGATTCTTATGTAAAATCTGGAATTTGTTTGGGTACTGTTGCATACACCATGTATCAAAATAGTGATTCAGGGTTAAACAAGGAAAACAGAAACATTGAATACGGATATGAAACGTCTGAAAAGACTTTGGTTGGTTTGATGAAGGATGGTGGACACCACGAATACCTGCTACTGATTTCTTTGAAGGGTATTTCTTCACAATGGTTTGGCTTGTTACACTTATTGGAGAAATGTTTGGCGTGTTTTCAAGCCAGTCTTTGATGACAGAATTGAGCTTGTAAAGAACGTTACATTCTAATACTTACTTTAATTACCATTATTTGGATCTAACTTAAATCTCAGTACATCTCAATAAGCTGGTTTATAGACTAGGCAATTTTCTAAGCACTATTATCTACTTGATATCTAAACGTTAACTTCAGAAGCTAACGGTAATTTGCATTTAACAGCTTCGACAGTTATAGCTTACGTGGCTAAAAAAGCAAACATTTATGTTCTTGTAACTTTTTGCTGAAAAACTCTTTTAATTTGATAAAAGTCAGTCACTCGAATATCGAGGCTTTTGAAGTACTTATATGTAATAAAATGGTAAATTTGTCGGTTTGGTTTGGATAATGAACATAACTTTGTGTAAATGGTGGTATTTGCTCAGCAGTATTTTTAAAGCCAGGAGTTGTTGGGAAGGAAACACAAACACCAAATCTGTCACAAAATATGCACTTGACGATGGTTTAATCCCTTTCAGGTATCAACATTTGATTGAAATATCTCTTTGGTCTTATTGTTTAACCTTTGTTGTTTAAACCATCTTAAAGATGATCTGTTCCTAAGAAGTGATAATTTATTAGATATGCCTTAATGCGAGGATTTGATTCTGCCATATGAAAGCTTTAATCAAGATTTTAAGTTAAAAGATTGTTGATAAGTGCCTACATAATGTAATGCTTTTGTGTCCCCACTATTTTAATACGTTGCCGGTTTGAAACATTGTTTGAGCCTAAGTATTTTTCTCAGTTGCAAATTTCATATCAATACGAGAAGTACTCGAGACGTAAGTTTTAATAAAGTTCTTCACCGAAGGTCACTGAAAGGAGATTTATTGCAACAGATAATGCGGAAAGGTTAATATTTACATTTTCTAATGACGAACCGCAACAAAAAGTCAAAGAGTTTAACGTAGGAGCGGTTGTTATCATTGTCATTCGACAATGCACCAAAGAACGTAGTCGATCTTTTTCAGAGAAAAAACGAGATAACTTCAGAAGGAACAAACTTTCTTCCAGGATCCGTCAGGATATTGTGTCTCCTTCCTAACACCTCGAGGTTTAAAGTAACGCTTTAACTTATTGTTACATACAAGTCATGAGAAAACTAAATACATTCCTTTTTGCATTACTTTCTTTCTTTGGGCTTTCTTCTTATTCTCATATAGCCTGCTAGGTATCTCCTGAACTAGTGGAGAAGCACTTACATTAACTAGCCATAAAATCTTTTAAGGAAGGTCAGAGCACTGAAATCTGAGCCATTTCACGCAGGCAGGTGTTGTGGGTGATGAGGAGGTGGAGATATCATTTTTGTTCTTCATAATTGAAAGTGGGAAGTGGTATAGTATTTCACCCCGAAGACTTCGAGTAAGACCTCTCTTAGCCAAATCCAGTTCATACCTAGCCATGGCTTGATACATTTCACAACGATGAGAAATGAGAAAATACCCTTTCAAAAAAGTGTGGCATGCCACATGTGAACACACATAATCACATGTGGCAGGGCATATGAAAATGCAAGAGGAAAAAAGTGTGGTACTCTCTAAATCGTAAAAAAGAATAAAATTAGGGACGGATCTAAAATTAAGACTAAATATTCACTCTAAACGAGTGAGAATGACTCTTTTTGGATTGAATTCTTCCAATCCAAATTTAGATTGGTCCCTAATTTCACTCTAAAAGAGTGACTTCACTCTAAAGGTTTAAGAGAGAAACGATTGGTGACACATGTGGTATTGGAACCAATCTGATCCACAGGACCACGCCCCTGCATCATTGTCACATTTTGAAATCTGGGTCAAAGTGAGGAAAGCTGTGTCAAGTTGACACATGTAGCAAACCAGGGCAAAATTTGGGGGTATACAATGAAAATTGGGGGTATACTTCATTGCCCAGAGGAATGTAGGCTCCGCCAGGGTGGTGCTTGGATTTGTCGACATGGGGGCTAGGCGTCCTGACTTGGGGACCAGCTACTCTAAGCCCCGACAGATGTCATGGGTAGTCAAACTGATGCCCAAGTCAAAATATAAGGCCCGCGAAGCTCGCCGAAAAAATCGGGGTTATGGTGAAAAGGTTTTTTTTAGTTTTCATTGATAAAGTTGAAATAGACTATATGGTCTTCGTCTCCTTTATCTTACTCTTTAAGGCTCCCAGACGAAACTGAAAAATCATTTTCTTACAAAATATGATTGCTACGATGGTGAGGTTGAAAAAGGAATCTTCCAAAAGATAGGAAAAAGATGTTAGAACTTTGCAACGTTGCATGTTTGTGTTTCTCTAGAATCACGACTACAATATTTGTGGAACCCTCAACGTTAAATAAATCCAGTATGTTTGAAATGGTGGGCGTTACAGCTAGATAGAACTGAAGATGAAAGCGCGCTTAGCGCGCGATTTTTTTTTTTGAAGTTATAGAAAAAATTGTTACATAACTTACTGCCTACGGACCTAATAAAGAGCCATGTGAAATACTTTCTGAAAACATCTATATCTTCACCACTATTCGCCTACATGTAGTTTTTTGGTTACCTCACTTTTTACTTTCAGGTCACGAAAAGTGGGGGGACTAATGTGTTAGCGTCGTCCCCTCCCCTCAAAAAAGTGGGGGACATTTCCCCCGTCCCCCCACATCGACGCCCATGCTCGTCACCACACCTCTCCACACATTCCCACACTTTTACCTACTTTACCCCAGTTTGCTACATGTTACCTGTATCAAAACGTGTTTTTTGGTTTTCCACACATAACCTCATGTCCAACCTGTGAAAATGCAGGTCAAAGCATGGCTCTTTGGAAATGTGTGACAATGACTGTTTATTAATGACACACATTGTCATGCAAATATTCCCAGAAAATTCACGACTCGACACACTCACCACGGTTTTTCTCAGTTTGACACAGCATTTCACTTGTGGTATTGAAACTTTTGCCACACATTTTTGTAAGGGTAGGCCATGGGCCAGAGGCACTTCACGGGCATCCCCTCCTCCCCCCCAAACTCTCCGACCCAATATATTTTGGAAATCTTATAGTCCCCTGAACCCGAAATCAAGTGGCAACAGTAAATATTTTGGGTCTCACTTATTCAAAGTGGCTGTCAAAAACAAAATGGGGGAAAATATGAACATTTCGTTTAAAAAAATAGTAAAGAAAATAATCACAAGTTAAGTAAAATACAATTTTGAGACATCTAATCTTAAATTTTTGTTATATTTTATGAAGAAAATAACCGGAATCTCGTCAAAAGTGTTCCAAAAATTACTTTTGAATTCTTTTCATAAAATTGGACCAAATTTTAAGAGTATATGTGTCAACATATTTTATAAGATTATCTTCTTGATTATTTAGCACAAAATATTCTTAATTTCCCCCATTTTGTTTTTGGCAGCCATTTTGAATGAGTGAGACCCAAAATATTCATGGTTACCACTTGATTTCGTGTTCAAGGGCCATAAGGTTTCCAAAAACTATTGGGTCGGAGAGTTGTGGGGTGCCCGTGAAGTGTCTCTGGCTCATGTCCTAAAGAAATTGTTACAAGAACAATCGGGATTGTCAAGTGATTCTTTAGCAATAGTCACGGGTTGAACGTGAAGACAGTTCGAGGCACCGTTGTCTGCCTACTCTCCGTACAATAATTCAGTTAGACCTACAAGTTTCTCCAAATTGGGAGGAAGTATTGTGTATTATGTATTGTTGATAAACATGTCCAAGTCAAGAATTAGATATATACTAAGTGGAAATAAAATGCTTATCACACAATCAAGATTTTATCCTGCATTATTTTGCATATTCGTAGGAGAGGCTGGGGGCTTAAAACCTCAGTTAAAAATATGGTGGGGTGCAAGTATTATTCTGCCCCAACAATTCAAGGACGAAAACCCCTGTTTGATTTCTGTCAAAAATTTGCAGTAATTTTTCTTAATTTACAGATAATGTCGCACCAAATTGCATCTAATGACCTTCAAATATTCCAAAATTCTCAAAAGGAAAGAGGCATCACTCCTCTTAGTTTCCCCCTAAGACAGCAGTCCCCAGCTGAGAACGCCTTTCTACGCTTATGTTATTTGACTTTGTTTCAATTATCAATGCAAAAAACAACTTCATTTGGCTTTACTGACATGCACACAAAGATAGATAACGAGCGTTGTCATCTAGGTAAGCATAGACGCCTTTAATTGAGCTCTGCCGTTTCCGCTACAACGTTCACTTTAACAGAAAAACAAAGAATTATTCCAAAATGTAAAGATTCAACGTGTTTCACTTTATATTGTGTATCCCTCATACCTGAAAATCCTCTGTTTTAAGTGTTAGGTAAAAACTAAGAGGTAAAGCTTATCAAGTAATGTAAAGTACTTCCGCAATACGATTCGGAGCCTTGCTTAGGCATCACAACATATTATTTGTCAACATAAGGGAGGAATAAGATGACTAATTCCTCATTTCTTTCTTGATGCTGGACTAAGAGCTCTCCTATAGGGAAACTAATAAGAGAATGAAGCAAATAGTTAATCTAAATTTTTTTTTTCATGAATTAAGGTAATAACCAAATTTGTGTGAGTCGTACCCTACTTAAATAGACGAGTTAGGAAATTCGGTACTCCCGGCGGGTTCACAAGGTCAGCTTTACCGTGACAACTTTCTCGTCTGTGTGCACATGCGTGTGATATACGTGCCCGCCCCGCGGACTTGTATTTTGCCTGCACTAACATTGTCTGTGCTTGTAATACCAATGACATGTGTACATCCGAAAGAGGTGTACATAATCGACAACTGCCCCGAAGGTAAGTGGTTCACTCCACCTTTAACCCATTCAATGAGGCATTGCGTGAAAACATTTTCCTAACTCGGCTGTTCCCCCTAATTGAAGAAAGCCAAGTCTTAATAGCTTTACATCTTAGAATTTATTTAAAGGATGCCATGCTATTAGCTATACAACAAGTACTGTATTGTCTACCATAAGTAGGCTGGCAGCACTTGTTAATGCTGAGAATACCGGACTTTTGTTTGTCAGTAGAAGAATATAGTTTTTATTCGATCTTAAAGCATTGAATACTTAACCATAAGCGCGACACATTCGTGTAAAGGTTCTTTTTCAGAAAGGAGCAAAATAAAAAGCAATGCTCTTTACTCAAGCACTGCCTTTCAATATGAAACTCCGGAACTTCAACTAAACCTTATTTCACTTGCTCCTTTAAATGTTTAGCCATATTTTTTCACAACTAGTTGTTTGGTGTTGTTGTCAGTTCTTATTTTTATTTATTTATATTTGACATTTTGTTTAAAACTTGTGAAAACGTTTAATTACTTTATGGTTTGAACGAGATAAAAAAATCAGTTACTTTTGGGCAAACCATTTCCAGTTATTAGATCTATAAAACATATTCTTTAGGTCTTCTGTAATCGGGATTTGAAGTAACGAGTTTTAAAAACATCTTTATTGTAGCGAGTTTTTTATAGTACACTCTTAAAAAAAGTACTCACAAAAGTGAGTAAACTTAGATCCCTGATTTTACTAACCTTGGGTAGTATTTGTAGTAGCCGTCACTGAGTATGTTTACTCATTGTGAAAGTAACTTTACTAGTTGATTGTGTATGAATACTCTCCAGTTAGTGAAAATACTGCTTTTGGTTTTGTCCCTGATTTCACTAGCCAAGTAGTAAAATTACATGCTAAGGCATGTAAAATTACTAACTAAAATTTTAGAGGATTTCTATCATGGTTAGTAAATATACACAGGTAAAAAGAAATGACAGTTAGTAACCCAAAAACGTTTTTCAAAATTTTATTGTATAGTCACAAAAAAAAGTACACATTCGTGTCGCAACATGTAAATCATGATGGCCAAGGTTGCTGATAATGAATTTGTTATAATATGCATGGTACTGAAGTGATACTGTATGCCTGATTTCCTAACATCGTTGGAAGGATGTGTGCATAAAATACAATGAACTTAAGGGAAGGCAAATTTTCTTTAAATTATGAAATCAGTTGACATGGTTATGGCAAGAGTTCTTCATTTAATGACAACATCAGTTTTTTTACAGTGTAAACACATGCCATAGATCCTGATAATTTGTCCACTTTTTTCTAAATAATCAACTCTTTTTATGAAAAAGAAAAACACCTCACAGTATTACAGTACAGATAGCAAATACCCAAACCAACTGAATAAAATTACACAATAGTCCATACACATGAAAGAAACATTAAAAGTTCATAACCAGGAAAAAAAGAAACACAAAAGTGTTTGTGAAAAAAAGAAACACAAAAGAACTTCAACTAAACCTTATTTCACATGCTCCTTTAAATGTTTAGCCATATTTTTTCACAACTAGTTGTTTGGTGTTGTTGTCAGTTCTTATTTTTATTTATTTATATTTGACATTTTGTTTAAAACTTGTGAAAACGTTTAATTACTTTATGGTTTGAACGAGATAAAAAAATCAGTTACTTTTGGGCAAACTATTTCCAGTTATTAGATCTATAAAACATATTCTTTAGGTCTTCTGTAATCGGGATTTGAAGTAACGAGTTTTAAAAACATCTTTATTGTAGCGAGTTATTTTAAAATAGGGAAACGTGTCACGATCTACATTAGCAATCTGCAACGGAACTATTTTAAAATCTGCGTAAAAGTAACTGTAACAGCATTAAATTTTGATTCCGTTATTGTCTTGTTAAAAATAGTCAACTGACCACAAATTCGACCAATTTTGCCAGGCTAGCTTAAGAAATGACCCTTCCCACCGACATTTTAGGGTCTTAAACTTTTTCAAGTAGTGGTAAAACATACATGGCCCTCCACAAAATGCTAAACGTTTTAAAAGGAGATATCTTGTTTTCTTTTTGCAGTAACTAAGCCTCTTCTGTCAAAAAAAAAAAAAAATCAAACTATTCTGGTCTTTTACGAGTTTCGGAAATATTGACTAGTACCACATTTCAATTTGAACATGTGATTTTTTTGCATTGAATTGAACAACCATATTTAAGTAGTGTCACGCAAAAAGTTAAAACTAAATTTCATGGTTGCTGCCCTCTGCTAGCCGAGCTTTATCGGAAGTCTCTAATGGGTGCAGGTGGTTCGAATAGCTTTCCATTGTTAAGTAAACTAGCCCAATTGTAATCCTCCATGGGTTGTTGCAGGCAAGTCGTCTCCCACGAAAAACGGGCAGTTGCCGAACACCTAGCAACGGGGATGGATCGGAATCGAGGAGCCGACATAATGTTGTCACTGGCGGCAAAGTAGTCATTTTAGCATCAATGAGAGTGCCAAGCCCAATGCTTGGGCAGAAATATTGGGTGAATTTAGGCAATTTGTTTGCTGAGGTCGATTGCTTGAGGGATATTGGGGTTGATCACTTGAGGCCAATATTAAAATTGTGTACTTAAAGAGGTCAAGCGGTTCCTGGTTATATAGCCCAACCAATCTAACACCGAAAGGTTCATTCAATATCGCAAAGCTCACTCCGGGAATTGCGTAAGTTGTGTTGTTAAATCTTTAAGTAACAGATGAAATATTATGTATGTCTAAGCAACTGTCGATGTCCATGGTCAGTAAACCAAAAATGACGTCGGGAATGTACTCAATTAGGCTGAGTAAAAGTGATTGTGTAACTTGTATTGGAACTATTTGCTTAGCGAAGCTTTGATGCAAATTAAGGGTGTAAATAAGAGTGTAGAAAACTTTTTGCGAAGCGAAGCTTTAGTGCAATGAGGGTGGTAATAAGAAATTTAAATAAGGTGTAAACAGAAATGCCAGAAAGGCCCGGCAGAATATGCGAGGTGCAGGAGTGAAATAAGAAGAAATTTGACTCCTTGAGAAGTATTATGTTTAGGGAATTTGAGCACAAATGAAGAGCTACTAAGAGTCGTCAGTTGAATTGTTGTTGTGATTGTAAACTACAAAACGAAGTTAACTTAAAACCCCGGTCACAGCTGAAAAGAATAATGCTGGGATATCCGATATGTTGAGTTAGGATTTGTACTACTAGAGATTTATCATAATTTTGTGCACTTCACCAGGGCAGTCACGAGGCTAGTCTAGGACTTTTTACCATCGCCTTCATCATCAACTCCACGTATGTCCACCCGGTTCGACCATCGCTTATTTTGATGTTACAAGGTAATATGGCAAAAGTCCTAACCTGAAACCTGTTTTCGGGACTCGTGACCACCTACTTTGTTTCGCTAGGTCCCAAGCAGGGGCGGCGCCACAGGGGTCAGGGCAGGCATTTGCCCCCCCCTATGGTTTTTGACCCAAAAAATAAAATCGTCTAAATAACGGTTTAAGACACATAATTTTTGTAGGGGGTGGGGTGAGGTGTAACAGTATCATGGAATAAAGTATTGGGATACATTATCCGTCGCATATAGGACATTTTCGGTGTAAATCCTCGAAAATTTTGCGCGTTTTGCGCGCGTTGTCTTCTCTGTCTAACTCATTGTACATTCGCCCCATACTGCAATAGTCCTTCGTGCAAATATTTGGAATGTTCGAGTATACACGCATTCATCATTTGCTATATAGCCTATCTTCATCCACCTCAGAACTTACACTTAGGCCTCTTCTACATCCCAGAAGACCCATGATTGAATTTCTCTCTAAGTTTTTTTTTCGTTTAAGGGTTAATACCTAGAAGCGTAAACAATAGGGGGCCAAAATACAGTATATCCACTGGCGAGATTCTGTGAAAATTGCTGTCTATTTGAAAACAAGCAAAACATAGTATTCAACACTAAACTGACTGATTTGAATGATTAAAAGTTAATTCAAATCCGCATTTGACCGACGTATTTATCAATATTCTGTAAATTATCGGACTACGCGCGAATGTGGTATCTATTACGAATTCCATGGCTACCTTCACGACCGTAGCTCACTCAGAAGTAGGCTACATCATATTTTAGTGTGTAAATCCAGTACGCACGGACCTACCAGCTCTAGTTGTACACTTGCCCTACACATGCAGTGACATGTCTGTAGTGCAGTATCGTATCCAACCAGGGGAGGAGGGGGAAGGTAGGATTTTCACTTCCGTGTACATTGTTCAATCATGTCGCAACAATCACAAAATGGTTAAATTGGTACGCAGGGAAGGTTATACCAGAGGATGAGTAACAGTTCCGTGAAAGTCGGAAAATATATATAAGGCGTGTAACATATCTAGATTTCTTCAGTGCAATTTGAAAGATCTGGGAAGGGCCATTTCTTGCGATCTGGGAGCTGTTTTGGCAAAAATTTTATCGGCGCAGTCCGCGCCAGCCAATGGAAATTATGCAACATATCAAGATGGCTTCAGTGCAATTTGAAAGGTCTGAGAAGGACCATTTAATTGCAATATAGAAGCCATTTTGGCAACATTTTAAACGGTACGCTCCGTGCCAACCCTTAGTGGCGCTCCTCTTCTATACCAACGCAACCAAACGCCGTTTACACGCTCATGCCTGTCAGTCGTCACGTATCAAGTATCGTAAGGTTCAAGACTGCCTCCAAGATCCCGAGAAGGTGCCATTTTATGCAGTCTGGGGGGTCTGTAGCGCGAAAATTCTCTTGCACGCTTCGCACCAAACTATGATGCCGCTCCGCTTCGATGACAACTTCCATTCTGCGCCCCTCCCCCAATAGCCAACACAAATCGCCACCCTTGCCCGTTTGTTATGTAATCGTCGACAATAAGTGCAACAAAATTGGAAGACTGTAGTCGGCCAAAAGTAAAGAACGTTGGATTACCTACCTAGAAAGTAGATTCCTCGAGAAAAAATATGACAAAAGATGCAAAATATTGTACCAGATTGCGTCTTAGGCTTCCCGGTAGTCGAAAAATCTTTTACACCCCCTCCCTCAGAACCGCGATCACTCATCTCATGCCTGGGGCGGATGCAGGTGGAAGGATGCAGTTGCACCCAAAAAATTCAAGAAAAAACGGCAAAAACGTTTGTTAAGCTATAGTATGAGGAGGGGACAGGATGCAAGTACGCTGCATCTTCGGTCTATGTCCGTCCCCTATACGTTTCTTTGCCTGTGTTTTTTCGTTTCTTCAGTTAAACGTACGTTGCCTATCCGTTCATTGTCAGTTCTATTTCTTTACGCTTCCGTTACTTATGCGTTAGTGTCCGTCGAACATTCGGTACAGGTACTGCACTTCTACGTTTCATCCGTTTGTTGTCCGGTAATGATCCGGTGAGCAAATAGCAATCACCGGAGACGAACGGATACTAACGGAGAAGTCCAGTATGAGAAACGCACGAGAAAATGATAAAACGGAAGCTTAACGGATAAGTAACGAATACGTAAGGGGGACCTTTTTCGGTCGACGTCCGGTCCAAGTTTTGTGCATGTTCAAAATCTCTCGCCGTTCATACCGGACGTTCCCGGTCATGAAACGAAGTCGGCGGAGGAGAACAGGAGACTAACGTACATCAACGGAGTGCCATTTTGGGTCTTCATTTCCTCTCCGTTATTGCAATCCGGTGAGGTGTGACAGGTGCTTAAAGACTGACGTGTGTTATGGTACGGTATCTCCCTCCCTCCTCCATCTCCCTCCCTGGTGACGCCATCCCAACCAATTATTTATACCTCTGGCTGTGAACCCATTCTTAAGGTTTATGTCCAAATTTTACATAAATAATACTGCAATAAAATAAATTTCAATCAGTTTTGTCTCTTATCCCATACATGCACGTTTCATTTTAGGAGTTTAAAGTGGACCTAAAGTGTAGAATTATAAGAATATATATTTTAGACGTTGGAAACGAATTTCACTCATCCAGCTATCATTTTCATAGCTCACCCTGTTGCTCAGATATGAAAAGTTAAAATTTATTCACTTTATTTGAAATAGTCGATTGCGCAATAATTTGTGATGATCTTCTTGTAAAACTCACATTACTTGCTTTTGTTTCCTTTTGAAATTGAAATGTTTATATAACCTTGCAAAAATTACTGTTGTACGGAGAGGTTTTGTATAGTCAAGTCACCATATAACAGTGAGGAAGTGATCACATTTTGGCACAAGGTGCAGAGGCTTTCGCAAAAATAAAGAAAACAAAGAATGTAATTTGAGTAGTTCAAGAATGACATTACAAATCATTGCGCCATCTACCATTTTAAATTGAATAAGTACCAACATTTCATATATCTCAGCTCAGGAATTCCTGTAAAGATGGCAGTTAGACCATTCGGATTCATTTTTCAAGCTTTGTAACATATGTTTTTGATTTTTTAGCCTTTAGGTACACTTTAAATTTAGCTAAAATTTGGCAGTTCTTTGTAGACCAAAAAAATGCATTTTCTATGCGCGTTTCTTTCAATATAAAAAGTTGATTTAACTGTATTTTCAAAGCAAAGTGAACTTAAAGCAAGCTGGAGTGATTTCACATTCTCACATTGATGAGCAGTTCTCCCTTTTCTGTACCTTTCAATCGTTTTGACTTACAGACCCTTAAGGGTGCAATTTGCAAAATTTCAATATCTCCTATGAATATTACGTAATGATACCATACGATTATGAAGGACACTAAATCGGATTTAAATTTAACATAAATACATTTAAATTATACATAAATCAGTCTATTAATGTGAGGAAATGACGTCACTCCTTTTTGCGTAAAGTTTACTGTAGCTTGCAAATTTGGTTACATCAATGGTTCAAAAACTCGAACACTATAGGTAAAAATTTAATGTTATCTCATAAGAGTTATGATTCCTCTCCCTTTTATAAAATTCAATTTTGCGTATAACCCTTCCTCAGTGATTCGGCTTTTCTATAAGCCAGAAAAAAAGTCACATGATGAGGATTAATTTTTTCTCATTAATTAAGAAATTGCACACATGAGATCCATATTTCATGGATGAATACATACAGTTTAGAACACTCGGGAGGTGCCGTTTCCGGTCATCTGGAGGGTTTGCAAAGTCAAAATTTTCTTGTACGCTCCGCGCCAACTGATGGTGGCTCTCCTCTTAGATAGTCTTGCTGCACTCAGCCCCCCCCCCTCAATATTTTTTCGTTCCGCCGAGCCTGCTGCATAGTTGAAGCGTCTCATTCAGTGAGGGGCCGATTTTCACTGACAGACAACCAACCCTTCTCACAGTTCGTATTTATTTTAGAAAAAAAAGTTTTTTTTTGAGGGAAAAATAAAGTCCAAGATAATGAAAACGCCAAAAATGCAGGTTAGGGGGGGGGGGGGGTAGGGGTAGGGTAAGGCTCGGAAGTCTTCGATGCCTGCACCACCCAAACAGTAAAGCTGGGTCCGACCCAGCATGCTTTGCCCCCCTATCGAAAAACCCTGGCGCCGCCCCTGGTCCCAAGGGTCATTTTGTCTCGCAACCAAACATCTATTTTGCCTTCGCGGGGTTAGGTACGCAACTCCACTGATGTCAAAAGGGACATCGGTTAGTACGCAAAAGGACTCACATCTGTACCAAGAGTACTCACCAACAGACTGTTTTTGTTTCGTATCCCTGTTGTATGTATTTATGTATAAATGAACGTATCCGTATTGTATGTATGTATATATGTATGTATTTATGTATGTACGGATGAATGAATGACTGTATGTATGTAGCCTAGAGTACATGTTCCCTTGTCAAGGTATGCAAGATCAAGATTGAAACGCGTACAAAGCTAATTGGTGTTAAGTTGTTATTGGTGTTGTCATGTCAAGGGCCAACCCGTATACTTCGAAGTTAAGAGTTTACAGTTCCACCATGACCCTTGACAAGTAGATTGTATATAAACACATAAATTTTGAAATTTCTCAAAAGGATGAAACTTGAATATCTTCATTTTCCACCGTTACAAGTTTTGGTTTTATAGGGCAATTTTCAGGAGCACCATATCTTTGCTGGCCACCCCCCCCCCCCATATGAAAAAGTAGCACGTGCCCTTCTAATTCTGTGGTGTCTATTCTGCATCAAATCAAAGTTACATGAAATCTAGCAAAACGTACAACATTATTTTCACGGTAGGGCCTAATCACCCTTAGTATAGTTTTGAACCATTATTAGTTTTAACTGTACAGGCTATTAGAATCGGTTACGGTAATATACAATTTGCTTTAAAAGGCTCATAGTACTTTACAGTATTGAGCGAAAAACAATACTTTATTCAAAACTAAAATTTGATGTAAACATTGCCAGAACATTTTGCTTGATTAGCTACTACCATTAAAAGTGTACATGACTGCAAAAATGCATGTATACTTCACAAAGTTTGTGCACTCTGAATACCATGTGACCATTGTGTTTACAGACCAATAACATTGCTTCAAAACTAACAATAGGTTACCAAACCATCCACCCTCTATAGCCTATGGAAAAATACAGTTTTGTGTTCATACTTGATCTTGGGAAATTTTTTTTCTTAACCTGTGGTGACCCAGATAAAGATCTTAGGAATTCTTCGGAAATTTTGCATTTTGACCTCTGGTGACCCCAGGGACCCCAGATGACCTTTGACCTCCACCAAAAACACTAGGGTTCTTAGACTCACCATAACACATCTGCATACTAAATATGGAATTTATCCAAGCTTCCTATCTCAAGATATTATGTTAATACGGTTTTCAGAGTTTGACCCATTGTGACCCAAATAACCTTTGATCTCCACCAAAAACAACAGAGTTCTTTCTTTTATCCTAATGCATCAACAAACTACGTATACTGCATAAGAATTCTAAGTTTCCTACCTGGAGATATCATGTTAACAAGGTTTTCAAGGTTTGACCCCTGCTGACCCCAGATGACCTTTGACCTCCACCTAAAATGATAAGGTTCTTTCTGTCACCATAAGGCATCTACACACTAAGTACATGTATAAAATTTATCCAAGCTTTTACCTCGAGATATCGTGTTAACAAACTTTTCAGTTTGGCCCCCAGTGACCCAAGATGACCTTTGATCCCACGAAAAATTATGGGGTTCTTCCTCTTAACATAACGCATCTACATAATAAGTATGAAATTCATCCATGCTTCCTACATCAAGATATGGTGTTAACAAGGTTTTCAGGGTTACTACCCCCAGTGACCCCAGATGACCTTTGGCATCCAGCAAAACAATAGGGTTATTCCTCTTACCATAAGGCATCTACATACTACGTTAGAAATTTATCCAAGCTTCCTACCTTAAGATATCGTGTTAAAAAGGTTTTCAAAGCTTGACCCCTGGTGACTCCAAATGACCTCCATCAAAAACAATAAGGTTCTTTCTCTCACTATAAAGCAGCTACACACTAAGTATGAAATTCATCCATACTTCCTATCTCAAGATATTGTTTTAATAAGGTTTTCAGAGTTTGACCCCAGTGACCCCAGCTGACCTTTGACCCCACCAAAACAAAAGGGTTCTTTCTCTTACTATATTGCATCCTACATACTACCTATGAGATTCATCCAGTCCTTCCACACTGACATATGGTGTTTACAAGGTTTTCACGATTTGACCTTGGTGACCCCAGATAACCTTTGACACCCACCAAAAATGACAGGGTTCTTCCTCTTACCATAACGTATCTACATATTTCGTATGAAATCCATCACAGCTTCCAACCTTGAGATATTGTGTTAACAAGGTTTTTAGAGTTTGACCTCTTGGGACCTTTGACCCCACCAAGAACAACAGGGTTGTTTCTCTTACCATAACGCATCCACATACCAAGTATGAAATTCATCTAAGCTTCTTAAGTTGAGATATCATGTAAACAAGGTTTTCAGCTTTTGACTCCAGTGACCCCAGATAACTTTTGACCCCCACCAAAAACATTGGGGTTCTTCCTCTTAATATGGGGCATCTATGTACCAAGTTTGAGAACTGTCAGAGTTTCTCTTCTTGAGATATCATGTTAACAAGAAAAGTGTCAAACACACGCACACACACCCTCATATACAAACACACATACACACACGCCATCATGAATGCATAGATTTCTCTTCTCATTGAAACCCGAAATCCCAGAAGTATAAATATAAGACAAGGGCTCTTTATTACTGTACTCAAGAACAGCTATTTGAATCAATGCACAAAACAGAAAACAGGTCCATATTAAGTCCTTGAGATGCATCACACTCATGTTCAGCACTGGAACAAATGTTGACATCCAAGCCACACAGACTGATCCTCCCTCTCCACTACATAATCTGATTAGAATGTACTGTGGGTCTTGAAAGAAAAAACACACAAAAGTGTTACCAGAAAACTCACCAACAAAGAAGTCCATGGAATTGTATACATCACTTTCTGAACAATTTTCAGGGGCACACACACCATAGAGCATAAAAGGCATGACTGGGTTGGACTGGAAATAATATAATACAACATTTGAAAATGTTTAGAAAATCACTTTTCAAAGAGACAGTTAAAGGTGAACAGTACTCTCAATATCTTTTTGACAAGTTGCATTTTGTTGCTGAATAAATAAATCAAACTGTACTCATCTTTCTGGTAAAGGAAGCAGGGTATTGCAAAGGTTCTTAATGGACATAAAACACATTTTATATCATGGAGTTGCACCACTCAATTAACTATACTTCAGTCATCACTGACAAAACAATTAATAGGATGCAAAGTTAGCAGTTAATGTATGCGCATCATGGAACAGAGCAAAAGACTAGGCAGGGGGTCAAAGAAAGTGAACAATCACATTTGTGGGACAAGAACCCCCCTATACAGTTCAAAGTTAGTCTATATGAAAGTATTATACAATTCAAAGTCCATATGAAAGTCAACAGTCAGTGGCATACAAACATATTGAAAGTAAACAATCCCCCTCCCTCTTTCCTTCACCGCCCCTCCATAACATTATACAGCCCCCTCCCCCAGGAAATAATAAAAGTATTATGTAGTACAGATGTTGTAAAGAAGGTAAAGCAGAATTTACAAAGTTGGAAAATAAAACCATACTTAATGCAGAACTATAACACCTGTGGATAGGTCTGCTATGTGTCCAAAACTGTATCCTTGATGTAATGTATGACACAAAACACTTTTTAGAAGATGAAGGTCATGGGCCTGTAATCTTTTCCCACAAAATGTAACCAACAAGAATCTTGGTGTTTTACTGCAATTTCCCACAACTTTGATCATTCTTTACCAAATCCAGGGAGTTAGATGCATAATGGTGCTAGAGTACAATGTAGTAGATTTACATCCAAGAATCTTCCACTTCCTGTATTAGTCCACCAATTACTCTGCTACCTTGTGCTGAGCTTTTTATGGGAGCTACTGATTCTCCTTGAACAAAATCAATGCAGTTCAATTTTTCAACTTAATTTCTTTACAGTTCCTTGCAGTGCCCAAAACAATATCAGTATATTGCTGTATTTTTAGCCCATTTTATCGCTTCCTCCTCCCTTCTTGCCAATGTTCAAGGCTTTTTAATACTGATAGCTATTTCTATGGTTTGTGGTCTTATTGGGTGTCATTGTTATGAAATCAGTCAATTCTGTAAATTCCAAACCTCAGATTAAAGTCTTGTCACATGATGTACAGTTAATGTACTGCATGCACATTGGGGCTTAACTTCTTTACACCGGAGGAGACAAGGTTTAATAAAATTTAAAGATATACAACCATTTGAATGAAAATGATCACCTACCTGTGCTACTGAAATATTAAATTCTACCACGCAGTATTGAAAGCCATCCAGACTTTCGCATTCATCAAAGTGTCCCATCCAATTGATATTACCAACAAGGATTCCAGCTGCAGGTTTTCCAAATGCATCAAAAGCTATTGGAATAAAGAACAGAAATAAATATGGCAGAAAAAAGATAAGGAACATGACCTCTGACTTTATTTCGTTTTTTCATTGGGGGTGGGGGTGGGGGTGGGGTGGGGGTAAGGGAAATATCTTAGTATGCTCCCACCAAGGCTACTGCATTTTCTTTCCTTCAAATGCATACTTGAACAGTTAATATTGAATATTCTGTTAGTTTTTTTTATAAAATTCAAATAAAAATAGAAGAACAAATCCTTGTTCATTTCATATCCCTCAGGCTACATGTTCTCTAAATCTGCTTGCCAGGCTCATGAATACTACTTGTCCATTTCCAATCTGCCTAACAGATGATTTGTGAAGAAGACATCACTGGGTACTTGCCCAGCAGACTACGATATTGAGTAGTGCATTACCCTGGGGATTTTTTTCTTGCCCTGGACTCCCAGGCAGGGGATTTTGTGGAGACCTGGAGAAGAGGAGTGCAACATCACAGCAGTACAGTACTTGTTGCACAGTTTTCAGATTCCAGCATTTTTCAGTTACTATTTTGACTCCTGGCACTAGATCCTTCACAGATTAAGTTCTGACAGTACACTTAATGTATACAATCAATCTTCAGTGTCCATATACAGAATTGATACATACGGGCTTTCACAAAACACTGAAACAATGTAACATACATTTCTTTGAAATACTGTTTCACCCAAATGTACCCTTTTAAGTTTATATATGTATGTGCATATTCATGCCTCCAACAGCTCAATATATAGCCTACTCAAGCCTACAGCAGAGTTAGATAATCTACCATGAGCTCCCTTTGGCCTATATAGCAATACTACATTGTATAGTATATGAACTCAACTGTTGTCTACAGGTGGTACACCCATGTCCTGGGATCACTACAGGGTGTATTAAAAACGAAGACCCAAAAACGAAGACCGAAGACCGAAGACCTTTGTCGGGTCTTCCATCTTCGGTCTTCGTTTTTAACACACCCACACAGCGAGGTTAAAAACGAAGACCCAAAAACGAAGACCCTGCCCGATTACGCCCGCATCCAGTCTGAAGCTTATAAGAGTGGTGTTGAATGTGGTGCTTACTACGAAATACGAAAAAATGAAAAGTCTAGGCTAGTACGAACATTAACAATAACTTACTGAAAAATAAATTCTACGGTTAATGAAACCCGGCAGTTCTGCGTCCTTCGGGGGTAGACTACTAGCCACAAATCGATCTCTCATAATTTAGGTACATATTATCATATGGGCTTGGTCATTCTTTATGATATTCCTTTCCGAATAAGAGGTCTTTGTTTTCTGGTCTTCGTTTTTAACACACCCACACAGCGAGGTTAAAAACGAAGACCCAAAAACGAAGACCCTGCCCGACTACGCCCGCATCCAGTCTGAAGCTTATAAGAGTGGTGTTGAATGTGGTGCTTACTACGAAATACGAAAAAATGAAAAGTCTAGGCTAGTACGAACATTAACAATAACTTACTGAAAAGAAAAATACTACGGTTAATGAAACCCGGCGGTTCTGCGTCCTTCGGGGGTAGACTACTAGCCACAAATCGATCTCTCATAATTTAGGTACATATTATCATATGTGCTTGGTCATTCTTTATGATATTCCTTTCCGAATAAGAGGTCTTTGTTTTCTGGTCTTCGTTTTTAACACACCCACACAGCGAGGTTAAAAACGAAGACCCAAAAACGAAGACCCTGCCCGATTACGCCCGCATCCAGTCTGAAGCTTATAAGAGTGGTGTTGAATGTGGTGCTTACTACGAAATACGAAAAAATGAAAAGTCTAGGCTAGTACGAACATTAACAATAACTTACTGAAAAGAAAAATACTACGGTTAATGAAACCCGGCGGTTCTGCGTCCTTCGGGGGTAGACTACTAGCCACAAATCGATCTCTCATAATTTAGGTACATATTATCATATGGGCTTGGTCATTCTTTATGATGTTCCTTTCCGAATAAGAGGTCTTTGTTTTCTGGTCTTCGTTTTTAACACACCCACACAGCGAGGTTAAAAACGAAGACCCAAAAACGAAGACCCTGCCCGACTACGCCCGCATCCAGTCTGAAGCTTATAAGAGTGGTGTTGAATGTGGTGCTTACTACGAAATACGAAAAAATGAAAAATCTAGGCTAGTACGAACATTAACAATAACTTACTGAAAAGAAAAATACTACGGTTAATGAAACCCGGCGGTTCTGCGTCCTTCGGGGGTAGACTACTAGCCACAAATCGATCTCTCATAATTTAGGTACATATTATCATATGTGCTTGGTCATTCTTTATGATATTCCTTTCCGAATAAGAGGTCTTCGTTTTCTGGTCTTCGTTTTTAACACACCCACACAGCGAGGTTAAAAACGAAGACCCAAAAATGAAGACCTTAAAGGTCTGTAGACATGTAAATGTGATGCTTGCCTATTTGGTGTGAAAATCATTAAAAATGATAAAAATAGCCGCTATTCCCATTAAAATCCATAAAATATTGACCATTTTACAAAACAATTACTGTTTTTTACCTACATCATGAATAAACATGAGCTGCTTAGGCAAATTTGTGACATACAGAGATGAGCCTGTCAACTGGGGATAATGTTATCCTTTGTGAGTTTAGCCTTCATTCCAAGGACAGCTGTAATTTTGGGATTCCCCAAGGGGTTAATTTTGGTAGTAGCTATTTAGTTCTTTAAAAATATCCACATTAAACACCAAACTAGAAACTAGCTATAAAGTAATTCACAGATAATTTCTAAAGGAATATCAAAGGAATACAGACACTGTGCAACACTCTACATCACATTTTTGCATAGCTAATGAACAATTCCCACAAATGGTCAAACTTTGAAGAGAGATATCTTGAAAATGGTAAAAGTTATTCAAATAATTCCAACGGATTTTTTATCAGGGGATCTTAATCTGGCTTTGCTGAGTAGAAGAACTGAATTTATTACATGTCCACAGACCTTTAATCACCTGTTACTTTTTTGGCTATATATATATATATATATATATATATAATATATATATATATATATATATATATATATATGTATATATATATATAGGATATATATAATATATATATATAATATATATATATATATATATATATATTATATATATATATATATATAGTATATATATATATATATATATATATATATTTATATAATATATTATATATATATATATATATATTTATATGTATTTATATATATATATATACATATATATACATATATATATATATATATACATATATTATATATATATATAGATATATATATATATAAATGTATATATTTAATCTACTTAGAACATTAGCATTTTTTCCGACGTATTTGCAACTGTACACGAAGTTCGCAAGAAAAAGTATGAAATTATATTGGGTTTTGTTTGTTGTAAAGTTCAACTATTTGTGTGCATTACTTTTTATGGAAAGCCACTTGACGGAAAGTCATTTTTCTACGCGATTCGCGAACATCTGTGTGTATCTACCAATGACATAATTATGTATAAACATGGGAATAAACGTACAGGGACTTGGAACTTACGGATTGGGGAACCCCATGCAGGCCTGCAACTTGCCCCCCTCTCTCTTTCCACCAATGACGCCCAGCCTCTCCTTCTCCCGGTGACGGATGTGACGTCCTTCATGAATAAAGACCATCACTGGAATTGTCCCCAAGTTTATAATGCCTATTACACCACCACTTGCTATACAGTGCAGTTTTGTAGGCGCGCTACACATGTAGCTATATACAGTGAGGGTCATAACACTGTTCATCAACCGAACGAGTTCTGGGAAGCTATAAAAGTCCGTTTTTCTGTACGCGGTGCTTCTATTACTGGTCCCTAACACCATTATTGTAAAAACTTGAGGCATCAATGTGCGAAAAGATACTTTTAAGATACATAGGCCTCTCTGTTATTTATTTTCTCCATTTTGGCCTTGTTGTGACCAGGATTTGTCTGATCTCTTTTCCAAACAGGTAACATTAAACTGGTACTGTACTCTGTTCATCCACTTTATGCCACATGAGAAAGTCGAAGAATTAACTTCATTCTAATGTCGAAAACTTTAAAATAGGCCTCCTAGGGGTTTCACTGTAGCTGGGCGTGGCCAGTTGATCGTGCTATGGACGTTTAGTAGTTCGATATCGTAACCTCACACAGTGCTGCATTAAAGATATATATTTTCTTCAACAAACAGGCACTGCAGTTTTCTCTGCACACTTGTTGCGCGCACATGTAGATTTAATTGTACCTCTTTCAAGAACTATTGTTAGAAAATGTATTTAGTTTTAGCTCTGTTATTCCTAAACTCTACATAAGCTCGGTCTATTATTCTCCTTTTTCGCCACTCAGATCACCGAGCTGGCCTATGAAAAAGTGTGTGGTAACATTTTAGTTCTAATGAATCCTAAGTCGCTACCCATATGCTGTTGGCGACCGTTTGAAACCAGTCTTCAGACGATATTTCATCACTCGGCGCGGCTGCATATTCTGACGAAGTTCTATAAGTATATTGCCACCATCGCATAAATTTGATTTACATGTAGCCTAAATATACGTATTCATTATACGTATGATCATTGTTTGTCAGCTTTTCCTACCCCCCTTGCCCAACACAAAACCCTGCCACCATTTAAGCCTATCTCTACTTCGTTCACCGACCGAGCTAACAACAATCCATCCCCTTTCAACTCCCTATACCGCCAGAGTGAAGGCTCCGTTAATAATGATTCAGTGGATGTTTATCGTACAATCGCCCGGAGGTGGAGGCAAATAGTAGCGCCTCAGAAATGACGTTCAACACATCGACGAACACAACGAAGACCTTTTATTCGGAAAGGAATGTTAAACAGAATGACCCAGTCCATCCTAAAATATTTACCCTAATTATGAGAGATTGATTTGTGGCTAGTAGCCTACCTCTCGAATGTCTTAGAACCGCCAGGTTTCATTAACCGTACGTAGTACCGTACGCTTGTCTAGTACTTTTCTTTGCAGTAAGTTATTGTTATTCGTTCTAGTCTAGGTTTTTTTCTTTATTCTGCTTCTGCTTCTGCATCATACTGTGCAAACATCTCCAAAAGTCGGTTATCACGCACAGGTCAGTGTGGAAGGGGAGTTGCCTAGATTTTAAAGTGCGCCTTAGACACCAGATTTTGAAGATTAACGTTGGTTAGGCTAGATTTGAAAGAGCAAACATCAGGTGCTGCAAGGGTGTGTTAACCAGAATGCGAGGCATTCACACTCGCGAATGTAAAACTGAAGGGAAAAAAGTATTCGACAGATTCACGTAGCAATGGGGAGCGAACCGCGTACCACCAGCGTGTGAGTCTTATGCCCTATCCAATGCGCCAACAGGAACAATTGAGTACCCAGATATTTTAATAATATATAAACTCTTTAGAGCACCTTGCGAGAATAAATGCTAACAAATGTGATGAAGTTATGCATCTAGTGGAGGATTGTCTTTTATGTTATTGTCTTTAACGATGGGAAGTGCTCACTCGAAAGGAGGAAGGTTAACTGGGGATCGTTCAACAGTTCAGCAATCACCCTTTGCTGGCGATGAACGACACTGAAGGCCTAAGTACTGTGGATAAATTGAAGTTTATAAAAATGACAATATTGTACAAGAAGTGCAGGACATAACAAGACAAGAGAAATGTCACCATATTGGACCTAACGACTGTTGCAAGTCAAAAACACGACAGATATACTTCGGTATTCGCTCGCAATAATAGACTATCATTACTCCAAGTCCACAATTAACTGTATCAAATGTCGGGTCACGTGGGACCCGGCAAAGCAAGCACCTATTTGCAAGGGAAATTCAAGTTTCAGAAGAAACTCCTGTGCCAGAAGATAACTACGCAGTTAGTATTGGGCAATTTTTTCGTCTGGGACACTTCGTTATCTTATCCGTTCACTGTGTCATAACCTACTGGAAGTCTTCAGTTCCAAAGAAAATAAAACCTAACTCTGTAGTTTGTCGTTCTTTTTCCAAGTATGTTTGATCTATTGTAAGGAGAGTTCACTCGTACAATTTGTTGCCCGCAATAACACATAAACTTTTACTTCAACAGATCGCCCAAACGTTTCAAAATATGAGCAGATAAGGGTGTGCGTCCTTTCTAAAATAACAGCTGTTGACAAAAACCATAGAAAGGCCGTTTAAGAACGTGATACAATCGTTCCAGGAACCGTAAAATTAAAATATCTGTCACGGAAAATGCCTCAAAGTGTAGTAAAGCTAGAGACACCCTAAATAAATTTACTCTATTTATTACTAACATCTATTAATCTACAAACACTTAAAGATTAACAAAACCAACAAGACACAGAATGAAAACACTGTGACAAGTCCATAAAGCGACTGCTATACTTCGCATTCGCTCGTAAAAACGAAGACCCGAATCGAAGACCTTTTGTTCGGAAAGGAATATTATATAGAATGACCAAGCCCATCCGATAATATGTACCTAAATTATGAGAGATCGATTTGTCGCTACTAGCCTACCCCCCGAAGGTCGCAGAACCGCCGGGTTTTTTAACCGTACGTACTACTGTACGCTTGTCTAGTAACTTGTTGTTCGTACTAGTGTATATCTTTCCTTCATTCGTAGTAGGCTAGGCGCCATATTCAGCAACACTGTTATAACCTTCAGACTGGGTAGTGGGGTAATCGGCAGGGTCTTCGTTTTGGGGTCTTCGTTTTTAACCTCGCTGTGTGGGTGTGTTAAAAACGAAGACCTCTTATTCGGAAAGGAATATCATACAGAGTGACCCAGTCCATCCGATCATATGTACCTAAATTATGAGAAATAGATTTGTGGCTAGAAGCCTTCCTCTCGAAGGTCGTAGAAAGGCCGGGTTTCATTAACGGTAAGTACTACTGTACGCTTGTCTAGTACTAGTATTTTTCTTTTCAGTAAGTTATTGTTAATATTCGAACTAGCCTAGATTTTTCATTTTTTCGTATTTCGTAGTAAGCACCACATTCAACACCACTCTTATAAGCTTCAGACTGGATGCGGGCGTAGTCGGGCAGGGTCTTCGTTTTTGGGTCTTCGTTTTTAACCTCGCTGTGTGGGTGTGTTAAAAACGAAGACCAGAAAACAAAGACCTCTTATTCGGAAAGGAATATCATAAAGAATGACCAAGCACATACGATAATATGTACCTAAATTATGAGAGATCGATTTGTGGCTAGTAGCCTACCCCCAAAGGACGCAGAACCGCCGGGTTTCATTAACCGTAGTATTTTTCTTTTCAGTAAGTTATTGTTAATGTTCGTACTGGCCTAGACTTTTCATTTTTTCGTATTTCGTAGTAAGCACCACATTCAACACCACTCTTATAAGCTTCAGACTGGATACAGGCGTAATCGGGCAGGGTCTTCGTTTTTGGGTCTTCATTTTTAACCTCGCTGTGTGGGTGTGTTAAAAACGAAGACCGAAGATGGAAGACCCGACAAAGGTCTTCGGTCTTCGGTCTTCGTTTTCGGGTCTTCGTTTTTAATACACCCGATCACTACAAGATGCATAAGAACATAAGCAGCTTTCTACAGTATCTACTGTAGTTAGTTAGTTAGATGGAGTTTTACGGCCCAGTTTACAACCCAGTATCTACTGTAAGTTGCAGTTGCAGTTCAAGCAGGTCTTCATATTCAAAAAAAAATCAGTGTTTTCACTATTACAGGTATTCACAAGTAAGTGTGTTATCTTGACGTTAGACATGATAGTAATTCACAGTGAAGTCCAAACCTTTAGGCAAGTCTGACAAATTTCTTTTACAGTGGGATGAAACTTCATGAGACTGGATGTCTGTGACAGGTATTCTTTGACGTGGCCATACTACCCCCTGAATCATCTCTGGAGACAGCTGAGAGACAGCACTATGGGGGAAGAGTACCATCACTGAAATAACCAAGACAATCCGGCACTGAGTTGAATGCATCCTGACAAGATATTGGTGCCTAATAAATCTGTTCAACTGTAGGGGAGAGAAAGAAAAATACACTACATGAAACTTTTTGCAGGGTACTGTACATGTAAACCTTGCAAAGTAGTTACAAAGTGCCAACCCCTAATTCCTGCATAATCTGATAATATCCTACTGTAACACTAATTTTACCAAACCTCACAGCCTTGTTACAGGTAGTTATGTAGCAATTAATGTGCACTGCCTTTGTGTCCTACTTAAGTTCGGATAATCACTATAACTATGCATATTAAAGGATTTCCCTCAATGGGAGAGGGGGGACCGAGCACTACAGCCCCACATTCTAATGCAAAAATGTCACCAGTGTGCCCCAAAACCACAAATAATCTGCCTGAATGGGGGGAGAGGAGAAAGGGAAAGGGAGCTGTAGCCCTCCAAGCCTTCCTGTCTCATTGCTAGATGATAACCAGGCTGGCATGTATAGTAGTTATCACCTCACCTCTTTGCTCTCGGGACAACTGCCATTACAACGCCCCCATCCGATGGGTGAGCCTGTGGCTACTTACTCAAAGGCTGGAAGGCTGATGGACTATTGTTCTATCTCACAGCTATTCCAGAGCAAAAGAAACTATGGATAACATGGACCAACCAGGCAAACACAACCTACAGTACTACAAATCACACATGATAACAGGGTTTCCAGCATCTCATTAAACAAACTTCCTTGCTTTTTCTCTGATCAATTTTCAAAATTTCAGAATAAATGTTTCCACCTATTCCTAGTTTCACTTAGTCCAAAAAGCTGTTTTAGCCAATCACAATATGGCAGACTGACCACTTTCTAATTTAAGCAAATCTTTTCCCATGTACATGATACAGTCTTCTCAATTTGCTTCTTTTTCCCATACTAGAAAAGGACAACTTTTATCAGGTTTTTAACCTGATTTGCAGGGATACTGGGAACCTTACCAGTGGCGTATCCAGGGGGGGTCGCCGACGTCTAGACCCCCCCCCCCCCCCCCAATTTCCCAATTTGCCCTTTCCAAAATTGGTTTTTTTTTTCACACTAGCCTAAAAAAAAAAAAAAACAAGACAGTTTCACAGGTAAGGACAGTTGTCCAGTTCCAAGGAGATTTTGGTTACCCCCATCCAGCAGTATCAACCAATCCACCCGTAAAAGTCTAGCCATGTACCGCAGAAACTACAGACTACTGTAGCCTATACTGCCCGCCCCAAAACACGAACAGTGCAATCTTTCTACAGAGAATGTGACTACAGCATGTCTTACTGCCTGCATGACAGTCAGGCATTTTAATCACTTTTCGCTTGGAACCACGTGTGACGTTCTTGGGCATTCGAAGTAATACCAAACACGCAGATATTACGTCATACTCACTAGCTAGCGCTTTATGCAACGTATTACTATTTGGTTTTAATATAGATGCCAAAAGGTCACTGCTAGTCTTTTGGTCTTACAAAATAATGATCTGTTCACACTCCCTAAACGCTACATCTACGAAGCCTTCCCTCCACCCACTGGTATCCCTCCTCTCATAAACAAGAGAGAGTAGGTAAATACGTTTCGCTATGATATTCATAGTCTGGAATTTACTCTCTTCGTTTATAGTGTTGCCCTAGTGATGGGAATAAAAAGCCAATCTTAGGTTAAAGTTCACAGCCAAGAGTTGACCAGAAGTCACAATAGACAAACTGGTGTTTGTTGCATTTTAAAGTTCCTATATAAAATCACCACCCGGGCAAATAACGCAATGTCAGTCGGTTCAATTTTTTTACTGCTTTGGAAATGACCGGTCTGCTGTCGCAAACAAAAAGCAAACATTCGACTTCAGTCATCTGTTCTGACAGAGTATTTTTGACAGTCACGCCACAACTATACAGGGAACACAACATACAGTATTTTAACCCCCTCCCCCAGTCGAGATAGCAGTGGTGCCAGGTGGGGGAAGGGTTCATCCAACCCGTCGCGGAAGGCTTGCCCCCTATCGGGGAAGTTTTTCAGTTTCGTCGGGGAGTCTTAGTCGAAAGTATGCAGTCCCCGACGACAACTAGTCGTCCCGACGGTTTACCTGTTTTTTGCTCTCAAGAGGATAATTTCTCTAATAAGAACCCAAAATTTTCGTGAATCGCGCTGTAGAGTCACTTTATTTTCTTCAACAGTTCCATGCCACATAGCACAAGTCCTGTCCACCTGAACAAAGTAACATGTAGGCAGAGTATATAGTTTACGTAAAGGCATGGACGTCAATCTTTACTTGAATGTGGGGGGGGGGGGGCCATGGCCACTTCTGTGAACCAGAAAGCCAAAAGGCTTAGTGATTCCTTGCCGAAAGGAGGGTGCTTTGCTACACTGAGGATCATCCATCAAATTTATACTTCTCTACTACATCATTTTTTATGATGTGGTCACAATTTGACTTCTTCTCATGTCAGCTCATGTCACATGACCTTTGAACTAAAACTTGAATAACCAAAAAAATGAAAAAAAAGAAGGGATTTGTCTGTGCTGCCTCCCTTGTAATGACATGTTTACAAAGTTTCAATTTTGACCTCTGATGACCTTAAATGGCTTGTGACCTCCATGAAAAACAATAGGGCTTTTCCTCGCACCATAACACATCCACATACTAAGCATGAAATCAATCCAAAGCTTCCTACCTTGAGCTATCGTGCACACAAGGTTTTCAGACTTTGACCCCTGGTGACCCCAGATGACCTCCACCAAAAATGATAGGGTTCTTCCTCTCCCCACAACGCATCTACATACCAAGCATGAAATCTATCCAAGCTTTCTAACTTGAGATATCGTGTAAGTTAGGTTTTCAGATTTTGACCCCCAGTGACCCCAGATGACCTTTGACCTCCACCAAAAACAATAGGGTTCTTCCTCTCACCACAACACACCTACATACCAAGCATGAAATCAATCCAAGCTTTCTAACTTGAGATATCGTGTAAACAAGGTTTTGAGATTTTGACCCCTGGTGACCCCAGATGACATTTAACCTCCACCAAAAACAATAGGGTTCTTCCTCTCACCACAACGCATCTACATACCAAGCATGAAATCTATCCAAGCTTTCTAACTTGAGATATAGTGTAAACAAGGCTTTCAGATTTTGACCCCCTGTGACCCCAGATGACATTTGACCTCCACCAAAAACAATAGGGTTGTTCCTCTCACCACAATGCATCTACATACCAAGCATGAAATCTATCCAAGCTCTCTAACTTGAGATATCGTGTAAACAAGGTTTTGAGATTTTGACCCCTGGTGACCCCAGATGACATTTGACCTCCAGCAAAAACGATAGGGTTCTTCCCCTCACCACAATGCATCTACATACCAAGCATGAAATCTATCCAAGCTTTCTAACTTGAGATATCGTGTAAACAAGGTTTTGAGGTTTCGACCCCCGTGACCCCAGATGACCTTTGACCTCCACCAAAAACAATAGGGTTCTTCCTCTCATCACAACGCATCTACACACCAAGCATGAAATCTATCCAAGCTTTCTAACTTGAGATATCGTGTAAACAAGGTTTTCAGATTTTGACCCCCGGTGACCCCAGATGACCTTTGACCTCCACCAAAAACAATAGGATTCTTCCTCTCACCACAACGCATCTACATACCAAGCATGAAATGTATCCAAGCTTTCTAACTTGAGATATCTTGTAAACAAGGTTTTCAGATTTTGACCCCCGGTGACCCCAGATGACATTTGACCTCCACCAAAAACGATAGGGTTCTTCCTCTCACCACAACACATCTACATACCAAGCATGAAATCAATCCAAGCTTTCTAACTTGAGATACCGTGTAAACAAGGTTTTGACCCCCAGTGACCCCAGATGACCTTTGACCGCCACCAAAAATGATAGGGTTCTTCCTCTCACCACAACGCATCCACATACCAAGCATGAAATCTATCCATGCTTTCTAACTTGAGATATCGTGTAAACAAAGTTTTCAGATTTTGACCCCTGGTGACCCCAGATGACCTTTGACCTCCACCAAAAACGATAGGGTTCTCCCTCTCACCACAACGCATCTACACACCAAGCAGGAAATCTATCCAAACTTTCTATCTTGAGATATCGTGTAAACAAGGTTTTGAGATTTTGACCCCAGTGACACCAGATGACCTTTGACCTCCACCAAAAACAATAGGGTTCTTCCTCTCACCACAACGCATCTACATACCAAGCATGAAATCTATCCAAACTTTCTATCTTGAGATATTGTGTAAACAAGGTTTTCAGGTTTTGACCCCCGGTGACCCCAGATGACCTTTGACCTCCACCAAAAACAATAGGATTCTTCCTCTCAATATGGGCCATCTATGTACCAAGTTTCAGAACTATCCAACTTTCCCTTCTTGAGATATCGTGTAAACAAGCAAAGCCGTCACATACGCGCGCACACACACACACACACACACGACATCACCATCGCATAGATTCCTTGCCTGCCTTCGGCAAGGAATCAAAAATTTACTGTTAAAAATCTTAAAGTCAATGGGTGTATTTCCAAAATGTGGGGGGGAAGTGTCCCCCCAGGATTGACGCCCATGTGTAACGGTCGTACCTTTCATCCCATATCGCAAAGCCTCTGGTGTGTGTCATGTGGTACAGTCAGTTGGTGAGTGACTTACGGAGCTAATTTTGGCCATTTCATCGTGTAGTCCAGGTGATTTCCATACAATGTATGTTACAGTGGCATAGCTAGAGGGGGGCAGGGGGCGGTCGCACCCCACAAAGCCTGCAAAGGCCTCTGTCGGATATTTCTAGTCTCTGTCGGAAATTTTAACCACCTTAGTTAAAAGTTCTTACAACGGAAATTAGTAGCTAAAATTATATTCTTAGGGGTTTACTTACACTTCTTATGTTTTTAAGCAGAATTAGACATCGAAATGGTTACTGACAAGGCCTGGAAGTGTCATTTAAGGCAATCTCAGAGATATTTTAATCTAATTTTTTCCACGCGCTACATGTCAGATGATGGTGGCGCTACGCTAAGATTGACACTTATATTGTACTTATATTGTACCGTTCTTTCACCCAACTATGTGCTTGTATTTTAATTCCCACCCCTTATTTCCATTTAATTTAAGTTTTTGTCTTAGTTAGAAGGTTTCTGTTTTTATTTTTATTCTGGTGTCCTTCAAATGATTTTCTTTTATTCTGTTTTGCGTGTTTTTGCTGTTTATAGCTTTTTTTGTAAATTATTCGTATACTAATTTAAACTGAATTGAATTTGTTGACAAGTGGGATTGACTGTTATCACGAAAAACTCACAAGAATGCAAAGGTTTGTACATACATAACGTTTATACAGAAATATTAAAACATAATGGTATATAAAAGTTTATCTGTTTATCATTACACGATAGATGATCTTCACTATATTAGACAGTGCAAAATGAAACACATAAACCAAGGCAAAAACTAAACTTAATCCTGAAAACTTCCTGAGACTGGTTTTGGTTTCGAGCAGCTTGTTATTACTTTTTTGTATCTTCACCTCACGCAATCTTTGTATTGCTATGTACTTCCTCGCAGTCTTTCAAAACATGTGGGTGTACAGCAAAAAGTGTTTAGAAGCCAGAGATAGAATATAGTTTCATATCAGTTTATACGAGTCAACAGAAGCATCCTCCTGAATATGTTAAAGGGACTGTTGCATCATCCTCAACATATTAGGAACCACTGGGTATCCTGGTTTACAGTTGGTGAATACACATAAATATGCCACTTTGGCTGGTCTCTGTTTACTTGTCAAGTTGATCAGTAAAGTAGTGCAGCTCATTGCATGGGTATGATAGATTGCAGTAGCATTTAAACCACACGTAGTAGTGTACTGAGCAAAATGTGGTCTTAAGAAATTTAAACTCAGGAAAGGCTGTTGGAGCTTTTTTAAGGGAAGTGCAGAGAGATTTTTTTGTATTTAATTGGAGGAGGGGCTAGAGGTAAGTTGGTAGAATTTTAAATATCAAGGATGGAATAGACTAATTGGCCCTTGAAGGATTTTGTTAAACTGAATTGCCGTAAGACTGTCAGATGTTAGTCCTAAGTAGGTTACATCTCAAATGACCACGCAAATAGTGCCGACTGTGGTAAATAAATATCTTCATTTTAATACATACATATCAAATAAATTACATCGAAGTTTCAGTACCAGGAGCAAGTCAGTTATCCTTTGATCTCCTAATTAACTATTCGTATTCTCACCTGTTTGTGCTTCTTTTTTCCCCCTTCTGAGTGTTGCCGACTTACCGTTAGACTCATACGATTATAATTTCTCTTCCTGACTATCTACATTTAAATGACATAGATTTTGGTCTTCGAAACTATTCAAGGTAAAGGTACAGAAATATCGCCACTTCTAAACAGGGGGACAGATGGAAACAGGGCAACGTAGACATCAGGATGGTATACAATCTGGCACATGACCGGGATTTAATCATATGAGGTCAGTGCTTAGACTTACCGGCACTGAAAGAAACCATGACCCTGGAGCTTGTAAGTCTTTGGGTTTAATAGTTTATAAGATTTGGGTCCTCATGCCATTCTTGAAAATTCTGTAAAATTCTATCAACACCTAACACAAGGACCACTTTCAGGTCAAAGTGTCCGAAATGATTGTTTTACCTAACAGTGTAGGCGTCTCTTTCATCACACGGTTGTGGTTGCAATGACGAAGTCACAAGCTCGCAAATTTAGTATTTGCAACCACAGCCGTTTAAAAAACAGTTTTGTTGGGATAAGTAAAACAAAACTTTAGAAGTAACTGCGTTATTGTAAAAAAAGCCGTGGAGGATCAATAGCGAATACAAGGAGGCACGGGTATAAGTTGGCCAATCCCGCAGTTAAAAGTGTATATTTCCACTGGTTGTTGGTGTCTAAAGCAAGTATTATTTTATGCCCATATTGCTTCGAAACTGCTTACATTTGCAATGAAAATTTAAAGAAACATTTAATATCGTGGTAGGAGGCACCCGGCAATTCAAGGACGAAAACCCTTTATTCGTTCCCTCCGTAGAAAATGTCAAAAATTTTCACTACTTTTCCTTAAAATTTGCCCAATTTGTTGCACCAAATAGCATCTAAGGACCCTCAAATATTTAAAAGTTTTCCAAAGGGGAGGGGGTCACCCCCTTTAAACTCCTCCCCAGGACGGTGGTCTGATCTACGCTTAGATTTTATACAGCTGACCATGTGTGAACATATATGTGGATGATTTGTGTGACCATGACTCGGTAGGTCACCATTGATGTTTGTATAATTACGAGAAGTGAAGTTGAAAACGAGTGTAACTAATTCTTTTCGTTTACAATGAACCGATTAGAAAAATGTTATCTCCAAAATTTACAGTGTTGCCAGCATTTCATGAAAAGCTTGACATTTTCTTAATATTTCCTGATAATTTGGAGGACAATTATATTTGCCTACTTCCAGCCCGAGATGTCTTCACACTGTTTATGCATGGGACAAAGTGTAACAGAGAGACTGGGGCCGATCGAAATGTGTCATTTTTCCCTGACAGGAAAGACGTATCGCCGGATATCTGGGAATCCTGATGTAGATTAGCGGTTCATGGAAATTGCTGCCCGAACAATAGCCAAAGGAATCAGTCTCAAATGATTATTCTAACACACTGGTGGTATTTAAAGTGAGGTAAAGTCATGGGAACTTTTGTCAGGACCAAAGAGGAAAAAATTTCAGAATTTTCCACAACAAATAATGAAAAATAAAAACACAACGATCAAATGAAAATAACGTGAGCCGCGAGGAAATCTGGTTATCACACTCCAAATGGGGGAAAATGACTTCAAATTTAATGAGAGAGAAAACACTTCTGCCACAAAAACACAAGTCTTTTAAAGGCTCGCAATCTTACAGTATGCCTTACAGAACCTTAACTTGATTCCAAGTTTCTACCTTGACGGAATCATGTTCGATCGATACTCAACAGGTATACATTGTAGAACGGATCTGCACACCACAAAGTTAAGCATGTCAAAGAACTTTGAAAAGTGCAATTTTCTGTTCAGGAAACCAGCAGTTGTTTCGATTGCATCTGGTACTGCGACTATTACGTTGAATTTATTTTCCATCATGAGGTTTTCATTTTCAGTCCGCGGGTTTGAGTACTTTAAAATTGGTAAACGACGGGCTATATTTGATGTGTATGGTGGTACTAGTAGTATTTCCATGAGCTCCATATAATTTTAACATCTGGAAAAGGTTACAACCAATAATAAAATTGTGAACACTTGCATTAACTACTTATGACTTAAAATTATTTTACGTTAACACTTTTGTGTTCCCTCTGGTGTATTTTGAGCACAATACTTAAAGAAACCAACTCCAAAACCATATTAAAAAGAACAGATACACTCAACTTCGATCAGACTTAACTGAATTCAAACGTCACATATTGCCTTTAATGTGCCCTTTGCTTCTAAATTACCCTGCTCTACCTCCTTCCCCAACAGGAACATCAATTTGTGAAAACATGCTAAGCTGCTATTACTGAACCACTACGCTAGACATGTATCCACGCTGAAACTCAGTAGGACAGGTTAACTACTGGCCTCACGTCCTGATTACTTATACATTTTCCTACCCACACTCCAAGCCAAAGGAAGAATGGATGACATAACACTCGTCTTACTTTTGGCATTTAATTCTAAATCACAGGACTAGCCCCAGTACATCCTCACACATACCTCCTATGTGAAATGAGTTTTGAAAAGATCCCTTATATTTTATTTCCGGCTTCTTATAGGGACTTGGAACTATATTCAGGACAATGATACTTACACTTTCATCATCATCATCATCATCATCATCATCACCATCACCATCACCATCACCATCACCATCACCATCACCATCACCATCACCATCACCATCACCATCACCATCACCATCACCATCACCATCACCATCACCATCCCCATCCCCATCACAATCACCATCACCATCACCATCACCATCACCATCACCATCACCATCACCATCACCATCATCATCATCATCATCATCACCATCATCATCATCTTTCGGTTCTTTCGTAGCTTCAACTCTAGACGTTTCCGATGTAAATGACCTTGACTGCTTGGTAGAGGCTGTGGATGTAAAAACAGTTAAGGCTTTAGACCAGCTTATACCGGTGACCACTATGAGAATTACAGAAAGAGGGAAAGAAATCTGGTTTAATGATGACATAAAACAGCAAAGGGTTATTTTGAGAAAAAGGGAAAGAATTTGGAGACACCACAAAAATGATTCCCATCATCAGGTATTAAAAATGGAACGTAATAAGCTGAACAGAATGTTGTTTGCTGCAAAAAAGAAACAAATTCTGAAATGATCATAAACTGTGGAAACGACTCTAAAGCGTTGTTTTCTCTGATCAACAACATCACGGGAGCTAGGAGGGAAATCCTCTGCCAGTGCTTAAAAGTGATAAGGATCTCGCTGATCAATTTGCAAATTTCTTTTTAGAAAAGATTCTCAAAATCAGGGAGGCGCTGCGTGATAAAAGTTTGTACAAGACGTATGACCAAGTGAATTTCACTCTTTCAAAGTTTTTACTAGTGAGTGAAGACTACATTAAGACCAACATTCTGTCAATGCCAGCGAAGTCGTGTACTTCCAACCAAAACTTTGAAAAAAGTCCTTGATAAATTTGTCCCAATCATAACTAAGGTCATAAACATCTCCTTTTGTCAAGGCGTATTTGTCCAAAAATGGAACACTGCCGTAGTAAGACCATTACTAAAAAAAAAAGCCGGTCTCGAACTTGCTCTGTCTAACTCTCGACAGTAAGTAACTTGAACTTCCTGTCAAAACTACTTGAAAAAGTTGCTTTCAATTGGAACAGTTCATGGCACACTGTGAAAAACACAATCTCTTTCCCAGTTACCAGTCCGCCTATCGTAAATTCTTCAGCTGTGAAACGGCACTCCTTCATGCCAAGATGATCCCACAGAACCGACGGTCGTGAGAGTTGGCAATGAATAGGGAAAGTCTGGCAACGAATTGGGAGAATATGTCCTTCACTGCCACTTAATTTTATGGACTTTTCAAGGTTGACTGGTAGTGGGTATATTATTACACAGGGTTTTCTTCAAAAGTAGACATTTTTCAATAAAATTATTCTAAAAATCAGATTCTATGTAAAATTTACACCTTCCTCGATATAATTTTTGTCAAATTCAAGCCCCCAGAACATTAAAAATGATAGAAGAAAAGTTAGCAATAAATCACAACAACATGACAGCTGAGCGACAGCTGTTCGACAGCTATCAAACTTACTCCCTACCGTCAACACAGTTAGCACCACAGAATTCTGTGACTGGCAGCGACTTGGTAAACAAAATGAAATATTTGTAGAACGATCTGTAAGGTCAATAAAACTTAGTCAAGTAAGGGAGTGGGTGCAGATAGGGAACACCTTGTTTATCAGCTCTGCTTTATGACTAGATATACTTTAGGATGACGGGTATTTTATTGGATTGTACGACTGTGTCTTCTGTTGTAGCAACTTCTCATGTCAGATTGACTCATGACATACTGTGGAACGTGGAAAATCGAAAAGTAACATCTCTTGCGTCCATAGATCTCAGAGCAGCTTTCGATACTGTTGATCACTCGGTGCTGCTAAATGTCCTTGCCACAAATTTTGGTGTGTCAGGCCATTGCCTTGGGTGGGTCAAGAGCTACCCGGCACCACGAGAGTTCAAGGTGAAAATTGAAAATGAATATTCATCTCCTAAGAATCTTGATTTTCAGTTCCACAGGGAAGTGTAGCTGGCCCAACCTTATATTCCGCCTATGCATCTACGATGCGGAAATGTATTCCTAAAATTGTTGAACTTCACGGGTATGCCGATGATCATGCACTAAAGATAAGTTTCTTAGGAGGATGCAGGGACTCTGAATTGTCCACCACACGTCTTCTTGAAATGTCGTTAAGTCAAGTCAAAACCTGGATGGAACACAATAGACTAAAAATGAATGACTCCAAGACTGAGTTTATTCAGTTTGGATCTGCTAAGCAATTATGTAAATGTTTTACTCAAACATTGTCTGTTAATAACTGTGAAATATCAAAAGTTAATGTTATAAAATACTTGGGCGTTCACCTGGATAAGAACCTCACGATGAAATCACACATACAAAGTAAATGTAGATCTGCTATGGCAAATTATCGTCGGATAGCAAGCATCAGAAAATATCTTACCATTGATGCTTGCAAGCAAATTGTACATGGTTTAATTATATCACACCTCGACTACTGTAATATCCTTCTATACGGCCTCTCCAACTGTGAAATTAAAAAGTTGCAGCGAATTCAAAACATGGCTGCTAAGCTTGTCTTGATTAAAAACAGACTAGATAGTTCAACAGATTGTTTAAAAGAACTGCACTGGCTTCCCGTTACTCTTCGAATTAAAGTTAAGATCCTCACCTTAGTTTGGAAGTGCTTCAATGGACAAGCCCCGGATTACCTGACTGGCATGGTTAAATTAAGAACTAGCAAACGCGTTCTTAGGTCTAGTGCCAGGAGAATCCTCCTTATACCCAAGACACACTGCAAATCTTTTGGCGATCGTTCTTTTGCGGTTGCCGCCCCTCGTCTTTGGAATGATCTTCTTAGTGATATTCAATTTGCACCAACACTTCAGGTTTTTAGGACAAAGCTTAAAACGTGGTTATTTTCCATGTATTAATTGTTTTGTTGTTGCTTTTGTTGCTCAGTATTTATGTCCTATCTTGTGGTATTTTCCCCTTAGTGTCTTTTCCTTACACTCTTGTCTATTTTCATGTTCTTTCATGTTTTTGTACAGCGCATTAGATAACTTCTGGTTAATAGTGCGCCTTATTAAATTAATATTAATAATTAATATTAATAATGTATATATAAATATATATATATATATATGCTAAGCATGAAAAGCATCCATCATCCCTGTCTTGAAATATGGTATTTACAAGATTTTCAGTTTTGAATTTTGGTGACCTCAAATGACCTCTGACCTCCACCAAAACAATAAGATTCTTCCTCTCACTATGATAAATTTATAAACCATTGATGAAAGTGTCCATAATTTATATGGAGATGTTATGTTTACAAGTATTTTTCAAAGTTTCCGTATTTTCACCCTTGGGCGCATCTTCGGACTGTAACACACCCACTTTCCCAGTATGAAAAGCATTCATCATGAGAAGTTGATCCCACAGAAGACGCAGTCGTACAATCCCATAAAATACCTGTCATCCTAAAATCTATCTAGTCATAAAGCAAAGCTCATTACGAGGTGTTCCCAAGCTGTACCCACTTCCTCACTTGACTGAGTTTTATTGACCTTACAGATCGTTTTATCCAAATACTCCATTTTATTTACCAAGTCGTTGCTAACCACAGAATTCTGTGGTGCTAACTCTCTTGACGGCAGGGAGTAAGTTTAATAGCTGTCGAACAGCTGTCGCTCAGCTGTCAAGCTATTGTGATTTATTGCTAACTTTTCTTCTATTATTTTTAATGTTCTGGGGGGCTTGAATTTGACAAAAATCACATCGAGGAAGGTGTAAATTTTCCATAGAATCTGATTTTTAGAATAATATTATTGATAAATGTGTACTTTTGAAGAAAGTCCTGTGTCATATCATAGCCACTACCAGTCAACCTTGAGAAAGTCCATAAAATAAAGTGGTATTGAAGGGCATATCTCCCAATTCGTTGCCAGACTTTTCCTATTCATTGCCAACTCTCACGACTGTCAGTTCTGTGGAATCATCTTGGCATGATGCTTTCGACCTTGAGATATAGTGTTTAAAAGGTTTTGCCTTTGACCTTCGGTGATCTTACATGAACTCTGACCAACTCCACCAAAAACGACAGAATTCTTTTTTTTTCAATAAGATAAATCCATATAGCAAGTATGAGAAGGATCTATTGTTGCTATCTTGAGATACCGTATCGTGTTTACAAGCTAAGCGTCACAAACACACACGCACACACATGTGCAGCGATCTGTCTTTCGATCGAAGTGGGGTGGGGGGGGGGATATAGTCAGTGACACTATCTATGAAGAGCGCCACCATCAGTAGGAGCGGAGCGTACAAGGAAAAAAATTGGCTAAACATACCCCCGACGTCCCTGGAAATGGCTCTTTCCAGGCTTTACAACGTGATACTATGACAACTGTCAGAAGTATTAATTTTTCTGTTCTATTAAGAAGTCTTCTTAAATTAATAACTAACTTAAATTTTTGACATGAATTACGAATCTGCCGGGTTGATTTCATTGGGGATTATAGTGTCCAGCATCCCCCATCCAATTCCATGTGGGGATATATCCCTCAACCCCCCATGACCGCCGCTCATGCACACACATACAAACGCACCAAGATACGCACACACATACACTCGCGCGTGATTACACAGATTCCTTTTGCCTTCGGCAAGCAATCAAAAAGATTAATAATCTTTTAAGCTGTGTGTAATCAGTGGGCTTACGCCAAATGAGACCAGATCTGGATCAGCCTCTGCTGATGGACACCTTCGAAAAATGTCCTTGGTAATAACTACTAACATGTCCCCAGTACCAAGTTAACAAATGAAGAAGAGGGGCGATGTTGCTCAAGGCAGTTATAAATGTTGCCATAGATGTGGTACGCAGTAGAATGTGACCAACGTTTATCAAGAAAAGAAGCAGTCTAGTAATGTCCTTTTCAAATTCATTTTCAACTGGATTGATCAGAGTCTTTTCAGAGTGTGTGGTACATAAAGGCCAAGTAGCACAAAGCATGCCATGAAAATGTCGCTAAGAAGTTAAAACTTAAATTGCTTTCACTACCACATGGTACTAATGGCAAGAAAAGTGAGGGCATAGTCATACTTGAAAACACATTGCGGCTATAATACAACAGAACCACATATGCTGTGATTACACCATATATGGTTCGTTAACGTTAAATAACCCAGGTCTTACAGTCATTTCAACCCCTCTTTTAGAGGGCGTAGAAAGGCAACTTTGAGGGACCTAAAGTTATTAAATCCACTGTGACCGAAGACGTGTCGTAAATTTCATTAAATATGAAAACCGTTAAATTTCGGTCGTGTTGGGTTTTTACTACAGGAATAACTAGAAATCCATTGGAAGCGATTGTGTAACTGCCGGTATTAACACCTTCCCGAGATACGCAGACTTCCATCAGCCAGCAACCAGTGAATCTGTAGTGATTGTCGAATTATACCAAACCAATCCTTCGAACGTTAAAGGAACCGAACATTCTATTACACCTTAGTTGACCAATTTCAGCGCACTGTGGAGACGGACATTGCCCATCACTCTCTGTAAAAGATGAATTTTCATAAAAATGTGTTAATGAGCAGGCGCGGATCCCAGGGGGGGGGGCTTCCTCGGGCTCAGCCCCCCCCCCATTTTTCGCCACATCAACAATAACCAATACGCGAAAATTAGCATAATGTTAATCTAGGAGAATATTCAAGGGGGCTTTCAGCCCCCCCCCCCCTTTCGAAATGTCTGGATCCGCGCCTGATGAGAGAGAATGAACCTGTATCTCCAAAAGAGTCAATAAGATATAAAATAAAAGATAAACTGTGACAAGAAAATATTAAATTTCATAAGATGATCATCAGTTTATAATCCGTCTTCTAGTCACACTTTCATCTGTAGGTTTACTGCCTGATGCAATTTGATAGGATTTTGAAGAACATCGCGGGAAATTCTTACCATGTAAAGCAAATTATCTACATTACTTTCTTTTGCTACCTTTGGAGCAGCTCCGTGTTTTTACACAGGCCTAGGTGTTGAACAGGTGGCCTTCAAACGTGATCTCAAAGCCACTGTCACAGCATTCCGGCAATCCAACAAAAGGGCGCATTTCTCGAATGACAGATCAATAATTATAATAAAATTCCTTTGGTATGAGTATGTCACTCCTATTCTTGCTTTTGGGCAGTGTTCATCTTATCAAAATTTATTAAAGGGCTAAGTGAAATAGACATGTAATAAAATCATTTCAGGTCAAAATAGGACAAATGAATCGGTTTACTGTACACAATTACATTTTAAAATGGCATAGTCAAGATTTGTCAAAGGTCATATTTGACAATCACGTGATTCAAAAAATCTGTATATGAATTAAAAGTCAATTTCTTGGCCAATAATTTGATGGGTTGTTTTTTGCTCTGGAGTTTATTGATGAAAAATAATAGCCAATTTACTTTCTCCTACCCCCCATTTTTTTTATTATTTAGCACCTTGACTTTTGGCAGGTATCCCGCTTCATTTCCCCAACCCACCCGAAGATACACATACACCTGAATTTTTCTGTTCCTAGACATGTTAAAAAATCGAAACTAGAAAGCCAAAAGGCTTGTTGATTCCTTGCCAAAAGCGGGTGTCTTTTAACACTGAGGTTCATCTCTCAAATTTTTACTTTTTGATTATATCAGTTTTTACAATGTTGTAACAATTTGACCTCTGCTGACCTCACATGACCTTTGAACCCCACTAAAATTGACTAACAATAAATTAAACAAGTGCCTGTACTTTTCCCTTGTAATGTCATGTATACGAAGTTTCCGTTTCACCTCTGGTGACCTCAAATGACTTGTGACCTCCACCAAAAACAGCAGGGTTCCTCTCACCATGACAAATCTTTATACAAAGTATGAAAAGCGTCTGTTATTCCCATCTTCACATATCATGTTAAAAAGGTTTTCAGTTTTTGACATCTGGTGACCTCAAATGACCTTTGATCTCAACTACAAACAGTAGGGTTACATGACAAATCTATAAACTACATATCACAAGTGTCCGCCATTGCTACCTTGAGATATCGTGTTTACAAGGTTTTCGCAGTTTAATCTCTGGTGACCTCTAATGATTTTTAACCTCCACCAAGAACAATAGGTTTCTTCCTCTCACCATGACAAACCTATATACCAAATATGAAAAATATCCGTCATTGCTACCTTGAGATATCGTGTTACAAGCCGTTTACAAGGTTTTCGCAGTTTAACCTCTGGTGACCTCTAATGACCCTTGACCTCCACCAAAAACAAGACGGTTCTTTCTCTTACCATGACAAATCTATATACCAAATATAAAAATTAACCGTTATTGCTCTCTTGAGATAACGTGTTTACAAGCTAAGTGTCACATACACACACATATGCACACACGACATCACCATCGCATGGATTCCTTGCCTGCCTTCCGCACTCGGCAAGGAATCAAAAACATGGTGGCATTAATGACCATTCCAGGTGGCATTTACCTCAAATTGAAGCCGGATTACTTCTACCATGCAGAGTCGGTGCAGTGTGTGCTGGCTTTCCACTTACTCAAAACTTGAAGTCGGATCTGGTTTGTGTTTGCTGTAAACACTTGAAAATGCGCACATTTTGTATTGCACTAGTTGCAAAGGAGGCGCGTTCCGACTCCTTCTATAGATGCAGTGCCTGAAATCGTCACTAAACTGTCTTAAAATACTATTTTTTCGGCGCTTCGCGAGCATCGATCCTTCAGTGCCCTAATTGTTCAATGCATTATTCAAAAAGCACAGAGCGTGCTTGTGATTATTGCAAAACTTCGTGCAACCTTTGCTATTGCCCATCATAGCGGATAGCCCTCAAACCTGCTGCATCATAAAGAAATCGAGTAGCCTTTAGCCCTCGCTATTATGAGAAAAAAGGACTAATTGCAATTTTTAGGTCTGTTTAGTGCATATTTAGTGCTATTTGTAGATTTGTAATTGCTATATAAACTGAAGGCAAACATAACTAAAATGACCGAAAAATGATATTTTTGGCGCTCTCAGCGCCCACGATCTTGTGCTCCTGTTGTCCTATCATAACTTTTCATAGAAAAAAGTGAGCAGGCCTACAACTATTACAAAATTTCGTTAAAACTATGTTTCTCCACCCTTCTCACAATCAATCCCGCTGAATCTTCAAGAAATCGACGGGCGACTAGTTTGAATTGCGCTATTTTGGAAAGATGTAGACAGAATGCGATTTCATTGGCTGTTTAGTGCGTATCAAGTTATCAGTGCCACTTGTTGACAGTAAAACGCTTTATTGTAGTGCCCGCAATCGTGTAACTGCTTCAGAGCTTCTGGGGGTTTCGCTCCCTGGGCCGCTACAGAGGGCTATTACTGAACTGGGCCTTATATTCATCCGGAACCCTTATTTGCTGGGAAATCGTCCAACACCCCTAACTCATCAAATGTCTGTAAATTTCAACTAGATTCTTTATGACATAATCGTCGCATGCATCTGTCGTTCAGAGGGTGGAGCACTTCGCCGACAGGAGGGAGGATGAGATCCATTACATGTTTTCACCAATACTAATACCGGTCAACAGCAGACACTTTCAGTTTCTGGGTTCAGATTTTGCCCCCTGCAATTTTGGGGCGCCTTATCCTTGCTACCCTTCAACTCTTCCACTATAGACATAGTATATATATATACATGAAAATCCCTAGTTTTAAGGAGCGGTAACTGAACCGTTCATTGCTGGGAGTATGATTGTTGCTACCTTGAGCCGATAGCTTCTTTCCCTCGTCACTAATACACTAGCCAGTTGTCCTCCTCGTACTCTCCTCTATGAGCAATTTCGTCAGGTCCAGCTCTCTTGACCCGAGACGTTCCTAGGTGTAACTGCTTGGGAGTGGACTAGTATTATATAAAAGTTTCATCATTCCCAGTGGGA
This sequence comes from Holothuria leucospilota, assembly GCA_029531755.1. Taxonomy (NCBI): domain Eukaryota; kingdom Metazoa; phylum Echinodermata; class Holothuroidea; order Aspidochirotida; family Holothuriidae; genus Holothuria; species Holothuria leucospilota. The sequence continues at coordinate 803,117 of CM055964.1, forward strand.
AGCAGCAAGGGCTGGGAGAACATGGTGTTGACTGTTTAGTATGGAAAGCCATCTTAACAATTGATAAAAAGTTCCATATATTTAACACATTGGGCTATTTAAGGTAGTTATGTATACCTAAAATATCTGAAATCAAATATGAGTTATCCAAAATTAAACTAGAGATACTTGAAACTGAATCCGAGATAAGTGGAACTTCGGTTTTATTTGTCTGGTATTTTGAAATATCTGAAATTATTTTCACACACACATAAATATATATAGAATCATATAGAAAACTACAGACGGGGTGTTCCTCCGAAACAAACAGTGCTCAATACTATAGCAGTAGAGCAAAATACTATATATATATATATATATATATATATATATATATATATATATATATATATATATATATATATATATATATATATATATATATATATATATATATTATATATATTATATATATATATATAAATATATATATATATATATATATATATATATATATATATATATATAAAACCCACAAGGAAGGGAACCCCATCAGACTTATTACCTCGGGTTGTAACAGAGCCATTGAAAATCTCTCTGCTTTTACAGAGATTTTTCTTAAGCCCATTGCCCAAAAGAGCCCCTCGTATATCAAGGATACGACTGATTTTCTTAATAAACTCCAAAATTTTACTAATACCCCTTTAGCTACTTCCACCCTACTGGTTTCTTGGGACGTTACTGCTATGTTTCCCAACATAGACAATACATTAGGGTTAAAAGCCGTGAAGGAAGCATTAACTAGTAGAAAGTCCGATTTATCTTGTAACGATTGTATTGTTGAAGCAGTCGATATTTGTTTAAAGCACAACAACTCTAGTTTCAAAGGTAATAACTTCGTGCAAATCCATGGCACTGCTATGGGACCCTAAAATGCATGCAGTTATGCTGACATAGCTATGAGTTACATAGACAAAATAGCTACAACCGAAGGTCCTTTTAAACCTCAAAATTGGTGGCGTTTTAGGGACGATATTTTTGAGCTTTGGCCTCATGGACTCGATGCACTCCATGAATTTACCAAGTTTATTAACTCTATCTATCCAACTATCAATTTTGTACTGAGGTTTTCTGAGTCAAGGCTTGAATTTCTGGATGTTATGGTAATTTTGAATAATGGAATCATTTCAACTGATGTGTTCTCTAAGCCAACTGATGGTCATTTATATTTGTTACCTTCTAGTTCTCATCCTAAGCATCAAGTAAAAAGCATCCCTTACAGTATAGCCTTAAGGCTGAAACGTATTTGTTCTACCCCTGAGCTTTTGGCCAAGAGAGTTATTGAGTTTAAGCATTATTTAATAGCCAGAGGATATGACCCCCAACTTGTAGAAGAGCAATTTGAAAAAGCAAACAAATTACCTAGATCTGCCCTGCTCAATCCTGCTAAAAAGAGCAATTCCAATCGTAAATACCCACTAGTCCTGGATTTCAACCCAGCGTTACCCAATGCCAATTCTATCATTCGTAAACACATGCACATCCTTCATAGCTCGCCTCGTATGACCAATCTTTTCCCAGAGAATTCATTCTTCACTGCTTACAGAAAATGTAAGTCCCTTAAGGATTTACTTAGGAAGTCGAAATCTCCTTATCGTACCCGTACAGGGGACACTGTAGGTTGTTTTAAATGTGAGCGAAGAAGGTGTGACCTCTGTACTAATTTTTTATTGCAGAGTTCCAACTTTTCTAGCTGTGCCACTAAGAAAACTTATCCTATTAAAAGTTATGTTTCCTGTACTAGTGCTTGTATTATTTACGTAGCAACTTGTTTTAAGTGTAATTTGCAGTATGTTGGGTCTACTTCCACAGAATTTAAAGTAAGATTTAGAAATCACAAATCCGACCTCTTGAATAATCGCGGGAGATGCGAATTAGCAGTCCATTATAATTCTTCTCCTCATCAACTGTCAGACATTAAGTTCATCATTATAGAGCAGACTTACAGCAAGTCTAATAATGACACAGCCCTTACTAAAAGAGAAGGTTTTTGGCTTGCCCAATTGAATACCCTATTCCCCCTAGGCCTAAACAAACGGAAGGAATTTAACTCTTCCAAAAGAATCAGCTACCTACGGTAAATTTCAGGGTAACTTTCTTTAATGTGGTTTCCTATGCGTAATGTTCTTCTCCTATGCACCTTCCAGGCCCCCTTCAGCTACCGTTGGTTTTAACCATATTTTTGAGGATTATCTTAACTTTAGTGCAGCATGTTTACAGCTGGTTTTAAGAATCTGTTTTTTTCTCTCTCTCTCTTTCTTTTGCTATTCATCCACCCAATGATTTTAAGCTTTATTTCTTACTGTCCTAAGTTTGTGCTGGCTGCTTTTATTCTTTGTTAGTATTTGCAAGTCTTTTAGAATTTTATAGGTAGACATTTTATCTGCTTCATTCGAGCTGATGAAGGCTGAATAAAACAGCCGAAGGCTTCTCGACGCAGATTGTCTTTTTATCTTTGTGTGTTCAGTTGCTGTTCTAGTTTTATCATTTTAAAGTTTTACCTAACTTTTAACTAGAATGCTGTGAATCCTCTGGATCCTGGACATACACCGGAACATCGTTGTTATCCAAGCTTCTCATTTACCTATATATATATATATATATATATATATATATATATATATATATATATATATATATATATATATATATATATATATATATATATATATATATATATAATAGTACACACGATGTAGTTACAGCTTTTTGCTACTCTGAGTTTCACGCACTCTGTATGGCGATCATCAGGCAAATGACTGTAACAAACTCCTTGTACAGTTCAACACTACAAAAGCTATCTCTTTCTTAAAGCACGGTTCGGTGGTTTTCCTTTGTATGTGTTACCGTGTCGCCACGTGGAGACGAGCTCTGTCCTTTTTAGCTCAGCTGAAAGCTTTCAGCTGAGCTATTGCTGTCTTGCACGGCAAACGTCTGTCACCATAACTTTTGCGTTTAAGTGCCTGACATTTCGCTGTTTTTTCATTAGATTTGGCTGAAATTTAGTAGAGATGTTAGCGAAAGTAATATCTGTATGCTGCGACTCTTTTCGATTAATTTGACCGCTATTTGACCTCGGGAGGGGGCTTTGTTTGAAAACGTAAAATTCCTTACTTGTCTTTCACTTTTGCACCAATCTTAATAATATGTTTCATATAGATAGTTCAATTTATGCTGAACAAAAGTTAATTTTTTTTTCGTTTCTGCAATCATTTAAGGCATGAAAACAGCACTTTTTGAAACAAATTCTCGCAAAGTCCCCATGTTCGGGAATATTTTGTCCAAAATAATGAGATTCAGATCATACCAACACTAATTAGTTGATTTGTCGTGAAGGATTTATATTATTCCAGTTTAGAAACCATAATAGTAGTTGTAAGAGAAGTGTATGAGGGAGGAGCACGTAAATATTTACTTTTTTAGTAAGTTGTACAATGGTAGAAACTGTCATGTTATTTGGTGTGCATGTTTTTTTCCCATTATGTGACTCGGTTTAGCCCCCCCCCCCACCCCGATGGTTCATGAGAAATGTTGGTTTGTTGCATTATAGCATGGGTATATTTCTGGCAAATAATATTTTCTATGAGATATTGTGATTGCCAGGAAAGATGCGGTAAATTTAACGTTGTCATAATAATTTGAAAAATGTATTGAAGGCTCTTTCTTTACCCTTTAGGCATAAATACAACGATATTAAAGACACATAACTAAAACTCTCCCTGTGTAAAATATATATTTTTACTTGGAACTAAGACGTAACTTGGTGGTACTAATTCCACTTCATGTGGTTTAATGGGTACAAGCAGCGAAATTCATTGTTCTCTTTTTCAGCGGTTTTTTGTATGTGATTACGTATATGATTTTAATGATTTTCTTAAGCTTTTCTTCCAAAAGTCCCCTGACTCTCTGGCGAAGAGCCAAGGGCGAAAACCAAACAATACTCCCGAAGGAGTTCTGCTCCTTGAAGGAGTAACAACGCCCCCAAGAGACAAACTTTGACTGAACTGACCCACCCGACAGTGGTCCCGTTCTAGACTGGCTGAATAGAACAGGTCCCACTCCTGCACCAGGATTTTCTTAAGCCCAATGTCAGATTTACTCATGTTTAATGAACTTTGTTTCGAAGGAATATTTTTCGTATTAAATAATTGTGACCAGCTTTATACAAGAAATGTGGAAGTGTGCTGGTGTTATCGAACATCATGTTATAATCACGCTCCAAACACGCCTTCAACTCGGGTAGCAACACACTTGTTCACTATCGTTGAAATCAATCAATTACGTAATAGGTGTGCAAATTATGTAAATCAGTTAAGTTTTGCGTGCGAACGCCACATCGATAGTGTGTTGGGTACATATGACAATTAAACCATTTGATTACGGAGGTTCACATCAATACGACAATTACTACCTGCCACAACTATCGACGAGTTACTTATGGCGACAAATTTGCTTTACGTTTAACATTGCCTAAATCTTTTTTTTTTTTTTTTTTTTGTAATATTACTGATACAACATTATTATCACTTGTTCAAGAAGTTTTCTTAAACGTTTTCTGTGAAGAGGAACGAGCAACTGAGGCTTGTATTAGCTCAGCTGAAAGCTTGAGCTATTCCTGTCGTGCACAGCAAACGTCTGTCACCTGTCTGTCACTTTCGACATCGTGTTTAAATGCGTGGCATTTCGCTATTTCTTAAATTAATAGAATTGACTGAAATTTGCCTGACGTGTAAGTGAAAGAAATATCTTAACGATGTAACCATTTTCGATAAATGTAAACGTTATTTGACCTCGGGAGAGGGTTTTGTTTGAAAACATAAAATTTCCTTCTCTTCCTTCAATTGTGCACTAAATCCGCTGAAACGTTTCATATAGATAGTTTGAATAGTACTGAACTAAAGCAAAATTTCTCATGTGTTATCATTATCATTTGATGACCCAAAAGAGCATTTTTGAAAAAAATACGAATATTGTACATGTTTAAATGCACAGAACTCGAGAATCCCAGTTGTTATCATTTGAGAGACTGTGTACAACGAAACGAGGTACAAAAGTATACTGAACATATATAAATGTACAGGACGTCTCGTGCTTAATCGTGTGGAAGTGTTTACGCAAAGTGCAGTGTATCGATTTTTGAATACCGTACGTGGGCTACCCCACTATGTCAGACTATGTTTGCTCAGCTCTTCGCTTTCCAAACCAGGGATATGACATGAATAAGGAATATACCGTACAGCCTACTATGGAGGCGTTACGTGAACATGTGGCGCTGATCTCATTCAGGCGTTTTAATAATAGACTAGCTAAATTGGTTGGATGGTTAGGCCTACTCGAAAAGAAATACCGGACGTTTGAAAGTTGTGCAAGTTCTTGCGAATAAGTGGCCTTGTGCGAAACAGTGGTATAAGCTAGGCCTACACATTTTTGTGTTGAGGCAGAAACAAGTATTCAACTTAGCCTGATGTCTGAATGGTTTAAGGAGTTTGGCTTAAAGTTTAAAGAGAATATATGCAGTCGCCCCAAGTTTCAAGTTACTTGTAAACATTACCATAATCTTTCAAATCTTCTTGGATCTCCTTTACAAACATTTTTTCAACATTTCTGGACAAAAAATATTTAGTATGAAAGGTAAACAAATGACTTATCCTTCCTTAATAGCAAATTAGTTTATATTGTCACATGGAGGAAAGAAGAGTCTCGTGAATTGGGATGCCGGCGCGGGATGCACTACTTCAAGTTAAGGTGAATGTTGTCTAGGAAATGTCGTAAGGGAAAGAGGAACCCAACCCTTTCTTTTAAACAAAAAACATAGCACGTTGATTGAAAATACAAAGCTTTATATGGTTTAAGGTTGACGGTTGTGCTAACATTCCAAAAACAATTTTCGGTTTGAAAAGGAAAAACGTGCTTTTTGAAGCGTGTGCCATATGTCAGTCTTGGAGGCAGGAATTGTGTAGCTCAGGCTTCTATCAAAGCGGGCCAAGGGGGCGAATCCCTCTTTGAAATTTGTTCGGCCCTAGCAAGTTTTCAAGTTGCCATTGGCTGGCATCTGTACACATTTGGCACCCTTAAAAATTTGTTAGCCCCCGGAAGCCATTTCGCCCCCTTCAGTACCTTGTCATGTTACGAGCCTGGTGAAGTCACATAGGCGTCGACACTGCAGGAACCGCCTCAATCTTGTTCTCCGTTGACGAAAGCCCACGAAGTTGGTAAGGGGAAGCCATGGGGGGATGATATTTCGCCTTAGACTTAGTATACGTGTGCATATTTTCCCAACGCTCTCTACGAACTGTAGTTACCCTTCGGCCTGTTGCGACACATTCACCGGCCCTAAAAGCGATCGACTATTTATACCTGGTAGATCCCAGTCATAAAAATGTTATGCAGTAAAATAATTTTGTAGGGTAAAACGTGACTAAAGAGTACTCAGAATAAGGCGTGTAAAGAATTTAATTTAGAAATTATCGCTTTATATTGAGCAATTGAGCAGTTTTGGTTTTTTCCAAATCATAGTGGCAACACGCATTTGAACTTTTGTCCCTGGACAAGCTCAAGGAATATCTTTGGGGCAAAATATCGCTTTTAAGACCTTTAACTATTTGTAAATTTTCTTTATCGGAAGTTACTATCTGGGTCTAATTATGGAAAACAAATGAGGTCTACACAGCAGCACACTCATAAACATTCATCATTTGTATACTAACATCTGAGCAGTATATAAAGTTAACTTTGTGTACCATATTTAGTCTTTCAGAGACTTCAGGAGTTCAACACATATTTCATTGCATTTATATTTATCTCTTTCTTTTCTAACGTACGTATGAACAACATGAGTTACAGACCCAACCAAAATATTGACTGCATACTTTTAGGTCAACACGAAAAGCTGAGCTTCGGCAACATTGTTGCGCTTGTGTTAAGGTTGTTTTTGCCGGAACGGATGATTTCTAATTTCTCTTCGATACACAGGTTGCAGAGGCCTGAGTGGCGTTTGAGCGTGTTTGATTTTTTTTATTAAGGTTGTTTTCGCTGGAACGGATGATTTCTAATTTCTCCATTCAAAAATTTAACATCGGGGACAGAATCAACAGAACTGCACCTAAACAAGCATTCGAAACCAAAGACCACAAGGAAAATTTCCAAACCAACACCAAATGCAGGCTCATTAATCCAACCAAACCCGTGATGGGTAGTGTGAGCAAGGCGATCATCGACCGTATAAATAACACCATAAGATCCAGGATTCGCGTCAACCAATGGAGAAATACCTCTTCTGTTTTGGAATGGTTCAGCAATCTAGATAGAAAGAACAATCTCACCTTCCTGGTATTCAATATGGTACTAGACTTTTATGCTTCCATATCCGAGGAACTATTAAGCAAGTGTTTACTATGGGCTATGCGTTACGCAGGTATAAGTAACACTGAGTACAGCGCTATCCTGAACGCAAGGCATTCACTCCTATACGGCCACAAAGGCAACACTTGGGAAAAGAGGGAGACACAACCAATTTGACGTCTCCATGGGGGCTTATGACGGAGCAGAGGTTTGTGAACTGGCGGGGTTATACATCCTCTACCAACTTGAAACCCAGCTTGGAGTTGACAGTGTAGGGCTATATAGAGATGACGGACTGGCCGTTATGAGATCGCTCTCCGTCGTGCAGCAACGCTGATCCCGTAAGAAAAGACCTAGTTAAGGTTTTTCAATCATGTGGGATAAAAATCACCGTCCAAACGAACTTAAGAGCCGTCAACTTTCTAGACGTAACCCTCAACCTGCACACTGCGTCATACCAACCTTACAGAAAGCCACATGACGAACCGATCTACATTAACGGCCTCTCCACCCATCCACCCACCATTATAAAGAACATACCACAAGCTATAGGAAGAAGGATCTCGGAACTATCTTCTAGCGAAGAGGCCTTCAAGAACACCGCTCCTGCCTACAACGAGGCCCTAAAATCTGCCGGGTACAACCAAGAAATTGAATACCGGGATACATCAGCTACCAGAAATAGGAAGAAAAACAGCTCAAGAAAAATTATGTGGTACAACCCCCCATTCAGCAAAAATGTGAAGACGAATATTGAGGTTAACTTTCCAAAGCTAATATGTAAACATTTCCCAAAGGGCAACAAGCTACACAAAATTTTCAACAAGTTGAAGTTAGTTACAGCTGCATGAGAAGTATGCAACAAATCATCAAATCACACAACTCACCCGTCTTAAAACGAGCCTATCAGGAACCTCAGCAAAAAACGTGCAATTGCAGACAGCCAAGCAGTTGCCCCTTACGAGGGAATTGCCTTGACAGTGACGTCATTTACAAGGCCACAGTCACACCAGACAATACTAACGTATCGTATATAGGCCTTGCAAGCGGCCAATTCAAAACTAGGTATAACAACCACACCAAATCATTTAGACACAGCCACTACAAAAACGACACGGGCTCTCCAAACATATCTGAGGGCTAAAGGCAAAAAACAGCGACTACTCAATTAGATGGGAGATAACTTTGTGTTAGGTTTATAGCTGGTAAACACATAAATGAAACCAGATATTTTTGACAAATAAATACAAATTCGCTTGCCTACAACATTGAGTTTATGATTTCGTATGGCCTAAGCCCACTCACTATCTATTAGTGCCTAGGAACGGTATGACACAGTGCACACATCTGTACATAGTTATTCATCATAGCTGATCATACCAGCATAATTAGTCCCGTAATTGGTACATTTGCTGAGACTGAAGCTCTAGTTCAAAGGTTCGAATAATATTTCAAGATTGTCAATAAAACCCAATCACAATAACAGTTTTAAATTTGAACTCGACAAATTCATCAACTTTGCCGATTAGCATGGGCGCCCCTTCTTTCCAAAGTGGAGGGAGTTGTACCCCCACTTCTTCCAGAACCCTAACGGAAATACTAGGCGCATGTTTGATTTCATACTTTGCAATATACAGTGTTGCTGATTCAACAGAATTAAACCTGGATATGTTTGAACACCATTTAATGGATTAAATCGTTGGAAAATGCTTCAGGTTACACCACAAATCATTTGGCCCTCAAGAGTTTGGCAGGGACTTTAAAAGGAGCTCCGGGCACCACGCTTCTAGGGTTTTACAATTAGTGCAAATAGTGCAAGATTAAAAGGTTTTCTGTGGTAAAGGCAAAAAAAAATCATAAAATTGGTTTTCTCAAAATTTCAGAGAAGTTATTTGCCCTGAACCAATTAGACATGAAGTATCATTCAGAGTCCACAATTTCAACTACTTGGTTTACTTTGTGGTGCTTATAGAATGCACTAGTTTAAACGGCAAATAATACATATGATATTTTAAAAGTGTATAGAATGTCACTAACACAGATAAGGAAAAGTAGAGGGCCAAGGACTGATACCTGAGGTACACCATAGTTTTCAAATCTGAATAGACCTTATGCATTGCCGTCACGCGTCGTCATTTTGGAGGCAAAGCAATGAAGCACAATGCACCCACGAGGTAAACTTTGGCCTCGCGCGTAGAAGAAGACTACGAGCGTACCCGAACGGTTCACATATCAGTGGTCTCCATATGTTGGTGTAAGTTGCAATCATACTCGCTTGCCTCCATTGGGGCGCACTTTTTGTTCTATGAAGTCATATGCATAAGGTCTTCCACCAGACTTGAAATTTACAGACTGCTGTCTGTTGTTTTATTAACTTTGTATCTAGTTTGAAGGAAGGCCACGCATTTTATAATGGTATAATTTATCTAAACGGATCTTTAATTGATATTATCAAAAGCTTTTGGCAGATCTAATATTATACTCAGGCCAATGTTTTTATTATTCAAAGCATTGGTAATCCTATCAACTACATCTACCACACTCAGCTAATTTTCGAAGGTTTTAAGTTCCTGGGAAGAACCCCACTTTATGTAGACGTCAAATAAATATTTATGCATTAAATATATGAACTTACTGGTCAAACTAGCCAGTGCAGCTTGGTACTCTATTTCAAGCAATAAATTGTCTACAGAAAAAACATTTTGTAGCTCATTAATAATTTGTTATGCAAAACTTTCACTCTTTCAACTCTTCTTACGCGTGACATTGTGGGGAAGTACAGCAACTGGTAAAGTTAATTGGTGGCACTAAATAAAGATACTTTGTGTCTGTGTCATGTTGATGCAATGTAAAAGCTGTGTGCCTCTTTACGTAATAGAGTTGCAACCACTGCAATACGAATTTCAGAGACAGCTAAGGTGAATTAAACTTTTATTTATGTAGCTACTTGTTGTAACAATAAGTTTGCATTACCAATTTCAATTATTCTGTGACGTTATAAATTGTTATCAGTGGCAAAGTAAAAAATAAATAACAAATAAAAATGAAAACGAACATGGGAGTGCACTCAAGAAATGTTGAAGTGTGAACGGATTGTAGTTATGGATAACCTGTGGTCTGGCAATCTTTCCCTTTCAATTTTTTTATTTCTTTTTTTTTTCTTTTTTTTTTTCTTTTTTTTTTTTTTGGCTGGGAAAGGGGCGGGATACAAAAGTTTAAACTAGTTTTCCTTTCACAGTTTACATATATCTGGATTAGCAATTCCATTTCAAAGTGTATGATCATCTAAAATTAAACACCTTCTTTTTGCCACAGTCTCAGAAAATCTAATATCATACTAAGATTCTTAGATGTTGCCTAAATATGGACAAAATATGCGGCCCACTTCAATCACATTTTCCCTCTAATAAAAAAGTTGTTCATTGCGACGTACATATAACGTAATTCAAACGTATGGAAGAAGGGACTTACGTGGAATTGCTGGCCAATACAGAAAACTATCCTAACATCCTACGAAATCACAGGCAAGCTAAGACCGTAGAAATTGCATATTTTTAATAGAAGCATACAGCTTTCGATCATTGGGTTTGATCGGTATGCCATGTGAATAATGCCTTCTTTCGTGGCTCGGCGTATAATTTTTTTTCAGTGTGATACTTCTCCATTTGAACACGATCACTGCAAACATTCCCAGTATTCTTCATCTGCCACGCAGTTATTTGGACTATTTCATAAAATGGAAATTTTGACCATTTCCCCGATTTCACTAACTTAATCGTGTTTCAATATGAATAATCAGCACATGTGAGGCGAAGAGGTAGCCTCTATCTCAAAGCATGATAAGCTGTTACGCAGTTCTCTTCTCTTTAGTTGTCAAATACTTAGTGTGATCCGTCTCAAAAGAAAAGACCTAGACTTGACAGCCGCTACGCAGGTTGTCTGTCTTTAAAACCACGACACCTTTGAGTATCTCCGTTTAACACGCAGGTACTCACATTCACATAAATTCGTTCGAAGGTCTCAGCGTTTGACTCCTCACGCCCAAATACCCGGATCTGGGGTTGAAGGATCTTACGGTCGTCTGTTGCCTGCTTGGAAGGTACGTTTCGTACACTGTAATTAAAGTTGTGTATGAAAATTTGGCAGCAGTACATTTTTTTTTTGCTCTGAGATGTGAGCATAGCAGGCCACTTGCCCCTTTTTGTACCTCACTCAATATTAATTCGATCAAGAAATCAAGTGGCGAAAATATTTGAGCTTTTTTATCTTTGTTTCACACCATCCTCAGAGACGTCGATCTGTACTTGCCTGTAAGTACAAACTGTCTGGTTTTACTGGGAAAGAGTGTTATTCACGTTTGGCACTTGGCGTGCAATTGCTGAAAAGCGTGTAGATGTTACACAGCCTGGATCACAAAGTAACCACAGTAAATCGGTGTCCAGTTAGGCACAGCAAGAGAGTGTCCAGCTGGGCACAGTGACACCGTATCTGGGTCTTTGAAGAAAGTAATAGGAACGTTCGTGAGAAAAAGGAGTCCTGCACAAATCTCTTATAAAGTTGTCAAGGTAACTCCCAGGCATACTCAGTCTAGTATACGTTAACCTGCAATATACTTCATCGGGACGATTTTGTAACTACCATTAAATTAAGGTAAACTGACGTAATTGATATTAGGTACTCATTTACTGCTGACTTTTAAATGTCTAGACTGTAAAGTAATCTGAAAAAAAAAATTTTAAATGATATAAAACAGATGTCAGTATGTAAAGATCATGAAAAAGACCTTTTTGCAGCGGGTTTCAAGTATTTTTTAAAATAACATATTTCTTAGTTTTCACCAGTCGGTGTCTTTTCATTTCTTTTTTGCAGCGGGTGCCAAACATGACGGGTCTGAGACATATCGCGATTTTAGCATGCTTTTTGGCAACACATTTTGGTCCTAATAAACCTGTCGGTAAGTAGATTTATGTCGTCTTATTTCTTAATTTCGTTATGCTCGTATGTGTATGAAGCAGGGTAGGGAACGCCATCCCCTCCATGCAAAGTTTGAAGTTGGTAAGAGTGGAATTGAATCCTGTTGGGTGGAAAGCATTCTCTGGAAACTCAATTTTCATATCTATTCAAGTAATGAAGTCAAAGATCAAGTCATAAGAGAAAAGGGTCATAGTTTTATATGTTTAATGGTGACCGTTTAAAGAGCTTGTGTAGCTGTAGAAACTATTTAGAAAGTTGAAAGACTTTATTGCTTGTTGAAAGAGCCAAATGACGTTATAAGTGCTAAATGTCCACTGAATGCGGCAGATCTAGCATTTCTCGAACGGGAACACACCGGTAAAGAGAGGTCAGTGGTGCCGGTTATATATCATCTGCAGAAATATGGATCCAAATAGGGCACAGGAACTCCTAAGGATTTTTATGGCTGTAATTTACATTTTCTGCTAGCCTTTGTATCTTCATCTTCCTGCAGTTTGTAAGATGAATGAGATGATCCCAGAAAAAGAGAAAATAATGTATATCATCGTTACACTATTTTGAGATATCAGGCATTATTGCCATAGAATTCCTTTATTTTCTTTGTTTCTTGTAACTTTGTTTTATCACTTTCGACCAAAGTAGAGCTCAAATTGACAAAAATTTATATTTTGCTGATAGTAAATTATTTGGAAATATGAAATGCACATCGTGACCTGTTCCAAAGTTCCAAAGTTTTTTTTCTGCCAATGGCTGGCCTCCTGTACATTTTATGGCACTTTATGTCGTTTCTGATGAAATGATTGCTGGTGCTTCATTTTTTCCCTGCGTATACGTAATCTGTCGCAAGCATTATAAGGTGGTTCTAAATTGGCTGTCGTTCCCACACATAACACCATGTGAGTTTCGATTCCAAGCATTGGGCAGTTGGAGTAGCGAGAGTGACGAGAGTGATGGGCCAAGGAGAAAATTGAGAGATTTTAGACCAAGGAGAATGACAAATATTTGCAAATGTAGGCAATTCCGTTGAAAGCAAAACACACAGACTCACAGAATTCTACTGCTGGACAACGTACATAAGTTGTACGTCAAGATAAATTTGAAAATATATTTGATTTGGAGAGAGAATCCGACGCATATCTTGGGTTTTGTGTAAAAGAGGTTCACTTGTGAGAGCAAAACCTAAATATTCAAGTGATAGCGCACAGCCCTGGCGGGTGGTCTGGGGTTTTATACAGGGAAATTTGAAATTAAACAGTAAGATACGATTTGCGGCAGTTTACAATCAAGAAAGGTGCACTAAGACACATTTTAACGGTATATTTTATTATGCAGTTTGACTAATCTTCATACAGTTTTGGAAATGGCCAGGCAAAGAATGGACGTTCTTCGAAATGGGCAAGACACAAGGGTCTGGAGTCCTCCGCCTAGAAATTTTGAAATAAGAAGACTAATCGATGTTATTTCCTGGCATGCGGCTATCACGATAAGTACATGGAGGTAAATTATTGAAATTGACATGTCAAGGTATCTTGGGATCCAAGAGAAGAGGAGTCGGTGCAGTCGATAAATAAGGTGTTTCATTGAATCACTATTTGAACAGGGGATGCTACTATATACGAAACCAATTAGTTGTTTTGACTGCATATATTATAACTAACCTCAGAGCAAAATTTACTCTAAATGTTGTAACCCTGTATAAAAGGGCTGTGCGGAGCGCCTCGGGATTATGTGGTGCTCCTGGGATTATGTGGGGCTGCTCCGCAAGGCATCTCTTAATTCAACGAGGATAATCCCGTTTTTGTACGAGGATTAGCGATTTATCCCTGTCCCCCTGTAGACCATTGTTCTTCTACGAAGCTTATCTCTGCTGATCCTGACAGGTTATGTAACGTTATGTAATCGCTTATGTAATATCATGTAAAGTTCTATTTTGTGAGGTAAGGTTACATGAATTGAGAGAATGGCATTATTATTACTCTGGGATAAAAATGTTTACCAGGATGCTGTCTACTATGTGCAACTTTTAAGATTTATTTTAGTACATGTTGTAAAGGAATCTAAAGGTCCTAATAGCTATAGTAATGGTACTGCCTCTTAGTGCAGGTAGTAAATTCCGTAGCATCTTACCTCATGACCCATGACCCGCAAACTTAATTCTTTCCTTAAGTACCGAGAATTCCCAGGGGCCGATTTCACTAACATCAATTTTAGCGATCATCGCCAAGTCGCTCGCTAACTAGAAATCATCGCTAGTAGCGATAGCGATGGACTTTTGGTTTCACTAAACCCATCGCTATTAGCGATGTAAAAAAGATAAAACTTCCTCGACGAACGAGGCTGATCGCTAAAATTGACTGCAACCTTTGCCCTTGAGCTGCAAACAATGTCACAAATTGCGCACGATAACGGGAAGCAGACGACGCTACAGGAAATATGGCAAGTGTAGACTGAATGAGAAGAAAGCTGAATAGGCATGAAAGAGTCAAATAGTCTAGATAAAATGCGCATAAAATCAGGGAAAGCTTGAAACTCGACCGGACGTCATTTCATTGGTGTTTGAAGATACAACAAATGAGCAGCCAGGGTGGTATATGCGGTCGCAACTTTCTTGTGGACAGGCAGTGGCGGCACCTGCAGGATTTTAAAAGTGGGGGAGGGGGGATGGAGGGCAACAGAAAATGTTGAGGGAAGCTCTGAGGTTTTAGCATATCTCTGGGAGAAAAATTAATTCTCAGAAAGGATATATTTTGGTTCATAATGCATCATTAAATGCAAAGATTCCAAATAGATTTAATGTATTAGGCTATTCCTCCCGTCAGGCCACTTTACTTCAGGAGCTGATTGGGGAGCATCTGGAGGGAGGGGGGGGCAAAGCTTCTGACTGGGAAAAGGGGGAAAATGTCCCCCAATCCCCCCTTAGGGCCGCCACTGTGGACAGGAATAAAACACGATGTGTTCTTGAGAGCATGTATAAAGCATCAGTAGCATGCACAAATAGGGAAGGGGCGCATTGCTCCCCACCTCTTTAGGTAGTCGGGGGAAGTCAGAAAGTCAGGGAAAATCACTCGGAAGCAGTCTCACTGACTGATACTCCCCGCATACCAGGGAAATTGCCCTGGTCCAGTGGCGGTTCCATGTGGGGGCAGAAGCGCGCCCCGATTGGCCATCATTCGAGTTTAAATATGCTTCGAAATGTTTCAAATATATTAATATATTACGCATCTTGCCCCCTTCCGAAAGTAAAAATTTTCCGAAGAGGCAGAGACCCTCCCCTTGGTCCCTCGCTCATGTCAGTGGGGGAAATTCACTGTCCGGCCCCCGCCTCACAATTCCTACGCACGTCACTGTCAAGCATAATAGAAAAATAGAATAAATAGCGCGAAAATATAATGATGAGTCCTTGCGTGTGACAATGTTTAGCGATAGATTTACCTTTTGCGTCTACTAAACAGTCATCGCTAAAACTCATCGCTAACGACACAACTTAGCGATGAGAAATTGATCGCTAAGGTTTAGTGAAATCGATTGCAAAAGTCGATCGCTAAATTGCGATGGATTTATAGTTTAGCGATGGATATCGGCGTTAGCGATGATCGCTAAGCGTTAGTGAAATCGGCCCCAGGTGTCCTTTGGCTAGTATAAAAGGAAACTCACATACCTTTATCGAGACTTTCTAGACCTACCCTCAGCCTCATCATCACCCATCATGGTTTTCATATAATTTCATTAAGGGCGTGGCAGACTTTTCGAACATCCCTAGAGAAACCAAAGAGGCACGTTGAATTTGTTACTATTTTTGCATTTCATGTAGGCATATATTTAGCCTGATAATTGCATCGTTAATTAAAGTAGATCCTCGGTGGATCGGGAAATGAGCAAAGAAGGTGATTTATTGTCAAAGATGCGCATAACTCCTTAAGTTGTAATTTTAGTATTCAGTTCATGTTGTATAGCTTTTCTAGTTCGTTGAGAGAAGATTTTGTAGTTTTGTACAGTTTTGATAGTCTTTTTTGTATTTATGTATGTGCAGTTGTATTAGTCGTGAATTTGTATTGTCGAATTTGGATGTTAATTAATTGTCATTTTGTTCCGCAGTTTCCACGGATGTAACAGAATAAACTTCGCTAATATAATAAAGATTGTCTGTGCCTTCTGTCGGGTCCTTTGGTCTCGTTCTATCTTGGTATGGCCTCACCGTCGGCCTCCCTACAAACGGCTACACATGTTTTTAGTAATTCATAACTGCCAGAGATAGAGTGGCTTTCTTCTGGGTTAGGTTTGGTTAGGTTAGATGAGGTTTAACGTCCCAGTTTCCAACCTATTGGTTCAAGTCGAGACGACCACGGCCTTTTTTCCAGTTGTGGCTCACTGGCTTGTTTTCCCTACTCCATTGTTTAGGATTTCTTCTGGGAATACAGGTGTGTATTGTGTACGGTTCATGCATATTCATCTTCTTTTTGCCATCTAATTTGACTGTGAAAAGTACTGCATTCTTCGTTCTATTGCGTAGCTTATTAGTTAAAGTAAACACCTTAAGACAGTTCTCTCCAAGGCAGCAAAAAAAAAAAAAAAAAGGATCCTCTCTAAGAAGTTATTCCAGGTCTGGCGGCAGGTGTTTATTGCCCTTAAGTCGTCAGCCTGTAGCTTCGAGGAAATTATATTTGCGTTGTTTTTAGCCTTGGAGAATTTCAGCATGTAGTATGATATGTTTTTAATACAAGTCTCACAGAAAACGCTGCAGGTATTAGTCGTCTTTTTCGTGCCTTTCTTGCCTCTCTTCGCATTCTGGCCAATCAAAGCACAAGACCTTAGGCCAAGAACCCCACCCTGCAAGTCACAACGCTACCAAAAAGAACCACACCACCAAACCGTCACAATATACATTATTGATTGGCTCTGGCAAGTGCAGTATGCTCCTATTGCACGTGAAAATTTTGTCATTGGTTGGTATTTTCGATAACAAATGTCCCTTGCATTTGGTGTAGAACGTATGTGACTCATTGTTCTGCGAATTCGAATTACGATCCCAATCGTCCATACCCGTTTAAAGTAGGCCTACTATTTGGAAAAAAGGTTTTGTCATATGGTATATTTATTATTAAAATTCATAAATACTTTTTGAGAATGCTGGCCTCTGATTGGTCAGTTACCCATGTTCTAATCCAGTATAGACACATAGGGTGTATAGAGAGCAACACTGTAAACACAGCTGGGATACTAAACAGTTGAGCTATTTATAGATTGAACGTTCAAAATAAGCCAGGTAGGCCTACAGTACAATGATACTTATAACTGTAATGTTTTGTTCCTGTAACTGTTCACATTGAAATTGAAAACATTTTTGATTGACAGCAATGTTGGATGCACATTTCAACAAATAATCAGCTTATGCAGATGATACTCGGGGCCTTTTTCATAGGAATTTCAGGGGAATATCACTTTGAGTAGTCTTATTTAAGTGTGACACACTATAGTCTGCTTGTTTTGGTACATTCGGTAATTGATAAGAAGAAATTATACCACACGTTGTAATACTTAAAGACTTTCTGTGAGACAGGCAATCAATGCTGATGAAAAATGAGCGACTTCCTGTGTTCGATCTGTTTCGATCGAAATGATCCTGATAATGATGTCATAATAGAAAGGGCTACAAAGCGTATAATAATAATCTCTCAATAATTTGTCAAGGTTTAAACGAGTAATTGGTGAAGGCGATCTGCAAAAAATGCCTTCATGAAAGACCAGTTTGATTCTTTTTTGGATTTTACTTCTGCAGGCAAAGAAAAGAAGAACTCACTTACCTTAAAGGGGAACAGTTGTACAGCTTTCTAAGCAGGTACAACATTTAGAACACATTTTTCCAAGGATTGTGATACCATCAACAAGTAATATAACTCAATATCTAATTGACACGAATTTTTCAAAAAAAAAAAAATTCTGAAACTCACTAAACGCCACTCCTTAGGCAGTCATGATATTGTGTTACTACCCACAATGCAACGGAACTTGAACGATTTTTAACCAGTTAAAAAATTCGAGATAAACCTCCACCCTGCACTTATAAGTGCAGCTCAAAATCCGTATTAACTCTATATGGCATACCACACACACGCATGGTACTGACCACTGCACTGCATCGCTGTAGTCCGAAGGGATTCGATCATACTTGTCAAAACATTTTAGATTTTTCTAAATTCTCAACAGCCAATCTGACAAAAAAATATTCAAACAATACACAAAAGTCTCTTACCAGACCAAATGCGTCTGATTGAAGCTAACTCAACCAAAAAAAAATTCTTTGCCTGTTACCGATAACTCGAGGCAGCTATGGTGGTAACACATCGCGGAGAATGGTTAGGCTTGCTTCCGGTAGACTCAAATACAACTGTCGACTGACATTTCAAGGTGTTGCTGTAAGAATGCGGTCATTAATCCACAAAATATGCAATAATCGATATCATACTTCACATTGTCTACGCAAAATCCTCATTTTATGCACTAAATCTGACAGTATCACAAGACTTTCGTCTCGAATGCCAGGCCCTAGCGATTAGATGTAGGTTTTTTAAGGAGAATAGTGTTTCCATAAATTAGACAAAACTTTTCCTCAGTTGATCCAAATTTCCTTAAGTTTTCATGACTGCTACCGAAGTGTTGAATCTCTAAATGTTCCCATGGTAACATAAGAGTAAAGACAGATAATCATCATTTACGTATAGAAATCTTTATGAAGAACTATCCAAACAACCGCATGATCACAACCCTTCAGCGTGATACCATGGGCTCGGAAAATAGAACCACTGAAAGAGAGTTTTTTCTTGATAGCATCCTCTTGCAATACTACGAAAAATAAATGGGAAAGAATTATTTAGTATTTTCAGCTGTGGGGCATAAAAATCCACAGAAACTTTTGTTATACTTTTTATATTTTTTATAATTTAAAATACATTAAACTGAAATTTTGAACCACCACTCAGGAAAACTAAGAAGCCCTCTTTAAATCTATTTGAGCTGGCAACATTTTGCTCTGGAAATCGTGAGGTGCGCGTTTTACGTCAGCAATCAGCTGATATCTAGTCGTCTTCTTTCGAATATGTCTGCGCACATGCCAACAAGCGAAGGAAACTTGAAATATATTCTTCTTAAGTTGCATTACAGTACTATACCTCCTCACACGTGTGATCGGATTCCAGAACAAAAGAAAGAGCTCAAGCAGAAAAGGCAAACGTTAAAAGGTAATGGTATGACCTGAACCTTACAAGGAACACAAATTAAAACCAAAATGTCTAACTTCAGAAGGAAGAGGCAAACTGCAAGAAGAGCAAACTTAAACTGGAAGAAACAGAGGGCGTTGTGAAATTCATGGGAGGGCACAAAAAAAACCAGTGGATACTCTTTGTGCCCTCACATGAATTTCTTTTGAGCCGTTTGTGCAGGAGGAAACACCTATTCTCATCACGAAAACAGGCTGATATTTTCCAAAAAGCTGCTTGAAAAACAGGTATTGCCCGAACTCCAGTAGGAAGGGGGAGGGGGCGGCAGTCGTGCTGCTCATTGCACGTAATATAGGTAGAATAAAAGCTAGCTGCATTGTAACCTATAATTTATATCAGTGGTTTCCAACGGGCGCGTTTGAGCAACGCAGGGGCGAAGAGCGCTAAGGGGACGGCAGGGGAAGTTTTGAAAAATAATATTAAATTTAAACCGGGCCTATTCAAGATTCTACAAGGTTTCCTCTAGATGAGCTCCAAAATAAGTTCGCCTTCAAAGGAGATAAATGTAGTCAACAAGTCGCGTGGGTCTAACATTCCCTCCTCGGGTGCGCTACAAAGTTTGTGAATTATTTTAATTCCAGATGCCGCAAAATCGCATCTAACAGTGTTTAATTTTAAACTTTCATAACGAAGACCCTCATATTCCCATTAGTGGCATCGAAAACTGTCAGTGAAGGGGCCATCGCTAAAAGTTATCAGCCACTTTTTCCTCGAATGTAGTTTTTTTTCTTTGATGTCGATAGAGATGACATACTCACAGAATAGACAATTAATTGTAAATAACTGTAACATTATAGATAACTTTTTTTGCAATGTTCTATGAAGAAAAACTTGAAAATGTTTTCAAAAATGCAATGTTTAGACCATCTAATGTCATCTTTCTCATTATTACATCCTGTAGGACAGCTTTCGTGGAAGAAGTCTTTCACTGGATCATGCGACCAAATACCATCCTTTTTCCTTCCACCCACAACACAATCCCCTTGCAGCATCAAAGAGAACGTCTCTTTGTAACTATTGAAATACAGACTGGATTAAGGTGGATTTTTGTAATCTCTATACTGTGCATTTAAGGTTACTAGGAAACCGGGAGATAGTCAGAATTTGACTTACAGTGCTTTACTCTTGGGGACTGCTCTCTGTTTCGACGTAAAACCTAACCCTTACCTTAGTATTGACCTTCATGCAGACTTTTCGGAACCAAGAGACGTTGGAACATAGAGGTGTAACCTTATACTTGAGTCGACAATTTCTTAAATACCCGTGCGCTTCCGGGGCTTTTCCCCCTGGTCCCTGCCACTAGATTAGCTCTGCCCCAGGACCCCATTAAAGGCTCGGGTGGGAAGCGCCACACATCTGTGAGGCCCTGACGTCCAAATTCCAAAAACGTTTCTCCGACCATGAACACGATCAAGCCTTCACACTTTCTTTCATGGAATACGTATTCGCCATCATTAAAGGACTCCAGCCTTTTGAGTCCCACACCACTGTTTTGCTACCCTTGGTGGGATCAACACGTACAAATGATGAATGTGCAGGCCCTCCCTTTCTTTCAACATGTTTTTATTCCCGTCGTTTCATGCATAGCAGTTCTTTGTTATAGACGGGGGAGTGGGCATTCCCCCAGCCCAATTCGGTAAAAGGGGGGCAATGAGCTGAAAAAGGCTGGGAACCACTGATTTATATTATGCCGAGAAACGGCAGATCGCTGCCTGGTCTTGGCGGTTCCAGGTTACCTTGCAAAAAAGATGTCGATGGCTCCTCTTCCCAGATTAAATGCACTTCCACTCCCGCTGCGTCCCAAGCTGCATCCTTAATTTCCTTTTCTTTAGAGAAGGAAGGGCATTACTTACCTTTAATCCGGCTTCAGATTAAGGTAAGTGCCACCTGGAATGGTTATTAATGACACCATGTTTTTTCGATTCCCTAACATGTCTATGAACAGAAAAATTCAGGTATATGGGTATCTTCGGGTGGGTTGGGGAAATATAGCGGTGTATCTGCCAAGAGTCAGGGTCTTGAAAAATAAAAACAAGATTTTACCGTTCGTCCATATTTATTGACCTGTTTTGTATTCCAAGTTCCTGGAACATCCCCTTCTGTTTTTTTTTTAATGTCATTAGGGTCTTCTTACGATGTGGCATGGTTTTTCCAGATTCAGCAAGGCTTGAGCAAGGCCGACGCGACTGCTGCAAGAACCGCAAGAAGACTTTGGAAATAAAAGAACCCTTCATAGACGAGCGTAGTACCAGGACAAGGCTTCATGGGATGACTTATTTCCGGAAAGGCCTGGAAAGGATAGGCCCAGGAGAGGAGCGTTATCCCCAATAAAATACGGGAACTTCAACACAAGCAAACCCAATAGAATCAGCCTTTCATACTTACCAAGAAATAGCCAGGGATCCTTGAGAGCCCAAGAAGGCCAGCAAAATGCAACACGCCTTCAGAAATACACATGCATGAATTTGTCAAGGATACAAACTAGATTTAAACGACACCCCGGGGACCTTAAAAGACACTGAAAAGGCCAAATTTGGGCATGCAAAGGTTTCCAACGGTACTTTTAATCCATAGTAAGGTTTGAAGAGGACGTCGAAGGTGCAGGCCTTATTAAACATTTGCTGGATCCAAAATATAAATATGGTTAATGTACGTCAAGGGTTTCTGTGGCGTCACAAACCCCGTCAGTACCTTGGAAAAACATTTGCATGACCTAATGGTGCTCTATGTCTTGCTGGGGCTCATCGTATTCCCGGTGTTGTTCTAACAAGATCTTCTTACCGTTCGTCCAGCTGTTGGATGCCCTACTTATTCCCTGACCAAGGACTTACATTTTCGGCCATTTCCTACCTTTCGTAGATATATAACAGGCCAGATGAGCATTTCTTCTGCTCAAATTATGCCTATCTGTGGGTTTCACATCCATTGGAGGTCCTTCATATTTCTCCCCAGATATTGCCTCGGTATTTCCAGTTTTATTAGGCCTTCTCTATTCTGATGCCCATGCTCTGCATTGAGACTACACTCGGGAGTGATTCACCGTTCCTTTGAGTCTGCAGGAGTTTGCATGAAATGGAAGGCATAACAATGGAAGACAATACAATACGCGTTTCGGGGAATCGAAATAAATTTGTTTATGGCAGCTATTTGAAAGGGAGGACACTTCTAAAGCTGTGACTAGCTAAACCTTTAAGCCGCGGTCACACTACAACGAATTCGGATCGGATTCCGATCCGATTTTTGTGAGTTTTTATTAAAATCTTCTCCATTTCGGGTCGGAAAGAGCCCAAAATTTGCCAACCTGTGTAATTATATGATTTTTATCGCAGGACTACGAAAATTAAATTTATACGAATTATTTCGTGACGTCACATCGAAAGACAGCTTTTATCGGACTACGCGTGTCCGATAACAGCTGTCCGTCGATGTGACGTCACGAAAAATCAGTTAAAATTTCATTTTCACAGACCTCTGATGCACGGCTTTAGACTGCATTCCAAGATCATGGTCGGTCATAACATGCACCACCATATACTTGGTGATGTAAGGGAAATTTCCAAGTGTCTCGATGTAGACATTTGACTGTATGAGCCTTACTTGATACAACAAAGAATCAAGAGTACTGATTTTAGCAACATAAACAGTTTTCATTTTCTAATTAAGGTAAAAGTGAATTTCTTTCTAAACATTACCCTCACATTGATACACTACGAACATTGACCATCACCTGCGATTTGAGATTGCGAATTCCAGGCTGTAATTGTTTTTGTTTGCAACCTTTTCATTTATTGATTTGTCAATGGACACTATTTCTTGAAAATCGTGGAACGTTACTGACTTTAATTGAGAAAAGATATATAATTAATCTGTTTTTGGTCAAACAAGGACCGATCATCTTAGCCCTTTCTCTTGGCACAATTAAAATTCAGTTTAAAAAACGTAGTTCAAATCTGGGTCAACTGTGGAAATTTCTTGACCTTGTGACCTTTTTCGACCTTAGTAATCCCGTGATTAGTAAAACCTAACTATCACCTAAAAGGAGCTTTCCTAGATGGATAAATGAAGGAGTTATTTATTACTCTAGGACTACTGGATGTATAATAATAGCCCTCTAACTTTCCCCTACCCCAAATTCTGTAATTTTTCAGCACTGGCTACTATTAGCAAATAGGGCAATACCCTTTGTATACTTTGCTAACCCACCAAAGATTTGTGTTCACCTGATTTTTCTATTTATTTTATTTATTTATATAAACGTAAGGGATTCGACAAAACATAATTAATGATCATTCCAGGTGGCACTTACCTCAATCTCCTGCCCATTATGAAAACATAAGTACGGATATTTCGTTGTATTGTTTTGCACCTTATAGGTATTAAGAGGCGCCGAGGGTACCAATATGCGCATGCAGATATTCAATTAATCACCTTGCTATAAGAGGAAATGCTTACATAAATATGAAAATGAAATCAAGATGATACACAGCGTGTAATGATTAACCATGAATAGATTGTGACTTCCGAGCTGGAAAAGTAATTTTTTCTGACAAATTGTTCATAGTAAATTTCAGTTTGACACTAGTGATTCATAAGTACAAACCTTGGAACATTACTGGCCTAAAATTCAGAGACTTGTAATAAAATCATTTCAGGTCAGACTAGGACAAATGAATCAATTTGCTGTACACAATTACATTTTGAAATGGCATAGTGAAGATTTAGGTCAAAGGTCAAATTTCGTATCTTTTTGACGTCTAACGACCTCACAAAATCTGTATATTAACCAAAAGACAATTTCGTTTTCAATAATTTGAGGGGTCGTTTGTTACTGTCGAGATTATGGATGAAAAATAAGAGCCATTTTACTTTTCCCTACCTCTTAAATTTTTGATTTTTCAGCATCCTGACTCTTGGCAGATACCCCGCTATGTTTCCCCAACCCATCCAAAGATACCCATATGCCTGAATTTTCTGTTCATAGACATGTTAGGAAATCGAAAAACATGGTGGCATTAATAACCATTCCAGGTGGCAATAAATTTCTATTTCTTTCGGGGAAGCGGAAATTTTCGGCCGGTAGTTGATGGTACAATTTGGGAATTAAAATAATTCTCTTGAATATTTTCGTATTTCATAATACCCTACTGCAAGCTGTAAGATTGATACACCTTGTGCTAATATTTGGTGATGTGAGGTTGCATGACACCATATATGACATAATGATCTTCATTGACTTAAATATCAAATCCCTGCCGGTCACCATTGTTTTTAACAAAAAATAAATCAAAACTCACAGTTTCTGATATTAAGAGCAGGAAATTGTCTCTAACAGCTCCATGTTGAGATTTTCCGATTGTCATAGCTATTGGAACAGGAGTACCTGGGGAATGTTAATGAAATGCGCCCTTGTACTTCAGTTGCGTGGTAAAATTTTGATATATTCAAATTTTTATTTTGTAAGAGTATTTAAGGAAACGAGGTAATGGCTTGCCATACCTGTTCTCTAATTTGTTCGTTTATCCTCATGAACCAGTCCTAGCCCTCCAGTCACCATGTGGTCTTGAAAAGAGATAACAATAAACTAAATTAGCATACGGCTGTACCTTTGCAGAACCTACACGTAGGTCGACGCGCAACCCTAGAGTAGGAAATGCATCCTAAGTGGCTTCCAAGTACATAAGCATGGCAACAATAATTTAGCCAGCACTGCCAATGCTAAGTAAGTGAGCTTCGAAAAAGCTACGGCAGTGGGAGCAGTGGCGCAGCTACAGGGGGGATCGCCCCCCCCCCCCGCTCAAAAAAATTGAAAAATTCGGTAATTTACGATAAAGTATGCAGTCCCTGACGGCGACTTGTCGCACCGACAGTTTACCTGTCTTTAGCTCTCAAGAGGACAATTTCTCTAATATGAACCCAAAATTTTCGGCGCGCTACGCGCGCTGTATAGTCACTCCAGTTTCTTCATTAGTTCCATTGCACATAGCTAGATAGCACAAGCCCTGCCCACCTTACCAAGTAACATGTAGGCAGAGTACACCATTTATGTAGACGTCGTAAATTTAATCCCATATCGCAAAGCCTATAGCTGTTCTCTTGTGTGTGTCATGCTGTACGATAAGTTGGTGAGCGAGTCACGGAACAAAGTTTGGCTATTTCATCGGGTAGTCCAGGTGGTTCTATACTGTAACACAGGGCTGTCACCTCTCACGCATCCAGCGTGTGGGTCACGCAATCTCACGCTCTCACGATGATGAAGCATCAGTTCCTCAGACAATGTCTCAGTATGGTGTAAAAAATTCCACTTACAACGCAAACGATGCGACCGGTGTCGGTAAAACGCCAGCTATCACACTACCTGATTTCCTTTTCGTCCAACTGATCATAGTATGCAGTAAGCTGACAGTGGTGCATTATACAGTAATACCTGCCGGTAGGCCTCAGAATGTCCACTTTTTCGAAGGCCTATTTATAACGTGAACAAAAGGTCACCTTAAAATTTTTCCAGGAACTGAAACATCTGGAAACTGGCAATTCTGGGCATGCAGTGATGACGCACGGGAAGTGTCATTTCCTGCAATCTAGGGTATTTTTGGCAAAAAGTCCCCCATGGCGGGACGCTCCGCTCGTATGGAAAGCCGTTTTATCATTTAATCAGGAATTTTAGATATCTTGAATTAATTTTAGATATATCAAATTTTATTTCAAATATCTCGAAATGAATTTAAGATATCTTGAAATAATTGCAGATATCCTAAACCAATTGTAGATATCTTAAAATAATTGCAGATATCTCGAAATAACCACGAAATTCAGATTCAGATATTCAGATATATATAAAATTCTAATTCAGATATCCCTAATTAAATTTTAGCTATCTCGAATTAAAAAAAAACCCTTATTTGTCTCTTCTGTAAGAAATGCCAAAAATTTGCAGTAATTTTCCTTAAAGTTTGTCCAAAATGTTGCACCAAATTGCATCTGAGGACCCTCAAATACCCAAAATTTTCCAAAGGGGAGGGGACATCCCCTCCCCCAGGATGGCGATCCGAAACAAGGTTCAGCTCCCCCCCCCCCCTAGTTTCGAAAAGCTTCCTACGCCTATGAGTTCAAATATTGAAAAAAATTGAATCGGAAATCATATGGAGATCAGTTGGATATAAAGGTGTGGAAAAAGTATGTACCATAGCCTTATACTAAGGATAAGCTGAGATTGGTAGAACTACATACCACACTGGAAAGAACCACCATGACAGAAAAGTTGATACAGTATGGTCTAAATTTCATTGCTTCATATATTTTTTTATTTTGCAAACAGATACTACTTACATGCGATACAAGGACATTTTTTCAATCCTTTGAAAGAAAGTCAGCATATCACAGCTCATATCCCAAAATGTACCGACATAATTATTCTTCCATCATGATGCCAAACTTAGTTAATGTTTCTTGCATAAAATACTCCATAGTGCAAATTAGTGATGGAACAATTATCAGTATTCACCATCGGTATCGGCCGATGTTCTCCATTTCATCCTGTATCAGTATTGGTAGAATTTACCTTTAATGCTGGTATTAACTGTAACAGGCATATTTATCGTCCCATGTGTCATAAAAATGGTACACTATTTGAGTATTTTTGAATGCGAGTTTCGATATTTTACATCATCAAGATGAAAGGGGACTTTATTGTGGTGCCCTGTAGACTACGGTTACTTGCAGAATGCTTATTTCCCAATAATCAGTGTGGGATCTGTATCAGCCGATGTTGAAAACTGAAGTATCGGTATCGGTAATATCAGCTACTTGCAATATCTATACAAGCAGGGCAGTTTTCCAGTCTCAGTAAGGAGGCAGTTCACTGGTATGATAAAGTATGCAGTACCTTAAAAGCGACTCTGACAGTTACTGCTTCCTACAGTTACTACTTTGGCTCACTGATTTTGTAATATTCATCGTGACGGCACAGTTGGTGAAACAAAATAATCATGTTCTTTCAAAAAGCTGCAGCTTTTTGATAAGATTGAAGTTCACATGAAAGTTCCTAGCTGAAGTCTGTCTGGACTTTGTTGGCTGTCATTTCACTCTTTTCTTATTCCTGCTAATGTTGTAGATGACCTCCAACAACTCGTAGTATAGTATACTGTTCATGGAAGAGCTTCATGGTCAGCAGCTTTCACCATCTCTTTCTTGGGTGTATCACTGTTGAAGCAGATAAAACAAATAAAAGTATTCATTTCTGCTCAAGGACAGCAACTTAACTGGTGAGATGTAACCAGACTCATAGTGGAAGAATAAGCATAAAGGATCCCAACCTTTTAGGGGATCAAATCTGATAAGTCTAGAACTGAGTATTCTTTTGAGAAGCAAGAGTGTCCTCCCTTGAATGATTATGCTGTTTATGGCTATAGCACATAGGCCTACCATATTTGGTTGGCCATATATTTTCTTTACTGACTAGCAACCGAACACTTAAACGATTCTAATGAATGCATTCAGAGTCTAGGCTAGAGCTACAGACTGTAGCCTGATGGAAATGGAAATTATGAAAAGCGATTTTTACAAGCCTTGGCTAGGTACTGTAACATCATGCACAGACCAGTAGTATAAAGGGTCTAATCAACTCCTTCCTTGAATATGACTGGGTACTACGGTACACAGCAGGACATGAGGATGACCAGCTTGGCAGGTACAATTGCTGAATACCCTGTGCGATTTAAGATCTGTTTTAATAGACTAGGCCTATAGGGTTATACAGTCACTGCATGTTCCCGTAGCCTCTTAACCACACAATTTGAATCATGACTGCATATCCCACTATCCCGGCAGCCTCATTGAAACAACATAAATTCTGACTGCATATCCTCGTAGAAGGTAACCTACCATGATGCCTCATTCATAGCCACAAAGTAGTTGTACAAGTCACTCATAGATGAGACATTCTCAAATTGCATTTATTGCCTAGACTAGGGCTGTGACCGTGTAGCGATTAATCGCTAAACGATCGCATGTGGAATAAATGTTTAGTACAAAGCTACTAGCGATTAAAGGCAAAACCCATTTTATGTCCGTTTTTATCCATATGAATATTCGTTTTGAAAAAAATTACAAATGGTACACATAGCACTGTAAGACATCAAAGTAAAGCAAAGTAAAGCCTTTACAGAAACCGTGCTTCACGGATATTACATCCCCCGGCATCACCAATTCATTTTGAATACTTATTGCGCAAATCAGCCCACACCGAGTCTTTCTGTTGTGATAAGGTAATTGCGATTAATCGCTAAACGATCGCAAATTTTTGCGATTAAACGTTTATTTTGCTACACGTTCACAGCTCTAGCCTAGACCCCGCAGCCTTACGTTTCCCCTAAAGAACGTTTCTTGTGGGAATACTGGAATTACAATTCTTCCATAACCCTTACCACTGACCCTGATATAAAACACAATGCAACACCAAATATAGTGTGGTGCACATTTGAGTGCAACACCAGAATGACACCCTGTAGTCAATGTGTTTTAATAGTTAGACTAACTTCAACTGCATCACGGTAATAGACTTAAAATAGTAACCTTGGTGGCCCTGGCCTGTGCACCTTTACAAATTAACATTTTGAAATTTGCCTCACACTCCTTCAGCACACGAGTGTAACTTAAACACACAGCACTGTTGTTCATGGGCTAGTATATGATCTGTCGCGAAAAGGCTCCCTGCACCAAGTTTGCACAACGGCAGCCTCTCACTGCTTCAGTGTGACTAGCCAAAGTGCAATCTCAGTGAAGAAAAATGTGTTTATGTTAACTTAATTAGAGTAAAATAAAAAATTATCATCAGGATCTTACTATTCAAATCAGATACAACTCCCTCCTCGTCTTCTCTAGTTGATGCAATATACTTACAAGGAAAGATTGTGTCATGTTTCTGAACACGAAAACTTGATGTAATTTGTACGTGTTTTAATGTAAGCTCAACAGCGTATGGCCGTCTTTTGCCTCTCTCCTACAATGGCGACCGAGTCCCCATGCGATCACAGTGAAGCTGTTTCAGGGAGTGCTCTATGGCCAAAGCCTGTAGCAGTGTCGTCACGCTTCCAGTCATACTGTACCTACTGTACGATGTACATACAGTACAGAAAGGGTTCTAGCAACAGTGCATCTTCCCCTTTTTTGCGCCTTTTTACAGCTCATGAATATGAATTTTAGATATCTTAAATTGAATTCGAGGTATCTAAAATATTCACTTTTAGATATTTCGAATTGAATTTCAGTTATCTCGAATTCAGTTCCAGATATCTCGAATTCTAATTCAAATATCTCGAATTCTAATTCAAATATCTCGAATTCTATTTTAGATATCTTGAATTTTATTTTAGATATCTCGAATTGAATTTCAGATATCTCGAATTCTGTTTTAGATATCTAGAATTCTATTTTAGATATCTCGAATCAATTTCAGATATCTCAAATTCCAATTTTAGATATCTCGAATTGAATTTCAGATATCTCGAATTGAATTTCAGATATCTCGAATCCAATTCCAGATATCTCGAATTCTTATTCAAATATCTCGAATTCTATTTTAGATATCTCGAATTCTATTTTAGAAATCTCGAATTCTATTTTAGATATCTCGAATTTAATTTTAGATATCTCGAATTCTATTTTAGATATCTCGAATTCTATTTTAGATATCTCGAATTCTATTTAAGATATCTAAAATAACACACATTTGAGATATCTAAAATTCCTGATTAAATGTTAAAACGGCTTTCAGGACGCTCCTTTCCGCGTATGGAAAGTCGTTTTAAGATTTAATCAGGAATTTTAGATATCTTGAATTAATGTTAGATATCTCAAATTTCAGATATCTCAGGAATTTTTGACATCTTGAATTAATTTTAGAAATCTCAAAATTTAGATATCTCAAATTTTATTTCAGGTATCTCGAAATTAATTTTAGATATCTTGAAATATTCCTGATTAAATGTTTAAACGGCTTTCCATACGCGCTTCGTGTGCTTTGCAATGTCACGATTCAGATTCAAAAGAACACTATCAGTGAACAACACTTATGTGTCTGGTTTGTGTTATATGTACAGTAAGCCGTATGTCTGTAACCTACATTGCAGAATGCAGAACGTATCCTAATGCAGTCTTTTAAAAATCGGAAAATTTAGGTGCTTGCTCCCTAGTAAAAAGTCTAGCTACGCCACTGAGTGAAAGCTGTGCTGCGATAAAAGTAGATAAGTAGTAAGTTTTAATAGCAGCAGCAGTAAGTTAAAGTGTACCTAAAGTCTAAAATTTCAAAAATTTATGTTACAAAATTTATGTTACAAAGCTTGAAAAATGCATCCAGATGGCCCAACTCCCATCTTCACAGGACATTCCTGAGCTGAGATATAAAATGTTGAAGCTTATTCACACAATTTGAAATGGTAAATTGCGCAATAATTTGTGATGTCGTTCTTGTACTACTCAAATTACAGTCTTCTTGTACTACTCAAATTACAGTCTTTGTTTTTCTTTCTTTTTTTTTCGAAAGCCACTGCACCTTGTGCCAAAATGTGATCACTGTCTTAATGTTATAGGGTGACTTTGGCTATAAAAGCCCTCCCCCTACAACATGCTATGCAAGGGAACGGTAAATGTTTCAAGGTCATATAAACATACTAATTTCAGTATTAAACAAAAGCAGATAATGTGAGTTGTACAAGAAGGGCATCAAAAATTATTGCGAGGCTCTAATTTAGAATCAGTGCCCGGAAGTGACGTACTGTAACCTGGTACGCATAGGGATAGGGTTATACACGTGGTATGCGTAGAAATAAGGTTAGGGTACAGGGCACGCATACGTATAGGGATAGGGTTATATATGTGATACGCAGAGATGGGGTTACCATATGGGTGTATGTATACGTAGAGATATAGTCTATATACGTTTTGTATATATTATATATATGCAATGGAGTGTGTACTTATAATATTTAAAATCGCTTGCCGGCAGCTCGGGCTACAGGTTAGGGCACAGGTGCGCAATTCAGAGAAGCTAGACAGCGTTCGGGTTCTTGAAATGTTCCACGTCCAAATCTCACTGTCACCTTTCTTTCCACATCTTCTTTTTGTCGCTATTTTGGAAGGTGACTTTGGCAAGTTGCTATTTTAATTTGGAGATTAAGTTTTACGTTGAAGTTAATGATACGTCACTTCCGGGCACTGATTCTAAATTAGTACCTATTGCGCAATCAACTTTCCAAATTAAGGGAATAAATTTCAACATTTTGTATCTCAGCAATGGAGTAAGCTATGAAATGGGAGTTGGATGAATGGATTTCATTTTCCAACCTCTGAAATATATATTCTTGTAATTCTAGACTTTAGGTCCACTTTAAGACTGGTAGTGCGCCTACTGATAAATATAGTGAGACAGGGGAAATCCTACCAGGAACGTTGCCTGAAGTAAAAGCAGTAATTCGCTATGGAGGGTCTTTGAATCAGGCTATATGTGCCTAAGTGTAAGCCTCTAAATTGAAGTGCCCTAAATTGAGTTGGCTGTGACTGGGCCAGATTCCACACTGATATACTAGAGAAGTTATTACCTTGCATCTAACTACCAACTAGAGAAAGACAGCGTTTAACTACAAAAGTGAGCGTTGGCTAAGTATTCAAATAGACACGCTGAAAGAACTATATAAGAAAGATAAGTAAATGGTGAATTAATAAATGTAAGCTAAGTACAGTAAAGATTCTGTACCTGTAATATCCTCTCAGCGGGCACTGTAGTGTGGCAAGTCTGTAGGTCCTTGTTAGGCGTGGTCCAGAGCTGCGATGAGGTGACATGGCAGTTTGCTATTTTACTGGACACACTACTCACTAGCAAATGTGGTATGAGGACCTAATTAGCATTTCTACAGGTGCTGTATCCTATCCACACTTGTACATAACTTCCATTATTATAGTGGCTGGAAGGTTATATTGTGTGTGAAAGTCATTGAGTAGAATGCAGAGTGCATCACAAAAGAGGTCACTAAAAGTACATCAAAGCGTATCAAACAAACATTTGATTTACGATCCTGAATAAATTCATCAGGACTGTAGTCATAGGCAGCGGAAGCGGGGGGACAGGGGGACACTCCCCCTTAATTTTTCAGTGGAGGACGGACCCCCTCAAAATATTGAAGGTGAAAAACGGACGATTTAAACCAAATAAAATTAACACCAAACACGTATAACCATAATTAATTATGTACGAAAATTAATAACATGAATGACAGTCCTCCGTAGCAACCAAATATTGCCTGTTGACGATTGGACTGAGACATTTGACCTTTTCGGAGTTCCTCATAAACTTTACCATCATCAGAATCCGCGAACCAACTGAGCTGAGCCGCACTACTTTTCCGAATTTCAATTGTAGGACCAAATGGAATATCATGAAAGAACAAGGTCTCCGAGACTCCGGCTTTGAGGAAATGAGGAAATAAGTAAATACCCAGAGCTCAACGCCGCTGGCCTTCAGTCAGAACTTGCAGTCTGCCGGAAGAAATGGTCAGTAACTATAGTTTACAAGAATGCATCAGAGCCCTGCGTGAAGCTCCACAAGAAGTAAGAGCACTCCTACCAAACGTATGTTCTGTAATTACGCTACTGTTGGTCCGACCGGTTTAATCTGCTGAATGTGAAACTGGTCATTCAGCACACTTCGAAGACTGAAAACATGGTTACGTTCTACCATGACACAAGTGCGACTTAACGCAGTAGCACTTGCTCATGTTCATCAGTCCACTCTAGATCAACTAGATACTCATGAGTTGTGCGCTAAGTTCGTCAACAAAAAGGAAACACGAGTAGTCAGTATTTTTGGCAAATACAAGCAATGACTGTAATCCTTATGCCTTTCTACTGACTCCAAAATGACTTTAAGCAACAATATGGTCCTGGGTAGGAGAGTTAGGTTTAAGTAAGTTGAGAGTAAATACTTTCCAAGTTTTATCAGTTTGAACAGGTCTAAATGGTCTATTTCACAGGGCTGTCAACTCTCACGCATTTTAGTCAGGCATTTCGGCGCAATCCCACACTCTCGCGATGAATCATCACTTTCCAACGCAATATTTCAATATGGTGTAAAAAATTCGTCTCAAACGCAGACGATGCGTCAGGTGTCGGTAAAACGCCAGCTGTCACGCTACCTGAGTTAATTCTCCAACTGATCATAGTCTGCAGTAAGCTGACAGTGTAGTACATTGCTAATAAATAGTAACATGACCATAGTCCCTGGAACGAATTATTCCCTGATTTACAATGACTTTCACTGGTTTCGTTCCACCTCCATTATCAGGATATATTTACATTCGATTTTAGGCTGTCAGCAATACATACCAAATTTTCGTTGGACTATTTATAATGTGAACAAAATATCTCCTTAAAAATTTCCAGGAAAATGAAACATCTGAAAACTGGCAATTGTGGGCGTGCAGTAATGAGGCACGAGAAGTGCCATTTCCTGCAATCTAGGGGTATTTTTGGCAAAACGTCCCCCTAGCGGGACGCTCCGCGCGAACTGATGGTCGCACTCCTCGTCAGTAGTCTTCCAGTAAATCTCACTCAAACCAGTCTCCCAGCGAAACTCTCTAAGTCACTAAAAGTTGACAGCCCTTTAATAATACCATAAGAAAAGTTTTGTTTCTTTTTCATTGATTCCATATCTCATTAGAATAAATACTCCCACCATGGTATTAATCTTTCATGGTTAACCTTCGTAGGGCTCAGTGGTGTAGCGGGGTTGGGTGAGGCAAGAGGCCCACAAAAATAATATAATATAATTTCTCAAAAACTATTCCACTTCCAAAGATAACACATTTAACATCAGATCGCATGTATATGGACATTAAATACACTCCTCCCATGCACCCCTCCTAGGACGATGACCACATAATTTCCCGCATTTTTAAATACTTAATCAGATTTTGGTTTGCTCGTCCCCTCTAAATATTAATTATTCCGCCGCCACTGACTGTAGTGTTCCATTGACAAAACTTTTCAAGGTAAAAAACTAACCCTCCGTTTGCAGATACATAAAGAAACGGGAAGATATTTTGTAAGATCATACCGCACTGCGTCTGTCGATACTTATCATCAACTGTTAATTATAAAACATCCTCGTTGGGCCAACGTTGAGAAATTGGTTGGCCAAACGTTTGCGATAATGAATGTTTTCTGAATGGTTGGGTGCTCGTTGGGAATAGGTTGGGCCTACAATCAATTTTATATTGGGCCGAATTTTGCCTGCCAAAGGTTATGCCATTGGGCCAAAGTTGGCAAATCAGTTACCGAACTGTTAGTTCTAACATTTGAGTAACGTTAGTTAAATAAGTGGTGTCAACTGTTAAATGTCAAACATTTTGCCAACGATCTAGCTGGAAACATTTGGTCGTTTGCAACAGTGAGGTAAAAACATTTTGCCAACATTTAACAAATAACAAATATTCATATCCAACAGTGCAAAGAATGTTTGGCACAATGTTGCATCAACTAAACTATGCCTCGCTTTCCAAAACTTCTCTTAATTAAATTCTCATTATGGGAACCCATAATGAAATATATCAGAGAAAATACCTTCTACAAGTATTAAAAGCTGCCAGCATTGCTAATGCTAGTACTTTTTTCAAAAATCGTCTCGACTCTCTGGAGAAGAGCCAAGGGGCGAAACCAAACATTACTCCCGAAGGAGTTATGCTCCCCTAAGGAGCTACGTCCTCAAAAGAACAACTTAACTGACCATGAGTGGTCCTGTTCTAGACTTGCTGAATAGAACAGAGGTCCGCCTACGTGGTCACCATAGGAGCTCTGCTGTTGTCACGGACATTCCTGAACAAGGTTGGTAAACAAAGCCACCTTACAAAAACAAGACTTAAGGAGTTGGTGATCGCTAAAAGCCATGAATTGCTTGTGCTTTTTTTTTTCAAAAGTCCCCTTAACTCTCTGGCGAAGAGGCAAGGGCGAAAACCAAACAATACTCCCGAAGGAGTTCTGCTCCCTTAAGGAGCTATATGTCCCCAAGGGACAACTTACTTAACGAGACCTACCGAACAACCTGACGTGCAAATTCTCGTTCTAGACTGGCTGAATAGAACGGCCTCCGCCGGTGAGCTCCGCCGAATTGCTAGTGCTAGCCACTTTTAAAAGTAGTAGGATTTTAATTGAAAAGTCATATATAAAAGGAAAATTTTGGTTTGGCTATCATATATTCAGTGAGACTTTTTGTTATTATTAACAAGTAATAATACAACTTTCTTCATGATATTTCATTTTCTCCTTCTTTATGTTGTATTGCACAACTGAGAAACATGATTTCCTGCAAGAATTCACTATTGCCGTCCACAATTTATTCTAATTAGACCTGCATTAAGTGATAATTACAAATCTCCTTTCAAAAATTCGGAATGCTCCATTCAGATGAAAGGTGTATAAAGCTGGTGTTCCAAAAGAATTTCACGGCATTTTAAACATTTTCCTCAAATTGTCTCAGCAAAAATTCCCATAGTGTAAGTGAACGTTTCGCAAAATATTCACTGTGAATGTAAAATTTAAAAATAGCAGCCATTAAAAGATTTTGAGGTTGGCTTGATATTAAAATGACTAACTTAGTACTTTTTCTGTGGTCCATTGTTGGGCCAATGTTTGGCTGCTTACCATTTGTAAACCAAAACCAATGTGAGCGTTTAGCAACCCATCACCGGAATCCAGTGTTTGGGTTGGGCCAACCATAGGTTGTAGGCCTTTAAAGAGGCACATTGAGTTGCTTCATGTAATTCATTATTTTTATCACACTTGTTGAGTTTTACTCACATCTTGATAGTAAATGGTCAAACTAAGAGACTCTGCACATCTGACACACAACTGAAATGGTAATGACAGGGTAATTAATGATTAAAGTCACTTCTTACAAATTCGTGACCAGACACTTTTTACAGTTGGGTATTAATCATATGCAACCCCTGTTCAAAGACAACCAATGAGTGAGGCTTATCCCAACTGGACTGATAGGCTTGCAACTCCTGTAACCAACAGCTGCTGTGATTGAAGATCACAATTGTTCATAAGTATTGTTTATTCAAGAGAGGCTGGTCTATTATGGGCTTGCATATGGGCAAGCTTGGTGAACTGCAAGCTCTAAAACTCATAAAAACTACAATTTTTCACATTTTTGGGCACTACAGGAAGTGAAACATGAGCAATGAGGCTAATTAGAAGCATTGCCATGCAATGATTCCGTTCAAACTCGTCATAAAATAATCGATATCAACTCAATGAGCCCCTTTAAGTGTCCTTCAGATTCAGCACATCAGTTGAGGGATAACTTTTAAATTAAACTGTTTTAATCACATAAGATGTTGCTATTTTATATTTAACATGAAAATATCACAGATAACTGCCAGTCGACGAAATCTTAACCTAATTTTACTGTTTTGACGTACAGGTTTATGCATAAAGTCTCTTATACTGTTTTAGGCTATTACGGTACTAATGGTAACGGCCTATAGAAATTTTTAATAATTTTAAGTGAGTGGTCCAGCGTTGGTTCAATATATGATGCCCAACAGTTGGTCACTTAAAACTGGCTCAACGTTGGGTTACTACATAATGCCCAACGGTTGGCAAAATATAGCTGGCTAAGTGCTGGTTGAACACATAATGACCAACGGTTGGCTACTTAAAGGTCTTATTCAGAGGCAAAGTAGGGTCTTGGAAGCGACTCAAAAGCATAATGTTAGGTAAACTAGATTTTTATAGGCCTACTATTTTTCTGCGGAAAAGGGGAGCCCAAAATGGTGTTTTCTATTTTTAATAATTTTCTGAAAACTTTTATTTTTGGCCGAAACTAAAACGATAAGGTCATGTGATTTCTTCGAAAGGTCAACCGTGACGTCACCGGCCGGAGTCGGGTCGAGCCCGAGCGCGCACAGCGTGCAGTGCGGTTATCAGCATGTGCAGTGTGCTACTGTAGCTAGCGTAGGTACTTCAGGCCTAAGTTACCGCTAACTGCTATGCTCTTTTCCTGCACTGTGATCGGAAATGGTGAAGAATTGCATAGTGGGGGCTGTAACGCTACAGACAATAACCCCGGATGAGTTTTTTTTTTTTTGTTTTGTTTGTTTGTTTGTTTGTTTTTTTTTTTTTTTGATTTCCAACAGGTAGAAGCAGTGAATCTCGTCGTCGGGCCTGGGTCAGATTCGTTAAGTCCACAAGGAAAGATTTAACTGGCGGTGGACTAGGCTTGTCACATAGCTTGCACAGCCGCATATGCTCAAAGCATTTCCATGCAAGTGAATTTGCGGAAGGGAACCGCATATATTGCCCGACTTTTGGAAGCGGAAAGAGCTAAAGGTAACCACCATTCCCACAACTCGCACCGGCACTTCCATAAAGCGCACTACCAGGAAGGACCGAAGATCTTCCTAGCTAAGAGAACGTCGTAAAGTGAGTTTGAATTTAACTTGTCATTGTAATGGTTTGACGTTACTATCCTAACGTTAGGCCTAGCCTAGGCTATCGCAGGATACGTTGGTCCGATACCACAGTTCCCAGCGACATGAGTCTACTGTTTGTACTGTATCCTAGACTAGGTCTAAGTCTACAGTATTTGTACCAATAGCGTGAAAACACATTTTTGGATTGTTTTCATTAGAACTTATCAAATTGTACATCGAATCTTTTATATGAAGTACAAGTTGGCCTAGCCTACAAAGAACGAGTCTTAAGTTAGGCCTAGCTTCATATCGTCATAAATTATAGGGCTACTCTTATACTCATAGGCCTAGCGTAGGCCTAGGCTATAGACAACAGCATTAAATTAGGCTATCGAATTGTAATGTGACAGTTACACAAGGCTTACATCGAGTCTTCATATTCAGTAGGCCTAGGCTTATAATGGGATGACCATGGACGGTGTCAAGTCAAAACGACCCTTAACCAAATGTCCCCGCATTAGCTACCAAAACGTCCGCACTTTTTACCAAAATGTCCCTGAGGTATTATATATGTAATGCAAAAACGTCCCCGTATATGAATACATAACTTTATACTTTGAAACGTCCTCAAACGGGAAGTCTTGCAAACCACTTTCAGATAACCCGTATCGTTGGAATTACCTTCTGCCATTAGTCAGGCGAAAACACTGATGTATGATTCAATTTAGTCTGTAACCTCCACAAGGCTTCCAATTTCGAGCACAGTATCTACGGTACGTACGTACATACAGCACTAGCTATCACTACTGTGAACGTAGACAAAATTATTGTTGCTTGTAGTACTAAACTAACGTTACTATCGTAGGGTCCATTAGAATAAAAAGCCACCGACACACCGATATAGCAGTACCAGGAAGAAAATATCATATCTTTCTGTACGATTGAATGATCGGGAACACACCTAGAATCTCTAAATTTTCAACGTAATTACGTATACTAAAATAATGCAAGGATTTTTCTCAGAGAAAATTAACGATGTTCCTTCGTACGAAGATGAATAAGACCCCGCATTTGGCCTACAGTTGCTGTGATCCCAGTAGACCGCGAGTTTGGTCTAGTGGTAGAGCATCCTCCTCTCACGCGGGAGTCCCGGGTTCGATTCCCAGGTCGAGTCATACCAAAGACTTTAAAAATGGAACCTTCTGCCGTTGTGCGTGATGCTCCGCATAAGCAATGGAGTAAGGGAAAACAAGCCAGTGAGCCACAACTGGAAAAAGGCCGTGGCCGGCGCGACTTGAACCAGTTGGTTGGAAACTATAGGCCGTTAAACCTCATCTAACTAACTGCGATCCCAGTGATGGTGTATAGCCTAAAGGTGTATATTTATCATTCATCTATTCTTTTTGTAAGTAATTTCCACCGATTTTTTCTTG
The DNA here is from genome assembly GCA_029531755.1 of Holothuria leucospilota. Classification (NCBI taxonomy): domain Eukaryota; kingdom Metazoa; phylum Echinodermata; class Holothuroidea; order Aspidochirotida; family Holothuriidae; genus Holothuria; species Holothuria leucospilota. Next base: position 842,642 of record CM055964.1, read on the forward strand.
AAACGTTTGCAGGATTATCTCTACAATTTACATTATTCGGTATTATTGATTATCGTGTCTCTTTCGATAACATTACTTGCCATTTATCTGTCAATTTATCAAAGGTTTATGCTGAACGTAAGAAACTCGTATGCTCGCATGTATTACTGTATCAACTGATGTACACGACTCCGGCCAGTGACGTCACACGCTTCACCTTAGCCACGCCCCCGTTTTCATTCAGTCGTCTAAAAGTACGATTTTTAGCCGTTATGCCGAATTTTCAGAACGTATTATCTCAGCAATGCCAAGGGCTACTCAGAAAATTCAAGATGTGTGTTAAATAGAACAAATAGTTGTTTCTGTTTGCTTAGAATGAGATGAAAATGCATTTGCCTCTGAATAAGACCTTTAAAGTTGGTTTAATGTTAGTTAAATGTATGATGACCTATAAATGTTGGTCAAATGTTGGCAATTCAGGCAATTTACAATTGTTAGCTGCGTATGTTTGGCGAAATTTTGGCCTTGCCTTATAGTTGCCTACACAACATAATACCAACTGTTACCAACGGTTACCAACATTGGCCCAATATTACGCCAATGCCTTGTGCTATCTGGGTATTTACCTAGGCGTGCAGAACATCTTATGACAGGGTTGGCACCTTTTGCCACAGGCGGTTTTTACCAGTGCTTTTCACCGGTAAAAAACTGTCCCGGTAAAAACAGGTTTTTGCCGAAAAATGGAAAAAACGGGGAAAAACCTGTTCTGCTACATTGAATAAAATGTTGTATACAGTTACTTTTTTGGCCTTTTTGTTGAGTAAGAGAATAAAGTGGAGGAGTAACTTTCTTTATCACGTCAGAAACTTCAGTTTGGCACAGCAGTGAAGCAAATTAGTGCCACAAATGCGGACGAAGCAGCAACTTGAAGTAAATGAGTTTCATCAAACGAGCTTCTCTGAGTATTTCAAGTCCACTATACTGAGAAATACTTAAGTATGAAGTTAAAGATTACCAAGCAAATACAAAGAGACTATTTGTTGACTATGTTCCTTTTGAAAAAGATGATAAACCACCACAAGTAGTAATGTCACGGTTTGACAGTAAGAAGTGGACAGCCAGCACTTTATTTTTCAAGAAAGTGAAAATGTTGAAGGAAGTTGGATGGTTGAATTATGAAGAAGACATAACACTACTAGAGATCAGTGTAAGACAATGAGTTATTGTAGACCTGCAGGTTCCCCTTGAAAGGGTTTACCCAAAAGTGGAGTTAGCAACTTGCCAGTATGAGCAGGAAAGCTTCCCATCAATCTGAAAGTAGATCCTTTAATTATTCCATGAGTTTCCTTCCCAGTACATACTGTTTTTGATTTATTAAGCAGTTCCTTTGTCTTTTGGGAAGAGGAATACGAGCTTTTGTTTCCTATTTTGGAGGTTTAAACACGCACTACTTGGAAAAAAGGTCATAAGAGATCGCTGTAGTACCAGTTTGAGTTTTCCAAAATGCATCCATAATGCTTCTCACTATGTTGGAATATGGAAGGCGCAATTAGTTATTATTAAGAACGTTGAATGCCTTCAAGCCATAAACCCACCCACCTTGATCTATAAATGCTGGTGGAACGTTTTTAACTGTTGAAATTAGATCACTGGAATAACTTTGCTTCCTTGTTGGTTTTACTTGAATAATAAACGTTCCATGGGGACCAGGCTCCTTTAATTTAACGAAAATATAATCATAAAGTTAGCAGTACTTCTCGTTTTAAAGAACTTTAGGTTGAAGGTTGATAGTGCTTCTGATGAGTACCCATAACTTTCACAACAGAGTAAATCCTACTGTATCATGAAATATTTCAAGATGTTTTCTTTTTTACATTTAAACTGGAATTTCAAAAATTTATAAAGTTAATATTGTGAGTGTTGTTTTTTTTTATGGAATCTGATAGCTTTAAAAATAATTTATAGCATTTCTATTCCCCGAAGTAACATTCAAACGAAGACAAAATTGAAGGAGTGTATGAAAACTCAAACAAAAGGAAAATCACCAAAGGATAATACAAATACCGGAAACAGTGGAAGACAGTCCATGGAGAAGCAAATTTCAACCCCTCACACTCCATACATATGCTTTTTTGTGGATGAAATTTTTCTCACATTAACAAGCAGATATAGAGGCAAGAACAGTATAAGATTACTCAACCTTCTATTTTGACCTTTGTCCAATTTCACGTGTACGCTTGCAGTTTCCATGGTCATGTACCTACCCACAAAGTTTTAACTTCATCAGACCTCAGGATGGTAAAAAAGAAAATACTTGAATCAATAGATCACAGAAGCACTAGCTTTTGTACCTTCCACTGACTGGATCATTCCAATAGCTTACTCTTCGGGCTTTCGAAATCGTGACTCAAAAAACTTTAGCGCCTACAGAACTATGCTTAGCTTTGTAACACTAAAAACCCATTGATCATACAACTCCGGTCCTTCGCAGAACACCCATCTTTTCTTCAGACTTTGATTTTCATCATCTAAACTCTTTTTCTCAGCGCAAGGGATTTAAATGTGTTTTGCGCTTTATAAAAACGTTGAATTAGAATTACAACTGTGATTGGGATTATGGTTAATATGAATTTGATTATTAAGGTGATTATTTTGATTATGATTATTTTGATTATGATTATAATAATGATTACGGTTATATAATTATGGTTATGGTAATTGTTATGGTTATGATTATTGTTTTTGTTATTGTTATTGCTATTTTATTTTCATTGTTATCGTTGTCGTCATTGTCATCATCATCATCATCATCATTATTATTTGCCAAGTAATGGCAAAAAACCAGTTTTAGCTAATTTGACCTTTGACTTACGATTTCAATAATTACGCATGCTCAATTTTTTATGGTCAGGTACCTGCCCAAAACGTTTCAACGTTTAGCATAATTTAGACCAATTGTACATTGACAGACATTTGATCTTGGAACTCGACCCTTAGTTACCAAAAAGATCTATTTTACACTTTGAGTCATTTTTTCTCTACATATCCAGTGGCTTAATGACTTCTATCATACTGATGAACAAATATTAAAAAAATTAATTCTGGCTAATGTGACCTTTGACTTCTGACCTTTAACCTATAAAGTCTTTAGTGACACATGCTCAAGTTTTTATGGACAGGTACCTTCCTACCAAGTTTTAATTTGACCGAACTAACACACATTTAGACACTGAGATACTCTGGTAATCAGACCCTCAGGCACTGGGACACCCACACACATTTCTGATGTTAGGTGAAGTACAATATCCCATCACTCCATACAACAGAAGTAAGGAGATAAACATGTAATAACGTTTCATTGAAAATTAGAAGTGACCGTCATTTTGAATTTGAATTGGGTAGCCTATACTGAACTTAGTAAAATAGGAGCTGACAATGTTTTGAAAATCCTTCTGAAAGAGTTTTTGGGGAGTGGTATGATATATTGCAACTGACAGCCAAAACTGTTGGAAATGCTTGAAAGAAGCCCAAGCGTTGTATACTATAGTATTTGAATACACATAGTTTGTACCACGGTCTTTAAAAAAGTATCGAGGTGTTCCATCATCCCGACCAATTTCCGCGTCATTATGCAGCTTTTGGCCTGCCAATATCAGATCCCGACAAGGCATCACGTAGCATTACGAACAATCCCGACTTTGAAGATCTGTCACAGTTTTAGATCGTTTACTCGATATAGATGTCAGTATATAGACATACATACACTTGCATTGTGTGATGTTTTATTACTTGAAATTTATGTTGACGTGTAATGCGAGTCCAAAGAAAAGATTAAGATAAAAAAGTTCCTGGATCCAGTGGCATATATTACAACTTGAAACCTAAAGGAACGTACAAGGTTGCCTCCTTGTTGACAACATGCAGGAATGAGAAGTAACTCTGCACCACATGCAATCCTTTCATATTAACAGGAACTTGCAATACGTTTCGTCCACACATACACGTAATAGTATACGACTTTCATGATTCATCAACACGAATCTCAAAGAACTACATATAAGTGAACATCACATTACATTTGCCCTGTTCACTAGGAAAGATATGTAATAATCACACATTAAAGCACATTCCCGAAGCACACAAATTACAACAGAACTGATTATGAATCTAGAACCTTTCTTGAGATTCACTCTCCGACCTGATCTGGTGCGAAATTACCCATCATTTTCAAACAAAATTACTAATGTTTTAGACTCCACACTGTCTGTATCTCAATTGTTATCACTATCTTAATTGAGACTTATGAACCTCAAATGACAATCTTTTCTCTCCTTCTTTTATATGCCTACGATATCTCCTAACTATCCATCCCGTAGGCTTTCAATATCACATGACCTTGGCTTTGGTCTCTGGTTTACTACTTTACCTGTAGACTATCTTCCGGTATCTTGACTTTGGACACAAATATTGTCCTGGGGATAGGGAACCAAAAGCTTAGCACGACGGTCATGATAATGCTTGTTTGTTTTGCCTTTCCAGAAAGCGCTGTACCACCTTGTCTTCGTTAGGGGATTTAGACACACCCTAAACAGGAAGGTTTGCTATATATCAACGACCACTTAATAACATAACTCAGCTGGTGATGGCAACTTTGCATCGACAGGAGTATCTCTAGGTGCAAGCAAGGCCATACCAATGTGTGATTTTGACTGCTTGGTTGTACAAATGCAATTCTTAACAATTTCGGCTTGTCGTTCTGTGAACGCATTTGACCTTGGATATCTTGGGCTCTGTGTAATGTGACAGAAGTCCATTCCTCACTGAAGGGTTTGAAAATCCTGCTTGCACACTGGCTCTTATTATGTGTAAATTACTTTGCTGGCACTCCATGTCATTAAAACTTTTTTTTTTCAACATCTCAATGACAGTATCACCACTTGATTGCGTGCATCGTTTTGAGTAATAATCTGTGATCAAGAGGTACTCCACTCTATCAAGATAGTATAAATTAGAAGCGAATACCGGCCAGGGACTTGTTGGAATGTCAAATTGTTAAAGTGGTTCAGGTGACAATGAGATACCATGGTCTTGACATATAATACACTTCTCCACCATACTTTCAATATCCTCATTGCTTTTAATAGTGCTGTAACGACGGGCTAAATGCCCTTGTTATTTTGTGAATTAAACTTTCCTTTTCTCTGTTGCACTGACTCTGTACGTTAGATTTTGTTTGTCAGTCTTTGCAGGGCAGGTTTACCTAGGAGTCTGCTCAATACTTCTTTGTCACAGGGATTAAGTTAATTGCACAAACTTCATTCATTGTCATGGTACAGGTCTATTCATGGGTGGTCACGTTTTCCACCGCATGTTTACTGTAATCTCCTGGCACGCCTTTACCCCGGACAGGAATTTTGAAATTATTGACAAAGGAACCCAATTAAGTGTATTGTGTTCAGATCTGGGTGTGTCGGCAGTAATTTTATCCTCCTTTGTTTAGGCCTAGTTGAAATTGTTATTTCGTGAACAAGTCGAGGAGAATCCAGTTAGCCGGCGGCATAGACAGACGGTGTTTTTACTAAGGACGAGGACTTTAGCTTTACGTTCCACGGCAGGCTTCACGCCCTGAAGTAGCCAGCCTATACTGTACCTCCCGCTAATAGGTTCATCTACTTAAGTTACTGCTCAAGATTTTCATTTGAGACGAGTATTATTTGTGTTCCAATGTTATTCGTTACAGTACCTTGATGGCCAACATGTATACTGTCCAGTATTTCTGACTGTATACCGTGCGGAATTACTAATCTGTCATCTGCTCATAATGATTCCACATTTTGGTATTGGCTTTGGGGTAGACGGTCTAATAATATCCATAAGGTTACTTAGTTCTAGGTCAGATATTGTTCCTTCTTGATGTCTTTTACGTTGTTCCTTTCTTCATGTCATCGTTGCTATCTTGATGTCATTATTCCTTTCTTGATGTTATTTTTCCTTTCTTCACACCTTTTAAAGGATTGTAGGATATAAGTTTGGTACCCGTCGTTTTTTTCCACAGTAAAACGCGATTGACTAAAACGACGCACACCAAACATAATCCTTTGTAATTGCTATTCGGAAAAGGATCTATGTTGCTGTTGTAAGTTGATTTCAACAGAGAAAGGTCTCTAAAGCATGAACAGACAATATCTTCGAACTGGCTTATTGACCTACCTATTAATTTTGTTCAAAGCTACAAAGTGTAACACATTAACAAAAATGAAAGTGTGCAAGAAATGGTTTCAAAGGTCCATTTGTATAATATCAAGTTCAGCTAAAAAAGTAGTTCCAGCAGCAATGCTTCACGGATAGAGGAAGAATATGTCAAATAAGCTCTCACTTGAATGTACACCATATCGGCAATGACGGTTTCACTTTCAATATAAATTTTGTCATCTGATAAAAGAAAAAGGGTCATTGGAAAGATGCACAATGTTTACTTACAATTTACCTCTAGGATAATATACAAGGCTACAAAAATGCAGGTTATATGTATACTCTTCGCTTTCATGGTTCCTGTTGAGAAAATAGTTAAAGGTTGGTACAATTTTTTTACATCCATCTTGCTCTGCTACTAGAATCACGTAAATGCCCGTTTTACTTGCTCACATTTTGTCTATAGCGAATTCGATGGAAGTGGGGGCAACAGAACCTACGGTCCAGACCGAGACGCATACATTCGGGGAAGATGTAAGATTTGATTGTAATACATCGCATAATGGAACTCAAGCTCTATGGCGGAGAACAACATCGAATGGATACCAATTACTTTATGCCGGTGTGTCTCCTGTTATCACTAGGGAAGGAACTTACATCAAAGTCTCGCAGTTCAAGTATTCATTATTTTTGAATTCCATTTCTATTGAAGACGAAGGCTTATATGATTGCATTCAATTTACTAAAAAATTGGCAAGTTATCGTTTGGAAATATTAGGTAAGTTATATGATTGCTTAATTGCTTATTTAATAACGGCAACTTTCAATTTTGCTAGCTAGTCTTTTACTTTTCTAGGTTAAGTCTCTCTGTTTTGCTCGTTTGGCTGATGGAAGCTTATTAAAAAGTTAAAGTTCCCCAAGTTCGGTGCTGTGTTCCATCTCGTTAGCTATAGTTGACCTACACTACCACAACTTTGTCACAAAGAGGGCTACACTGTGTATTTCATAACTGGTGAGCTATACTGTCAACTACAAAAACAACCCGAACACACCTCTTTACTCACGTAAGTCTGTCATTAAAGTTGGTAAAATACGAAAAGTTGGGTTAGTACTAAAACTTGAAGAGGCCACTCCTAATCAAAGTATATTTAAAGTGACTATCTCCTGAACCAGGTAGGTGATGACCTCCCTGATTAAACTAAGGCTAGAGTTTGATAACGGAGTTTAAAAGCTGGCTCATCTCAATTTCTGGACTCAGTCTGTTATTCCTCCCAATTCGATAGCATGACATCACTATTTCTTCAACTTAATTTTAAGCTCATATCAGTCTGAGCTGTCGTTAAAGTTGCAGGCGAATTTCTTTAAACCTCGGAAAACCAGATCCAATAAATCAGTTTTTCAATTAAAACACGAGATTCATTTAGCGGAGTTTAACCAGGGAGGTGCTAAACCTCCCTGGGGTAACGGTTGGTGATAAAGCGCCCCTTATTGGTTCACACCGGTATTGCTTCTACCTATAAAACCTATGTACATGCCAACTAATATACTAGTTGGTATAAAGGTAGTCGTATCTGCTTTTTTAAGTGTTTTATTTCTTATCTACCTATGTTGCCAACACACGCCTAACAGTATGACATAAATAATAGGCGAAACCCACAGACATGGCTACAAGAATACATGAGCATCTTTACAACGACAAAAACTCACATATGAAAAAACACCTTAGCACATCGGCTGTTTCCAAAGGTAACAGTTATCAAAACTCTTTCACGATCAATGGCTCAGCTCCTACTAACCTCCGCTCAAGGAAGCTCAAGGAAGTCGCGAAGGCAGTATTACGATTAGGTAACAAGAACATATATCCATTTCTCCTCCCATATTACACGCCTGAAAGAGTGATATCTTCAACTGGGGTTGAACCATTCAGGTTCAGAATTTTGGCCTATTCAAAAGTAATTTTGGATAATTTAAGGCTAAAATACCCTTCAAACAAAATATTACTGGTAGGGCTGCAGTCCCCAGCTCCCAGTTCCCAAGGCCCTGGGTATTCACCACAACGTAAACAATCAACCAATCTCTTCACACTTGTCTATGCTTGCCTATTAAAGCTATTTACAAATTACATTCATTGGTGACATCAACGTTAATGGCTTGGCACTCGTATCGTGATTTACATGTTACTATTTCTTTGATGTCTAAAATTAAAATTACCACAGAATAAGTTTCACAGTCTTAAACAGAATAACAACCCACCATAGATTTCATAATGGTCTGAAAGAAAGCCATTTGTCTTCTTCCGTAGTGTGATCACTGGTTTACTTTGATCGAGTAAAACAACCATCCTGGCTCACTCCGCACAACAAAATGGCCACTTAAGGATGCTAGTTATATACAATAAACCTAGATCACTTTTCAATTACCTCTATGAATCCCCAAAGAGTTAGTATTGTCAAATAAAAGTCAAAAAGGCAACATCTTACATTTTAGTGATGGAACAAGCTATTAATCTTTTCCTTTCAGTTCCCTTCCATTTACTACCAACCGATAATCTGTGATCAGAAGTTTGACTTTAACTTATTCCTCTGGCTGGCATGTTGTCCAGTTTTAAATAAAATACAGACCATGCAGCTTATAAAATTTTTAACATCATTGAAAAGTACTCAGTATAACGTACTGCATGAAACGTATGCTCCTCAAGTATATACAAAATAGACCGTCATAAACAACAGCCTAACGAAATCGAAGCCTCCGTTCTGCCAATGATGATGTGAAGTCATTTCTAAAACAGCAGGAACACGACTAGTAGATTCCAAAATGTGGCAAAATATGCACGGTCCTGTTCTTCCTTCAGAAAAGTATAAACATTTTTATTACATGTTTGAGGTCAACATATTGCATTGCTCTATATGCCGTGTTCGAAAAGGTATTACATCCAATTTATCGTACCAGTTTTCTTATATAATACAAGTGTAACATATTTTCTGATTCAATAAACGGTATGGTGCCAGTATGTGGTGTGTTTTCTTTACTGTTACAGTTTCTCCTGAAGTTCGCATTCAGCGTGAAGGAACAAATTTATCGGGTACACACTTTGTCGACAAGGGGACTGAACTCCAGTTAGCTTGTATTGTCTTTAGAACGAAAGAAAAGCCAGTTATTGAATGGAAAATTGGAAATATCCCTTTAACAGGAGGTGGTGAAGAAATGGTCAATTCGTCCAATAGATTTATAGATGGAACATTCGACTTTAGAATACCTTTAACATATATCATCGAACATGACACCAATATTGTTTGTTCAAGCTATTCGGATTACAACAAGAGCGTCTCGGTAATAATTTCCACTGCAAGATTTCCAAATAAAGGTGTGTACACAATGACTCCATTTCATTTTTCTGTAGTAAGAACTTTATTTCACGAAAAACTCGTAATGAAACGGTCACTTTTGTTACTGGTTACTTTTCTTACGGCAACATAGGTTAAGTTCAAAAATACTTTTTCTTCATTGCAGAAAATTCGTCTAATTACGCAGTTTTAATAGTAGCTTTTCTACTTGCGTTTTTAATTGCCATCTCCGGTGGTGGTTGGATTTGTCTAAGGTATTTCCAGGGTACGTGTGTAAAATGTGTTCTTTCTATTACCTATGTTTCTAAAAAATGAAAGCCAAATGATCAAATAAATACCGACATCATTTGTTTTGATGTTCAAAAGTTTTTCATCAACTTACTTATATTTCTTTTCTTAACGCCATCTTTCATAGGATCTTCTCTCTCAACCATGATACGGTAGGATACAATTTTTATGAACATAGATAAAGCTGTTATGACAGTGACAGATTTGATGCCTTGGATAGCCTTAAGCTGCCCAAAATTTACGAATGTATTACCTGGAATTTTTAGAATGTGTGAATAGACATTGAACCGTATTCTGTTCTAAATACTGGTATCTCGAAATAAAAAACAACTATTTTAAATAACAGATGTAAACTAAATTTTCTTCTAGATACACAAAATATTTAACAGCTAAATTGAAAAAAAATGAGCCCAAACAATGTTTTGCTACAGAGTTTCAGATACTGAAGGGACATCACAACCTTCAGATATGGAAGGGATGGACAGAAATTTAGAAGTGACACCGACTGGTAGGTAAATACCCATTAATGATAAAAAAAATTACATAATATATATAGTAACATTAAGTCATCCTTACACGCAGTCTACAGTAAACAATTTGAGATGTGTGACGTTATCAAATAAGGACAAAGTTGACAAAGGCCCTTTATTATTCTTGAAATTAATCCTATTCGTTCAGTAATGTATAGAAATCTATTACTTGTCTGTAATGATTGAAATAGGACCAAATATACAACTCATGTCAACCAAAAAGTAGTTACACGATCACTTCATATATATTGTAGGTGAAACGCAAATTACTTGGCAACAGCCCCCCTCCCACTCTTCTGTGATTATTGATGTAGAAGAAATATCGGTACCCAGGCAATTCACAAGGCAGTTATTGTCGTATTATTTGCTCATCGAAATTTGGAAGTATATAGAACATTTATTTTGCCTTCTCATGACGAGCATCATAACTTTATATTATATATAAGGGTGATAAACCTTAATACTACCGTATGAATAATTCGTAATGTATAATTTTCATGAAGGTAAAGAAGGCCAGAACAAGTTGTCAAGGTAATAAGCTGACAATTTTACGCCATCAACTTTTTTATCTCTTCTCTTGTCTCAAACCAAAAGTGGTATAAACATCATTATTCATGTGGGATCTTGGAGGTTCAACGCAATGTTGATTTTAGTGCTTAATCTATCACTTACAATTACAGAACATGCTAAGTCTAAAATAAGTTTAGAAACTTTTCTTATGCGAACTGAGATTTTCCGTAACAACAATGGACTGGAGAATGGAGAAAAATTATTCTTTAATTACCTGTTTGAAAGGTTAAGATAGGCATGTTCCGTTGACTTTTGGTTTCTTAATTTGTATGAATTATGCGTAGAGTTTCCATCCTACCTTAGTTTTTCTTTTACGTTTATAATTTGTACTGCACGCAGGAAAACGATACCTTTGGATTCTGTAATTATGCTTATTTGCAACCATGAGAGGTTTCATTCTTGTACTAATTCTCTGTACGTTAAATGTAAATGCAGTGTATCGTATCACATTCCGACAAACAGAACCTTGCCTGCCTACAGTCATCTTCCATGCAGAAGAGCTTGAAGGAACGTCTTGGCCGCCCCTCCCCTATGGGAAATTTTCTCATTTCGTCGGGATGACATAGTGCACTCTAAAAACGTCCTGGTCAGAGGGCGCCGGCCCCGAATCCATATTGTTTATTTTATCATATGTGGATAAAAAATGATCCAGATCGAATCCTCCTTATCCAACCTAATCACTGCAAATGATCTGGATTTGGGACGGGGTCCGTCCGATCGGATTGGGATCAAATTTTATCGGGACGTTTTATTTAGAGTTGGGTACGATAAAATACGAAGTCTGGTCGACGACCAGTCGTTGAGACGATTTAATTGATATTGCTCTACATCCTTCTATATAAAACCTAATTTTTCAGTTTTCTCACTAAAAACCTATTTTTTTTAAAAAAAAAAAACTTTTTAAACAAATATCCCACATTTTCAAACTCTCTTCAATAGGAACCCTAAACTTTGCTTTTGACGTCCTTTTGGCCCGTATCAGGACCCCAGTGATGCTATCCCCTGTCTCTTTTGGGGAACGTGGCACACGTAGAGCAAATTTTTGCGTCCCACCTGAACAGAATATAGTTTTTATGATGATTTACCTTTCGGTATCCCCAGGACAATAACGACAAGAAAATGTTCTCTATGACAAATTCAATATTTTCTTTTAAGTTCTTCAAATGAAAACTGTAGTACTGTTATTTCCATATTCTAAGGAGACTTCCAGAAGTACCAAATCAACAACCCTCTTACGCACACAACACTGGAGAAGAGGGTAGGCTTTTTTACATTGATTTTCTACTGATACAGTATTGTAATAACATTTTTGAAATTAGAGATATTATTACACAAACCAAATTGGTATTCCTAAACTTCCAATTTCACATTTTATAATCAAGTGCTAAATACAAAACGTTTCTGTTATCATTTTAGATTATTATGCGGCAGTTTCCTATGACTTACCAACTTCTAAAGTATTTCTCAGAAAAAGGATATGTCTGATAAGTAGACTCTCTGATGGTGTCATCTGTGAAAGATGGGTCGGTAACGTAACAACAAACGACGGGAAAAGGACTTGTGCATTAATAAGCAGACTGAAAGGTTAAGTTAAAAATATTCCTTTAACATAATTCAGGATGTTTAATCGATGCGGGATTTAAAATGAAATTATTATCACAAAGGTAAGCAATGGCAACACTTAAAGAATTTTGTATTGTATGCAGGACTATTATCACAATGTCCACGAGAAATGTTTATGTCATTTTGTGTGGAGGTTTATCAATTAGTTCAATGAAGTTAACGGTATCTTCATTTTCATTCCTGTAAACAGATATTATTTACTTCGAGCACTTTTCATGGGATAAACTAGTGAAACGTCTTTTAGAGCTGCCGGAAAACCCACATATCTTCAAAGTTATTGGAATGTCCTTTGACGAAGGCAAGTACTCAAGAGTGCGGTTTCTCTTTCTTTTGAAATCTGTTATCTCTGAATTATTACAGTAAAATGTCCTTACCAACATATTGCCAATGGAAAGAGCGAGAAAGGTGACAAGGGAGAGGGCGTCAAAGAAAAATCGTGTTAATTTGGGATAAATCATATCCTTAAGCTATGAGATGTCTTATCAGCTTTACTCCATTGGAGGATCATTTAAAAGAGTAAGCAGCCTTTTGGGGGTACAACCAGTAAATTTTATTTTTCGTCTTCATTTGAGCAGAAAGTCTTTTTATTTTGTGTAAGATGCTTTTATCGTTTTTGATTATTTTCCTTAATTATTTACAGAGAATTTACTTCTTCTGCAAGACTACATGACTTGCGAATCATTAGCTGAATACCTTTCTATAACAACGTTTGGCACAGAAGCAGAACAAGAAGATATGGAGATGTTTGTTTTAAAGTTGACAAATATTTCACTCCAAGTGTGTTATGGAATGCAATTTGCTATGACATTTGGGGTAAAGTACAAATAAATCTATGATAGTTGATTTTATTCCTTCGTTTCATATGTTGTTGAACTTTCGCGATGAAGCTGTAAAAAGGAAACATTCCAAAATAAAGAGTGCCAAGTGATAGCAAAAAGGTAGTACCTCCGTTATTGCAAACTATTACTGTGATATTTTTGTGGTATTTTTGTAGCTCTCTCACCCAGAATTATCTGTGAAAAAGATTCTTATCAACGAGAGAGAAATTTGTAAGCTCTACGACTTCTGTTTGGCTGAAGATGCTTCCAAATTTCTGGAATGCTTAAAATCAAAGGTAAGACTAGTTCTACGTTTGATCTTGATTGTATCATAATTGAATTCTGAGGTTTTACATGTGTGGCCTGAAAATCTGGGCTGTTCAGTTTAAAAATATCTTCCACGGATGTCCATCATTCAGTCAATTTTGAGTATTATCAGGACATTATTTGTTGCACGAAATCACCTCACCTCGTCCTTGTATCACATTTCGACAAACGGAGAGCCAACCACTGACCCCCACCAGGAATTACTGCCACATGCTGGTTGACAACGCTTGAGATACCGCACTCATACGCCCTCTGATTAACAGGTACGAAAGGTATTAACGTAATAGCTTATGTGCGTGTGTGACGAAAATCACACCGAAACGGTTATGATGTCGTCAGGTCGTGCACGGCGACCGTCCGTTATCGCCGTTCTGTATTCTTATCACAAACTGGGATTACTATGCAGTATCAAAAAATTTACTAGTTACCTGGGTCTCAGTTGTCACTTGAAGCACTATATAATATCCTGAACCCTCTCACTGCTTTGTACAAGGCTATGCCCGTAAATGTGTAAAATTATCACGAAACGTAAACAAATTACAACTCTTTCAGTCTAAATTTTTGCCAACGAACCATCCTCCGGAATGTGTGGCCAGAAATGAGTACACATCCTCCAGTGACGTTTGGTATACAGCTTTCAGTATACGGGAGATTTACTTCTACGGTAAGAGAAGAAGCCAATGAAAAGCCTTTCTACGCAGTGAAAAACCGAAAAGTAGTTTTAATCACATAACTTAAACTTCTTAATGACAAGGTGCGAGAATATTTTGTGCTTGCCTCACCCCTCCTTTTTCTGCCTATTCGCATCGTAAGTTCCAAACGGTAATCTGATATATCAGTTAGGGGCCCTAAAGGATGTCAACAGATAAAATGATTATTTGTCATGTGTATGCATGCATGCATGCAAAACTACTGAACAGCCGTTGATGGGGCTTCGTCAACTACGACATGGCCAATCGACAGTTGTATTGACTTGTACACTAAAATTTAATATTTTTTAACCCTAGCCCAACCCTAACCAAATTTCGTAGACATACTTTTTAGACAATATAGAAAAATTTAAGCCTTTTAATTATTTAAGTATTTAAATATAAATTATTTTTCTAAAACATTAAGGCGACACAAAACTGTCGCCTTAATGTCGATTAATAAGCATGCACTGTCGCCCTAATGTAAAGACCATGCGGATATATATAACAACCACAAGAAAATTATGCAAAAACATTAAGGCGACACAAAACTGTCGCCTTAATGTCGATTAATAAGCATGCACTGTCGCCCTAATGTAAAGACCATGCGGATATATATAACAACCACAAGAAAATTATGCAAAATAAATCAATAAGCTATCCTGTATCAAAACATTTCATTGGTGAACCAAACCACTCTTTAGCTAATTTAAGATGTATTCTGCTAGTTTCTAATTACCCATCTGTCACTAAAAGACTCATATCTGAAAGCAAGTGGGAAATAAAACTTTCCACACATATCCGTGGCCTTAACAAGGACCTGGGCATCTTAAGCGATTTCCCCTCTGTGATTTATTACCCTCGCCAAGGGGTTTAACAGAGGCGACAACAGGCTGTTGTCTCCTTTTGAAAATCACGAACGGTGATAGATTAGTGGTTAAAGACGCTGCCCTGAAAGCAGCTGATGGCGGGCTCAAACCCTCGGCGTGGTTCATTTTTTCTCTCTGGTATTTTCTTTCAACCTTTCCTTCTATGATAAGGGCTATGCTGTATCTTAGGATTGGTGTAAATTTAGATCGAAACTAATACTGTTTACACCTTTGACCTACATACATTCAATTCGATCTACCATACTCGACCTATTATATATATATATATATATATATACACATATATATATGTGTGTGTGTGTTCAACAGGTACCCACGGGTAACTCTTGATACCTGTTGATACTTGTTACCACTTACCCGTTCTACATGTTTGAACCTGTTCATATTTCAATATGATTTCTTCACCGGGTAATTATTGCATATTTTTGAGTGCATCTCCCTGTAGAAAATAAATTATGACGTGGCGAGGGAATATTTTTCGGTTTTGTATTATAATAAGAATTGTAATCATTACTAAAGTCTTTGTCACCAAATCTCGTTCGGATAATATTCTTGGAGTAGTTTCCTAGGAATGATGGATGAAAGGTACGGTGACGCTTTCAACAACATTATTATAGGTAGCTCACTCATGTGCCGTCTTATTTCACTGTTTATTACAACAGGGTTCTTGCCCTCGAATGCATACGAATGTTTCCGCCTATACAGTAGTGAATATATCTTTACTTGTTTTTACCTGCATTACTTCAACAGGAAATAAACAAATTCCTAGTGACAACAACCTTGATCATGAAAAGTCGGAAATCTGTTCGTTACATCCAAACTTGTGTCCACCTATTGTGTAAGAATAATTTCCGTATTTCAAAAACTAATTGCGTACACAGAGAAGGAATTAAAAGCATAATACAATACAAGGCAAATCAATCCAGGATGTCCAATACAGTATTAAACTTTCTCTATCAGGTCAGGTGATAGAAAAAGCGAACGAATCCTCCCTTCTAAAATTGCTTATACGATTAATTAGGCAGACATGTTAAACACCGTCGGAAAAATACCTGTAGGACTGCTTTCAATAAAACATGTTCAGGTGCTTTACTATGATTTACTAAATTTACCGATGAAATCACAATCACATAAACTCTTATCAACTTCTTTATCAGTACTGACTCTCGTGCATTCATTCCATATTATCAATGTGTGACGTTGAACGTTGTTAGATCGTACCATTTGATTACAAGATATAGCTCTTTTTTTACATAGAATACACATTTCTTGTAACTAAAAGGCATTTTATTCCGTACATTACACAACGCCAGCTTGAATGTCAAATTTCTAACTATCTTCAGTTAATTGTTAAATGTAAATGAAAAAACCTTTTTCAATTTGGTTTCAGGAACGAACGAATTAAAGAATGCATGAAGTCCAATCAAAATGACCGTCCTAAAATTGTCACAGAATTAGTAACGGTTTTGAAGGAATTTTGCTCAACATCTGAGGTAAATGAAATTGGAACTTACATTATTTGCAATGAGTAGCTTTCATTTATGGTGCTGTAGTCTTAAATTAATACCTTTCCTTGATGTTATTTCAATTTGGATAAAATAGGAGATTGTTACTCATCGATTATGTTGCATTCTGAGGGTCGTAAGTACCGATGACCTCGAAAAGTTATAAAGATGGGCACAATCGCTATATGATTTTACGTTGCTTCCCTTTCATGATTGAGGCACTAAAGGAGCTAGCAACAATACCATGTAATTATAGAGGCCAGGATTACATTAGTGGGTTAAATCATGAATATTAATGAATTGAATCGAGAACAAACGTTTATTTTAGTCACTCCTTCTGTTGTAATGTTCGGAGTGGAGATTTCTCAAGATTTGCAAATGAAACGATTGAGGCCATATAATAGCATGACAAGTAACGCACAAAAATACGCTTCAACTTGGTTTAGGTAAATGGGAAATCATAACTTTTTAGGAAAAATGTACACGTAATTACTGTCAAAAGTACACATATCTTGTGCCTTAATGTTAAAGTACACATAAATAATTTAGAAGTAATCCTTGTTTGAGAAATTACACAAACTAAAGGCAAATTCTACATTAATTATGAGTGAAACTTTACTTAAAATTCGAAAGTTCTTATTTTACGTAACTGTTCTGAGAGCGTACAGTCTCTGACAAAAGGTCGGTGGCCCAATTCATACAATACATCTTGATAAACATAGCATGCGAGTTATAAATTGAATGTGTCGTAAGGTAATACGCGTATCTACAATGCTGCATGGGTGTATTTAGTAGCACATCGATACATGATACCACACAGCGTTACAAACCTGCTTGATACAAACTGAATCATTGCCTTTTAGGGCCTTAGTCTGGGGAAAATCTCTAGGGGCAGTGCATGACACTATATAAGCGGAGCACCAATTAGCGTGCCTATACGGATGAAGTTGGTACCTGGGCAGACCCTTCGTTTTTCACTGTGATTTAGTGTCATTCTGGGGGTGCTGAGGGGGAGGGGTACATGTAAGGCCTGGCTTGGGCGCAAAATTGTGTAATCGTTGGCAAAGCTTTAGAATGATTACATCTTTACAAATTGTAATTATCTGATTATTTAGTGATATTCTTCTCCTATTTTTGGCTGGGCATATGTCAAGAGGTTCTGTTTGAGAGAAAGGGATGTCACTCTATAGTCTTTGAGAAATGTTTGTCTATTTGAGTTGGCTTGGATGCAAAATGGTGCTATTTTTTATGAAGCTTCATAAAGCGTTGACTTAGTTATATGTTTAGGAAAACTCATTATTTAGTGATCATTTCCCTATTTTGGTAGGGTGTTATTGAAGGGGATGTTTTCAGGGGAGGGATGACACCGTTACTCTTTGAGAAATTTTTCTTGTACTAAGTTTTCCTAGATCCGAAATAGTGTTATCTTTGGTAGAGCTTCACACAGATAACGTGATCTGAAATTTTAACTATTTACTGATTTTTTTTGGCTGTGGCATGGCACCCTTATAATAAGGCTGGTACCCGGTGCGGGCTTCTCCCTAGCGCTCTAAATACGCACCTGGGGAGCTATCACCGGTTGGCGCGTAATCGTAGAAATTGTTTGGTCGAAATGTCTTCCAGATGAGAAGAAATGACACATTTTAGACCTTAAAGTTGCATCTAAGCATTCTTTTCTTTTAGAAATGCGTAAGAAACAAATTACATTTCAATAAGAAAACCAAAATTTTATTTAAAGGGAAAATGCAGTCACCCCACTTTGAATTAGTGTACCCTGGTATCCTATTTCATGAATGGCTCTTGAGAATCATGTTACAGTACCGTATGCTTCTCACTGAGTTGCAAAATTGAATATGAAATATCTATATATTCTATCATATCATGAAAGATATTTGAAGTGAAATAAGAGGGATATTTGTGAGATTTAGCTGTTGTTTCAAAATAAGTTTGCGGCAACTGCTTATGCCCTTTAAATTAAAAATTTCTTTACCAGCTCAATGAGTTTAGGTAATAATTAAAGGAATTAATAGACTGTTTATCTTTAGACATCATGTATGCTGGTGTATTCAACCGGTGTTTCTTGTAGGAGGAAGATGGTTCATTCGTCAGAAAGAGGAACCCGCATAAAAACGCTCCTACGGAGGGGCCCGGGGACCTTTCCGGGAAAAATTTTGGGAAAAGGGGATCCTTATATGCAATTTTCCAGGTGTATGGGGCCTTGAAATCATAATTTGGACAATGAAATTTTAGTACTTCAGCATTTTCCTCAAGTAGGCCAACTTTCATTTACGATTTGGGAATCTTTGGGGCAGTAGCCCCCTGCCCCCCCCCCCTCAGGCCACGGCCAATTTCTGGTTCCAAAGATGTTTTTGTTCACTACTTACTTAAGATTTTTTTAATCCATTGACAGAGTAATTCTTCAGCACAAGTGGACAAGAAGAACAGGAAATGTTCCCCATACGTACCGATGATAGATGATAGCGGAGAAGGGATGTACAGCTTGCCTGTAAAATAAAACAAATTCAACGTATGAGAAGTACGCAGGCGGTATATGTTTAGAAAATTTTCACAAGCTCGGAAAATTAGGTTATATTATGCTAGAAGCATAAAGATCAGCTCGTATTCTGTCATTTTTCATCAAAAACGTGAGCAGTAAGTTAATAAAACATTTTCTCTGCTTTGTAAAACTTTATATTTGTGAAAATAAGCCAAACCATATAAACTCAATGCTAATTTAGTGATCATTAGCCGTCTGCGATTCTTACATGAGGTCTGTCATTCAAACTATAAACTGATAGACTAATAAATTGGGGGCATGATCAAAATTTTAGGGACTCGCATAGGCGTAGGAGGCGGGGGGCTGGGGCCAACCAAAAATTTTTGTGAAAATTCGGGCAAAATGCTGAGAAGTTTTTCGGGCACGTACTGAAAGAACAATAATGCAATGATGTAGCTAAAGGGTATTAATAATTTAAAAACTTCCTTGGTAATTAATAGAAAGTTCTGATTTGAATTGCACCAGCACCTATATATTCTGTATTAATTCATCAGAGTGTTTTTTTAATGGTTTAACTTATATTATGATTACCAGTGGTGTATTTGAGGGGCCATATCGCCATGCCCCACCCTCACTGATGCTGATTTTTTCTACTTAAAATAGGTAAACTTTTTAACACAAATTTTACTTCAAAGGTAGCATATGTGGCACCAGATTGCATGTGAGGACACCTAATTTTTCAAAAATCTTCAAAGAGGAGGGGGTAATGCCGATTTTGTTTTTAGTACCTAAAATACGTAAATATTTTAACACAAATTTTACTTCAAAGGTAGCATATGTGGCACCAGATTGCATGTAAGGACACCTTATTTTTCAAAACTTTTCAAAGGGGAGTGGGAAACCTTCTCCCCTCTCCCCTTAGACCCCTCCTCCAGGCCGGCGATCAACGACTTCCGCCAAAATTGAAACCAATAAAGAAGGTAGAAACAAGGCAAATTATTGTATGTTATTGGCATGCGGTGTGATAAACGATGAACGCCCATATGATATGTACATTAACATGTCGAACGTGCGTGGAGCGCGCGGAAATTTTTGGTTATATTTTTCGGTCAAGTCGTTCCAGCTCCCCCCCCCCCCCCCCATCGACTTGGGCTCCTACGCCTATGGGGAATCACTTCAGAAAGCCCGTCCTTCTTCTCCTCTTTTTGGGATCAACTTCCTAAACATCAAACAAACCAAACGAAAACAGCCATGCAAGCAATGACTGGTAAAGCCTCAGAAACCTTACATTTTCTTCTCTCTTTGGTTTGACACCACAGCTTTTTTCTGCAAGTAACAACCAATTGAGAAAAAAGCCCCGGTACTGTAGAGAATTTTTCTTTATGAGTAAGCACTATGTCAAGGAAAATATTACATACTAATCCCTGTTAGTGTTTTGATATAATTGATAATCGGTAAACATCCTTGGTGTTACAAGTACCAAATCAAGAGTTGTTATTGCTAGTAAAACGACGCCTGTTTCAGCCGTTAAGGCAGGGAATACCAACTTTTAGGCAATTCCCTTACTTCCATTGTATTGGTTAGAAACTAAGCCCTAAAACCTCATCTAACTCTAACTCCATTGTATCGGTTTGTTTACTGTCGTTGAGATCGTGCATTTTGAAACTTGACCTTTTTACTTTCATATCCGTAAGCAGGCCAGTACCCAGAAAATGTAATGAAGGGGGCGAAATACCTTCCAAGGGGACGTAAGATTTTGTAAGGGGGTGGTGACCAGGTATATTAAAACGCATTGAGGAAATGGTAATTTTGAATTTTCTAGGGGCGAAAATCTTTCAAAGGGGCTTCGTTCCCCTGCCCCCCTCTTTGCTACTGGCTTGTGGCTAAGTCACTGGTTATGTTAGCTGGCGGAAGTTTTGGGCCTATAGCAGGAAGAAGCCGATGTAAACAAGAGTTTAAATTTATGAGGCATGTGGACAGGGATGTGAATGGTAAGATAGGTAGGAGGGTGTAATGCAATAAACCCGACGGAGATACGTAGGATAAGACCCTTAAGTATACAACTGGCCGTCTAAATAAAATATAAGTGTAAGTTGAGGGCTTGAAATACTATTTTGTGCGTTAGGCAAACCTGTACTTTAGGTAAGATATAAAAGCAATCTAATATTATTTGACACGGAGCATCTTTTTACTGTATGTGTCAAATACTTTATAACTGTTCCAAAAATACGCTGCCTAATAGCATATTTATCCAAACAGTATCTTTGATCGCACTACAACTGTGAGTATTCGTAACGGGAATCTCTTTGCTGAATCTCATCAAAACACACTTCATGCTAAATCATTGTCGATTAAGTATAGTTGTTAATTCTGGCGAAATGTACAATCTGATTTGGTATCATCTATTTCAATACACATTTTTAAAAATTGTATTAAAATTGTATTAAGTTGTTTAGCGAGGAGTGAAAGTATATTCATATTTATCACATATATTGTACCGTTGTTTCACCCAACTACGGTATGTGTTTATATTTTAATACCCCGCCCCTTTCCTTTCCATTTAAAGGGAAATATTACCTTTGTCTGGCTTTTTATTGAATCTATCCTCGTTTACTTGCGATCGGGTCCCGTTCGATGAAAGAGAGGTAACTAAGAAAAACATTCTACCTTCCGTGCACTAATTAACGAGTAATTGACCTTTCTGTAACAACTAATAGATTTGTTCACCCAAACAATTATGCATGCAAAACCACACCTTCATCAAACCTGATTTGAAATCCACCAATCAAATCATTTCTATCACATTACGTCAGACAATAACAAACTCCTTCTACAGCACTGTACAAAAAGTTCGGAAAATACGAACTAAGTACAATACAGTACTTAAGTGGGAATTATTACTACATTATGTCTGTATTACTGAACCAGGAAGTTTCTATTTGACAAGCTAACGTAACAACTGTTGCATTACAGTAGGTGGTCGTATCACCTCCGATATACTATACAC
Source organism: Holothuria leucospilota (assembly GCA_029531755.1). NCBI lineage: Eukaryota > Metazoa > Echinodermata > Holothuroidea > Aspidochirotida > Holothuriidae > Holothuria > Holothuria leucospilota. The sequence continues at coordinate 864,901 of CM055964.1, forward strand.
AAAGTTACAGTTATTCCGTAATTCGAATTGCAGCCCTTGGGCCTTAGCAGGTTTGATTTACTTTCGAAACAGCCGGATGTAAAAGAGACTGTTGGCCCTTCGACAATGGTACAAAATGAAAATTTTACGAACCTGTGATGCAGTGGTTGCCACTTGTCCAAAACAAAAGAAATATGCAGGCCTACAAGTCTTTCACAGATAAATTAACACATTTGTAGTGACTCTCCTGTAACGACTAATAACGCACACTCACGGTGAATCAGGGAGATGACACTGGTCTCCATGTGTGAGTTTTGAATTCCAACGTACAGCTACGGGGTGGTACAGAAACTGTGGTGTTAGTTTGTTGTGAGCAGGGTCGGGACCACAATGGAGTCACGTCGTGGTATTTTGTCAAACGCAATATTTCCCTTAATTATATTGTAGTTATTGTCATTGTAAACAGGTTTCTGTTCTTTTTTTTTTTTTTTTTTTTTGTTCTGGTGTCCTTCGAATGATTTTATTTTATTTTATTTTATTTTATATTGCGTGTTATTGTTGTATAAAGCTTTTTGTAAATTTTACAAAATGAATGTGAATTGAATTGAATTTATCGACAAGTGGGATTGACCATTAACACGAAACCCTCACATGAATGCAAAGGTTTGTTACATACCTAAAGTTTATACAGAAATCTTAAAACGTAATGGTATCTAAAAGTTAACCTGTTTTATCAGGCGACAAAAGATCTTCACTATATAAGTGCAAAATGAAACAAATGCACCAAGGCAACCTAATCCCGAAAACTTCCTGGGACTGGTTTTGGTCTCGATCAGCTTGTTGTTATTGTCACTTTTTTTATTTTCACCTCACGCAATCTTTGTATTGTTAATGTACTTGTTCGTAGTCTTTCTAAACAAGTGGGTGTACAGCAAAAGGTTATTGGAAGCCAAAGATAGAATTAAGTTTCATATTAGTTTATACGAGTCAACAGGAACATCCTCCTGAATGTGTTAAAGGGACTGTTGCATCATCCTCAACATATTAGGAACCACTGGGTATCCTGGTTTACAGTTGGTGAATAAACTACTGTTGACATAAATAAGCCACTTTGACTGGTCTCTGTTGACTTCAAGTAGATCAGTAAAACACTGCAGCCCATCGCATAGGCATGTAAGATTGCAGTAACATTTAAACCACACACAATAATGTACTCAGCAGAATATGGCCTTATGAAATTTCAACTCAGTAGAGGCTTTTGTAGATGTTTTAGGGAAGTGCAGAGAGATGTTTTTGTATTTAATTGGAGGAGGGGCTAGAGGTAAGTTGGTACAATTTTAAATATCAAGGATGGTATAGACTAATTGGCCCTTGAAGGATTTTTTAGCAATGACACTGAATTGCGTTAAGACTGTCAAATGTTAGTCCTAAGTAGCTTACATCGCATTTGATTACGCAATAGTGCTGGCTTTGGTATACCAATATCCACCTTTAAATGCACAGATATTAAATAAATTACATCGAAGTTTAAGTACCAAGAGCAAGTCTGTTATCCTTTGTTCTCCGTATTAACTCTTTGTATTCTCGCCTGATCGTGTTTCTTTCTTTCCCCTTCTTATCAGTTGGAGACTTACCGATAGATTCATACAGTTGCAATTTCTCTTCCTGACTTTCTACATTTAAATGACATTGATTTGGTCTACGGAATAATTCCTGGAAAAGGTATGAAAATATTGCCAGTTCCAAAGAGACGGACTGATGGAAACAGGGCAATGTAGATGTCAGGATGGTGCTATCTGGCATATGACCAGGATTTGATCAAATGAGGTCAGTGCTTAAGCTTATAGGGACTGAAGGAAACCATAAACCTGGAGCTTGCAATGTACTCTAACAATACGGTGGATTTAATAGTTTATGAGATTTGGACCCTGATGACATTCTTGAAAATTCGGAATAATTCTACCTACAGCTAACATAGGGACCACTTTTAGTCTATGGGCCACCGTAACCCCCATCCCTCCCCTTAGTCACTTTTATCCACTGTTATTTTCTGTTAGCTAGGGTCCTCAGGCATCATAATCTGCTTGTTTGCCATTAAATAAGTGGTGGGTGTGGCCGTGAAATCCAAAATGGCCGCCATTTTAGATTTTCCAGTTTAAGGAGCTATCTTCCTTTCAGAAGGTCACATACCACCAAACAAGGTGTCATGTAAAAGCTGTAAAACTTTTCTGTCTAGTGATATACAATTATAGTAGTTCAGTAGAGTATTGATGCCAATAAATAGCAAAAAATTGGGATTTTTTGCTAATTTTGACAAAAAATGAAATTTTAAAAAATGTTTACCCCATTATCTCATAATGGTTTCTATCGATTCATTTGACTTTTTACACTTACATGCTCCTACATAATATACATAACTCCTGCAAATTACAGACAGATAACAAATATAATTTGTGAGTTATGGTCTTTGAAAGATTGCAATCCTCAATTTCAGAATTTACCAAAAATGCGTTCTATCCTTGACGTATTGTACAAATTGGAAATTACAAAACATTTAGTCTATGGGCCTGTGTAATTCAGGGCGTAGGAAGTGGGTGGACTGAGTGGACAATATCCTTGGACCATGTGAATCCTGTGTCCAAGATACCAAAAAAATATGTTAGATTATGAGCTGGGCTGTGATGCTAAATTTTTGTACTAAGGCCTAGACTAACTCTTGCATAATTGTATATTTTTGGTTGGATGGTCGGAGAGGGCTTATGCTATTGGCATTGTCGTATCATTGTTTAGGGTCCCTCACTGCTCCTTGTCCATGTGACCCAGAGAGTCTTGTTACGTTCCTGCGCCATCTCAAGATATAGATGGGAGCTACGAATATCCACCTTTTTTCGATGTACACTGTACGACTTTGTTTGCGATTTCTCACGGCATCCCACGAGGATCATAGACTAAATAATTTATTTCCAATTTGTGCAGTACGTCAATGGAAGAACGCATTATTGGTAAATTCTGAAATTGAGGGTTGCAATCTTTGACAGGTCGTAACTCACAAAATAAATATGCTATCTGTCTGTAATTTGCAGGAGTTATGTATATTATTAATAAGCAAATTTACGGAAAAAATCAAATGAACCAATGGAAGCTATCATGAGATACTGGAGTATCAATTTTTTAATTTTTTGTCAAAATTAATAAAAAGAATCAATTTTTTAGATATTTTGTGTCAGTATTAGACTAAACTACTATAACTGTTAATAGGACGAAAATTTTCCCAGCTTTTATATGACACCCTGTTTGATGGTATGTGACCTTCTGAAGAGAAGATAGCTCCTTCAAACTGAAAATCCAAAATGGCGGCCATTTTGGTTTTCACGGCCACACCCACCACTTATTTAATGGCAAACAAGCAGAATATGATGCCTGAGGACCCTACCTAACAGAAAAACACAGTGGATAAAAGTGGCTAAGGAGAGGGATGATTTCGATTATTGGCCCATAGACTATAAATTTCAGGTCAAAGTTTCCGAAAAGATTGTTTTACAGGAAATTGTAGGCGTCTCTTTCCTCAAACGGTTGTGGTTGCAATGACAAGGTCACAAGCTCGCCATTAGTATTTGCAACCACAGCCGTTTAAAAACAGTTCTGTTGGGATAAGTAAAATAAAACTTTAGAAGTAACTGCGTTATTGTACAAAAAGGCCGTGAAGGATCAATGGTGAATACAAGAAGGCACGGGGAAGTTCCCCATTCCCGCAGTTAAAAGTTTTTATATCACTGGTTGTTGGTGACTGAAGCAAGAGTAAATATTACTTTATGCCCATATTGCTTCGAAACTGCTTACATTAGCAACTAAAATTTAAACAAACATTTCATATCTTGGTAAGCAAAACAATGGAAACAAAGGTTCAACAATCCCTTTTCTTACTTACTCCGGCTAGTATTGTCTGTGTTCTCCTGAAAACTTAATGAACCTTTGTAACTTATGATTAGGCGAACTTTATTAGCAAGTTCCAGATTAACCTAGTAGGTGATTTTACAGCAAGACTGATGAGAAATCCATCCAGTTTTACTTCCTTTCCTCTGCGGTAATACCCTTCCCCCCAAAATCCTTCTAAGACCACCACGCCACACACGTTGGTCACATGGATATAACTGGAATTATGCTGTCTTTTTACACTCCCTCTGGCCCACAGTCAGGAAGGTTGGTCGGGAATTATTTGGTTTCAACAGGCCGACCCCGTTCATGAGAATGTCATCGTCCTCAACAAGAACTCTGCTCTCAAAACAAAAATGTCCTCTTCAATATCAACAAGCTGTTTACGGACCCCTCTCTTGCCTTCCCTACGACATATGTTGAAGGTTTGCCTATTGCTCCGAGTGTATTTCATAAAAGATAACCTTAGCAAAAGATAACCTTTTTCATAGGCGTGGAAGCGGGAGCTGAGTGGCTAAAGCTCCTTTGTCAAAATGTGGTGGAAGGAATTATGCCTCCGCCCACAATTCAAGGACGAAAACCCTTTATTTGTTCCCTTTGCAGAAAATTTAAAACTTTTGCAGTACTTTTCCATAAAATTAGCCCAGTATGTTGCACTAAAGGGTATCTAAAGACCCTCAAACATTCAAAAGTTTTCAAAAGGGGAGAGTACACCCCTCGCCTTACACCCATCCCCCTGGGCGGTGGTCCGAAACAATGTTCAGCCACCAGTCGAGAACAGCTTACTACACATTTGACCTTTTACCAGCACGATCATCATACGGGTCGCTCTGGTGAATTGGAGTCGGGGTGAGAGCACTTCGGCCCCGGAATTTTAGTCATTTTTATATACACAAGCCTGCTTGAAAAAGATTGTGCGAAAGCCTCGTCCGTTTTTAGGCCTGTGTCCATCACAAGTCTTTCCTACTGTAAGATCTTTTCTATTATTACCATTTTGATTTTATTTTTCTCACTTGATTTGCGCTCAGTATTATGCTGGAAATTTGGTTATGCTGCAACAGGCAGTGGGTCTTATCAGGGTACATCTGACCATGTGTGAACATACATGGGTATGTGTGACCACGACTCGGCAGGTCACCTTAAGTGTTTGTATAATTAGCAGAAATGAAGTTGGAAACGCGGGTGAACTGATTCTTTTCTATTACAATGAACCGATTAGCAAAATGTTATCTCCAAAATTTACAGTGTTGCCAGCATTTCATAAAAATAATATTGTTTGACATTTTCCTGACACTTTTTGATAATTTGGAGGATATACGTTTTTGCCTACTTCCAGCCCGACATGTCTTCAAACTGTTTATGTATGGAATCAAAAGTAACAGAGAGACTGGGCCAATCGAAATGTCTCATTTTTTCATGACAACAAAAGAGAAAAGACATATCTCAGGAGAGCTGGGATTCGTGATTTATACAGCCGTTTATGGAAATTGATGCCCAAAACGATAGCTGAAGGAATCAGTAGCCAATGGTTATTCTAAAACACTGGCGATATTTTAAGCAAGTAAAGTCATGGGAACCAATGAGAAAGAGTTTTCAGAATTTTCCACAAAAATAATGAAAAATAAAAACACAATGACCAAAATGAAAAGAACTTAAGCCGCGAGGAAATCTTGTTATCACACTCCCAATTGAGGAAAATGACTCCACAGTAAACAAGAGAGAAAACACTTCTGCCACAAAAAGGGCAACAGTCTTTTAAAAGGCTCGCTTTCTTACAGAACGTTAACTTGAGCCCAAGTTTATACCTTGGCTGAATTATGATCAATCACTACTCAACAGGTAGACATTGTGGAATGGATTTGCACTCCAACACAGATATGCATGTCAAAAAATTTTGAAAAGCGGAATTTTCTGTTCAGGAAACCAGCAGTTTCGATTGCATCTGGTACTGCGACTATTACGGTGAATATATTTTCTATCATGGGATTTTCATTTTCAGTCTGCAGGTTTGGCTACTTTAAAATTCGTAAAGGACAGGCTATCTTTGATTGTTTGCGGTGGTAATGTCACTAAAAAATGGTATTTCCATGAGCTCCATATAAAATTTATATCTGACAAAGGTTGTAACCAATAATAAAATTGCAACACACTTGCATTAACTATTTATGACTTAAAATTATCTCAAGTTAACACTTGTGTGTTTACTCGGGTAAATTTTTAACACAATGCTTGAAAAACCAACTCCAAGACCGTTATGCCCTCAATTTCGATCAAACGTAACTACATTCAAACGTCACATATTACCCATAATGTGCCTTTTCAGGGGCGGATCTAAGGTCTTTTCTGAGGAGGGGTCCAACATAAAAAGGGCACATTCATGTTTTTGAAATTTTGGTTTCCATAAACGTCAGCGATTATACAATTTGCCGCATATTGACAAAGAAAGAATAAACCAAGAGACATGCAAGAACTGGAATCAAAACCTGGAATCTAAACGGTGCAATTGCAAAGCGCGCGAAGCGCGCGATAACTTTTTCGGGTAAGCCTACACTTATAAGAATTTGTACTAATTTAAAGCTTATATAGAACAATTGTCCGGACAGTTGGGCCCTATCGGGCATAACTTTATTGTACTCCCCTCCTCGAGTCACTAGTCGTACCGTACGACAGACATATAAGTGAACGTTAACCAGGTTTAGCGAAATGCGATTCAATTCCCGACATTTACATAAATCCATGTATTCTATTTATTAACTTGAAAAGGTAGAAAGGGTTTGTACTATATTTAGCTATAAGTTTAACGGAAATGAGGAAGAGTGGACAAAGCGTACCGGAAAATTTTGGATTTTATCCCAGAAATTACCCTTATGAAAGCCAAAATAAGTAAACCGACCATGGGTGGCGGCAGAATTTTCCCAACAGGGGGCCGGGCCATGTCAGCTACCCCAGGTTCCGACATTCCTTATTTCGAGGGGATGATGAGAAGGGCAAATGGACGAGCCTCATTATCCCATGCCATTTCAGGCATTTTTTGCATTATATCACTTAATACTTCAAGGTCCGAGTTGCGCACTGATAGTGTTCTTTAAATCTGGATCGTGAAATTGAAAAGCGCGAGAAGCGGGCGAAAATTTTTGACAGGCTTACACATAAAACATATGACGAATTGGAAAAAGAACTGTAGGGTTTGTAGACCGTATCGGGTGTAAGATACCAGACTGGTGGTGTAACTAGATATTTTTGTGGGGGGGGGGGGCGGCAAAAGCAAAAAATTCCGACAGATCATTATCTTGAAGTAATGATGTACTATCTTAGCGTAGCGCCACCATCATCTGACGTGTAGCCCGTGGAAAAAAATTAGATTAAAATATCTCTGAGATTGCCTTAAATGACACTTCCAGGGCTTGTCAGTAACCATTTCGATGTGTAATTCTGCTTAAAAACATAGGAAGCGTAAGTAAACCCCTAACAATATAATTTTAGCTACTAATTTCCGTTGTAAGAATTTTTGATTAAGGTGGTAAAAATTTCCGACAGAAACTAGAAATTTCCGACAGAGGCCTTCGGAGGCTTTGTGGGGGGGGGACCGCCCCCTGCCCCCTCTAGCTACGCCACTGTAACATACATTGTATCGAAATCACCTGGACTACACGATGAAATAGCCAAAATTTGCTCCGTAAGTCGCTCACCAACTGACTGTACCGCATGACACACACAAGAGGCTTTGCGATATGGGATGAAAGGTACGACCTTTACACATGGGCGTCAATCCTGGGGGGACACTTCCCCCCACACACACACATTTTGGAAAAACACCCATTGACTTTAAGATTTTTAACAGTAAATTTTTCACAGAAGTGGCCATGCCCCCCCCCCCCCCACATTCGAGTAAAGATTGACGTCCATGCCTTTACGTAAACTATATACTCTGCCTACATGTTACTTGGTAAGGTGGACAGGACTTGTGCTATCCTGCTATGTGGCATGGAACTATTGAAGAAAATAAACAGGTAAACCGTCGGGACGACTAGTTGTCGTAGGGGACTGCATACTTTCGACTAAGACTCCCCGACGAAACTGAAAAACTTCCCCGATAGGGGGCCAGCCTTCCCCGACGGGTTGGATGAACCCTTCCCCCACCTGCCGCCACCGCCATCTTGACTGGGGGAGGGGGTTAAAATACTGTATGCTGTGTTCCCTGTATAGTTGTGGCGCGACAGTAAAAAATACTCTGTCAGAACAGATGACTGAAGTCGAATGTTTGCTTTTTATTTGCGACAGCAGACCGGTCATCGGTCCAAAGAAGTCAAAAAATTGAACCGACTGACAATGCGTTATTTGACCTGATAGTGATTTTATATAGGAACTTTAAAATGCAACAAACACCAGTTCGTCTATTGTGACTTCTGGTCAACTCTTGGCTGTGGACTTTAACCATTGGCTTTTTATTCCCATCACTAGGGCAACACTATAAACGAAGAGAGTAATTCCTGACCATGAATATCATAGCGAAACGTATTTACCTACTCTTTCTTGTTTATGAGAGGAGGGATACTAGCGGGTGGAGGGAAGGCTTCGTAGATGTAGCGTTTAGGGAGTGTGAACAGATCATTATTTTGTAAGACCAAAAGACTAGCAGTGACCTTTTGGCATCAATATTAAAACCAAATAGTAAAACGTTGCATAAAGCTCTAGCTAGTGAGTATGACGTAATATCTGCGTGTTTGGTTATACTTCGAATGCCCAAGAACGTCACACGTGGTTCCAAGCGAAAAGTGATTAGAATGCCTGACTGTCACGCAGGCAGTAAGACATGCTGTAGTTCACATTCTCTGTGAAAAGATTGCACTGTACGTGTTTCGGGGCTGGCAGTATAGGCTACCGTAGTCCGTAGTTTCTGCGGTACATGGCTAGACTTAAGGGTGGATTGGTCGATACTGCTGGATGGGGGTAACCAAAATCTCCTCGGAATTGGACAACTGTCATTACCTGTGAAACTGTCTCGTTTTTTTTTAGGCTAGTGTGAAAAAACCAATTTGAAAAGGGCAAATTGGGAAACTTGAGGGGGGGTCCGGACGACGGCGATCCCCCTGGATCCGCTACTGCTTTTGCTTCTAAATCACCCTGCTCCACCCCTTTCCCCAACAGGAACATTAATTCGAGGATACATGCCACTATTACTGTACCTTGTAGTATACTAGGCCAGACATGTATCCAGGCTGAAACTCAGTGGAACAGGTTAACTAATGGTTCCACGTCCAGGTGAGTTATGCATTTCCCTTCTCACGCTTCCAGTCAACGGAAGAATGGGTGACATAACATGCATTCTATTTTGGAAATCAGTCTAATTCTATATCGGAAGACTAGTCCCAGTCCATCCTCACACATACCCGTGGTCTCCTGTGTGAAGTTTTGAAAAGGTCCCTTATATTTTATTTCCCGGGTTCTCAGTGACTTTCAACTATATTCAGTACTATGAAACTTGCACTTTCATCGTCATCGTCCATCATCTTCATCGTCAACAAAAATAACAACAACGTTAAAAATAACAATAACAACAACAAAAAGAAACAGCGATAGAATAGAAACATATTGACGTCAAAACAGGATGCCTGATTTTGAAGCAGAACTTTCGTTCTATGAATCCTTTACTGAAAAGTAGTCTGTGTCAAGTATTTTTTTGTTATTCTGTATGGTGGAGGCGGTAAGGGACAATGCTGAGGGGTGTTGTGCCGATCCGGGCAGTGCCAGCGTAGGGAGTGCAGGGTGTCCATCATTCCTACCTTCAAGTACCGTATTTACAAAGTTTTCGGCTATGAACCTCTGGTGACCTCAAATGACCTCAGCCTCCACTAAAAATAATACAAAACTTTCACTCAGTATGGCAAATCTATATCTCAAGTATGATTAGTTACAAGACAGAAATTGATTATCAAAGAACAGAAGAAACGAGTTCCTTACATAGAATTCGAACCCAAGCCGTCATAATGTGAAACCAAGAACTCTCCACTACACCATCAACATACACATTAATTATAAGTTATTTGTAATCATGTAATAGGCACAACATCTTTCACCCGTGTTCATGATCAGGTAATTAAAATTAGAAGTACTATTTAAATGTACTACAGCTATATGCCCATTAAAAGATATATGTTGTTCTCTATAAGTCTTTCTCTGGAATGGTATACGAAAAGCCAGCCCTCCCTTTCCCATGGTCACGAAACGATATAATTTGAATGCACTGTCCACTGTCTATTCTGTTCACTTAGTTTTCGTAGTTTCAACTCTGGTGACATCAGATCACTAGGCTATAACCACCACCAAAACCCATAGGGTTCTTCTCTTGAAACGACAAAGATATATGCAAAGAATGAAAAGTATTCATCATCCCTGTCTTGAAATATGGTATTTACAAGGTTTTCAGTTTTTTACCTCTGGTGACCTCAGATGACCTCTGATCTCCACCAAAAGCAATACGATTCTTTCCCTTAATATGATAAATTGATATACCATGTTTGAAAGTGCCCATAATTTCTATTTTGAGATATTGTGTTTACAAGCAAGTTTCAAAGTTTTCGTATTATCACCTTTGGTGACCTCAGATAACCTTTTAACCTCTACCAAAAACAATTGGGCCTATCTTCTGACTGTAACGCACTCACTTTCACAGTATGAAAAGTATTCATGCTTCCGAAATTGAGATATGGTGTTTAAAAGGTTTTGCGTTTGACCTCCGATGACCTCACATGAAATCTGACTTCCACCAAAAACGACAAGATTAAAGTCCTGCCAAACATGTCTAGTTGAAACTAAACTGAAACGCTCTTTGAGGTAGAGGTTCATTCATTTCGGAGTAACAATAACTGTCATTCATTGCAAAGTTCTTGCACTAGTCTGGTCATATGAGTCATTTCAAAGTATTTTTTTTATTCTGTAACGCCCTTTTCCTAATTTCGTTCGATATATTTACAATCAATAACATTAAACATTGCAATAATCTCAAAGATGAAAAAACACCTTGCGGCAGTTAAACTCTCATTTACCAAAGACACGGGCAGTTCACAAATAGTTTTCTTACAACGTGACCTGCCAAAGTAGGAGAAAGATGTTGATTTTATATAAAACTATTTTTATATAGTACATGAATAAACCGACCCAACACTCTATGCTGAATACCTTTGTTGGGATCTGACAACACCTTCCCCACCAGAAATTTTTGTCAGGATTTCCACTTTGAAATTTACTGTCATACTACATCTTTCAGAAAGTTTGTCTCCATAGTTAGATAAGATGAAACAGCCCACTTTAGGAAGGTGGCATCGGGCAACTTCCCAAGGCGTCTGACAACACCTTCCCTACCAGAAGGTGTGTCAGGTTTTGTAGTTTTGTATGTAAACATGATACTACTTGGCTCACAAAGTTTGGCACATGGGCTAGATGAGGTAAATTCTACGTCCTTTTAGAGGGCGTAGTAAGGCACCTTTGAGGGACACCTGACATCTTCATCACCTAATATTTTTTTTTTCAGATATGTCTCTCCAATATTGTAATGTAATATCATACTACTTCCGTTTGACAAAGTTTCGTCCATGGCCTAGAAGTGGTAAAATCAACTTGTCTTCTTGGAACGGGTTACAAGACACATTTCGGGCGGGGGTCCGGCAAATTTTCCCTGTCTGATTTCTCGTCGGTGTTTTTTTTTTTTTTTTGTTTGTTTTTTTAATTTTTGTAATGTATTGTCACATTAGTCCCCTTTAACAAAGCCCCTGACTTTTGCCTGCACAATCACGGAAGAGATGGTCATGTCTAACAAATTTTCACAAGTTACACTAGCCTTCAATGAAAATCAAGAGCTATCGAGGTATAACCTACGGTACCTAAATAGTGTCCGACTAGTCCAAGTGGCCCTAATTGATACCCCTATTAACGGGCGATATTGCAGACTTACTACACTTTCCATCGTAAACAGAGTAAAACTGACAAATATACACATGAACCTCTTAATTACTCCACACCAGAGTTCCCCTTTTGACCTACCTCAAGAAATAAATAATATGCCTGCCATCACGATGCCCTTGAGTTTTTATGAATTATCCAAGAAACAAAATAAAATATGAAAAGCTTATAGTTACCTTTATTTCGATATACCCCCTCCCGCCCTCCAGTGATTGTACCGAATATTTTCTTTACGGATTTCTTCTTGTTTGGAACTTTAAATTTCTAAACAATGAAATCTTAAAATAAATGATTTAATGAAAAACTCGTAAGGCAGGGGAAGCATCATTTCCGGCAAATGGGGGAGCAGTTTTGGCAAACATGTCCTTGGCGGTACACCATGCATCAACTAATGCTGGCTAAAATACTTATCACACGGATCCACAAGATCGGGTACTACACAGCAGGAAAAACTACCCCACGACTTGAAACATCGTTTGCTCGAGACACTACAAAACACCTCGACCATATGGCGTTCTACGCAAGTCAAATACATTGCTGTTTTGTAATGAGGGGATTTCCAGATGCTGTCAGTAATGTTACACAAAATATGTTAATCGCGTATTTTAGGGAAAGGTCAGGCAAGAGCCAGGATGTGTTGGTAGGTCAAAATCGTTGTTGTCTAGACATTAATGTGTTCCTGCAGTTATTAGTACGGTGATCATACAGCTTTTGAATTTATACAAAAGATACCTATTGATTAGCATTTCTGAAGTACATGGTGTTGTTCCCGTTATCGACATTGTATCAGGTAAGATTTCGTCTTCATTGTCATTATTCAATCAACTGTTTACGCTTTCAAATACTCGTCAATGTCAACGGCAAAACAATATAACAACAACAGCAACCTCCATACGTTACGTATGTATCGAGTTGTGTGTAATACGTGATACAAAGTTTGCTAAAAAAAAAGAGATTCTTACGACTGTTACCATTATCGTCGTTGACTTTAGTATTTTCATTAGTATAGCCTATAGTATGAAACGGTCAGGCTTGCTTTACGGTCCCTTAGTAGCTTTCAACACTCATTTACATTAAAATGTCCTCTATTCATGTCATGCAGTGTGGCGTGTTAACAGAGGTCACGGTGATACCTGCTAACAATACCTATGTGATAATGTGAAACACTTTTCCTCCGCACGTGGTAAGTGGCGATCACACTGAGTTAGAACTTTAAGCCTGGCTGCAGCTCGGTGACCACCATAGCTGTATTTTTCGAATAATTTACTGTGCGAGAAATCAAAGGCAATGGGCTATTTCTCAAAAATTGGGGGGACATGTCCCCCCTGTCCCCCAGGATCGCCGCCCATGTATTGAGTAACAATTTTTATAGAACTACAGAGAAGTTCTGCTCACCTACAAACCACCATGTGCCAACCCCAAGGCTTTCAAGGTGATAACACGTTTACTGCTCGGTCAACTTCGATAATTATCGAGAAGAGTTAACACATTGTAATGAAGATATTGAGTGAAACACCGTGTTCGTTTTAATACATGACTACGAACTATGTCTTCATGTCTTCTTACGATAATTGATTGCGTTCTTGGGTGCATGTGTTCGTAACAAACTATCATGCTACACACAAACGTGATCATTCACGTGAATGTGTCAAGATAGTGTTAGAAAGCGTATTACTGCCCTTCCTTCCCCAAAGAAATAGGTCCATGGAAACAGTTCACAAGGAAATTAAGGATGCACCATGGGACGCAGCGGGAGTGGAAGTGCCTTGAATCTGGGAAGAGGAGCCATTGACATCTCTTTTTTTCAAGCTAACCTGGAACTGTCAAGACCAGGCAGCGATCTGTCGTTTCTCGGCATATACATTATTGGTTACAATGCAGCTAGCTGTTATGCTGCCCATATTACGCCTCTGAAGATTACTTAAGTCCCAGGAAAAATTTGGCGACCAGATGATGTATATAGTGAATCTGAGCTATGGAACCAAACATGTGCCTGCTATTATCTCTAGTGGCCTGGAAAAGTAGGGATTGCCATTCTTGAAAGTGGGGACATGTCCCCCCCCCCCCACTGTCCTCCCCGTATTGACTCTCATAATACAAGCAACCACCCCCTGTAAATTTTAAGGTGAAATGATTGATGAACACTTTAACTGGAAATTTCATGTTCTGGTCAACAGTTTAACATGTTAATAAAACTAGTTCAATGGTGGTTGCGATGATGTTTAAAGTCAAATGTTCTGTACCGATCAATATTTATTCTGGTAATTGGTATCATCACATAAAACTCTCATCCTTCCGCAAATTTATTCTTATTACTCTTCCATGGGCTATTTGCTCTGAAACAACCTTAAAAAGTATATACCTTTTACAGAAAAGAGCAATTTATATCTTTTGCAATGCCCTCTACCGTGGTTATACTGCGCATTTTTTCGTGAACTATAGGACTACATACAATCTACGGCATTCATTGTTATCAGTTAGGAAGCTTCATATGAAAATGGGATGAGAAGAAACCACCTCCTCGTTTAACAAGTTGTTTTTTCTCTTTTTGATTATATTCAAAACTACAGTACTAGAAATCAGTCGCATTTACATAAGAACCTCTGTAAATCAGACACATGTAGTGCTCAATTTCAGTACAATGTAATAATCCCCAGTTCTGGAACACAGTTGGTCACCAGCTCTTGAACACAATATCCTATGATATTAAAAACTCAAAATCAATTCAACATTGAAGAAATTATTGAAGAAACATTTATATGCAAGTCCTAATATGGTTACCTATGACTTTTTATTTACTCTGTCATGGGTGTTGGGTGGTTGGGTTAAGTGGGAGGGAAGGGGGCTGTTTTACTATGTTTGTGTTATCTGGTTTCATTTTTATGTGTGAAGGCCTATCTCTTGTTAACTTTTACGTAAAGGTGGCCTGCTTAGTACAAGACCTTTGCTTTTTCTAGGCTTCCTCCACAGTTTTCTGTAATTAATGTCTGTCTCTAATTTAATGATGTTTGTGGAAAATAATTGAAATGGAATGAAATGAAATGAAATATGTATTATTTGTGGATTTACTTTGTATGTATGTTTCTGCGTTATGATATATTCATGTGTGTGTATGTATATATATATATATATATAAGTTTTGTAAGTCCCTTTTGTTAGGTTATCAAGATTTTTGTCAATTTCTTTTGTCCTGAAGGTAGTCTAACCACGACAAGCTATGCTTTTTTATGCCCATTCCACTTCCATGTGACATAATATTTTGTCCTTGCTGTCGACTGTAAAACATTTTTGCATAATGTAATCCTCAGATATGTATATTTTTAAAGCAGAAGTATCATACTAGAGTGAAAATAGAGAGTATCAAATCAAAAAAAAATAAATTATGGTGTTAAAGGTTTGAACATAGTTGTACTAGAAACGCAATATAGTTCCTTAAAATAATATATCTGGTTTTACTAAGCGTAACCCTTCATCTGTACGTACTGAAGATATCTTTTATGATAAATCAAAAGCTATCCATAACATCAAAAAACTGATGAAGGTTATGTGAAGACTTCATCTGGTGGCATTTAACTTGATATATATATATATATATATATATATATATATATATATATATATATATATATATATATATATATATATATATATATATATATATATATATATATATATATATATATATATATATATATATGAAAGAATGAATCTATTCGTAACATATCTTCTAAAGCTTGCTGAACTTTATTCCATTCGTAATCGATATATCAGGGAACTCCCTGGTTATATCCTGTATAGACCCTTTTCTAAATATCAATTACGAAGAATTTTGTGATAGAACTTTGGTACGCGTCTTTTTTGCTGAAATAATATGCCTTGACAACAAAGGCGCACACTAATTAATCGTCTCTTAATCGTTTGCAATTGCCATTTGGGAAATGTGGTGTAGTGTGACAAAGTTAGGAAATGGAACACACATCTGCGAAGTACGCGATTTGCTACTTTCCTCTGTTGAGATGTCGTAGTTAACGGCTCTCCAGACTTTCACAAAAGCTTATTTCAGACGACCTTTGGCCTCGTACAAAACAGTAGTATAACTGTACTTAGTATAAATCTACACAATTGTTTATGATATATCATGAGATGTGACTATACTGTCTTTTCTGAGGTATCGCATTTTCTTCATTTGTTGACCTCGGCCAATTCTAGATGTCTTCCAACCTTCATAATGAATCTTGCTTTTTGTGCTTTGTGGACGATTACTGATTCTCTGGAGTACGGTATCAGTTCCATTCATACGGTATTATCGGTATGTTATGTTACAGATGAACGATTGAAATTCTAAAAAAGAACTGTTTGCTGCGTTAATCAGACAGTCATCGGAATGGAATGTATTCAACTTGAAACTTTCACGGGTTTTAAGAAAAGCGGCAGAACTTGTCAGTCTGTCTCATCTGAAGCTAAATAATCTCCTTCCCTTTCACCCATCTTCGTTTCTCTTCCTCTCCGTGTCTCCCTTTCTTCTTTCCTTAATTGGACCTTTCTTCAACCCGTTGGATTGAGCTGATCTTCCCCGTCGAAACAGTAAGGGGGCACATTGCCCCCTGCCCCCCCCCCTCCTCCGCAGATACGCACTGCCTCACAGGGAACATAAATGAAAAACTTCAGCCTGAGGAGTAAAAGGAAAACCCTAAGACTACAAACGTGCATTGGAAGAACAGAGGGCGTTGTGAAATTCATGGGAGGGTATTGATTTTACGACTACGTATATTACAATCCCACTATTAGTGTTACGGAACCGTACAACTCAGTGCACACATATGTATATAGTTATGGATCATACCTGATCATACCAGCATTAATTACTCACGTGACAGAAACATTCTCTGAAGCGGGGGCTCTAGTTCACAGGATTCGAATATCATTTCAAGATTATAAATAATACCAATCAGAATAACAGTTTTAAAGTGTACTTAAAATCGGAAAATTCAAAAATATGTGTTACAAAGCTTGAAAAATATATCCAAATTGTCCAACTCCCATCGTCTCAGTACATCTCTGAGCTGAGATGTAAAATCGTGAAGCTTATTCACTTAATTTAAAATGGAAGATTGCGCAATAAGTTGTTATGTCATTCTTGCACTATTCAAATTACAGTCTTTCTTTTTCTTTGTTGTCTTTTCAAAAGCCACTGCGCGTTGTATACCAAAATGTGATCATTTTCCAACTGCTGTAAGTTAACTTAACTATACAATCCCTGTCTGTGTAACAAGTTATGCAAGAAAACAGGAAGCTTGTCAAGATTATATAAACATTTTAATTACAAAAGGAAATAAAGGCAGGTAATGTGAGTTGTACAGGAAGAACATCACAGATTATTGCGCAATGGACTATCTTAAATTAAGCAATAAATTTCAACATTTTATATCTCAACAATGGAGTATGGTATGAAAATGAGAGTTGGATGAATAACAGTCATTTATACTAACCTCTAAAACATATATTCTTGTAAAGCTAGTCTTTAGGTACAGTTTAAATTTGGACACACCAGACTGGTGAAATTTGTCGATATGCATGTCTCCAACAGGTGGGGGACGGGGGACATGTCTACCACTTTTTAAAGTGGGGGAGTTGCCCCCACTTTTTTCCAGAGCCCTGACGGAAATAGAAGGCACATGTTTGATTCCATATCTAGCAATATACAGTGTAGCTGATTCAATGTAATCAACCCTGATAATGTTTGAAACGCCGATTTAGTGGATTAAAATCTTGAGAAAATGTCTCAGATTACATCAAAATTCATTTGGCCCACAAGCTTTTTCCAGAGACGTTCCTGAGTAAGCCCGGAGTACTTCTCTTTCAGGGTTCACAATTAGTCCTTGGAATAGTTCTGTTCAAGGTAGCCCCCCCCCCCCCCCGTTCCCCACATTCGAGAAACTGTTGAAGCTCGTGGTGAGTAATATTTAATATTAAGTGTTATCCAACCATCAACAAGTTGTCTCTGGTAAGGGCGAAAAGTCGTAAACTTGGTATTCACAAAATTCAGAGAAGTCATTTGCCCTTTGCCCTGAACCACTTAGGCAAGAAGTATGATTCAGAGTCCACAATTTCAACCGCTCCGTTTACGTTATTGTGCTTATAGAATACACTAGTGTAAACGGCAAATAATATAAATGATATTTCAGAACTGGACAGCATGTCATTAAAACAGATAAGGAAAAGTAGAAGACCAGGGACTAATCCCCAAGATACACCATAGTTTTCAAATCTGAATTATCAGACTTAAAATTTACAAACTGCTGCCTGTTGCTTTATTAACTTTGTACCTAGTTTGAAGGAAGGCCTCGTTTTTAATAATGGTATACCTTATCTAATAGGATTTTTTCATCGATATTATCAAAACGTTTTGACAGTTCTAAAAGTATACTGAGTCCAAATTGTTTACTATTCAAGACATTGGTAATCCTATCATTGAACTAAATCCACAACATTTAATTTTTGTAGGTTTTAAGTTCCTGAGAAGAAGCCCACTTTGCATAGAAGTCAACTATATATTTATGGTTACATTAAACACTCAACATATAAACTAATTGGTCAAGCTAAAAGGTTTTGAGTACAGAGTGACAGGCAACTCAGACAATGCAGCTTGGTTACTTCATACCAGGCAATATAATGAGGCGACCGAAGACATCTACAGATTTTATACTAGTAGCTTATGAATAATTTGTTCAACAAAACTTTCAAACTTTCAACTACTCTTAAGCGTGACATTGTAGAGAAGAACAGCTGCTGACAGAGTTTATTGGTTGCACTGAATGATTTAATAATGCTAAAAGATATTTCTATTTCTGCCGTGTTGATATAAACGCAGTAGAGTTGCAACCCATTCTTCTTTGCCATTCGAATTTCAGAGACAGCTAAGGAAAATTACACTTTTATTTATACAGCTACTTGTTGTAACAATAAGTTTTCATTACCAAACTGCATTATTCTGTGACATTATAAATTTTTATCAGTCGTAAAGTAAAAGCAAAAACAAAACTGAAAACGCTGTATGGGTGTGTACAGAATTTGAGATTCCTTTCTTTTCACAGTTTGCATACATCTTGCATTATGCAAGTTCCATCCAAAAGTGCATGATACCCAAATATTCAAAAACCCTTTGTTTTTGCCGCAGTCTTCGAAATCTAACATTATTTAGGTATTCTTAGATGCTGTTCCAACATGGACAAAATATGCTACTGCATTAACTTTGCCCTCTTGTAATAAGTAGTTCAACTGTGTATTACATTGTGGCGTACATATGACGTAATTCAAACGTTTTGTAGAAGGGACTTACTTGATAATTACTGGCCAAGACAGAAATTTATCCTAATATCATAGAGCGAGGAATAGGCAAGCCGACATGTGTACAGGAATTTGCATATATTTACTACGAAAGAGTCTTATTCAAGTTCAGGTCTATCTGCTTCATACTTGTTTGAAAAGCATGTAGATGTTACCAAGGCTGGATTACAAAGTAGCCACAGGAAATTGGTGTCCAATTAGGTAGAGTAAGTGAGTTTCGCACTGGGCACATTAACGTGCCAGTATCTTGGGTGTTTGAAGAAAGTGGGAACCTCCTTGAAAAGTAGGAGGCCTGAGCAATTCTTCGAGAAAGTTGCAGGGGCGTATATACATGAATTCGCAGGGAGGGGGCCAGGGTGTAAACTACTTTTGGATCAACTACATTTCTTGGAAACCGACTCCCGCTGACACAGTTGTACGACCCGAATTTTCAAAGACTTTTTTGTTTGTTTGTTTGTTTTTTTGTTTTTTTTTTTTGTTTTGTTTTGTCCTTTTTTTTTGCACTTGAAATGTGGTGTTCATGTCTGGTCTACTGTTACAAAGGCATACTGAACTGAATTTGAGACCGACTTTTGATTTTCACTGGGGGTGTCACCCCCCCCCCCACACACACACACACACACACACATACACACACACACCCGTATCTACGCCCCTGGAAAGTTGTCAGGTTAACTTCCAGGATTTTTAGTCTAGTATACGTTCATCCACAAAATACTTGATAGGGACCTTTTTGTGTTCTACTATTAATGAAAGAAAACCGAGATAAGTACTGTTCGCTACTTGTTAAAGGTTGACGTTTGAATGGCTAGATTGTAAATTAATATGAAAGAATTTTAAAAGATATGAAAACAGTTGTTAGGATGTAAAGGTCATGATAAACACTTTTGCAGCGGATTCTTAAGTATTTTAAAAACAACACATTTCTTACTTTTCACCAGTCGGTGTTTTTTTTTTTTTTTTTTTTTTCGTTTCTTTCTTGCAGTGGGTGTCAAAAATGACTGGTCTGGGACACACTGCGTTTTTAGCATGCCTTTTGGTAACAAATTTTGGTCCTGTTAAACCTGTCGGTAAGTAGATTTTTTGGCATTTCTGAATTCCGTTATGCTCGTATTGCTAGGAACCAGGGTTGGGAGTGGTTAAAGTGGAACTTAAACCTGTTAGGTGGAAAGCATTTACTGGAAATTCAATCTACATCAAATGTTGAGGTCAAGGATCAATCATAAGTGATTTGAAAGGGTCATAGTTTTTATAAGTTTAATGGTGACTGTTTACAGACCCAATGAATATGATGATGCATTGAGATATTGGTTGGGAGAGATGGATGCTGGTATAGGAGTTGCACTGAAAAATATTACTACTCAAGCTGTCTAAAGAAATTGGCAATGGCCCAACTACCTTTGATGGGTGCGCGCGAATGCGCCAAAAAATAAAACGTTTTAAAGACTGTACAGAATGCTGTGCTTCATTCGGCATAACGTAGGTTGTTCAAGGTTCATTTAAATGTCCTTTCTTCTTCCATTGTTTTTGCTCTTTCAGCAGTCGGTAATTGGGGCTAGTTCCAGATAGCATACTATGTTGGACGAACGTTGGCAAATGGTCGGCAAATATTGGCAATAAGTTGTGTTGGCACATAAATGTGGGACCAACACAAGGCCAACCTATATTCAACAACTGTTGTGCACTCTAACATTTTACCAACGTTGGGCCAACATTTACCAAACAATTGTTGGGATTCATTCATTGAACAGATGTTAGGCCAACATCATCCATCCAACAATAGGGCTTTCTTCGGTCAAACAACATTGGGCCAACATATACCAACCAACTGTTGGGCCACATACATTGAACCAACGTTGGGCGAACATTAGTCAGCCCAACTGTTAGGCCTTATTCGTTGAACCAACGTTGGACCAACGTGTACCAACCAAATTTTGGGTCTTACTCGCTAAACCAATGTGGGGCCAACATGTATCAACCAAGTGTTGGGCCACATTCCTTTAACCAACGTTGAGCGAACATTACTATAACACAGTAATAAAACACTATTATGTTTTATTTATTTATGTATAGGCCTGTCAAAGCAGTAAATCGAGGTTCAAAACTTTCATCAGTGGCACTTATCTGTGATATTATCATGTTAAATATAAAAGACTGATCAATAGTGTGTGTGGCAATTTGAAAGAGTTAAATTATAGGTCATCCCTCGACTGATGTGCTGAATCTTAAACCTTAAACCTATGGTTGGCCCAACCCAAACACTGGATTTCGGTGATGGATTGCTAAAGGAGGCCCACATTGGTTTCGGTAGGCCAATGGTAAGCGGCCCAACATTGGCCCAACAATGTACCACCGAAAAAATACTGAGCTGGTCATTTTGGTATCAACCCAACCTACAATTGTTTTAATAGAAGCTATTTCTAAATTTTACATTCACAGTGAATATTTTACAAAACGTTCACTAACAAAGTGGGAATTTTTGCTGAGACAATTTGAGAAAAATGTTTAAAATGCTGAAAAATTCTAGTAGAGCACCAGGTTTACATACCTTTTGTCTGAATGGAGCATTCCGAATTTTTTAAATGAGGTTTGTCATTATCACTTAATGGTGGGTTCTAATTAAAATAAATTGTGGCTGGCAATGGTGAATTCTTGCTGGAAATCATGTTTCTCAGTTGTGCAATACAACATAAAAAAGAAAACATTGAAATATTATGAAGAAAACTGTATTATTAATCGTTAATACTAACAAACAAGGCTCAATGAAGCTAAACCAATCTTCTCATTTCATATATGAATTTTCAATGAAAATCCTACTACATTTAAAAGTGGATACTTACCTGGCGCAGGAGTATCCGTGATCACGACGGCGGAGTTCCCAGGTGAGACCTGTTCTATTCAGCCAGTCTAGAACGGGACCGCTGTCGGGTGGTGTCAGTTAAGTCAAAGTTTGTCCCTTGGGGACGTTGTAACTCCTTCGGGGAGCAGAACTCATTCGGGAGTATTGTTTGGTTTTCGCCCCTGGCTCTTCGCCAGAGAGTCAGGGGACTTTTGGGGAAAAAAAGGCTAGTACTAGCCTGGCACAGGAGTATCCGTGATCACGACAGCGGAGCTCCCAGTCAAAGTTGGGACCTGTTCTATTCAGCCAGTCTAGAACGGGACCACTGCCGGGTGGTGTCAGTTAAGTGAAAAGTTTGTCCCTTGGGGACGTTGTAACTCCTTCGGGGAGCAGAACTCATTCGGGAGTATTGTTTGGTTTTCGCCCCTGGCTCTTCGCCAGAGAGTCAGGGGACTTTTGAAAAAAAAAGTACTAGCAGTGCTGGTAGCTTTTAAGACTTGTAGAAGGTAGCTTCTGCGACATATTTCTTTATGGATTCCTATAACGAGCAGTTAGTTAAAGAGAAGTTTTAGACCAAACGAGGCATAGTTTAGATGGTTCACATTGTGCCAACCATTCTTTGCACTGAGCACCCAACCATCAGATAACATTAGCCCAACCGCTGGAACAAAGTTGGCCCTTTGCTACAACAATGTACCTGAGTAAATGTTGGCATAATGATGGGCCATTGTTCCTACAACATGTTGTGTAAACGTTGGCTTAACGCTGGCCCTTGGTTTCAACAACACGCTGGATAAACATTGGCATAATGTTAACCCATTGCTGCAACAACACGTTGGGAAAACAATAACGTGACGTTGGTCCATTGGTAAGCCAACATGTTGGGCCAACGTATACAAAATGAGCAGCCAACCTTCAAACAACATTTTTCCTATGTGGTACCAACAAAATGTACAACCTTTTTCCAACGTTGGCCCAATGTTACTATGCTATCTGGGAGTCTTCCCAGTCAAAACCGTAACGGGTTTTTGCTGGTGTGCAAGCTACCGCTCGTGATTTGAGAGAATCTGTTAGTGTAGAAGATACCTATGAATGATGAGCATTTTCAAGAATTGCTTGACAGTGCCCTTGCAATAGCTGAACAGGAAGATGTCTCCACACAAATCAGCGTACCCAGAATAACTAGACGGAAACGTATGTCTGGTGAAGTGGCACTCGATGATCCTGTTGTGGATCCAGTCAAAAAGTGTCGCATCAACATCTTCAGTCGGATATATGATACTATCACAGGTTAACATGAAACGAGGTTTGCAGATTTCCATGCAGTAGTTCAAAGATTTGGATGCTTAATGCCACCTAATATCGGGACTAAATGGAAGACATTAAGGCACTTGCTGATGTGTATAAAAAGATGATATTGATAGAGACTTACTAATAGCCGAGTATCAGCAACTTAATAACTTCATCAAAGACCAGGGCCGTCGCGACCGGGGGTTGTGGGGGTGTCTCCCCCTCCCTCCCCCCAAAGTTCGTCAGAGCGATGATAGTCGGAAAATCTGAAATACCAGTTGGAATTTCTGATATCTCAGTCTAGCACATATT
Organism: Holothuria leucospilota; assembly: GCA_029531755.1. Lineage (NCBI taxonomy): Eukaryota > Metazoa > Echinodermata > Holothuroidea > Aspidochirotida > Holothuriidae > Holothuria > Holothuria leucospilota. Next base: position 888,560 of record CM055964.1, read on the forward strand.
TCCGACTGAGCCTTTGGCAACGTTGTATATATTTTTCAACTAGATCTATATTTTCTAACTAGATCCAGTGAGACTAATACCAAACGTTATTTTCCTCAGTAAAATCGAATCAAAACTGTCCTTTTTTCGCAAATTCTTCTCAAACTATCAAAATTTTCGCGCGCTCCACGCGCTTCAAACCTTACCTCAGTGTTATTCTTATTATCAATATCTTCCGATAGCAACTTTCGGAGAAGCGCAACAGCAGAAGTTGAAAGCTGTTTACAAATTACCCAAATGGCTTTTTGAGTGGCATGTTGGTTTGTTGGGCAATTAAATGTATCTCGATGCAGATTCTGAATGCAGGTTTTGTCATGGAAATCTTATTTAATGAAAATTTCGGCGCGCTTTGCGCGCATGCGTTACGATTTACAATCAATCTCATGAACATTATTAAGGTAATTATACCATTATTTTATATAATTATAATATAATTATTTTATATAATTGATCCAGAGCTTCCAGGAGGTCCTATACAGGTATATGCTAGCCTTAGATGCCCGAATAGAAGGAAGTAAAGTAGTCAAAAAAGGGGGGCTTCAGGAGGTTTTTTGACAACGTATTCTTCTCTTAGACAACATACTCTCTGCTTTCATCTAACCAAATCTTGGAATTTACTAAATTTTGAACATTTTCCAGTCATAAATGATCAGTTCAAAAATATCCCAAAGGCAGTACCAGTTTGCATCTACAGTAAGTAACCTTACCTTAACAAAAATTTCTCAAAGGGAGATGGACACCGCCTCCCCTTAGATCCCTCCCCCAGGACGACATCTTTATGTAGTGACAAAGGAAGGACCCCACTGCTGTATACAAACGCAGAGCGCATAAAAACGAAGGTGGAAATTTACGGGCCGACACTCATTTGGAAAAAAATCCAGCCAGTCGGAAAAATTAGAATTCAATTAGTTATGGACATTTTCTAGCCAGTTTAGATCAGCTCCAAAAATATCCCAAAGATAGCACCATTTTGCATCTAAGCAACCTTAAACTAACAAAAAAATTTTAATTGGGAAGGGGTGTATACCCCTTCCCTTAGACCTAAGGACCCCAGGACGGCACCTTTATGTAGTGACAAAGAAAGGATCCCCACTGCTGTATATAAACGCAGGGCGCATAAAAATGGTTCAATATACGCGCCACCATTCAGTTGGAAAAAACATCCATCCAGTCGGAATTTGGGACCTTCCACCCCCCCCCCTCCCCCACATATGACCCTAGCTACGGCCCTGTCAAAGACAGCCAGGTACTCGCCCATATAAGACCTCATACTGTCCAAGACATGCTGTAGGCCGTGAAAGAACACGACTTAGGCAACCTCTTTCCTAATTGAACTGTATTATATGTGATTCTTGGGACCATATCTGTATCATCGGCGACTGCAGAGCGCAGACTAAAACTAATCAACAATGAGTGAAGATAGGCTCAGCGCTCTTGCACACATCAGCATTGAAAGAGATTTTGCTGGACCCACAGATTATGATTCGGTGGTGACTACATTTAGTAGAATGTCATTGCGACGCATACCATTGTTGTAAATAGACCTTATGCATATGATGTCGCAAAGGAGAAACTGCTCCCTCGTTTGAAGGAAAATTGAGGAAAAGGGCAGTGTGATGTCAGTGCATAAGATCTATTGTAATTGTATTCACCACAGAGAATAACAAACTACTAGAGGACGAACTTCTCATATACTTTTCGTTGTGCGCGCTTGTTCGTGGTTCCGACATGGAGAAACTGCAGAAGAGAGTAAGGACTATGCGATAAATACCTCGCGTGCGTCTCACGCTTCAGCATTAGGGAGCTTTAGATTACACGACGTTGGCATGGCGACGCGGCGTTTTAGCCCACAGTTCACGTCGTCCAGCTGACGTCCGCGCCCTGGAACTATTGCGCTTTAGATTTCTACGACGCGGCATGAAAGTATCGTGGTGATATTCGAACTTCGTTTGAGTAGCAGACGCGCAAACCGATCTGTTAATGGTAACAGTATTTAGAGGGAAGTATAAGTCAAACTTATAGGCCTAAGTTGGAGAGTGGCAAACCATCGAGTTCGTGAAGCAATTGCTATGGTTATTTAACTGATATAATGGACGACGATGAATTTATGATATGTGTGCAACGCGTATTTTAAGTTTCTAATGCAACGATCGGCATGGCAACAAAATTATATGACGTCATATGCTGCCTCTCGGTGCCGTTCTAGCCACAACGCCAAAACGAGCGACTCCCGGTGTAGAATTACACCGACAACGTGAAGTTGACGTAGACGCATGCGCATAGTTACAACATGACGTCATTACGTCGTAGCCGACGTCCGCGTCGTGCAATCTAAAGCTCCCTATTATTAAAGTGAAACGCGCCGCATACATGCAGCTTGCGTGAAACGCGTATGAAATGGCTGGAAACTGCTTGGAGGGCAAAAAGTATTTCAGCTGTAGTAATTCAGTAGGCTATATTTCTTCATATCGGAACACGTACAACGGAGTGCGCTCAGTGCGTCCTCTAGCTTTGTTATTCTCTATGGTATTCACAATGTACAGTAACGTGTCCATTAGACTGCGTAACTCGGCATCCTTATTATTAGGCTACATTCTGCTGTTGCGCAAGTAATACATTCTTCAGCTCAGTAACGCAGTCATTCCACCCAGTGCATGGGGTGATATTCACGAAGTTTATATGACCATAGCTGTTACAAATACGGTTAGATAAATTTTATTTAATAACTTTATCTGCAATATTGCAAGGCCTGGGAAGTGTCTGGTGTCATTTTCGGCGATCTAGGAGGTATTTATCAACCAAAAATTTCTCTGTACGCTACGCGCCAACCTATGGAGGCGCTTCGCTTAGATTGTGGGATATGCGCGCTTTGATAATTAAAGTTCGGGGAAATGTTCACAACTTCGCCCACCTGGGCTACGGGGCTGGCTACGCCCCTGCTAACTACGTTACGTTGCTTGATGCCGCTTCTGGTGTAATACGTCCTCACAGATAGCACAGATGTGACACGCATTGTAAAGCATGTCTTTACACATAAGCTAAAGTCACCGGAAACTATGCGAACAGTCCCGGTGGATCCCATGGGTCAGACCCTCCCCCTCCGCTCTGAAAGGGTTTAAAATTAAAGAAGTGAATAACTTTTTAATGTAATGAAAAGATTAAACATTAATAAAGTGTCTTCAAAATGAAAATTTTCGGGCGCGCTTCGCACGCTTTTTGTTAATCGCTTGTTTGCTATTATATATACTTCAGACATTACGAACGGACCTACCATTATAGTGACAAGATATATAAAACAAATGATCACGTTGTGATATTTGTAATGTGATTAGCCTCGCGCTTCATGTCGTTTACAGAGTGTAATGCTGGAGTTAACTCCCCATGAATTTTGCAGACACTTCAGAGCTTTCGAGGGTCATAAGGTACACAACCCATTAGCCATGCTGATTATCATTCTCGACTAAAAGCAGTTTTACAACGGTGTCAATTGCTCAGATTAGCATAGGTATAGTATCTGTCTACAAAAACTGCAACGGGCATGTAGCCTAAAAGTCAGGGGCGTAGATTTCTTTTCAACTTTGGGGGGTGGGGTGAACTATCGCAAATGTGGAAAATGTGCACGCGAAGCGTGCACGGCGAGCGCGAAGTGCGAGCCCATGATGGGTGGGCCCAGAGGCCCACCTTAGGGCACCTGGTGGAGTCCAGGGACAAAGCCCCGTGGGGGTCCAGGGGACGAAGCCCCCGGAAGTTCCTGGGTTTTAATGTCTCAGAAGTGCCAGGAAGACTGTTTTAAGGGGTTAATTTCAGTAGTAATGTTCTTTGGTAGGCTATTGGTATATTCATACATTTAGGAAATGCTATTTTGAGCACAAAACTCGTTGATAAGCTGCAGTCGATTGAAATTGTACAAGAGCAACAATGTGCTGTTAAGCTTAAAAAGGCAGGTTTCACCATATAGGGTCATCCCAGACAACTGGATATGGAATTCTGAGATCATTGCAAGACCTGCAAGTTGGCTTGAGATCAGTGGCGTCGCCAGGTTTTTTGTGATTGGGGGCACCATAGATGATGACGTAATAATACCTCAGTTCCCCCCGGTCTGCTTAAATTGCACCTTTATTTTTCATGCGTTCCTGCATTTGCATGCAGCAGTTTTGATCTTTCGTATGTCACTACCTAAAGGTGCCGTTCTGGGGAAGGTGTTCCCCCTCCCCTTCAAGAATTTTTTTTATTAATTTAAGATCTTTTATATGCAAAATGGTGCTTTCTTTGGATGTTTTTGGAACTGATCATATATGGCCGGAAAATGTCCATAATTTAGTGAGTGCTAATTTTTGGTAAGGTAAAAGAGGAGAATATGTTGTCTGTTAAGAGACAGATACGTTGTCAACAAATCTCCTGAAGCCCCCTCCCTTGTGTCTATTTAACTGACTTCTGTTTCGGGAAAGTTTTTTACACAAAAATATGTGCGTGGACTCCACAGAAACATACTTGAGTTTTTACGTAATATGCCCTTTCCTTCATTGTGCATTATGAAAGGGCATCTAAGGCTAGCAGATACCTGAATAGGACCTCCTGGAAGCTCTGCATTAATCAAATTAATTGGAGCGGGGGGAGGGGGGAGCAAGGGGGAGGGGGAAGCAAGGGGGAGGGGGGAGCAATGACATAATGCGTATACTACCTGACATCCAAATGATAATATAGAGTACGGCGCCGAACACTTAACAACTATCGTATTTTTACTACTTTTGAACTAAAACCCGGACGAATAGCTGCCAGCAATGGATAATGAGAGGGAGGGAGAGTATTGGTGCAGGGAGGTGATATTAGACCTCCCTGATAGGTGTAGCAAAAGGGGTGAAGGACTAATAAGAGCGTTATAGAGTGCTATTTTCATCATAGGCCTAAGTGTATTAACAATCACCATCTATACCGATAATGGCTCAGCGCCAACTGGCGAAGCTCTGGTAAAAATTTTTGAAAAATGTATAACGACAGATACGTACTTTCAACCTTCAACATCATGCTTTGTATTAGATTGAAAGATCCCATATTGATGCGAAAGTTGTGATCAGAACAGTTTCGTGTATTATTACCTTAATAATGGTTATGACATGGAGTGTAAACAGTGACGAATAATATTTCCATTATAAAACCTGCATTCAGACTCTACATCGAGACACTTTCAACTGCCCAACACACCTACATGCTACTGCCTTAAGCCAGTCTTTTACCTATTAATTCGTAAACTTTCAACTTTTCGCTGCTGTGCTTCTCCGAAAGTTGCTATAGGAAGATATTGATAATATGAATCACACTGACATAAAGTTGGAAGCGCGCAAAAATTTTGATAGATTGCCAACGATTTGCTTAAATTCTGATAGTTTGAGAAACATTTGTGATAGAAAGTGAAGCGAGATTGAAAAAAATTCTTACCCCGAAAATGAAGAATAAAATATACTTTCCATTATACGCGTATCTGTAGACTGAAACATTGGGGGGGGGGGGGTGATTACATGTGCCATCCCCCCTAGTCAAATGTTGGGGATATATCCCCCATCCCCGGGATTTACGCCCATGGAGCATTGTGTTTCTCATTGGAGGAGAGGCTTTCCTTTCCTAGTCCAAATTGAGGGCTCCGTTGGCCCACGAGCGGTCTTATTTGACTGTCAAATGGCCCATTATAAGCAAAAGGTTTTCCACCTCTATTTTAAAGTTTACCGTTTCAGTTGATATAAAATCCAGAAACCAAACAGTTAATCAAAGCTGTAGTGAGACTTCTGACTAGTGGCCTATTTGTATAGGGGATAAACTGTCGTTCTGAGTTAGGGAAATTCCCCTTCCCCTTTGGAAAAGTTGTTTCGGAACGGTACTGAAATCCAAAATAGTGCTATCATTTCCTCGTTTTCAGGTGTCTTCATGAAATTTTCGTTATTTTAAGAAAACAATCCAGAACCAACATTTTGTGAATTCTTGGCAAAGCTGTAAGTTACATATAGTGAAACAATCTAAGAAACACCAAAATATTACAGACGGAGCTCATTTTACACAAATGGATCAAGCCTCTTTGCCTGTTTCCCCTGTCTTTTACTCCGCTCTTATGGAGTAGCGATTGGCTGATATGGTTGTAATTATTTTTAAACTTGAAGGTAGACAGCTCATGACTGAGTGCCTGAAATGGTTCTAGAAGAGATTTTGAAGAATATGGGGCATCACTGTAATACATAATAATAACAACCATACTCCTACTGTACTATTCGGAGCGGACCATTGATATTGCCCGGGGGAGGGGGGTCCGAACCTCCCTGAATACGGACTTAATTTTGCCCCACCAAGCAAAATTCCTTAGAGCCGCTCATGGAAGTATATGTCATACATAAAGATCATAAGACAACAATACACAATGGATGCGCAAAGCACTCCGAAAAATAGCAGTTTTAAGTCATTAAAGATAAGTAACACTATTCACACGATTCAAAAGTTCTCAATTTGATAACCAATCATTACAAAAACAGGCCATATTATTTTGTAATATTCTTGAAAATCTTGAAGGATGTTTGGGTAGGCCATACCCCTCTGTCAAAATATATTCCCCACTCCCATCCCGGGATTTCCGCCTTTGTGTACCAGACTCTGAGACTGGTACGCTTCTCCTTTTCTGTTATTCTCTTACTAGAATATCTAAATTTTCCTCGGAACTACTTCCACGTTATAGACTTACAGCCTATAAGTATCATTGATTCTAATCTCGTGGGAACGGAAAGGGGTGGTTTCTTAGCTATCGCTTCCACAGGTTTGTGATCTGTTTGAAATTCCTCACTTTTCCCAAAGATACAATTGAGGAATTTTCAAACATTACCAAAAATTTCCTTCGTGTTTGGGCGAATTCTGTCTTGGTCCCTGTGTCATGGCCCGGGAGGTATTATGGGCTGGTCTTCCTGAAAGGGATCTTCAACTAGCGCATAGCTGCTGACATCATACTGGATTGTAAGGTCTTTTCTTTACAGCGTAGTAAGTTAGAACCGAAGCAGCTTAGGAGTCTTTTAATCTTTGGAAACTTTGCTCTTGCCGTTTGTTCCACTAAAAGGCAACAATCTTCTTTTGCGGTTTCCTGAGAGACTGGTCTCTCTCACTTAGTCCGTTAATGAATTTTGATAAACACTGCCCAAAAACCAAGAAAAGGAGTGACATACACTTTTCGTTGTGGTTTTGGCATATAGGTAACCCACACATATGCCTACATGACGTGTGACTACGGGAATGAAATATGTGATAATTGAAAAGCTAAATCAACAGGTATGCAATTATACTTAGTTTGTCATTCAAAACTGCGCCGAGTATAAGTGAAAAGACTAAATGAAAACACGTTACCTCGCGGCAGGGTTACCCTTACTAGTTCGAAGACCACCTGTCCAGAACCTAAACCAGTTTAAGAATGACTGCTCCAAGGGTAGCAAAAGAAAGTAACGTGGATAATTTGCTTTGGAAAGAAATTCCTGCCGTCCACTTCAAGAGCCTGTCACTGAAATTTTATCGGGCTTTCAACCTTCAAATGAAAGTGTGACTAGAAGACGGATTTCCAAATAAATAGTTAATTTATTATATTGAACTTTTTCTCTTTTCATTTTATCTGTTACTTTATACCTTATTAACACATTGTTACAAACATTCATATTTTACAGAGAGTGATGGACATTGTCCGTCTCCACAGTACGCTGAAATTGGTCAAGAAGGTGTAATAGAATGTTCGGTTCCTTTAACGTTCGAAGGCGTGGTTTGGTATAATTCGACAAACACTACAGATTCACTGGTTGCTCGAATCGAAAGACAGTCTGACGGAAGTCTGCGTATCTCAGGGGAAGGTGTTAATACCGGCAGTTACACCATCGCTTCGAATGGATCTCTTATTATTACTGAAGTAACAACGAAACACAACCGAAATTTTACGGTTCTCATATTAAATGAGATGTATGAAGCGTCTTCTTTCACAGTAGAGTTAATAACTTTAGGTAAGTGTCTGCTCTTGTGTAGACGTCATGGAAATTTGTTTATGAAAAATCTAAGTTAGTTAGTTAGTTAGTTAGTTAGTTAGTTAGTTAGTTAGTTAGTTAGTTAGTTAGTTAGTTAGTTAGTTAGTTAGTTAGTTAGTTAGTTAGTTAGTTAGTTAGTTAGTTAGTTAGTTAGTTAGTTAGTTAGTTAGTTAGTTAGTTAGTTAGTTAGTTAGTTAGTTAGTTAGTTAGTTAGTTAGTTAGTTAGTTAGTTAGTTAGTTAGTTAGTTAGTTAGTTAGTTAGTTAGTTAGTTAGTTAGTTAGTTAGTTAGTTAGTTAGTTAGTTAGTTAGTTAGTTAGTTAGTTAGTTAGTTAGTTAGTTAGTTAGTTAGTTAGTTAGTTAGTTAGTTAGTTAGTTAGTTAGTTAGTTAGTTAGATGAGGTTTAACGTCCCAGTTTCCAACCAAATGGTTCAAGTCGAGACGACCACGGCCTTTTTTCCAGTTGTGGGTCACTGGCTTGTTTTCCCTACTCCATTGCTTATGCTGAGCACCAAGCACAAAGGCAGCAGGGTGGATCCAGGGGCATATCATGGTGTCTAAAATCTCCCTCCCCTCCCCCTCTCCGGCCGAAAATTTTACCCATACCGTGCCGGCGCTTTTGGTCAGCAAAACTACTACTCTTCAACTACTCGACGCATAAGAACGCAAAACACCACGTCTTACACAGCCATATTTCCCTCGATGTCCCACGCTTACAAGGAATCATCCCAGAATCTTCGTCAAGTTGGCAATAACAATATCTAACATATCTGTGCGATATTAAAGTTTAAATGCGGTTGTCGTCAGCGTAAATCCTATATTGGTGTCAGCAAGGAGAGACTTTTATGGAATTTGGCCTTTGCCATGGGCTTAAATTTTCTGGTACGTACCCAGTCGTTTTCCTGGGACCTAAATGCCCGGTATGAGGTCCATACGGCCATCAGACCGACTCCTGGACCATGAGGAGGAATTCTTGCACCCTCGCAATGGATCATTAGAACCTTAATGCCCTGTATGATAAAACCAAAACTTTGCACCTGTCATGCCCCTCCCGCTCTTTCGAAATGGAATCGCCGCCCAGTATGTCCTTACGATAGCGCCTGTGCGTAATCTGGAATCCCCTTCACCAGTCCAAAATTGCTGTATGCGCCCCTACTGAGTCGATTTATTTGAAAGGGGGATGCAATAAGGCTCGCTATAAACAACATTAGATATTCTGTTTGATGTATTCTATATATGAGCTATATGTACTGCATATAAGTTGAAAAAGAGATAATCCACCCAACTGGTGCATTGAACAGTGTTATCGAAGGCAGCAGTTCATCCAGTTTTGCTGCATGTAAGCATACATAGATTCTCCTACCTGCAAAGTACGTGGCTTAAGTGCTTTGTTGCCCTTATATTTTAATTTCGTTTCAATATACAAGTAGTAACTACCGGGCCATATGGCATAACAAGACATGGTATTCGTAGTTTACATAGGTTTCTGCAGGGACGTAGATTTCTTTTCAACTTTGGGGGATGGGGTAAGTTACGGCAAATCTAGAAAATGTGCACGCTAAGCGTGCACGGCGAGCGCGAAGGGCAAAGCCCATGACGGGTGGGGTCCAGGAGGCCACCCTAGGGCCCCTGGTGGGGTCCAGGGGCGAAGGCCCCGGAAGCTCCTGGGTTTTAATGTCTCAGAAGTGCCAGGAAGACTGTTTTAAGAGGTCAATTTCAGAGGTAACGTTCTTGGGTATTGGTATATTTATACATATAGGAAATGCTATTTTGAGCACAAAACTCATTGATAAGCTGCAGTCGATTGAAACTGTACAAGCGCAACAATGTCCTGCTAAGCTTAAAAAGGCAGGGATCAACATGTAGGGTCATCCCAGACAACTGGATTTTGATTTCGGAGATCATTACAATACCTGCACGTTGGCGTGAGATCAGTGGCCCCGCCAGGTTTTTTTTTGTTTGTGATCGGGGGGGCACCATAGATGATGACGTAATACTACCTCAGTTCCCCCAAGTCTGCGTAAATTGCACCTTTATTTTTCATGCTTCCCAGCATTTGTGTACAGCAGTTTTGATCTTTCGTTTGTCACTGCAGAAAGGTGTCGTTCTGGGGAAGGGGTCCCTCCCCTTTAAGAAATGTTTGTTAATTAAAGGTCTTTTATAGGCAAAATGTTGCTACCTTTGGGATGTTTTTGGAACTGATCATATATATGGCTAAAAAATGTCCATAACTTAGTGAATGCTAATTCTTGGTAAGGTAAAAGAGGAGAATATGTTGTCTATTAAGAGACAGATACGTTGTCAAACCTCCCGAAATCCTCCCTTTTGTCTATTTTAATGCTTTCTATTTGGTGAAAGTTTTTACACAAAATTACGTGCGTGAAGTCCACCGAAATATTCTTGGACTGTTACGAAATATTTCTGTTTCATTGTGCATTATGAAAGGGCATCTAAGGCTAGCAGATCCCTGTGTAGGACCTCCTGGAAGCTCTGCATTAATTATATTAAATGGGGGCAATGACATTATGCGTACTACCCGACATCCAAATGATAAAATATTGAGTATGATTCCGAACCCTTAACAACTATCGTATTTTTACTAATTTTGAACGAAAATCCAGATGAAAAGCTTCCAGCAATGGGGAATGAGAGGAAGGGAGAGTATAAGTTCAGAGAGGTGATATTAGACCTCCCTGATAGGTGTAGCAAAAGGGGTGGAGGACTAAGAAGATCGTTTCAGAATGTTGTTTTCGTCGTAAGTATATTAACAATCACCTTGTATACCGATAATGGTTGTGCACGAAGCGCTCGGTAAAAATATTTGAACAATGTATAACGGCAGATACGTACTTTCAACCGTCCACATCGTGCTACATATTAGGTTGAAAGATCCCATATTGATGCAAGGTCCCCACAGATGTTTGGAGATGTATCTCTGTTCTTCGGAAATTGATGTGATCAGAATAGTTGCATGGATTATTACCTTATGACATGAGATTATTACCTTATGACATGAAGCGCAAACCGTGACGAATGCGTAAGAAGGGCGCCGAAATTTTTCATTAAATAAGATTTCCATGACAAAACCTACATTCAGGCTCTGCATCGAGACACTTTCAATTTCCAAACAAACCTACATGCCACTGCCATAAGCCAATCTCTTACCTGTTAATTCGTAAACCTTGAACTTTTTGCTGCTGTGCTTCTCCGAAAGTTGCTATCGGAAGATATTGATAAAAAGAATAACTCTGACGTAAGGTTTGAAGCGCGCGGAGTGAGCGCAAACTTTGTTAGTTTGCGAATAATTTGCTTAAGTTCTAATAGTTTGAGAAACATTTGTGATAGAAAATGAAGCAGAGACTGAAAAATTTCTTACGAAAATGAAGAATAAGATGTCCTTTCCAGCACACACGTATCTGTAGACTATAACTTGGGGAGATGATTACATGGGCCATCCCCCTAGTCAAATGATGGGGGGATATATCCCCCTATCCCCCCGGGATCTACGCCTATGCCGGTTTCTGTAAAGGTCGGAAATTTTATCATCAATCACACAGGCCTATCGGTAGTTTTTTCTCTGGTATTTGTCAGGTTGTAACAGTTCGTGGGACAGAAGGGGTGGTTACAATATAATTTATGCAATTCCTGTTAAAACCCAGCCGCACCGATGTGATCATTTATATCATAGGCGTAGGAAGCTCTTTTCAGCTGGTGGGCTGAGCTTCCAATTGGACCCCCATACCGGGGAGGGTTCTAAGAGGAGGCGTACCCCTCTCCTTTGAGAAATTTTTGAACATTTGAAAGTCCTTAGATGCAATTTGGTGCGACATATTGGGTAAATTTCAGGGAAATTGGTGCAAGTTTGGACACTTTTTAAAGAGATGACAAGTTAGGAGTTTTCGACCTTGAATGGGAGGACACACTTATTAGGCCCCCAAACGCCTATGATCTATTGAGGCTTTCAATGAGAACAAATTTTACAACTGTATACATCAAAATTTTAATCACACTCTACAAGTCGGATTTTCCGACAAAACACTAAGTCAGTAGAAAATTCAGTAAATCAAGTTTGTGTAGTATGCACAACATGCTGTGAAAGTCATGCTTTATGTTATGACGTCATATAAAGATATAAGGCCAGATGGGCCAAATGTTGTATAGTAGCCAAGCACCCACCATATTCCGGACTATTGTTGTGAAATTGTAGCCCACCACGCGTCGGAGAAGTTATCGCCCTGTCCTACTACTCCTTGCTGCACCACCTGCCCATCCCCCTCCCCTTACCCTCCGAGTCAACTTTTGCCCCATATATCAGTGATTAAACCTCTTATTGGGTGCAAAGTGGGTCTGATATATTGAGCCTTAGAACATTCCTGTGAAGTCCTCTCTGAAAGTTAAGGTTGGGTTCTGGAAGAATTCAATACTATCAATTGTGTATTTACTTGCAGTGTATTCCCGTCAACGTTTCCCTGCAGTGAATTCATATGAAGCAAATTTGATTTTATTGGAACCTGTGACAAGAAATGCAACTTTGTCATGCAGTTTCCAGGGTGTCAGACCGGCTGTGACTTTATCATGGTTCAAGTTTAACAAGGGGAAATTTGAAAACTTTGAAGCCACACAGTACAGTTCTAGTGACGACGGTTTATCCTTCTCGTCTGTATCGGATATTACAATTCCCAATCTAACTTATAACTCATTACATTTATTTTCATGTCGAGCATATGGGCCTGCTGTAAGGGTTAAAGAAGCGAGAACTGATGTCCTTGTCATTGCTGAAATCAGAAGAATGAAAAGCGGCAGGAAATGTCATACTGAGATAAGAAAGGAAACCGTTTTTGCAGACTCTGCTCTTCAAATCCCTTGTACAGAGGATGCACATCCCTATGCATTCATTTGGCAATTTGCAGAAACCAACCATTCACAGATTCTTATGCTCTCTGTAAACGGAATGGTGAGATCGCTGAATAAAATGAACACGACGATGGATGTATCAACGGATGGATCCTTACTTTTTCCAAATGTAGATAGGAGTATGAAAGGGGTATATACGTGTTTCTTCTTGATGGGTGACACTTCCTCTTGCAACAACGTAGAATTACAAGTGAAGGCACGAGTGGGAATAAAAACGGAGGATAACTCAAGAGGTATGTATCGTACTCGCTATGCAGGCGCCTGCTGGTTCTGATTTACGCAGTGTATCTCTGCAATTGAGTTCTCCTGGCAGATTAAACACCGTCCCGGAAGCTATTTTTCGTAACCCTCTCCCTAATAAAACGAGCATGGAGCTTCGTAGTGGCTCCATCCCAGCTGAAAATTCCAGTTGAGTCCAATTCAAACTTGAACTGGACTTGCCCATATTACACCTGGACCCAACGGGACTCAACGGGACCCAACGGGACTCACTTCAACTGGACTGAACTGGAACCAATTGATTTTAATAGGACTTTTTCTATTATCACGACTTCATGGCGAGATTCATTAAGGGACTGAACTGGACTTCAGCTGGGCTTGTTCCTGTATCAGCAGTTCAAAGGGACTATCGCTAAAGAAGGCAAGAACCATTTCAATGGACTCTTTTTTGACCAACTAAATTTGCTGGACTGATGAAATTTTTCTAGAATTTCAGCTTAATATTGCTTTAATTTGAACTAGGCAGTTACCATTAGTAGAGAATTGGTTCGGTTATTGAAATCCTTTTGAGCTGGTCCAGTAAAGTCCAGTTGAACGTTTCACGATCAAGTCCTATTGAAATGGTGCAGAAAAGTCCAGTTAACTAATCACAATAAAGCCCAATTGAACCAGTCCAGAAAAATCGAGTCAAACTTATCACAGCAAAATTCTGTTGAACTGGTCCTATAACATCCAGTTGAAGTGATCAAAATAAAGCACAATTGAACTGGTCCTGTAAAGTCCAATTGAACCAATCACAAAAAATCCCAACTAAACTGGCCCAGTTAAGTGCAGTTTAACCAGTCACAATAAATCCCAATTGTGCGGGATCCAGTAAAGTCCAGTTGAACTGATCACAACATTTAAAGTCCAGTTTAACTAGTCCTGTAAAGTCCAGTTGAACCAATCACCAAAACCCAATTGAAATGTTCCAGTAAAGTCCAGTTGAAGTAATCATAATAAAGTCCAATTGAATTGGTCCAGTCAAGTGAAGTTCAACTGATTACAATTAAGTCCTATTGAACCGGTTCAGTAATTTCCAGTTAACCCAGTCACAATAAATCCCAATTGAACTGGTACAGTAAATTTCAATTAAACTTGTCACAAATAAGTCCCATTGAAATGGTTCAGTAAAGTCCAGTTGAACCAACGATAATTAAGTCCAATTGAACTGGTCTAATAAAGTGCAGTTCAGTCTAACACAGTATTGACATGTTCCAGTAAAGTCCAGTTGAACTAATCACAATAAATCCCAATTGTGCGGGATCCAGTAAAGTCCAGTTGAACTGATCACAACATTTAAAGTCCAGTTTAACTAGTCCTGTAAAGTCCAGTTGAACCAATCACCAAAACCCAATTGAAATGTTCCAGTAAAGTCCAGTTGAAGTAATCATAATAAAGTCCAATTGAATTGGTCCAGTCAAGTGAAGTTCAACTGATTACAATTAAGTCCTATTGAACCGGTTCAGTAATTTCCAGTTAACCCAGTCACAATAAATCCCAATTGAACTGGTACAGTAAATTTCAATTAAACTTGTCACAAATAAGTCCCATTGAAATGGTTCAGTAAAGTCCAGTTGAACCAACGATAATTAAGTCCAATTGAACTGGTCTAATAAAGTGCAGTTCAGTCTAACACAGTATTGACATGTTCCAGTAAAGTCCAGTTGAACTAATCACAATAAAGTCCAATTGAACTGGTCCAGTGAAGTCCAGTTGAACTGTTTACAATAAAATCCAATTGAACTGCATGGTCCAGGAAAGTCTAGTTGAACGGGTCCAGGAAGGTCCAGTTGACCTAATACAATGAAGCTCAATTGAGCCAGTCGATCAGTGAAGTCCAATAAAATTGGACCTGCAAACTCCATCTAAACTGGTCCAGACGGTCAAGAGGTTAGTCATGATAAGTCTTAGTGTCTCTTGTGGACGTAGCTAATCTGAGAAACAGAACACTCTCGTCAGTAAATTTAGGTTGTCGCCCTTTTGCTCTTCGCCACACAGTACAGGGGACTTTGGACAGTCTCAGTGTCCCTTGAGGACAAACCACGCGGAGCGGACTCTTCTCGCTCGGTCCCTCTTCAAGGCTTTCCAAATACTGTCCGCCCAAGCGAAGAGGACTGAGTCCAATTTTGACGCACACTTCATTATCATAATATGACTTGAACGGGGATACGCACGACAAACTCATGATACAGAGGTCAGGAGGTCAATAGGGTGGTCATGTTAAGTCTTAGTATGTCTTGAGGACGAAATTTCTTTAGGGCGCAGAACGACTTCGGGAGCATAAGCTACATTTTCACCCTTCGAATCTTTGCCAAAGAATTAGGGTCAGGGACTTTCCAAAAAGTATTTAGACTGTTAAGTGTAAAATTATGTAACACATCATGTGGTCTGTGAGATAGCTTCTCGGCCTATTGGCTAAGATCATGTGTAGCTAGTTTAGAATGGAGCTAAGCATAACATGCAGGTCCATGATATAGGGGCCTGAGGTTCAAGGGGTTAGCAAGTTAAGCCTTTGTGTGCTCTCTGGGGACGTAGTTCCTGCGGGGGGCACTACCTCTTCGGGGTTAAGGTTTGGTTTTCGTCCTTCGACATCCAGCCGAAGGGACTTAAAAAAAGCGTAGCTCTTTCCGACGTATTTAAGCCAGAATAGTTGTTTATTTGTGGTTTCACAAATGCAAGGCCAAAGCCAGGCTTCTCGTTATGTTTCGTGCCCTTCTGGATCTTAACTCCATTTGGGAGTACTTTCAAATGTTTGTCGGCAGTAGGAGACAATCAGCATGTCTTTCTTAAAAAGTACACTATTTAGAATCGCTTCTTTTCCCTTTTACGAAATTTATGTGTAGTATCTCCTTCCTTCCCGCCAGTGTAGAGTAGAATAGACGGACCCATAATGTAAAGGTTTGGAGGTTATTCCTTCCCCTTCCCCCGGGAACGTAGCCGAGGGAAGCAGAGCCTCTATGAAGGTAATGTTTTTGTTTCGTCATGTATCACAGACCAAGTATAAAAGGGATAGCTGAGATGCAGTTATAATAAGTCCTAGTGTCCTATCAGGGATAGCTTCTAGGTCTTTCAACTAAAATCATACTTATTATCTGTTCTCTGCAGTCCCATTATATTAGAGCCAAACATGACAGGCCCATAATAAAGGTCGAGAGACTGGCCAGTTCAGTCTAAGTGTCCCTTTTCGGACGTGACTCCTTCTGGGGTCAGAACCACGTTTAGTTTTTGCCCTTTGTTATCCAGCCGAAGGTACTTAAACATTACATAACATGACATAACAAGTTAAAGAGCAAAGAAAGGCTAAAGCCCCATTAGACGCCCTGCAGTCCAGACCCAATGCAAAAACTCAAACCAAGCCAAAATTTAAAAAAGCCCATCACATTCAGATTCTACCGCAGTCATAATAAAAGTTGTCAGTGTTATCTTGAAGCATTGGGCTAAAGTGGAATTAAAAACCCACTCAGGCAGACTATTCCACTCAATGACAACTATTTGAGAGAAGCTGAACTTTCTAATATCAAACCTAGAGAAACACTTTACAAGCTTCTTACAATGGTCTCGAACACGGAAATTAGCACAAACCTTTAAGTAGTTACAATTAGACAGAGAATTCCTTCCAGAAAGTAATGTTAAAACCTTCAGCATATCCCCTAATCCTTCTTAACTCAAGAGATGTAAGTCCCAGGTATTTGAGCCTATTAGGGATATTACGCACGTCGGGAATAAGATGAGTGACCCTCTTCGAACCTGCTTTAACTTAAAAGAAACTTGACCTTTTCATAAAGTGGACTCCAACCTTCACAGCATAATCAAGATATGGCCTAACCAACTGCTGTTACAAATTCAACAAAACATCCTTACTAAAATTACCGAATATCCTCTTGATCCATCCAAGTGCCCTATTTCCCCTTACAGCTGCTGCGTACACTGCCTGGAAGGCTTCAGATCACTTGTAATGACAACTCCCAGATCTTTCTCTAAAGTCACATTACTCAAAATACTACCAGCCATGGTTTAATCATACCTCAAATTGTTTGATCCAAAAGTAAAGAACTTTGCATTTATCAGCATTAAAAGACATTTGCCAAGTCTGCGATCATGAAAATTACCTATCTTAGTACTTATGCAACAGTAAAACATACTTCCCATGATTTACTTTCCTACAGAGCTTAATGTCATCAGCACACTTAGTAATACTAGATTTGTTAAGAAAAGAAATGGGCCAAGAACAGAACCCTGTGGTACTCCACTTGTGACTTCCTTCCACGATGAGAAATTTACCATTGACAACAACTCTTTGGGTTTCACCATAAGTCTACCTAGTTTAACATTTTGAGGGTCATAAAGCCAATTCGCTCTTCGAGAACCCTTTACCAGAATGGAACTTTATCAAATGCTTTTTGAAAATCAAGGTAAATGACATCAACACTGTGACCAGAATCAAGAGATAAACAGACATCCTCAAGAAAGCCCAGTAAATCAGAAACACAAGATATATTAGGCAGGAATCCATGTTGAGACATAATCAATAAACCATTATATAAAAGATGCTTAAACACAATCCTTGACCACAGACTCCATGGTTTTACACACTACACTGGTTAAACTAACAGGCCGGAATTGCAAGGCAAGCTCCGATCCCCTTTCTTGAAAACAGGAGTAGTGTTTCAACCGGTCAAACAGAAGGATGGACGCTTGAGTCCAGACATTTCTGAAACATAATGCACAGAGGAACTGACTGAATCTCAAAACATTCATGCAGAATGCAAGGATGGATCCCATCTGGCCCAGAGGATTTTCTAGCCTTTGAACTCCTTTTTTATTACAAACCAGTTACTCAAAAAGAAAAACATCATCAATGCAAATTGAGCTGTCGGAAGCTCTACAAACTCCCATTATAGAAGACTCCTTGGTAAAGACAGAAACAAAATCATTGTTCAACTAATTTGCCATATCCTGATGGTCACTGACTAAAGTACTCCTATTACCTTGGAGAGGCCCAACACCTTCTTTATTTTTTTGCTTAGACCTGTAATAAGTATGAAAAGAGTTGGGATTTACCTTTCCCTCTCTGGCCAACTTCCTCTCCAACTTAGCTTTAGTGTTTTTCAGAAGTCCTTCATGAAGAGTTCCTGGTTTTTATAGACTGCAAAGTCTGCAGAACACCTACTATCTCTGTAGCGACGCCAACATTTACGCTTCTTCCTGACTGCTGTAAGGACCTCCCTAGACACCCACACTGGCCTATGATTACGAAAAGCAATAACCAGAATGCACAATTTGGCGGTATCAAGAACAGTGTCACGAAAAACACTCCAAGCCTCAGCAGGACCTAAGTGAGACAAACAAACTCAGCCTTACTAAAATCTAGAACAAGCTTATCAGTATGGTCAAGTTTGCTGCAATAACAAAGTTCAAGCTAATAAGGTCATTTTCACTGGACCCTATTTTAACAGGATTCACGACATTCTTTACCGTACTATATTCATTGCTAAACACCAAGTCCAGACAGTTAACCCCGCGTGTAGGGAAGGGAACATGCTGGGTGATGAAACCATCAGACGATACCTCAAGGAAATCCCCCTCCCCGTGTAATCCACTTAAATAAGTTGCAAATCAATATCTGGAAAATTAAGATCCCCAAACACAACGTCTGTTTTGGAAAAGACCTTCCTAAAGTAATCAAGCAACCTACGATTATTTTCAACACAAGAATTTGGTGAACGATGTATAATACCGATGACCTAAGGAGTACCATTCTCAACACCAAAACTTAGTTCGCACCACAAGCAGTTTGAAAAACCAGCTCAGAACTTGTCAGTGACATCAACACAATTCAGACTATCCCTGACACAAAGCAACTCCGCCTCTACCTCCAAAGGTCAAACCTATCTCTCCTAAAAACTGAATGTAAAATTTGTTTTTATAAACTTTGATGATTCACACTCATATTAGACATAATGCCCGGGGAAAGTCGTAGTATTTTAAAAATGGATTTTCTCGATTTACTTTAGGTGTCTTGGGATCCAAAGCACTTGGCATAGTTCGTCTTCAGAACTGGTTACCTAGATATATTGAATCTGGTTGTATGTCGGACTGAAACACAATCGGGCAGAACCGTGAGGTAGTCGACATTGCTAATGTGGAAGATATTCAGGACAAATTTTGCTTGCTTGCGTTCTGTTGAAGCTATTCAAACCAGTTCAGAGAGCTGTGACAGACAGCTCCCTAGTCAGTTCCTGCTGGCACTATTGCCAAATGGCTTCTCTCGTGTCCATTTCACGGTCGCAACTCCTTTTGGGAATAGCACAAACTTTCGCCTAGTTGTAGAGCGTCTGCAGGACTTTCCTTAAAAAGACTTTATGATCAAATTGTTTCAATTTGAAACGCCAGGAAGCGGAATTATTTAAAACTTTTTCCAGCGGTAACGAGTCACCAATCTTTTGGATTTATAGTGTAATATAATACTCCGATTGCACAAACTTCTATCCAAATCTTATTGCTTTGTTTTCTGCAAATTGCAGGGAGAAGACTGGCATTGTCTTAAGGTCATTATTAAAGTTTACTAAATGTACATTGTAAAAGCTGCAATTTGTGAAAATGTGATCTCAGGGGAAAAACTGTTTGCCCGTAATCACATTCGGTTGACTCCTTGTATGTAATACAGTGTAAAATTTTAGAATGACCAAGCCTTGATCAAAATGTTACTCTTGTCCCTTAAACAAGCTTTTCAAAGTGAATCTCTTCAGTGTGTTACTAAAACATAGAAAGTGTACGTTGCTTCGAGTCTGTAATCTTTAAGACATTTTGTGTTTTAAATGTTTGCTGAATACGACCATGATGAAAAAGGCTATAACCATTTTCATTTTTAGCAGCATCAGTATCCCCGTGGATGATAATTCCTTTCGTAGTGACGGCTTTTGTAGCTCTCTTAATATTCGTCTATGTATTAGACAGGCACAGGCAGGTAAGTCGTCCTTTCAACTATTACCAATTCGAGAGATTCCCCCATTTTGGAGAATCAACCTAGGTTGGGAGAAAAATTGGTCATGGCCTTCGCAAGTTTGTCTTTTACCCACAATTCCATGCGTTCTTTGTGTACATTGTCAGTGACGAGATGGTTTTGGAACCCAATGGCAAAAATTTTAGGTCTAATCTAATGGAATTAAATACATATTCGGAAGGTTTATTGTCATAGCTACCGAAAAGCTGCGTCCTAATCGATGGTTCACCTCGCCGTTTTTGAGAAAAACGCAAGGTTTTGAGTGGTTTTTGATTCCTTGCCGAAGGCAGGCAAGGAATCTATGCGGTGGTGATGTCGTGTGTGTGTGTGTGTGTGTATGTGGCGGCTTTGCTTGTTTACACGATATCTCAAGAAGGGAAAGTTGGACAGTTCTCAAACTTGGTACATAGATGGCCCATATTAAGAGGAAGAACCCAAGTGTTTTTGGTGGAGGTCAAAGGTCATCTGGGGTCACTGGGGGTCAAAATCTGAAAACCTTGTTTACACGATATCTCAAGGTAGACAGCTTGGATAGATTTCATGCTTGGTATGTAGATGTGATGTGGTGAGAGAAAGAACCCTATTGTTTTTGGTGGAAGTCAAAGGTCATCTGGGGTCACCTGGGGTCAAAATCTGAAAACCTTGTTTACACGTTATCTCAAGTTAAAAAGCTTGGATAGATTTCATGCTTGGTATGTAGATGCGTTGTGGTAAGAGAAAGAACCCTATTGTTTTTGGTGGAGGTCAAAGGTCATCTGGGGTCACCGGCTGTCAAAATCTGAAAACCTTGTTTACAAGATATCTCAAGTTAGAAAGCTTGGATAGATTTCATGCTTGGTATGTAAATGCGTTGTGGTGAGAGGAAGAACCCTATTGTTTTGGTGGAGGTCAAAGGTCATCTGGGGTCACCGGGGGTCAAAATCTGAAAACCTTGTTTACACGATATCTCAAGTTAGAAAGCTTGGATAGATTTCATGCTTGGTATGTAGATGCGTTGTGGTGAGAGGAAGAACCCTATTTTTTTGGTGGAGGTCAAAGGTCATCTGGGGTCACCGGGGGTCAAAGTCTGAAAACCTTGTTTACACTTTATCTCAAGGTAGGAAGCTTTTGTAGATCTCATACTTAGTATGTGGATGTGTTATGGTAAGAGAAAGATACCTATTGTTTTTGGTGGAGGTCAAAGGTTATCTCGGGTCACCAGGGGTCAAACTCTGAAAACCTTATACGATATCTCAAGGTAGGAATCTTGGATAGGTTTCATACTAAGTATGTTCATGTGGTATGGTGCGAGGAAAAACCCTATTGTTTTTCATGGAGGTCACAAGCCATTTGAGGTCATCAGAGGTCAAAACTGAAACTTTGTAAACATGTCATTACAAGGGAGGAATCACAGACAAATCCCTTCCTTTTTTTTATTTTTTTGGTTATTCAAGTTTTTGTTCAAAGGTCATGTGACATGAGCTGACATGAGAAGAAGCCAAATTGTGACCACATCATAAAAAATGATGTAGTAGAGAAGTATAAATTTGATGGATGAACCACAGTGTAGCAAACCACCCCCTTTCGGCTAGGAATCACTAAGCCTTTTGGCTTTCTGGTCTCTCTTGCTTACCCTTTTCTATGTTAGGCTGGCAGCCTTCACAATGTGTTGCATAAGTTTTCCCTATTCGGGAGAAATTGGTTTTCCCCCAAACGGAGGAATCTCCTTGACTGATTACGACCAGTCTATATTAGCGCTGAGCCTGAAAATAAGTTAAACCGAGCCCTAAATTCATTATCTTGCGAATTCATTGCATTTTAAATCCTACTGACGAGATCTGCTATGGTTACTGATATAATGTTAATAATTAGAATTAAAATGGATATTCGTATTATGCAGCTTTATACTTTCTACAAATCATTATTAAGGAGAAGTTGTCATCCGTTCAGATGTTACTCCTCATGCTATGGAAGGGATTTGGTGCTGCTCTCCTTTAGCCGTGATGACACGTAATAATTGTGTGCGAAAGTAAACTATAAGTAACAATGTAATGAGTGTATGGCTTTCATTTATACATTCACCTAATACGGCATATAAGTTGCAAGTTAGTATAACTTTAGCTATTTGAGGATTATATAATTTAAAATCAGCGGTGTCTCAATTGTCACCTATTTTCAAAATATCAGTGTAGTTTACTTCATTATAACCTAACTTTTACTATTTAATAATGATCTTTTTTGCAACAAGTTATCTTTGCAGAAAGAACTTACGGAGATGATCAAGGCCTTAACGGTTTGTACACTTCAACCTCTGTTCTTAAGATACTCATTAGAACTCCATTAGGGATCGATTCCATGTTCGGCTTTGGTTTACATGTTTCAGGGGATTTTTTTAAGTTTCATGGGAGTTCCCGTGCGGTAACGGAACAAAGACTATGTAACTTAATTTGCTTGAGGTGGAAAGAAAACATTTAAACACTATCTTTCTTCAAAGTAGTCTTCATTTCTGGCCTTAAAATACCAAAACACAAATGCCACGACTAGATTTCATTTTCTCAGTTAAATCTGATGTACACTGATGTTGGCTTGGGCAATAGTCTTTTCATTTGACCAGACGGCAAAACTGTGTGTAAGTTTAAATGAAAACTTATTTTATACATACAAAGGCTGTCACTGCTGATTTATCATTTGTCATCATTTTTGCCACAATTATTTAAATTCAAGTCTTTCATAGTCTCTGCTATTCTAGGTAGCATTTAACCTTTAATAGATCCTGTTTCGCGCCATGTGTTCTTCATGGAAACAGTTGCAGTAAGCTACCTGAAAAAGCGACCCCCCAGGTTTTAGACTAATGTTTCAAACGAAAACCATTCACGGTGCACGGACAAACACGCCTACTAAAACTTACTAATAAACGTTGGAGTCAATATAAAAGCTTTCCACACACATTTAGTGTCGGCGTATAATTTCAGTTCGTGAAGAAAACATTTCAATGATAATACTATCGAAGATAACGTTAACAGCAACAAACTAATGAATATTTCGAAAATGATAATAGAGGAGGATTAAGAGGGGCTCAGGTTTCCGACAATTCCTTGATAAATTTTATCAATCAACCAGAAAATTGAAAAGTGTTGAAATGGGTAATTAATTAACATCCTCTTTCAAGCAATATCTGGAGAACGAAGGTGTACCTTTGCTTTTGATTAGCACATATTATTCTTAGTTTGTTAGTAATTCAAGAATGTCACAAATGATTCTTCTAGAGGTGCTTCGACCTAGAGCTTTACATTTTGCACTGTAAAAAATGATTAACACTTTTTGTAACAGATAATAAACGTGTCTTGGCGTTAATGTAACCGAAAAAACAATAAAATACATAAGCAAATTAAACGTCTAAAACGCCAACTTTAACACATTGACGCCACTTTAACACCATCTCGTAAACACGTTTATGCGTTTATTTTATGATTACTGTAAACATCAAGTTGTTTTTAATAAAGAAAAATTAGCATGTATATCAAACATATAAACGTGTTTGCAGAGTGCACTTTAATTGACGTCATTATCTTTATCATTTGTTAGTATTCGTTCAGTCATTTACTGTGCTTATCCATTTTGTTGTTCGTTTTCTAATTTTTAAACGCCATAATGTGTTAAAAAAATGAAGACGTCTATTTTTACAGTGTAAATGAGATTGTTGTGATAAATAAGTGTTCCATGTGAGTTTGTTACGAATGTGACAAATAATATCCGGTATAAAAAGATGTTAAAGCACTTGATGTATCGTACGGAAATTGCTAACGGAAATTGCTAACGCATCGATAAGAGGGCAAATTATTATCCACCTCTGAATAGGACGGAACATACAAACTTCATTCTGTGATTAAATCCCGGTCAAATTTCGATGTTCAATAATACCTAAAAAGCACTTTTGTCCACAAAGACGATTCATTTGGGAATATTATGGTTTCTATCATCTGTAACAAGCAATATTCTTTCAACTTAATTATTGTGCAGTTCTCTTTGCCCTCACCTAATATTGCCATGCATACGTTATTTTGACTGTGTACATGGAACACTTCTAGCCTCTCTTTAAATCTTTGCAGGAGACAGACGGACTTTATGCAATCGTGATGGCGTGGGTGTGTGTGTGAATGTGTGTGGGGGTGTGTTTTGGTATAATGTACGTAGCTTAACTTGGAGATATCTCAAGATGGTAACAATGGATATTTTTCACAACATTTATTTGTAGACTTCACATGTTTTGAGGAGTAACTTTATTGTTTACTTGGAGGTCACCAGGGGTAAACCTTTGAATACCTTGTATACAGGCTTGGTATCTACCAGAAGTGAAATATTAATGGATATCATACTTAATTTACTCCTTTTAGCGAATGTCAAAAGTAATTCAAGGTCATGAGATCGTCAAACTGTAAATCCTTGTTAACAAAATATATAAGGGGTAAAACTGTCATGACTGATACTATAATTCATGAATCATAACATTTTTACTCAGTTTTCATGGATTTGATACATTCTTCACCTATGTAGGAACAAGCACTCAGCCTGTTTTGCTTATGTACATTAGGTCAGTACAAAACGACAGTTACATATCAACTTATGTTTTGGTATGCATAATGTGTACATCGTCCTTACTATTTTCCAGTACACAACAGATCCAACTCTTATGTAAAACTAGGGGAGTCAGGACTTCCTTGAAACCCATGAAGTGGCCCAGCACACACAATATCCTTCTCCTAGTTACCCCGTTATCTTTTATAAGTCCATGTGCATATAATGTGTTTGCCTGTTACGTAACAGTCTTTGAGTATTGCCATTAAAGCTGTGATAAAATGTCGCCTGCCTTGTAGAATTAAATACACCCGTTGAGTTGATCATGTGTGGATAAACCACATAGGGCTCGTTCTTTAAAAAAAAATGATTTTGCCGCAAAGTTCATCTGTACATGCTACGGTGCCTAAATTTCGGTATTTCGGTATGTACCGAAGTTTTTCTTGAAAAACCCTTAAGAGTGGCCGTAGGTGTGCCACTGGATAAATATTGTTCTCAACATTAATTGTTCCGGCATCTGGCCTTTTTTTTTTTTTTTTTTTTTTTTAGTTTGTGCTAGCGTTGGTAACGAAGCTGCAGCTACTTAAAAGCAAATTTTGTATGAACAGGCTTATTGTTCCTATACAAGATTGCAAATGTCGATTACGTTATACAAAATATAACCCCATAGAGTAAAGGGTAATTTGTAACTCGTTACGTAATTCCAAATCCTGAGTATAACTTTTTAAAGAGTCAAATAGCAAAATGATCTGTTAACGATTGTAATAACTTTCATGGAACTGTAGTAATGCAAGTGTGGTTTCAGAGCAGTAAAATAAAAATCCCCGATTGGAAGTGTTTAATGCTTATTGTACCGTTCTACTTTCTTGGAGTTGGATGAATCGGTTAAGCAGTCAAAGTAAAAACAGCAATAAAATTGTTTAAATATATTGGACTCTTACCTACATGTTGTTCTGAAAAAGATGAAGATTGTAGTAATTGGGGAATGTTATGGTTCTTTACAAAAGGATTCCCACTTTGTCAGGTATTTTAACCAGATGTGGTCGAAACACGTCTAAAAATACAATTTAAAACAACACTTTTCTTTTTGAAGTAAAAAATCCATAAGATTATAAACCATTATCTCCAACTTGCAAACTTAATCATGTGATTGTGGAAAAATTTTATACCGCCTTTGAGCGCACATTAGAAACTCGTCAATCCGATCTCTGTTTCCCCTAATGGAGAACTGTCCGTTGGAGAATGCAAAGTAAAGGTTGCTTCATGTTTTTCTTTTTTTTTTTTCGCCCCACCCCACCTCGCCGTACGCTTGGTTAAACAGGCCAGCTTAAGACACGTTTGTTTAACATTTAGTCCGAACTGTGTACAACCAGGCAATTATTGAGTTTATAATTAACTGAAAGGCACGAAACATGCAGACTGTGACCAAAGTATCTTGTGCATGTATGCTTCACCCATCGTGGAATAGCGTTGTCCTCCCCTTTTTTGCATTTATTCAAATACAATGTCAACTGATAGAGAGCTGTAGAAAAAGCGCAAAGTTAAATGCGTTGTGTATTGTTAACATCACAAACATTTAGAGAGATATACTTTTTCTTACCAGTAACACTCTGCATGCTTACAAATGTTGCTTTTTTATTTGTTTAGAATTTCCGGTTTGAAACAATAAAGGATTTCAAAATTTTTGAAACGGACGTTGTAAATATATTACGAACTGTCAGCAAGGACATAGAAGAGTACAAAGAAAGTTACATCCTCGGAGTCTTGAAAAGCTC
This sequence comes from Holothuria leucospilota, assembly GCA_029531755.1. Classification (NCBI taxonomy): domain Eukaryota; kingdom Metazoa; phylum Echinodermata; class Holothuroidea; order Aspidochirotida; family Holothuriidae; genus Holothuria; species Holothuria leucospilota. The sequence goes on from CM055964.1 coordinate 915,134, forward strand.
AAAAGATGTTATCGAAGCAGCAGAGAGCACTCTTCGTGGTGCTATCATAAGAGTCATCTTTGGTGGAAATGTTAAACTGGAGCTAGCTGAAGAGGCAGAGGAGACAGTTGGTGCAGAACAAAACATTGAATATTCACTTGAAAAGCTAGCTAAAGACCAAAATAGTGTTAAACTGGTGAAGCCTGCACTTGAGGTTTTTATTTCCATTCATAGAGATTTAGCAGAGATTGTTGTCCTTCTTTTCATTGCTCACAAAATAGCTGGGTCAAAGAAATGGAGACGACGCTTGTCAAGGAAGATACTGAAAAAATCCAAATCTTACCTTCAAGACATTCAAGCCTTGAACACGGGTGAAAAAGAGTCATTTGACCAGATACTTTCCAAAATTAAGATCAAGGCCAACGATCTCGTCAATATTGCCATTGGACATGAATCTGTAACAGAAAATGTCGTATCTCCTCAAAACATTTCTCAGTGGGAAGGCTCCTCTCAAGAAAATCCGAGAAAATCGTTCGATTGCCTTGAGGAAGCTGTAAAAACGATTCTACAGAAACAGAAAGACTTTAATGGCACCTCGACTCTTGTCACTTTCGTGAAACAATTGTACGGAAGTTTACCGGATTCAACGGTTGTGTACCGTAGTACTGAAGAGAGCACTCATACGGCAAATGAGGTGAGTTTAAGTAGCATTTCAAATAAAGGGTAATAACAGTTGGTATGTTTATTGGACTGAGCGACTTGCTTCACTTGAAACAACAGCGTAGCTGTTTTCCAGTGGTAAAAACCATGGTTTGAATGTTAAGAAACATAACCACACCGGGATGTAGCATACATACAACCACCTCACTCTCGAAATCAGCTAGATGCATTGCCCGCCCAGCGGACGTGTATTACTCCTGCACCTGTATTGGCTGCACTCGTAATACCAATGTCTGCGAACTTTCCAAGAATTCTTCGTCAAACTGCGTAAAAAATGTAGGCTATTAACTACTCATATATGCGATCACAACAAACAGCGTTATAAATTTCAACGAAGAAACGACTAAAGCAAGTCTTGATTCTCATGCTGTTTCCAACGACAAATGTCAGGGGGTTGTAGTGTGTGATTTCGCCCGCTTCAAGCTCACACAATGAAGTTCCATTGACTTACTGTGTAAAGGTGAACGTTCCAGCTGAAGCTTTTTCGTGCAGTATGTATATTCATATACTGAAACCAATCAACAGTCGAGAGAGTCAAGTAAGTTAGATAAGGTTTAACGGCCCAGTTTCCAACCGATTGGTTCAAGTCGAGCCGGCCACGGCCTTTTTCCAGTTGTGGCTCACTGGCTTGTTTTCCCTTACTCATTGCTTATGCGGAGCATCACGCACAACGGCAGAAGGTTCCATTTTTAAAGTCTTTGGTATGACTCGACCTGGAATTCGAACCCGGGACTACCACTAGACCAAACACACGGTCTTCGAGAGAGTCAAACCATATTGGGCTCATAAATGTAACGAAATTTGATGATCTCTGTCATTGTTTGCAGGTGTTACAGTATATGTATGTCAAAAGAGGAGTACATATTCGACATCTGCTATGAAGGTAACTAGACGCACTGTCATAACAAAAGGAAATGGGAGGAGACTAGAGCAATTAGATTCTTACACAGTATAAAGATAATTAAGCAGTGTAAAATGACATGTAACAATGGTCGAAATGTTTAAAAAGTATTGTGTAAGCGTGCCAGGCGCACCCATCGTAGATATTTGTAGATTAATTCCCGTAGGACAGCTGGAGTTTATTATTGTTAACAAGTTCCAATTTCAAAATGGATTTCTAAATTCCATATTTATTCATCATTTTCATGAAATACGTCTGATTCCTTTGGGATCCAAGCTGAGAATACCCGAGAAAATATCATTTTTGCCAATAATCCCTGACAACTTGTCGCACATGTGACAAGGAGTCTGTCCATGCCCAAGAGAATGCCATTTTTGTCAATAATCACTGACTGATTGTCGCACGTGCGACCAGGAGTCAGTTCGTTTCTTATGGAATAGCATAAGAGAATGCCATATTTGGCTATAATTTGTCAAATCTGTGGCAAGAAGTTATGTAAAAAGAGCTGTCTAGATAGAAGTCAAAATTCCATTTTGAAAATGGAACTTGTTTGTTCCAAGCATTTTCGTTTCCCTTATACAATCATTCATTCTTCTCACCCACAAGCCCTTACTCTGAGTGAGCTTATTGATAAACTGGATATTCTTGTACTTGGAGGCAAGTACATATCGATCGAAGCCTCAGTGAAGAAACACGTATTTCAGGCAGGGAGTTTTAAATGAAAACTCCATTTTCCACGTAAATTACTCGTTTGAGGCATTGACCTTAGTCAGGGTAACCCTCAGTGACAGAAGACACCAATTTGGACGGAACAAATTAGAACAATACTATACAATCGAAGCTGTGGCAGAACTTAGGGTAACCCTCAGCGATAGCAAGTGGTAAACTTCGGCATTGATCTTAGTCAGAGTAACCCTCATCGATAGAGGACAACAATTTGGACGGAACAAATTAGATCAATCCCTACAATCGAAGCTTCGATTAATGATCGAATTGTGATTTGTGTGGTCGGAATAGTGGCATCCAGTGCCATCTCAAGTTAGTTTAGTTCTTCGTGATAGTGCTTTCAATATTGTGTGATTACAGTTGTCCCTAAATTGCATGCAAAAGTGGAGTGGTGTAAACGCTTCACACTCACACTCACACGGAGTCGTTGGGTTGTTTTTGCCTGAACCTCTTATGTCAAAACCGTGGTAATGCGTCCCCTCTTTTTAACACGGACCGTCGCCTTAGTGGCATAGTTTTCTACAGAGTCTTCTTTCGTTGGTAGAACGTAAAATTATGTATCGTTTCATGTAAATTGAGAAGTGATATTTCGCAGTGTTGCAATTTTCCAGGCGAAAAATGCATTCGTAATGTTTATTTCCATTGAATGGTGCTTTTCTCATTTCAAATTCCTATTTCCAGCTTTCTGATGATGGTTCAAATGTTGAAGCCAATGTAAGCAAGATTGCGAAAGGAGTTTCAGCTGCTGGTGTAGTCCTTAATGCAGTTGGTGTTGGAGTTGACTTGGAATTTCTTGGCAAAGCTGCCTGTAATATACTGGGCAAAGAACAAGAGCAATTCCCGTCAGCACTCCGTGATGCCTCCGATGTTATGGAAAAACTAAATAACATTGCCTCTCAAATGTATTCAATACAAGGTCCATCTGTTTCAACAACACTGTGACAATTGATTGCAAGCAGCAACCAGCAACAAGTGATTGACTGGACGGTGAAAATGTGCAGAAATAATCAAAAATATTTAAAGCCGATTTATTACGATCTCTTGAATCCGGAACCATAGTTTAGAATTAGATCATTCTGGGGCTAATCGGACTGACGAAATAGGCAATGGGCCAGAGGCACTTTACAGGCACAACCCCTCAACAACCCTTCGACCCATTCTGGACTGGGACGTATTCTTCCCTGACCATGAAATCAAATGGTAACCTAAAATATTTTTGGTCTCACTCAACCAAAATTGCAGCCAAACATAAAATGGCCGCTAATATTATAATTTAACAAAGAAACTTATCATTGAAATATTTTTGACACAACTGCTCTTAATATATGTTCCTATGTTATAATCAATATTCAAAACTTCTATTTCTGGACTTTCCGTCGGGACCCAGGTCAACCAAGATGGCAGAAAAACAAAATGACCACTTAATTGTGCTATACTATATTGTAATAGTGAAGTAAATAATTATTCAACTATTTTGGACACAGTTACTCTTAATATCTGTTGATATTTTATGGTAAATATTCCAAACTTATTTTTCTGACGTTTTCTGTCGGGATGAAGGTCTACCAAGATGGCCGAAAAAGAAAATGGCCACCAATATAAGCTAATAACAATATTTTATAACAAAAAAGAAACACATCCTTCTAATGTTTTTGCCACAATTGCTCATACCATCGCTTTATCTTTTATGAAAAATATTCATCGTTATTTTTCTGACCTTTCTGTAAGGATCCATGCGGTGGGGTGCCTGTAAAGTGCTTCTGGCTTACGGCGTAAAAAAAATTGTAAGCATGTTCAAACGAAGGTCTACGGCTCATTTTTTCACTGAAATCATCGTATGTCGTTAAGCTATGTATGGTAAAGGCTCTTAATGTCTTGCTATGAGAGTTGGTTTCTTTATTCACATTCATAAACATACAATTTTTAAGTAACAAAGGTGAAAAATAAATATGTAAAAACGAAACACAATAGACAGTGTACAGGACCCATGGTGCTCCGATACTCTAGATTACCGAATGATCACGATCAGAAGCGATTGTGCAAAGACAAACATATGGATTATTTTCCTTAAAAAGTTAAGACGGGTACTTTTTAGCGTTGCGCAGTTACGTTGCTATGGCTCCGTAAGTGGCACACAAATGTATTGCCGATGCATGCTGTTAAACCTGTATATGCCGACTACATCGTTGTAGCAAGTGAGATACGTTGCCGAGTGAACAAATGAATCGTAAGGATTGACCATTGGTCACAAGGTTTGAGTACGGTCTAACTAAATTTGACTAGGTTAATCAGGGACGTGGCTAATACCACCTCCCTGGTTCAATCGTAACACCACCGGCACCCAAACCGGGAATGTTTTTCTTTAGCTTAAGTGAGAATAAAATTCTTTGCAATTCGCTGCTACGGTCGACAGCAGCAGAGAGACAACTGTTAAGCTACACGTTGAGGAGCCTTATTGAGAAACCATCGGGCGTTTCGGTAAGAGACAGAGATCGGCACCATCAAGTTATAACAACTTATCATTCAACATATAAACTAAGATGCTTACTCATATTGTTTAAACGGTGCACCAAATAACTTGTTGGATTTTATTGCCACACAGTGAACGTGAGCCACACGTCACATTTTATTGCGATCTCAATTGATACCGGTATGTATTAAAATGAAGTCACCCCAAATTAAATTGGTGTATCCCGGTATCTTAATTCATGAATGGCTCTTTTACATCATGTGACAACATTTTATACCTGATTTGTTTTATTCATGCAGAATGACCCCTTGGTTACCTTGAGATCAACATATTTATGTTCCGAAACATCATGAAACATACTTCATAGGCGGGATTACGGGGGCAAGCCATGGGGCAAGCGGGGGCACTTGCTCCCCCTTTTCCAGAGCCTAAAAACTAAAAATAATGAAAAAATGAGCGAAAGTAAGCGAGACCAGAGAAATTGTAAGAGAATTTTTAATAGCCTATTATGATTAAATTTTGCAAAGTTTAATGAAGGAAAATATTAATATCAAAAACCATAAAATTTCCAGGCATTTTTTTCTCGGCACCTTTCGCGCGCACCTCCAGAGAAAACTGACAAACACAGTTACAAGTTTTGTCTGGCACAGTAAAATTTCTTTCCTCCTACCCGCCGCAATATTGTGACTTCAAGCTCTGAAATAAGGGTCACTGAAAGTACTACTTTACGTCACAAAATGCGCCATGATCCTTACAAAGTCCCAAACCCTACCCATGTATAGGGAACCGCAATTCCTTAACAATACCGGGCAGTTAGGGGCCAGGATTTAATTAATCAACGGGGAGGCCAATGAACTCTTAGTCTACACAATGGCAACGAGTTGCCGAGAAGCAACACTTTTTGGCGTGCAGGGCGGGCAAAACGGTTGGGGATTGAATGGAAGAAAATTCAAGAATTCGGGAGTTTTCTGCTTCCTTAAGAGCAAAATCAAGTAATCTATCTGGAAGACTAACCGTCGTGGGGGATAACATTCTTGATTATACCCACTTAGGCTCCCCCACAAAACTGGATATTTTTCCCCGATGGGGCCTTTCTCGGTGGAGCTGGGGTATGCGTCTCCTCCTCCCTCCCACTGGACGCCACCTCTCTTACCGTAACAACTGAGTTTTGCGTCTTTAACTAAAAAAATATTCATATTCTTGATTTTATGATGAAACAATGAGAGGGCGTGGTAGTGGAGGGAAGAATACAGTACTAATGTAAATTTTAAATGCATCTGTTTATTCAGATGAGAAAGTAGCGCGTCAAGACAATATTTAAAATATTTTTGGAGCTGAAACGTTTTTCAGGATGTGTGAACATAAAGGATAAATCTGGCTTACCGTTTTAAGTATTCTACTTCGGATTTTTTAAAGAGTGGCCAATTATCGTTGAGCACGATTTGCACCATGAATCAAATTCTGCTTCTGCCCTGGCTTTGACCCTTCCATCATACAGCCTGCAGCTTCCTGCATAGAACAATATCTCCTCAATATTTTCCATTATACTCTTACTCTTATTTTCGTGTTTCAGTTTGTTACTCAGTATATTGTACTACGTTTGTAAAAAGATTGAAATAAAGCTGACTAGAATATCGTGAAATAGAATTTTCTTAGAAGTTATTGCACAAAGAATTTCCGACTGTCAGCTCCCTAAGGCGCCAACGGAGTTGTAGGTTTTTGTCCTGGAAGGAATCTACGAGCACCTCCCTGGTGAGAATTCAAGCTGGCCATCTGGCTGTCTGGAAGTGTAACGATATTTTGGGGAAACAGAATGTATACTTGTTCTTAATTTGTTCGAAGTGCACTCTTAGGAGGACACCTAAAAAGGAAGTAATGTTACAGTTTTGAAGCTCCAACAAGTAGGACAAGTAAATCAAAGTTTAGGATAAGGAAAATGCCAGTAAATAGGGTGGTGAAAGGGGGCGCTCTGAAACCGCGTGATTAATGTACCGTGTGAAATTGGTGCTTCCTCCACATTGCACCTAAAAGGAAAAAAAGTTCAATAATTAATACTGCTCGCAAATGTTTTAAAACGTAATCTTTCATAGTTCTTTGCGCGCATTCATTGTTTTGGTAAGGTAAGGAATCACCAAAAGGACGTTACTGGAAAGAACGTTGTACTCTCTCAGTACCATAAAAAGGGACTGTCGAAAAAAAAGGTCCTCAAAAGGGGTGGGGGCTTTTCGCCGAGCACCCGATGGGGAATAGGGGGCTTGAAATCCCATAGAAACCCTCAGTTAAGGTCGAAGGGAAATTGTGCCCTAAAAAGTTGTTAGAACACTGAGGTACCATTGCCTTGGTATTTCATCCCCTGAACAGCATCTCGCCCCTGAACTAGTGCCGGAGTTCCCTACTTCAACAACTTGTCTGGCTACTGACCTGTTCTTGTAGGACAAATCTTTAAAATGTTGTTGTGGTTGTTGAAATTTTATCTTTATGATCTTGATCAGTTTAAGTGAGCACAGTTAATAAGTAGTGCATTGAATGCAGCACCCCGTGTTTCTTTATTCCTTGCCCTAAAAAAATTAAAGAGAAGACGTTGTGAATCCGAATTCACGATTTCTGTAACTGCGTGCAGAAAGTATTAAGGGTCTGTTGGCATTTATTTGTCATACCTGCCTATTTGATGTAAAAAACTTTCAAAATGTTAATTATTTCCGCAATTCCCATCCAAATCTATTAAACAATGACCATTTTACAAGACCAATACTATTTTTGCACTTATATCATGAATAAACATGCGATACACATGCAAATTTGTTACATGGAAAGAGGGACTCATTACATATGCGTTATATTATCCTTTTGTTTTTTGTTAAACCTTTATACCAAGGGCAGTTACAATGTTAACATGCCCTAGGATTGCTCCCCCGCCCTCCGCACAAAGCCTCCAAGATGTCCGTCGGAGAGTTTTGCCACCTAAAAATTTCTTACAAAGTATGGTCATCGATGGTCCACCAATGGGCGTTCACATTGATCTTTTAGTAAAAATTCAGAAACCTAACGGTATATGCAATCCAAATACCCAAAATATTTCGGAGGGCTTCGATCACACCCATCCAATTAAAATGGCAGTCTCATTATTATCAATTTCTGTAAGAGTAGAAATTGATCTGGGGGTGGTTGGAACGGTACAACTACCTTATGCACCCTTCCAACCACCCAAGATCTTGTACCAATTCGATACCTTACTCACAATTTTTACAGGCCAGACGGATTTTTTCCGACGACCAGGATTTCGCTAAAGTTTCCAAGCAGATAATTTCTTTCTTTGAACAACGCCAGTATCCACAAAGAGTGCTCTCTAATGCCCTGAACCGCATACAAGGAATTGATAGAGCCTCTGCCCTTGCCCCCAAATATGACTAAACACCCACCAGACACCCACCAGACGTATTCCGTTGGTCTTACCCTTTTACCCAACTGTAACTCCCATTGTGCTTGCCATTTACAGGAATGTAGAGACCCTCCGTCATTACACCCCCCCCCCCCCATCACAGCATCCAGAACTGAAAAGAACATATCTAAGCACTTGGTCCGTGCCTCCCAACCTTTAAGCAGTAGTGCCTAACCCCCAGGAACTTTTACCATGCAACCTTGGGAGATGCAATACTTGCCCGGTGGTCATTTATGACAAACTCCTTTCCATTGTAGGTCACAACAACAACCGGTTTAACATTCATCAGCATTTTACCTGTACTTCAGCCAATGTTGTTTACGTTCTCGTATGTAAACGCTGTAATATATTGTATGTGGGGGAAACAAAACGTCGTCTTGCTGACGGAGTCATTGAGCACCTGAGGTCAATCAAACAGAACCCCCAGGGTTCCCTGTAGCCACACACTTCAATTCCTCGTCAACATGCTCGATTCGTGACTTGATGGTTTCGGCGGTTCCCGTGTTCCGATCATGATCGCCTAGCTGGCTGCCGAAAATCGTCTCATCATGAAATTTGAAACCCTGTCCCCACATGGTCTGAAGTCTGAACTTTAGACTTGTACTGTTATAACTCAGCAATTCCTGCATTGTTGTTACCTGTGGTAACCACTTAACACAGCCGGTTTTGCCGTGTCCAACTTTATTGTGTATTTTTTAAATTGTACGTTTGGCCGTGTCAACAATCAGTTGCATTTTGCCACCTGATGAAGGGTTTAAACCCGAAACGTCGTGCAATTTTCACAACCTTTTAGCACTATTTACTACTTCTTTTTTACCTATATATATATATATATATAGATAGATAGATAGATAGATAGATAGATCGATCGATCGATCGATCGATCGATGGATGGATGGATGGATGGATGGATGGATGGATGGATGGATGGATGGATGGATGGATGGATGGATGGATGGATGGATGGATGGATGGATGGATGGATGGATGGATGGATGGATGGATGGATGGATGGATGGATGGATGGATGGATGGATGGATGGATGGATGGATGGATGGATGGATGGATGGATGGATGGATGGATGGATGGATGGATGGATGGATGGATGGATGGATGGATGGATGGATGGATGGATGGATGGATGGATGGATGGATGGATGGATGGATGGATGGATGGATGGATATAGATTGCCCATTGTGGTCACCTACAGTACTCAATTATCGCCCCTATTGAAAACCATTAAGGACTCTTGGCGTTATCTGAACCTTGACCCCACCCTCAGGGATCTCTTTCTGGAACCCCCTGTCACAGCCTTCAGGCAACCCCCTAGTCTACACCGTCTCCTGGTACACACCAAACTTACTCCCCATAGAGACACATCCACAGGCAATTTTCCGTGTGGCAACAAACGCTGTAAAGTATGTGACCATATGATTACTGACCCCAGGATTACTATCCTCCCCAAGGGGATCCAATTATCCACCGGCCCTTACTTCTGCAACTCTTCCAATGTGGTTTATCTCCTCCTATGTGATAGATGCCCCAATGTGTCGTACATCGGCGAGACCTCAACAACCTTCAGACTTAGATTTAACAACCACAAGGCTAGCGTTCGTAATAATAGTTCGGGACTCCCCGTAGCCGAACACTTTAATTTAATTAATCATAGCTTGAATGACCTTAAGTTTGCTATTTTGTTTGGGGGCTTTCCTACATCAGAAGCACGCAAGAAACAGGAGTTACGTTTAATCCTTCGCTGCGACAGCCACATGTATGGCCTGAATAGGGATCTTTCAGTTATGGCATACAGGCGTGACCGCTGAGTTTTCTTGCACTTGAATTTCTGTCCTCTTGGTTCATTTTACTGTTGACAAAGAGCCTAGGCAGGTTCGAAACGTACAGTTTTTTCTATGACTTCTACACATTTTGTTTACCATCTGTGCTTGTTGTGGATTTTTGTTCTTTAACAAGATTTCAGTTGCATCATGTGTCGTCGTTTCTTCTTTTTGTTTTTTTTTCTGTTGGTGTCAGAGGCATTGATTTATTTTCTTTCTGTTGGACTATATATATATATATATATATATATATATATATATATATATGTGTATATATATATATATATACATATATATATATATATATATCCCTGTGGTCGTAATAGGTGCAACACATGCCCAGTGGTTGGCACGAACACACTCATTAATATTTTGGGTTCTAACGGCAACAGATTTAGTGTGAACCAACACTTTACCTGCACTTCCACAAATTTGGTTTACATTTTAGTTTGTGGACGTTGCAATTGCCTGTATGTGGGTGAGACCAAATGTCACCTGGATGACCGAGTCACTGAACACCTCAGGTCCATCAAACAAAACCTTCAAGGTTTTCCAGTAGCCACACATTTCAACCACCCATCACCGTGTTCAATTAAAGACTTGGCCGTTATCGCAGCCTTAATGTGCAGAGGTTCTGACCGTGATCGTCAGACCGCCGTAAACCGGTTTATCATGAAGCTCGGGACCCTCTCCCCACACGGTCTTAACATTAGAATGGACCTTTTTTAACTTGCTCCCCATTCCATTACTTTTTACCAATTTTACTCCAGCCTTCATTCGCATTTTTACACGGTGTACGTTTTGTACGACCGGTTTGCCGTGCCTTTCTTTAATGTGTTTCTTTTCTTTTTCTACTTCATTGTTTTTCAGTTGCATTTCTTTGCCACCTGATGAAGAGTCTATTCTCGAAACGTCGTGGAATTTTCCGCAAACTTTTAGCACTTCTTACAACCTTTACCGACCTATACATATATATATATATATATATATATATATATATATATATATCTTTATATATATATATATATATATATTTATAAATATATATATATATATATATATATATATATTTATAATATACTCACTGGTAATATTGTGTTTGCATATATATTTAAATATACTGCACGTTTCATGGAGGACAGGGGGACACGTCCCCCACATTTTGGAAATACACCCATTGACTTAAGATTTTTACATAGTAAATTTTTGACAGAAGTGGCAATGTCCCCCCTACCACACACACACATTCGAGTAAAGATTGACACCCATGGCATGTTTGCACAAATACAAAACAGTAAACTTACTCCCTGGGAAAGTAAAATGTACTTAAACTGAGAACTCTTGCCAAATCATGGACGTACGAACGGTGCACCGTCCTGCTACTGTCTCAGAGCCATCTGAAAAATTGCTTCTTAAAGCCTTTCTTTAACCCGTTACCTTTGTCGGGGCATTGAGTTTCTGCGCTTCCTCCCTTCGGGTAAATCCTGACGTACCCTCATGCTTCTATCAAAAACAACTTGGATAATTTTTTTGCAATATGATGAATTGATACACAAAGTATAAGCAGTATCATCTCTTTGTATTTCGAAATATTGTGTCTGCAATCTATGAAAACAATGGGGTCATGTGCGGACTATGAACCACCCATTTGTCATGTACGAGGAGTATTCATCGTCCTGTTAACATGGGTTTCTGTTTTTGACCTCTGGTGACCTCAAATGACGTTTGGTGTCCACCAGTGATGTTCTGTCCCAGAACATTATATCTATATCCTAAAGAAAAGTATGCTCCATTCATATCTTGAAATATCGTTATAACAAGCTAAGTGTAACAAACAAACACACACACACACACACACATATATATATATATATATATATATATTGGCCGCGCTTTGTCACATAGGCTTCAGTGGCTCAGTGCATCCTCCTTGTATGCGGGAGGTCGCTGGTTCGAATCCTGCTTGAGGCTGTTTTCCATTCACAAATAAATATCCTCGTTCAGTATAAGGCAAGTGCCTATGTTAGAGGAACAATAGCCGATGGTCTTCATGCGACTATTCAATACAGCGTTGATTCACTCATTCATATAAAGTGGCTACGTCACTCTACCTACTATATATATATATAACAAACCACCCCCAAATCATACAGTAGTTACACATGATGTTATAAATCGAGTGAAAGGAATACTTTATATTTCGATGGCCCCTGCCAGTGTGGTCAGGAGTGGTGACCTATGTGGTATTGGGACCAATCTGACACACAGGGACACGCTTTTCCCTGCATGATTGGCACACTTCGAAATCTGTGTCAATGTGAGAAAAGCTGTGTCAAGTTGACACATGTGGCAAACCAAGGTAAAGTGTCACAAACAAGGCCAGTGAAAGAAATCAAATTATTTAATTTTCTTTATTCAGCAACACACCTTTCTACACTTCACCTACTTTACCCGCAGTTGGCCACATGTTATGGATATGTTTGGATATGTGTGTCAACTGCTTATTAATTACACACATTGTCACTCAAAAATTCACAGAAACTTCACTACTCTTCATCCCCCTGGATAGTTTTTCACAGTTTGACAGTATTTCACGTGTGGTATTCGAACTTTTGCCACACAATTTTTTTAAAGTGTTACGGCTTGTGGTCGCGAGTCAAACCAATAACAGCGAAAGATCACAGAAGAACGAGATTAAAATTCAACAACTTAATGATTATTTACAATTTCCTTATCTCACTTAAATTTACAATAATTAATTAGACTTACTCACAATCCTTTACTTAATATTTCTGGTCTGGTCCAAGGGCTGGTGGTGCATGCACGTTGACGATGGTACAGTAGTAGACCTGCAGCGTGCTGTAGCGTAGGAACTGGTTCCACGAGTGAATAACGACAAGGCTAGCGATGATGGATGATAACAATCTCAATACACAGCGTAGAAACGGCGTAAGGCAATTTGTCAGTGGCTGGCCTCATATGATTCGGTCAACAAACGGACAGCAGAATAACGTCTGGACTCGATGGTGTCTCTCCATGAAGTATTAGGATATCTCTCCTCGTTGGCAGTTGTTGAACTGCCTTTTATATGCTAGGCTTTTATTCGAGAACTCTCCAGAATTTAACAGAAACTTCTAGTGTACACAGTCCAGTAATTACGAGAACGTTCCTTAATAGAAACTTCTAGAACACACAGTAGTTGAATAACGATAATTGCAGCTTCTTCGAAGTGTTGCCAGGTCGCTGCTATAATTGGGACATAACGTAAACAGTTCTCACTTCTAGACAGTTCTAGAAAGACTGCGTTGAAGTTGAATTCTCTGGAACTTTCCATTCGCTCGTCGATGGATTCAATCCGGTGTTCCTGACGGGTCGTCTTGTAACAAAAGGCACTCATTAGAACATTAGAATAAGGTCGAGCTACTACACTCTAAAAACACTTGGGTCAAGAGACAACTGAACCAACATTTTGGGTCAAATTTTGACCCACTTTGGGTCACAAGAAGTCTTATTTGGGTCATCGTTTGACCCAATAATTTAGGTCGGTTCCCTCCTGACCCACTTTTGGGTCAAATTGACCCAAACGTTTTTACAGTGCACAAATCTCGTACACGAAAGATAACTTTGTATCTTTTACCAGTAAATGGCAAAATTTGATTCCAACCTCTAAAGTTCATTTCACGTACAGGTCATATGGAGACAATAAAATCGTTGTAACATTTTGGTGTTCAGGATTATTGTAACTGAATTCAACTAATGAACGTTCCATTTCTAACAGTACTCCTACCTGTTATCGTCAATCAAATTCGTTCTGTAATGATTCCTGTTTTAGAGAACTAAAACGAGAACGAAATTACTTATCCCTGCTATTTCGATGACATTTGATATGCTAATCTGTATCAGAGGCTGATCTTCCACAGGTGTTTACAAGTTACACCTTCACAACCGAAACCTCAAGTAAACAAGAGATTTGCATCATGTATTTTAGCTCATTTCTGCTCACGGGCGTCCGCAGAAAACAATTCAGGGGGGCAAGTTTTTTAGGGGGCCCACCTTTTTTAATGGTAAATATTTTACTCCCAGAAAGAGTTTAGATGCTACTTTCATTCAGTGTTGGAATTTGTCAAGGGGGTCGGGTGAAGCCCATGGACAGACTCTCAGCTCTCCGCGCCACCATGAGTTGGCGCGGAGCGCAAGAAAATATTGGCCCCAAATGCTTCCCAGGTCGCTGAAAATGGCACTTTCAAAGCCTATTAACTGATTAACCACATATAAAAAGGGGAAACACTAGCAATATCGTAAATATAAACTTTAAAAAATACCAGAAATATGCTGGGGGGCTGCTGGGGCCTGAGTGTTGATACTTTTATTCAATTCCTGTTTTGAGAGTAGAAATTCACTGTTAAGAAATGCTGATGTTATATTTTCTTCGTTTTTTTTTATTTTTTCTTCGTTTTTTCAAGTTTTTTTATTTTCCAGGGGGGCAAGTGCCCCCCCTTGCTCCCCTCTCCGGACGCCCATGTTTCTGCTCAGTTATTTTCATTTCATAATTATTCGAAATTTCAGCTTCCCGGTAATTTTGAAAGATAAAGGTGACCTTTCGGTGATTTCCCGCAAAATGTTAACTCCTGCATTCCTTTTACAAGCACAAAGTTACCAACTGAAAACATGGGGTAACAGACACAGGAAAATTTTGCAAGGAAAAGTTATGGCTGCAGTTTCAGTTTGCAGAAGAATGCTGAGATATTTTATTTTAAGGCATTTCATTTTCTAAACTTAGGGTGAGGTAAGGGGGAGTCCTAAAAGTGAGAGAAAGGTAGGTGGGGTCACCAGCTGACGTAACACTCTGTCGGTGAAGCTTGCAAACTTTTTAAAGAAAGACTCGAAATCATTATTCGTGATTTCATGCGAAAGATTTGTTAGCTTTCTAACTTGCCGGGTAGCCGGGTGTGAATATTTTTAAATTTGGTTCTTATGACCAAGCTGTGAGGAAAACCAATTTTTTCACATTTAGACCCCGACCTTCTTCATGAAATTTATCTTTTGCATGAAATCACGCACGATGATTTCGGGCCTTTCCTAAAAAATTTGCAAGATTCACCGACTACTGGTAACGTCAGATAGTGGAACCGCCTATACTTATTGTTTACTAAGTTAGCATGCACTGAAAGTTTCTGAGAGAATAAGTGATTTGTTGAGCAGTGACTTTGCTCAGCACATTTCCTTGGTCGGTAAAAGCCTCCTCTTGGAATCCTCAGTTTCTAGTCTACTGCAAGACGCATCGGGGGAGAACAGAATATCAGATAAGGGAACCAACACTTGGTAGGCGGTTTGACGGAAAGTGTAAGTTATGTCAATGCTTTACGACCCATCGAATCGCGAGAAAGACATTTTAAGTTCTCATGAGAAATTGGTTTCGCCAAAATTGTAAGCTATTCTTCTTTGCATTTCCATTGCAACAACTTACAGCTGGACAGTTACTGTCCTCAGTGGTGTAACTAGACATTTCTGTGAGGGGCAAAGACTAAAATATTCCAACAGATTACTCTCTTAAAAAAAGTTAAAAGCGTGTGGGAATTTGCCTCCAAACTTAAGTGTCATCTTGGGGAGGGTCTTAAGGTAAGGGGATCCCCCTCCTTTTTGGAAAAAAATTAAGAAAAGCTTTGCGCTAAGATGCAAAATGGTGCCATATATTTTTTTCATTGGGCTTACTAGTTGCTTTTGGGTCAGGTATAGCCTACTAAATCAATGAATTGCTGTTACGGTGGGTAACTCATGACTTCATACATAGACATGAACTTGGGTGTTCGTAGCAAAATTACATTAGCAACGGCTTTCAACGGGGACTTCCTTCTCGAAAGGTGTGTCCGACGAAGCTTTTCAGTAGAAGTGCGACATACGCTGCTTAATTAAAGAACTGACTTCTCCAAGTGTAATATGAAACGCTTATGAAATAATTTGGTTCACAATAATTGCATATTAAGTGCTAATCCAAAACTGCCATTGCAGCATGTAAAGGTACTACCGGAGTGCCAGCTACCCCCTTGCCATTGTGCAAGGGATCTAGGGGAATGAGCCCAGTGTCTGAGGTCCAGCGGCAAAGCGTCGGGACCTGTGGGATATTTAAGAAACTGGTCATTAAAATTCAACTGACATGCGTGCAAATGGCATTAGCAATGAAAAAGCCACGAATATCATAATTGATCAGCTTATTAATTTAAATAACATCTCAGGCTAACCGTCGATAGAGTCGAGTCGATGTAGTTGTAGTTGGAAGACGAATTGCGAGAGGAGTTGGATGGTGTTCCAAACAATATTCTTCTCAAATTCTTTTTCACAAACTTTTAGCACTATTTACTACTTCTTTTTTGACCTGTATATATATAGCCTATATATATATATATATATATATATAATATATATATATATATATATATATATATATATAGGTCGAAAGTTGTGTTTGGTGTTCGATCATGAAGTTGAAATCAATCCCACGTGCTGGCATAGCCTTTTCACACAAGGGAAAGTACAGAAGAAATATATTCAGAGAGAAAAATCAAGTCACAACCAGGAATTGAACCCGGGTCTCTCGCGTACCGGGCGAGAAACACAACTTTCGACCTACTTATTCCACGTTCGATCTACCTAACTTCGACCTATATATATATATATATATATATATATATATATATATATATATATATATATATATAATATATATATATATATATATATATATATAAGGTCAAAGTACTGCGTAGCACTTGTGAAGTAGGTAGGTAAAAATGAAGTAGTAAATAGTGCTAAAAGTTTGTGAAAAATTCCACGACGTTTCGGGTTAAACCCTTCATCAGGTGGCAAAAATGCAACTGATCGTTGACACGGCCAAACGTACAATTTAAAAAATACACAATAAAATTGGGCACGGTAAACCTCGGTTAGGAAAACAGACAGTGTTAAGTGGTTACCACAAGTCAAAAAAATGCAGGAATTGCTCCGTTATAACAGTTCAAGTCTAACGTTCAGACCATGTGGGGACAGGGTTCCAAGTTTCATGATTAGGCGGTTTTCGGCAGCTAGGCAGTCATGATCGGAACCTCGACACGAGATGGCCGCCGAAACCATCAAGTCACGGATCGAGCATGTTGACGGGGGATTGAAGTGGGTGGCTACCGGGAACCCTGGGAGGTTCTGTTTGATTGATCTCAGGTGCTCGGTGACTCGGTCACCAAGACGACGTTTTGTTTCTCCCACGTACAGTATATTACAGCGTTTACATACGAGAACGTAAACAACATTGGCTGAAGTACAGGTAAAATGCTGATGAACGTTAAACCGGTTGTTGTTGGGACCTACAATGGAAAGGTTTTTGTCATAACTGACCACCGGGCAAGTATTGCATCTCCCACGGTTGCAAGGAAAAGTTCCTGGGGTGTCAGGCACTACTGCTTGAGGTTGAGAGGCACGGACCAAGTGCTTAGATATGTTCTTTTCAATTCTGAATGCCGTGATGGGGGAATCAGGGAAATGGTCACGGGTGGATGGGTCATGACGGAGGGTCTCTACATTCCTGTAAATGGCACGTACAATGGGGGTTACAGATGGGTGAAAGGATAGGACCAACGGGATACGTCTGGTGGGTGTATGGTGGGTGTATGGTCAGTTTTGGGGGCAAGGGCAGAGGCTCTATCAATTCCTTGTATGCGTTTTAGGGCATTAGAGAGCACTCTTTGTGGATACTGGCGTTGTTCAAAGAAAGAAATAATCTGCTTGGAAACTTTAGCGAAATCCTGGTCGTCGGAACAAATCCGTCTGGCCCGTAAAAGTTGTGAGAAAGGAATCGAATTGGTACAAGATCTGGGGTGGTTGGAAGGGTACATGAGGTAGTTGTGAGAGTCAGTGGGCTTAAAGTGGAGATTGGACTTGATTTGACGGTCGGAGATGGATAGTTCCGTGTCTAAAAACACTACTGAGGAGTTGGAAATACAGTGAGTGAATTTCAAAAACGGGCAGAACGTTTCAGCAAAGTTAATGAACTTTTCCAAATCGTTTTGAGGACCCACTGCGACCCCAACATATATATATATATATTATATATTATATATATATATATATATATATATATATATATATATATATATATATATATATATATATATATAAGGTCGAAATGCTGCGGAGCACTATAGTAGTATGTAGGTCGATAAAGGTTGTAAAAAGTGCTAAAAGTTTGCGGAAAATTCCACGAAGTTTCGAGTATAGACTCTTCATCAGGTGGCAAAGAAATGCAACTGAACAACAAAGAAGTAGAAATAGAGAAGAAACACATTGAAGAAAGGCACGGCAAACCGGTCGTACAAAGCCAACACGGTGTAAAAATGCGAAGGCTGTATAAAACTGGTAAAAAGTAATGAAAAGGGGAACAAGTTAAAAAAGGTCCATTCTAATGTTAAGACCGTGTGGAGAGAGGGTCCCGAGCTTCATGATAAGCCGGTTTTCGGCGGTCTGACGATCACGGTCAGAACCTCTGCACATTAAGGCTGCGGTGACGGCCAAGTCTTTAATTGAGCACGGTGATGGTGGGTTGAAATGTGCGGCGACCGGATAACCTTGAAGGTTCTGTTTGATGGACCTGAGGTGTTCAGTGATTCGGTCAGCCAGCCGACGTTTGGTCTCTCCCACATACAGGCAATTGCAACGTCCACAAACTAAAATGTAAACCAAATTTGTGGAAGTGCAGGTAAAGTGTTGGTTCACACTGAATTTGTTGCCGTTAGAACCCAAAATATTAATGAGTGTGTTCTTGCCAACCACTGGGCATGTGTTGCACCTACTACGCCCACAGGGAAATGTACCTGGGGTGTTGTCAGTTGGTTGCTGTGGATGGGAAGCCCGAACTAAGTGCTTGGAAATGTTCTTTTCAACTCTGAAGGCCGTAATGGGGGGTTCGGGGAAAAGATCACGGGTTGAAGGGTCTTTACGAAGGGTCTCTACATTCCTGTAAATGGCACGAATGATGGGGCGTACCGATGGGTGATGGGAAATTACCAAAGGAATGCGTAGATTGGTAGACGTGTTAGATTTCTTACTCAAGGCCTCCTCTCTGTTGATTCCTTGGATTCTATGTAGAGCACCGGTAAGGATTTGGGTGGGATACTGACGCTTCTCAAAGAATGATAGTATATTTTTGGAAGCTGCTGAAAAATCAAAATCTTCTGAGCAAATCCTTCTGGCCCTTAAAAGTTGTGAGTATGGGATGGATTTGGTACAGGATTTGGGATGGTTGGATGGATACAAAAGGTAGTTATGAGAATCGGTGGGTTTAAAATGTAGGTTTGACTTGATTTTACGATCGCAAATTGATAATTGAAGGTCGAGGAAAACCACTGAAGTGTCAGAAATACAATGTGTAAATTTCAAAAACGGACTGAAGGATCCTACAAATTGGATGAAAGATTCTAAATCTTGACGGGTCCCTGTTGCCACTCCCACAATATCGTCAATATACCTTTTGTAAAGGAAAGGGTGAGCACCGGTATACTGCGAAAAAAGTTGTTCTTCAAAGTGGCCCATGGTTAGGCAAGCAACAGAAGGACCCATTTTGGTTCCCATGGCTACTCCTTTGACCTGACGGAAAAAGCGCCCATTGAACTGGAAACAGTTTTGGGTGAGAACAAGTTCGGTCAAGCGAAGGAAAGTAGTTGTAGGAATTTGGGGGTCTTGTCGTTGGTCCAGGTAATGGCGGATAGCTGACAAGGCAGCATGGTGGGGGATGGATGTGTAGAGACTAGATACATCCATGGTGAATAGCAGACGTTCACCGCAATTTTTGGGAAATTCAAAGTCTTGGATAAGTCTCAAGAAATAGACATATATATATATATATATATATATATATATATATATATATATATATATATATATATATATATATATATATATATATATATATATATATATATATGTAGGGTCGAAATGCTGCGGAGTACTGTAGAAATGTGTAAGTCGATGAAGGTGGTAATAACTGCTTAAAAGTTTCCGGAAAATTCCACGACGTTTCGAGTATAAACCCTTCATCGGGTGGCAAAAATACAACTGAACAAAAGTAGAAAAAAACACGTTAAAAGAAGGCACGGCAAACCGGTTGTAAAATAATTAAAAAAACACGGTGGGAAGACTGCGATATAGAGGCTGAGTAAAACTACTAAAAGTGGGTTCAAAACGGGGGAAGTTAAAAAAGGTCCATGCGAACGTTAAGACCGTGTAGAGAGAGGGTTCCGAACTTCATGATAAGGTTTTCGGCAGTTAGACGATCACGGTCAGAAGCTCTGCACATTTTAGCTGCAGAAACGGCCAAGTCCTTTATCGTTTTGTTTGATGGACCTTTAATGTTCAGTAACTCGGTCCACGAGGCGACGTTTGGCCTCTCCCACGTACAGACAGTTGCAACGTCCACAAAACTAAAATGTTAACCACATTCTTGGAGGTACAGGTAAAGTGTTGGTTAACAGTGAATCTGTTGCCGTTTGAACCCAAAATGTTGATTAGGGTGTTCTTGCCAACCACTCGGCATGTATTGCATCTACCACGATTACAGGGAAATTTTCCTGGGGTGTTTGTTTTCCTTGGGCTGTAGTGTAATGTTTCAGGTACTATTTTTACTATCGTAAATAGTTTTAGAATGTTCTTTGGAGTCTAAATATCATATTTTGAAAGTTTAAGGGCTAGGGGTTAGAAAATTAGGTTAGAAATTAGTGTGTAAGTCAATGGAAATGTCTCCCACTTATACAATGTAGTGTAATATAAAAATATAAATATATATATATATATATATATATATATTCATACTGAACCAAACAGGGGGTTGCGTTGAATTTACTTTCGAAAAGTTTGGTTTGAGTGGGGAAGGGAGTGGGTAAACCGGACGAAGAAAGGTTCAAATATTTTTGAGTCCCTGAGTGTGTCCTAACTTGAGTAAATTTTACAGACTTTACCAAAGGAAGTTTCAAGTTCTAATATTAGTTTAGCAGTCTTCATGTTCTTAATTTTCCGTTGTTAAGACGAGGAGCAACCACGTCCATAGCATTAAACTGGATTATTTTAGTTTAATTCAAGAACAGCCAAGTAGAAGTTACTGGTGAAAAGGGGGGATAAGGACCTCTTGATCTCCGCCCCTGTCTATTAACATATCGAGCCAGCACCCTTTCGACTGGTTCCAGAGGTGACGGCAACTTGCCTTTGTCATAGTGTCTCTTTCCATTTCGCGTTGTTTAAGACAGTATCCCTAGACAAGTCTTAAGCATCTACCATTGTCTAGCTCTCACCGAAACTGTGTGTATCCAGTCTTGTTGGTTGTCTGTTTTACCAGGGCTGAATGACAACGAGCACTTTAGTAAGGAACAATTTTACAACACGAATCCTTCCTTTGCTTTTCAAAAGTTTTCTTTTAGCAAAGTCTTGTTTACAGTCTCCTCTTTCTAAAGGGAATATTATATCAACACATCAACATGTGAAATTGTAAGTAATCATTTGACAGTTAGTATTAAGTGAATATGTTGGTCTCATTTTCGATAATGGTTTGCGGGTAATTACAGAAACGAGAATAGAAAAGCAATGATAGTTGGAACTGCACTTCAGAAGAACACCTTACTGTGAAAATGTTTTCCTCGTGTGCACTTCTTGCTATACTGGTTGTTTTTGAAGCGTCATCTCAAGGTAAGTACAAGACATCTATGTCCAGTGTCTCCAGTTCTCAAGAAATGCGTGCACTTCAACTTTTATAGTTTCGTACCTTTCCACCAGCAGATACATTGGAACTCGGCGAGACTAAAAATGTAGTGCTTACTGAGACACATGAATTTGGGGAAGATGTTACTCTTGACTGTAACTTTTCTCATAATGCATCAGTGCCGGTTTGGCGAAGGGTAACATTGGAGGGAAGTCAACTTCTCTATGCTGGCCAGGACCCTATTAGAGATGTAAGAAACATACACCTCTCGTCTGTAAATTATTCGCTATTTGTGAATTCTGTAGCGATTGACGATGAAGGTTTGTATGTTTGCTCTCAGTCTGGTAGGACACTGACAAGTTATCGTTTGAAAGTCACGGGTAAGTGACATTATTTACAAAACTATTGTCATTTCCTTTTTTGAAGTCAACTTATGTTTTGTCTATTTTATTGGTATTACGGAAATTTCGACCTTATATCTTTTAACCTGCATGTTCATCTTTTACCTAGGAGACTTTTGTTAGATTACACAATTGTGGTAATAAATATCTTAGGTAAATGTTTACGTTATATTCAGTGTCTCACACAAAAAAGCGTATATTTAACACAATGAATGTCACTGAGCGCAAATACTTATATGCTAAGTAACGCATTACTCAAAATTGAATAAAGTTATTCGCATAAACTTCAGTCGTAAATAAAATATTACAATGAAGCTCTCATTGCTTCGTGTCTTTCTGCTACATGCACTTGTATTTGAGGATCTGTTTGTGACTGTCGCAAACCTTCAAGGAAAAGGATAGAGTTGTACTTTAGAAGGACTTTTTTTAATTGAATGGCCGTCGAATACATTTTCTTATCATTTGAGTCTAGGTTTTGATGGATAGAAAGTGGCTGAAAAACGTTTTCTTTGCCGTGAGCAGCGTACAAACTATCCTGACACAATTCTTTTTATTCTAACCACAACTACTCTGAAACCAAAAAATAACAGCTTACGAGCAAAGGCCTACAACCAATGCTAAAGCCATATTTTTAACATACCACAAAATTAAAATTTTTCTTCAGGGTTTATTATCAGAGAAACATCATATACAAGACTTTGAAAATATCAGAGCAACAACATAAATTGAATGTAGATAGCTTTTAGTCACTTACCCATCTCACGTTGTTCCGCGGCGCCAGCAAAGGGTAGAGCGGGGAACGTGCCTCAGCTCATTTTCAACTAAACATTGAAAGGCGTTTAAGCTATAGATCTGTGTAACACCTATACTTCAGTTCATATATACATATATGATTTGTAGAACTATACGCACAAAATACATCAACTTACAAAATGATGACAAACATTTCATTTGAAGTACAATTGTACAAGGCCCGTTTTTACATAATAATTTGGCACTTATATCTCAACAAAATGTGGACACTTAAATGAATTATTCTATTTTCAAAATTTAAAGTCTATCATGTGATAATAAAGTGTGGATACAAGAGTCTGAAAAGTATACTCACCGTTTTTTTTTTTTTTTTTTTTTTTTTTTTTTTTTTTGTTTGTTTGTTTGTTTGTTACTTGGTTTTAATTTTAATATTGAAAAATGTTTTGCCGCCGAATTTTCTAGGATCATATTTGGCATAGAACGTTGAGAAGATAAAAAGATGTAATGAAACATGTTAGCTCATTGTCTAATATCAAAGCTTGTGTGAAGCCGGTTTTGCTGAGGAGGGCTCAAATTTTGTGGGTTAGAAAGGCGGTATTTGGACGATTTACCATTATTATCAAGTCTAATACTTAGCTGTTTTCAAATGATTGAACCTGAGGCATTTCCTGATATAAACTGTCGCACAACTGTTTCCAATGCTTCATATAAATAGTTCTGGGACTCCTTTTTTAGATGCCATTGTACGGTTAATTACATCTGGTTTGAGGCCCACACAATTTTTCAACACAAATTACATTCATATTGACATTTTAATCGGGGGAGAGGTTGTTTCAATTCCATATTACATAAAGGACACTATAGGGTATATGAGGGTTCTGCAATGATTCGCTTCTTATTAGGATTACTGGGACTAAGGGTTAAAATTCATTTCATTAATTGTTCTCTCCATATTTAAGTCTTCAAGTTGCCACGAACTGATTTGCTTTAAATAATTTTATTCCTTTTGAAAACCGATTCAAATGAAGGCAAGGAAGGGCTCATTACATTAGTGCTGTTAAAATGTGGTTTACTTACGTGCTTTCGTTAGTAAAGCTACTTGTATGGATTTTTAATAACTTATGCGCTTCATTCTTTTTCGTGTGCGTATATTTGGATATTATTTTCACCTATGGCTCATCTTGCAAAACTTTTTAACTCCTATCAACATTTTACCACATTCTTGAAAATTTACACCGCACGGTAGTAGACAGCCTGTAAAGATGACACATTACAATAAGTCATGTTATATAAGCAAAAAGTTACCTATAAACAGTTAAACGTTTCTCTTCTCTAAACTGCTAAATTTTAATGTTCTCTCTTGAAAACGGACCTCAAGAACTTATATATTAACCTAGTAAGTCGTGAAAAGAAAGTGGCATGTTCACTTATTAAACGTGGTTTTAACATTTCTGGAAATTCTTTTCACAAAACACTACTTAAGACAGTTTTATATAGGCCTAGATCATGTAGTTATTAGCTCATTGTCCGATCATTACTTACATAATTTGCTTGCATCGTTTTTCTGCATAAAAACAGTTACTTCTGAAATTGTCATTCAACATGAGGATAAAAATCTGTCAGGAATATACTTTGCAAACAAAGGAGAAGAGCTTCGATTAGACTGTATTGTTTTCAGAGCGAGGAAAAGTCCAGGCATTGAATGGAAAGTCAGCAATACCACTTTAGTGGAAGGTAGAAACGAAACGACTAGTTCTTCAAACAAATTTGTAGAAGGGACATTTGACTATAGGAAGGGTTTAACCTTTGTTGTCCAACGTGAAACCAACCTGGTTTGCTCAACTAGTTCCGACTGCAGCACGAGTGTCTTAGTCAAGCTTTCCACCGTAACGTTTCACACCCCAGGTAATAAACACGATGACCTCTAGCTACTTTTAAACTGTTTCTTACTTCGTGTTTCACACTAAAACAATGTTTGTTCTCAAGAAAAATATTTGATCTCAAAAAAAAAATGTTTGATCTTAAAAAAAATGTTTGTTTAAATTTGATATTAGAGGAAGTTTTGATATAAATAGTTTTCTCGTTCACAGCAGATCCTGGTAATTATACGGCAGATTCTACTAATGATACAGAAGATTCAACTAATTATACGGCAAAGGCTACTACTAATAATATTAATAATACAGCACTAATAGCAATAGTTCCTATTTCGTTTGTGATTACCGTCATAGCTGGTACTTGGGTTTGTATGAAGCGTTATAAAGGTACGTGTGTGTACGCATGTCATTCGATTACTCTGTTTTATTTGTACATGCCAACAGACCTAACAGCAAACTAAATAAGATCATGCCGATATTAAGACTCGTTTGATCTTACAAACCTTATTTATCCCTTGTACTTTGTTTCTTGTCCTGTTTCTGGTTCTCCCTTTTCAATTATTACACGGAAAGATGAAACTTGCATGTTTATTAATAAAGCTATGGTGAAAGGTTATGAACGATGATTTATGGATGTCTAAAGTTGAAAATGAATGGTAACTTGGGACTGAAATTGTATAAAATTATACAAAAATTTAATAATAATGCATAATGATAATTTCCTTCATAAAGGTAAAGAAAGCCAAAGCAACAATCCAAGGTAAGAAACTAAAATAATTGTCATTAATTTTGCCACCTCCTGACATTGCTAAATGCTAATTAAGAGTAATTGTTAACCATATATGTCCAAAATAAAATTTTTGGAAGCAAGTTTGTTACATGTAATATGAATCACTTTAAAACAAACAGTACTTTACAGTTATCAGTCCTGAATGAGTTGCAAAATGTAAACTATTCCTTTCTCTAAATTTCCAAGGGGACTTGCAGAGATACCAAAGCCAAAACCATCTTACGCACGCAACATTGTACAAATAGGTAGGAGTCCATTGAAATGATTTCAATTCATAACGTGGATACGTTTACATTTATGATTGAAATCGGTTTAATTATCTCACAAAGAAGAATTTTCTAAATCTTATTCTGGCGTGTAGAGATATTAGCGTGCACTGCAGTAAACACAATAACGTTTCTTACTCTTTTCAGACTATTATTTTCCTGGTTCATACGGCTTACCAACTTCTAAACTTTTCCTTCGAAAAAGCATACGTTTGATGAAAAGATTCTCTGATGGTGTAATCTGTGAAAGATGGGTCGGTAAAGTAACAACTGCCAAGAGAGAAAATTCTGCATTAATAAGCTGTTATAAAGGTTAAGTGAGATTTGTTTCGTTTCTTTTGGTTTGTAAATGTGACATACAAGAATGGCATTTGAGGCTCGAAAATTGGGGGGTGGGGTGGTGGAAGAATGACCTCAAAGCGTCCTGGGCGCTCACAGCGAAGCGGTCCCGAGAAGTTGTGGGGTCCAGTTTCTAACTAAAGAGCACTATGCAGGGTCTAAGGGCAACACCCCTGTGGAGACCAGGAGACGAAACCTTCAAAAACCCATCGGGGTATTTACAAAATTGGGTTGGAAGCAAAAAATACTATATAAAGATGTTGTACAAGAAGTAAAATTGAGACAACCAGCTGTGATAGATGCGTGCAAAGAACACTGAAAAAATTGAAGTAATTTAACAATAACGTTTTATTTCATTTTACTTGAGGAAGGCATAACTATATCTAAATTTCCTTAAATATTTTGACCTCCCTTTCTTAAGGTTTTTACTTGGCTGGGGGAAAAGTACCCCCATGCTATATCCTAGAAATTCCGCCACTGTCTACATGTTCTTCACCATCTGAAAATTTGATTTTCGGTCAGTTACACAGAAGCAGTAACATGTAAAATATTTAATGAATTCGCTTGGTATTTTAAATAAAGGTCACAAAATTAAAATATTCATTCACATTATAGGGTCCTCTTTCTTCTCATAATGCTCTCTTTGTCAATATTATGCCTCACAAACGTGTCCACTGAAATTCCTCCTAGGAGGTTTCCAAGTGATCGTTAAAGGGCAATCCTCGTCATCCCAGACAGTTCCAATTCTCCCAAATAAGCAACCTGTAACTCCTCCTATGACTGTATAAACCTCCTCCATGTGAGACACAAACCTATTTTATTGCTTCACGCCATGTCCTGATGGGCATACAAGGTTATAAGGTGTAATCCAAACACTCTCTCTGCATTGTGTGGAATGTGAGTTACTCTGCATCATTTGATTTTTCAAACTTTGATGTCAATCAAAAAGCAGGAACCAACTGAGAATTTGGATACCCCCACACCAAAAATGTACTCTGGGGTGATAATTGTTTGTCTTTAAGTTACCTGTTTTCCTATTTCTTTTCTTGTCAGCAGGCATACATTTCGATCACTTTTCATGGGATACACTAGTTAAACGTCTCTTAGAGCTACCGGATAACCAACATATTTTCAAAGTCAAGGGGATGTGCTTCGACAAACGTAAGGACACATGGATATCTAATAAAGTCTGTCGATATCTAACTAGTAATATACTTAATTAGAGAGAGTAAGCATGGTGAAAGAGAGAGCAAGCGTGATGTTTCACTCTCGGTGAAACGTCGTCTAGCTCATAGGGACACTGGAATAAGAAGTCTGTAAGATCTTTAAATTTAGCTTACCCAGTTCAAATTATAGGCTTGTTAAAAAATGTTAATCAAGTTAAAATCGTGTTAGCTGGATCTATATTTTTTTATCTCTAGGTTAAATTAAGGCAACTTAAGGTCTAAATATGTAAATACCAATGCCAGTACTGACGCTTGGAATTTAAAGAGAAAAAGCTATATGCAATGGCTTATGATGCGTAGGATCTGGGGGTGGCAGCTCCCCCCCCCCCCCCCTTGGCTAAAAAGTGTGGATTTCAGCGCAAATGTTGTCGTTTTAGAGGGAAACTCATGTCATGATTGTGTTTTGTTTTCTAATTCTGGAATATGTTAGACTAATCACCTTTCGCACCCATGCGAAATTCCCCTACATATACAGCTATGACGTTCAGTTTGTAAGAAAGATATCCACACAAGAAAGTGATCGTTTTCACTACATGGTCTAACGTGTTCACATAAGTTTTCTGTTACGTCATAACCATTTTTTAATTCTTTACAGCTCATTTGTTTCTTCTACAAGACTATACTAAGTGCGAAGCGTTACCTGAACACCTTTCTGTAACGTTTGGCACAGAAGCAACACAAAATGAGTTTGATATGTTTGTTTCAAAGTTGACAAATATTTCACTTCAAGTGTGTTATGGAATGGAATTTGCTATGAAATATGGGGTAAGATACTCAATTTCCTATTCTCTTTGATATTCGTTTGTTATTTTAAGATTAACTTAAACTTTTGAAAATAAACTAGTAGGAAGATTCCGTTTCTTCGCATCGACACCTAGGTCTAAATAAGGAATAAGAAACAATCTGTTCTGGTTATCTGACATGTCTATTCCGGGGCGTTTTCGATTGACTCTCTCAACTGGTATAACTCCTAATAAACTAGCGATCCAACTAATCATATACAGCTATTACAATTCACTACAGAAGGAAACATTCCCGAGTAGGAAACTATCAATTGATAGCACTGGATCATTGTTTAACACTGCCACAGTTTTTCATTTCTAAGAGGATTTACGCTTTGTTACATGAAACGGTTCTTATAGCTCTCTCACCCCGTATTGTCCACGAGGAAGATACTCATCAACGAGGATGGAATCTGTAAGCTTTACGACTTTTGTTTGACTAAAGATGCTTCAAAATGCGTGGAATGCTTGAAATTTGAGGTAAGCCTAATTGGATGTGATATTCATTAAAGTCTTATACCCTGGTCATTCCAGTCATTCGCCCATGCCTAATCGTAGTATATCGATTTAATTGGGATAGTTTATGAGTGGACTGCAAAATCTCGTAGACACATAGCTTAACATAATTGTATCGTCCGCAAATGATGCAAAAACCCATGATCATGAAGCCAGTCTGTGTAGCATTATCAGGTAGAAATATGTTCCATAAAATCCCCGTGTGACGATAGTTGTCGTTGTATCATGCTACCTCGATCAGCAGTGAAGGAAAAAGTAACCAAACAAGTGTAATATGGTAATTGGCAGGGTGTAGACAACATTACCCGTTACCATCGCATTGTTCCCTTTAACAAGTATGGAAAGTATCATCGTAACGACTGACAGACAGGCTTATGTTAACAGAAATGGCAACGGCACGATCATGGTATCGTGTTTGTGGGACAGCTGCCGTTGTTCATGTATAATAACTATACAAAAAGCGGGTAAATCATGATCCAGTGTCGAGAATATGTACGTGGTGACAATTCATAGCTTCACGTAAAACACTACACCATGACCGACTGCTTCCATTCATTGTACAGAGCTATGACCTAGTTGTGAAGAGTTAAGACCTTGTGCCTAGTTTGTATGGAATGTAAAGAAACATACGATTGTTATTCTAGCCTGAATTTTTGGCAATGAAACATCCTCCGGAATGTGTAGTCAGAAATGAGTACACATGCGCCAGTGATGTCTGGTATACAGCTTTCTGTGTACGAGAGATTTACTCTTATGGTAAGAGAAAGTTTCGTGACACAATCTTTTTCTAGTCAATTAGTATATGTCATGCATACTCTTTCAATGCCAAACAGTGAAATTCCACCAACAAGAGTGACTATAGTAATAAATTCGTCTCGTCGAGCATGCATTCAAATTCTTAATTCGGTGATATTTTTCACACATTTAGAAATGATAATCATTTCAAACAGAGCGAAATTACAGTCAATTTCCATCATGAATAAAACAGTGATCACTACAGTTGCTTCCCAAGTGTAAATTTACTCTTTAATAAGAGCAGCAAAAGTTATTTGAATCACATAAATTTACCCAATAGCAGGATAGACTGTTTTTTTTTTTGAATATTGAAAACATAATAATTAATTCTTGCATCTTCCTTTCAATACGCTATCACATTCGACACATCATTTCTAAGATTGCGGATTTATTCCTTTGCTGCGTATGTTACGGTATTGCATAAGGATAAAGAGATGACATTCGTTTTGTCGTTAATTTGAGAAACATTTAACTTTACTATATAATTTCCTTAGAACCTTGACTTTTGTGTGAAAAAGCTGAGTAGACCATCAAAGCTATACATAATTGCAAGTGTCTCCATGTATTCGTATTCCAATTCGTCCTAACTTGTTTCACCGCTATAATGATATGATTATTTCCCCAAAATAAGGAAGTAATTGCAGGTGAAATCCTTCATTTTTTTTATTTCCCTCACTTTCAAAGGATGTAAACAGTTTCCTCGTGACAGAAACTTCATCAATGAAGAGTCTGAAACCTACTCTTTACCACTACAATCGTGTCCAACTTCTGTGTAAGAATGATTTCATTCAAAAAATCAAAATATGGTAGGAAATGAAATCTAGCAAGGTTATCAAGTAAGAATGGAACTTATTGTAAAATTTTGTCAATATTTAATATTCAGAATTCAAGAACGTTACGAAAGGGCAATTTGCCGTACTTTAATTCCCTAAAAAGGGTCTCGAAATTTTGAAAAGTAATCCTTTTTAGATGTAGAACTTCTGGCATCTGCAAGATGAGATAACACAAAGGACCATGATTTTTCATGAAGTCGTATATCATTTGACCGCCTTGCATTAGCCGATAATTTAAATCATAAATCCTTCAAAGAAGCCAAGACGGATGTTATATGTGGTATCCCGGCATCTGGAAATCAAGAAAGTGTAGTAAAGAGCATTTCTATGGCATTGTTAATTATTAGACAGAATCAGGTGATCACTATACATGTTTGGATTACGCGAGCCTATTTTTTATGATCATCTACCTTTCAAAATGGACACTTGGACACTTGGAGAGAAGCAGGAAGAAAGTTGTTCATCGGTTAAGAGCCCAGTTATCTTAAGCCATTCCCACCAGGATCCCCATTTTATTTCAACGAAGGGAATCTTTTCAATGTTTCATGAATTTTTTGTGGGGCTATCATGGATCCACATGGGTTACTTTTATTCCTAATCACATTGACAATTATCTAGGAAGAGTGGAGTACGATTATTGTAATAATTGGCATTTTGTGCCCTCCTCAACATCTTTAATGAGCGATTTTGCCTGCTGCAAGGGCGAAACGGCCGTCACTCCGTGTGTTTTGCACGTTCATGGTTATTAACTGCACCGGTTGGGAACCGAAGACCAAAGAGAAGCCCACTATGGCACATAGTGTGTAGACAATTTTGGCTAAACCTACCTCTTAGATCACAGAAAGCAACCCTTCTCACATTCTTATAGTGCAGATAATAAATACCACTGCTTGAACAAGTTCTAGGTGTAAAAATAATACCATTATATCGTGTTTATTGAACACAATATTAAAAATAGCGCAATAGTAAAGTACGGTAAAAACCTGAAGGATGCCCTAAGGCCCCAGCCGATTTGAATTTGTCACAGGGGCTACCCTCTCTCTGATGACATGGAAGCTCTGCCGCTGGTTATGACGTTATAGTTTCCAGAAATTAATGCATGCACGAGAGTTTTAATTACATTCGCAACTCATTTGATCAAATCTGATGTAGAAGAGCCTATACTTAAAGAAAAAATAAAATCCCAGAAGAGAGCTGGCCTCCATTTTGAAAATCAAAATGGCGAAAGTGGCTTTTGATACGATAATATGAATATTTTTCCATGTTTTTTGCATTGATCGTTTGCTCAGAACTAAGATAAGAATTTACAACCACGAGGTTTTAAAATTAAAATTCTTACTTAGAGTCAAGGTTTTACTTCTGCGATAAAAATCTGGATATTTAAGTCCAATTTATGACATACTATCTGAACAATCTTTGCCTCAGAAGTTGAAGCAAAGATATGCCTATCTAGTAAGGTATCAAAATAATGAAATGTAAAGTCAAAAGTGGAGATATAGATAACCAAAAGCTTGACTTTTTAAGTCTTTCAATGCAACTTTACACCACAATGATGATAAGTCCAATTTGTTACTTGTGATGTCTGAATATTTTATGTCCATATCATACGTCAATATTTCATAATAATGAGGCTGGAAATGAGATTGAGACTTTTAGAGTCTATATATATATATATATATATATATATATATATATATATATATATATATCATGGTAGGTTGCGTGTGTTGGAAAGTAAAGTACACAAAAGTCAAAAGAAGACAAAAAATGGATACATTCATTTCCAACTATAAATATATACAAATCAGTGAATACAAAATATTTCGGGCCGTCTCAGCCCTTCCTCAGTTGTATGCAGGAACTAGTGCAAATGAAAACTGGCCTCACTATGTAGAAGAAGAAATTCTAAGGCTATCTCCACATAAACCTATGTTCTATGTTCGATTCATAGATGACATCTTTATGATTTGGGACAAAGGGCTTGACAATCTGCAAACCTTCTTTAACCTTGCCAATAGTTTTCATCCGTCTATCAAATTTACTTTTGATTATTCCTTAAAGGAAGTGCCGTTTTTAGATGTGTTGGTGACCATTGAGGGCGGAAAAACAGTCACGTCTGTCTACACTAAACCTACAGACAGGCATACTTATCTTCATTTCCATAGCTTCCACCCCCGTCACACAAAAACTTCTGTCGTGTACAGTCAATTCTTAAGATACCGCCGTTTATGCTCCACTGACAATACCTATCTGGAAAAAGCAACAGATCTCGTACACTTTTTTCTTAATAGGGGGTATCCCTACAAACTCTTGGAGAGTTATTTCCAAAAAGTGCTGGCCATACCGAGGCAAAATCTCCTTCGGTACCGCCAAAAATCCAGTTGCGATCGTATACCCTTAGTTATCACATACCATCCATCCAACCGACCCCTAACAAACAGCATTAAGAAATCCTGGGAGATACTCAAAAGTGACCCATCCATCCATGAAATTTTTGAACAACCGCCAATGGTTGCCTACAAACAACCACGGAATTTAAGATCTATGTTAGTTCGCGCAACCCTGACTGCCGCGGAAGACCTAAACACGGGCAACAGGAGTTGCAACAAACCTCGTTGTCAGGTTTGTAAACACATGCAGTTTTCCCCCACCATATTTCACGCTGCTTCAGGCAAAACTCTTAAACCAGGAAATTTTAATTGTGATACTAGTAATGTTGTCTATCTACTTTTCTGCAAGAAGTGCCCCCACGCTACATATATAGGAGAAACAAGCACCAAATTTAGACTTCGATTTAACAATCATAAACTGAGCATAAGGAATAATAGCCCTGGATTCCCCGTTGCCGAGCATTTTAATCTGCCTGAGCATAGTTTGTCCGATTTAAAATGTGTTTTGTTGTACGGAAATTTTAAAAGCGCGCAGGAGAGATGCAACCGAGAACTAAATACGATCATCTCTCTAAATACTCACAGGACGGGTTTAAATAGGGATTTGGCTTTCATGAGCGGTCAAGCAGTTGGTCTCTAAACTAGGGGCTTGTATCTATATATATGTGAGGCCAGTTTTCATTTGCACTAGTTCCTGCATACAACTGAGGAAGGGCTGAGACGGCCCGAAATATTTTGTATTCACTGATTTGTATATATTTATAGTTGGAAATGAATGTATCCATTTTTTGTCTTCTTTTGACTTTTGTATATATATATATATACATATATATATATATATATATATATATATATATATATATATATATATATATATATATATATATATATATATATATATATATATATATATATATATATATATATATATATATATATATATAGGTCGATAAAGGTTGTAAAAAGTGCTTAAAGTTTGCGGAAAATTCCACGACGTTTCGAGTATAGACTCTTCATCAGGTGGCAAAGAAATGCAACTGAATAACAAAGAAGTAGAAATAGAGAAGAAACACATTGAAGAAAGGCACGAACAAACCGGTCGCACAGAACGAACACGGTGTAAAAAAGCGAAAGAAGGCTGAAAAAAAACTGGTAAAAAGTAATGAAAAGGGGAACAGGTTAAAAAAGGTCCATTCTAATGTTAAGACCGTGTGGGGAGAGGGTCCTGAGTTTCATGAAAAGCCGGTTTTCGGCGGTCTGACGATCACGGTCAGAACCTCTGCACATTAAGGCTGCAGTAACGGCCAAGTCTTTAATTGAGCACGGTGATGGGGGGTTGAAATGAGTGGCGACCGGATAACCTTGAAGGTTTTGTTTGATGGACCTGAGGTGTTCAGTGATTCGGTCAGCCAGGCGGCGTTTGGTTTCTCCCACATACAGGCAATTGCAACGTCCACAAACTAAAATGTAAACCAAGTTTGTGGAAGTGCAGGTGAAGTGTTGGTTCACACTAAATCTGTTGCCGTTAGAACCCAAAATATTGATAAGTGTGTTCTTGCCAACCACTGGGCATGTGTTGCACCTACTACGACCACAGGGAAATGTACCTGGGGTGTTGTCAGTTGGTTGTTGTGGGTGGGAAGCCCGAACTAAGTGCTTGGAAATGTTCTTTTCAACTCTGAAGGCCGTAATGGGGGGTTCAGGGAAAAGGTCACGGGTTGAAGGGTCTTTTCGAAGAGTCTCTATATTCCTGTAAATGGCACGAATGATGGGGCGTACCGATGGGTGATGGGAAATTACCAAAGGAATTCGTAGATTAGTAGACGTGTTAGACTTCTTACTCAAAGCCTCCGCTCTGTCGATTCCTTGGATTCTATGTAGAGCACCGGTAAGGACTTTGGTGGGATACTGACGCTTCTCAAAGAATGATAGTATACTTTTTGAAGCGGCTGAAAAATCAGAATCTTCTGAGCAAATCCTTCTGGCCCTTAAAAGTTGTGAGTACGGGATGGATTTGGTACAGGATTTGGGATGGTTGGATGGGTACAAAAGGTAGTTATGGGAATCGGTGGGTTTAAAATGTAGGTTTGACTTGATTTTACGGTCGCAAATTGACAATTGAAGGTCGAGGAAAACCACTGAAGTGTCAGAAATACAATGTGTGAATTTCAAAAATGGACAGAAAGATCCTACAAATTGAATGAAAGATTCCAGATCTTGACGGGTCCCTGTTGCCACTCCCACAATATCGTCAATATACCTTTTGTAAAGGAAAGGGTGAGAACCGGTGTACTGCGAAAAAAGTTGTTCTTCAAAGTGACCCATGGTTAGGCAAGCAACAGAAGGACCCATTTTGGTTCCCATGGCTACTCCTTTAACCTGACGGAAAAAGCGCCCATTAAACTGGAAACAGTTTTGGGTGAGAACAAGTTCCGTCAAGCGAAGGAAAGTAGTTGTAGGAATTTGGGGGTCTTGTCGTTGGTCCAGGTAATGGCGGATAGCCGACAAGGCAGCATGGTGGGGGATGGATGTGTAGAGACTAGATACGTCCATGGTGAATAGCAGACGTTCACCGCAATTTTCGGGAAACTCAAAGTCTTGAATAAGTCTCAAGAAATGAGGAGTGTCTTGAACAAAAGACGGTAACGCTGATACCAACGGGAAGAGAACAGAGTCCAAAAACTCAGAAATAAGAACGGTGGGGCAACTGTGGGAAGAAACGATGGGTCTACCAGGGTTGTTAGCCTTGTGGATTTTGGGAAGCAGATAGAAATTGGAGATTTGTGGGCAAGGGTGGAGTAGTGACGTTGCTGATTTAGGAAGTTCATTGTTTCTAATAAGGTTTGTTAAAGTCTTCTTAACCAATGCTTGGCTGTCGGAAGTGGGGTCAGAGGGAAGTTCAGTGTATGCAGTTTGGTCCGATAATTGCTTATCGGCCTCTGCTACGTACAAATCCTTCTGCCAAACCACCACGGCTCCACCCTTATCAGCTGGTTTGATGATGAGGTTCTTGTTTCTTTTGAGTGACAAGAGAGCCTCTCGTTCTTCTGGGGAAAGATTGCTAAGGGTAGTTCTCTTGGGGGGTAGAAGACGATCAACATCCTTATTGATGGATTCAATAACGGAGTCTAGGATGTTGTTTTCTCCAGATTTGGGTGTCCAGGAAGAACGGGTGGAGCCTAAAGTGTTCAAAATATCTTCAGGACTCGTATTGTCTGGCTGATCTGTGATGCCAAAATGGTGTCGGAGGCGAAGTTTCCTGCAGAATGAAGAAACATCTCTGCGGATGGAGAACTCATCAGGGAGGGGGTTCAAGGGAACGAAGTTCAGGCCTTTAGCTAACACTGAGCGTTCAGAAGAGGAAAGCTCCAGATCGGGGGGGATGGTGACCACAAGTTTCGTGTCCTGTGCTTGTATGGTATCACTGGGTGGGGTATGAGTAGAGGGTGGGTCAGGCAATAGGCTTGCTAAAGTCTTGGCTTTAGAATCAAGCAAAAAATTATGAAGCCGACGGTTGTAAACGTGAATAAGGAAGCGCACTTCTCCAGCTTCTGGTAAGGTGTCTAATAGGAGAGACCCTTGGTCTTGAATAGTGCGATCACTATAGTGCGATCACTAAAGGCACGCACTATAGTGCGTGCCTTTCTTCAATGTGTTTCTTCTCTATTTCTACTTCTTTGTTATTCAGTTGCATTTCTTTGCCACCTGATGAAGAGTCTATACTCGAAACGTCGTGGAATTTTCCGCAAACTTTAAGCACTTTTTACAACCTTTATCGACCTACATACTACTCTAGTGCTCCGCAGTATTTCGACCCTATATATATATATATATATATATATTTATATATATATATATATATATATATATATATATATATATATATATATATATATATATATATATATATTTATATATATATATAGTTGAGTCGGTGAAGCTGAAAAATCTGGGCGAGGTGAAAAAGCAAAGTTGACTCCACCGGGATCCGAACTCGGGACCTCCCGCTTGCTAGTGCATATATTTATATATATATATATATATATATATATATATATATATATATATATATATATATATATATATATATATATATATATATATATATATATATATATATATATATATATATATATATATATGTATATATATAGTAAAGTCACAGGAATGGAATTACAAGGCAAACCTTAGACATTAAAACCAAAAACAATGAGATTAAGAGTCAATATAATAAGATGAAAAGCCACATAGGTACGGCCTTTGGAATAAAACGAATGGGGCGAAGACTATATAGTGTAGGGGTCTAAAACTTATGCCATTGTTACTTTCGAAGTCACAATATTGAGATTTAAAGTCACATTAGTGATATTTACACTCAAAATTATGATGTAATTTGAACTGCTAAAGGCAGAATAATAATTTGTAAGTCAGACTTACAAGATTAAATATCAAAGTAATAGGACAAACCTCATCAATCTTGACTTTGAAATAAAATAATAGACTTTAACTCACACCAGCAGATGGCAAGTCCAATTTTACCAGTCCGGGAGATTCTCCCGTTTGGGGAAAACTAAAATTCTCCCGAACGGGGGAAACTTATGCAACACATTGTATAGGCGCTCCAACCTAACAAACACAAGGTTAAGGAAAAATGAAAACCACTCAAAATTCAAAAAATGCGTGGTGAACCAGAGATTAGGACGTGGCGTTTCTGTAGGTATGACAATAACGCTTCCGAATACAGATTTAATTCTATTACATTAGACCGACAATTTTTGCAAGGGGGTTCCAAAACCCATTCGCCACTGACACTGTACACCAAGAATTCCTGGGATTGTGGGTAAAATAGACAAAATGGCGGCGCCCATGACCAAGTTTTTCCCCCGATCGGGAGAAAAGTAGATCCTCCCGAATGGGAGGATCTCCCGAACTTTTTACTTTAAAAGTACACCCAATAAGATTAGAATAATGTAATTCAAAATCAATATTTTAAATGTTAAAAGTCAAATAAATGCCAATTATAATCAAAACAATGTTATAAACAGTTCAAAGAATTCAGTGAAAGTCGAAGTTTGACTGGAATCTGTCAAAATTATAGGATATAAAATTAAATCAGAATAATGAAATGAATTGCCAGATAATGAGATCTAAAGTCAAGACGTTGACTTTTTAAGTCAAATCTAGTGTCTCACTAATATTTATGTCGTTACAGTAATTAATTCTCTATTGTCATAGGTATGTTACAGTGCATTTAAAAAAAAAACAATTAGATTGGGATTATGGGATTACATGTAATGCATCCGTTACACATTTTTCTATCGAACCACAACACTTGTTAAGTTGTGTTGCCCTTACGTTATACTGTCGTTAGCGGCCATTTTGGATTTTGTGTGAATTAGTGTCTCAGTTGGGGTAGCGTTTTGCCTTTTCGATGTAGTAAATAGTGGGTTCATCATACGAATACATAGCAGTACGATATTCAGTTTAACCAGTCCTAATTTACCAAAGGTTTAGCTTACTTTTACTTCACATAAATAACATGGACATTGAGTCAGACAGCCATTTTGACGTCCAAAACGGCGACTAGCCTCAGTTTAAGAAAATTTAATTTTTTAGTTGGAGCTTATAAATTAGAAGTGATCGGATTAACACAACAGTAAAATTTTCCAAACAGGCATGAACTTAAAATGATGAAAACATGTCTGCACGGCAATTTTGAATTTCAATTTGGCGGATGGAAATGTGTTTAAAAAATATTATGTAATTAATTTATGAACGCAGCACATCAAATTTGTCAAAGTTGAACGAAAAAGAAACATATTGTCAACAAAATCTAGCTGGAGCAGATTCGCGCCATTCAATCCTGTAATCATATACTACAAAAGCTAGCCTCCTACAAATTAACCTCATTAACCTCATCTAACTAACTAACTTACAAATTAAAGGAAGTAAGGGAATAAAACCACAAAAGTAAATTTAGATTGATCAAGAGCATTCGAAACTTTGTACCTAACAAATGATGAAAGCGAAACCAAGTAAGAGAACATAACGTCCCAGATAAATTCACCGGCTTAAAATTTTCCATATACACAATCAGAAGTACATCTTTACGCTTTCCTTAAATTACATCTATTTTCAAACACAATTGATACTGTTTTTTACACAATGTACAGTTTCTAATGAAAAGCAGATACATGTCTAAGCAACTTCTCTATCGGAAATTTTACAATTGTATCCAATTCATATTGCCAATGTGTTAGTTTGTATTTCTTGAACAGATGATGTATTTTAAATATCAAACTAATGTTTTCAAGTCCACCGCACGACGTGGTAATCAACCCACAAAGATTTTAATCCATGACATTGTACAAAATTACAGTATTATGATTTTATTTGCCGCTGGTCATGCATAAATGTTCTTTTGCTGAAGACGGTTTGCATGATTATATCTTAAATGATCCAACTACTTTCAATTTATTTCAGGTGTGAACAACTCAGAAAATGCATGACACCCAATGATAATGTCCGTCCTAAAACCGTGCAAGAATTGTTGACGATTTTAAAGGAGCTTGACCCAACACCTGTGGTAAATGATATAAGAATTGTATTATGTTTCATGAGGGGTTTTAAGTCATCGTGCTGTAAAGTTGAATAGATGCATCTGATATTCCTTTTTTGTGTAGGAGATCGTCGCTCATTTTTCAAATCATGTTTTGAGGGTCGTTGGTCCCAATGACCTCGCAAAGTTATTAACATTTTTTATGATTTGACTTTGATTTTTTCCATGATTGAAGAACAAGGAATAGAGAAACATACATTGTTACTACAAAGCGCAGTCTGTGGGTACTTAAGCGTGTCTACTAATGTTTCGTGTCCCATAAGTATAAAGCCCTTCGAAAGGGAACAAAAGGTTACTTTTGTCATTCCTTCAAATTTAAGGTTCATAGTGGAGATTTCTCAAGAGTATATTCTGCCTTTGAATAAAACGGTTGCAAATGAATCGATTGAGCACATGTGTTAGCACGACAACTGGAGTCATGACAACATAGTTTCCAATCAGTGCCTAAGGACCCAGCTCATACACCTTGATGAATACAGCATTCTCGTAATTAGCTAATTGCACTAAGTGTAATACATAAAGGAATATGCTTATCACTATGCCTCATGATATTAGCAGCACAAACATATGTTGCGTTATAAACTTGCTTGGTGAGAATCGGAACATTGTATTTTTTCTGCTGAATTTATAGTTGTAAAGTAGATTTCATTGACTTTAACATTGCATTTTGTTTTCGTCCACTGACAGAGCAATTCTCCATCACACGTGGTGGAGAAGATAAGGAAATATTCGTACGTACCTATGATAGATGGTACCGGAGAAGTGTTGTACAGCTTACCTGTCAAAAACAAGGAAGTTATGACATGAGATAAAAGCAAAAGTATGTATGGACAATTTCTCGAAAGCGTGACGACATGGATGGTTTAGTGAAGCTGGAAGCAGACTGGTCTACCGTCAGATGGTTGGATAGGGAAGTAACCTGGTCTGCTACTCTGTATATTTACATAGCCAAACAACACAAACATATAGATATTAAATGACAATTTGGTTTTCTGTTTTTGTAACGGACGGGAGCAAACTCTACATGTGAGAAGGGACAGATATGAAAGCTTCTCCGCTGCAGACCTTCTAAACAGAAAATAGGTCTCAGTGGCAGAGCTAAAAGTGACGAAAAACTTTTTCACGATGAGGATATAATCTGTTTCCAGGCCTTTTTCAAAGCTATTGCAATGCTTCATCAATTAATAGAATGAACCGACTCTGAGCTAAGTAGTTCTAGTAAACAGTTTATTGCATTGGTTACATGAAGACCACTATATAGTATTATCAGATAATTCCACGGAGGCTTCCTGCTAAATGGTTGGCAATTTTATCTTGAAATATTTATCTCAAAACTTTCTTTGCACTGTCCCGCTCTTCTTCTCGGTCCAAGCTTGCCAACTTGTCAATTTTGGATGGGTGGACTCCAAGTGATCTTTAGTTAGTTGGGGGTAATTGCATTTGCATGCATTTATCAAAGGGGCACTGTATCTATCACAGGGGTCCATTATTGAAGCTATAAGTCTGATGAATTTTTCATTAAAAATGTTGCATGATAGCATCTGATGAGCATGCCCTGAAATTCCCCTCCTTCTTATCTTAGTTTTGACATCAATTCCCTAACGAAAAAAACGCATATGACAATCACAAGCTGGGACAAGTAGAAGACTTTCAATTAATAATATTTTGTCTCATTTTATAAGGTACCATAACTTTTTCAACGCAAAAAGTAGGAAAATGTCCCATACCTTAAATTTGTTCTTAACTGAAAAGGTATCAGATCTAAAAAATGGTCCATGATGTTGACGTCTCATGTGTAATGATATCATTGATATCCCGTTATCCTTCAAAGCATTCAAGTATGCTATCGGCAATCATTGTTTCTACAAAACGCTTGTTTCAGCGTTTCAGGCAGGGAATAGCTCTTTGGCAACTACTTTGTTTCAGATACTTTCTTCTCCTTTCAAGATAGGATGTGGCTACAGAATCTCTTCAAATTTTACCTTTGTCGCTAAAAGCCTGTGTTTTGAAACTGTATATCTTGACTGTTATATCTCTAAATCGCACGTTATATATCCTTAAAGGTGTAAAGCAGAAACCCTATAAAATCACATGAATACGATCCAGAATAGGGTCTACCTGACCAGGGTCTTCCTGACCAGGGTAGGGAGATCGAGTGTGAGATACAAGAACGTGAGATGCAGGTCTGGGGTCAGGCCACTGAGTGTATTACTACGAGCCATCAAAGTAACACAAAAGACTAAATTGAAAACTAACATAATATCTTTTAATATGAAAATTATTTAACTACGCTATAAACGCACTTTAATATTATTTGATTATGGACATTCGTCGTCAGAGGGATTGGTTCTTACCAATAATAGACCAAAAATACCTCAACAGAGTAAGAGGGTCTGTTACATACATTAAGTATACAGAGAAATAGTTAAACATCATTAACTATAATATGAAAGATTGTTTTATAACAGATAAGTTACACTATAAATGCAAAATGAAACACATTTGCCAAGACATGAAAGGAAACCTAATCTTGCATCCTTACTACATACGGTTGTGCTTTCGAAAAGCGTGTTATTTAATATTTTTACTTTTCAAGAGATAGCAAACTTGTAATGTAAATTCAATTCGTTGCAATCTCTGTAAACATATGGGTGTAAAACCAAAAGTTGTTTTAAGTACAGTCTGGTTTGTTTAATAAGTTTATATAAGGTATCCGTCTCATCGCTGCAAGATATATCATTTTATCAGAACATTTTGTCCTTTCGGGGACTTAGCTCCTTTGGGGAGCATGCGAACTCCTTCGGGAGTAATTGGTTCCGCCCCTTAGCTCTTCCCCAGAGAGTCAAGGGGAATTTGGAAAAAGTATTATTTCATTAGAACAAAAACAAAACTAATTGCATTTAGATAATCAGTTGCCAATTCTACCTAGTTTACTTCTCAGTTGATCGCGCAAATAATTTCGGCTACAGTGAACGTTAATGTGTAAATATCTTAATAAATCACTTTGAGATTTCAGTAGTAGGAGTAAATGCATTATCTTTTGAAATGTTTTCATTATATCTATTGCTTTTATTTTGCTTGTTTTTGATCTTTGTTCTTTTTCCTGTTATGTTGTTGCTTCTAGCTTCTCTTCTCATCAGCGACTTGCCGTTAGATTCTTACAATTAGACTTCCCCGTCTGACTTTCTACTTTAAAATGTAATAGAGGTGGTCTAAGTTTTTATTCACAAAAGATACATAGGAAGATATGCAAACTATAACCCGACAAACAGATAAACACAGTTTGACGCATTGTGGTACTATCAAGCATGTGACCAGGATTTGGTCACTCTGGGGCCAAAACTTTGGCAGATTGGCGGCATTGAAAAGCACCCACAAAACCTGGGGGCTTGCAATGCAGTGGTGTTGCCGGGATCTCAAAAATGAGGGTCAATCGGGGTCAAGCCTGAGCAAAAATGTTATGGGCAAAAAGTTTTGAATGCACATTACTCCTGAAAACCGAGTACCGTACCTTTAAACAGAAGCGGACTGGGGAAAGTGGGGAGGCAAAGCATTGACTGGATGGGGAAATGTC
The DNA here is from genome assembly GCA_029531755.1 of Holothuria leucospilota. NCBI lineage: Eukaryota > Metazoa > Echinodermata > Holothuroidea > Aspidochirotida > Holothuriidae > Holothuria > Holothuria leucospilota. The sequence goes on from CM055964.1 coordinate 958,099, forward strand.
CGCCATGCCCCCTCCCTTAGCGGCACCCCTGGGAGATTGAAACGTTCTCACGGCAGAGTCCAAAGGATTAATATCCCATTAGCATTTGTTTTACCTTCGCGAAGATGGAATCCTTATATTTCCCTTACCTTTCTATGCCAATACCCTATTGCGTCATATCACGTAGTATGTGACCATGTGTGACCGACCACAAACAACATGTGACCGGCACTGAACAATTTACCTTTGATTATATTTTACCGGTACGAGGAATGTAGAAAAGGGTTGAACTAATCCTGTCAAGTTGCACCTCAAGTTGGTGGCATAGTCAAGGGAAGGTCACGGGAGTATGTGCCAAAGTTTAGTCCTACAGCCCCCCCCCCCCCACACACACACACACACACTTGTATATTTTAATGCTACGGCCTTTGATGTTTGTATATTTATTTAGACGAGGAATATAGACCAGGGGTGAACTACCCGTTCAAACCTCAAGTTAGTGAGGTAGTAAAGGTACGGGAGTATTCCTCCCCCAACTCGAGTCTTCCAACTACCACCACCCCCCACACACACACATAAGAAAGATTTGGAGTAAATGCTCCTTTCAGTTTCTTAAGCTGGGATCAAACCACTACTAAAAGCATAATTTTCCCCGTGATTCTTCTGAACATGGTTGAGACACCCAAATTTTCTGCTCGCTTCGCGCGTCGTAAATAAAGGAACGTTAGTTTTTATATGGCTTGAATTCGTATGACTGAATAGTGAAGCAGCCCTTTCGCTACTGATATACACATTACGAAGCTTTCTGTTAAGGTCGGGAATTTCACCCTCGTTGGCTTAGTTGTTCTCTGTTTTAGTTGCACAAATACGGTGTAGTTAGCTTTAGTATCTTGGGATGTTTGCCCATTTCATCGGGCAGACGGTTATTTTCAGCGAAATGCATGTTATCTCCAGTACTCAGTGGTATCTCTCCCACAGTTGTTCTAATTTAATCCCGGTGGAGTACAGATTCCATTTTGAATTCAGCGGGCTCTTTCCCGACTCCAGCCTCCCTTTTCATTACCACTATTTGAGACATTCCCAAGACAGCCAGAGTTGTGCTTCAAAGTTAGTGTATTTACCTCCCTTGTTTGAAGCCGGAAAATCGCTTCCACTGCTAACCAATTTCAAAGTTTTCTGGTGAGGACCGCTAGACTCACCGTGTCCAGGAGCGGATCCAGACATTTCGAAGAGGGGGCTTAAAGCCCCCTTGAATATCCTCCTAGATTAAGACTATGCTAATTTTCGCGTATTTGTTATTGTTGTTGTGGGGGGGGGGCTGAGGCAGGGAAAGTCCCCTTGGATCCGCGTCTGGTGTCTTAGGAAGTTTGACGCGGCGGATACATACGTGATCATTACTAGCTAGCCAATTTTAAAATTGTAGAATGGTGAATAATACTGCCTGTTTTGTGCAGGCGGCCTACCTACTTGTCCAGCCAGTGGTTCCCAACCTTTAAAGCTTACCGCCCCCTTTTACCAAATGGGGATGGACAAATATAGCGTACTATTGCCATGAAGGAAATGACAATAATAAAAACACAAGGTGAAATAAAGGGTAGACATACACATACATTGTTTTTACGTATGGGTCAGACACTGGGAAGCAAAACCAGTGCGGTATTAAAAAAGCCGACTCCCTATTGTGATGGTGAATCACACAGTTGGGGTCAGGGAGGGAGAAAATTGTGGGGGAATTTTACAGATGCCAGTGGTCCACCGATGTGCGGACCGTTCCACCATGGGCTCCTAATGGGGCTCAGGGGCATTGCCTTAATGGGGGATCGGGGGCAAATCCTCCGGAAGCTCTGGGTATTACCCAAATTTTCGACACAAGTATACAGCACTGTAAGTCAATTTTGACTGCAGTCCGATTACCTAATATTTAATAGCCTTAAAGCGGCACACTGAGTTCATATTGATAATGTTGTGAGGATTTTGAAGGGTACTTCCACATGACAATGCTTAAAATCAACATAGGCCTAGTTATTCAAGTTTTACATCCAACACTTACGCAAAAACTAAAAATTTGGAGTTTTGGGACCCAAACAATTATTATTATCTCTAATGTGAAAAAGTGTCTGGTCACGAATTTTTTAAAAAGCGAATTGAATCGTTAATTAATCACTCATGAAAAGTTTATTTGTACGTAGGGTATAGGGATCGTCTTAGTTTGACCATTTGTCTTTAGTATGTGAAGAAAACTTGACAAGCCTGGAAAAACTGAGTGAATGTCACAAACTCAAAGTGCCTCTTTAAATGCTCGCCAGAGATTACAGAAGACATTTGCAGACATCACCCGGCGTACAACTACTAACGAAGGTTGCCTTTGATGTTGCATAGAGCTTTTCCTTTGGGTAGGAGGAAGAAAGATGGTTGGGGGGGGGGTCAAATGCGGCTTTAAAAGACTTATGCCACTCAAGTTGTTCTACGGGCAAAAAATAATGAAATGGGCGAAATTGGCAAACCGAAAAATTGCATTTTCGAAAACATTTTAACGTTTTACTTGTGTTCTACTTCATAGTACATTGCAACAGTTTTTTATTATGTTACAGTTATCTGCAATTTTCACTTCTGTCAGTATGTCATGTTATGGACAGCACGGAAAAAAACTACATTCATGGTAAAAGTGGCGGGAAAATTTCTATCCATTGCCCCTTCGCTCACCGCTTTCACCAAGATGCCACTAATTGGAATAATGCGGGTCCTCGCCTGGAAAATGTTTAAAATTCAATACTGTTAAATGCGATTTCGTGAAATTTAGCAATAAAGATAATTCAAAAACTTTTCAGTGCACCTAGTGAGGAGTGAATGTTAGACCTACTCGACTCGTTGACGTCATTTATCTCCTTTTTATGCGAACGAATTTGAGAGCTTAGCTAAGGAAAACCTTTCGGAAACTTGTAAGGCCCGGTTTAAACTTTGTATTTCACTTTTTTCATAATCCCCCCTGCCTCCCCTTATCGCTCATCTTCCCTGAGCTTCGAAAACGCCCCCAAGAGGTGATAACGACTCCGTTGGGAACCAAAGTTAAGCCAACTTTTCTTCTTTCTAATCTTTCTAAGTCAAGAAAACCTAACCGAAGCCTAAGGGCGAAAAGGCAAAGAATACACCCGAAGCGGTTCTGCTCCCAAAGGAGCCAAGTCCCATAAGGCAGTTAGCCATACAAGCAACTGAAGAGGGCCAGATAACTTTCAGGAAGCGACATACTTTTAAAGGGCGTGATATGGTACAATATATTGGGGTAACAATACTTTTTTTGCTTAAAAGGCGAACAGGTCTGCGTCCCCTTCAGGGACACCAAAGTAAACGACCAACCGTTCAACCCTCAGACCAGTACATCACAGATACGCCATACTTGGCTTTGTTCTAAACTGGATGAAATGAGTAGATACAACATCTCTGATATGCAAGCATCAATATCCTTCTGTCATGGTTCAAGAACTGCTGGGATTTAACAAACCACTAAAAGCTGCAATGGCCAGACTAAACTTTTTGATGAATGATGGCACACGCAGTTTCAATTCATATAATGTTGTGACTTGACCTTCCATTAAGTTTGCATCATACTGATAATACAGCATAGGGCCTACAATGCTCTGATAACATCTTTAACTGTCAATTTTAGTCTTTTCATGTTTGGATACTTGACACTTCCAAACGAATGGGGTACCTTTAATGTTTACAATGTTAGTACTACTAAAAAATGTATGTCTTTCATCAGTCTTTAAAACTTAAATATTTAGTTTGAATACTTTTACATCTAACAAAGGTGACACTCATAATAAAGAATACCAGGCTCCTCCATAACTTATGACTCAAAATTTACTTTATTCAAAGGTAACAGACGTGTGTTCATCCGGGTGTATTTCAAACACACAGTGTACAACACCAAGACCATTACTCAAAAATGTACAAAACGCCCATCAATGTATCAGAATTCCAAGGTTACACATGGTGTGCCCTTCAAGTCTTTCAAAACACCCCACCCCTCCCCCTACCCCTCCTACCCTACTCTTCCCTTACAGGAACATCAGGGAGAGAATAAACGCTAAGTTGTGTACCAATATAAGCTCAGACATTTAACCTGCAACTTAGTATGACACGGGTGAAATACTGGTCACGATTTCACTAGTTCTGATGGCCTTACAATCATAAATTCAGTGAAATTTGTGTTTTTCCATTAAATACGAAAATTACCTTCAAAACAAATTGTCGGAAGATTTAAAGTGATAAGAATTTTTTGTTCCTTAAGTCATCAGAAACAGAGGGCTCTAGCCAGTTGAGACCCAAACCTGTTTCACACCTACTGAAGGACACCTATGCAATATTTTTGGGTATTTCTACAATTCTTCCTTAAGCAAAAAATATACCAAGGTAATACAGTATGACAAACAGAGGAAGGCAGTGATTAATACTGCAATAGATGTGGCATGTAAGAAAATGTCAGCAATAATCCTAGAAGGAGTTGTGTGGATGTTAACATATTCAAGATGAATTGGCATATCATACAACTGTCAGTAGTAAACAATAGAAGAAAAGGGCAATGACTACCTGTTTAACTACGAATGGCAAGAAACTGTAAAAGGCCTCTTCATACATCAACAATATATATTACCGCTATTATGTATACACCACCCAAACACACATGGCTGGCTTCAGGTCACTACAGTTTGTACACATTTAACAAACCATTCCCAAGAGTACTGAATAAACTCAGGTAAACATATTCAAATTTGAACAACTAATGGAGCAATCAAGCAATCATCTTCCCAAACATTTCTGGTTTACACTAAAATGGAACTCATTTTTGAGGTAGATGTTCATTCATTTCAGAGTTGAGATGCAGTAGCAATTATCAGAAACATCCATGCACTCGTCCAGTTACGAACATAACTTCAAATTAATTCCATCGAAGTCTGATATTTTAAGGAACCTTTATTCTAAACTCTGTCTGTCTGATAAAAAACTCAGTACCAATTTTTAAGAAAATCTGTTCAAGGTCAATGCACTTACCCCAAGTTTTAATATATCAAGAATGGTTGTTATGACTCAATGACGATTACTTTGGTTAATTATTTGCTACATGTATACAAGATAATTGTAAATTAAAATGTGCTATAACATACTAGTGTTGTAACATCACAGACTGATACAGTAAGATGGTATTTCAAAGTAAGGGTGGGGTTACTGCAGATAGTTCATGTTAAAAACAACTACAAAGTGTGAAACGGTGCAAGCTGCTCACAAAATCCCACAATGTGTAAACCTTACATCAACTGCAAACACTTAAATTGCAACAGCACCCTTGACTATGACAGCACCCTTAGCTTATGTTTCTTTCATCTATAAGAACATGATATCTGCAGAAAATACCAATACAGTGCAAAATGATTCAAATGCAATCAGCAAAGAATAAAAGATGGAGAACACTTTATCAAAGAGTGAAACCATCTAATACAACATATACCACGAATTACTTGGGTTGGTAGATGACAGGCTAAATGCCAACAATGATTTGGGCAGTCACTAACCACATGTAAATGGGTCCATTCTTAAGGTCTTAAGGTAGCACTCTCAATTCTATTTGAATCTGTTATGTCAACTACGGCTTCAGAAAACATTAAATGATTACCTACAGCAACCCTTTCCTTTCTGACGAGCTAACATTCCATGGAGTGTTATGGTAAATCATTTCTTTAAGCAAATAATGCAAGAAGTCATCACTTTGGCTATGGGGTACCCAGACATATACATGCAGGAATTGCAGGTAAATATTTATGCTAAATATTATGACTGAACAGGTTACCTCCAATTATAAAGTCTGTTTCACATTACCTTAGCTTTTACAACTGCAGGTGAGGTGTGTAGGAAGAAGGGTAAGTGTTTAGGAGGGAGAGGAAGGGGAGGGGGATGGGAGAGGGGGGTGGACGAAGCAAATCAAACAAAAAGTAATGCAATCCAAAAGGTTGAACTTTTCCTTATGAAGTGCTGCAGCTTTAGCAACATCGTAGAGTAACTTAAATATATCAGTCTGAAAGTAAACAAAGGTGGCCCCTCTTAAGAAATGATTTAAACCAAATTAGCCGACTACTCAACTCTTTACTGACATTTAAAACAAACCTCCTGCTTCCTTCAAGCTAACCCTCTCTCTGACCAATTAAAAAGCAAACAAATGGAGAACCAATTAAAACTTTCTACCACACAGCTCTAGATGAACCTCATACATACTTCACATACTCCAGTTGTTAGCATAACTCATGTTGAATGTCAAAGCTATCAAAACCCTGTCCAGAGTAACCTTTACAGGTACAAGCTCTATTAGAGTAAAGAGCCTTCAGGGGCCGGGGGGAGCCTTCAGGGGCCGGGGGGAGCCTTCAGGGGCCGGGGGGAGCCTTCAGGGGCCGGGGGGCAGGGGGTGGGAAAAGTTATATGAGCCAACTCACACTGCAAGTGAAAACCTGAAGAAGCTACTTCCAAAGTGGAGTCACAACCCTACAGGAGATAGGCAATTGACATGGAGCCAAACCGCAAAGTCTGTAATGACTTGTAAAAGAAGCATAGGCCTTTCCCAGACACCACTTACAGAGCATTAGGCCATTCCCAGCCATCACTTACAGAGCATTAAGCAGACTTGTATAGTGTTAGCATGAGCTGCCTCCAATGGATTACCACATGTACATGTCTTTCAACTACCAAATTTCATAACTTTTCCAATGAATTTGTCCACTGCCTTTGCACACATTTAACAGATATGTGCTGACATTGAATACATGTGACAAGCAATCCACTGGAGAATTGAAAAATGTTATGTTACTAGTAAACCAACTTTTTTTTATGCCCTGATGTTTTGAAAGGTTCAGAAAGGCGAAAGGTACGTTCAGCTGTACCGCCTTATAGTGGTTTCCATAACAACTGATTGTTGTGTTAGATGTCTTTCAACAGTTTTAACCTGTCCCACAAAGCTACAGTAATCAATGCATTGAAATGGCAGTTAAAATATTCGTACTGTACTTGTGTAACATGCTCAAACATAAATTCAAGGAGTTTCGGACAAAAAGCTAACTATGACCAATTAAAAGCAGCTTAAGACTAACTCTATACCTGTGAATCTCCTGTAACTTAAAAAGAGAAAATAATGGATACATGAATACTGATTCTGTATCTCTAATCACCCTCTTGGCCTCTTCCATTATCTTAAAAATAACCTTAAGTATCTTAAGTTAAAACATTCCTTGTGTTGTCCAATCTCTGCAGCAAAATATAACAAGTGCATAGAATAAGTTTTAAATTAACTGCTTAAGGATATGTAATTTGTTTCTCAGGGAAGTTATCATTCAATCCTTTTGATTGTACCAAGAAAGTTCCTTTCATCGAATCAAACGATCAAAAAGCCCCTACCAAAAGTTAAAGACTGGTTTTAAAGCTAAGAAGGCCACTGTATTCCTGAACAAGTAGCCACAAACTGAGTATTGAGAAACAGAGTTCAAAACTCAATACTTCCCTGCCTCGGAACTTAACCATCCTTCTAAAACTCATAAATTTAAATCAGTGTAACATGACCTCATCTCTATGTTCTATTCCATTTCAATAAAATAGTACTTCTTCTTCTTGTACCACAATGCTATTATAAAATGAGTGGAGTTCCTTTCATACCCAATTTATCTACAAAAGTACTTGAGGTAGCAAACCACTGATACATACAACCCAGCAGTCTTAGTGAATACTTCACCTCGATGCTTGATTCTAGTAACAACGAGGATTAAAAAGATCCCACCGAATTAAGACAAACAGTCTTGATTCAACCACCTCCATCTTGGTGGACCTTTCAGGAACTTAACTGTCACATAGGACACAGATTGTGGTATCAAGTCAGAAACATTTACATCTGCCCTAACCATCAATTGGAGTTTTTACTCTCTTCATCTTTACTAGCCTCCTCCTCATTTGTTTCTTCTGATCCTTCATTTTTCTTTTCTTTAACAGACATTTCCTCTAATTTTTCAGTTACTTCATCAGTTGTTTTATCTTCTCCATTCACCTGTTTAGAAGTCTCATCTTTGCTTTCTTCTCCCTCTGCTTTCACTTCTTCCTTTTTGCTCCCTTCCTCCTTTTCATCATCTTTCTTCTCATCTGATGAGAAAAATGTCACAAAAATGAATCAGTTTTTCAAGGTTCCCTGAGAAGTATCCCCAGAAAATTCCCACCTGTACACTCCCTATACTGGGCCAACCCCCAGGCAATTAGCTACTGTACCTACCCCCAAGCAATTACAAGGACTAGGCAATTACATACTGGACCTACCAACATGCAATTACATACAGGGCCAACCTCAAGGCAATGACATATCAGGCCTATAGGCCTACCCCCTGGTAATTACACACTGCCCACCCCAGGCCATTACATACAGGCTTACCCCTGGCAATTATACCTGACAATTTAAAATTTCTGGTGGGTAGTTATCTGTGTGTAATTATGGGTGAAAATTGTCCCAGTGGAAGTGTCCCCCAATGACTTGTCTGGGGAAGTCATCCCAGTGAGAATTGTCCAGGGTGGGGGCTTGAACAGTAGTTTTCTGGTCAAAGTTTTAAACATATCTTGTCAAAATCTCAAGATGTCTATCTTGCAGAAGTGACTTAAGCCTGCTGTATACTGCCCAACTCAAATTTTGCACTTTATGGGGTGGAATTCTACCCCAAATGACTTACAAATTTCAAAATATTTTAACTTCAAAACCCTGCATCCTACAGACTTTGTTTAAGTATCAAAAGAAAGAGGACAGACAGATCATGTTGATGGTATTTTTTAATTGTTGGGCAGTGTGGGAACATTATAAAGATCATCAATGTTTTAAGTGGCTTTGTAATCAGTCAGGCCAGTCCAACAAATCTAACATGTTGTGTTTTCTCAACTGAAGCCAACACAACTTTAAAAGTGGGAGAGTCAGGTGGTCTACGTAGGTGTTATGTGTTTTGTCACATTTTAGAGGGCCGTGTACGGCCCGCTCAATAATCACCACTGAATGTAACATATACATGTAACACTGTAAGCACATCGTTGGCACTGTTTGAAAAATTCCATGTAATACGGATATATACTGTAACAGTGACACCTCTTTACAACAATCCAAATAGCTTCTCAATATCTTAATTATAACTTACATTATTTGTTTGGCGACTTTTGTAAAGAAACACTTCAAGTTTCTTCATAAGCCATTAAACATTTAATGATAGACACAATATCATCCTAAAATTATTTTGGTCTTGAAAATTGCAGTGTTTATTTGACCATGAAATTTACCATACATGAGTTAAACTTTTCATTTACATTAACTAAAGATTTGAGAAAAATCTGCGGTGCAAAATTTAGAAGAAACATGTCTTCACATATACCCAGTATGTGTGTGAAAAAAGGTGCCTTAGATCAGAGAAGAATATTACATTGATCTCTAGAAGGCCTGTAAGAAAATTTTGAGTGCAATTTACTGGTTGTAACAGATACAGTAGGGATAAATCTCCTTCAAGTGGAATTCCTAGCAATTACTTGCCTACTTTTCTATGGAAAAAAATTTCATTATTTCCCAAAAATCTCACAGACACATCTGGAAAACTCTTAAAAAATAATAGTATAACATTACCATCATTAACACTTACAGACCAAGTGTGTTTTGTACAAGAACTGCACTACCACCTCCACACCACAATCATCACAGGTCATGGTCACATAATTTTACTATTCATCTAACAGGCTACAAAAACTTTTTTGAAGGATCTAATGTTTCTATTGGTTACACTTTGCACCCCACCGTCCACCTCTACCCCAATCATATGACCTAATAATGCATCAGCTGAACAATGTACAGAATGACTCTGGAAGACTACAGGAATGCCATCTAAGAAGTGGGACCTTTAGGCCTAAAGGTTAGTACACTTCTAATCCATTAGTGATACAATCTTTTACAGCTCATTGCCACCTATTACTGCATGGAGTTGCAAATGCTCCCCTCTCCCACCCCCAAATGTCTATAACATGGTACTGCTATACATGAAATGAACTTGAAAAAAATAAAAAAAAAGGTATTGAAATAAAATGCAACAGAACTGCTAAAAACTGCACAGTAGCTCTTATACCTGAAAGTGAAGCTAGTTCTTTCTGACATTTTTCAAATGCTTCCTTGAATTCCTTGGCATCTGTAAAGAAATATGACAAAACATGAATACTAGGCTTTCTCTTACTCCTACCACGACTTGACACAACAAATTTTTTTTCACACAGAATTCTGTAAGACCTCTCAGAAAAACTATATAATGAGGGATGAAAGAAAACGAAGGCCACACAGGATGGTCTTTTTATATTTGGCAATGGCCTTAGTGTTCCTCCCAAAGAAAACACACACCAAAAAAAAACCAGTACCAGATCATAAAAAGGGGCCTTTGTTTAGGCTTGGCCAGTGCCCACTGAAATACGCAAAGATGCCTTTAATGCTTATATGAAAATGACTTTGCCCTATGCAAACTGAGATTTTATGGAAAGTGGAAGGATAGTTTCCCATGATCTAATTAGTTAATTAACCCTGTCATACAGCACATGGACAACCATATGCACACTTTCTTTACATCAAAACAGGGCCTGATGGTGAACTCAAAGAGTCCAAATAGATGATATCAGTCGGTAGGACAATTATACTACAGTGTTCTACCAATATGAGGCAATCCAAAATTCTATGGAGTCCAAATGACTCCTAGACTATTCTGTGGCTTAAACCCTGCATCAAAGGTTCCCTACCCAAATGAATATGACTATTCAAAAGGTTGATTGCGTTACACACTAGTACTCATTATTTCACTATCTAACAACCTACTGTACAGAATCCATTTCAAATACAATGGAAATGCAGCAAGATTATAGAACTTTCACAATTCAGCACACAAAAACCTGCACCACTGACACTAGAACACAACTAGAAAGTCTCAAAATACAAAGTATGCCCAACTACCTGCTTAGCATTCAAAGGGCTGTCTAGTAACCCTCACAGCAGGTGTTGAATATGTACTCCTCTAATGACATACACACTCTAACACCTGCGAAGAATGACGAAGATTATCCAGTTTCGCTATTCATAAGCCCAATTTGACTTAACCTCTTAAATGTTGACTGGTTTCAACATATGAATATTCATATTGCACAACGAATTTTCAGCTGCAACATTCACTTTTACACGCTACGTCAATGGGACTTCACTGTGTGAGCTTTCAGCGGGAAAAATCACACACTACAACCATATTGATGTTGGTCATCTGAAACAGTGTGGTAATCAGGCTTGATTTAGTCGATTTTTGTTTAATATTTATAATTTGTGTTTGCTGTCATCCTATATATGAATAGTTAATAGCATACAGGTTTTACAGTTTCAGGAAGAATTCTTGCGAAAGTTCACGGACGCTGGTATTAAGAGTGTAGCCTATATAGGTGCAGGAGTAATACATGTCCGCCAAGCGGGCAAGCTGTCTAGAAAATGTGGTGCAGTTGTACATGGTTTGTACCATGCACTTCAACCAAGCAGTGGCATCAACTTACGGTACACATGTGGGATGGGGAATATTATTTGGAAACAGCCAGACACATGCCTCTTGCAAACAACATATAATACAGGACAATATAGGACCCTGGTTTTAATAGTTCATAGAAGTCTGTCTGCTGTTGGCAAGGTATTTCTCTGAAACTTATCTGTTACTTATCTGTTACTTTGGGCAAATTTTCTGTCATGGCCTACAGTCACAAATGAAACTTATTCTCTGTCCCATAAAAACCGTTTTTAATCTAGCAGGTCTTCAGCTATGACTCGCAGACCCTTTCTTGCTCAACTGATTAAAACTTTATTAAAATAAAAGGTTTTGGTTTCCTTCATTTTTCTTTTTCCTTTTTCCTTTTTGCCAAAGTACTCTGCTTTTTTCCCTCATTCTGCACTGGTTACATATTCAGTCCCCTTGACAATGAGCTCCATAATACATGTCTCAGGTATGAAAAGTTTGAAAGCCCATCCTTTTAAATCACTTCTACACATTTGAAATTTGGTTTAAAATAATTACGTCTGAATACTGATATTAACTCTCTGTGCAAGATGGCAATAAAAAGGAGTCTTTCCATTCACATCAACACTACTCCAAAATTCTCCGTGAAGATAAATTTGATGAATAAATCATGACGATGAAAATCTTGTCCCAATAAACCTCAGAGGAGGACATTTGTGCATTTTTTAAAATTCAAATACACATTGCCACCTGCTGTTTCCTGCATCAGTATGTCCCTAGCTTATTCTAAGTATGTTACTTATAAGCTACAAACTCATGATTTTAATTTGAATTTATGCATGCTGAAATTCAGCCTAAGAAAGACAAGAGCTTCTCTAATCATATCAAAACAACCATGCTGTCCCATAGCTATGCATGACAGCTGCATACTGCATTACAAATAGCAATTTGCATAAAAAGGGATGAAAGGAGACAGTTGTCTGATCAATGCAGTTAAGTATTGCAAGGGATTCCTTCATAAATTTGTCATTAAGCTATCTAAGATCCCTTGCAGCTACAATGTTTTATGGGCCATCAAAATGGAAAGTTCAGTACCTGGCAAGAAAATCCTTTCTAAGCTGCATTCCCTTAGACTAGAGTATTTACAATACAAAAAAAGTAGGACACTGCTAGATAGTCAACTCAAAGCATGCACATTGTAATCTAAGTTGCAATTTCAGAGTCTACATAGTTGTTAACACAAATAAGAAAAACAGCAGCTGGGTTGAAAAATAAAAGAAGGCCAAAGAGGGAATGGATGCTGTCATTTCCAGAACGGCCTTGGTATCCTACAAAAACATTTATCATTCCACAATGCAGCATACTTTCACACAAGGGTGGAATGGAAATACTAGGAATATGAGAATTCCTTTGCTGGGAACTTGTATTTAGAGAAGAATTTTGGCAAATGGTGAAAATTTGGTTTCTTTGTAAATGAAAACATTTTAACTGTGGGGCATTTCACTTTCTTCCTGGGCAATAAACATTTTACCCAGCCCCAAGAGTAGAAAGGGGAATTGTAAGTTGGCAATGTGAATAAGCAGCATGTATGCAAATTCTTGCAAATACTTTCACATTCACTCACGTTCTGCATTCCCAAATCGAATGGCTAGAGTTTCTGCTTTAGCCTCTTCGTCAGCAAAGTCTGCCGGTGTGTGCCATACCCAAGCCTTGTTACTTCCACAGTTAGGTTTGAGAACCATATCTGTCGCAACTGTATGAAAAGAAGAGAGGAGAAACAGAGGACTGTTAACACTGAATGATCACTACTGTAGATTTCTACATCCCAAACAGTTCAATTTCCCCCAAAAAAGTTTTGTTTCAGCCAACCTTCTATTTGCACTGGTCACCCACAATCAAGGTTGTAACGGTAACATGGAGAGCACCTTGGCAGTCCAAATAGGTGACATTGATAAGACACCTAGACTGAATTTGAAATGCACTAAAACTACAGTATGAGGCAATCAAAGATTCCAGAAAGTCCTAGAGTGGCTCAGGGACTCCAATGGCTAATTTCACTATTAATGTTAAGCATCCCTCATGAAGATATCCACATGATTAAACCATAAATCCATCACAATTTAGTAGCATTTTGTAGCAATTGACTTCACTTACTGTAACTTCCTAGCGATCAATTTTGTATCACAAAGGGTGCAATGTGTTTTAGCATTGCCTATTACGGTAGACACAGAGAACTGAACTCAGCTGTTAACCGCTTTTAGTAATAAAGCATCCTTATGGCTACTGGCAATGATTCAAGTTAGCCTGTGATTTAGTAATCATCACTTAAGGTGATGTTCATGGCATCAGCCCCTGGACTGGTCTCTGGCTAAAGCATTGCCCACAGTGTCTTTCAGGAATGATAATCTATTGATGGTGTCACTATAATCAGGGTGTTCATCAAGGGGGGGGGGAGATTTGTCCCCCTTTCCAAAGGAGGGTAAAATTCCCCCACCCCCTTTTTCATTTCCATAAAAATATAAAAAATTGTCAATATCTTGGTTTCTTACTTAAGAAGAGGACCCTTTTGCAGCAATGTTTCAACTTACACAATGGCCTCTAAAACCCTTCAAACTGCACCTTATAGGGGCCTTGAGGCAAGCTTTTGTCCCCCTGAACCCACTTGTTACTTTTGTCAAGGACAGCATCAATTTGGACTCAGGGTTTAGCAGTTATAAATCCCCTTTTTTTGAGTTTCTGGCGGAATCCCTGATAATGGCTTGCAAACCATCTCCAAGGAATATAGTGCAAACCCTGTTGTAAATGGTACAACTCAATGCATACCCTGTGCATTTTTTCTGTTGACTGCTGTTGTGTAATGTATGTTACAATTCACTGACCTGCACACGTCACTGACCAATCAGGGTGCCTGATGCACATTGGGAGATGGTATAATTTGAATTTGCCCTGTGTGTGTCAAATATCACCAATTACAAAAATTTAGGATAACTTTTAATGTGGATATGTTGGGGTAATGGAAACTTCCTTTTAAGGTTTCAAAGCCATGCCTTATCAAGACAAATTAATTACATTTAATGAATACTCAACAAATAAAAGTGACAGAATTCATACAGAAATACAAAGAATATCGACTTGTAATGAAAACTTCATTCCATACAGTAATGTATATGGTCACTTTGGTATGGACTTCTCCATTTTGTCAAATTGTTCTATAATCTATTTGTTATTTTGAGGGGGGCTGGGTTCTTCTACAATGTTTGGATGAAAACTACCCCTAAAAAGTTTTGGAAGCTACCTTGGGGTCCACAGCTGCTACTTTTAATGTTTTTGTTCGTAATTTTTTTAGGATGGGAGGAGAACCATTTTCATATAACTGGTACTTTTGCATCTTCGTAATCATCACTTAGTTCACAATTTACTTTGTTGCTGGCATGCATCACTCCTCCTTTCCCTGTTGTACACACTGTCCTCCAGAAATGAACGAACAACTATTGTGCATACATTCCTACAGTACACCTTGAGCCAACAAATTCAAGTTTGCAATTCATAAAAGAGAAAAAAATGAATGAACAACATGATAACTCAAACCAATCTAACTTTACTTGCCATAATGATTAGCACATATTTTTAGGGTCTTGTCTCTCCTCATGAGGACACGTATCCTGGAGTTATCAAGTTTGTGTTTGAGTAGTTTCACCTCTCCAGTACCTCTCTCTTTCCACTCGGGGGGATCAGATTCATTATCATAGCGATAAAGTCTTGCTCTCCTAAAGATGAAAAGAAGAGAAATTAATCTTTAAAGACATCAACTGGCAACAAAGCTGAGACAAATGAACAGAGCATTGGTCCTATGGAACCCGTTATGACATTATGGACTTGCTTCATGTCATGCTCCGGTACAATTAGTCTTAACATGCCTTTCCTCACTTCTTCACCGTTTGAACTATCTGATCATTTAAAATCATGGTACAACATACAAATGATAGCATGAGGGTATTATTGGTATTGGTTAGTTCCACTCCATCCCTAGCATGCACAGTAGACTTAAGTTTTCATTCAGTGCAACATCCATAGGTCCTCCAGGTGAAAAGAAAATTGCATCTGAAATCTGATGGAACTTCATTAGAAAGCTTCAAAGCCACATGGTGACTGGCTCATTATGGCTATTAAATACTACAAAGTGAAGCATTACTACCATTGCACAGCAGTGAGCACAGTCAGAGGAGTGAGCCAAGCTTTAAGTACAAAAGAAAAAAGCCTTTTTTTAAACTGATCTGTCCATCCAACTTCATCAGTTGGGCAACCCACTATGAAGTAGGGATTTGATCAATGGGTGACAGCTGAAATGAGCCCATAAATATTAAGTACAGCATCTTTGAGGCTCAATGAAGGGAATCTTGCACTATTACCAGCAGTTATCTGAGGGGATGCAGACGTGACAATGCCAAAGTAAGCTACCTACAGTATGCGAGTCTGTAACGTGGGTGGAAAAAGCTGGAAAGCTCGGAGGTCCCTTCCCAGGAAATTTGGGTATTTAGAGGGAAATGTTGGTAATTGATGGAAAAGTTACCTTTTTTGTATGTATGGAAGGAATTATAGCAAGTCTAACTTCCTTTCAGGAAATAAACATTTTGCCCAGCTCTGGTCTATACCTTCTACACCTTTAAAACTTTCCAATGAGAATCACCCTTCCTTTGCCCTTGGATCTTCCTGCACTAGTAAATTGAAATAATCCCCCCACCCCCATACATGGGAAACAGCAGGGTTGCTTCAACACTTTTGCCCAAGATACATGATTTCTTTAGCTCCTGCTATACCAGGAATTTGGTAATAGGTGGGATGTGCGTTGTAATGAATGTGCCAGAAAAGTCATCCCGGGATTTGTTGGAAGTTGTACTGTAGCTGAGAAAATTGCAAGAATTTGGGGAGTGAACTTCATACTGCACACTCTGAAACTAGCTGTTGTATAGGTATTAGCAGGAATGTGCAGCCAAATGATGGCCCGCCCTACTGAGAATTATTTCCGATTTAGCTGAGAATGGAAGTCCCAACTATGCCAGGTGGAGGGGCATGGCTACAATGTACAAGTGCAACAGTGGACTATTACTGATCTGATGTTTTGATGCATCTCTACCATGTACAGTACTGCCTTGACATACCACAGTGATTTATGTGTACTTCAAGGGGTGCAAAAACATCCTTGCTGGAGGTTTCACTAGAAAATGATCCACTATGCCCTAAGTGCACTACAGTTGTTAAGTACTGTAAAGGAAGGACAATGAATTCTGAACACAGAGAAGCAATTATGGCAATGCTTGCTGTGATAAATAACTGCAGAATGAATGTTTTTCTTTGCCTCAGGGTACACCACCATGGATCATAAATACTCAAAGACTACACTGATGAAAACAAAGGTTGAAATCCCCTGGTTTAAATCCTGATGACTTACAGTTTAAGAAGTATGTCCTCATCCTCTTCCAGTGTCTTGATATCAATTGGGGCTAACTTCACAATTGGTTCAAAATGGATGTCAGGACTACTAGGCGTTTCTTCCTGTGGGACAAAGTATCGAAGACAATTGGAGGAAATCAATATAACATGATGGTAAGTGTAAAGGTAAAAACCAAATATCACATACACAACTGTCCTTACAGAACCCTAATAATATTTCTTTCACATGGCTTCATGTACAGAATTGTGGGCCCTGCTACTGTACATTAGAAAGCTAAACATCACCCCAGAGCACATACTGTACTGTCAAAGACTGTCTATTGTACATTTGCAGCTCAGTCTCACACTTTACGCTGTATGCCAGAGTTATTCAAAGTAAGCATACCTGCACATGTACACGTATCTCTGAATCTGAATCAGTAGTATAAATTTACAGTAGGACACATGCCAGCAAGATCTCTTCCTTTTTTATTTTTACTCTCCCAGCATTCACAGGATTATGTGGTAGCATTTTTGTAATAACTCTCAAATCCAGTACATTAGATCAGTAAAGTCCTCAAACTTCATCAGTTTAACTTTATCTCTATCCATTTTCCTCCCCCCCTCCCCCCCCCCAAAAAAAAAGCTGATGGTGAAGGGTTATCCCAAAGGCTGGGAGACATGGAGGCCTCTTGTTCTGACATCCTAACAACTTAACAGCAACTGTAAATATACGTGACAGTAGGTGGAGGGAGACTGAAGTACTGTACACTAAATTCTTCATAGAGCCAGTATGGTTGCACAAGCTCCCACTCTGCAGGCATATCACTTACAAGTTCAATCTGCTGAAATTCAAGTTTTTTTAGTAAGATTATTTCAACGAGTATGCCCTCCAAGGTCTTGAAATAGTCAAGCTTTCGTCAGAAGTGGCTCTGACTTCTGCCAGGACAAGTTTTTTTTTTTTTTTTTTTTTAAGTGTATTGTGGTTCCAACAATTTCACTGATACAGCTTTTCAGCTACGTGAGTCAACCATGAATTTTAACCTTGTTTTAACTTCCCTTAAACATCCCCAAACCTACAGAGCGGAACGTTTGTATCATACACAACGCATACCACACAGTATATTACTGTATATGGCATGTTAGCCAATTGCCAGTGCCAGTGTATTAAGTATGTTTTTCATTTACAAAACTTGTACAGCATGTACTATACCCTCTTGTCAGACCAGTTCTTACCTTCCACAGCTTAATGGACACTTACTGATCAAAACAATCCCCTGCTGCTGTATTTGTCCCGACCCCATACCAAAAGTTCCTGCTGTTAGTCAAAATATCCCTGTGTTATTTGACACCTACCTCCTGATGACATTAAGCATATTGTTTGCATATTTTCCGCAAGTACAAAGTTTATTACCATTACCATTTTCACTTATACTATAATTCAAAGAAAAGGCTGTGGTAAAAAGTGAATTCTAAAACTAATGCTTGTGAAAAAGAAGGATATATGAATCCTATTAAATAGAAGTGTATCATCTAAAAGTGTGGATGTGGTGGCTTAATAGTGGTTGAATACTTCAATACAGTAGGTTCAATAAAATGGTTTTGTGGACATGGCACCCCCAAGCAGCAAGCTTCAGTTCCATGTTCTTCCTAACCCTATTTATCTGTACACAACAATACCGTATGACTTTGTGCTCCTTTGACTACGGTACCATAGGGCTGTCGATTTGTGATTAATGAATTAATCGTTTAATCGCATATTTTCGCGATAAATCAGTGATTAATCAAACTTGTATTTCCAAATGGGAATTCCCCAGAATTGCACAATGACTCCACATAATTTTCAGCGGCCTAACGTTTATGTCATGACAAATACTAGGCCAACAGCTTTTAATGGCAAACTGCAAATTCAGAAGTCTGTAGTACTGTATGTATTAAAAATTCATTTACAGTTGGGCCTACATAGACACAGCTTGGTAAACCTGATTTTATAACTTTTGTTCATATTAACAATGCCACACTAGTTATACAACCATCTGGAGTAAATAAGTCAGACTCACTTTAATCCTGTAGCTCCAGGGCTCTATTTCATAAAATTTAGGAATATTCCTAAAATTAAAGTTCCTTAACTGCTTAGGAATGATTTGTCCGAAATCATTCCTTCCTTCAAATATTTAGGGAAAATCAAAAGTGACATTGTTTTTATCAGTGAATTTCCTGCCAAATCAATTAAGAACACTTCTAAATCTACCAAAGATCATTCCTAAACCTAGGAACAACTTCAGCATGAAGATTGGAATGAATTCTTCCTAAGTCCAAGATAGGAATATTCCTAACTTTTATGAAATAGAGCCCAGTTCTCCAGTAATGTAGGCTGATACAAACTACAAAGAACTCGACTATGGGATATCCATTACTTGCAACTATTGTCTACATAATTCTTTCTAGGCCCTGACATTTTTTCCCACCAACAGTTAACACAGCCTTGTGCAAAAATACAGCAATAATGTGTCTCAAGCTCCCTTTATTTCTTCCTTTTAATTCTTCTTAAAAATATCCATAATACACACAGAATGTTTCTCTGTGTCTATGAAGGTAAAAATTTACAATACCAAAGCCTATTCGTCTTTCATTCTGAAACAGAGCTCACCCCATACATATGTCCGTTTAGGATACAGCATAGTACAGCGCACACTGTACAGTGCATGTACAGTAGGAATGTGTTGTAGACCGGCGATTTTATGTACATGCCTGTCGAAACCACCTAAACTGTAGTATAATGGAAACAGACACTGCACACAGTGATTCCACTGACTCGGGCACCAGGGTCAATGACACACAACTTTTGATTTTGACGCACAGGCACAAAACCTCTGGGATCAAGCTGACGCACAGCTTTTCACCCCAACAATATGTAATGATATATAAAATAAAGATAAAACAGGAAAAAAGTTTGTTGCATTAAACTCAAATTTATTTTGACCTCCTGTTTCAGTTTTGACTCTTGTAAATCAAGGGTCAGTGACTCCTGAAAAAAATGATGAGTGAAAACCCTGTGCACAGTTGCACTAAATATCCTCACATGTGTGCTTAATCTACGGGCTGCACACGTGTTACCTTTTGCTAATTTATGCATATGAATTACACATGAATGACAAACTGTATGGACGTGATCCGAGCATAAATATGTCCATACAGAAGCAGGACTACAAACACACATTGCTCTTAACAAGTGGATTTTTGTCTTTTTAATCTTTTTTTTTTACTCTCCAACAGGTTTTTGAGTTGGGGAAACCTACCTGCTTGAATGAAGGGTGATTTTAGTCAAAATAGGGCCAACTTTTTGGGACTGCCTGTTTTATTTCTGAGGGTATCCTTTGCTGTTAAGCGATAACTGTTTATGTCTATTTTGCAAGTTTATCTACAGTAGTCTAAATGCAAAGAAATTGTCAGTTACCTACTCGTTGTCCATCATCTAAGTTTGTTATTGCTTGCATTTCCAGAATTAGGCCTATTGTTACCTGAAAATAAGTTTAGCAGTCGCTTTCACATGTGATAAAACCTACAGTATTCACCAGGTTCTGGAAAACAGTCACACACTCCTCAAGATGGAAGTACTTCATCAGCACTACTGTACTAAGGCTGGCTAGAAACTTGCATACCTGTATCATGTAACTTTAAGGTGTAGGCTACATTTCAACCTAACTTAATACTAGGGCTGTAACCGTGTAGCGATAATCGCTAAATGATCGCATGTGGAACAAACGTTTAGTACAAAGCTACTAACGATTAATCGCAAAACCCTTGTTTCGTCCATTTTTAGTGATCATTTCACTGATTTAAATTTTACTTCACAAAATTACCTATCAACGAAACTGAACATCAAATTTGCAGTCATTAATCGTACCTTTGGTATAGGACTGAAACGTATCCAAACACATACCTACTGTACGTAGTTAGGCCATGTCCGTGTTCTGTACAGAAGTTCAAGTTACACGCACGATAAAAGCACCGCAAAGTCAGTGCATATGTAGGTCCGTAACTGTGTGCAAACACCCATACAATAGGCTAAGCACCTGCTCTGTAGAAATAAGTTATGTACAGCGCAAGAAGTCTGGGCATGTTATGGGGAAGTACAGTATTTTTTCGATCGCTGCTTGTACCGCTAAATTTTGAGTTATTACCACATAGTTTGCAGTAGTAACGGTGGATGCTTTTAAGAGCAACATACGCATTAATTTGTTTGATATAAAAGTGTGCCTTCACTTTAATGAATGTGGCCCCCATGAGCTGTGCACGAAAGTTGGACACACACTCCAGATCATGATTTTATATTATTCAACCCACACTGAAAGGGTACAATACTAGCCGCAATGGTTCGCACACTGCATAAAACAGATATTTACATCAGGATTTATACTGCATGCATTAGGTGCTGCTGTATGCGATAACACCAAAAACAAACAAGTATTATATCCTACAGGTATTATTTATGCAGCGCTGGAAAAAATGAAAATTTCCCGGCAAGCCAGAAATCATTTCCCGCGAGATTATAATCCTTTACTATCTAAGCGGAGCGCGACCATGGGTTCGCGCGTAGCGTACAGAAAATTTTTGGCAAAATGAAGCCTCCCAGATTGCAGGAAACGGCCCTTTCGGGCCCTGATGATTGCATCTCGGGCCAGTGTTCAGAAAATATTTTTGAAAGGAGTAGCCTAGTCCTTTTTGGTACTATACTGTACGTGGTAGCCCGACAGAATTTTAAGCCCAAAATAACTAAATTCAAGCATAGGCTTAGTACGCATAATACTGTACTTTGACTTGTTTGTGCATGATTTACTTATGTAGAGCTTTCAAATTTCTTTGATTTTTGAGCCAAATAAAGATAAAATAAATCACCTAATGTTGTTTTTCTTCAAAGTTTGTTACAGTACTTACAGTTATTCCAGTTTTGTTCTTCTGTCAAGCAATCTAGGCCAAGGCCTAATTCACTTTCGCGCCGTACAGAGTACGTAGCACCGTTAAGCTCAGCACCTACCTCGCATGTACTGTTCATAATAGGCGACTCCATACACAGCACACATTCAAAACAAACAGGCAACTAGCACAGAGTGCACTGTGACTTTATGGCCATGTGCGGTGATGCACACGAAGCAAATCGCCTCAATATACAGCTGTCTCATTGGTCAAAAACTGTTTGGACTTTTCCCTCAGTAGCCTGACAGAATGGCAATCTGTATGTTCAATGCAGCAATGCAATGAGCTAAATTGTCACAGTGTTCACTACATGTGTGTCGTTATGTAGGCTTGACAATGTATAGCGGCAAAACAGGACCACTCAATTTATTTGATTTTCGTTTTATGGCAAAAGTCTTGTCAAAACTTACGTCTTATTTAAAAGAAACAATCTCCAAATGAAACCTTTAACTAAACCCCCAAAACTTCTTGTATGCAAAAATTTGTTGCAGTTCCTTCGTGAATTTCACACAGGCTCCTAGTTAATTAGTTCATCTATAAGCAATGCAGCACGGTGTTGCTAGTTCATGACCAGGCCACGAAAAAGCGCGGGATATTCACTGTATTGCAGTTACAGTATGTACATACGCTGTTACTCCGTGCATTTTCCAACATGAACTTCGCAAGAAAGTTTCGAGAAGAATCGGACATACCGGTTAGGGGTGGGGTTCAAGTACAGTACCAATAAATATTTCCCTACTGTTCTTTCGCTTATTGGGGTGTGATTTGAGGAATGCAATGGATTTAGGGTCATTTCTTAAAAGTTCTGAACTGTTGCGTTTGTTATAGATACGCCTGGTACTAACAGATCTCTTTTGCTTCGCAAATTCATGCTGCGGTCTCCTACGAATTTTCCCCTGCTGCCAAGTGAGAAAAATACCCTACAAAGTTAAGTCGATACCTTTTTCAAATTGTGTTTGCGGCGCAAGCTAGGAAGGAGGTCGGGGTGAGCCCCACCTCCAAAATGCGAAATCTACGTCACGTAGCGGACATTTCTGTTTGGCTTGGTGGAACAGGGAGTCATAGCTCCCTGGTTGGAAGTGTTTTATAAACGCAAAGGGATTTTTTCATTAACACACGCTACACATGTGGCTCTTGATCGGTACAGGAGGGTTCTTAACATGGAACTATACGCTATGTCTCGGACTCCAACATATTTTCGGAAATTTTTCGACACCTCTTTAATCCCCTGTGGTCTGGGGGTTGTAGAATATGCCCACGGTATTCCCCGCCTGTCGTAAGAGGCGACTAAAGGGGCAGCTGTAAAGGGGAGGACTTGAAACGATTTTATCTAGTTGACACTATATAACACATTCGTGTTGGTGTGTCGTTAAATATTATCTAACTAACTAACTCGACACCTTTTTATTCGAGACATCGTTCACGAATATAACATTTGGGAAATTACATATAGGCCTAGGCCTATTAACAGTCCGAACTCCGAAAGTTGGCGCCAAAGTTAATGGGGGAATTAGGGGCAAATATTACAATACAATACAAACGATTCAACTCACCCAGACTTGATAAGTGGCTGATTTCATTTCAATCGCTTTCCTCGTTTACAACATAAACACAAGTTTTGGTCTTGTTGAATTTATCCTGTCAACAACTTTGGAGACTTTGTGGAGTTTGGCACGTACATCAAGCGATATAAAATGCCAGGGTCCACCTTTGAAGTGTATGTTAAGAGCTTGTTTCACAATACTTTCACAATTGCTGATGTGAGGGCCATTCCAGTGGGTTATCAGTTCGTCACTTATATCTTTAACATCACTTTTGTTAGTTGATGTTTTTGATCCACCCCGAACAGTACATATTTTGTCAATGATACTGCCCATGCTCTCTACAATTGACTCGGGAGGGCTGCTGCAAAATATTTTTGCTATTTTCTGAAGTACATGTG
Organism: Holothuria leucospilota; assembly: GCA_029531755.1. Lineage (NCBI taxonomy): Eukaryota > Metazoa > Echinodermata > Holothuroidea > Aspidochirotida > Holothuriidae > Holothuria > Holothuria leucospilota. The sequence continues at coordinate 981,994 of CM055964.1, forward strand.
AAGCTCCAACGCTGAGATCTGGTTGTGAAAAGACTTGATGGTAAAGTGCAATTTCTGTACTACAGTCTTGTAAAACTGCTCGATTGCGGTAAATATTGGCACAGAGATTTCGTGTCTCCTCGGCATGCAATGGATGCATTGAAGATAACGTTTCAACTTCACTCGAAGAAATCATTTCTGCTTCATTTGTGGCTGATTGTGCCCGTTTCAGGATGGGCCAAAGCGAAGCTGCCTTTTGTTTCTGCTGCAACTTGTTACGATACTCTGCATTAAATCGCTCATTCACATGTCTTATCATATTTTCAGCAAGAAATGTAGCTTTTCCAAGAGTCACTTCTATTTTTGTTCTAAGTTCTAGTTGCTCCTGTGCGTCGCCAGTGTGTGCTCTTGTTTGTCTGTGTGGCAGATGTAGACCCACGTCGACAGCAAGGAGTGGCTGAGTATGGAAGACACCTTTCGTCAATTCGGATTCATATTTGTTGTAAGACGGCAATGCAGCCTTATCTTTGCAAAGTTCCTTTAGAGCTTCCAGGTACTCATCGACAGCTTTCATTTTCAGCCACACAGGGTGATCGACAAGCTGCAAAGACTGGCTTAGTGATCCAGTTAAGCTGTAAAAGTCACAGCATATTAACAGCTTGATAGCAAATTCTAGAGTTCTAATCCGTCGCAAAAGTGAACATGCATCACCTGCCCGCTGATCATCACTTTCTGCTATTTTGCCGAGGACTTGACGGACTACTTGGTAATTGTCAATGAAATTCCTAAACACTCCATGGGCATATGCAGCAAATCTTGTATCACTAAACCATTGGGGAGCTTTGAAAGCCAGCCCGAGTTCTGAAGCCCTTGTTATAGCTTCCTCAAAAGTCTTTCCAAAAGAAAACTTAGACAAAACAGCAGCAATGTCCTTACATATGTCGTCTATCCATTGACACTCTTTACGTGTATCCTTATCTGCTAGCTGAAGTAGATGGGCGGGGTCCCAGATAAATCCAACACTTTCATCCAGAGAGAGTTTTTCTTTAAGCTTTTCAGGGACTTTCAAATGAAAATATTGTCCGTCGAATCCAAAGCCAGCTAACTGATCGGAATGTATGCTATATGTTTTGCACATATCTGAAATGTCCTCTGCAATGCCGTCACCATCATGCCTCGTGACTGATGTCACCCCTAGCGAAACTGGCGTCAGGAGACTGTCCATACCTGGTGTAAATAATATACCTGCATACATTTGACCTGTACGTCGTTTCGCCGTGAGTTTATCTGCGGCTATTCCAATGGGGGGACTAGCGTGAGTTGCTTCTAGTGGGGTATTAATGTAAACTTTCAATCGGTTGTTGATGGCTTCAGCAAACGCTGGTCGAAGTCCCGCAGCGAATTTCCGAGAATGATTCAGGTTGCCAACTTTCACATTAGCGTCAGACAGCAGCTTCAAATCAACTTCATAGTCGGAAAATGGCCGACAATATTTAAGCAAACGATAGCATTGCTTTCCCAGTATAACACCCACACTTTGCTCCTGTACACGCATTTTTCGCCGCCATTCATTTTCTTCTCCTTGTATTGTTAGATTTCTAGTGTGTGCCCGTGTTTCTATGTGTCTGGCAACAGATCTCTTTAAATTGCTGAAAGTGGCTGGCTGGTGAACCTTGGTGAAATTTACTCCACTGGTAAAGTCGTAACTAAATGAGCCGGAGCCAGCTCGTGATTTCAGCCTTCCAGCAGCGCAGCATACATCGCAGCTTAAAATGTTATTGTCCTCATCTGGGGTTAAACCAGCCAGATCACACACTCGACGAATGGTCTTGCTTGCTTGGATTATGATTTGAAGTGCCTCGATTTCTTTCATGAAATCAGTGTTTGCTGTCTCTTTTTGTTTTTCGTGTGTAAATGGCGCTTCAGGCTTAACTTGTAGTTCTGAGAGTTTAAAAAGCACCTCATCAAGTTTTGCCGATATACTTGTAGGCTTATCAACATCAGCAGTAGGCGTATTCGGCATAGAATCCAGACTGTTCTTCATTTCTTCAACCTCCGTTTCGTCTCTTTTCTGACGTTTGTTAACAATGTTAATTTCGTTCTCTTCGCATTTGCGCTTTTCCCCCCGTTCGCCACCACTATTGCAATCAGCGCTATCCCTCGGACCAACCTGCTCTGTAGGTTTTATTTGCGGAGATTTTTTCATTAACATGTCCTTCAAACTTCGGCTCTGAACTTCTCCCATTTCCTTTTTACTGCAGCCGGGATGCTGTTGTTTTGTATGGCCTGCTAGTCGATCCCTCCTCATGGAAATCTGACAGTAGCCACATTTTATGTCAAGTTTTGACTTGAATTTTGAACCCTCCTTTGAAGCCATGTTGGAAACCTTGTATTTTGTACTGTATAAACCAATGTAATAGTGCGTACAGATAGGGCCTGTGGTTGATCTGCATTAGATAACACAAACAAGATCGTACCGTGACCAGGCGCACGCAACCATAGCAACGTAGCGTCAACACAGTACAGGGCTATCTCACCCACGTGTATCGCTCACGCTCGTGGTTAGTGAGAGTATCCGAAACATTTCACTTCCTGTAGTCTGCACTGCATTAGCTGTGCGTACAGTAAGTGAATGTGATATTGGAGAGAGCTAGGTGCGCGGCCGCGGATCGAAGGCCGCGAGTGCATGACCAAGGGATTCAGTTAAAAATAAAAGACTAACACACATTTACAAGACTCCTGGTAAGCTGGTAAATTAAAATTTTTATTTCTTAAAGGTTTCAACTAGAGTAGTGATCAATTATTTTTCTTCATGTTGGTTTTATAATCATTCCAATTTCTCACTTCGTTATGGATTTTTTTTTTTGCCCGGCGGGATTTCCCGCGAGTCGCAAAATTTCCCGGCAAGGAGCTTCCCGTTTTGCCGATTTTTTCCCGCCGTGTTATTTATGTACAGATGATAGCCAGTAGGATGTTGTTAAATAGCCGAACTGCTTCTATGAACGTACATATTTGTGTTTTACCATTTCGTTCTGTGAGAGATTTGGGCTACGATTACAGTCTAAATTGAAAAACGGGATCGATTTGTTAAGCCTTATTCTGTAAAAATAGGCAGATTTACTGCTGTGAATGGGAAAACAAAGGCACTGCATTTTGTTTCTAAAGGTGAATAAGAAGGTGCAGCATACAGTACTGTGAGTCGGTGAAAGCAACGGAGTTTAGGCTATATTTTTGGAATGAGTCACCATCAACTTACACAACAGTTCATTTTCACAGCTTTATTTTGTCATTAGAATCGCAAATAAACCTTAGCTTAATAAATGGATATCAAAGCAAAACATGAGGGAGAATTAAATTTTTAAGTTTGGTCATGTTTAATTGGAAATCTGCTTAAAAGATTTGTTGAATTATGAGCGGTTTTAACGCCAGGGTATGTATAACCAAAATACATCCCCCAGCATCGCCAGTTATTTTGAATATATAGTTTATCACATCAATTAGCACACACATAGCTTTCTGTTGTGACGTGATAATTGCAATTAATTGCTAAACGATCACAAATTTTTGCGATTAAATGTTTCATTATTTTGCTACACGTTCACAGCCCTACAGTACTTAGTAGTACTACTAGTACTACTAGGTTAGCCTGGAGCAGTCATGTTTACCAGCCTACTGTACAATCCATGAGTTTGAAGATTCAGAAAAGTTAAAATTCTCTTCCTGTAGCATACACCACTTTACTTCACAGTCTGCAAAACAGTGGATATAGCTCCAGGCACAACTGCAGAATACCCCGCATAGACTGAAGATGTTTTTTACAGGGGCTACGGCCCACAGGGCTATATGCAGTCACTGCATATCCCCAAAGCCTCTTCAAGACTGTTTGAATCCTACCTGGTATCATCTTAACGGTTACCTTGAGACAACCTGAATTTTGACTGCATATCCTTGTAACCTCTCAAAGACAAGTCTACTTTCATAGGCTACAGTAGATAACAGGAAGTTGCCTCTGAATATTGACTACGTAGGCCTAGGCCTATCCCTGTAGCCTCTTGAAAACATATCCTTGTGAAGGAAATTGAATTTTTACTGTACATCTTTGGCTTCTCACAAAAACAAATTGACTCCTGACTGGATATCCTCATCTAGCCTCTTTAACCTTGGATAACCTAGGCTAGCAAGATAGTCTGAAATGATTGCTTGGGATTTGCAGCCTTTTGGAATGGTGTCGAATGTACTGTAGGATTCCAGAGGTTTTTTAACATTTTGGAGCCTTGATATAAACTTCCCTCTGATAGGCATATTAGCCTGAAACTTATTCCGGACATATACGGACGCATGAAAGAAAAGTTGAAGGAAGAGCTGAGCTACAGTATGTCAAGCACATTGCATTTACAATGGGCATATGGTCTTCTTCCATCGTTGCCAATTCTCTTCTGAGTTTAACTTGTCATTGGATCTAGAGGCTTTCACAATATTTCCAGAAAAGACAATCGATATGGTTGAACCCATAATAATCAAAACTCGATTATAACTGGTTTTTTCCCCACAGTTTACTTCCTTAAAGTAAACCATTGCACCGATTGCAGCTTCGCCAAACAGTGTGTACTGTATGTGACCTGTACATGAACACCAAATCAGGGCCAGTCTAGCCATGCAAACTGTCACAAATCCAGCTTACAGTATACAGCCTACTGTATATTTTGTTCTTTAGCTTAATGTGATTTTTTATGGCATTAAATGTTCCCCAAATTTGCTTGAGCTTCCACAATTTTTTCAATTATTTCATGATTACTTCGATTTTCACGATCATTTCGATTTTTTCGATTATTCAATTTTCTTCTCATGCAATAATCATACCTAATGGAAACCGGTTAAAACCAGTATCGATGTAATAATCGGTTAACCGTGAAAGCCTAATTGGGTCAATGAAAACTTTGTCCGAAAAAGGGAGGTGTTGAGTGCCTCATCTTTTGTTACACACAGCCAATGTCATACAGACTGAACTTGAAAACATGTTAGCGGCATCGAATGTTTGAAAAGGATAGAGTCGTAATGGTCCTAAGAGACAATGCTGCCAATGTAACTTCTGGACAAACAGCTGCAGGTATTGGGCACCAGGGGTGTTTTATACATACTTTACAGCTAGATGGAATTTCAGTCAAATGTGCCGTAAATGACATGCTGGCTATTTCACGGCGCACTGCAGGCCACTTTAACCACTCACCTCTGGCCCATCATCACCTCAGCACCCTGCAGACAAGGTGTGGTCTCTCCCAACATGACACTCTGCAGGGAGTTAGCACACGTTGGAACAGTTTCTTCTACATGTGACAAAGAATGGTGGAGCAAATGAATGCTATCATGGAATGCAAGTTTATATGACATTCCTGTGATGACAGCCAAGTAATGGAAGTTGGCTAAATAATACAACTGTGGAGGCCTTAAAGCGATTTGAGGAACTAACACGGAAGGCATCCTCAACTTCTGCTCCAGTATCCATGATAATTCCTCCGGTGGCAATGTTGCGGTGCACCCTTCAAAAACACAGTGACGACTGACCACCAAGGTATTCAAACTCTCACTGTAACCACATGCTCTCCTCTAGGAATCTTAGATTTGAGAATGTGGAAACGGACAAATTGTTGGTAGGCCTGGGCCTAATCTCAACTTTTCTGGAACCACGATTTTAGGCTGCATTTTTCAACTCTGAAAATGCAAAACAGACTGCTTTCGACTAGATAACAGACGAGTTCACTTCAACAGTTCCAACGGAGACAGCAGATACACACCTACAGCACCTACTGGTACTGCCCAAGGGCCTGGGGCTGCCAATTTGTTTGATGATAAGTATGAAGTTTTAAAGCGAGAAGGGAACTTAAAGGCCGCTCAGAATCCTGGCAGTGATAACATTAATGAAGAAATTGGCTACCATGGCGACCCACTGCAAGAATGGTGGAAAATGCATAGCCACCGATTCCCTCACCCTGGTTATTTAGGCCCTAGGCCTAGCCTACTGTAGCTAGGAAATACCTCTGCACTCCTCCATCCAGTGTTCCCAGTGTGCGACTTTTCAGGAAGAGGGGGGATTTTTATGACGAGAAGTGCAGATAAAGTCCATAGAAAGCAGAAATGATTTTGGTGATATGTGGAAATCTTCCTAGGCCTATGTATGAGTTCCAGTAAGCCTGGCCTAAGGGTATCCAGTCAAAATGTCCCCTTACCAAAATGTCCCCACTTTTTGGCTACCAAAATGCCCCCCCCCCTTTTTCCAAAATGTCCCTGTGGTCCAGTCTGGAAAACATGTAGGTTACGCCGAACATCTTCGGCATGGCACTCAAGCGGCCACACCAAATTTCTGGCGTATTTTGTCAGCCTGATTTGAACGCCAGAAATTTGGTAGAAATCAGTGATTTCTATTTGGCGCACCTAGCTTACAGCAGATATTGGCATAATTTTCATCTTGCCTTTCCTTAGGCGTAAATCTTCGGTAGCGAAAAAAACGAACTTTCCAATATGGCCTGTGGTATTATACATGTAATACAAAAACGTCCCAGCTGAATGATATGTTATAGGCCCACAAAAAACCTTTCTTAATAAAGAGAAGTTTAATTGTAATAGATTTATTGTAGGTATTCGTGAAATCATTGGCAGTCTTTTGGTTTTCAGAACTGTAACTGTAATATCAAGTTATGAAGAAAAGTACTTAGGCCTAACGTTAGGCCTAGGCTAACTCACGTAGCATCATGCTAACCGTAGCTTAGGCCTTTGTGTGCCCACTGTACTGTGTACTTTCTCACTGCAAAGTGCGATACCTCCATGTATGATGCAGGCTATAAACAACACGTGAAACTGCATTTTAAGTATGATCGCAAAGGTAAACTTCAATTTGCATTTTCATATTCCTTGAAGAAAAAGAAAAACTAGCCAGCCTAAAAATAACATTACAAGAAGCTGTCCAAATAGTTACAAAATTATTATAAAACTAACAAAGATTAAAACTGGTGACGTTTTGGCAGGGGGCCGTTTTGACCACTAGCGAAGGCGTTTTGGTATGGACTATGGGGACGTTTTGACTGGTAAGCAGCCTAAGTCATCCTGTTTCAAACTATTCTAGCAGTCTAGCCTAGGCTATGCTGATTTTTGATCGCTTCATATGGAACACTTGGTTCCATTTCAAGCGTTCTTGCTCTTAAAATGCATTTAAAACACATAATTCACGAGGATACGTGCAACCATTTTTAATTTAAAGTTGCATGACTCAGTGTAATGTTGCCTATGTGCTGCGAAGACCTAATGTTATCTAATCCAATTACTGCATATGACTAGGCTATACACTATAAATCACAAGAGATGTAAGTCTCCTTAAAATGGCGAAACGCAACTGTTTCAATAAAAATATTTCCTTTTTCAATACACACGAGATGTTAAACAATACACAAATACCTTTACACCATCACCAGCCATTTTTATTTCACGATGGAAAGAGATTTGCAATTAAAACGAAGGATGATAGCACTTGCTTTGTATGCAACAGTTCTCTCGCGCGAAAATAGTGTACAATGATTTGACCCGGAAGTTACAAACTTGACATCGGTAGGTCTTTCCCTACAGATAAATGGCACGACCTACTATTGGCAATTATATTTTGGTTTTTTAACATTTCCAATACAAAAGTTCCTATCTTAATTGTGCAAAATCTTCTCAAAAAAAGTCAGATATCAGTAGGATGATCACAGATCGATTAGTAAAGCGAAAATGTCATACAATAAGAATGAACTACTTTGGGTGTAGTAGGACGATAGTGATGGGAAAGCACCGCCTCATACAGTCCATGGTTAAGAGGCGGTTAATTTAATGGTGGCCTATTCATACGAAAATTTTCGTGTGAATAAAGGGCATTGGAAGCACTATTCATACAAAAATTTTCATATGAATAGGGGGCAGTGGAAGCACTTTTCATGCGAAAATTTCCGTGCAAAAGCTTAAAATTCAACTCTTTTTACAGGAATTTGAGTCGATGATCTCAGATTGACATTTGGGTGGTTTTTTGAAAACCAGCTAGGCCTAGACCGGTTTCTGTTCTCTCGCTGTATACGACGGAACTTCTTCATAAGTAGCTTTTCAAACATAGGCTAGGTTCGTCACACGATTTTTAATGCAGCTATAAAGCGCATATAGTAAAGTGTCGTACTGTTTCGTCAGACTCTGCGGTATGACTAGTTGATTACACAAGTATCTTTTAGATTTAATGTCCTCTCATAGGCAAAAAACGGTCGGGAAACAAGTGGGATTGATGCGAGTTTGCTTTTAAGAATGCCTTGTTCTAGGCCTACGGTGTGAGTACGAGTGCGTGTTTCACATGCACATGCACCGATCAGGGTTGCCAGATTTTCTGTGGCGAAAACGGCCAAATTGCCGGCCAAATCACATGAGAAAACGCCAAAGCTCCTACTTAGTCCTTAGGCTGAGGGGGTCCCCGTGTGCATGAGAGGTCCCCTAAGTTTCTCTTCATACACCATGTGGCACATCAAAAAAGTTTGGGTAGACTTTTGGTAACCCGGCAATAATCGAGAAAATAACGTCATAAGCCACGCCCATTAACGCTGTATTGGAACCAAAATTTAGGGGTAGGGGAAACATAAATCACTGTATCTTTAGAAGTGTAAGTCACAGAACAACAAAATACCCCTTAACTTGTTTGTATTTAAGTGCTCTATTCATTCAAACAATCATTTTGCAAATTAGTATGTTAATGAGGTCACCAGGTCACCAGGTCAAAAGGTCACGAAAATCGGGTACAAGTGAAAATTTGACCGTTGCTCCAAAAATAAGCTGTCAAATCATGAATTCATGTATTTTGATATTTGTGATGCATGGAAATGTTAGAAAAGATGCTACGGTACTAATTGTTTTGATATGCATGTCAGGCCATTTAATGCCTAACAACATATCATAATATCAACTGAAAAATTCCATTAATCTAGAAATTGGGTACACTCTATAAACAGTTGGGCAAAAAATACCCAATGTTGGTGAAACATAGCACATGCAAAATTATTTATCACCCTTTGCTAAATTTATTGAGCAAAATTTATATAATTATAAGGGAAAATCGTGATATTTTGCCTAACCTTTAGCAATTTTCTTCCCCAACAATTTATCATGTGCTATGTTTGCCCAACTGTTTTAAGAGTGTATTGTGCACTCAAGCATATAGTATGCTGTGCATGCAGTGTAGTACCCACAAATACATTCGTTGAGCAATATTTGACAATGTTTTTATGCTTTCCATACAGAAGAGAAGTTTCTTAATGGTCAGTTTGTTTTATTTACCCTTACTGGGCCTTTGGAAGGTAGCTGGACAGCTCATGAACTGTTCATCCCGCCCACAAAAATCCCGCACCCACCCCACCCCCAAATAAATCACGACAGTAAAAATGTACGTACGTCGGCCTGGCCAAGGCTGGCTCTAGGCACTTCGAGGGTCATACTGTATGAATAATATATATATTTCCAGGGTACGTTTCTGCATGCCCTGTGACGCCCAACGGTGCATGCACGCGGCACTCATACACCACATCAATATAGTACTATAGCCAAACCAATATCGATAGTTGATCGGCCGCTCGCCGACATTCATCAATCAAATGTCACAGTATTGATGCATCATACAATGAAATGGTCCAGCTGTGCATGTAGAAAATGTTCACTGAGCTAAATCTTTTTTAACAGTAGATCATAATGCCCACTAAATTAGTCAACTTTTACCCACACAGAAACCACACTTATGCCTTGTGCACAGCAGGATCGTTTTGGGCAAGATTTAGGACCTAATTTTAAACACAATGGTGAACTTGTGAAAACTGGGAACAGATTTCATACACAAAAATTGTTCATTATGTAGTAGTGTATTGATGTCAAATTTACCCCTTCCTTTTTCACGCATTTCCTCCACTAATTTTGCCTCAAAACAACCTTTTTCTTGATTCATATATATATATATATATATATATATATATATATATATATATATATATATGTATGTATATATATATATATATATATCATGTGTAATTTTAAGGCCTTTTGACCAGGGGATTAGCCAGGAATTTGTCAAGGGGGTGAAGCCCATAGACAGTCTCAGCGCTCCGCACCACCATGGGTTGGCGCGAAGCGCAAGAAAATGTTGACCCTAACTGCCTTCCAGGTCGCTGGGAATGGCACTTCCCAGGCCTATTTACCTCATATAAATAGGGGGAAACACTAGCAATATTACAAAAATAAACATTAAAAAATACCAAAAATATGCTCAAGGGGGGCAGCCGCCCCCTTCGCTATGTGCCTACTTTTGACAAACTAAAGACGCTGTGAGCAGTGGCGCCGGAAAATTTTTTGAAAATGATCCCCAAAGGCGTTTAAGCTATAGATTTCTGAAGGAGGTAGGTTGAGGTGTGTTTTCGACCGAGTGATGGATCTACAACCATTTTCTATCACACATGGTTCTCAAACTATCAGAATTATCGCAAATACATCGCAAACTATCGAAAACTTTCACGCGCTCCGCGCCCTTCAAACCTTACCTCAATTTTGTCCTTATTATCAATAATTTCCAGTTGCCAGTTGGTTATCTTATTTAATGGAAAATTTCGGCACGCTTCGCGCGCATTCGTCACGGTTTTCACTTCATCTCATGACCATTATTAAGGTTATAACACATGCAACTATTCTGATCACAACACTTTTCCGAAAAACAGAAGTTCCAACTTCTGTTTAGGCTTCGCATCGATATGGGATCTTTGATCTTTCAATCTTATTTGTGGCATGATGGGGAAGGTTGAAAGTACTTTTTTGCCCTTACACAGATTTCAAAACTTTGTAGGGGCCTACGGGATCTTTCAGCCTAATTTGTAGCATGTGGAAGGTTGAAAATACTTACTGGCCTTTATACATTTTCAAAAAAAAATTACCGAGCGCTTCGCGCGCAGCCATTACTGGTATAGATGGTGATTGTTAATACACTTAAGACGAAAAACATGTAGTGACAAAAAAGGATTCCACACTACTGTTTACAATCGCAGGGGCGCACAAAAAGGTAAAGTTTACACAGACTTACACAAATTTACACTGAGGTGGCATTACGACGTACTTCATCTGTTCTGAGGTTCGACTCCTGGCCGGGTCATACCAAAGACTTTAAAAAAGGAACCTACTGCCATTGTGCTTGGTGCTCAGCATAAGCAATGGAGTAGGGAAAACAAGCCAGTGAGCCACAACTGGAAAAAGGCTGTGGCCAGCCCGATTTAAGCCAATTGGTTAGAAACTGAGCCGTAAAACCTCATCTAACTACTTCATCTGTTCTGCCTCCCCAATCACTTAGATGATCCTTTATGTTTGGTCCCCCTGTTGAATTACCATGGCTACGCCACTGTAGGGAGCATTCCATTATTTAAGGGACTTCTGTCATACTTTACTTGCTAGTATGGGGCCATTTAAACCCTAGGGTCACAGTGTTATTATTGGTAGAGTAAACGATTGTCTTACAGAGTAATTTTTATTTGATGTAAAGGTCCTTTGATTTACATTCATATTCTTTCTTTCAGTAAACCACACAGACACACAGCCACAGAACATGTACACACGGGTGCACAGTGATAGATAAATAGCACAGCCACTCTGTTATATACTTAGGCCCACCTGGACATGTGTATAGGCCAAGGGTCAAAGTTATTATTATACTGTATGCAGTACCAGAAGTGGAATTATAATAAAGAGAGAGAGAGAAAAAAATAAATAAATATCCTGCGTTTCACGTGAGGTCTACCCTTGGCTCATAAGTTTTTCATCTTTATGTAGTTAGTCTACATAAAAAGTAACCTTAGGCTCTTGTTGCCTAAGCTCGTGAAAATTTCATATTTTGAAAATGATTTTACATCATTTCAGACACAAATTTATGCATGGACAAAAATTTGTACGATTATGCTTAATAAATATTGTTTGTTTTCCTTTCATTTCAATTTCCTGCAAAATATATCCTAAGTTTTGTATCCTCAAATTTTTGCCTCTAGCCGTTTTAGTGTGTAAATTGCCTACGGAACGACTTAGGCAAGTCAAAACTTTATGCGAACAAAGATGGCGGACGGTGGCGACAATACTTGCTCGTCTATGATTGGTCTATTTTTATATGACATCAGTGGTCGTACGTCACAAAAATTCTCGGTGCATTGCAATGTGGGAGAAAACAGTCTCGCTCACTATTTATGAGTCTCACAAAATAAAAATACTAAAAGAATTAATAAAAAATACTTCCCTTCGTTCATTCAAAAAAGGAAGGGTATATTTCAGCTCTTCACATTTTTGTCTTTCGTTTGAGTATAACCTTAACGCAGTTCAGGACGTCTTCTTTCTACAATACTTCCAATCCTTCAGTTATTAGCGAAGTTCATATGGATGGGGACATATTGCAATTCTGGTAATTTTTACATTCCTTTTGTGATGCAAAGCATCATCTCCTCTTAAAAATAAAGGAAGTTGTGTGGTGCCACCCATCAGAATAAGACATTAAAAGCATCTTTGGGTAAAGACTTAAACTGAAAGACAGACACTTATCTCGATTAAAACAAAGACTTCAAGGCTAGGTCAAAGTTTACTCTCTCCCATAAGGCTGTGCTGCACTCATTTACAGCCGTGAGAGAATTCGAAACAAATTTGACATTATCCCACCTATTTGCAAGGACTGAAGTCTACAACCAAAATAGAATAATCATTTTTTTAATTTACAAGCGTGGCAACATTTGAATGGATAATATGATGTACAAGCAAGGTACCGTACTATGCTTAAAAATATACAGAAAAATCATGCCTTAAAATTGTATGGCGTGCTTCAGTTGATATTATGATATGTTGTTAGGCATTAAATGGCCTGAAATGCGTATCAAAACAATTAGTAGCATCTTTCCTAACATTTCCATGCATCACAAATATCAAAATAAATGAATCCATGATTTGACAGCTTATTTTTGGAGCAACGGTCAAATTTTCACTTGTACCCGATTTTCGTGACCTTTTGACCTTTGGTGACCTCATTAACATACTAATTTGCAAAATGATTGTTTGAATGAATAGAGCACTTAAATACAAACAAGTTAAGGGGTATTTTTTTGTTCTGTGACTTACACTTCTAAAGATACAGTGATTTATGTTTTCCCTACCCCTAAATTTTGGTTCCAATACAGCGTTCATGGGCGTGGCTTATGACGTCATTTTCTCGATTATTGCCGGGTTACCAAAAGTCTACCCAAACTTTTTTGATGTGCCACATGGTGTACTTCAATAATATGAAGAGAAACTTAGGGGACCTCTCATGCACACGGGGACCCCCTCAGCCTAAGGACTAACTTGAGGAAAATTGACCTTGTATTTATTTACAGTATAGAGAGTTTCAGTCGTGATTGGTTATGTCAACACACGGTAATACGAAATACATCATTCAATCTATTATTGCTACAAGTGGAGTGTAAATTGTAAACACGTTACGTCCCACTCGGGTGACTATTAAAATAGGAGAAAAAAAGGAGGGTTTTTCTTGAAATTTCGTGCGAAAAGAAGGTGTTTTATTTTAATTTACATTAGGCCCCCCAAAAACGCCAAAAAACGCCAAAATTCCGTTTGGCGTACACTTTCAATTTTTACCGGCCAACAAAGGTAAAAAACGCCAAATTTGACTAATTTGGCGTTTAAAACGCCAATATGGCAACCGTGGCACCGATCTTTTGTACCGTACCGTAATCTAGCCTACGTAGCGCCTCTGTGGCTGCCGCCCCTTTGTTTTTTTCGCAGCGATGAGCTGAACGAAAAAACTTCGTCCGCTCCGCGGGGTAACCGTAATCATACTATCACGTTCACGTGCATGTGCGTATCTACGCAGACTGTACATACGCAAAGCCATTTATATCATGGCTTTGTATACACGCCAGTCGGCTCAAGTTTTCTTCGTATGAATTGTGACTACAGATTGGCTTATTCATACGAAAATTTTCGTATATATACGGCTGAACCTTTACAAGCGGTTCTAGGCCAGGGCCCGTTTGCCTGACAGGAATGGGAGTAGCCTCCCCAACGGAGGGCTGAATATTTCCCAATAACAACCCTTTATACTATGGTTCGACGTTCGTATATAGTTTTCACAACTTTTGGTTAATCAAGACCTAATTAAAGCATTTAATTAGAGACCTTGTCTCAGTCAGTGCGAGGTCTTCTCCGCATATCATACTATGATTCATAGTACGTCCCGGCCGTAGAGCCTTTCTCGGGTCCACCTTGCAAGGGCACGGTTTGCCCGCCTGGCGGACGTGTATTTCCCCTGCACCTATATTGGTTGCACTCGGCGGTCGGTAGAGTATGTATTCCACACCTGTTACGGAGCGGGTAAGTACGGTGCATTCTTGGGAATAAGGCGTCTACAGTCCTTCGATATTAATAAGGAAGCCTAGTTTCAGTGTTCAGTGTACGGCAGGGGTGAAGAACCTCCGACCCGTGGGCCGTATGCAGCCCGCGAAACCATTTTATCCAGCCCGCGAGGGAATTTATACATGGAAATACAAAATCACTTGAAATACGTGGGCGAGTTGCGCCTTACCTCCGGAGAAGGCTCCTATCTCCGAGATGATAGTGGGAAGGGGATTACCCCGTCAAAAGGTCATGCTTTACATTGGCCTACCGTGTCTGTGAGTCACAAGCCTGTTCTTTCTCATACAAGCTACGTTGTATACATTAAGCTGAAAAAACGCATTTTTTCCATATATACTAACACTAATTTTGGGGCCGTGTTTCGCTTTGCCCCTGGGGAAGGTGCCTCTCTCTAACCAACCCTTAATTACCCCTTCAAACTCGAAAGGTGATAGGCCTATGTGTCCTGTATAACACAGGGAAGGCGTTTGGGGGAGGCTGCCCTGGTTGGGTTTGGACTGGCGATTTATGAGAGAAGGTCGAAAACGTGTGGAGCGGGTCGGGTATATTAATGGTAGCATTATATGGCAAACATGCGTTTTCCAGCTTTGAATGCGCCCTGTATCTAGTAGGAGGGGCACACCCTAACAGCCCTGAAGGGTGATGTATGGAAGGAAAAACTTTCACTGCACATTTAACAAGTGCAATCGAAATCATATTCTTAAATTTTAATTGGTAACCATCTAGTATGAAAACTGGGTGTTTTGAAATGCCTAATATCTGCTCTTGGGCACACTGACCCTAAAAGTGGGCCTTTTGACGGCCCGCATATCCCACTACGGCCGCGAGACGGGACGACTGACTTTGGATCTGTGATCAGCGTGGTCAATAAACTCTAGGACGCAATTCTTATCAAGAGTGAGTGGCGTCGATTTCATCCCCTTCTTCCCCTGGGGTGGGGAACGGGTGAGAGGGAATAATCTCCCTTCAGCTTCAGAATAACGATAATAACATTCCTGGGTTTATTGGACATGCTCATTCCAAAAATTTAATTTTCAGTCCTTTAGTTTTTGAAATATGTGGTTTCATTAGAGGGCGCCCTCTATTAGGCCATAGACCTATGCAAATAAGCTGTGCCATCAATATGACTCATCTTTATGTAAAAAATGTTGCAGTCCTTTCATGATATTTTTTATCGTAGATATGTTCTTTTCGGTGAGCTTGCAGAGCAACAGGGGGGTGAGGGTGCTTTAAGTATATAAAGGAGAAATATGATAGCATTATGTATTTGGCCTAGACAATTGAGAAAAAGTGACCCTTAATTCTTCTGCTGTCTTCCAATGTACCTTTTTAAGGGAAATCCTGAAAGAGGGCGCTGTAAAATAGGGGTGACAGTCCCTTCCCCTGGGGTATGACCTTCGACCTTTCTGAATTAACGTATGACTTTTATGATAAAATTCCAGGTTTCCAATTCCATATGAAAACGTCCTTAGAACAGTTTTTACATTATCGGTAATTTTTTTTACATTATCGGTAGACGAACGTTTTTACATTATCGGTAAATTTCTTTTACATTATCGGTTCAAAGAGTTTTTTTTTAAATTATCGGTTATTTTTTTTTTTTACATTATCGGTTGTTTTTACATTTTCGGTAACTTTTTTTACATTAAGCCTATCGGTCGTTTTTACATTATCGGTTGTAACAACTCTTCTCTTTTCCTAGTCTCAGGTATAGCATTAGATGTGCGTCCAGAAGTCAGTAACAGCCAAACTTTTACCATGCAGTTTCATATCCAACTGTCCAACAGCGGCTTGACTTGAGCAGGGAGCTGTGACTGACAGCTCTCTGGTTTGAAAGATTGACAGAGAGGACAAAGGAAATAACACACTGTTCCTGAAAATGACATGAGAAAGTTATACGCGTAAGAGCAGAGCGTGATGAAAATTTGCATCTGGAAGAATAGTAATGTACTCAAATACATCTTTGTGCGAGCTTACAGGGTTCCGAAGTAGTATAAGGCTATAGTGTGATCCACTAGGCCATGACTAGTTAGGGAAGGCCCGAAAGGCCCGTATTAAAAAGTTGCCGATATTCGAATGAAGTTCAGCGGTGCAACGTGCATGAAAAGATATCAGACTAAAGTTGGTCACTATATACTGTAGAAAATAAAGTGTGTTGAATGGAGATGATTAATGAAAAGAAGGGTCCATGGACCTTAAAAGAGACGGTCCAATGGACCTTAAAGGGGCTCATTGAGTTGATATCGATTATTTTGTGACAAGTTTGAAGGAAATCATTGGATGACAATGTTTCTAATTAGCCTCATTACTCATGTATCACTTCAAATAGTTGCCGTAAAAGAGAGTAAATTTAGTTTTTATGGGCTTAAGAGCTTGTAGTTCACAATGCTTGTCCAAGCCCTTGATAGACCAGCCTCTCTTGAATATACAACATGTTTATACAACTGAGGCCTTTATCACAACTGCTGTTGGTAAGAGGAGTTGCAAGTCTTTCAATCAAGTTGCTATAAGCCTCACTCATTGGTTGTCTTTGAACAGGGGTTTTATATGATTAATACCTAATAGTAAAAGGTGTCTGGTCACTACTTTGTAATAAATAATCTTGATCATTATTACCCTGTCATTGCCGTTTCAGTTGTGTGTCAGATGTGCAGAATCTCTTAGTTTGACCATTTACATTTTACCACTGTGAGTAAAATTCAACAGGGGTAACAAAAAATCAGGAATTTTGTAAACGATCTCAATAAGTTCCTTTAAAGTTAACTTTTGGATAGTAATTCCTTACGCTTTCCCCCAAATAGCTCGTAGGCATCAACAACTGATGGCGGTCAGAGTGCGCTAAACCTACACTATGAAATTACCCGTTTGGGTTGCAGAATATGGAAATTTACGACAAAATTTAGCTCTCCCGTGGCGATCTTACTGTGGATTTGCTGTCATTCAGTTTGCTGTATCAATAAAAGGGACTTAAAACACGGGAATACGAAAAAGAAAAACAATATCGCACTATCCACCCAATTTTGAAATAAATAGCCTATGATTGTATTTTCCTCGAGAAACATACATCTAAAAATGTCCAATTAACCGTTGAAAAAAATCTTATCAATAAGGGTACGAACATATATCTTGTCACATATTTCACCAGATTCGGCTAAAAGTGAACCGAATCGTTTCAGTTTTAACCATTTTTAGATAATGTTGAATCAGATTTAGTCAAATTTTCACAAGATTCCGGTTTGTGCTCCTATGAAATAGATTGTTTTAGAGCGCTGTGGCATCCGCAGGGTTTCATGGGGATACCCCAATTGAATGAGTTATTTTAAGGCCCCGACGGGAGTTAGATATATATATATATATATATATATATATATATATATATATATATATATATATATATATATATATACATATATATATATATACATATATATATAATATATATATATATATACATATATAGGTCGAAAGGTAAATAGTAGTACATTCGATCTTGAATTTTTATACCAATCCTAGATAGAGCATAGCCCTTATCAAAGCAGGAAAGGTTCAGAGTAAATAACAGAGAGTAAAATTGAGCCGGGCCGAGGGTTTGAACCCGCCATACTCCGCTTTCCGGGCAGAGTATGTGACCACTACACCAGTTCGGCTTGTGATTCACAAGGAGAGAAAATTGAATCACACGAGGTATCTGTATCCTGTTTGTCACCTCTGTGAATCACAAGCCGAACTGGTGTAGTGGTCACAGACTCTGCCCGGAAAGCGGAGGATGGCGGGTTCAAACCCTCGGTACGGCTCAATTTTTCTCTCTGGTATTTTCTCTGAACCTTTCCTGCTTTGATAAGGGCTATGCTCTATCTAGGATTGGTATAAAAATTCAAGATCGAATGTACTACTATTTTCTTTTCGACCTACACATTCTAACTTCGATCTACCAACCTTGACCTACTATATATATATATATATATATATATATATATATATATATATATATATATATATATATATATATATATATATATATATATATATATATATATATATATTTGCCGGTGCGTTTCTAAGAGTCTCAGTAATTACCAGGCATGTATGTGGCAAAAATTGCGCTCAAAGCGCGCAGAAAATAGCCTTGCGTGGTCAATTTAGCTAAATATTACGGTCATTGACAAAAAAAAATGAGTGAAATCAATTGGATTCCCTCCTTCTCAACCAGGAAACCAGGAATCACGCCCTTTATAGCCTAAGCATAAACGCAAACGTTCGGAAACATGCAGGTTTTGCCAAAACACTGAACGGACTCCGTCCTCCAAAACCAAATCACTGGAGGGGAATATGTCTCACATACACCAAGTTTAGTAAATTTCGCTGCAGTTGACCAACTGTACGGGGAATATTGAACAAACTATACATTCCTTACCAAATTATAGAAGGAATGTGCATATGTGTCTACGACTGTCTTGTTGATCACCGAACACGTACTCTGGTAAGTGTACGAGCAAAGCTCGTCGGAAAACTCGTTTTCCATGACTTTTAAGTCACCGAAAAGTCTCATATTTACACAAATATCAGCAACTATTACGATTTTTGCCAAAATATAACAGATATTTAGTCCCCTCAACCAAATTATTGGAGGGGACTATATATCTCACACTTACAATAGTAGAAAATATTATGGTGGTTGACCAAATATTGGGGGACGAAAGGTGGTCCGTCCCCAACCAAATTATGAGGGACCATGCCACCTCCCCCCCCCCCCGGCGATCGTCGCCCTTGACGGGAGCAAAGTGTGCTAACACTTTTGAGATAGATACGAGAGGTCTTCCTCCTTGACAGGGTTTGGTGATGGGAGGACGGCAGATGACGTCGAGAATGCCTCAGTCCCCCCAAGTCTTCATAAATTGTACATTTTTCATGCGCCCCTGGGGATGTATACAGCAGTGGGGGATCCTACCTTTATGACTACATAAAGGTGGCACCCTAGGGAGGGGTCTAAGAGGAGGGGCCTCCCCTTTGAGCAATTTTTGTTAATTTAAGGTTGCTTAGATGCAAAATGGTGCTATCTTTGTGATATTTTTGGAACTGATCGTATGGGTGGAAAATGTCCATAATCTAGTGAATTCTTATTTTTGGTTAGGTAAAAAAGGAGAGTATGTTGTCTAAGAGAAGGGTATGTTGTCAAAAAAAAACTTTAATACCTTTTACTCTGTAGCAAACTTTACTACTTTCTATTCGGGGAATGTTTTACGCAAAAATACGTGGGTGGAGTCCACAGAAACATTCTTGGACTACGTATTACGAAAATTATCCTTTGCTTCATTGTGCATTACAAAAGGGTATTTAAGGCTGGCAGACACCGGTATAGGGCCTCCTGGAAGCTCTGGATTAATTATATAAAATGAAGGGCTGACATGATGCCTATTACCTGACATCCAAATGATAGGCCTACTATATAGAGTATGATGCCGAGCACCTCACAACTATCGTATTTTCACTAAGTTTGAACGAAATTCAGACGAACAGCTTCCAGAAATGGGGAATGGGAGGGAGGGAGAGTATAGATGCAGGGAGGTGATATTTCACCTCCCTGATAGGTATAGGGGGGTGATGGACTTACAAGCGCGTTTCAGAATGTTCTTTCGTCGTAAATGTATTAGCAATCACCATCTATACCTAAAGGCTGCCCGCGAAGCGCTCGATAAAAATTTTTGAGAAATGTATAACAGCAAATACTTACTTTCAACCATCCACATCACCTACAAATTAGATTTAAAGATCCCACATCGATGCTAGCCCCCTACAGAGGTTGGAGATGTACTTCTGTTTTTCGGAGTGTTGTGATCAGAATAGTTGCATGTATTTACTACCATAATAATGGTCACGAGATGGAGCGCAGAACCGTGACGAATTGGCGCGAAGCGCGCCGAAATTTTTCATTAAATAAGATTTCCATGACAGAATCTGCATTCATGCTCTGCATCGTGACACTTTCAATTCCCCAACAAAACTATATGCCAACTGAATCTCAAAGCCAGCCTTTTACTTGAGAATTCGTAAACAGCTTTCAACTTTTACTGCTGTGCTTCTCCGGGTTGCTATCGGAAGATATTGCTAATGAGAACAATATTGAGGTAAGGTCTGAAGCGCTCAGGGGGCGAAACAATCGATAGTTTGCGAAGGATTTGCGAAAGTTCTGGCAGTTTGAGAACCATTTGCAGGCACGTAGCTACGGGGGCCTGGGGGACCTGCCCCCAGATGTTTGCTAGCCCCACCTCCCCCCGAAATTGTGTGTGTCCTAATAAACTTGTGCAAGAATTAAGGACGGCGGTCAATGCCGTGCCCCCCCCCCATTTGATACCTAGGCCCCCCCCTAAAAATTTCATCCTAGCTACGCCCCTGACCATTTGTGATAGAAAATCTCTACAATAAATCCATCACTCGGTTGATAATAGACCTCACCCTACCCCCTACAGAAACCTATAACTTAACCGCCTTTTAGGATCATTTTAAAAATTTCAAGAAAAAAGTTCTCTGAAATCGATTGCGGGAACGCACCCCCCCCCCCCCATGCCCCGAGCAGACGCCACAACACCTTAAGAGCCAGAATAGATCATTCAAGTTGGGCTGTTGACATCTAACAGGGATATTAAGCATTGGCGCTCATCCGTCTATCTTATAGAAATAGGCCTCCTACGTCATTTACTGTTGGCTACCATTATAAATACCTGAAAATTTCGGGACATCTACAGAAAACTATTTTCTAGTAATGCCGCTCGGTCAAGGGTTTTCTTTTTAGTCACAAGAAACTAACATATGAAAGGAAAGTAGCAAACCTCTACGGTGCTCGATCCAATCGCGAAAAGCTTTTGATGTCGGACTGAAGGTCAGATTCTCGGAAGAAGCGACTTACCGTTGTCTCGGATTACCTTTTGTCATAATATCAGTGGGTAGAGTCCCGACGAAATAGGAATTAGCCTCACAAATTCGTGAGGCTCGTTGGCCTGGTTTAGAACCGACACCGTGTCTAAAAGAAACTGAGTTGATGTCAAGTAGTCAAGAAGTTCAGTCATTTAGGAGTACCACAAGACTCGGTTTTCAAGTGGATCCTGTCTTTTACTGTATGTTTACACGTCGTTAGGAGTCCTTATGCAGTATTAATTATCACTGTAACGCTGATGGCACACAACTTTACCTGTTTTTGATTCCTGGCCGAAGGCAGACGAGGAATCTATGCGATGATGATGTCGAGTGTGTGTGGGTGTAGGTTTGTGTGTTTGTGTGTATGTGACACTTACCGGTAGCTTGTAAACACGATATCTCGAGACAGCAATTTATCTGTCTTTACCTTCTTTTCCATTTGTACATTAAGTTATCTATTATTTTTACATTTGTATGTATTTGTTTCAATTTGTGAGCCTTTAATTACTCTTTTGGGATGTACCGGTAATGAAGTTGAATCTGAACTTGTACATTTTTCTCTGAGGACTGGAAATACTGTGGAAGTAGTTAAAATTTCCCTATCCACTTTGCGCTAACATTTTAATCAAGTGAAAATCAAGATAATAACAATAAGTTGGAGACAGAAGAGACATTACCGTACTGGCTGACCGTGGCAGTTTCAGATTGAATGGACGACCCAGATTTTATGGTTTACCTTTCGAGTAAATTTGTAAGTGTATGCTTACATTGCTAAAGTTAACGGCAATTAGCATGATATTTACAGCTGATCATGGATCTAATAATCACACTTTTCGTGAGACAATTAAACTTTGACCACAGTTTGTGGTCAAAGAGAGGAGTTAAGAAAGGAGGGCAGAGGGGTGCCTATTTAACCCCAAAATTATATGGAATATGCCAAGGAAATCCATGTTTTTGATGGTTCTCCCTCGTCTACTTGAAAAAATTCTTTCCATTACCAATTTGAACAAGAAAGCGAACTAAGTTACTGCAGTAATATACCGTAGTATTTCAACATCTTCCACAGGGGATGGCTCGTATGGGAAGACAATTAACAGTAGTCATCATGTGTCAATCTTTTTGAAAATTAGCGTTTACATCATCGATTATACCTGATACTGTTGGTATATTCCTTGCAGGCGCGTAGAAAAGTACTAAAAATTGGGGCGGCTAACCATGCCCGTAATACTATCCTATCTTAGCGGAGCGCCACCACGAGGTGGCGAGTAACGTACGAAGAAAACTGCCGGATTTAGATATCCCTAAGATCGCCGGAAATGCCCCCTATCGCGCTGTAATACATAGACCTTAAACCCTGATATTTTGAGAAGTTATGCCTCATAAATTTCGAAAGGAGGGGTCTTTGCACCTTTTGCTTTTGAACCTTTTGCTTCCAAATGCGGAATCTGATCTGCTTGAAAAGCTCCAGTTAGTGGTCTACGTTGGCATATTGAACAGTTTTGTTTCATCTCGAGAGCGCCCTCACTTGTCGTGAATTTGCTTACACAGTTTAGTCATAGTGGTTTCATAGAAATCGCAAATACTGTATGTAAATCAAATCAACATAGTTTGTTCAGCCATTAATACGTTTCTCATTATGCTTTAGCCCCTAAAGGCTTGCCATATATTTGTAGGCCTAATATACCATTTCCCGCTCCCGGTTAATTTCTCCTTTTTCGGGAAAAGTCTATTTTTATGTTTTTATTTATTTATTTATTTTTTTTTTTTGTACTTCCAAAAAGTGGGGAGGCCATGACCGGCTCAGTCGCCCCTCTTGCGACGCCCCTGAAATTTTCCTGAAATTAGCTTTTCACAGGATTTAAAAGTTCTTGTTAATTCTAGATCACCGCCATACAGAAGCGTTTGTCGTTGCTAAAGTTATTTATTTTCTTTTTTCTTTGTGGACGTGCATTTTTCCTGCTGTACAGTTTGCTAAGTATAAATTGAACATCCGTCTATCAAATTTCTCCTGCTTTTACAGGCAATAACGTCACTCACATATCAGCCAATCGCTGTTCAACATTTATTGAAAGCCGACAAGACATGCTACTATAGTAAAAAGGCATTCTCTGCAATGACCACCCCTTGCAAAACGTGCAAAGCCATCGTAGAAAGAAGAGGGCAGATTTCTTAAGCTTGATTTGAACAAGCCGTAAGCTAATAATGTTGATAGCCTGAAGTTGCAAGTTTGAATATTTCCACAAGTGGTGCTGTTTTTTCTGTCTGAATGCATGTCATTTTGGTACACATTTTTAGAGGAAAATTATTTCTGGTAGGCTGCTGCTACATGCATTTAACTGATCTGAGAGAGAAAAGAGCCAACTTGAGGAGTTTGAGTGCATTTCAGTTCCTGTTGAATATTTTTAAACCGGTCATCTCTCTTATATTTGAAATGTTCGTGAAAGCATTACAAGTGGCTTAATTTAACGAAGATTTGCAGCAGATCCGACTACGAACTGCATGGAGCCTGTCGCAATTTGCAATACATACCAAGGAAAAAATTACAAGCATAATTTCATGCTTTGGGACTAAAGCTAAACACATTACACGGAAAAACTATAAACATTTTCACTTGATTTTAATCCTTTGAACTCAAGGAGAAAAGTAATGAAGCGGATTTCTCAACAATGAACAGAAGTTAATTCTTATTTAAAGTATTATCTCTTTAAGGATACCGAGGAAGGAGGTTGAATTCCTATAAACCTTTACTTGACACGATAGTGTTCAATTCTGTTTTAAACATTAATGAAATTACTTGAAAGGTTTCCGATGACATCAGTTGATATGAAACTAACACGTACCGCAATAAGGAAATTTAAACTTTGTCTGGTTGCTATGTCTGAAAGTGGTTAGACTTACTATAATCCGCATACTATCTTCATAGGCTGATAGATTTGTTATTGTTTCGACTTTATTTAACAAATATTTGGAATTTTGGTGAAGAATACTGTGACAAGGTATTGAAACTATAACGGCGTTGTTGGTTGTCAGAAAAATAATTTAGCTCACGTTTGGCAAAATGGAGGATAACATTGTGAACGACACTTGGACGAACCCACTCCCTACTGATGACGGCTATTACTCGTCGACACCCTCTGACGAAAGTCGTACCAACCTCTTCTACGAGTCGCCTGTACTCATACAAGTGATATATTATATTATTGGGATAACCGGTATCGTCGGAAACAGTGTTGTCATACTGGTTATGTATTTAACTCCCAACTTACATGACGTCACTAACTACATCATCACAAACCAGTCGATTATAGATCTTTATGCGTCAATTGTATTTGTTTTTAACTACGTGGTTTGGGCCAACCCAGATCCTTCCGATCTCCCAAGTAACCCCTTCCTGGCTCAGCTGGTCTGTAAGGTATGGCGGTCCAGATACATCTTTTGGGGATGTGTCCGGGTATCAGCAGCTAATCTAATGTGCCTTACAATGGAGAGATACTACGCAGTTTGTCATGCCATCTCTTACAAGAAACATGTCCGCAAAGTTCACGTGATTTTCATCAGTGTCTTCGTCTGGATTTTTGGCTACACCTACCAGCTCCCCATGTTTGCTCTCAACAACGTCCATGAGGATGGCGTGTGTCGTCTGATTTGGCCCGGTCCCATTGCCCAGTCAGCATTTGGTATTTCCATCCTCGTAACACAATGGCTTTTCCCCGTTTGCCTCATGACCTACGTTTACGTCAAGATTCTCAAAGTACTTCGGAACACTGTACAACCATCACTTCCGCCGAACACGACAGATACTGACAATCCCGAGGCCGCCCGCGCCCCCATGAATAAGCGAACTGTGATGGCCCGCCGAAACGTGATAAAAACCTTGCTGATTGTCGCAGTAACTTACGTGATTTGCTGGGGTCCCAACTTCACCTTCTTTGCCTACTTCAATGTCGGAGGAAAAGTAGATTTCAGCGGTCCATATTATTTTGTTGGGGCTGCAATGTCACTGGCAAACATGGCAGTCAATCCATTCATCTATGCGTTTAAGTATCGTAGGTTTCAGCAAGGCTTGTTGTCT
Organism: Holothuria leucospilota; assembly: GCA_029531755.1. NCBI lineage: Eukaryota > Metazoa > Echinodermata > Holothuroidea > Aspidochirotida > Holothuriidae > Holothuria > Holothuria leucospilota. The sequence continues at coordinate 1,007,426 of CM055964.1, forward strand.
CTGTTTCGATGTTCGAGTCTGGAAGGCAGATTTAGTCAAAAAACAACAAGCACTTTGAGGAATACAGGAGAAGCAACTTAAATAGTTGGACCACTTATTCTAAGAGCAAAGTAGGGGATGGCAGTAGCTAGTTACGTGTCTTTTAGAAAGACCAGTATAGGACATACAGTGTATGAAGTGGACAGGGCCGGATTAAAGCAGGGAAAGACGGAGTATGTTGCAGAAGCCTCAGGCCCTGGGAAACATTTCAGCGACAGAATTGTAAAATACTAAACTCCTTTTTGGAGTACTTTGTGTCATGTGTGGGTATCATAGACTATATTTGTGAAACATTTCGCCTAATAGGATTGCATTTACGGTTGTACAGGTTTTCAAACAGTAATGACAATTAAAAGCTGATAGGATTGCATATACGGTTGTACAGGTTTTCAAACAGTGCTTGTGTAAGCCTCATCAACAAATCTCAGCCCAGCTGGACCACAGTGACTTTTCACAAGGGTCTCATGTGAAAGAAAAAACCAGTTCATGCCCTCCAAACCTTGTACCAATACTCTTTTCCTAATTCGATATATCTCATAAATCATATTAAAGAGTTAAGTTAATTTTGTCAAAAAATACCTCCAGTTCTTTTCAAGGTCACAGAATGTTATGAAAAGTGGACACATTGCCTCAGATTCCCTTCGTTTTTCTTTATAACTGAATGTCCTCTTTGCCCTTGAAATTCGATATTATTGGGATAATTGAATATCTTTTCATGTAGATTTTAACATAAATCTACACTATATGTAGTGCATAACAGTTGCTAAATATCCCCTACAGCGGCGTCATAAAACAATTCGATGCTACGTCAAATTAATGTGCTGCAATGTCATCACAGATTTCCCAGTATGCACTTTATCTTGAGAAAAAAATCATTTCTTTGAAAATTAGTATCTTCCAAACGCTAGAAGCTATTGAGATGCGGTTTTCACTTCCTAAAAGAGAAACATGTTCTGCATTTTTGAAGTCATTGAATTTTGTATCTGGCAAATCCCTTTAATATAGAGATAGACGTGACCCATCATTATTGAACAGTTGCTTCGCCAACATGCATACTTAGATGGAAGGGTAACTGTCTTGAACCCGTTTCTTCTCTATTGTTCTTGTTATTTATGTAACATAATTCTCCCAGTCCCGTCAGCCTCCGTGTCATCCTAAATAAAGCATCTGATAATTGCATCACTATGAACATGGTAAAAAAAACTTCTAAAAACCTCCTACTAGCAGAATATTAAGTTCAAGAAAACCCACGCTTTGACACAAATTTTTTGTTAGTAAACAAACAGTTATTGACAGTTCCGAGCTTTTCATACATTAAGTCAATGTCATTATAGATCAGGGTTGTTGGATTAAAGGAGTCTCATGGGAAGCAAATTTATCTGCAGTCATTTCGGTCTAGCTATAACCGTGTTATCAACATGGCAATAGTGTTTGTTTTGATACCACTTATGATGATAACTTGTCTTATGTAAATATTTTGCTGTGAGCAAGAACATACTGAATATACATTAAGCGGACTGATGGAGTCACTTTTTGGTGAAGTGACGGGATTCTCTACCCTGCTTAGTGCACATGTATGAATATTATGTTACTTTGCCGAGCCCATAGGTGGGACTACGGGGGTGCAAAATGGGCACTCCCCCCACTTTTTTCTAGACCTTGAAAAATAATAAATAAAAAAGTGAACGAAAGGGAGAGAGACCATAGAAGTTATGAGGTGATTTGTATTATTATGTACATTTTGCGATGTAAAATGAAGACAAACATTTAATATCAAGTATCATAACAATATATGACGGAAAGAAATTTTCTGGGCGTGCTTCGTGCGCATCCCCAGTGAATAGTAACTAATACAGTGCATGGTGGAGCTCAAAGGTGGGGGCAAGAGGCAATTTTTATTGAAAACTTTGTAAGGTACCTTAAAATTTCTTCCAAAGCTCCCTGCCACACTTTTATGATGTGAAGCCCTAAAATAATGGTTACTCAGAGTATTAAATGTACGTTATTAATTTACACCCTAGATGCATGGTCCTTCGTGCACAATTCAGAAACCTACCCATGTGTAAGGAATCGCGATTTTCAGTAAATATTTCGGCTTGCTTCACGTGAGCTCAGTATAGAAGTAGGAGTCTCGTTAGTACTGCTGTCAGCAGCAAAACTTAGTTGTGGAATTGCCTCGTTTTTACGTCCTGTAGGAGACGTGCTTGAGTAATCTACGATTTCAAAACTCTTGCAACGCCGGGCCCGGCTCTTCACTCCTCCCCCCCCCCCCCCAGCTACCACCATCCTCATAGAATTGACCGACGGTTACTATCTGAAATTTGCAATGACGAAAAGAAACTTACTCCCTTATCATTTCAAATTATTCTGGGAATGCAGGGTTTTCTCTAAAAATGGTCAAGAATGGCCGCAAAAGCCATCAGATTTAAGAAAAATTCTCGGGGAGGGTCCACAGTCCCCAGCCTTTGGCTTGGCGCCATCGGCATTTGCGGTTAAAGGCTTATATTCGGCCACAACTTACGAAGATGGAACCTCCAATGAAAAATGCTTCCCTGGCATTTAATTTCGAAACTTATTTTTTACAGTATGAAAAACTTGAGGGTCTCTTATCCCATATACCATCGACAAAAGTAAATAAAGAAATAGGTGGTTGGGAAAGAAGGAGAGTCTTTGATGTAATTGAAAATATTACATTCTAAAACTAAAAAACAATGGACTACAATAAAATGCTGCTTTCTTCGGCGCGCTTCATGCGCACCTTTTGTTAAAAGCATGGTCTGGTGACCAAATTCGATGCTTTCAAAAAAAGCAGAAAAATTTTCTGTGTTAGGCAGTGAAAACTCCATCTCAATAGCATCTTGCATTCAGAAGATACAAATTTTTGAAGAAATACTACATTTTCAGTTTCCCTAGTGCATGATGGGAAATCTGTGATGTCATCTGGGCAAATGGATTTGATGTAGTTTTTGTATTTCTTTATAATGTTGATATCACTATATTGAATATTCCATAACTTTATTTACTGTACCATAAGTATGGAACAGTTTTTCACTATATCTACACGGAAAAACATCTAAACATTCCAACGGTATCAAATTTCAAGGACAAACAAGGTAGCCAATTATAAAGAACAACAAAAGGAATCTGAGGCAATTTGCCCACTTTGGATCACGTTTTGTGACCTTGAGGAAACTTGGAGGTATTTCTTATTAAAAGTAACCAATCTTTAGGATATCTTGAGTTAGGAATGGAGTTTTGATATGGGGTTTGGATGACATGTAATGAAAAATTTTTATTTTTCATATACGACCCCTACAAAATGTCACCAGACAATGCCTTTAATGTTGTTTTGTGATTACTTCCTTTATAGCATCTTGTGTGTGCCATATTTGTACAAACTCTCCTATCATCATCGTATCCACGCACAAGCCAAACACCTTCATCATAAAAATGACCTGTTATTCTGTTTGAGGCTATTATTTTAATGGTCAAAATGTGATTATTCTGATCTGTTTAGTGGGCATCCCATGAGTTTTAAGATAGTTCAATGCTTTATTGTAATGTTAATTCTTTAATTACCTTCGGCTTCCGGTGGTGTCCCCGGTCTCCTACCAAGGCGTTGCCCCTGGACCAGATTAGAGGCCCTATAACGGGTCCCTGGAACCCCACGTCTTGAAGGGAGAGCTTCGCGCTACCGCGGGACCTTCGGCGCAGTTTGGTATTCAGCCCGAATTTGCCCCCCCCCCCCCCACTTTCAGAAACCACATCCCGCTTATGGCCGGACCGATCAGCTTTGAGCAAGCTATATATAATGTTAGTAGGATTTGGATGACTTTCTGCTTTTTGAGAAGGTTATAAGGTTATATAATATATATTATTATTATTATTATTATTATTATTATTATTATTATTATTATTATTATTATTATTATTATTATTATTATTATTATTATTATTATTATTATTATTATTATTATTATTATTATTATTATTATTATTATTATTATTATTATTATTATTATTATTATTATTATTATTATTATTATTATTATTATTATTATTATTATTATTATTATTATTATTATTATTATTATTATTATTATTATTATTATTATTATTATTATTATTATTATTATTATTATTATTATTATTATTATTATTATTATTATTATTATTATTATTATTATTATTATTATTATTATTATTATTATTATTATTATTATTATTATTATTATTATCCGCATGGATTCCACCTTAAGGCGACAGTTCATGCTAATTCAACAACATTAAGGCGACACTTGGAATTAAGGCGACATATAACTGTCGCCTTAAAGGAATAGGTACCATTTAGAAAAATAATTTTATTGTCGCAAATAGGCTTAAATTGTTCATTTTGGTCTAATAAGTATGTCTACCAAATTTGGTTAGGGTGGGGTTAGGGGTAGGGTTAGGGTTAGGGTTAGAAAATTTGAATTTTTAGTGTGCAAGTCAATGTAACTGTCGCCCTAAGTTAGTATCCACGCTTATTATTATTATTATTATTATTATTATTATTATTATTATTATTATTATTATTATTATTATTATTATTATTATTATTATTATTATTATTATTATTATTATTATTATGAATGGTGTGCACCAAGATGTTACAGTAAGCGCACAGTAATGTCTCTTTCAAAGCATAGTGTTTTCTCCCAGTGTATATAAATGTCACAGTTTAGGTTAGACAACACCACACCCCTTATGAGAATTCATTTTGTGTTTTACAGCTTTACAGCTGTTTAATTTCATATATGTCTTATTACGTAATCTCCATAGGTGCCTGGGAGGAGTTGCAGGGTGTGTCGGGCAGTTGCCGAACATCTTGCAACGAAGAGGCACGGATCCTGATGAGGGAAAGGAAAGGTTTGAAATGTAAACTCCAACGTTGGACGATTTTTACGGGAGAACAAAGAATTGGTCAGCGAGGACCGTACCCACGTCTGGCCAATTCCAAACGTTATTGTTCTAAAAGCAGGCTATACCGTGTTGTAACTTCCCTCACCAGGATAGCGCCTTATATTTCCCTCCGGGTACCTGTACGTATTAGCTTTATTATTTTGGTTAAGTCGAATTAACGAGAACCTTATTATCAGAAACATATAGCCAATTAGTCTAAATTGTCTTTCTAAAGAATGTAAGCACAGTGGCCCGCACAAATTACAGGGTCAAATATACCATTCTAAGTTTGGGCGGGCGGGCTGCATCTAGAGGGGGTTGCACTACAGACCACTCAGCCTATGACATAGACATAGGTGCGCCGATCACCGTAGCCGTCAAAAGAATCGTTCCACATTATTGTATATATGTATGTTTCCTGACGAAATGGTCGCAAGACCCCGTCGAAGAGAATTATAGTTGTTTAAACACAAAACGGTGTTTTCTATTGTTTGAGGTCTCAGCCATTTGTATTTATCCTCAGGTTTTAAACAGACCCGTGACAATAATCAAAACTTTGCTAAGCAATGGAGTAATAAACTGAAATATAGAGGGGAAGGGGTGGCCAAACTGATTTAATATGGATAACACCAAAAAAAAAAACCGAACAATCAAAACTGCCACTTTTTCACCAACCAGCTTCTTCTTCTTCTTCTTCTTCTTCTTCTTCTTCTTCTTCTTCTTCTTCTTCTTCTTCTTCTTCTTCTTCTTCTTCTTCTTCTTCTTCTTCTTCTTCTTCTTCTTCTTCTTCTTCTTCTTCTTCTTCTTCTTCTTCTTCTTCTTCTTCTTCTTCTTCTTCTTCTTCTTCTCTTTTTACTACAAATCGACGAATAAATGTCGAGGCCTCTTCATTGTTGTCTTTATAAACATTTTTGAAATGAAAAAGCGTGCTATCTGTAACCTCTCTATATGGTTTCACTATAGCCTAGTCAGACTGTTTTGTATAAAAAGCCAAATGTGTAAGAAATCTCATACCAAGCATTACTCCCACATGTTTCTTTGGCGGAAAAAGATGATTCGAAGCCCAAATTATATTTTGCTCAATTTATTGAAGCCTCCTCGATTGCAAATTTAAGAAGTTAATTCAGTGGTGTATGTGAGTGGGAGTAGGCGCTATGATTGCTGTAAGTGGTGTGCATATCCACATACGAAAGTTGTATTTCCAAACCAAGCGGTTCAAGTTATTTCTAGAAGCCTTTCACTCGGCTTGAAATTCGTTTTCTTGATGACATTTCGATGGTTTTAAAAATTTATTCTCCGGATTTTGCCTAAAAGTTTCAGTCGTCTATCATTTATTTACAATCGTTAAACATGAAAAGTTGGAAGGAGCTGCCACAAGATGAAAACGTTCAAGCATCACAGCTAAGTTGTTTGTGTCATCAGGAGAAGAGCTATTACCTCATTGGCTGACGGTGTTTATATGGAAAACAATATCGTATCCTTCGAAACCTCTGCCATTTATACATATTCTATATAACAGAAGTACTACGTTCCTCCAGAACGTCCTTAATTTACATAGGTAACATGAAAATATAGTCTACAACTGTAAAACAGAGTAGGCACCTGAACGGGGATTCATGTCTAGCGTTTAAGCCTTGGCGGTGAATAATTAATAGACTTCCTTCATTTCAAATATTGAGATTAAAGCTAGACTGTCACGCTTCAAAGTAATTCAAGGAAGAGAACGATAATGTCTGTTTAGCTTACTGATACTAGCATTAATTCTAGTTAGATCAACGGGGATGTCAGATTGCAGCAGGCGGCAAAACAGAATTATACATACAACGGTAGAGTACGTTGAATAACCGGCAATGAACTCCAAGTAGGCAATTCCAAGGAGAGGAGTTAGAGCCATTAACGGGGGAATTTCAAACCTGGAAAATCGTCAGAGGGAAAAAAATAGTAGGTTTTTGAGGCTTCTGAAATAATTGACACAACTCGATCTTTTTACAATGTCATTTCTTTATCCTTTTCTTTCTCTTATTTATTTATTTATTTATTTATTTATTTATTATTAGTTTTGTGGTATCCTTTTTTATTTTTCCTCCCCCTTTTGTGTTTGAAAAGTAAGGTTTAAAGGTGTAAAGCCCGGGTCACACTGCCAAGACAACCCACGACACGACGGCGACCACCCACGGCATCGGCTGTGGTAGTGGCGGTGTGGCCGGTTCCACGACTAGAGTTCCGTCGTGTCGTTAATCATCGGCCCGATTGAACATGTTCAATCGTAGTTGGATGCAGTCGGTGCGACAGAATGTCTACGATTTATTCAAATTTTCTACGAGGGGCAGTCGCAGGTAGTCGTGGCAGTGTGACCCGGGCTTACGGGAGCAATTTATGACGACATTTTAAGAAACCTGAAAATGAAACAACGAAAATTCTGTGAAGTGCACCTAAAATTTTAAGCTATCAGTGAAGAAACTACCTGCCATGAGGGCAAAAGCAGGTTAAGTTAGGGGGAATGATCTACATACAGGACTACATAATTTCATGTATACGCTATTGTTACAAAGCGAAGGTGGGAAAGTTCCCGAAGAGGGGGCAGCCCTTACCTACTGGAACATGGTCCCTACTCAGCACATCTCTGTATAATTGATTTTTTCACACTGTCTCCAAAACAAGTCAAATCAAAGTCGAATTTGAATCATACTACAATACTGTACGAGCTCGTATTTAATTAGGCAATACAATCACATTTACAAAAAAATTTTTTGACATTAATTACATATTTTGTATGTTCTTTTTGTGACCAAAACACAAGATGGTATGCACTTAAAAGTGTAACTATAAGCAGCAAAGGATTGCTGAATTAATTTTCTGTTTTTACACTTTACAAACGTCCTATATAAACAGTAACTTGTAAAAATCCCACCAAAAGTTATATAGCCTACATCATTATAATTTAATTTTGAGATAATGACATTGTTTTTAATAAAAAGTCTTATTTTTGTTGTTATTTTGTGCCCTTATCTCGTCAATATTGACCCAACTAAAGGTGTAACTAAAAGTCATATTTGTCTATTAGTGGAATGTTTACAAATGAGAAATACACCAAAGTCACAAAAATTATGTTTTTGCCCCAAAATGGTCAAAATGGGCAAAAATTACATGTTATTGGTTTTATTACACAATGACTGTAAGGCAATTCAAATCTACTCAAAGTCAAATAAGCTAGCTGGTATTTAATTAGGCTGTACAAATGCATCCAATTTGCAAACGTTCTTTTTGGCAAAATTTGAGAGAAAAAATAAAGGGGTTTTAGCTTTCTTAAAGGTCAAATTGTTCACTTTACATAATGACTAAAGTATAAAAATGTACCGTAAGACTTTCTGAGACAATATTAACTGTTCTTGTTCCCATAAGAAGAAAAAATTCTAACAGGGAAAAAAATGTACATCATCGTAACATTTTTTTGAGATAGCAGGCATTATTTGCTATAGAATGTCTTTATTTTCTTTGTTTTTGTAACTTTATTTTGTCAATATAGACCAAAGTGAGGTTGAAATTGACTAAGATGTATAATTTCCTGATAGTAAATAATTTGGAAATATGGAATGTACAAAAATCATGAAATCATATTTTTGCCTAAAAATGGCCTAAACTGGCCTAGAAATTCATTTTCAAGTATGCCAGTCCCCCCCCCCCCACACACACACACACATTAATCCTTACTATATGTAGAATGGATCTAGCATGGCTGACTGTTTGTTTTAAAAATGTCGTCATTGCATTTTGTTGTTAATGGTTAGCCCTCTGTATAGTAATTTGTCCCCATAATACGTTGACAATATATTAGGTCGATTAATTCTTCCAACTGTTTATGATTGAAATAAACCTGTGTTTAATCTCATGACACGAAAGCGGCTACAATTACTGAACCTTAAACGTATTTTAAGATCACCTGTTGACGAAAAGAAATCTAACCGACAAAGACTGGCTTGTCAATATTCTTATTTTAAGAGTTTTACTTAACCTTCCAGCATGTCAAAGCTGCAGATGCTCTGGAAGATTGATTAGGAAATTATTCCATCAACAAGTCAATAAGTTCCATTCCATTTTTAACTGAAGACCTTCCACGTTTGTCAATCGTCCATGACTTACTTTACGGGGATAAATTATAAACATAAATTAGTTTTACATGAAATGAAAGAATAATCCAGCATTCTTTGACTAAAATAATCCAACAAGGGTTCAAGGAGATATGTGTGCCCCTATTCCCTCGCAGGTGCGTATTTCACTAAAGGGTAATTGGTTCTAAGTAGGAATGTTGGCAATTCTTCTTGCGTAAATAGAATCCAACGAAATGTGTTTACATGAATAAGTTCTAAGAGTCTACAGACACAGATTCAGGCGCGGATCCAGGTGGGAGCGCACCCGGCGCACGCCCCCGTTTTTTCAATGACCAACGATTTTTTGACCAACAACAGTCAAATACTCCGAAGAAATGTGCAAATAGATATGGAAAATATGCTTCCCAGATGCTGGGAAATCTCATCTAATCGCATCTAGAATTCAAATTTTCTTGGGGGAAGACCCCAAACCCCCCGCCGTGGCTTCGCCCCTTCGGCGCTCGCTCGTCGGCCGTGTGCGTCCCCCCCCCCCTTCTCAAAATCCTGGATCCACGCCTGAGATTATATATTTCGTTGTAAATGTAACTGAATCAGACAGCCGCCATGTATAGTTCATAATAATTGTAACCGTTCCATAAAAGTAAGCTATACATCAAAACAAGTCTTGGCAGTTCTTCCGAGAGTTGTGGTTAAACAACCTAAACAGGTAAGCATGCTTTCGAATTAGTGCATTTGTCCTACAGCGATGAGAATGATATCAGTGCTTGTTTTGAACTTGTAACAAGCATCAATCTCCTTCATTTTTGACATTAGAGTATTATGGTAGAAACCGAGATGATAAATTTAAACCTTTACTCGATACTGCTATATACGTAAGCTAGCATTGGAGTCATTTAAACTCTGAACTAATCGATTATTCGTGACGTTATGTTTGAGCAATACATACACACGACTCTAATCTAACGATACATTCCCACATTGTGTCTGAGATCTTTTGTTTCTCTTGTATATGTCTGTTTCTTCCCACCCGATAATTGCTTGTTCTCGTCAATATTAAATTTCAAAAATGTTGCACTCAACACATTTCTGAAATTATTTATAAATGGTGCTTGCAAAACTGAAATATAAGGCCATAAATGCAGACTAAGTTGTGGGTGGGCCTTGTGAATCATCAGAACGTCATTAGAGATATAAAACAATTGTGGTTTGCGGCCATGGGGGTATATACGAAGGGTGTGGGGGTGTCAGCCCCACCTCCAGTGGCAGTTGGAGCGTTACAAGTGATTTCAAGCCGCTGTCCAACAAACTCAGAAATCACATTTTAACACCCATAACGGTAACACATTAAATGATACGTCGTAACGTAAAATGAAGTTATGCGAGAATGCATGGAAACTGAAGTTTAATGACTAAAAATGCCATTTCATCCATGGTAGCCTACATATGATACAAGTGTCTCATTATTTCTCCCTATAGAGGGATTTCATATGACGTCACGCGATTGAAATTGCCCGTCAGTGAGGGGCAAAACAAAGCGCAGTAAGTGTATTTACAGCAGACGTCCACGGCATAATCATAGATACTACTGTGGGACAATGTATACTTGCCCTTCAAAACCAAAGAGACGATTTTTAAAAAAAAATCGTCTCAGTTGTGATACTTCTTTCCTTCCTATGCAGGCGGGGATCCAGGATTTTGGGGGGGCGCACACACCGTCGGCCGAAGGCCGACGAGCAAGCGGTCCTCCCCCAAGAAAATTTGAATTCTAGATGCGCTTAGATGCGATTTCCCAGCATCTGGGAAGCATATTTTCCATATATATATATATATATATATATATACAAGAAAAAGTAGACAAGTAATATTCATGCTATGGTTTAAAATTGTAATTGCCAACGTTTCGGGTATTGAACCCTTTTACAAAGGCGACTAATATGAAACTACTACTACTGGCTACTACTGGTAGTTTCATATTAGTCGCCTTTGTAAAAGGGTTCAATACCCGAAACGTTGGCAATTACAATTTTAAACCATAGCATGAATATTACTTGAATGTCTACTTTTTCTTGTTACCATTTCCATGCTAAACAGAACTTTGTACCTATATATATATATATATATAGAATCGTTGGTCAAAAAATCGTTGATCATCGAAAAAAGGGGGCATGCGCCGGGTGCGCCCCCTCCTGGATCCGCGTCAGCTATAATTTCCTTATACTGTAGTTTTAAAAACCATTTTTGTTCATTCTATTTCCAATTTGTCAAGTTATGAAGTTTTAAACTTTTTTATCGTTGCAAACGCTCGATAGTGGCATTCCTTAGGTTTTCTCACCGTATTATAATAGGCAAACTATAAACAGATGTTAACATAAAGTTGAATTTTCATGCTTTGGGTATGAAATGAAATGTTTTAATTTTCACTGATAAAGGCTATGGGAAAATTGATCTTTTCAGTGGTCAAAAAGTCAGAGGACTGCCACAGTTGCGCAGTGATAAATTTCCGTACTCGTCTGTCTATTTTTAGTGACGTTTGGACAACAAACACCGTCGAGAAAAGTTAAATTTCCAGACATCACAAAAATTTGTTGCATAATCTTGTGAATTTGACATTAGATACAAGCGCGTCAGCAGCTTCTCAATAGTGAGTGTGTGGGGTGGATGGGAGACATAACCATGACCAGAACTTCTTCAGGTGCGAAACATAGACCCCAGAAAACAGTTGGAGGCAAGATAAGGCCAGGTGACCGGTGGTGTGATCTGGAAAATTTCCAATGATTTTAATCTATTAAATGGCAGTTTCACGAGTTTGATTTCATTGAATCAGCCATATTTCAAGCTCTGCAAACAAACGTGTGTCTTCTTTTTTTGTTAGGGTCTGAAAACAGTGGGGAACAATCCCCACCACTTTCAAAAGTAGGGCAACTTGCCCCCTATCCCCTCCTTGTTGACACTCATAATTGGATAGCTTACTTCCTCATAATTCTAAAACACGATTCTGATTGCGGGACATTTCCGAGTTACTAATGCAGAGGACAAGTCCAACTGTCGTTTAAAAATAACTTTACAGCCACTTCCTTTGTCATTTGCATAAAACATGCATTATTTATCAGGGAATTATTTATCAGTACTCGAGCAGATGTATAAATATCTCCCTGTAGGAAGGGATTCTCATAAAATTTTCATCCTCTTGATATCCAAAGACTATACTTTGATCAAGCTTATCTTATTACTTTCGTTTCTTCGTTCTTCGACTATAAAATCGTCTGTCAGTTCTATTGTAAAGGTGACTTTGTTTCATTTCCTTCGGTATTTTTCTACTAAAAGTTTCATATTTACTTTTCTTTGTCGAAAATCTGGTCCTTTGTGAAATAAAAAGATGTCTTGAGGGAAGTGCTTTCAAAAAAAAATGTAATTGTCACGAGGATTTTCTGGATGAAATGAAACTGTATAAATTTAATAATTGTTAAGTCCAGCTTTATCTGTTAATTTTCCTTTTCTGCTTTCGGCATCAAACGGATTAGAACTATTTATCGCATTTTAATGTGTCAGTTAGTGACAGCTATGGACAGAGGAATTATTAATTCTTCCTAAAACACTTTTTATTAGAATTATTCAAAAAATATTAAATTGTATTTGCTTTAGACCTCCAACTGGTTCTTGTAAGGACCTACTTTGAAGGAAGATGAAACGGACAGACAGCTAACCAAAACAGGAACTATGAAAGTTCGCCATAAAATAAAAAATCTGAATAACATTTCAGAGGATTGTGAATTTTGTTGTTATTTATTCTTACAAAGGTCAAGGGATATGTGATGTGCTGCTCTAAAATGATTTTAGCTGCTTCACTGTAACTTTGCAGACCATTCGCAATGGTACATTGTAATATTACTATACCCATAAATAAATTGCCTTCTTTAGTACAGCAGGTCCAATCGGAGGAAATGTAGCTTAAAACACTGTAACGACTCAGCACCTATGTATCCTGGAGACCTACTAACATTATTAGCTTTTTGTTACCGTAGTTCTATGTGGCACCTGCAACGTACATTTGTTTCTGTCTGCCAGCTATAATGCTGTTGTACTATATGAGTCGACCTAGTATGGGGTGCCACCCGATGGTGCTGGCCTCCTAATGAGCGATCGTGGGCATTGTGGAATTTAGAATGAGCCCTACGCCTCATTTTTTCCCACGAGGTTATGGGCAAATTTGATTTTCAGGACTTTTCAATTTTGTTTCTAAATCATGGTTAGGGTTACGTGGACTGGGGTTATTTGGCCTGTTCTTTCATAATCCGGTGTCAAAATTTCAATAAAAGGGTCAAAAAGCTATCATTTTGGAATTAGGGGTGTGGCCTAATTCCAAGAAGCTGATTGGTCCATTGTCATGATTTGCCCATAACCTCGTGGGAAAAAATTGCCCGAGCCGTACTGTACTGCATAGACCATTTGTCGGTATCAACACTTTATATACTTGTAACATTTTATGATTTTTACAGAGATCACTCAACAAGGAATCTATGGTACACACCTATATGGTCGCTTGTTATTTTCACATGTGCTGATGTCAGATATATTGAAACCTAAAATACTTAAATGTTTCAATAAACTTTTTAAACGGCTTTTTCATTCATAATTAATCCATCGTTTTATTGAGTTAAGTTCCAAAAATAATTATTAGGAGGCTGAAGGCGCGCTCATGTATCATCTTGAGGTTCACATGACGGGATTTTCGTTTCAAAAACACAAAAGATGTTTCAGTAACATTTCTCTTTAATATGCATAAACATTAAAACTTCTTCAATAAAAAGAAAATATTATTAAAATAACTGAGCAAAGATAAACTTAAATCTAAAAAAGAAATATCATTGGGAACATTCAATTTTACTGATATTGAAGACTAAAATACTTTAAAAAATCATTTTAGTATTTTTAAATGGTTTCAAATAAAGTCATAACTCCATCTTTCCATTAAGTTTATTATAATCTTTGTAACACGCTGGTATATATTACATCCATGGCATTATAAACTGGATTTTATCTGCTCCGATTGTTGCTAAACAATTTCTTTGAATGTCTTGCTATCGTGGCTATTGATCAGCGTCGCCGAGAACAATGCTCAACGTGAAAAGTAGTGCGAGTGGTGGTGGGGGGGGGGATTTTTGGGGGCTTGTAATACGTGAGTTTCATCCTTTGACCCTTAGGATAATAAGTTGAAGGCAAGTTGGGTGGCCAGAGGAAATCTGGGGCCCTCCTTCAAATATCATGTTTACAAGCAGTTAATAACGTTTACGTAGTGTCACCACCTCAGATAACCTTTGAACTCTTCAGAAAACAACAGGGTTCTTTTACTGAATATATCGCACCCACATTCCAAGTATGGAAATTTACATATAACCTTTAACCTCCACCAAAAACTATAGAAGTGCTTCACCGACGTCAGGTGATCGCGCATCTCTTTGGTTTTGAAGGGCAAGCGTACATTGTGTCACAGTATGGTAATGTCGTGCGGGTGTGCTGTAAATACGCTTACTGCGCGCGTGTTTTGCCCTTCACTGCAGGGCAATCTCAATCCCTTGACGTTACATGAAATCCCTCTATAACAGTGGTTCCCAACTTTTTCATCTTCATGGCCCCCTTTCACCGAATGGGCATGGGCAAACGCCCCCCCCCCCTTTCTATAGCATCGTATTGCTATGGGTGAAACGACAATAATAAAATATATGTTGAAATAAAGGGTAGTCCTACATATACAGCGTTTAAGTTGTGGGTCCGATCCAGGGTAGCAAAACAGCAGGGCGGGACTTTGAAAATTGACACTCTTTGGAGATGGCGAATCTTTAACCCACGATTTACGAAAGTTGGAAGGCTTGATCACGGCCAGGAGAGAAGAACTATTTTTGGAATTTAACAGATGTCATGCCAGGGCCCCATGGAATTGTGGACCATTCATGCCTTTCATGGTACCCGGGAGCAACGTCCAAGTGGGGACCGGGGCGAAGTCCCCGGAAGCTTTGGGGTATTTACGATATTGTCGACACAAGAATGACGCATTGTCAGTCAAATTTGATTATCTTTCGATTACCTAATAACTTTAAATGCACATTAAAATGTTTACAAAAATTACCCTTAGCCCACTTTTTATTTCAATAATGAGAAAGTTCGCTTTGATGCTGCTGGGTTTTTGGCCTCAGTAGCGTACCCAGGATTTCTCTCAAGGTGGGGCCATGCAGTATTTTGTGCGATCGCCGGCCTGGGGAGGTGTCTAAGGAGAGGGGTCTAAGTGTAGGGGTGGAAATTTCTAAAAAATAGGTGTCCTTACATGCAACCTAGTGCCACATATGCTACCTTTCGAAGTAAAATTTGTGTTAAATTCTCACGTAAGGGATCGGAGTCTAAGGGAAGGTCCCCTCCCCTTTGAAAATTTTTGAAAAATTAGGTGTCCTAAGATGCAATGTGGTGCCACATATGCTGCCTTTTGAAGGAAAATTTGTGTAAAAAAGTTTACCTATTTTTAGGAACTAGAATGAAAAAAAATCGGCATCTGGGAGTGGGAATGGCCCATTGACCCACAGCGTACGCCACTGATTGTCCTGATGGTGGGAGGAAGAAGGATTGTAGGGGAAGCATGAGGCTTTGAAAGTTTTATGCCACTCATGCTGTCCAACAGGTAGAAATAATGAGAAAGCCGAGATTGGCCCACCGAAAAATTTCATTTTTAAAATATTTTAACGTTTTACTTCATAGTACATTACAAAAGTTATCTATTATGTTACAGTTACCAACAGTTATCACTGTCAATGCTTGTTACATCAAATATCCAACTATGTTATTTTCATGTCACACAACCTTTAAAGAGGGACTGCAGTAACCCGGGAAACTTTTTGACTGACGTAAATTGGGTCAATTCAGATATTTTCTTTAAATATAAACAACTTCGAATGGTCAATGATCTGTCCAGGTCACACATTGTAACAGCAAATAATAACCTTGAGCAATTGAACTGCAGACTTTTGTCTGTGAGCTGCTGACGAGGTTACCTTTGGAAGATAGGATAGATGACAACATATTTTACTTGAATGTCTGAGATAAGTAAACCGATCTTAAACCCAGCATCAAGAAGCTCATCTCATGCTTATATCAAGGTCCTTGTTAGGTCGGTTTTTGGAAAGGAGGTAGGCCTACAATCCTTTTTATTATTATTTTTCTCTGAAAGGCATATTCTTTGGAGGCAATATCTTTAAGACAGATATAGCTATTGAATATAATATTCAAATCAAATTAACGAATTGATCAACCGATAAACCGATCAATCGACCAATTGATCTATTGACCAACTTATCAGTAGATCAAGCGACGGAGTGAGCAAGCAACTCTTAATTACAACTGAAAGGTCTTACTTTACAGTGTGACCAAGTGGTACAAGCGGTACACGATACTGATATCCTTCTTTCCAAATTAACACAAATCCATAAATTTTCAATGAAATAAAATCTTTCTACAGCCGTTGTTTTCTATATATCAGGAACATCTTCCAGTTTCCAGCAAGTATCATCTGTAAAGACCACAGTTTCACTTTGCCCATATCAGCATTCCACAATTGACCACGTTTTCGTGCTTCACTCTATTGTTGATTTCTACCTTCATTGTAAAAAACGTGTTTATTGCGCATTTATTGACTACAAAAAAGCTTTCGATCTGGTGGATAGGACCTCTCTCTGTGCAAAATTAATTTCTCATAATATAAACGGTAAAGTCCTCGAAGTAATTTATACTTTGTAAAGTCGTGTGTTATTAACAATGGCAAAAGTCAAGTCTTTTTAATTGTAATTTAGGGGTAAGGCAAGGGGAGAACCTGTCGCCAGTATTATTCTCTATTTTCCTTAATGATGTCGAGGAGTTTATAAGTCGCTACTATAAAGGATTAGACCATTTATCTCATTCAATTTCTGAAAATTTGAGTAATGAAGATTTTGATGTTTTTATTAGGTTATTTACATTACTTTATGCCGATGACACTATTGTTCTAGCTGAGACTGAGTCGGATATGAAATCAGCGTTAAAAGGGGTTGAAGATTATTGTAAAGCCTGGCATATGTCTGTTAATCCAAGTAAAACTAAGATTATTATTTTTTCGAGAGGGAAAGTTAGGAAAGTTCCAACTTTCTATTTTGCGGGGAAAGTAGATAATGTTGTTGAAGATTACAATTATTTAGGTGTAACCTTTAATTACAATAATAAATTTACCAAGGCTAAATGTAAGCAAGTAAATTCAGCTAGAAAAACACTCTACAGTTTACTTATCAAGTCTCACAATTTGAATTTGCCTCTGGATTTGTTGTTACAGTTATTTGATCAAATTGTTATGCCAGTGTTGTTATATGGTTGTGAAACCTGGGGTTACGAAGATATCAAACAATTAGAAGCATTTCATCTCAGTTTTTGTAAACAGGTCTTAAAGGTTAAGAAAAGTACTCCAAATTGTATGGTGTATGGTGAGCTAGGGAGATACAAAGTTGCAAATACAGTTGATATAAGAATGATTGAATTCTGGGGTAGGACAGTTAATAGTAACGACCACAAGTTAGCTCATATTATGTATAAATTTTTGAGAATTCTTCATGGCAAAGGTATGTATAGCTCTCCCTGGATACGTAAAATGCACGATTTATTTAACAGAATTGGAATGTCTTTTGTATGGAACAACCACATTCACAATTTCTTAATCGAAGATCCACGATGTCCCATAGTTAATTACCCATGGTTTAGAAAACCGTAAAACTTAGGTTAAGTGACATTTCTAAGCAAGAATGATCCACCGAAGTACATAACAATACCAAATGTAAACATTATAGAATATTTAAACTAATTTGAAATTCGAAAAGTACCTCACCACCCTCTCATTTCCTAATCTCTTTCACTTATGTAGATTTCGTTGCAGTAACAGTAAAATTCCTTCTATTCAGTTTCTGGAAGATACCAGGACATCTTTGCACCCTTTGTTCGCAGTCTATGTTAGGTGATGAATTCCATTTCATTTTTGAATGCCCAAAATTTTCAGTTGAGAGACGTAATTTTATTAAACCCTACTATAGAAGAAATGCCAATGCTTTAAAGATGAAAGAGCTTTTTCAAATTAACATTAAGTTATTAGTTAAGTTTATTTTGTAGTAAAATTATTAAAAGTTTTTAATTTGTTCATCTTCATATTACCAGCATAAGTTGTAAGGTTGGAGCCAAAAGTATTTTCTGAGTTATTTTGTCGTGTAGACTTTTTTGAACTATTAATCGCTTCATTGAGTCTAAAGGTATTTCCAAGTTTGTTTTGTGATGTATCAATTTATTTATTTATTTTTTCCTTCATTTTTCTTTTTGCATTTCGTTATTTTTCTTTCGCATTCCTTTATGTACCTTAACTATTGTAATTTTAGTCTCTTATACCTCAAGACGAGGATACAAAGAGAATAAAACTGAAACTGAAACTACTCTGAATGAAACCGGAAGTACAGATGCTGTATATGATCTCTAGACTGCCTCGAATATCTTAACCTTGTGTATTAACCGATTTTATATGAAAGCCGTATGTCTGTATGGTTCCGTCCTAGATAAAGATGCAATTACTAACATGCTACACTTTCTTGTGTTCAGTGCTCGTTCGCTGGTACATACGTGGTCACCTTTGGTGGTGTTGATTTGGCTTAAGCCTTTTGCATATTCATATATTAGAGCACGCCCATTGGTCTGTTTAGTCAGTGGTGGGACTGAAGGGAATGAAGTTTGCTCCCGAGCATTTTCGATTTCCATAGTTTCTGTAGTTATTTTCATGGTAATTGAACAATATTTGGAAAAACTACTTCTGTGAGGGATATTTATTTATCTTTATTGTTCGGATGGACTGCTTAAACAATATTCCAATACTTTGAACAAGGCATTGTTATGTATTTCCCTTTTATCAAACAAGTAATATCACTTCAAGTAAAGATCGTGTGATGCATATTTAGCACCGCGTTCGTGTACATTTTAATGAGAATAAATGTTAGCCCTTACCCCCCTCCCTCTCCAAGAACTGAAGAACTGTGAGCATAGTTCAGTAATTCAATGACGTCACTATCGATTATTGACCCAATTATTGATCCATGGAGATTAAAACATCTGATACACGGATCGTCATAATCTCAAAATCATACGTCCTATAAATATTTCATGCATACTGCCTCGTATTCCATTAACCTAACAGCTGTCTGGCTGTGGAAAGTTCATGAGTTCGTTTCCTCTATATGCCTGCGGTATTCATATTTTTAAACTACAAGTTAAGGAAATAGTCACTCAGAAGTTTCAACTTTTACAGAAACCTCTCTTCATGGGTTACTTTACAGTTTTATGGTCATCTGAGCAAAAAATAAGACAAAACAATTAACAGTAGCCCCAACAGATATTACCGCCTTGTCCGTGTGATATTGAAAAAGGAGATCTTACGAACCATATACAAGAGGCTGATATGGATTATTTACATTCTTTCATTCGTTCATTTGTTCATTCCTCCTTTCTCACGGTTCATTCCTTCATTCCTTTATTCTTTCATTCCTCAATTCTCACAGTTCATTCGTTCATTCCTTTATTCATTCATTCCTCCATTCCCACGGTTCATTCCTTCATTCGTTGATGTCCTCATTCATTTCGTCCTTACATATACAAATAACATTTGATAGTAGAGTATAATTATAGACAGGATATTAGAACAAAGAAAATGTTAAACTAACTAGTAACCTGAGGGAATGCATATATTAGGCGGGAGTTTGGGGGCCACCCCTCCCGCCTTCGGAGCCTAAATATTGTCAATTTCAAGGCTAGAACTTTTGTTTATCAGCGTAAAATACATGTCAGGATTGTTTGCTTATTTGGAAAAAATACCCTTAACCCATTGTTAAATGTCTTCCCACAAAGCCTATGTTATATCAAAAATGCTAAGGCACCACCTCTGTATTTCAAGGAAGAAGATACAAAATTTTTTACACATCATGATGCCGAATTAAACGAATAGACAAATTAAAGAATATCTAGTAGAAGAATAGTATACTTGTTTGTGGGAAAGTACATCAGAGTGTAATCAGCACAACAGAAAATGAAAAATTGATTCTTTAGCCTATACGCAGTGTGGAGTTTGGTTACTAAAATAAGTCGATATACTCTGCTAAAGAAATTTGTAGCATTGACCTATCTCATCATTTTGGAGTAAGTTCTAAATTCAATAATCGGACAGTGCACTTAGCAATTATTCCCCAAAGGAAATGAAACTTTCTTAGGTAACGATTTGAACTTTCTTAGGTAACGATTTAATAAAGGTATTTTTTCATAAGGTTCTCTGGTTAGTATAAGGTAATCGTCGTTGTGGGCAGGTGGGTGTATCAGTTCTTTGGGGTAATTAAGAGCAGGTGAATAAACTTTTTAAGGTCATCTTAAAATACACAATAAAATTTTAAAAATGACTGTGACTGCGTTTTCGGATGGATTAGTAAAGTAAACACCAAAGTTTTGATCTTATTTAATCCGCAGCAGGAAAAATAAAGAGTACTTAACCAGTTAATGCCGAATTTCTCCATCTCGGGGACAACCGATACCAGAGGCAGTGAAACGTTAATCAAATTGGGCTGGGTGACGTGGCATCAGTTTTGAGGAATTATTGGGGGACATTTTGAAGCATTCTGTAAAGTCACAGGGATAATGACCCCCTCCCTACTCCTGGACCCTTCAGCCGCAATGGTGGTTCAACAGATTACAGTCAACTATGTATAGATTAAGTTAAACTTGGATTTTTCTAAATTAAAGAGACCATTCTACTTTGTGCCACATAAATCTTTTATCCCGACCGATCTAGAAAACAAATGTTTTCCAGTGGCTTTTTACAAGGGTCTCATGTGAAAAAGAAAAAAATTCCAGTTCATGCCCTTCAAATCCCGTAGCAATACTCTTTTCCTAACTCAAGATATCTTATATTAAAGACTAGTTATTCTTGTCAAAAAATACCTCCAGTTCTCCTCAAGGTCACAGAATGTTATGTAAAGTGGGAACATTGCCTCGGATTTCTTTTCTTTTTCCTTATAATTAAATGTCCTATTTGTCCTTGAAATTTGATACTGTTGGAATGTTTGAATATCTTTCCATGAAGATTTAGCATTAACCTACACCATATTTACGGCATAGCAAACAAGGTTACTAAATACTCCCTACAGCAGTGTCAATGTCATAAAGAAATTCAATGCTATGTCCAATTAATGTGCCGCAATGACATCACAGATTTCCCATAACGCACATAATCTTGGGAAAAATTGCATTTCTTTGAAAATTAGTATGTTCCAAACGCTACAAGCTATTGAGATGGGGTTATCACCTCCTAAAAGAGAAAAAAATTCTGCATTTTTTAAAGTCACTGATTTTTGTCACTGCTAAATCCCTTGAAGTATCGATTTTTAAACTCAACGAAATTTGGAATTGTCGTGCGTGGTCTGATTTTGGCATTTCGAGATATAACAAGTGTCAACACATTAAAAAACATTACATTTCATAAGTAGAGAGATAAGCCATGTTCCTTAAATGTCCCCCCTCCCCTTACTTCGAAGCTAACATGCAAAAAGCTCCTCAACTTAAAACGATACCAGTTGATGGAGGATAGTTCTTCTCCTAAATATGATAGTAAAACTGACTGAAAAGACGTTACAGTTCGCCGTTTATTTTTTGAGTTTCTTCGTGAGCATAGCCTTGTGTTCTACTTACATTGTATGTAATGGGAACAAGCACATGGAAAAAGCACCATGACACCATAGGCCTATTTCAATGAGTTTTTTTTTTTTTTTTTTAAATTTAGCTCAAAATCGGAAGGAACACCAAATTTGAAAGAACCCCTCCATCCAAGTAAGGATACTCCAATGAATGACCGTTCACATAGCAAGGGAATCGAGTGATTTGTGTCCGGTTAGGTATTTTAAATATAACACCTCCTTGGTAGCACATTTAGGAGGACGAAGAACGGACCAGAGAGCTGCCACTCTAAACGGACTGTACCCAATGATTTTTACATAGACATATGAGTATGTCCATTCTTTACAAGTATGTGTACTACAGGTTGACGTAAACGTTCATGTATTATAACTTATCTGATAGTTGCCGTGTACCGTATGCTCCGAAAATCGTTTTATGAAGAACTTAATTAATAATTACGACGAAGTCCCATTCTACGGTACCAATAAATGGTACGTTCGTTCGCAAAATATTGGGCGAGAAGCAATCCACCCTTTGCAAATTGGTTGTGGCCACTCCCACCCGTCCTGCCCCCTACCCGTAATATCTGGTACTGTATGACACTTACAAACATCGACATCCATTTCGTAAATCTATAAAGGAACTTGACTAGTTAAAATTTTGACGTTGCATGAGTTAATAATCACCACTTTCACTCCACTCCCCGTCCAGCTGTCCTCTTTTCTTTCCTCACTCCTTTCTCTTCATAACAAATTATTGTACGTCTTCGTGTAGAAGAAAGTTACCGTTAAAGGTGAAGCCAGGGCCTATTACTTTTAACGTCTATCCCACGTAAACAGGCATAAATACCCTTTTCTCCTATACGTGATTCTCTTGTAATTCTCACATGCATGTAAAGTCACTGCAACATTCAAATAATTGAGACTGGGTGTTCTTCACTTCTTGTGAGTTTCTGCGAAACTTTAATAACCCCCTCCCTAGGTAGTCAGTCGCCCGCTCGACAGACGTGTATTTTTTATTACAATTATTGGCTGTGCTCGAAAAATTATATATTAAAAACGTTCATATTCACACCTGCTGTGAGGGTTAGACAGCCAGATCCTTTCTGCTTCAGTAAATGAACCCTTATTTTGGTAGAAGCAAAGGTTAGCTGAGGTCACCGGAGGCGAAACTACGAAAACTGAAAAAATTGCTTGCGAACACGTTATCTCAAGATAGGAAAACTGGACACTTGGACAGATTTGTCGTACAAAGAGGAAGACCCCTATTGTTTTTAGGAAGGCCAGAGGTCACCAGAGGTCAAAAACCGAAACTTTGTGAACACGATATTTCAAGATAGGAATGATGGACACTTTTAAGTACTTGGTATATAGATGTGTCATATTACGAGAAAGAAGCGTATCATTTTGGGTGGAGATGAAAGGTCATCTGAGGTCACCTGAGGTGAAACTACGACAAACTTGACCACTGCTTGAAAACACATCACCTCAAAATAGCAGTGATGGATGGTTTTCATACTGAGTATATAGATTTGAAATGTTGCGAGGATTCCTATTGGCTTCAGTGGAAGTTCAAGGTCATCTGAGGTCACCAGACTTAAAACTACGAAAACGTTGTAAACTGTTCGTAAACACGATATCTCAAGATAAGACAGTGGATCGTACCTTCACATATTGTCGTTCAGTGACGTGACCATCGAAAGGGGAGGGCTAGATGTTTGTACCATTCTAACAATGACATAGACTGATAGAGAGCAACATATCGTTTCACATAACTCTGGTGAACTCGTACGTAATTCCAATGTTAATAACCTACAAAGGTGCGTTCACACCAACATCGAAATCCACTGCGTTTTGCGGGAGGGAGCCGCAAAGCAAACGGCTTGTACGTATTTCTATGGAACCGTTTACACAGAAACTGTTTTCACAACGCGATTTCTGTTTGAACGGTTCCATAGAAATAAGTACAAGCTATTTGCTTTGCGGCTATCGCACCAAAACGCAGCAGATTTCGGGTTTGGTGTGAACGCACCTTTATGATGGACTTTTTTTAAGGATGCTGTGACCATATTATAATTAAAACAGCATATAATCTATGCAGATGTCGATGGTGAAGTCGAAAGTGCTCGGAAAAGTGCAATCCGCTATCCAATGTAAGTCATTTTTATCGCTTTACTTTCTTTCAAGGTAGTACTCAGTTTGTTAACTACGTATCGAACAACTTCATAAAAGCTCTGTGAATATTGTAATTATAAAATTTATTGAATATACTGTAAATACTGTAAATAAAGTTCTAATGGGTGAGCCAGTGGGCTTGCCTCCCAAATAAAAGAGAAAAAAAGTGCTCGATTTCCCATTCACACGGTCCGGGTTCGAATACCATGAAAACACTTACTTTTTCAGTTTTTTATTCAGTTTTATGTTCTGTTACTTATCATTATTGAGTTATAGATTTTTGATACTGAGAGGAAGAAACCTATTTTTTGGTGAAGGTCAGGGGTCATTTGAGGTCACCAGAGGTCAAAGACTGAAGATCTCTGAAACACCAAATCTCAAGTTAGGAATCATAAATGCTTTTCATACTTGGAATGTTACTACGTTAAACTGAGAAAATACTTCTGTTGTTTTCGGTACAGTTCAAAGGTCATTAGAGGTCACCGGCGGTGAAACTAAGGAAACTTGTAAAATGAGTTTTCTCAGACATGGCTGCAGCATACTTTTCACAAGAACCCTTTGTTTTTGGTTTAGGTGAAAGTTCATTTGGAGTCACTAAAGGTAATATGGTGAAAACCTCTTAAACACGATAAATCATGAAGGATAATCTTGATGGATCTCATAGTTGGCATGTGGAAGACCAATATTGCATTCAGTAAATCCATTGCTTTTGGTGCCGGTCAAAGGTCATTTGAGGTCAAACCGTAAAAACTTGGTATGAAACTGTGAGGGATCTAAATCTAATATATATGCAACAGGTGGACTACCCATGTTGTTTACAAGAACCCCATTGTTTTGGTGGAGGTCTAAGGACGTGAGTTCACCGAGGTAAAATTGTGAAAACATGGTAAAACATGGTATCTCAAGAAAGATAACTGAGGGTTAAGAGCCTCAGTGTGACAAAGAATTTTCTTTCGGCAGGGAATCACTAGGCCTTTGGGCTTTCTGGTTTCCCTTGTTTTGGTTATTGAAAGAGGATGATGTTTTGCTGCAAGTAAGGAACGAAGGATCCATGTTTGTACAAGATTCTATGTAAATATATGTCCTCCTTACCACCTGATCAAACCTCTTGACAGCTTCAGGTTGGAAAGTCCCGTAGCCAGACAAAATGAAGTAAGCTTTCAGGTGGGGAGGAATATTTTTAGCTGTCGAGAAATGTCATGATGTATTAAGTCATGAATAGTTTACGTTCTTAAAAGATTACAGGTGAAGAATTTGTTTCAAGGCAAAGCCCCCATTCATACGGGCCAGAGGACGCCGATATTATTGTTATATCGAAATGGAAAATAAGTCAAGTGCTAATTATTACGTCACTCCTGAACTGTGAAATAGTAAGCACTCTCAAGAGCTGAAAATTATGTAAAACCTACAACATTCTGTCAAAACGTTTGGTATTTCAACACCAAGGATGAGAGCAGCAGACGATTGCAAGAGGTAAGTAGAAATTGTCAATATAGCAAAGAAGAAACATGAATGTATAAAAGCCTAGGATAACTTGTAGATTTCATTGTCCTCGATTATCTGTTTAATAAGCGTCTGTGACATTTACCATTCCTTTTTTTTTCTTATTTCTGTTCATTTGCTGTACGGTTATAATGAACGCCAGACGACAAAATTTCCGTTTTGGTGAAATACAATGAAACAAAGCGTTTCTTAAACTGCAGCTGTTTTGGAATCGAATAGCTCTTGGTAAAATTTACTTCTCAAAGTGTGAAATTCGTAAACGTGTGATGTATTAAATGAAGCATTGCTAGTTTCAAGAAAACTTTCACTCGATGTAAGAATGCTTTAGAAGAGGTGGTGAAATGAAGAAATAATAGCCTTGGGGAAATATTCTGATGTATAAAAACAGTGTGACAGGAGGTGTTAGCAGAATTTCCTTCAAGGAAGCAGATTTTGAAGAAAAGAGAAGAGTATTTTTACCTGAGAAAGTGAAAATATATTTCAATTTTTTCTCCCTTTGAGAATTAAATTGCACCATTGTAACTTCTTTAGACAAGAAAAAGCTCATTTTATTTACCATGTAAGTAAACTACGATTTCCCAGTGTGTTACCCTTTTATACTATACGCTCTCTACTGTAAATCCTCAGGAATTCTCAGAAAAAGTCAATGATGCAACGATTTTTTAGCTTCTCCGCCGGAAACCTACACAAATAACGTCTAGTAGTCTAGTTAATTTGAATCATTCGCGGCCATTGTACCCTTGATATTTCAGCTCGAGGAGTCACTCGCTAGTATGGCGGACGGAAAGGGCTTCGAAATATGATGATGATATTATTTGATACGTTGTTATGCCAAACACATATGTCACTACACTAACTTTACCGTATCATTGTACCTAAAATATACGTCACTGTACCGGTACAATGACATGTAAAGTTAGTAAAGTGACATACATATGTTTCTGTAACAAAGTATGAAATAGTATCATGTCATATTTCGTGGCCGTATTTAAGGTGGTCATATCAGGGAGCTGCAGTTCCCTGGTCATATGCAAATAGCCAGATGTAGGAATGACTTAAAAGGCACAACTAAAAGGCACGTACATATTTCATAGCCCGAGAAATGCCCGCGATATTCATACAGACAGGCATGCATGACAAGTTGACGCTGTCGTTGACATACCATGCAGGATGGCATGCATTACATACACACCATGCATGGTCCAGGGCACGCTAGCCTATGCCGCCGATTACGAACAGCCACACCAGCGCAGTACATGAAGAACAAATGAACGAAATACTAGATTCGCTCATCTTGATAAATGGCACTGAAGTGAACGCAAACTTTGAAAGACAAGGGGCAAAAATGATAGGCAAGTCTCATAAACGTGCTTTAATTTCAAAATTCTCCGGATTGTTGTTCTTTTCACATACGCGCCTATCGTACCGCTAAGCTACCTCAAAAGGACATGCATATCCATGATTGCATCAGTTAATATAGTCACGCCTACAAAGTGTTAGATATTTGAATATGATTATCTTAGATACTGTCCAGATACATCTTTACTTTTATTCATAGTATGTACGTATATATTTTGGTACGGTGACGTATGTTTTAGGTACAATGACATGTAAGTTTGGTACAGTTACGAATATTTTGAGTATAACAACGTATAAAATAATATCATCATCATATTTCGTGGCCTTTTCCGCGCGCCTTAATAGATTAGCCATAAGTCCTCTTAGTCATATGTGCTTACTATTCACTTTCTTCACTTTGATCATGCACTTTTTTCAGTTGCTGTGCTTTGTTCATTCTGTTCATATTGTTTACTTTGCTAACTTTTTCTTCATTCTCTTTGATAACTTTGTTCCCAGATCAGTGTGGGAAACGACAGTTTACTCTGATTGGGTACACGCGATGGACAAGTGTGGACAGTCTGAATACCATACGCCGCCACAAGAAAAGGCAGTTGATAGGAAATGATTGTGATTTGGCATGTGAACCATTTTAAGCAAAGCCTATGGCCAACAGTAAATTTACAAAAAGACAGGGCTAGGTTCTGAGCTGTCCTTGAAGTCTTGAACTGTCTCTCTATAAGTAATGACGCATAGCATCTGTGTTGTCTCAAGTAAGCAGGTAGTTGGAGCTATTCAATCCGGCTACAATCTTGTATGTTGGCACCAAATAGCACTTACTGCTATGACCACAATCAGACAATGAAGAAATAAGTGCCAGGCCTGGACCATTGCTTACAGAACCTGCACTTTCAATGGGGGAGCAGGGGGCTGAGCACATTTGAGAGAAATTTTAACTGCACGTTAGCCCCCAAAATAACTTACATTTGACCGAAAATAGCAAACAAATTTGCCTGTCACCCCAAACCTCGTAGGCAAACGGACCAGCCAATGCGATTATAAGGTGTTGTCAATGAAAAGGAAAAGTTGCTATGTTCACTTCTGCCTTGGAATGTATGAAACATTATGTAGGAAATTGTACAAATACAAGCGCTAAAATAAAAATAAAGTTGGTATTCAAAATATTTACAGTTGCGGTTTTTATGAGATGACAACAGGGACGTCGTGAAAAATTACTTTGGGGGTGAGAAGTGGTGACTGGGTGAAGGTATAAGGGCGTTGTGCAAAAAAATATTTTACAGGAAGGTGAAAAGTAGCGTAGCCTTAGGCACAGTGCCACATTTTTCGATTTTACTTCTCATATTAACTTGGCATGTAAAGGGATTTTAAAACGCATTTTCGAACAAAATTATATGACACCCTTGACGAAATTTGGCGGATGACCTGCCCCCACCCCAGGCCCCAATGGTCATGGCGCCTCTGGGTGACATCCGAATTTTGCACACCCGTGAGCGCTGTAGACCAACGTGCCACAAAAACGGAATGGGTAAGACGTTTTACATCAGATGGTGTATTTGCAGTTCAACTTAAAAGTAATCCTGCACAACTTACTCTTTCTCCTCCCCCCCTCCCCTCCCCTGGCAGCCTGGTCTGAGGGCAAAATGACAGTCATTTATTGCATTCGGAGACTGGTGGAAAAATTGATGCCCCTATATGGCGGGTCGCAAGTTTTTGAACACACTAGAACAAAAACCTGCGGAGGCCTTATTTGGCTTTTATTACAGAGATTATCACCCTCAGTTCTTCTAACTACCGTATGAGTACGTCCAAGGATACAGCAGCAGTAGTGGACTCCGTATTTTGAATAAGTATGTTACGAATTATTGTATAAGAGTTATTTTCCCCCTCCAGAGGTATATTTAGGGCCAATTGGCGTTCATGCTGAAGCACACTTAGGACATGAGAAACAAATATGCGTTGTATCAAGTTAGCACGAACAAAATACACATAGTATTTTCTGAGACGCATTACAGGGTGCGGCCAAAATTAATCTCTGACGTTCATTTGTCAACTTACGAATAATGATCGCTGTTTTTAGGATCATACCATCCAAGAAAGGGAAATAACAGTCTTCCATTCTCATAGCCCCCCTGATATAGAGCAAGTTCAGGCTAGTTAAAGGATCTATTGTACTCTACGGGGTAAGAACCTCCTGCAAAGCGAACTCCAATATGGACACGACCATAGTCCCTGAGTTAATAATAGACCTTTCTAGTGTTTCCAAGTGGGTTCTCTCTAGGCTGATTGGCTGCAGACTACACAAATCCGTGACGATTAAATGTGCATTGCGACACACTTTTTCACGTTAGAAGGATGATTACATTAGCCAAGCTTCATTATGTATGCAACTCTGGAATGCGAACGTTACAAAACGTAAGCAAGATACCAGCTCTAACATATGTTGATCGTGAAGATTTAAAAATCCTCATTTTTCCTTCAAAGTATAAATCGGACATCGCCTCCAATGAAGCTCGAAGGGAAAGTCTGTGTGCATTGAACTGTGAATTTGTGATCAATTATATATCTTTAGATTTTAAAAGGCCTTATTGAGTTGGTTCACAAAATTCATGATTTTTGTTCACACCTGTTGAGATTTACTTACATCTTGATGGTAAACGGCAAAACTAAGAGATTATGTACATGTGACACACAACTGAAATGACAATGATTGGGTAATGAATGATTGAAATCAGTTTTCACAAATTCGTGACAAGACCCTCATACCCCTGTGCACAAAAACAACAATTTCTCTCATTTTCGGTAACTATAGGAAGTGACACGTGAGGAATGAGGCTAATTAGAAACATTGTCATGCAATGATTTCCTTCAGACTCATCACAAAATAATCGATATCAGCTCAACTGAGCCCCTTCAAATGATCTCTCTCCTTTGAAAATACAGTCAAAATAATCGAAGCAAAGTGGACACATCAAGAAGCAAATTAGCTATGCTCTAGATACAGGTAAAAATCAGCTACAAAACATAAACAAAATGTGTTTTTCTTAGGTATTTTTCCTGACTTCTTGACCAAATTCGACATGCACCAAAAAGTAGCGATGAAAACAGTTGTGACATGTGAGACATTTTCTTCTCAACGGCAAGAGAGACGAATGACGAATATAAAATTACTATCTACCATATACCACTATCACGTTGTACACCGCTTCAAGGAATTCATTATCGTAAAGATACTGATGAAAACTTTGTAGGATATTAATGCGACAATTATTTATCAACATTTCAAACGATTGCAAGAACTCTGGCTGATTAATTATACTGGTATTAACCTAATCTGTTTATGAGAGAAGAAATGATAAATTCCAGAGAATTGGATGATTCATGCTCACTTTAAGGTGTTTGGTCTTCATGGTTTGTTTCACTTTTCCTTTTCAATGTAAGATAGCATGAGATGTCGCTCTAACAGAACTCGCTGATTTAGACCTAACTGTTCATCCGTGAAGCTCACATGGTATTAATTACCACATAGACCTCGCCATGCTCGCTCCTTGTGAAGTCACTTGCTGCTTTTGTGGTTTTGGGAGCCTAAAACGGGATAAAATCTAAAGCTAGTTTTGTCATTTCTGCATCAAATTCGTTCAATCTTATACTTTTGTGAAGGTAAATTGTCTGCCTAGAACTTTGGTTTTAAAATCTAAGGCATTGCTTCTTATGCTAAAAATATTATACCTCAGAAAACTTTCTTCCCTCTTATGACTTATTTGCGGTTTTAACAGAAAAGTGTAATATCAGATCCCGGAATGAGGCCCAGTCCCGAAAAGAGGAGGGAAAGCGATCAGTGATTTCTGTTAGATCGACCTGGCATGAGTGCGTTATTTTTTCAAAAATCTTGAACTGAACTTGTATATTTATATCATATTTAAATGGGCTGTTGTAACATCGAAATAACATGGTAAGCATTAAAAGGAAAAGGCATAAAACTGCTAAAATGAAGAAAGCCTGTAACACTATTACAGACTTGCGAATAGTAAGCTAGCATGTAGAAAGAAAACGGAACAGCTCCGTGTTACAGAACCTAAAGAGAGCCACTATACGTGGCAGTAGACTAGCAAAGCCTTGATATCAAGAGGTTGTTTGTTGCATAGGTGTCAGAATTATACTCTTTATTCATTCAGTTATTTTAAAAAATCATTCTAGTCCGAACCTTTATCTGGTCTTTCTCCTATTTCGTAAAGCTGATGTGTTCCTCCTCCATATATTTTTGTCTCCCAACAATGGCCGTCAAATAAAATAGGGGTGTCGAAAATAGAAAATGTTATATTGGTGTTTTTACAAACACACACACACACAAACACACACACACACACTTCGATGTGCCTTAAAGCTAAAAGAAATCGTACAGAGAGGTTAGACTTCACTGACTTTTAAAAATGTGCGTGTTGTACTTTTTAGACAATAGCAAATCCGTTCTAATTGCAGAAATGGATCTTCAAACTGTTTATAGATATGGACACTTCGGTAGTGTGTCTTAGTATTGCATTATCACAGCAACTATACAACCATCACATTCTGCAGTTCCACTTGAATGAGCTGTGTTTTGAAGAAAATGTCTTATACACAGTAGGTGATAAAACGTTCAAAATTGAAGCTTACGTACGACTACACTCAAACGGAAGATGTGGCTTTAAAATCTGCAAGGAGGTGGCATTTGGCAGAGGACGTAAAACCTGAAGCCCTACTTTGTGTCAATCCTGCTACATCCATTTTTGGACTTCAGAATGGAAGAAAAATAAATCATTAATGGTTGGACTGATAAATACTATTAAGTTTCGTTACGGTGGTTTTGATGGAAATGTACACTCTCTATGCCATTCCATTCATTTCTCATAAATTTGTCTGTGATTGTTATCTTTGTACCTTATCATAATAGGTTTCCTTCCTCACAAGTTCTATCTTAGGACTTTCCTTGAAAAGTCCTCAACCTTTGCTCTTATGTATTTCATTTATTCTTTTTCTGCAATCTTTTATTGTGACTACACTGCCTGCATCTATTGTTATACTTACCATAATTGTCTGTATTTCTGTGCATTTGTTCATTGTTTGAAATAAAGTGAATTGAATTGAACTCATCAACAAATTTACATTCAAACGAATTGGTTTACATACATATGATGGACAGTAGAAAAAAACATAGCTGTTCATCACGAAAGTGACCATGTCCGGATCAATCGGACAGCCAAGAGCCTCAACAGTTTCTCAAAAGTGCATAAGGGAGGAGGCATGGCCTGGACAGAACTTGTTAAAGCCCGGATCGCAAGCCCTAGATCCGGACTCGCTGGAAAACTTCGGAAACCAGATGATCTGTGGTGTACTCTGAGGCATTTTCCCACTATTGTAATCCATTAAAAGGCTATTTACACCATTTTCGAGTTCGATTTCATTGAAGCAGCTCTATTGCAAGCTATGGAAATAAACGTGGATCTACTACTTTCGTTAGAGTTCTGAAAAAAGTAGGGAAGGGGCAACACTCCCGTCCACTTTCAAAAGTGGGGGAATATCTCCAAGAGCCCCCACCTGTTGAAGCCAAGTCATTTATTTGATCAGATTTGGGTAACAAATGATGCAATTCCGATCATTCATGATTCAAATTTGCTCAAATAAACAATCAGATTTCCGACAGATTCGGATTGGGTTCTCATCTTATCGGTAAGATTTTAGAAGTGGATTATAATAATTATAAGTCATGAGCCAACAATGTGCAAATCGAGGTTTACAAGCACCCCGCTGTTCAAGTTTTCTTTATGTTTCTGAAATACACCATAGAATCTGTGTGTCATATGGAATTCAGCTAATGCTTTGAAAGCAGTCCAGTGCAGGTCCACAAGGTGGTGAAGGGGAAACACCTCTTAGGAAAGATTTCAGAGCAACAACTACTATTGACTCACATAATCTCGCCAACCCTACTAATAAATATCTGGCCACCTTCAACACCTTGCTTAGCTAAGTACATGGCCTAATGCTTCTTAAGTTGACGTTTCATGCATCTGCACTGAAAATCCTCTATAGTTTCTATTACAGTGGCATAGCTACAGGTTTGCAGGAGGGGCACATGACCACGACAAAGCCGTGTCACCCCAGGTGCCCCCTGTCGAAAATTTTGGAATGTACAGTTTTATATATTAGTCCTATAGAGAGGGAGAGAATTCAGAAATTGTGCCCCACAAGGAAAGGCTCGTGACACCCCCAGTACCCCCTTACTCAAAAAATCTTGGCTACACCACTGTTCTATTAATATCCTTAAGTTAGTGCCCGGTGTTATAATCTTGAGAAGTTCGTTCAACTGCTGTTAATAGCAAAACGAAAGACAGTATTTCAGGGGAGATCCCAGTATTCCCAGATTCAAAAGGGACTGCTGATGCTCTATCACCTCTACCATTTCCTGGTTATTTGTAACCAAGACATCCGGGTCCGCAACTAAACACTTTCCTGTTAAAATTAAAGACTGATTTTAAGTTCTGGTCAAATTTTGACATTTCCCTATAAAATTTAAGCAGACTTCCTTGCTTACTGTTACCAGAAAATGATTGGCTAATCTGTGGCAACTATGCTGGTGAAACTGAATCAGGGTATTTTAGAATGTGGAGCTGTGAAACTGCGAACGTTCACTAAAAGCAGCCTTTGTGACAACATGCCCTCAAGCTTGTTTATGTCACAAATTAATTCTTTTGTGATATATTTCTAACAGCAAATCAAGTCAAAGTTTAATTTCTTTAATTTTCTGATTTACTTAAATACTAAAAGTTTACAATGCAAGTAATACAAATAATGGTCAAGTATCATAAGATTTTGTTGATAAAGGTAGAAATCAGAAAAAAATATTTCACTCAAATGTAAGATCACAATTTCTTTCGAGTCGAGAAAGCTCTCTTTCCTGTTGATCCAATCACCTTTATGGAACTTAAATTTTCCATTTATGAAAACATTCCACAAAACAGCGGTGCGCTCGTCGCTGTGCTATTTCAGGAACCATTATTTAAATCAAGGAGTTGCCATGGTTATTTACTTTTATGACGAAAGTTCTTGCATTGGTTAAAGGTCTGGTGTGGTTCTTTTCCATTTTATTTTCTAGAATGGATGACTACTGATAAAATCTCATTACATCTTCACAAGTACTGTATAATATTTGTTAAACACATGCTCTCTCTCCTAGGGCCTGCATGATTAAATCTTAATTCAACACAACACATTATGTTACCGACAAATTTTCCATTCTAGCAGCCTACTGTGCACACGCTGTATCTGTCATATGCATTCACACGGAGAAACAACTTAACCGGACGCTCTAGGGTGCATTCCCGTCAAAGGTCTTATTCAATTAACTGAGGTTATGAGGACAAATCACGTGTTTGCAGGGAAAGTCACGTGTAAGGAATTTAAAACATTACGGTTTGTCAAAATTTTCACCCCTTCAATTTCCCCGTCCTCTTGGAATAAAACAAGGAGACTTTGAACAGAAACCAAAAAACTGCAGAATATACATTTTAAAAACATTTTTTTCATTTTAAACAATGTTAGCTAATATGACGTGACAGGTTAGCTTATATGATGTGACAGGTTAGCTTATATGATGTGACAGGTTAGCTTATATGATGTGACAGGTTAGCTTATATGATGTGACAGGTTAGCTTATATGATGTGACAGGTTAGCTTATATGATGTGAAAGGTTAGCTTATATGATGTCCTATGTTACTTAAAACACTAGAACTTACTAAGCATTAATTGATCATATGAAACCCTTAGTCTACGGCACTGTAGAGATTCTTGTCTGACGTCACTGCGTAATGCGTATTTCTGTCTAGTGAACATTTTGTTCATTAAATTGATCTTAAACACGTGATGTTACATTGGAACAGTTCATGGCACACTGTGAAGAACACAATCTCTTTCCCAGTTACCAGTCCGCCTATCGTAAATTCTTCAGCTGTGAAACGGCACTCCTCAAATTAACTCATGACATACTGTGGAACATGGAAAATCGAAAAGTAACATCTCTTGCGTCCATAGATCTCAGCGCAGCTTTCGATACTGTTGATCACTCGGTGCTGCTAAATGTCCTTGCCACAAATTTTGGTGTGTCAGGCCATTGCCTTGGGTGGTTCAAGAGTTACCTGGCACCACGTGAGTTCAAGGTGAAAATTGAAAATGAATATTCATCTCCTAAGAATCTTGATTTTTCAGTTCCACAGGGAAGTGTAGCCGGTCCAACCATATATTCCGCCTATGCATCTACAATGCGGAAATGTATTCCTAAAATTGTTGAACTTCAGGGGTATGCCGATGATCATGCACTAAAGATAAGTTTCTTAGGAGGATGCAGGGACTCTGAATTGTCCACCACACGTCTTCTTGAAATGTCGTTAAGTCAAGTCAAAACCTGGATGGAACACAATAGACTAAAGATGAATGACTCCAAGACTGAGTTTATTCAGTTTGGATCTGCTAAGCAATTATGTAAATGTGTTACTCAAACATTGTCTGTTAATAACTGTGAAATATCAAAAGTTAATGTTATAAAAAATACTTGGGAGTTCATCTGGATAAGAACCTTACGATGAAATCACACATACAAAGTAAATGTAGATCTGCTATGGCAAATTATCGTCGGATAGCAAGCATCAGAAAATATCTTACCACTGATGCTTGCAAGCAAATTGTACATGGTTTAATTATATATCACACCTCGACTACTGTAACAGCCTTCTATACGGCCTCCCCAACTGTGAGATTAAAAAGTTGCAGCGAATTCAAAACATGGCTGCTAAGCTTGTCTTGAATAAAAACAGACTAGATAGTTCAACAGCTTGTTTAAAAGAACTGCACTGGCTTCCCGTTACACTTCGAATTAAATTTAAGATCCTCACCTTAGTTTGGAAGTGCTTAAATGGACAAGCCCCTGATTACCTGACTGACATGCTAAAATTAAGAACTAACAAACGCGTTCTTAGGTCTAGTGCCAGGAGGATCCTCCTTATACCCAAGATACAATGCAAATCTTTTGGCGATCGTTCTTTTGCGGTTGCCGGCCCACGCCTTTGGAATGATCTTCCAAGTGATATTCAATTTGCACCAACACTTCAGGTTTTTAGGACAAAGCTTAAAACGTGGTTATTTTCCATGTATTAATTGTTTTGTTGTTGCTTTTGTTGCTCAGTATTTATGTCCTTTCTTGTGGTATTTTCCACTTAGTGTCTTTTCCTTATAGTCTCGCCTATTTTCATGCTCTTTCTTGTTTTTGTACAGCGCAGATAGTGCGCTTTATTAAATTAATAATAATAATAATAATAATAATAATAATAATAATAATAATAATAATAATAATAATAATAATATAATAATAATAATAATAATAATAATAATATGATAATAATAATAATAATAATAATAATAATAATAATAATAATAAATAATAATAATAATAATAATAATATAATAATAATAATAATAATAATAATAATAATAATAATAATAATAATAATAATAATAATATAATAATAATAATAATAATAATAATAATAATAATAATAATAATAATAATAATATAATAATAATAATAATAATAATAATAATAATAATAATAATAATAATAATAATAATAATAATAATAATAATAATAATAATAATAATAATAATAATAATAATAATAATAATAATAATAATAATAATAATAATAATAATAATAATAATAATAATAATAATAATAATAATAATAATAATAATAATAATAATAATAACTCATGAAGCAAGCAATCCTCGGCAGCGCCCACATTCTCAGAAGGGTGCTTGACCTCCCAGGATCCGGGTAGGATCCCGATGTCAACACCTGTGAATCCAGCTGAAAGAGCTGTGAATGAAAGGATAATAATAATAATAATAATAATAATAATAATAATAATAATAATAATAATAATAATAATAATAATAATAATAATAATAATAATAATAATAATAATAATAATAATAATAATAATAATAATAATAATAATAATAATAATAATAATAATAATAATAATAATAATAATAATAATAATAATAATAATAATAATAATGATGATGATGATGATGATGATGATGATGATGATGATGATGATGATGATGATGATGATGATGAGGATGATGATGATGATGATGATGATGATGATGATGATGATGATGATGATGATGATGATGATGATGATGATGATGATGATGATGATGATGATGATGATGATGATGATGATGATGATGATGATGATGATGATGATGATGATGATGATGATGATGATGATGATGATGATGATGATGATGATGATGATGATGATGATAATAATAATAATAAATGTTACATTGCCCGCCCGGCGGGGGCAATTTTTTTCCCACGAGGTTATGGGCAAATCATGCCAATGGACCAATCAGCTTCTTGGAAATAGGCCACACCCCTAATTCCAAAATGACAGCTTTCCGACCCTTTTATTGTAATTCTGACACCGGATTATGAAAGAACAGGCCAAATAACCCTTGACCACGTAACCCAAACCCTAAAAATAACCCTAACCATGATTTTCAAACAAATTTGAAAAATTTCGAAAATCAAATTTGCCCATAACCTCGTGGGAAAAAAAATTAGGCGCCCGGTGGACGTGTATTACTCCTGCACTTATATTGGCTGCACTCGTAATATCAACGTCCGCGAACTTTCGCAACAATTCTTCGTCAAACCAGGGAGCTGTCTCTCACAGCTCCCTGGTCAAACTGCTTAAATTTCTTCTCTATTAACTATTCATATATACGATCACAACAAACAGAATTGTAAATATTCAACGAAAAAACAACTAAAGCAAGTCTTGATTATCACGCTGTTTCGAACGACAAATGTCAGCGGGGTTTTAGTGTGTGTATTCGCCCGCTTCAAGCTCACACAATGAAGTCCCACTGACTTACTGTGTAAAAGTGAACGGTGCAGCTGAAGCTTTTCGTGCAATATACATATTAATACATTGAAACCAATCAACAGTAGAGAGAGTAAAATCATGTTGAGCTCATGAATACATATTCGACACCTGCTATGAAGGTAAGATGTTACAGTGCCATGTAAACTGAAGTGCACCTGCTCAGAATGCAAGCATGAATACATCTTTGGTTTTTTTCAGTAGCTCATCATGTTCTCTAAGATATCGAGTAGGTGATGACGTCAATGCATATATGTTCTATTGGGCCTTGATATGGGCGTGTACATTTAACCAGCGACTTTCCAAATTAGCATGCGATCCCTGCGTAAACGTGCATGAGCTACGACAGCAAGAGCGCGCTGCAGCTGTGTAGCCTATAATCTGTGCACTTAACCAGTTACTCTTATAACCTTGTTAAAGTAAACATTTCTATTAGCAGCGTATTA
This sequence comes from Holothuria leucospilota, assembly GCA_029531755.1. Classification (NCBI taxonomy): domain Eukaryota; kingdom Metazoa; phylum Echinodermata; class Holothuroidea; order Aspidochirotida; family Holothuriidae; genus Holothuria; species Holothuria leucospilota. The sequence goes on from CM055964.1 coordinate 1,045,733, forward strand.
ACACGTTTGGAGGACAGTTGAAAAAGGATGAATATGATACGTTTGAGGCCTCGATTCAGACCTTGGTCAGTTAGCGGGCAATCTGCATATAGCCTATCACAAGTGCCTTGGTGACTAAGAACGAGTGGTCAAAACCCTTGCATGAGAGCTTTGAATCTGAAAATGCTCTGTTTTCGAATTTTCAAAAGGATGAATACAGCAGACAAAAACATTCAAATAAAAGGGAATCAATTTCATGTTAGCCCAGCCTTGGAGCAAGTACTATACTACGGCGTGTTATGTACGGTTGACTGATTGAACTGTAACTTTCGTTAACAAAAAAAAAATAATAAATCAATACATACAGGTCTTTCATTTGCTCACTTCCAAGGTGTGTTTTATTCAAATTGGAATAAAGACATTGCCACTGGCAAGGCGAAAGTAAGTCACGTTTGTAAGTTTTATTTATTTAATTTTTTATGTAACTGTCAGAGGAAAATTCTGTGGAATGCCTTTTCTATTTACTTCCACCATAGGGCATGTTTTAATATGCAGTAGACTCTCTATAACTTGTGTAGTTATAATTCAAATGTCAGTGCAGTTGTAAATAAGTTTTTTTTTGCAGTAACAAATGTTGAATGTGTCAAATTATATCGACTTTACAACTTTATGGTACATCGTTGCCAAAATATAGTTCAGAATTTCTATCCTATGTGTTACAAAGGTGATGTAATCAAATGGTCAATGCCCTAGAATGTTTGTGGTTCATTTCAGACAACTGAAAAATGCTAGGAGGCAAAGTGGTCCCAGAATCCCTACCCCCAAGGACTGCAGGGGTTCCCCTGTCCCTATGTGTAATACTGATTTTGTCTCAAGTAGAATAAAGTTGCTACCCCAACGACGACGATTTCTAAATCTTGTTGAGCCCTTCACTCTTTGAAAGGTGAAATGAATTCCACCCTATAAGGCCGTTCACTACTTAAATGACTGAATCATGCAGAAAACATTGTGCTGTGATTGCAAACCGACAACCAACGGCGATGTAAGTTTGAAGAAAGGAATTCAGAACGAGCAAGATTTTTAAGGAGTCATTCGAAAAATTTAATGAGGATGTGACTGTAAGACTGATGCTTGTAAGTCTGCTTTCTGTCATGAAATTTCGGTGTAAAACAGTACATGAAAGAGAAAATACGTTGAGGATGGTAAAAAAAAGCTTACTCTTTTGACATTACTTTCTTAAAAGAAGGGTTCAAAGTTCATTTTGATATGTTTAAGAGGAACTATGTATAAGCTTTCGGACAAACTTTGGTTCCAATACAGGTACCTATGTGAAACTCTCTTTTTCACTTTTCAAGTTCCCCCATTCCTTTGCCATCTTTCCTTCATTTTGCCTACTGGTGTTAATCATGTCGAATCGCACGAAGTCACACTGCCATGAGCCACTTTGAGATGCCTGAAAAGCCTCCTTCAGTGCAGTTTTTGCCTACAGAAACGGAGTATGTTTTAAGTGTTTTTAATGTGTTTAAATTCTGAAATATAATAATATAAGTTGTCTGCAGCTTTCTCCATCTCTCTTTCAAAACTTTTCCCTGCCAGCAATTTTGCCGACTAATAAAGATTTTTGGCACTGAATCAGAGTTTATTCTAGTGTGCAATAGAACCCTGTTCTGCAGTTCTAAATGAGACATATATATATATATATATATATATATATATATATATATATATATATATATATATATATATACTGATGTAAGAACTTAACAATGCACGATCACCGGAGAAAATAATTTCAGAAGTATTTATACAATGATTGTCATTTCTGAAGTATAGCCGACATATCGTCTACTATAAAAATACGTTATCATTTTATGTTTGTTAAAATACAACTTAGAAGTTCTTAATGCTTCATTTTAGGCTTATGGTTGTGCTTGCATTACAGGAGCTCTGCTACTTTTAGCAATAAATGGGAAATTGATAAGCGCCATTCAGTGGTGACATATACAATTTTTACATAAATATAAGTAAAGGATGTTATAATTACTAGAGTTATACTTTAGCTTGTAAGTAACGGTAACTACGATACAACTTTACGAGCACTGCAGTAGATGAAAACTGATGCGGTTAAATCCATCAACTTTATTCATCCGGCTTAAAACACTTCATTTAAACATTTCTTTTTCAGATGGAACAGACTAGCCATACTTTCATCACGATTAGTTTTTCTGTGCTTCAGGGAATTCACATTAATTATGTTCCCATGTTTTCGTAAAACCATTAATCGACGTAGATAGTGCATTTAGCAATTACAAGTACAGCGGGTACGGGATCCCATATATTGTTGCCCTATAGTACGCACAAGTACAAAGTTTCTCTTTTTCAGTAATCTTCTTAGCTCTTAAAGACGTTGCCTGAGGTCATCAAGCGTTCCGATTTTGTTGAATTGGCCTTTGAAGCCAAAATTCTAACTAATGTATTGCAAGTAGCCTACATCAAAACGTAAAGTAACTCTATAAGTTAAGCAAGCCAAAACGAGAAAATTGTGAATCGGAAACTAACCTGACTTGGCTACATCCCTGTACTCTATGTTTTAAATCTTTCACGATACGTGACATGCCCCCTCTATCAGTGAAAAAGGGATGGTAACCCATTCTGCATCTTACTTCGTCGACAGTGGGCTTGCTTCCCTTCATAATTGCTTCACTTATTATTCCTACATTTACTTAAGACTGTCTATTGACTTTAGCTCCTTCATAGCCTCCGAAGTCTTGCAGAAGTTCTTAACAGGCACCAGCTAACCCTCATATGAAAGTTAACAAGTAGGCATTGTGATTTGTTTTCAAATTAGGTACAACAACCATTGACATTTTGAGCTACGCAGGCTTCTTATTGAGGCAGGGTTCCCCTCCTGACACCCCACTCAAACTCTCACTTGTTACATCCGAAAGATTTAAAGCCAAAAAAGCATAAAATACCTTCAATTGCCTCTAAGTCATTTTCCCATAAATAGTGTACTTCATACGTTTTCAACAACATCCGCGTCTCAGATAGAGTGTATGATCCCTCTAGAACATGCATGCATGATCTGCAAAACAACCCTAACATTTTCAGGGATTATGTTTGAGGGTTAAAATTTTGGAGCAGAGAAAAATTTCTTGATGTAGTGGCGTGTATACCTTCAAGGTACCCTACTGTCTTGTCGTTATCTTCTAAGCATCATAACTGTTTGTTAGGGTTGATTTGGCACTTTCGGGTATGGGACATGCAGTGGGCTAAAAACTTGAGTTTCAGGATGGAGTACTATAGACCAGCTATTTTCGTATGAATTTAAAAACAAACTAATGCATGTTTACAACTTTTCTGTTGATTACATTTTAATATTTTTAGCATTTTTTTTTGGGGTGGAGTGGGAATTTCGAAGTCACGCTGAGGTCATATGCAGTGGAGGGGTCAGGGTTTGGTGATGGGGATCCCTCTTCCCTTTCAGAATTTTTGTTCATTTAAGGTGGTTCAGATGCAAAATGGTGCTATCTTTGGCAAATCTTTAAACTAATTACAACTTAGAAATTCTCATTATTTATTGATATTTTGGTCGTGGCACGGCAACCACTCCAAGTCTGGTACAGACCGGCAGAGGAATACACGGTATCATTCTTACAAAAACACTTTTTCGAGGTACACTTACAATCTCTGTAGGGACCGCACATACAGAGGTGATCTTAGAGCATCTAATATCATAAGTAGCTCATACTGTAACATTTGTAGCATGATATGAAAGATTGGAAGTTTGCAATTGTGGTTATACATTTTTTCCAAAACATTTTTATGGTGCACTTCGAATGCACCCACTATGGTGAATGTTAATACACTCACTAAGAAAAAGCCTTTTGAAATACGCTTATTCGTCCACGATCCTTTGGTTATTACTTCTACCCTCCTCGTTCACTCAATATTTCAAGCTGGTAATCTGAAGTTTCATTGCTCATGTTAGTATCGCCATTTGTAATTAACTTACTAGTTACCACAGAGCTTAGAGGAGCATTGCCATAGTAATGGGCATGAGATATGGAGTGGGAACCGTGACGAGTGCACGCAAAGCGGGCCGAAATTTTGCACTATAACTTATTTTAAAGACAAACATTGCATACACACTCTACACCGACACACTTTCAGTTCCATAGCAAAATGCGTCTGCCAAGTAGAACTGTTGAAGGTGAGCTTTCTGGAGGGTAACTTGAAAAAACTTTCAATTTTAATAAAATACGTCTTCCATTGAAGTCTCGTGCTTCACACTCTTGTAGTGCTATGCTCCTCCTTAATTATACTCCTATGCTCACATGATCAATCAACCTAATTAAAGACCTTAACTGATGAATAATGTGAATACGTTTAAGACGTTATTAAATGATACCAATTATCACAGCAATGAGGTGAGACTGGAAGAGTGCGAAACGCGCGAAAGTTTTGATAGTTATAGAAAGATTTTCGAAAATTTTTGATAGTTTAATAACGACATGTGATAGAAAATGATGAAAATATTTCCACAACTCAATCAAAAATGCACCCCTTACTGACATCTATAGCTTAAACGACTTTAAGGCTCATTTAAAAAAATGTCACATCCACCCCCCTTGTGCCAGCCTGAGCGCCACTGGTCATGCGAATATGTATTTTCTTTATTTTCTTCTGCAGTGACCCCCAAATAAACTAGCAGTGAGAGGAATGTGAAATTCTTCAGACACTTTACATTCCTTATTAATAAACTCACATCCTTATGTAGGTCAGGATTAAATCCATAGATTGAAAAATAAAGGAAAGAAACCACCAAATCCTTAAGTTTTGTTTTGTAAGATATCACGTTTATGTCTCCAGACATGCAAATTATGCCTGATATCATGTTTCCAGGTTAGGTTAGAGACATGAGGAAGGGTTACGATTGGAAGTCTCGAGACTGATATATATCATGTTACGGATTGGAAAGAAAGAATTGTTCATAATGTGATGATGTGGCATCACTCCTGCTTTCATCAAATTAAATTTGTGTAATGAACGTATTAAATTTACCTGTTACTTTATCTTGAACCACGCATTCAGTCCCTCATATCATATGTAGGTACCTTATGTTATAATATTTCTTCAAAAATACTTAAGCTTAACTCTTGCTTAGACTCTTTCTTAAAAGTAGTATTATACAGTGTTTTGCATATGAAGCACAACTTAGATTTTCCTCCGACCCACGTAAACCCTTGTCTAAAATAAATTATTCTCTAATCCTACTAGTTTTTCATGCGTTTTCCCAGCCTGAAGAAAATGTGTGTCATTTATTACTTTTGTACGGTAGCTCACATCGAACATCAATTATGTTATATTTCCTTTCAATTTAGAAATCTTTGTACGGAAGATGTTATATCCTTACACGACATGGCAACTTATGTTTTTGTGAAACCAGCCTGAGAACCCATTCCCTTGTTACACAACAACATCAAGAGAACCATGTGCCACAGGTTTATGTGACCCTCCAAGACTTAATTTCTTTAGACCTAAGACGGTTTGACATTTTTAATAACAAATCAAACTTTCCACGTTTTCTTTCTGATCCTCCCTCGAAAAAATCCTGAGGTAATGTATGAAATAAAAAAGACAAGAAAAAGTATCTAATTTAGGTTAAAAACACGTAATCTGTCTACATGTACAGATAATACATCATGCTACCCTACAACAACAACAATAGCAACAACGATAATGATAACAATAACAGTGGTAGCGGTGACGGTGACGGTAACGGTGATGGTGTTGGTGATGATGATAATAATAATTTTATTTTTAATGCGCCAATATCTAGGCAATCTTAATCAAAGGTCCAGCACAACATTACCCCTGCTCAACGAAATCTGGTCCTTGAGACAATCCCTCCAGTGCGGCATCTGCTCTAACAGCGCACCCAATGACAACTTACCTAACAGGTAGGCAACAGGGGCGGATCCAGGATTTTGAGAAAGGGGGCGGGGCGGCGCACACATCGTCGGGAAGGCCTAGGAGCAAAAAGAAAAAAATGAGTCTTCGAAATTTTCCATTTTTTTTTTCGTATCGCTTGTGAAAAAATCATTCGTCATCGAAAAAAGGGGGCGTGCGCCGGGTGTGCCGCTTCTGGATCCGCGCCTGGGCTACCCATTTAAACCCTGGGTGGAGAGAGGCAATCGAGATAAAGCATCTTGCCCAAGGACACAACGTAATGACCCAGGCAGGAGTCGAACCAGCAATCTTTTGATCACAAGACCAACGTCTTAACCAATGGGCCACCACGGCCTCCTGATGATCCGTTGAGTAAATGCTGACCCACTTTCAAATAAACGTACTCAAAAGCTTTTCCCAACTCAGGTCATTTTTATTCAAAAATCCAGGAGGCATGCATACGTAATCAAGGGCTCATCCCACCCTAAAGAGTAAAAACTCTCACTACTAAGTTAACTTCTAGCCCTTCCTCCCATTTAATTAAACAAAAACACCTGTCTAGTAAACCTCCAAGACTGAGCTACACCAGCCTGCTCTGAGTTTCAATCCTCAAGGCCATACTGACACACAACTGTTTGAACCTAATTGGGAACACAACTGACTGTACAAGTCAGTACTGACTGTACAAGTCATAACTGACAAACCAGAGTGGAGCTATTTTTTGTGAATGAATGTCAATCAAAGTGCAGTCACCAACTATATTCAGAAGTAAAGGGCTATTTCTAAGTGTGTTTGGGGTATGCCATAGCCCCTTTAAAGGTGTTTATCTTTTACGTTTCCTTCATCATCTTCAATAAAACGTTAAATATACAGCAAAATCTCATTTTTCAGTAAGTGTGACACTTTCTCATCAATATTATTTTGTATCCATCCTTGTAATTTATGTCTCTGATTTCTTGAAAGACACTCAAAGAGAATAAAATTTATATACAGTGACCTTCAACGATTTTTAATGCACACTAAGAAGATAATATAAAAGGGTCATTCGATATTGTAATATAAATAGGTTATAGATCATAAAAATACCAATAAATGCAAGGTTAATCTGACTTTCAGTTTAAATTCAAATAAAAATTGTATATAGAATGAAACCGTAATGGTCATAACAGGTAGATAATCACCTCCCTGGAAATGGCAAACTGTCGTGTAAACAGCTTTCGAGTTATTGTGATCAATCAAGGACAATATCTTAAGACAGGAAAATTCCTCGACTCCAGTTAATGATGATGTTGTCCGCCAGTAGAAGTAAAGTGCGGTGTGTAGAATACTTAAATTTAAAGAAAGGATGCTGGTCACATTTTCTACCCCAATGATCAAATGCTCCCCCCCCCCCGTTAGTGTAACCCCTTTAGACAATCGTAAGTTTCATAGGGTGTGCCACCGTTGGCCCACCCTGTTAAACTTACGCTTGTCTAAAGTTGTTACACTCTGTAAAACATATATAGGCACTGTACGTATTCACATCTCCAGGAAAGGTTACGGTACTTTGAAGTTCTTGCTTGCAATGGATAAAGCAATGATTAAACCGAGAAGATCATTACCCTAGAATGTAGACTGATAAAAAATCATTTTTTAGGATTTACTAAACTAATGGCATGCATCAAAATTTCTTGCAAAAGTGCTGCCCCGATTTTGGGAGTAGCCGAAGTACTCTGTTGATCCTTTTACAACAAACCTTTACAACTTCTGTCATGCGACAGATTGTTCGTCAGAACGATTCTGTGAACGGGACATGTAACATGGTTAAAACATACGTTATCTTGAAACAGTTGTTTTGGCATGAAAGTGGTTTGCATGAGAAAAGCACAGATTTTGCCCGAGAAATGCAAATTTTCTGCCGAATGGGGGTCCCTCCTTATACTCCATGGTCCTTTGAATAATCCTTAAAATTCTACAAGATAACTCCTTGTTATCTCATTAACATACATGTGATGTGTAGATGAGATATTGTACTTAACTAAACATCAGACACGTACGTGAAGTAGTGTATGAGTGTTTTAGTGTCGGAGTGTGCGTGTGTGTGAGGGAAAAATGTGTCACGTAAGTCCCATCAAGGTCAAACTTGGTGGGTAGATACCTGGTAATGAAAACTTGTGTAATTGATTGCGTCGTAGATCAGAGGTAAAATGTTTACGGTGGCTTTTAGTCACTATTTGCCTATGTTGGAAAAAAGGGTCATTAAACCACATGATATGTGAGAACGATGAGACAAATTTTAACATGATGCTCTCTGGTTGCTAAGAGTGGAGGTCAAAAGTCAAAGTGTAGGTCAAAGGTCAAATTTGCCTGAATTTTGCGAAAAAAATATGTGTCTCAAACTCCTTCTATGCCATACCTCCGATCAACTTCAAAGTTGGTGGGTAGGTACCTGATCATTAAAACTTATGGATGCGTCATTGTGACGTCATAGTTCAAAGAGGTCAGAGGTTTAGGTAAAGAATCTTTGAAATTCGTAGTTGGCCATTATGTGTATATCAGTGCATAGCAAATGGTCAAGAAACTACTTGATATGTAGAAAAACATGAGAAAAAACTGAGCTTTCTGGAGCTAAATATAGAGATCGAAGTTCAAATGACCTTTTAGCGGTCTTTTGTCTTTACATGCTTTCACGCTTTCAGAATTTTGGGAATTATAGAGACGAGAGATGAAATTTGCAACCCCATGGATTGCCCCCATTGATTGCCTTCTTTTTTACCGGTACATTGTACATGAAATATTCGTGTTCTCAAATATGAAAGACATCCATAAAGGAAGTAAGATATTTAGAAGAATTAACTATGGGCTGACTGCTTATGTGCTTTGGTTTACAAGTTAATAGCAGGACCAATAACAATATCTCTAGTCAAATCGTTATCATTTTCGCGTAATGACAACCTATATATACATGGGACAGGGGGTTATTTTTGTGGAATTACTACAGGTCAAGTATATAAGGGATATAGCTGTATAGAATACATATTATTCTGCAATGCGGTGTTTACAAAATGATTGGTCTTCAAGTCCGGTAGTTTATTCTCTTTAAAAAAACATGAATTGGTAGCAATTACCTGGATATATCACAAAACTGCAAGCTGATACCAAACGTTTGTTAAATACCGGTATATGTTGTTCCAATAACTGACTGAAATACTGACTTGGTAATGGTTTGATGAACCAATCTGTAAGATGTAGGCAGGGAGGTGGGGAATTCCCCCAGGAAGGGTGGTGCATGTTGGGGAATTCCCCAGAGACTTAAAACGTGATTTCAAATGTGTAATTGATGCTTGGAACGAACATGACTAGTTTATACCTGACATTTATTGTACGGACTTAAACCAGATCAAGCCTAGCTTGGGGAGCGAATCTCGCAAACATATTCAACAAATAGAGGGGGTGAGAAAGATTACCTTTGTTTGGATGATAAGTAATGACAACTTATAGTGTATCAAACGATTGTTAACATAGCAACATACAGAAAGTCAACTTCTTTCTCCCTCGTGTATTTAATACCGTATTTCTTCAAAGATATAAACGTGTTTCTCTGTCTAAAAATTCTGAAATGGCCAAAGATTACTAATGGTTTCTTCCAAGGTGTTGACATTCAGTGACTGTTTTCTTTCATTAGAGTTTGTTAGTGCCCTCCAGTATAGTACTTATCATTTTAAGTTCTACGTCATTACAGATCTCACGACCAGATCTGTCAAGGTTGTTGGTGCCTTGGTGCGTGACTATGGCTAAAAGTGTCATTTTGAAAGTATTTGAAGAACAAATTACTTTAAGTTTCGTTTTATATTAATGAAATATTCTCACATCAATAGCATAATAGGCGACTTGATCACTTGCCGAAAAACTTCACTTTCATTATAGTTAAAATCTTAAAACGACGTACTCTCTTCAAAAAGTTCTCCAAGGTTGCTGTGAACAAACAATCTCAGTATCTTGCTTACTCATCTGTTGTTACGGAGCATTTGTAAAAACCTAAAGCTTTCCATAAACACAAAAATAAATACAAAAATATCCTTGTGGAGAGAGGTAGCCGATATTTTAGACCGAACTACTTTCTAAAAACACAGCCGGAGTCACGGAATGTCTTATCTTGCTTTGAATGAAACCTGATGTTATTTCTTTCATTTGTATTGGGAAAAAATAATGGATAACAGTAACATTCAGGTTACTATTATCTCGGGGACAGTAGATTAACATCAATGTTTCTCTTTTGGACATACAGAGGCTGCATTTAGCACACAAAGGTCATCATGGTCACTACAGGAGCTATCTGGGGCTTAAATATGCCTCGTGTCCCAACGGAGTCGTTTCTCTGTTTAGGAATAGTTCCATGCTTTTGCCTGTAATGAGAGAAGGCCCACAGGATGCATTTTGAGGCAACTGAGATCTGCTGAGGGCCAGAGGGTGGATCCCTTGAGCCATCACTTAAGACTTAAGTAAAGTTTATTAATTAATCTCATGATGTGTCGGTTTCCACCAGGGGTTTAAACATAAACGAACTCGGCAATATTTTTCGTCCATTATCCCTTTCTTCGCAGAAAGAAAGATAGTCACGGCGGTTACAACACGGATGACCACATCGATAATATCATGTTGAGAACTCTGGAATAATCGTGTTTGTTGTATAGATTATAACACTTTGTGTTCGGAGTCGGTCCCTTCTACTTTGATCGTCCTTTCAATGTGAAAGTTATCTTATATTGCGATACACTGAGACGGAGAAAAATTCAGAAATTCAGTAAAAAGTTTGATTTATCAAAACAAATTATTATTAAATTACACTTCTGTAGTACTTATTCTAAAAGTAAGCTCTTTGTGCTCTCAAAATAATATAGATCCTTCAAAACTTAACGAAAGATTCCAAATATGAAGCAAAACTTAAATATCAAACTGGAAATAATTTGTTAGTAAGTTAACAGTAACATAACACATGTAGCCGTATAAGAGGCTAGGAGGATCAGGGAGGTGATATTAGATGGAGATCTATCCAAAACTTTTTTTTGAACCCTACTAGTTGCCGATCGAATAATCTCTTTTGTGTATTGTGTTTGATAATTCAAAAGGCCTAAGAGGTGTTAGTAACTAAGTACAAGTAAGGTACGTCGTCTGCTACATCTCGATGAGCAGATCGGGAAATTTGCCCCTTGCCTTAACATTGCCAGTGGCTAAAGATGTAAATTAATTTGAGGGTTTCGTCGCGTTTCGGCACTATTTACAACATACTTGTCTAGTTCCCAGTAGCTTGCTCACTATGGGTGTACCTTTTAAATCATGTAGTTAGTTAGATGAGGTGTTTACGGCTCAGTTTCTAACCAATTGGTTTTAGTCGGGCCGACCACGGTCTTTTTTCAGTTGTGGCTCACTAGCTGGTTTTCCCTACTCCAATGCTTATGCTGAGCACCAATCACAATGGCAGTTGGTTCCATTTTTAAAGTCTTTGGTATGACCCGGCCAGAAGTCGAACCCCAGACCTGCCGGATGCAAGTCGGATGCTCTAACCACTTGACCATGCGGTCGGTTATTAAAGTCATGTAAGGGAATGCGGAAATTGGTCAAAATCCGAAGGCAAAGTTTAGTCTTATACCTCTTTGGCTCATTTACATAGATAATGAACATTGGGTTATTGCCAGCAATAACAGTCGTTTTGAATGTCAGAACAGTGTAGGCCTAATTGACTGTCAACAACTAGACATTAAAGCATTGTTCCAAATTATCCTTTTTGTTGGGGTCGTTATAGGTATGAATGAGGTTGCCTAGATATTAGGCACAGGGGCGTAGCTAGGATGAAATTTTTAGGGGGCCTAGGTATCAAATGGGGGGGGTCACGGCATTGATCGCCTTCCTTAATTCTTACACATTTTATTAGGAAACACAATTTTGGGGGGAGACTAGCAAATATCTGGGGGCAGGCGCCCCCCCCCCCCGTAGCTACGCACCAATAGCTGGGTGCAGAAACGAGAAGTGTCTACCATCAACGTGTAAATAAGGAACATATACTTTACGGAAACATACCAGTAGGAAGTTGTTTTAGGTGCGGTTTAACGTTGTTTCGAACCGCTGTCGAGGTGTATGGTGAAGGTGTATAAAGGAGAGGGGTTTCGACCTTCCCTTTTGGAAAATTTTTAGTATGAGGTTCCTTAGATGCAATTTGGTGGGACATATTGTGCCAGTTTTAAGAAAACGTACTGCAAAATATTGACATTTTTACAGTGGAAAGAAATAAGGGAGTTTCTTCCTTGAACTGTGGGGGCATAGTTTCCACCATGTTTTACTTAAGGGCCTTTAGCCCCTCAACCCCCTCCCCTCCCCCGAACCATCGGGAACATGTCCAAGGGGGTCAGGGAAACGCTATGATAAGGAGTCTTAGCGCTCACTTTGAAGGTGGGATCCAGGAGCAACATTCCGATGAGGCCCAGAGTAGGGACGTAGCCAGAATGAAATTTTTAGGGGGCCTAGGTATCAAATGGGGGGTCACGTCATTGATCACCTTCCTTAATTCTTAAACATTTTTTAGGACACAAACAATTTTTGGAGGCCTAGCAAACATCTGGGGGCCGGGCCAGGCCCGGCAGCCCCCCGTAGCTACGCGCCTGGCCCAGAGGGCAAAGCCCTCTTCAAATGACATTAGAAGAGCACTTAATATACCTGAAGTTACAATGTGATAATTCGTTATAGAAGTCGGACTAACAGCGGATAAATTTGATAAGGTAGAACTTGCTACCATCTGACGAGGCCAGGGATTGATAAGGAGGAGGGGACCAAAGGGAATTTGTTCAACGTTCGAAGCTAGGGAGGAGAGGAAAGGACCAAGTCCCGAAGCCGGGGGTAGAGGAAGCAAGCCCCTGGAAAAAATTTCGCCCCCAGCCAGGGGCGTAGCGAGGATGAAATTTTTAGGGGGGCCTAGGTAACAAATGGGGGCCGGCACTGCCGAAGGCCAGGATTGTCACGACTATCTAAGCGGAGCGCCACCATCAGTTGGAGCGGAGAGTGCAAGAAAATTTTTGGCTTTACAAACCCTCCAAATGGCCGGAAACGGCACTTCCCACGTGTTTTAAGCTGCATGTACCCAGCCTTGAAATTCGAATCTCATGTCTGCCTTTTCTCAAATAATGGGAAAAAATCAATCCATGAAAAATGGTAATACACAAGACTGCACATTCACTTTTTTCTAGGGGGCAAAAAGTGGGCATTACTGATCTGTGGCCTGGGGGAAGGGACTAAAGGGAACGGGTGTCTCCCTCCCCCTTGGCGAAAATTTGTAATTTCAGGAGGACGTATAGATAGCAAATGGTGCAATATTTGAGGGATATCAGCTTTAAAAGGAAAACGAAAAGTAGTTGTGACTAAGTGCGACAAAAGTCATTTTTGAGAGCGTGGTGGATATGATGTGAAGCATGACCTCAGCCATTGAACTCCGTTGTGGGGGAGGGTTTAAGGGAGGGGAGGGAGTGTTATTGGTTATAAAACGTTTTTATGACTAAACTGGCACGGTTTAAAACGTTTTTAAGCCATTGATGATTGAAGCTACCTATAGCAACAACAACAACAACATTGTAGCTATGCATAATCGCACGTCGCGCGAGAATTTTAGAAAAGAAGGCTAGAAATACATCCTAATAGAGCTGTAAATGATTGGTGATGTGTACAGATATAGGCATGAAAATATTGATCTGCCTATTTGAAACTGTTTAAGTTCTATCATTACGATCACATATATATTTCTTATATTTTTACTGCGTTTTCTCTGTATATTCTCAAAGTTGGAAACGGTGCACTTTGAAAATTTCTGGGGGTAACTGTCCGCACCGCTGTGTACGGCCGTGGATATCATATTGAGCTGAGATAATACAATAATCATACTGAATTATGCATCCCTTTTCATTTATTCTGCCTGCAGTTCTCCCATATTCACCTTCTAGTATATCTCTGTTACATTTTGTCCATCACCCTATCCATAGGCTACATGTCCACTACTCAATTACATATCCCCTAGAATTAGATCATACCATTTGTCTCTAACCTAGGGTTACCATGTTTATTTTCTAGCAAGGAGGACATAGATCACTGTCCTGATGTAGGGGTCTAAGGGTGTCCCCTTCCCTTTGGAAATTTTTCCGGTTCTCATGGTGTCTATATGCAAAATGGTGCTGTATTTGTTCACGGACTCAAGTCATCGGTATATTACTTGGTCAGATTTATATTACCACCAGTAAATCTTTCAAACTATATATTTAACCCGCAAAGCAGAAGTAGGGATCTTGTGGGAAACACATGAAATCCGGACCTTGTTGGCAATTTTACAAATCCGTCCGCACCGTGACGCCAGTGCGAACTACTAAAAAGAGGACTTGTCGAAAACAATAGTTCTACAGTGCACTTGTCATGGACAAGGAGAGAGACACTACATACTTGTTAAGCATAGAAGAATTATTCAAACACAGTACCTTACCGTACGGCATATTTTGTGTATGATACCGTATAGGAATGGTCGTGTATGAATGGTCTTCCAGTGTATGGTTGCCATGTTTTCAGTAAATCAACCGGTAGTCGTCGGGACGTTCGTTTCATCGTCCAAGTGAATTCTAAGAGAATTAAATGACAGTGCAGTTTATATACCTAATTTAGTGAAAGTAGGCATTTTAAAGTTATTAGTTGATTTCATACGTGCGCAAAATGTGTTTTTCACACATTTACTTTTTCCTTCTCATTTTTATTTATTTATTTTTTGAAGGAAATACTTCAAAGTTTATTTCCGTTCAAACATTTATTTTTTCTTAATTCTTACACATTTTATTAGGACACCAAAAATCTGGGGGAAGGGGCCTGACGAATATCTGGGGGCCTAGCCCCCCCCCCCCCCGTAGCTACGCCGCTGATTAGGCAAAGGAATGCAATGCCCTTTAGTTCAATAATCCCCATTTACAGGATTAGTCCTCACTCTGGTCAATCTAATTGGATTAGCATAAATTAAAGTTTTCGATGTATCTCCATCTAATATCACCTCCCTGTCCAGTTTAAAGATCGTACTCCTACAACGCCAGGTAGAGCGGTCATCGACCAGTCTCTGTAAAAGAAAGTCTTTTATCATGGCAGTTATTTGCCTTGAAGAATATCACGTAACAGTAAATCTATGCAGGACTTGTTATTTCAAATAATAAATGGCTCAGCTAGGCTATAAATGCGGGGGCAGGGTTCTAATTTAAGGAAGCATAGATCGTTATTCCTCTCGGCATGTAGCTTACAAACATTAGTGTGCCATACAAATTCCAATAGGGGACTCTGCTCACTTTGCCCGAAATTTTAATGCATGTTTGCTCAAAAACAGATACAGTTTGGCCAAAAGTACTACATTTTCTGTCGGAAAGGAGGTGCTTGCAAACCTCAGTCCTTCCCTCGCCTCACATGCTCATATGCTCATTTAATGTTTCGTCTGCCTAAACACGTCATCCTCCCAGCTCCCCCTTTCAATGTTGGCTACGAATTTGTGACGATCAGATAGGGCACAACACTGAAAGGGAGCAAGGAGATTTCAAGCTGATTTTGAGAGATTGTGAGAGCAACTTGTCACTTTTTCGTCAGCGATTTTATTTTATTTGTTTTGTCGGGGATTGTAGCTGTCATATTTCTATGAATCAACCAACCCACATTATTGTTTGCAAGCCGTAACAGCCATGGTATGATCTCCATCGTACGCCTTATTTTGGTTACGTTAACTTCAATTAAAGTAAAGTAACTTTAAAATTGCAATTTAGGCACCAATCAAGCTAAGTTCACTCCCACAGTCTTTGCTTAACTCTGGAGGAGGGATTTAGATCATAATTAAACTAATTGTATAAAATTTTTAATATTAAGGGTAAGACTAATTGTAACATCCATGAATAAATTAACAAAATGAGTAAATAGACAATTACATTGAAGAGAATTTAAAAGTAAACCTGCTCTCAAAAGACAATTATTTATTGGCCTAAATGACTTCTCCGATTACCTGAAACTGTAGTTCCAAATATCGATTCACCTTATGAGTATATAGATGGCGTATCCAGATTTCGCAAGGGCTGCAATAAACAGTCTCTCGGCAAACCGTATGTGGTGCATGCTGTACAGCTACGTCATTTATTCAATTGCAGCTCAGTCCCTGATCAGAAACAGAAGCAACTTGTAATGCAACCCCCGGTCCGCGAAAAGCAACAGTGGTCCGAATAAAGCTTGGCTATACGTAATCTATAAAGTGAGTTTCTGCAGGAATATTCCTCAGGTTAGGTTAGGTTAGATGAGGTTTAACGTCCCAGTTTCCAACCAATTGGTTCAAGTCGAGACGACCACGGCCTTTTTTTCCAGTTGTGGCTCACTGGCTTCCTCAGGGTCTGAAAAAGTTATATATACTGCAAGATGTGAAGGACCTTTTAATATCATTAATTATAAAATCGGGATATGAAATACATTATAGAGGTATAACGGTGTTTGTCGATTTTTAAGTCGCTTGTCGAACTGTTAAATTGTTGGTTTCTTAAAATTTAGATCGGTACATAACCAGCTGAAAAGTGGCTTAAGGGATGTGTCAATTAAAACTAAGGTATGTCGATTGTAATTACTGCCCTCCGGAATATGATAAAGAAAAAATACCAACTGAAACAAGGAAACAGAAACATGTTCACATCAAAATACAAAAGAAGAAAGAAATCAAGAAAAATATCTTAAATACAAACCTGATTTGTAAAATTGCAAACGAAATATGTCCAAACGCTCTTTGCTGTCATTTGAACGATTCACGAGGCTAAACCAAAGAAAAGTCGCCCACTAAATTTGATGAAAAACGTGTCCCCCAACTTTCTAGACCACGGAGAAAATTGCAATTAGAAAACGGGAAAACATGGGTTTGATCTTTAAGGCGGAAAACTTGTTTTTTTAGTGTAAGGGTTGAAACCTTTTTATGTGCCAGGATTAAATTGGTATATTCGATTCCCCATGATGTGACTACAAATGGTCATGCACCGTCGTACCAGAGAACAACGTCAAAGCTAGAAACATTTACCATTCGAAGGAACCCTTGAAAACAAAATATGAGGGGCAAGAAGTGACATGAAACACTTGAAACTCGGTATGAGTGGGTAACTTAGTTGCAAATGGGTTACAACAGTACCATCGGGTGCATGATGGGGCTTGAACCATCCCCTCCCCTCAAGATTGTTTGTCAAAAGTTTAAAAATCCTCCGCAAAATGCGTTTTCCTAAAAGGGGTAGCCAGAGGAAAGGCTTGATAGTTAACTTTATGGAAGTATATATATATATATATATATATATATATATATATATATACATCTATATACATATATAGAAATATATATTTTATTTATTTATTTTATTTCTTTCTTATTTTACCAGGGTAGCCCAGTCAACATCAAGTTACTCTTCCCTGGGGCCCTGGATCATGGGCGGCTCTAAGAAATTTTGTTTGGGGGGGGTAAACTCAAGTTCGTATTCAGGGAGGTTCGGAAGATCCCCCAGCAATTAATGGTCAGCTCCGGATAGTACAATAGCCTCAATAGGAGTATGCATACGCGTAGGGGCCCAAGTTGAGGGGGGGAGGGCTGTAACGATCTGCCCGAAAGATAGAAACAAAAATTTCCGCGCGCTCCGCGCGCGTTCAAAATGTTTATGTACTTATCATATAGGTATGCATCCGTTATCACGCCGCATGCCAATTACATACAATACTTTGCTGGGGCAGGCACTATGTTGTGTGATCGCCGGCCTGGGGAGGGGTTTAAGGGTTGGGGGTGTCCCCCTCCCCTTTGAAAATTTTTTGAAAAATTAGGTGTCCTTACATGCAATCTGGTGCCACATATGCTACCTTTAAAGTAAAATTTGTGTTAAAAAATTGACCTTACGTATTTTAGGTACTAAAAGAAAAATAATAATGGTCCTAAGATCGAGCCTTGTGGAACACCAGTTTTAATATCACTACATTTAGACAGCATATTCTTAACTTGTACACTTTGTTTCCTGTCCGACAAGTATGACGTAAACCAAGTTAACCCATGAATGATTTGAACAACCGTACACCTTGAGCTTATTAAGTAGGATGTCATGATTTACTGTATCAAAAGCTTTGCTAAGGTCTATAAGTATAATTCCAGTATATAACCCTTTGTCAATATTTTCTAACCATGTATCGACCATATTTATCAAGGCGGTTTCACAGGAATGTGCAGGTCTAAAGCCTGATTGGTTAACACACAAACGTTTATTTTTGGTTAGATACTCATACAGAGCTTTATGACCTGCTCTTTCAATTATTTTTGACACTATTGGAAGGAAAGAGATGGGTCTATAGTTACAAATATCATGTACATCACCCTTTTTAAATATTGGAGTAACCTTGGAGTGTTTCCATTCTTGTGGAAAAACCCCTTCTTTGAGTGATAGATTGATAATATAAGTAAGACTACTAAGAATTACAGGTAAAGCAGTTTTCAGAACCTTGCATCCTATTTCATCAAGGCCTGTTGATTTACCAGGTGACATGGATAATACTTCTTTCATTACAAACTCCTCAGAGACATGAGGCAAGAAGAACATTTGAGATGGACCACTTGGAACCATACAATCTGAATGTTCATGTTCATCATAATGATTTACAATATCTAAAGCGATCTTACCAAAATAGTCGTTAAAAGCATTGGCTATATCATTACTTGACTCAAATGTTTCTGTACTATAATTTACATTGACCGGGAGTGATCTTTTATTTGACTGGATTAACAGTTTTAAGCAATTCCAGGCGTCTTTACCATTTTTATTCTTCGCAATCTTTGTACGGAGAAAATTCTTTTTTGACCATTTAAACTCCATGTTAACCCTATTTCTTAGTTCCTTGTAATGTTCCCAGTCTAAGGGGAGTTTCGTGGTTAGTGCTTTCTTATGATAAAAATCACGTTCGTTCATCATTTTAACAAGATTCTGTGCAACCACGGACACGGGCGACTTTGCACCCTTTTACTGCGCTTGGGAGCATGTATATCTACAACTTTCATAAACTTATTCTACCAAAGTTTCCATGCATGATCAACGTTATTGCACGAAAAAATATCATCAAAACCTGAACTTTGTAGGTAATTTCTAAAACTATTTTCATTAAGTTTTGAAAAATTTCTATACACAATATAATTACTAGAGTTGTTGATTTGGGTTTTGGTACCAACAACCGTGGCGATTAAAAAATGATCGCTGATATTTGTTACTTATACCTTTGTTTCTTTATGTCTCTCCTTCATAGTAGTTAAAATAAGGTCAATTACTGTACTAGAAGTTTCTGATACCCTAGTTGGTATTTCTATGATATTTTCTAATTGATTTAATAAATCTTAAATGCCTCGCATTAGCATCTCTTACACTGGGGTCAACATTACAATTTAAGTCACCCAGTGTCACTATTTCTTTCTTTTCACACGATGCCTTCGATAGCATTTCTGAGAAACTGTTGAAAAATGAAACGGGCGAGTTTGGCGGGCGATAGACAGAATATATCAGTATAGGTGCAGTAGCTTTAAACTTTACTTCTACGCAGATACTTTCAACACTATCATCCATTAAATCATCCCTAAGTTTGTGTGAGAGAGAAGAACTCACATATATCGCCACACCACCACCATGCCTATTTCTATCTTTACGATAAATATGAAAATCGTTTAGTTGAACATCACCATCATCAAAACAAGGATCGCAAAATGTTTCGTTTAAAGAAATAATATGAAAAGGATTCATAACAAGCATGAGTCGTAGTTGCTTTATTTTTGAGGAAAGTCCTCTGATGTTAAGATGACAAATCTTAAGTCCTTTCATTGAAGTAATGGGAATAGAACCATCCATAAGTGCAGCATATTTGAATGAATTATTGTTGGATTCACTTACTGGGTTTCGAGTTCCTGATGAACTTTTCTTTAAAACACTAGAGCAATTTGCACAAGGCTGAACGGCTCTCTCATCTTGTCCAATATCCTATTGAACCATGCAATTATTTGATTTATGGCCAAAACGATTGCAATTATAACATTGGATTTTGCGATCGAATCTACAATTTGCTTGTGAATGATTCATCTCTCCACAGTTAAAGCAGCCACGGTTGTTGAATGACGACTTGAATCTACAATTAGCTTGTGAATGTTTTATCCCTCCACAGTTTAAGCAAACTCGGTTTTTGACCCTACGTTGGGGGTCCCAACCAAAATTACGTCTTCTTCCATTTATGCTATTGCTTTGGGCGTGGCGGCGTTGATTCAGTAGGGGTCCATTAATCCTGGGCTGATCGTTCACGCGAGAAAAGGACCATGATGACTGTTGAGGGACAGCTTGTGGCAAAATGGAAGTCACCACGGTGCTATAATGTTGGACTAACCTGCTAGTTCCTCTCCAGTTTAGGTGGACCTTGTCTGCAAAAGCTGAATTATCCACACACCCGTTTTGGAAGGCAAACGGTGAGACATTGTCAATAAAGTGACATGACTTTGCATTACATACTGACTTGATAGTTTTATTGTATGAGTTAACTTTATTCATTCCCTCGTCTAATCTTGGACACAGACGTTATGGTGCAGTTGGGTACATTCTGATTAATGTAATCAACAAGTTTTCTCAGGTTTCTAGACACTTCATCCTGTTGAACATCTTGACTCAAATCATTGGTCCCAATGTGAAGAACAATGTTTCGAATTCCTGTTAAGCTTTCTGGTGTAAGCACATTAACAAAATGGCTAAGTAAATCCTCTGTTTTATAGCCTCTGAGACAAGGAACCCAAGTTTTATGTAGGCGATTTATGTAGGCTATAAATATATAGAAAAGCAACATAACCTCACCACTGGAGAAATGCGATAACAGCACGCGTTCAGTGAGTAGGCTTGCGTAACGAATGTAGATCTCAGAAATGTGTAGTTTTCATGCTTTTGTTGTATTTTTGATGAACGCAGTTACTGAATATTACTCCTGTGTACAGGTATGTATTTTTAATAATGTGTACTTTTGAAAGTCCATTGCGAGCACAGTATTTGGTGTGGAGCGGCTTTTGCAGTCAAGTCACTAAATTAGGCCTATAATATATGTTAGGGACATGATCACAATTTGAAACAAAGTGCAGTAATTTTAGGGGAAAAACAAAGGAAAGAAACAGAGAACAACAAATGGTAAACTGAGAATTTCATGAGAAAATAAATTATTACTGAACCTACTTCCAACTTTGTAATACCTTAGCATGAAATGTAGTGTTTAGGGCCTACTGCAAACAGCTGGAGTTAGCTAAGTAAATTCAATTTTACAGCCATTTTGACGTAAATTTTAGAAAAAGTATGTGAAGGACTCAAGACGTTAACTCTTTCTAATAAACCTTGGTTGTGAAGATGATTTGGGAGCCGCAGCCCTACCCCACTCCTTCCCAACCTATAGCAATGCCAATTTAACTGCAAAAAAGTAGTTTATGGCAAAATTCATGACGTATAGTTTCCATCTTAGGGAAAATTTCAGGGCAAACACCTTCTCCCCTCTTTGTGATGTTTTCTAGTACGACCCTTTATGTACTATGTCTAAGAATGGCAGAAAACTCAACTTTACCGTTACTTAAATTCGAATTTTGGTTTATCTGAAGCTAAAAAGGGACAGCTGGCAAATTGCCTACTTCAATGTCTTCACTCGAAAATAACTCGTTCACATGCTTTCTCTTATCTTCCAAGAAACTACTATTGAATTGATCTTGCAAAGATACCGCCATCATTAATGACTATAATAAAAAGTCGCACACGTTTTTATGTCGTACCGTGTGAACGCAGTAATGCTGAATTTTGGACGATCACACGCAACAATTTGTGTGCGCGACAACTTTGCGCGAAGTCGTGAGCGACCAAAACTTGCATGAAAATCTATTCACATAATATCGGTTTGTTTCACCCGATGGTAAACTGCGTACGACAAATAGGATGAAAATACTATCGTGTGAATCATGAGTTTTTAGGTGCGCTGAATATGAATATTCATATCTCACAATATGGTGTCATTTGATGAAGTGGAATGGCAATGCTTTTGCAATTGAGAGCTTTAATTAGTCTATTAAAATGTAGTAATCGTTACTATCTAGTTCAAAGAAGCGTGGTGACTTGAAAACGCCACATGATGCTTTCTGCATGCAGTCAAAAATTAAGTATGAAAAATTGAGGAAAATATCGATCGTGATATTTATATTAGAAGCTGAATTTAAGGAGACACATACCTACCACTTTAAGTAAATGTGATCAAAAGTAACACACGTTTGGTCAAACTTCACAAATAGAAAGTGTGGTGATATGTTACTTGCTTTGTCCCTTAATTCAAAGTAATAGAAATGACTTTGTAAATTGTACGATAAAAAGGATCCTTTGAGAGTGCAACCTACTTATTCTGGTAGGCTATTTGCAGCAACGAAAATGATCGTAAGTTCAGAAAAAATCAATCTCCGACCCCCCCCCCCTCACAAATACAATTTGTGTCATCATTATGAACTGTAACTATGACGTATGCGCCTCAGTTGTCTCCCAACATCAAAGAAGATAACTTAACGAAAGAATTGAAAATAGGACTCACATATCACAGAAATACTAAGTTGCTGTGATTTCCCAGACGATATAGCCCATCCCGTGTCCTTTTCTGACGACTCCCACTGAATGATGCCCGGAACGATTTCCTCCGGGCGACTACCTGGAGAGTTCCTGCCCGACATTTTGCCCAGGCAATTCCCACTCCGACAATTTCAAGTTTGCTTAGACGATTTTAAATGTCTGATGGGAGAGTTGTCCCTTGGGCAATTGGCATAGCTCCCTGGTACGATAGTGTTTACCGATTACGTGTGCTGTGGCTCTGTGAAGTCACAATAGGCTTGCCATAATGCATCATTATACGCATGTTTATCCTTGTCATGTAATAGGCAAAATGTAATGATGAAAATGATTACATCAACCTCCAGTTATGCAAAGCTTTGATAAGTTCTATATTCTCATAACTTACATTGTAGGAATAACTGACTTTCGTAGGCTTCCAGATTTGAGCAGCATCATTGTCATCACAATAAAGGAGCCTCTACTTAAATACGTACAAGAGATTTCATATTTTTCTTGAAAGCGCACATTTACATTAATGATGCTTTGAAAACCTTCATTGCACGAAAATATAGAAAACTTTGAGGTATAGAAATCCACAATTTAGTGTTTGCACGCTCCAAAACCTAAGTGGTTCGTTTGTCCTTTGTTAACCGACTTATCCACATAAATCTTGGCTTTCAAACAAACAAAATCTTTGAATTATAGGTATACTATGGTCAATATAAATATGTTTTTCAGACTCTGGGTGTAATTTAAATTTAGAGCCCGGTTTCGTGGGAAAAGTTATTAGTGTCATGTTCTTGTGTCAACGAAGTGTAACACAGCGGAGTGTTTCTTAAGTATTAAGTGATCACATTTACGTCACACTAACATTTGATTTTGTTTGTGACCTAAATTTCAGTCCTGATTTCCTATTTTTCTTTTATTTTTTTCCTGGTGGCAAAAAAACATAATTTCTTATGTCAACCAATATTTCTACATTTCCTTTTGTACGTCATTTGTACGTAAATTCACAATGGTTAGAAAGCCGAATCAAATATATAAGAAATATCAAATACAAAATAAGTCACGTAGACCAGTGTAATACCGGAAGATGTTGAGGAGAAGAAGGATACGTAGGTTTGAGACTTGGAGACAGGTGTGAATATGCCGTCAGTCTCTGGTAGCAGCGGGAAAAGAAATTCGGTGGTACATCACTCAAATTTCGGTTATACTGGCACAATCAGACAATCTTGTTTATTTTTTGTTTTGTTTTGTTTTAAAATTCATGACGTAAATAACGACTTCTGTCGTGAATCGATACACACACTCACCCGTATAACCCCCAAAATTTTATCCCTGGAACAAACACGATGCCCCTTCAAATTTACCTGGCTGGCTAAGTACCGGGCCTATTGATAGGACAGTCCATCCTGAATCCCTACCCTCATGACAAACTTCTGACTACTTGATACCAGGGAGTTAATGGTGCGCCTACCGTGCCATAAGTCCTGAAATCGACATATGTCGATTTAAATTGACATATGTCAATTTCTCGTGATCTGATTGGATAAAATCGTCATATCTGGAGGTAATCGGCATTTGTCGAATTAAATCGACATATGCCAGTTTCTCGTCTTCTCATTGGTCTACCATCGTCACATGTTGCTTCCTAGCCATATGATTGGAGGAAATCGGCATATGTCGAATTAAATCGACATATGCCAGTTTCTCGTCTTCTCATTGGTCTACCATCGTCACATGTTGCTTCTTACCCTATGATTGGAGGAAATCGGCATATGTCGAAATAAATCGACATATGCCAGTTTCTCGTCTTCTCATTGGTCTACCATCGTCACATGTTGCTTCTTACCCTATGATTGGAGGAAATCGGCATATGTCGAATTAAATCGACATATGCCAGTTTCTCGTCTTCTCATTGGTCTACCACCGTCACATGTTGCTTCCTAGCCATATGATTGGAGGAAATCGGCATATGTTTAATTAAATTGACATATGCCAGTTTCTCGTCTTCTCATTGGTCTACCACCGTCACATGTTGCTTTCTACCCCTTTGATCGGAAGAAATCGACATATGTTCAATTAAATCCAGGGGGGTGGAGGGCTAGAAATAAACTTAGTTGGGAGTATTGTAACTGTCTGGGACAAGCTGCTTGCCCCTAATTACCGGTCGCTTGCTAGAGGGCAAATTAACATTTGATGGAGGCTATAGTCCATCAAATAATTTACCAAATGTGGACTATTGATTATTTTAGCGCGGGCCAGTGCCCAGGCCTAGTGAGAAATTCCTCGGTGCATTACTAAGTTTGAACTTATGACCATGTCTGCAAACAGTGAGTGCACCGGGATCTTTAAATCTGGGGGGGGGGGGGGATGAAGATATCATTGGCATAGGCGCAGGAGGCGGAGGGCTGGTGGGCTGCAGAATAAAAAATATATTTTGAAAATTCGGGCAATATGTTGTGAATTTTTCGTGCACCTACTGAAAGAAAAATAATGCAATGATGTAGCTAAAGGTAATCAATAGTTTAAAAAAAACTTACTTGGTAATTAAAATAAAGTTCTCATTTGGATTGCACCAGCAGCTATATATTCGGAATTAATTCACCAGTGTGTTTTTTAATAGTTAAGATGATATTATAATTATCACAGGTGTATTTAGGAGGGTAATTGGGCTATCCCCCCAACTGATGCCGATTTTTTGTAGTACCTAAAACATGTAAATTTTTAACACAAATTTTACTTCAAAGGTAGCATATGAGGCACCAGATTGCTTGTAAGGACATCTAATTTTTCAAAAATTTTCAGACCCCTTAGACCCCTCCCCAGGCCGGCGATTATACAACAAAATGCATGCCCCCACCTCCATGAGAGACATCCTGGCTACGCCAGTGATTATTATCATTATTATTGTAACGACGTCCCCAAAAATTATAAACAATATGGAAGGGTAGTAACACGGCAAATGATTGTATGTAACTGGCATGAGGTGTGATAAACGATGCATGCTTATATGATATGTACATTAACATGTTGAACGCGCGTGGAGGGCGCGGAAAGTTCTGGTTATATTTTTGAGGCAGGTCGTTACAGCCCCCAAATCAACTTGAGCTCCTACGCCCATGATGGCATGGAGGGCAGGGAGGGTGATGGCATGGCCCTCTGACTCCTCTGGAGGGCAAAGACACCTTTGTAGGGTAAAGCCGCGGAGCAGGACCAAGGCCCAGCTCTTCAAGTGGCATTTGCTGTGCGCTATTTGCGCTAAACTGACCAACAAATATTCAGACTTGACTTTTTTAACCATCATAGCTTATTGTGGAGGTATGGCCAGTTAGATTTAATCATGCAGGAGGCTTGTGGGTGGGGAGAGTTGATGATGGTAGGGTTGCATGTAGGGTGCGTATATCGATATACCAGGTATACCTGGCATTTACTTTTCACCCATACCGACGGTATTGAAATCTGCCACAAACGAATATACCGAAAATATGAGGTTTAACCCCCCCCCCCCAAAAAAAAAGTCTAGTTGAGCAAGTAGAAAGATGCACTGGGAGGGAACGGCGTGCATGACTAGCCCCATGCATCTTCTGTGAGTCTCGAAACCTTTACAGCAAGTAAAGCAAATAGCTCTAACGAAGTGAAATATAAAGTATTAAATGTTTTCAACTTTCTATATTGACGCATCCAGGATTTACCAAAATGATGGGGATGTGGGGGGGGGCAAGTGGGGCCCACAAATCAAAACATCGAAACTCATTAAGTGTGGTATGTTTGGTAATAAAACCTCCGAAATAGGGAAGGGAGAGGATCCTTGCAGGGTTTCTGGAGGGGATTGGTCCCCTTTTCCAGAACATAGGAGTAAATTGCCCCCCCCCCCCATTTAACCTTTTCTTTTTGAAGAGAACAATATTTTTAACATCATGGCATCTTACTGAAGGACAATTTGAAGTGATATTTCAACTAACATCAATAAATAGCCTTTCGAACCCATCAAATTGTACTTAATAGGGGCTTTGAAGCAAACCCCTCCCCTCCCCGATCTGCCCGTTCAAAGAATTCATCTTCTACTACATAGGCAGTCCAAAAATTGAATTTCTGTCACCTCAGCCCAAACATGGTGTGGCTGATATACTAGCTACAATCCTCGACAAAAATGATGGGACAAAACAAGCAAAACAAGTAACGAGGAGATCACCATCCCCCTATCTACACCACATTCCCCTTTTCAATGTTGCGGCAGCCCAACGTGTTCTGAAACTTCAACATTGATACGGGGAGTGGGGTTTGTCCCATGTACTTTTGTCGAGGATTGTAGATTAGTGAAAATCCGTCTCGTAACAGAACTTTAAACAACTCTACTTGAATGAGGTATGTTACGTCATGAAAGTTCCGGCTGAATTGTAATTTTGAATATGCAGAGTTTCATTATTCATAATGCAGGCCGAAAACAAACTTTCGGAGGATGTTTGCCCCTACAAATATTCTTCCAATCACAAGGCTAGAAAGCAACATGTGACGGTGTTAGACCAATGAGAAGACGAGAAACTGGCATATGTCGATTTAATTCGACAAATGCCGATTTCCTCCAATCATAGGGCTAAGAAGCAACATGTGACGGTGGTAGACCAATGAGAAGACGAGAAACTGGCATATGTCGATTTAATTCGACATATGCCGATTTCCTCCAATCATAGGGCTAGGAAGCAACATGTGACGATGGTAGACCAATGAGAAGACGAGAAACTGGCATATGTCGATTTAATTCGACATATGCCGATTTCCTCCAATCATAGGGCTAAGAAGCAACATGTGACGGTGGTAGACCAATGAGAAGACGAGAAACTGGCATATGTCCATTTAATTCGACAAATGCCGATTTCCTCCAATCATAGGGCTAGGAAGCAACATGTGACGATGGTAGACCAATGAGAAGACGAGAAACTGGCATATGTCGATTTAATTCGACATATGCCGATTTCCTCCAATCATAGGGCTAAGAAGCAACATGTGACGATGGTAGACCAATGAGAAGACGAGAAACTGGCATATGTCGATTTAATTCGACATATGCCGATTTCCTCCAATCATAGGGCTAGGAAGCAACATGTGACGGTGGTAGACCAATGAGAAGACGAGAAACTGGCATATGTCGATTTAATTCGACATATGCCGATTTCCTCCAACCATATGGCTAGGGAGCAACATGTGACGGTGGTAGACCAATGAGAAGACGAGAAACTGGCATATGTCGATTTAATTCGACATATGCCGATTTCCTCCAATCATATGGCTAGGAAGCAACATGTGACGGTGGTAGACCAATGAGAAGACGAGAAACTGGCATATGTCGATTTAATTCGACATATGCCGATTTCCTCCAGATGTGACTATTTTATCCAATCAGATCACGAGAAACTGACATATGTCAATTTAAATCGACATATGTCGATTTCAGGACTTATGGCACGGTAGGCGCACCATAGGAGTTGAAGTGATTACCTACAGCCAGCCAACAAAAATGATAAAAAAAAACCCTGAAGGTCCTAGTGTCAGAACTGTATTTATAAGAAGAATTTTGGGTTTGAACGCACCTTTCATCCACGTCGTCGTTCACACCAAACCGGATTCTGGTGTGTTTTGCGGTGCGGTACCCACATAGCAAATGGTTTCCACACATTTCCATTCAACCGTTCACACAGGAATTGCGTAATGAAAAACGTGTGCGAGGAATGCCCCGGCTCCCGCATCGATTGATCTCTGACTGAAATCAACGCGGCTGTCATGCGCTTTGAACAATAAGTTTCCGTTGAACAACAGGCTCCTTTGTAAGTAGTGTAGGTGTTAGTCTCCTTGCTCGTTGCTCGTTGTGCAGAGCAGGGCACGATGGCAGAAAAGTACCCAGGAAATGTATGTTACTTGAAATAAAAAATGCATGTCAAGTCAAATTCTGATTTACAAACGCAATAATTAAAAGGAGACAACTGGAAAAAAATATCGAACCGAAATTTGAATTCGATTGTTTAACTTTATTGACCTAGTGTTAACTATTAATATTTCATGCTTATATGTTACTCTACATACTTTATTTTGGCTTTTGTGCTTTGATAGAAATAAATCATTTTCAGTACAGACAATTTGGTGTCACTTGACTAATTGACTTTGTCAAAAGAATTGATGCTGCCCTGAATGGGTTCGTAGATTTCCGGAAATATTCAAAAATAAAAAACAAAATCATCTTAAAAATATATTTTCGACATTAAGGCGTTCAGAGGTTCTTAATCAGCCCAATATCAAGCAACCAATTTGTCATGAGGGAGGAGGGGATTAAGATGGAATGGCCAGTATGGGCCGAAGTGGTTTCCCTGCCCTGGTCGATCATCCGAACTCTCGCTCTCTCATTGACTTAATAAACTAAGCTGGGCACAGGGAAATAATCTCATTTCTTTGACCGTCTTCTTGATCTATCAAAGGGTTCATTTAATCATGATATATTATGACATAATTTACAACCTTATGTCTTCCATGGCATAGCTTACTACTTGGAATAGCCTATAAGTTATTTCAGCAACTGAAAGCAGATTACTAGGTTTTTATAAATGTTGATTCTAATATGAATATGATAATTTGTGGCGTCCTCTAAGGTCCTATCCTTGGACTTCTTTCATTCATTATTTAAACATAAACGATATAAGTCAGATTTTTTTCAAATTCGTCAATGATTTTATTTGCAGATGATACAAATATATTTTTTAAGCTCAAACGTGCCAAGAATCTGGAAGAAAGTGTTTGCAAAGACCTAAGTTTGAGATCGGACTGGTTCGCCTCCAACAGGCTTTCCTCCAGTGGCGCTGCCAAGGTTTAGTGATGTGGACAGAACAGAAGACGTCGTAATGCCTACTCAGTCCCCCCCCCCCCAAAGTATGGGTAAATTGTGCCTTTTCTGTACGCTCCTGCGATTGTATACAGCAGTGTGGAATCCTTCTTGTCACTTCACAGCGGTGCCGTCCTGAGGAGGGGCCTTACCCATCCCCCTTTGAAAAATGTTTGTTAATTTAGGGTTGCCTAGATGCAAAATGGTGCTATCTTTGGTTTATTTTTTGAACTGATCATATATGGACGGAAAATATCCTTATTTAGTGAACTCTAATTTTTGGTTAGGTGAAATAGGAGTATGTGGGCAGGCTGCGATTGGATACAGCAGTGCGGTATCCTCCTTTTTCACTACATAAAGGTTCCTTTCTGGGAGAGGAGACTAAGGGAAGGGGGTGTCCCCTCCCCTTTGAGAAATTATTGTTAATTTAAGGTTGCTTAGATGCAAAATGGTGCTATCTTTGGAATATTTCTGGAACTGATCATACATGGCTGTAAAATATCCATAATTTAGGGCATTCTAATTTTCGGTTAGGTGAAAAAGGAGAGTATGTTGTCTTAGAGAAGGGTATGTTGTTAATTAACAAACCTCCTGTTGGTTGGAGATGTACTTCTGTTTTCGAAAAAGTGTTGTGATTAGAATAGTTGCATGTATTATAACCTTAACAATGGTCATGACTGGAGTGAAAAGCGTGGCGAATGCGAGCGAAGCGCGCCGCCAACCATGACAAAACCTGCATTCATGCTCTGCATCGAGACACTTTCAATTCCCCAACAAACCTATATTTGCTAATCACAAAGCCAGTCTTTTACCTGCGAATTGGTAAACAGCTTTCAACTTTTGTTGTTGTGCTTCTGCGGGAGTTGCTACCGGAAATTATTGATAATAGGGACAATATTGGGGTAATGTTTGAAGAGCGCGGAGCGAGCGAAAATTTTGATAGTTTGCGAAACACTTTTCGATTATTCTGATAGTTTGAGAACCATTTGTGAAAGAAAATGGTTACAATAGATCCATCGCTCGGTCCATCACTCGGAAAATACCAGGATCCGCGCTTGGTGGTTTGACAACCTCCCTAACAAAAATGGGTCTGTCGGGAAGATTAATCTGGTACAAAAATGTTCTGTTATCTGAGAGCACTAGTTTCTTGTAAATATGTTTATATCTTTTCAAAGTTGTGGGAGGCTGAAAGAATCCCTTCTTCACAAGCTGAAAACTCTTCTTTTCCATAAACACTCCTTTGCAGTAGAGCACAATGTAACACCAGGTAGTTGCTATTTAAGCAACTCGCTGGTAAGACACTGACTATTCAAGCTAAAACGTTTGAGATGGCATTGGAGAAGCTAGAACGTTCGTTGTGATTCCCTGTCGAAAAGGTAGACATTGTCTAGTTTGTGTGTGTGTGTGGATGGGTGTGTGTGTGTGAGGGCTGTGCCGGGGTGCCGGGTGGTGTTAACAGAGCAGTGCCGGCCTGCGCCAGACAGTGCAGTGTGTGCACCATCCTTGTCTTAAACTAGTATCGTTCACAATCATTTCGTTTTTGACCTCTGATGACCTAAAAAAGACATCTGACCTCTGCACCAAAACAATAGGAACCTTTCTATCAATATAAGAAATCTATATCCTTAGTACTGTAAGTAACTGAAGACAAAACTGAAAAACCCCTTCCCCCTGGAGGATATATGGCCCTGCGCCTGTATATCGACAGTTTGGCACACAAACTCCCTAGGTTGCAGAAAATTGCACTTTACAACACATAGTTGGTACTACAGGTCAAGTAAGAACGCCTTGCCCCACTTTCCCTTCCCCTCCAAACGTACATCATTACATTCATGTCCATAAGTCTGTATGCTAGGACAATTACCCGGCTATGAAGCTGTTTCACATGCATATGTAGCCTTCCGTTTTGTAGTCAACCGCTTGCAGTATGGACTTGTTGTAGCTTCCTCAACCCCTACCAAACGTTATGGTATAAAAACGTCAGAGCTTTTTTCATGTTTTGCTCCTCTCGTGTTCCTTCATTCTTTCCATTTCATTTCTTCTCCACCCCCTCCACCACCCTGTGAAGTTTTCTCTTAGGGAGAAGAAGAGGACCTGGCTCCCAGCCGCCCCAATCTGGATCTGACCTTGTTAACTTGAACAAAGGGCGTACAATCTTGAAAAGATCTGACCGTTTTGAAAAGTTACGAAAAATCATGTTACTTCTAGCCTGTATACATCAGGTCACAAAAAGCTGTCACTTCAACAGATGGCTTCAGATGCCTCCCCAAACCTTTTCAATTTCCCCATATTCATCCCTCAGATTACAATTCTGGACAAAATTATTAATTTTCCGGCAAGCAAGGCTCGCAGTTATAAGCTTGCCTACTTACCCGCCGTAAGTAAATATTTCTTGCCGTGAGTTACGTTAAAAATGCGGGTAAGTCCTTGGGTAAGTGAAACACAAATAGTATGAAAGGTAGTATTGTCCTTAAATTTGTCCAAACAATTTATATAATGATCAAAAAGAAATAAAATGCAAATTGAGAAGATGGTATTTTATTTACTTTGCGGCAATCGTTTGCCTTCCAGCTACCTGTTTCGATGCGGGACCTTTGAAGCTGGAAGACCGCTTGATCCCTGGTGGGGAATAGGAATCAACGTTGTCATATTATGAAGTTACGGGGTTGCAACAGATTATGCAGGTTAAGTGACTTTAAATGGGTACGGGAATTATGGGTAGTGAGTAAGTGGGTTGGTAAGTTACAAAAAGTCAAATGTAAGGCTTACATATAAGATATAAGAAAGAGGATGAAAGATATAAAAAAGAGGGTGCACTATTTTCTTTAGCACATGACGTGGTACTCACCTTAAAGGAGCTGAGTAGTGGCGTACTTTCAAAATAAATACATCATACCAAACGAAATGATTACCCTCTGTGCGAGGCGAATTTTAAAATTATTAATCCTAATGCGTTTTATATTCTCATTTAAAATAATCTTGCAAAGTAATTTTTCAATAACGTTCCTATACTATTTCTTGTGTTATTTGAGTTTACACTTGCAAGATGTTTTACAATTTGTTTTTTTTTAATTTCTAGTTCGTTACTTTTTCTTCTGGCACCGGCAATTTTGAATCGTTTCCACTTGTATCGGTTCTGATCGATGCATCTACCCAGGCATGTAGTACACACAACTTACAACGTACGTACGTATGTAGTATATTAGCGTTACTAGTGGCAAGGCACACGCCTATTTCGCACATCATCTGCAGGAGGTTCATGAACAACATTGTGGATTTTGCAGGTATTGAAACTGTTTTTTTTTTTTTTTTCGATCAATGAGTTTGTTTTTCGTGGTAGACCTAGGCCCTTACGCTAGCCTAAGTTAGGCTAACGTTAGTACTGTTAACGACAGTAACAAGTGTACTGTTACACCAGACACACTGCTTGCATGGCTTTGATAAGAATCGGTATCGGATCGAATCGATAAACCAAGAAGGATAACCGGATGTGACGTAACGAAGTCGGCGGGTCCGAGAATTTATTCTGCTTTGGCGGCCACTCAGCTCCTTTAAGACAAAATTGAAGAGGAATGTCGGGTCTCCGATTTTTTCTAGAGGACGAATTAAGGCGACTTTCGGAAATTTTCATAGCAATCATGAAAAATGAAATATAATGCTTAGGTTAGGATGTGAAACTGCCCCATTCGTCCTGGAAAAAATCACTCTGCCGGGCTTAAAGGGGTCCCAGATAATTTTGTCTATGGTTGTAGGAGCCCTTCTATACAGGTGCAGGAGAATATAATCTACTGATGAATCATTGCCAGTCTGGGTGCTGGGTTACTTTATGTGGTAAAGAGTGAGAGGATGGTGTTCTGATTGAGTCATGTGCAATTTTTGTACGTCGCACCAAGTTATACAGGAAAACTTGAATGGAAATAGTGAAGTGTATGAGGGTATTAATAGCAAGACACCACTATCCCGTAGTAAAGTGATTGAATGGTGATCCTGCAAATTGACGGAGAAAGGTGTAAAGCCACTAGTAGTTATATGATACAGTTACTGTGTATATGGACACAATTTTTAATTTTTTTCCGAAATGAACAGGAAATTATAGCAAATTTCCGTTTAAATCATCGACAAGCGCACAGGTTAGCTGTAGTGAGGGAAGTAGACGGCGCTATCAATATTGCAGCCAAGATCCCATACATCGTGAGATCAGACGTTTAACCATCACTTTCTCTTTCATATATAACCAATGAATTGCCCAGTGAAGGCGTGAAAGATAAAATAATACACTGCTTAATAGGAATCTATCATGAAAAGCAGTATGACAAATTTTCTCGGGATGTATGAATTCCCGACTGTTAACCATACTTACGGCAAACGTAAAAAATAGATCAACCTCCCCTTTAGGGTAGCATACCCCCATTAATTCCTCCATTGACTTACACACTAATTTGAAAAAGTAAAGTGCATGGCCGCTAAAATCTTGTAGTTTTCGCCAGGTACAAGCTACCCCTCACAAGAAAGCTGACAAGTTGGCTATTCATGGCAATTTCAATTTACTATACAGGGGCGGATGCAGGTTTTGACTAAAGGGGGGGGGGGTTGCGATGTAGTTACTATCTAAGCGGAGCGCCATCATGAGTTGGCGCGAAGCGTACAGAGAAAATTTTTGGTCCAGAAGACCCCCAGATTGCAGGAAATGGCATTTACCACGCGATTCCTAGGGTCTTTGATCCGCATAAAAACAAGCTTTTATTGAAATTCCCTGTGTCAGAAATTTTATGATAAATGTCCTGTCAGAAAGTTTTCGTCCTTCTTGTGAGAGATGAATGCTCTACAGCCCGATAACGATCTTGGGCGTTAGGAGTTCGGAGCATTGAGTCATTTGTTGTGCTCTCTCTAGACACTCACAGTGACTCGCTATTGCTCAATAAAGAAAATTTGGTTTCTCTTTTTAAAATCTTCTGCAAGTATTTTGGTGTTGGGACCTCAAAATTCAACTGGTAGGCTTGATCGCATGCATGGGATATTTTGGTTGTCTCGTTATCTAAGTGGAGCGCACCATCTGTTGGCGCGGCGTCAGGGGTGGCGCCAGGTTTTGCACGACAGGAAGGGGGGGCAGCAACCCGAATCCCCGACAGCCATGATGTCGTCAAGGAGTTGGTGAGGAGGGATTTGAAGAAAACTTGTGTACTAGATTATGCCATTGCGGGGCATATATTTAATAATATTTGTATATACTAGACAAACATATTTCCGCCCTGATTTATCGTTTTTTCCCAGAATCTAAACTGTGAAATCTCAAAGCGCGCGAAGCGCGCGAAATTATTTTGGATAGGCCTACACTAAAAAGAATCTGTACTTATTTGAAGCATATACAGGGTGTCCCAAAAATGTATACATTTGAGGATCAAAGTGCATGGTCATAATTTGAATTTCCTGAAAGAAAATTGGTATCATTCTAAAGCAAAAGGGTAGAAGTTATTTTTTTCTGCATTGTCATTTTGTGGTTGTCCGGCACAGTCTGTCATGAATTAACCCTTCTCCCTCAGACCACATGCTGGATATAACTCCCACGACGTCCAATAACTGATTGCATACGAACTGCCATGTTTCAAATTACTGCAGGAAATGTTTCCTGGGGGATCTTGTTGATCTCTGTCCTGATATTATCCCTGAGCTGATCTAGTGTCCGTGGCTTTGGATTGCAATAGATCCTGTCCTTTAGGTAGCCCCACAAGAAGAAATCTGGAGGAGTGATGCAGGGGGAGTAAGGTGGTCATTCAACGTCCTCGTGAAGGGAGATTAGCGATCCTTGGCGTTTTCATAAGTCATTAATGGCTGTCAAACAAAACTTCCATGTCTTTAGAAGAACAAATCAAGCATTGGATACAAATTTCAAAGGTTTAAAGTACCTTGAAAAAGTAATGAAACTGTATACATTTTTGGGACACCCTATATAGGTCAATTGTCAAGGCAGTTGGGCCATATTGGGCATAACCTACACTGTACTTCCCTCCTCGAGTCACTAGCCTTACCGCTCGATATACACAAGAGAACATTAACTAGGTTTAGCAAAATGAGATGAAATGACCGACATTTACATAAATCCATGTATTCTACTAATATTAAGTTACTTGAAAAGGTGGAAAGGGTTTGTACTATATTTAGCTATTAGTAACGGAACTGAGGAAGAGTGGACAAAGTGGACCGAAAATTTTGGGTTTTATCGCAGAAATGACCCTTTTGAAAGCCAAAAGAAGTATACCGACCAGGTCTGTAGCGACAGCATTTTCCCGACAGGGGGCCGGATCATGCAGTGACCCGAAGTTCCGACAGCCCCTATGTCCCAGGGGGTGGTGAGGAGGGGATATGAAGGAGCCTAAATATCCTAAGCTATTGCAGGGCATATTTTGCATAATATTACTTAATACTTTATGAGCCGAGTTGCCCACTGATAGTGTACTTTTGAATATGAAACGTGAAATTGTAAAGCGCGCGAAAATTTGTTGGGTTTTACCCAAAAAATATATGTAATCATTAAGAACAAAAAGATAAAAGGAAAGCTGTAGGGGTTGTAGACCATATCGGGGATAACATACATTTTACCAAAACCACCTGGACTACCCTATGAATTACCCAAACTTTGCTCCTTGAGTCGCTCACCAACTGACCGTACCGCATGACACACACAAGAAAACAGGAGTTAGGCTTTGCGATACGGGATGGAATTTACGACCTCTACATAAACTGTGTACTCTACCTAGTACCTACACGTTACTTGTTAAGTTTGACAGGTCTTGTGCTATCTAGCAATGTAGAATGTAAGTACTGAAGAAACTGGAGTGACTCTACCGAGCGCATAGCGCGCCGAAAATTGTGGGTTCTTTTAAGGAAAATTGTCCTCTTGAGAGCAAAAACAGGTAAAGCGTCGGGGCGACTTGTCGCCGTCGGGTACTACTAACTTTACCGTATCGACTAAGACTCCCAGACGAAACTGTAAAAATTCCCCGGCGGGGGCTATGGCCCCCTGCCCCCCTTTCACCTGGCGCCACCACTGCCCGGCGTGAGCCAAGAAAAATTGACTCTTCTCAGACCTTACAATCTATACTTAGGCCACCTTTTGTATGTTTGTCATTTCCATGGAAACATTACGTTTCTTTGATACCCTCCCTTGCTGTACATACAACCATGTCGTCTAGAGGCACGAAGGAAAATATGCTAAAATACCGCCTACAAGTCACTGGCACTTCCCATGTGCAAGAAACCCCAGGCAAACACCCACTTTTCTTCATGGAATAATGTTTAAACGTGATCTTGGTCATAACGTACTCTTGGATAAAAAAGGAATATCAATGGTGGTGACACAGGAGTTACAGTACCCACGAGCTAGAGCTAAGTCCGGGTTCGAGTCCTGACTCAATCAAGGCTCTTTCACTGTTCCCCAGTAATGAAAGGGGACCCAGTATATAAGCGAATTTTGGATAATAATACCTTCCAGAACAATGGTCATTTCTTTAGATGTAAGATCCCAGTGAACAGTGTATTTTCCCTGAACGTGTTTACATCCAACGGATGTCCAAAGTATAATTTGCCTTCTCGATTTCTGATTCCGATTCAACGACAACCACTACCAGTCAGCACAATATTTGAATTTTTCAGCGGGAGTACAAGCGAAAAGCTGAAGTCGCGTCCCCATTTTTTAAAACAGAGTTAGGTACTACTGGATGCGATTTCATGGCATATGGGAACCAAGATTAGAGATGGACCTCCTCTTGAAGGACTCACTGACTCTATAAGGATTTTGAATGAGAGAGAATCTGGACGATAGAAGGAAAATACGCTGTCAGCAAACTTATAATGACATGTTAATTGCATTGTTGTAACTGAAAATAAACTTCAAAACATACCGGGGAAAATAAACAATATATTATACAAAATGAAAATATCTTCGAAAATCAAAGGGGGGTTTAAACCTCTAAAACCCCCCTTGGATCCGCCCCTGCTATACCATGACCGTAGAGATTTTTGGCTAGCGGAGCTCAAAGCTTCCGTACCTTTACCCAGAGCCTTTTTACTCAATCAAAGCCTAATATACGACCGCCGGCTTCTAAGCCCATAATTTCCCCAAGATTGCTTCAATTGACCCCATTTAGCACCAGTAATAATTCATGTAGTTTACTTCCATATCAAATTGACAAAAGACCCCATCCTATTCGGTAACATATCACAAAAGTTGTTCTAATGTCTCTTTATGGTGTTATTTGTGAAGGGAACAAATGACGCGTTTGTATGAAGTTAATAATGGGGTTAACGCTCCAGGCAAATGGCTGGCGCTATTTAGGATTCCTTACACCTTAATGTAGGTTGCATCTAAATAAGATTGCTACAATAAGAGTAAAGTCTGACAGGGTGCTTCAGTTATAACGCTTTTTTCTTGTAAAAACGATTAGCCTATATTCTCAAGTACCGGATTTAGTTGGGGATAGCGGAGAATGAAACAGCGAATCCTAAAAGCACGCGAAGGGCACCAACCTTTTTTAGGGTTTTATAGAAGGAACCGCCATCCTTGAGAGCAACAACAGGTAAACCGTCCGTCGGGTATAACATACTTTATAGCATTCACTAAGGCTCGTCGACAAAATTGTAGACATCTTCCTTTAAGGGGATTCTACATATCCCCCTGACCAATAGCGCCCCCAGTCTGATGACAGGAAATAATGTCATAATTCCATACACTATAAACTCAGAAAGTCGGTGAGTAAAGTGTAGTGTAGGTATATATTCGTATCTACGATACTTTGCACCAGGGGTGGACCCTTCATTTGTCACCTGTTGGGAAGGTGCCGTCCTAGGCAGGGGTCTAAGGGGGATTGTTCGTTTAAGGTGGCTTTGATGCAATATGATGCTATATTTGAAAAAGTTTTCAGCTGATTATATGTTGAAAACTTGTTCTTATTTTTGGTGGGTGTTAGAGAAAGGTATGGTGTCTATGTGGAGGGGTTAAGTTGAAACTCATTCCCTTGAGAAATTTCGTTTAGGTAAGGTGGCTTAGTTGCAAAATGGTCCTATCTTTGGCAAAATTTTGAACTGACTGCATGTTAAGAAATTGCCATTACTTAGTGGTATTTTGGCTGTGGCATGGCACACCTCTTGGAAGTTCTAGGGTAATTGCAAAATGGCGACGTTAGTATAATGCTTTCAGTAACTGACATCCAAATGACACTTCATGAGAGCACACTAAAAATAGTAGTTTCACTCATTTTGAACGAGAATCCAAATGTAAAGCTTCCAATGAGGTATAGCCAAGAAGGGAGTAAAAGTATAACAAAGTGGTAAGTTAAGTTTTTAATTGAATTTAATAAAGCGCTCAGTACTACTAAAGCATTCACTGGCGCTTCACAACCAGAACAAAAGAAAGAAGAAGAAAAACGAAATTAACAAAACCACAACCTAGCAAATGAAAGTTCAGTCAATTGAAAGTTCTAGTAAACAGGTGCGTTTTAAGTTTCGATTTGAAGGAGTTGACTGATGGGCAATCCCTCACATTCTCTGGGAGGCTGTTCCATAATTTTGGACCCGAGACACTAAAAGATCTGTCACGAAAAGATGAAGCTTTCGTGAAGGGGACGTGAAGTAGATAGCCACTAGAGGAACGTGTAGAATAATGGGATTTACGTCGCTGGATGAATTCGACAGATAATCGGGTGCTAGGTTATGGTGACATTTGAAAACGAGAACTAAAAGTTTGAACTCGACACGAACATGTATGGGAAGAATGTGAAGTTGTTTGAGAGCATCTGTGGAGCTAGAAAACTTTGATCTCCCTAAAATGATTTTTGCAGTTTGATTATGTATACACTGTAAAGGCCATAACGATGACTTAGGTAAGTTAACAAAAAGTGAATTTGCATAATCCATACTGGGAAAATATAAGGCTGTTTGCTATTTTAAGGGCAGAAGACAGATCCAGATATTTACGTAGCTTCCTGAGATTGTGCATCCCATGAGCAGCGACCCGAGCTTTGGAGGAGATATGATTTTTAAGGGTGAGGTGTTGATCGAGTTGAACTCCTAGTAATTTTATGATATCGGATCGATGCACTGAAGATTCATCGAATGCAACTTCATCAATGTGGCATTTTGCTAACATGGCTTTACTTCCAAATACAATAAATTCAGATTTTGAGTCATTCATTTTGAGCCTGTTTGCACACATCCACTGTTTGATATTACGCACTGTTGATGACAGTGAAAGCAACATATCCTATTGAGAAAAATCATCAGAGGCATCATATAACCCATAAATGCAATGATCATCTGCATAACCTAAGACTTGGAGGTTATCAGCAATAGCTGTCTCGATTGTGCTAGCATAACAAGAAAAATAGATGGGTCCATTAATACTGCCTTGTGGTACAAATGATTAATAATCATATTCCATCAGTCCATGATGCTTGTTCTCTGAAAATGCACTTAATGACATTTGAATATACTTGTGCATTGAGTAATATAGCCTTCTTCAAATTATGAACATCGCGCTACAAATGTTGCCCATAACACAGCCTTACCACAAAATGGCGTCTAGCCTGAGGTTGGACTTAAAGTTTTCGGAAATGGCTCTCGCCAGAATAATTCCGGGCATTATCGTCCTAATAACGGTCATCAGGCAGGGAGTGTAAACTGGCAATTGCGCGCGAAGTGCCGCGAAATTTTACATAGGAATAGGTATAAAACCCGTAAAAGTACGTTTGAACACATGCGTTCGGAATGCTATTAAAAAACTAGAATCTGAAGGTTTATAGCGAGCGGGGCGCCCACAGCGCCCGCAATTTTGATAGTTTTTGAAAGATTTGTGATAAAAAATGATTAAAATAGATCCATCCCTCAGTCGAAAACACGCCTCATCCTACTTCCTATAGAAATGTGGAGTTTAAACGCCTATGGGTTCATTAGTAAGTCGAAAATTTTCGGAAATCCCTTAGACCATGTGCCTCAGTGCCCAGTGCCGACGCCACTGCCCCTGTTCCTCACATGGCTCCATCGTTTACCCCTTGAAACGTTGTACATTGCACAAAATTGCACTCTACAAGAAAGTTTGTCTCTGCGATTCACCGTCTACCAGCACGCACGGGAAGCTAGCAAGTAGTACCTGAGTCGAGTTGCTGGCAGTCTCCCACAATTCAGTTGAATCATGTAGGCCTTTTCTAAGGATTCAATGACTTGACTCGAGCTCTAATGGGGTGTTCGAACAATTGTAGACGCCAGTATTGTAGGAAGAGGTTCCTAACCCCCCCCCCTCCCCCCCCCAAAAAAAAACAATGCTTGGCTGCCTCTCTATTCGTTTTGCCTTGATTCTCTGCTTTTCCCTCTTGGTTCCTCCTTTTCCATCTTTCCTTCATTTTGCCGACCGTCTGATGTAAACTTTTGGCCTGTCTGAGAAGCTTATAAGGTGTAGTGCAGTTCAGTCGAACGAATATGCTTATACGTTTCATGTGTTTTTAACGGTGTTTTTCAAATTTTACGACATCAACCTACAGCCTACATAGATTCCAATTTCTCCTCTCTGAACCAACCCCCCCCCCCCCGTTACACACACGAGCTCCCGCGCTATTTCCTTCTTTTTCTTCCTTTTCCCTTTTCCTCTTCTTTCATTCCCCATCTTCTCTCTTTCTTTTCCCTTCTTTCTATTTCCTCCTTTCCTCTCTCCTTCCCTCCTTCTCCTCTCCCCTACCCTTCATGTTGCCGACTGGTGCAGAGCTTTGCCGACTGGATCCGTGAATGGGGTGTGTCACACCCCCTACGCCCCTCTAGCGACGGCCCTACCTGTACCGCAAGACACTGAATCCTGACACCAATGCATCTGGCGCTTGCAAAGCAGCCTGCTTCCCTCAGGCTCCTGGAGCCACGTTGGTGTATAGGATTTTCCTTAATGCGACCCTCGCCATGAGCCCCGACTCTCTATTTGGTCTTTACCCTGAAAAAGTTTGAGAATCATTCGTCTAGACAGTAGAAAAAATTTAGTCAAATTTCAGTTACCAGGGTCGAAAAAATTTACTCCTATTCGCTTTTGATCCTTCATGGCGACTTAGAGGATAGTGCTACAAACCAGTAATCCCCAATCGATTTCAGAAATTTTTTGAAAACTTTAAAATGATCCCAAAAGGCGTAAACTATAGATTTCTGTAGGGGGTAGGGTGTGTTTTTGACCAAGTGATGGGTCTATTGTAACCATTTTCTATCACAAATGGTTCTCAAACTATCAGAATTATCGCAAATCCTTCAAACTAAGTTTTTGCGCGCTCCGCTAGCTTCAAAACTTACCTCAATATTGTCCTTATTATCAAAACTTTCCTGTAGCAACTCCCGCAGAAGCACAGCAACAAAAGTTGAAAGCTGTTTACGAATTCTCAGGTAAAAGACTGGCTTTTTGATTGGCAAATAGATTTGTTGGGAAATTGAAAGTGTCGCGATGCAGAGCATGAATGCAGGTTTTGTCATGGTTAAATCTTATTTAATGAAAAATTTCGTCGAGCTTCGCGCGCATTCGTCACGGTTTTCACTCCATCTCACTACCATTGTTAAGGTTGTAATACGTGCAACTATTCTGATCACAATTAACACTTCCAAAAACAGAAGTATATCTCCAACCTCTGTAGGGGCCTATGGGATTTTTCAGTCTGAACTCGGGCAAAATAATCTTGATACAGCTACGCGCCTACTGTTAGTGCTTTGGTTATATTCAAGTATAGTGTCCATGATGATTCTTTTTGAGACATGGTCCCCAAAAGAAAATATACTGTATTACATAAAGTCTTGGATATAAAATTACCAAAATGTTTTTAAGAATGATCGTATACGTGCGCTCTTCCGTCGAGGGTAACTGTTGCCGCTTCAGGCAAGAACACGTGACTTTGAGTTTTTTTTCTGCTCCAACTGCAAGAATCCGTTAAAATCATCTAAACTTCCTACAGACAAGTCACACCGGCACACGCTTGGTCTAATTAAACTTAAATTTTATTGCAAATAGCAGCATTGTCAAAACTTTCTGCTCCAACGGATATCCATAACTTGTGGAAAATATCATGTTCTAGAGATTTCGCGGGAGCGGGGGAGGGGACTTTATCCTTTGGTCTTCTAGCGAGGCTTTTCCCTGGACCTAAAATACTCAGACAGATCCCCAACCTCTCGGGAAGAGCATTCCCTCCCCTCTCCCTCTGGATTACTTGAAACTGAAAGCACATGCATGGTAAAAACCGGACTTTGCACCTGAATCGCTGCCCTGAGTTTC
Source organism: Holothuria leucospilota (assembly GCA_029531755.1). Classification (NCBI taxonomy): domain Eukaryota; kingdom Metazoa; phylum Echinodermata; class Holothuroidea; order Aspidochirotida; family Holothuriidae; genus Holothuria; species Holothuria leucospilota. The sequence goes on from CM055964.1 coordinate 1,088,475, forward strand.
CCTACAAACGTATCTGCTCGAAGTTTCCGTTTACCCCCTCTCCCATTAAAAATCATAGAATCTGCCGGCCCTGGCACGTAGAACAGTCCTAGACTGAAGATTTCGTCCTAAAAACTGAACGCCGCAACGTTCAAATGCATAGCACCGTTGGGTCAAATACAAATAGACGTTATCAGCACGAGTTGTTTACATTCCTCGATCTTATAATCGACTTTATCAGGGGCGGGTCCAGGGGGACCATGGAGACCGGACCCCCTTTCTCAGCAATCAAAAAAATAATACTAGGCTGTCCCGTTCATTTCCTATCACAAAACCCTCCCAAACTATCCACCTTTTCGCATGCTTTAACCTTTAGTTCTATTTTTCTTTAATTCCATTCCCAAAAAACTCTTTTGGGATTTTCAAACGGTTTTTTTTTTTCAAAGGTACGGATACGGGTTTCATGACAAAGCCAAATTTTGGCTCGCTTCGCCACGGTTTACCGTACACTCAATGCCTGATGACCATAGGACGATAATGCATTAAATTATTCTAGCGAGAACTATTTTCCGAATAAAGAGGGACACTGGACCAACATAAGGCTTGCAACCGTCAACAAGGGACTATGTGGCAATCTTATATTGCAGTATTGTGAGCAACATTTGTAGCGTGATGAAGGCCTACATGATTTGAAGTAAATCAGTTTCGCCGGCACGGGGGCATGGGGAGCGTGTCCCACAGATTTTCGAAAAATTTTTTAAAATGAGCCCAGCGTAAGCGTTTAAGCGATAGGTTTCTGTAGGGGGCAGGTGATGAGGTGTTTTGACTGAGTGATGGATCTAGGTTAACCATTTTCAACCATCTTTATCACAAGTCGTTCTCCAGCTATTTTCCTCCACTTCTTTTGCAAACAATATTTTGGCGCGCTCCGAGCGCTTCCAGCCTTACTGATTGCTGTCTTTGTTATCAACACAGTCTCAAACATTGGCACTATTTATCCGTGAGATTTATCCGTGAGAGTGTTACAATAACGTCTATTGTCCGAGCAGGGCCATTACGGAGGAGCACAGCATTGCAAGAATACAAATCAGAGAAATGCAGGGGAAGACATAATTTATTAAAATTGAAAGCCTGAACAAATTACCAGGCAAAAGACTTTCCCTCTAGGTGGCGGATTTTTAAAGGAAATGGAATGTGTCGGTGCAGAATCTGCCCGTAACTTTTGTTATGGAAATGGTTTTTAATGCAAAATTTCGACGCCCTTCGCGCGCGTTCGTCACGTTTTGCATTCCGTATCTCATCACCATTATTAGGGCAATAATTAATTATTCTCACCAAAACGCTTTCCCGAAAATAGAGGTGCACCTCTAACCTCTGTCTGTACTGTGTACTGTAGGGACCCCACATCAATAGAGGATTTTGGAGCAATCTAATTTCATGAGTAGCGTATTCAGTAGAATTTGTTGCATTTGTCATTATACATTTTTTGCATAACGGGTGCCAAGCAATGGCCGGATTTACCCAATAATGGAGGCAACTTGTAGGTTACGGACCCCCTGATATTGTGACTTTTAGCCCCATCTCCAGGAAAATTTTCATGAACGAGTCACCTTTTTAAAGCTAAGGTTCACATGCATCTGCTTCTGTGTTCAACAGAAATCCTTACCTTTCTTCCTACCAAGACTCAGCATTACTCGTGTTGATTTTCTAATCTATAACGTTACTTGGTAGAAAATTTCGTGAATTTTAAATTACTGATAGTATGCACCAGGGAAGCTGTTACTGGGGCATGTCATGTGGGTTATGACGCATGGTAAACTTGTTGTAGGATATGATATTTTATTAATACTTTCACGTGGTTATACATGCATTTCCCAGAGGTGTGTTAGTACTTTTTCTATATTCGCGGAATTATTGACATTGTTTTCCTTTAACAGGATCATAAAGCGATAATTATCTACACGTAAGCAAGCGGGGAGGTTCTTTTTCGACAATAGAGATATTTTTCGTCCGAAATTTTCTAACCTATGGTGGCCCTTCGGTTAGAGCAGTACTCAGTCAGGTCCCAGAAACCTTTGTGTCTACTAAGGAGGAATTGGCATGGATGTTATTGTGCAAGGAGTTCTGGATTCCGATCGATGAATTGCCTAGTCTTTTATGTCATGTTCATTTGACATGCTTATGATCTTTGGGTCAATGGCTATTCACATGACTCTTTAAAATAATTAACAGTGCCATGAACAGATGAAATGCATTTTGAGTACCGGTACCTTAATTTCCATAAGCAAGAAATTCACATCTGACAGTCTTTTATTTCAAAATTTTCTTAGGAGAGGACCCACACTTTCCGTCTTTACGGTCTTTGCCATTTTGAACAGTATGTGAGTCATAGTTATACTCATGGCCGTACACAGCAAAGGAAGGGTCAGTGCCCACCCACCCCCACACACCCGAAATGTTCAAAGCAACTTTTATCACATCGATCTGTCCCCTCCTTGAGGGTATTTATTTATTTTTCTATTACCTATTTTGCTATAAACTTCTAAAATGCATTTTTTTGGCGCGCTTCGCGCGCATCCATTCTGATTACTACTTCTTCCGCATTCTCACTTTCTGTACGGTATAGCCCAAGAAAAACTTCAGAATAATCCAGCGTCCCCCTCATCCCTCTGCATCATCAATACCTGCTGGTTGTTATAAATAAGAAGTGAGGCTACATTCGCCTCGAGCACTGGTGTTTCAATTCAGCACTTTCCTGGGAAGACCCGCAGTCCTCTTTTGGAGACTTTTTGCCTTTAATTTTCACTCTCACAAAGCCAGCCAATAACCCCATTGCAACGACTTTTTGTTCAAAATCGTGGATCTGCACCAACAGGTACATGAATTTTAAGTAAATTGAATTTTTGTCTTCATTCTTTTCATTCATTAATTAATTAATTCATTCATTTATTCATTTATTTCGTCTACAAAAATACAAATACAATCCAGAGGTACAGTATCAGTATAGACAGGAATACTGGAACAAACAAAACCTTTAACGCAAATATCATCTTACAAAACACAGACAGAAGCTTAGAAAAATGAAAAAAGGAAGAAATAAACAGATATAGAGTGTCCTAGACCGACATGTGAACCAAGGAGGGGAACCGGTATTTCCCACAAGATGATTCTTAACCTGATTTTTGAAACATGGATACGAAGTACCACTTGGAAGTTCATTCAATAATTTGAAGCAGTAATTGTTTACAAGAAATTTACCATTCATAGAGAAAGACCGAGTGACGGAAAAAGGGTATTTATTCCTGGTACACATGAATGTAGTCAAGTTATGCTTAGAAGGGGTGTATAGAGGAATTTTCAATGGAGGGGCGGTTTGATTGGTCGATGTCCTCGGGTAGAGGTATAAGAGGAGGGGTTGTACCCCTCTCCTTTGGAAATTTTTGCTTTTAGAAGAGGGCTGGAATGCAAAATGGTGCTATGTTTGACATATTTTGAAACATTTTCTTCACTTTTTTTTTTTGCTTCAACTTCTTTTTTCACGCATGACGGCCAATAGGGGAGGCGCGCGCCTGTTGCGTCCCCGCCTGGATCTGCCACTGTTGCTTAGGAAGAACAAATTTTACGGGAAACATTAGGAACAATATTGTAAACGTAGTAAACGTACTACTTGTTAATAAAACTATACATCTTAAATATGTGAATATCACTTATCTTAAGTATTCTAGTAAGCTATGGGAAAGAAAAAGTTTGAGAAAAAGACATGATGTTAGGTTTTTCGTAAATATATTTGGGGAAAGAATGGGGAAAAGTTTTAAACCATTTACCGTAGCGAATATAAAAGGAAAGGTTGCAAAAGCACTGCCAGCTGGGGAAGTGCCGTCCATGCATTATCTACTTGCTAAAAAAGCTCCCCTAAGTTCCATTCTTCCCCATCTGACAAAACCTTCTAGCTCTGGCCACTGAATCATGAATGTATTCTGTTTATTTTTAATAGTTGGGCTACACATTTCAATTTAAATCTTTTTGTAGTAACATGACTTCATGGAATGATCCTGCACGGAAAGGTGAATTTCTCGGTATCGATATTCTTGATCATATTCTGCGGGTACCATCAGAATACATAAGAGCACTTTTGTATGCGGTTATTGATGCAACGATTTTTGTACTACCTGCAGATTCGCCCTCCTGTTGCGATTAACAAGAATTAGAACTTTCCAAAACCACCTTTCCTGGTTTTCTATACCGATGACATGTGCATATATTACCTTCGATTTCCTGCAGTTATAAACACATCATGAACAAAAATGAAAACAGCAGAGGTTATATGTCAAGTCCTATTTCTAACCTACACAATAATTTAACGGAACAAAATTTGTCTGAGTTGCCACTGTTGTTGGGGGGGGGGGGGATAAAATTTTCTAAATCATGAAAGGTAGGAAAGGCTTATGCAAATTGGAAGGCCTATGAAGCAGCATTTTGCAATCTGCTGTCATCGGGCAGTACTTTGCCAAAAATTTCTTTGTATGGCTATACGCTAATGGTGGTGGCGTTCCTCTTAGATGGTGTCACGTATTAGCCCCACCCTACAAATAATGTCACCACAAATGATACTGAAAGGTCCCCGTTCATGTGATAGATTTCGCACCCCCCCCCCCCTCCCCCGTTAAATCCGGCTATGTGCCATGCCACAGCCAAAATGTCACTAAATAATGAGAATTTCTAAGCATAAACTAATTGAAAGATTTGCAAAGGTACAACCATTTTGTAACTAAGCCACTTTACATAAACAAAACTTTCTCAAGGGGAGGAGTCGTCGCCCCTCCACTTTGACAACAAACCCTTTCTTTGCACTCAACCAAAAATAATGAGATTTTACTAGAAGATGTGAGTTTTCCACTATATGATCAGTTAAAAAATTTGCCAAAAATAGCACCAATTTGCATTTAAGCAATTTCTCAACTCAAAGTAGAGGGGACATCCCCTTAAACCCCCTCCCCACGACGTCATCTGCACAAGGTTACAAAGCAATGATCCGCCCTGGGAGCAAACTACCACGGGTACGCATATGCATAATTAACACCCACTTTCTGGATTTATCTGAGGCAGGTTTACGGCATCATCTCCTGATCATTGAATGCTGATATCATGCAGGATCATTCCTTTGTAACCTTGTGCAGGTGACGTCGTGGGGAGGGGGTTTAGGGGGTGTCCCCTCTACTTTGAGTTGAGAAATTGCTTAAATGCAAAATGGTGCTTTTTTATTTACTATATGCGTGCCCCCAAATTACCAACCTCTCTGGCGGCGCCACTGAGTATATTATTCATTACACAAGCTTAGTTGAAAGTCATAAAGTGCATTTGCAGAGAATACACATTAGGCCTATGAATATGCTACCCATCTCCCGGTAATTACCCAATGAAAGCTGTTCATTTGGGTTCTCGTTCAAAATAAGTAAAAAACTAAGTTTTTATGAAGTGCTTGGTACGCTCTCCTGTAGTGTCATTTGCATGTCAGTAAAAAGCATCTAAATACTAACGTCCCCAGATTGTAGTTACCCCCCAAAGCTTCCAGGAGGCCATAAGCCAGTCTCCTTTATGATATCAGCATTCAAGATCGAAGAGTACCATGCCACAGCCAAACTAATTCCTTAAGATATCAGTTGAAAGCTTTGCCAAAAGACAGCACCGTTTAGCATCTAATCCACATTACATAAAGAAACTTTTGTCAAGGGGAGGCGTTTCATCCCCTCCACTTAGACATCACACCCTTCCTCCCGTTAGATCCTTCCTGCGGGGCCGCTCCTCCACTGCACACTAAGGCGACAAATTTAAAGGTCGTGTGACATGAAAATAACATAGTTGGATATTTGATGTAAAAAGCATTAAAAATCCAGAAAATAGCTGCAATTTCCATTAAAATCAATCAAATATTGACCATTTTACAGGGAAATTTCTATTTCACACATGTACCATGAACAAACATGAGCTAAATATGCAAATATGTGACATCGAAAGAGGGACATACCATATATGGCACATGTTAGCTTTTGTTTTTTCAACCTTAATTTCAAGGACACTGGTAGCATTGTTATTCCCCGGGGGTTTATTATAAAAGTTAAAAATTTTTTCCTTGAAAAATATTGATATCACTCACCAAACTGTAATCTATATGATCAGTATTAAGAGATAATTTATGTAGGGTTAACAAAAGAAATCATAACACTGTGCAACACTCCACATCATTATTTTTGCATAGGCAATTATATAGTTTCTTCAGAAACCATCAAAGTTTGAAGACATATATTTTGAGAACGGTAAAAGATATTGAAATAATTCCAACGGATCTTTGATTGGAGGACTTAATTCTTTAACTGACAAGTGAAACAGCTCTGTCTGGTGGCATGTCACACGACCTTTAAAGAAAGTGTCTAGCCCGATTGCAAATTGTCGTGGATATGGATATAGACACTTTAGTGGAATTACGATATCATTTTCTGTGGTGCCCCTAATCATCAAATCCTGGCGGGCTACACTGGGGCTATGAGTTCTTGATTCTATTTCTGAATGGGACATTTTTACAGCCATGTTTGTGATTTACGTTGTAGGAGTCACCAAGTCGCACAATTTCATGTTCACTTTTCAAAAGTTCCCATGTCTGGAGGGAAAAACCTCTTCCCGAACCCTTCCCCATCCCGTCGCCGTTTTCGCGGCTCACCAGTACCCATGGGTGGGATAACGGGGGGCACTTTCCCCCACCACTTTTTCCAGAGCTAAAAAAATAAAAATATTAAAAAAATGAGCGGAAGGAAGCGAGATCAGAAAAATTATAAGAGAATTTTCAATACCCTATCATGATTAAAATTTTTCAGTGTTAAATGAAGGAAATCATTAATATCAAAAACCATAAAAATGCTAAGAAAATTTTTTCGGCGCTCTCCGCTCGTATTTTCAGAGAAAACTGACTAATACAATTAAAAACTTTGTCTGGCACCGTAAAATTTCTTTTTTCCTACGCGCCATGCACACTACTGTGACTTGAAGTTCTGAAATTAGAGTCACTGAAAGTACTGATGCACTCACGTCACAAAATGTACCACGAACCTTGCAAACAAAGTCCCAAACCCTACCCATGAATAGGTTTTATATAAATCGATGTCGAGTCATTAGTAGGTTAACGCTGTACTAGCTGTGCGTAGGAAAACTTTGGTGGAATTACCTCGTTGTTACGGTACTTCCTGTAGGACAGCTTGAGTAAATTACTATTTCCAAAATCCTCGCTACACCTCTCGCTGTTCACTTTCCCCACCGACCCGGCACCATCCTCAGCAAATTGACTGACGGTTACTTTCTTAAATTTGCGATCATCGTAAGAAAACTATTTCATTAGCATCAGGCGCGGATCCAGGTGGGGGCGGACCCGGCGCACGCCCCCCTTTTTTGATGACCAACGACTTTTTTTTTTTTGCCTCATAGATATGGTAAATATGCTTCCCAGATGCTGGGAAATTGCATCTAAACGCATCTAGAATTCAAATTTTCTTGGGAGAGGACCCCAACCCCTCACTGTGGCTTCGCTCGCTCGTCGGCCTTCGGCCGAAGGTGTGTGCGCCCCCTCTTTCTCAAAATCCTGGATCCGCGCCTGAGCATTTCAAATTACACCTGGGGGTAAAAGGAGTTTCTCATGAAATGGTCCAGAATGGCCGCAAATGCCGCCAAATTTAAGAAAAATTTCTCGGGGAAAACCCTCAGTCCCCAGGCTCAGGCTTGGCGCCTTCGGCGCTCTCGGTTAAAAGCTTCGCCTCCACACCAAGACACAGCCTTCAATAAGAATTACTTCCCTGCATGGCATTTTAACTGCCGATGACCTTGGCCATATCTATGTCCATGTAAAACTGCTCATAAAACATTTCAGTGACTTCTAAAAGTGTCATATAGTCTATAACCTTCAAAATCGACTCTACCTTATTTTCACACTAACAAAGTTGAGGGTTACCTTCATGGCAGCTGAGGTGTCGAATATCAGGGAGCTGTCAAAGGCAGCTCCCTCCGAATATATACCCCTCTTTTGACGTACATACTCAGTGTGGGGGAGGGCCCCAAACTCCCCGCCGTGGCTTCGCGCCTTGGGCGCTCGCTCGTCGGCCTTCGCCCCACTGTGTGTGCCCCCCCCCCCCTTTCTCAAAATCCTGGATCCGCTCCCGAATCACTCTAATACTCTAGTTCGCGGAAGGTGGTATTTTACGAGTGCAGCCGATACTGGTGTAGGAGAAATACACGTCCGCCAAGCGGGCAAAGTTGAGGAAGACTTGTCAAAGACCGTCGATTAAATGAGAGCACGAAAGAAAGAACCATGGAGCAGGATATGTTCCTATATCCTGCTCTAGATCCTTAAGGGCACTTTTCTTAGCTTTCTATGCAGGGCCGTAGCGAGCGGGGGTGTCACCCCCCCCCCTTCAATATTTGGTCGTCCGTCGGCAAATTTTCGGTCTGTCGGCAAAAAGAGGAGAGGGAAAGGAAAAGAAGAGGAAAAGAGGAGAGGAGGAAAAGAAGAGAGAAGAACAGAAAAGAAAGGGAAAGGAGGCCCTGCAGTCTCAGGCTTTTAACCTTTGAACACCGAAATGAAACAGATCAAGGACCCATCTTCAGATCCTTGCGTTCAAAGCATATTTTGAACGCTTGTGTTAAGATTCTGAACACTTTTTCTCCCTTTTTGAATGTCGGCAGTGGCGGCACCAGGAGTTTAAAAGTGGGGGAAAATGGAGGGCCAAAGAAAATGTTGGGGGCAAAAAATTTTCGCGCGAAGCGCGAGACTTACCGGGTGGTGTCCAGGGGCCCGCCTTAGGGTCCCTGGTGGGGTCCAGGGGGCGAAGCCCCCGGAAGCTCTGAGGTTTTAGCAAATCTCTTGGTAAAAATTAAAGTCTCAGGATAGGTGTATGTTGGTCCATAATGCATCATCTAAAGCAAAGATTCCAAATGATTTAAATGCAAGCTAGGCTTATTTGGCTATTACTCTTCTTAGCTGACAACATGAAAAGTTGGAAAGTGACAATATGTTTAAAAGCTACTTATTAGCAATCTCTTGACACTTTTTACACTTTTCTTAAAACAGAAAGGTGATTGCAATATGTACAGTATATCAGGGAATAGATATGTACATATGTATCTGTTACACTTAAGTTTATATATCGAGCATACCAGGTGGTACATAATGTATTAGAGCTCTCAGGCTGGTTTTACTTTGAAAAGTTTGGGAATGATTCAGACAGGGAGGAAAATTATTTGTGAATTATTTTGCCTTGAAAACTCCTGAAAGGACACTATACTTCAGGAGCTGAGTGGGGGCAGCTGGGGGGAAGGCTCTGACTGGGGGCATTTGCCCCCATGCCCCCCCCCCCTTGGTGCCGCCCCTGAATGTCGGACGCCTATCCACTTATCGTATTTGAACGCCTGACGCGTCTAGTGTTCAAATGCTGAACACAGTGTTCCAATTCTGGACGGCAGGTTCAGCTCCTGAACTATAGTGGTATGACGGGAAGAATAGCCTAACACATTAGAATTAACCGGAATCTTTGCATTGGATAATGCATTATGAACCAAAATATACCAATCCTGCATGGGACCGTTAATTTTTTTTTACCGAGAGATTATGCTAAAATATCAGAGCTTCCGGGGGCGAGGCCCCCCGGACCCCCACCAGGGGCCCTAAGACCGGCCCAGTGTTTTAGCCAGCCCCTACTTGTGGGACAACGTCGCATTAACGGCGACAAATGTCGCACAAAAAAATCTAACAAGCAAATTCTACCCGGGGATAAATTTTGAGGTTCCTCATTAGGGCAGAAATCCACTCAAATATTGCTCCATTTGCGATCTAGGCACCTTTCAAATTCCAAAAATTTCCAAAGGGGAGGGGGACACCCCTCCCCTTAGACCCCCCAGGCCACAGATCAGTAAATGTCGCATTGAGAAAACATCCTAGCTAAAACACCGACGTCCCCTTCTGGATCCCAAACGCTTAAAACTATAGCGGCCTGACGAGAGGAATAGCCTAATACATTAAAATTAGTGGGCAACTAGTTTGTATTTGATAACGCATTATGAACCAAAATATATCCATCCAAAGACTTAATTTTTCACCGCCTAGAGATATACTTAAACCTCAGAGCTTCCGGGGGCTGAGCCCCTGGATCCCACCAGGGGGTCCTTAGGCGGGGCTAGAAAATTTACCCGAACTCCGGGGGACGGGGGATGCAGTACCAGCCCCCCTGGACCCCACCCGCTAAAGCTCGTATTCGCACTACGCATTACCAGATCCGTCGGCAAAACATAATCTCCACACCAACCCCCCCCCCCTCCCCCCAAAGATAACACCTTCGCTACGGCCCTGTTTCTATGATCCATAAAAAGTCTGAAAACAATACGATATTTAGCGCGCTTCGCGCACCCACTTTGGATACTACTGGTCTCCCATTCTTAAAATTATTGTTCCAAAGCCCCGGGAAACCTTCAAATAATCCATTCTCCCCTCCTTCCTCTGAGCCCTCTGCATTACTTATCCTATCTGACTGTTTAATCATACCCAGTAAGAATATAATTGGAAAAAAGGGAAAATTGTGATTTTTGTGGTCTGTTAAGTGCCCATCTTATGTCAATTGAAGTTGAACTTGGGTAACTAAAATGCATCATTTCAATGCCAACAATTAAATACCCAAGAGCTCTGGACCCCGCAGGAGCCCTGAGGGGGGCCCCAGGACCCCACTTGAGAAGAGAGCCTGAAAGCGCATGTTGAAGAATTATACTTGCATTTTTTCACAACCGTGTGCACTCCCCTCCAACCAGAACAATTTCATTTTCCTTATACTAGCCTGGGAACCCCAATTCCTCCCACAGATACTGAGAGCATGGATACCCGCGTTTTCAACCTGTTTATCCCTAATTATTCGTATAACACCTCGCCTATCCAGGATTTCGTTTGGACTGCCTGAGTCTAATAACCCTTCACTAAGCCTAATAACCCTTCACTAAGCCTAATAACCCTTCACTAAGCCTAATAACCCTTCACTACGCTTGGAAAGTTGTATTATCATTGAACGTGCCATGTCAACAAAAGCCGAAGATAGAGTGCGGACGTTGGATACAAGACGTTTACGAAACACATATCCCGGAACTTATTAGCATACAACGGCATGCTTGTGCTCGGGCAGTCACCTCTTTACAATCAGCTGATATCTTGTCATCCCGGGGACACATTCTCATCCGATAAGTGATAACTGGCAAAGCGAGTATTTCTCGTGTTGCACCAACCTTGGGCAACAAAAAAAAACAATGAACAGTAAAGTGATTTGTTTCTTTATAAATAGAGCTTTAAATGTAAAGTATGCTGAGAAGTTCCGTTGAAAATGTTAACCTATCTTATATGCTATCTAAAGAAAAAAGTACCCCGAAATAGCGTGCCTAGCAATACTACATGGTGTTACGAAATGTTCTGTTGCTAAAACACAACCACGAATATTATCTATCAACTTCAACTTCTGTAACAGCGATGTAGCAATTGTTCCGAAAAAAGGGTTAAAATTATTTTGTACTTCACTTCAATCCATCGAAAGCACAGCAGTTTCTTGTAGTGGTGAAACGGAAAGCTTTAAGATGTTTTGTCCCAATGTTGCGTCATCTGACATTGTCAAACGTCACACAGCAATGAGTGATCACATACACACGAATAAATAGTAACCAGACCAGAAGTACTAGACTAAGTAAAGTTAAACGTATAACAGCAGTACGCTAAATTTTGCTTTTACATGAAGCAACTAGGAAGTTTATTGTGCCTCTGAGATCCCTGCCCCCTCCCTAGCAAAATATGTCAATTTTAAGGCACAAAATGTCCTAACTGTCTGCAAATTAAAGGCAATTTCGTGCCAAGCACCATGCCCCTCGTGAAATGTCTCTGAAATTAGCCTATTACCTCAGTACTTACGAGCTACCAATTGCATGTTTTGGATTTCTAATAAAATAAAAATAATTATATGAGACATAACTTAATTTATGGGAGAACAAAACGCAAACTAAACCACAAATTCAGATCCAACAAAGCCCACTATCAAATTCCTACCACAGTTACAATGAATAATAAGTAAAATTGCCAAATTTCTTTCGTGTGTGCGTGTGTACTGAATCTAGAATTGTGTTGTCTGTTACTGAACATGCCTCTCGCCACACGCTCATACTTATACCCCGGGGTCATACGAATAAAAACAAACTGCAAGTTACAGTGTAAGCCCGTACTATTACACGCAACTGCCCGTGCTCTTATTAAGATGCCGTGTCAATGCGTGCTGGAAGCATTGTTTACATGCGTGTCGGTGTTGTCAATGTTAGCCTAGATCCAATCTAGAGATTTGGGCCTTAACCTTTACCTGGAATACTTATTACCAGGCTGCCAGAAATTTGGACATGGAATCTGACAGGAAGGTTTGAAATAGCAGCTACGTTTGCGCACTACTTCTAAATCTGAAGTGGTGTCTTCACTAGCCTACCCCAGCTCCTGGCATTAGGCTACGCTTTCCAGTTTCGACCAAAAGTCAACAGGACATTATTCCAGTGCCGCGTACAGGATACAAGGAGAAAAGAGCTCGGATCATTATGCACGAATCGTTTCCTCACCTGTGTGAATTTCGTTGTTGGCGTAAGTGGTGGTGACTAACGTTTAGGCGAGGCCTAGGTTGGGCTGTAACTTAGGCTAGACTGATTATACTAACACGACGAACTTAATCCTGCAGCCTAAGTTAACCAGATTAACTTAGGCCTAACGTTAGGCATAAACTGAAACTTACTTAGCCAATGTCAGTCCCATGACCAAAACATCCCCGAATTTAGCTACTAAAGCGCTCTGGCTTACAAAATGGAGCCTAATGTGGGCCTACGTAGGCAGTGTGGCCCGCCAGTCTGCATTTCGTGCACTTCAATCTGAAGATCTTCAGCGTGGAGTTGGCAATTTCCTTATGTTTTCTGTTGTTTTTCTTGGCATATCTTCGGCGTGGACCTGACATGGAATGCACTTTGGAGTGTGGGTCACTGGTTAATCTTGACATCATTTGTTCTCATACATATTCTGTAGGCCCAGTAAGGCCTAGGGCCTAAAATCTAAGCCTTAGGTTAGTCACTGAATAACGTTGTGAATGTTTTTGGGGAGCAACTATAGAATACCCCGCCACAGCAGAAGACACTTTTCCAATCCGTGGATACGGACTCCCAGTGGCTCAGAATTAGCTCGAGTGCTTCAAACTATTTCCTTTTTTCTTTTTTGAGAACGAAACTCAGTGATGATATGTTAGGTCATTCGTAATGCTTCAAAAACTCAGTATCCAAAAAATTCGCTTCACAGCTGAGTGCTGAGGCTAAAGCAATTCTGCTCAAGTGGACTACGAATCCAGTTTCATCTGGATTCCTAGTCCTAATCGAAGTGGGAGCCTGACTAGGAATCCGTTTTCAGCTGGATTCCTAGTCCTAGTCGAAGTGGCAGCCTGACGAGGAATCCATTTTCAGCTGGATTCCTAGTCCTAGTCGAAGTGGCAGCTTGACTAGGAATCCATTTTCAGCTAGATTCCTATAGTCCTAGTCCAAGCACAGGCGCCCCTTAACATTGTATAGTATACCATATACTATGTAGTATATATAGACGGAAAGGTATGTCACAAATCTCCTAGCTCGAACAAACAACTTACGTTTCTGGCACAATTACTGCACTTTTCTCGCCAAATTTGTCTGTGTCGAGACTTTTGATCATAAGGTACCTCAAGGCAGCTCTTTTTCCCGAATAATTTCACTTGGCATTGTCTGAAGGATGAAATTTCGATGTAGTAACAGTATGAGGATGGTAGCTGCTGATAGAGAGCATTCAGCACTTCCACACTATATAATACAATACTCCTAAAATATTCTCTAAAGTTCTCTTAACTTTCTGAATTTCTTCCAAAATTTGTCAGTTATGTTTTGCTTTGATTATTACAAATCTTACAGATACATATTAGCATTAATATGCAAGATTTTTGAACACAGAAATTCATAAAATTTGAAAAGCTTTTGAAAAGTGGAAGGGCTTGCATTTACTATGGGCAGTTGAAGACTGTACAACAGTTACAGTTCAACTGTCACAAGTGCTTGTAGAAAATGCAAGCCCTTCCCCTTTTCAAAAGGTTTTCAAATTTTATGAAATTTAATATTCAAAAATTGTTCATATTGATGCTAATATATATCTGCAAGATTTGCAATAATAAAAAGTGAACCATAATTAAACAAATTTTGGAAGAAATTTAGAAAGTTAAGAGAACTGTAGAGAATATTTTAGGAGTATTTTATTATATAGTGTGGAAGTGCTGAATGCTCTCCTATCAGCAGCTACCATCCTCATACTATTACTCCATCGAAATTTCATCCTTCAGACAATGCCAAGTGAAATTATTCGGGAAAAAGAGCTGCCTTGAGGTACCTTGTGATCAAAAGTCTCGACACAGACAAATTTGGAGAGAAAAATGCAGTAATTGTGCCAGAAACGTAAGTTGTTTGTTCGAGCTAGGAGATTTGTGACATACCTTTCCGTCTATATAATACATAGTATATGGTATACTATACAATGTTAAGGGGTGCCTGTGAGTCCAAGTGGGACTAGGACTTGGAATCCGGATGACCAGTAAATATCACTGAGGCGGGGTATTCTATAGTTGTAGTGTTTTTGGTAGGCTACTTTTTAGCACAAAAAGCCTTCTAATTTTTGAGAAAATGGAGCCAAATTTGCAGCAATAACTTTCACTCAGTGAAACTTTCAGTTTGAAAATTCCTGGGCACATTTCTGAGTGTGCAAACTCTTAAAATTTTTATGCTGTGCAGTAAATTTTGTAGACAGATTCATGTTATGATCCAGAAATAGCCAAAAGTGATTTTGATTGCCACAGAACAGGGTTCGTGTAAATGTTAGTATGCACCAGACTACTCTATACACCTAGGCCCAGGCCTAGTGTAACAGTGCAGTTCAAGTACTCCTGGTTGTGTGGTTATGGACAATACACAAATCTACAAAGGCCTACATGGCATACGCATGCCTAGGCCTATGTATGTATGCGTAGTGTAAAAGAATGACGAGACCAAATGGTTATTAAGAAAACTTAACTAAATTTGTTTGGATTAAATTTGTGTTAAGACATGGAAAAAATTTATATTGATAAGTTCTCTGTTATTTGATGTGTCAGGTGGTGAAATTTAATTTTTATGCTGCTGTTCCACAGTTCCAGTCCTTTTTCCAAAACTACTGTTCCGGATCAGATTTTACTGTTCCGAAGTTTTCATATTGCAAAATAGCAAGTTCTTTTGTGCAATGATCTGATTCTCCAACATACTGCATGAGCGTACACACTGATGTTTATTCTCTTGTCACAAATTTACAGGTTGCTTCAACCATCATTTCACACAGGAAGTAAATGGAATGATCTTGCATTTTAATCAAGAAAAAACACACTTGAGGCCCATTGACATTGGTTACGAGATGTCAGCAGTCAGACTTGCATATTAATCATTTTTAAGTTTCGTTGCATAGTTACAGGCTTGGAGGGAATATTACTGCAACATCCCCTAAACACAAGTATTAGCCTTCCATGTGGAGGGAGTATTAATAAACAGTTACCGGTAGGGTACAGCAGCTGCGGTTACAGGGTTTAGCATTTAAAGCAGTGGAACATAAAACGTTGTCCACTCCACATTCAACATGTACTCCACATCCATGATACATTCTTTTAGCCAATGAGAGCAAGGGTATTCTCTTTCCTGTCCCAATTTGTGAGTTGCACTTTTTTGTGGAGATGATTTTTTCGGCGGTAGCTTTGGAGCTTAGACGCACATGTTATGTACTGTACCATTAACTGAACGAAAAGTGGGCAAGGCTTACCTTGTGCTGTTTTGTACGGAAAGAAAGCCATTGCAGTAGAGCTGTGCTGCGCAATAAGCATTATGTAAATGATAAAATTTGTCTTCAGTGTTTACAGCGGCAACCATGTGATGGGCTGTGTGCATTGTTGCTTCAGTTCCGAATGGCTTACACATTGTGACATAAAGAGAACGCTCTGAATCATACATCATAGATACAGTATTATGGCAGTTTAGATTCCACAAAGTAACCAGAGACGTAGGGCTGGTCATGTTTACATTTCAAAATGGGAGAAATTAACTGTACGAATGAACAGACTTGTGTCTCGCCCGACTTTTTCATGGCGGGTTTTAAACTGTTTGCAATTGAACATGACTTGTCTTGAACACCAAACTTTTCACACTAGTTTAGATGTTAAAAATCACCCTATGCTGAAGTACGCTATAAACAACAGGGAATATATAAAAGCATTGGCTTCTCTCTGTGCGGTTATATTTCGGTAAAAAGGATATTTTGCCTTGTCCAGGAAAAAAGTTTCTAGCTGCTGCTTTGAGATCTATTTTGTAGTACAGATCTGCAGTATACATTGATTAGTAGTCCTGTATATATTGTAACTAGGGTAGTTATATGCTGACTCAGGTGACTTCTCATGCAACCTCATCAAGAACATCTGCCTACACCTTTGAAAGTTTGTGCATGGAATGCACCCTGCAGTAACTTGCCTTGTTGATATACATTAAGGAGCTTCAGGAATGTTCTGTGTGACGACACATTAATGTGCACATAGAGTTTACAATCACAAGTTTACATTTCAGAGACCTGTTGGAAAATGAATATCATTTATCCATCTTCATAGCTTATTTCTTTGCTGAGATATAAAATCTTGAAAGTTATTCACTTCAGTATAGTACATGTGGACTTACTGTAGGCTGGGAGGCCGTAGTTTGCATAGTGAGCTGCTCAAAAGACAGATCTTAGGGTCTATTGAATCACCCCACAGAATTGTACAGAATTGTATCTTGATTCTCAGTTGGTGACTACTACACTTTGGCTGACATAAATTCAGTCAATAGCTTTATTCTTATTTAATAGTCAATGCATGTTTAAAGCACTTGTGCAGATCAGTGAATGTGACGTCAGGTAGGGAAGTGCAGACCCTTGCAGTGCATACAGGACTGGGACTGTGCAGTAGTGTACTCAAAGGAATGAAGAGACGTGTAGACCATTGCATTGCAGACAGGTCGCAGTTTGTTCAGAAGTGTACTCAACAGAATGTAGAGATGTGTACTAGACCATTGCATTGCAGACAGGTCACAGACTGTACAGTAGTTTACTCAGTAAAATGTAGAGATGTGTAGACCATTGCATTGCAGACAGGTCACAAAGAATTTAGCAGGTAATTTATACTCAGATACAGGCTTGTATAGCTATATCTGGCAAGTACAGTACTTCTGGATCTAGATGTTTTCTTTTCTTTTTCACAAACTTGGAGGAGCTCTCAATTATTAGTCTTAGTTGGCAAGATTTTGATTTCATGAGTGGACATAAGTGGCCCTTATAAGCATTTATAGTGTTTTAGAGTGCAGTTTATGAATTCAGTTTTTGCTGCAGCTATTTACAGTTCTGTACATGTACATGTTATGAAATCTTCAAATTTCTTTCTTATAGATCATTTTAACAGAAGAATCTTTTGTACCAGGTGATATCTGCACACATGCCATGGAGTTGCTACAATTTCCAAATTCTCAACTTTGTAGGCATCAAGAAATCAAGACCAGCAGTTGCTACCTGTTTTAATGTCATGAAGGATTAAAAGTAAAATGATGCCATACAGGGAACTCACAAAGCAGTTTCAAAAGTCCTATACATTTTTAACTTTACAAAACTCCATCAATACTACTTTTAGTAAAAGTGAGCTTGCAGTGTCCAAGATGCTCTCTACACGACAGGTTTACAATGCTTTGCATCAAAGCGCTCGACATTTCTCCGTAGTCCATGATTACAGCCTCAACGAGAAGTCACGTTCAGTGGTATCATTTTTCAACCAAAGTGCAATAGACAGTGCCGCTATCAAGGTAAGGTTTATTTTCCTACTAATTGATAACATGAGATGGGTCTGTTTTGCTAAAATTCTAGGTGGGTTGCAAAAAAGCAGCTTCCACCCCCCCTTCACTCCCTTCCCCCCTTCAACCTCCCCTTATCAAGTATTAAAGGTCTTGTCTTTTTAATATCCTCCAGTGATTGGACTCTGATTGCTTTTTCCCCCTCTCTTGTAACCCCTCCTTATCACTTTCATAATATTGTGCAGTATGGTTACAAGTATTTCAATGAAGTTACATTGTGTTCACAGAATTACCGTGCGATTTTTCCAAAAGTCTGGGCAACCTTCTTTGAATCCTGTTGGGAAAATATTGAAATAGTAGGTGCCAACAGAAATCTTCGCAGAGAACCTAAGGCTTGCCACAGTAGTGGGCATTGGTATAAATAAGTGGGGGAAGAGATAATGGATCCTGGGGCAAAATTTTCTGTGTGAAAAATGGAAAGTCATTGGAAACATTTTCAAAAAGTCAGGGATATAGCCCCCTCCCCTCCCACACTTTTTTGCTATGCTTTACAGTGTATTGAACTGCTAAAGTAATTGTCATAAGAGAGGCATTTACAGTATTGTCATTCTTAAACGTTTACTTCAGAAAGATTTTTCTTGAGGCACTTGAAAGAGCAGTCTCACATACAGTAATTAAGAAATATTACAAAATTAAGCTGCTTATAGCATTCCACAAGAAGTTGGTTTGACAACATATTACATAAATAAGTTTTCATGTTTCCATGTCATAATCCTTCCATCCTTCCATAATCCTGCTTTGTATGTGGGGGTTTATAGGAGATTTATACATAAAATCACTTTGTTAAGCACTGAGTGACTTCCAGAGTCAAGCACTGATTGACCTGACCTTGTTTGCAGTCAATAACCTGCCCCCTAAATGACACTACCCCTGATCCATAAAATTTCTTCACTTTACCAATGAGTGAGCTGCAATAAAGAGTGTAGACACCATTTTATTACTTTCCTTTGTGACTTTGTTTAAGCTTCACTTTAAGTGCAGCAGAAGTGCTAATATTTACCAGGTAGCTACTCATTGTTGTCTCCCCATACAGTATCTTATCTGCCTTCAAGGTACAGTACTGTAATGTAAACCAAAATAATGAAATCTAAATAGTCTTGACTTTCAGGTCATGATGTATTGCGAGTGCAGTCATCGAAGCACTAGCATAAAACTGTTTTTTGGTTTTCTCCCTTCTAAATGTTAACTTTGCAAAAAAAAGGAGGTTAAAAAGTACAGCAATTGAGAAGACAATAAGAGCAGGTTTCAAGTGTAACTAGTGATGATGCAGTACTACAATACAAACTTGCCTTTTCATTCAGTAACTTCACCAGTGGCAACTGCCCTGCAGCAAAGGGGCTCTAAAAACCTGTACATTCTTCCAAAAATTCACTTGCTATAAAAGCTACAAGAACCATGGTAATTCCTTGCTCTTCTGGGCCAATCAGGGACAGAGTTGAAAAATGTTCAATTTTCATACTGTTACCGTATAGCCCTACAGTATGCTACAGTATGCACCCACCTTATGTCATAGCAGTAGTCCTCACAAATCATCCATCACTTTATCCATTGTTCACAAGTCTGCTAGTCCCCCATCTGTATTTTGTTAATGTTCCAAAATGTTTCTAGTGGAAACATTGATTGAAAAACTCGCAGTTATGTTTCACGGGGTAAGAATCAATTTACCTTCGTGTTTACATGTAACAATTGATAAAGTTAGACTATGAGAAAGGGGCTGTTTTCCAAGTGCTATACACGTATACTCGTCCACATTGTAAACTACCAGCACCTACAGTAGTATACAGACTACTGTAGCTCATGCTACACTTATTGTAGTCCTTAGAGGTACTTATGCATTGTTTTTCACGTTTAACATGCATTTTAAAGTAGACTTGAATTTGCTGAATTTTATCAATACTCGACAAGAAGAATCATGGAAGCATAAAAACAATTTCAAAGAATGTTCTTCAATCATAAGCTATTCATTATTGTGGTGAATGACAGATTTATTATTGGGTATTTGACTCTTGTTTGTTTTTCTGGGATTTCATTAAAATGCACTCATCATTTTTAACCATTGCCGACTATTAGTGTGGTATGGGACCGTTGCAACACTTGCCAAGGTGATTTAATAGTCCCTGGTATACTTGCAGTTGGATGGTACTTTTAGCTTGGATTTGCAATGCATATAGAGAATGGGCAGGGAAAATCCTACTAGGTAGGATTTCCTGAAAGTTAGCTGGGAAAATTATGAAATGCTGTTCCAAGTCAAAGGTCAGAACTAAATATTGAAAAAAAGCTAAACATTTTATCAATGGTAAGCTATGACATGAAATGTGATTGTGCCATAGTTCTGTTTTATGTGGTAATTTCAAATAACATTGCAAACACATTCTGGAATGTACTTAGTGCAAATTTTATCAAAATGCTGCCAAGTAGATCTCATATATCAAAAGCTATTGCCTTGATTCATTGCACAGACCATGAGCCAACTGAAATATTGATCCTGATGTGTTATATTTCAGGGCTATGGTTTAAAATCTGCTGATTTCTCTCCAGTAAAGTATGGAACATAACAGTCATAAATCTTACACCCGTCCTTCAGGTAACTGGACTGTTTCTGATGCTGAATTGAAAAATGCATTAACATCAGTAATGAAGGAAAATCCACATTCATAGGTTATTGTAGTAGGAGATTTCATCAGAGATCAAATACCTTTTCTTGAAACAATGGGCAACAAGAATCTTGTAAAGTTCATTACATTCTCAAGGTCAAATGCCACATTAGATGGAGTATAATTATGGCCTACTACATTGCAAAGCAATTACTGCGCAATATATCCTTTTGCTACGTTATGTTAGATCATTTTACTGTTTGTATTATGCCGTGGTATACAGAGAGCCATCACAAAGTTAAAAGAAGCTCAGGACCGAAGGAAAGAGACCTTGGTAGGAGCAACATTGAAAACTTAACACTCAGTGATAAAATGGACAGGCTGGAGTATTTTTACAGACACCTGATGATATGATTAAAAAGTTAGAGAAAGAGCAAAGAAAAGCCATTGAGGTTGGGCCAGATACAGCTCTCAGAAATAGTCTTCAAATCAATATCAATAAATATATAAAAGGTGGAATGAATGTTTCAAAAAGGTAACAGCAGTCTCAAACAAGTGCGTAGCTCCCGGGGGGGGGGGGCTGGGCCCCCCAGATGTTTGCTAGGCCCCCCAGAAATTTTGTGTATCCTAGTAAAATTTGTAACAATTAAGGACAGGGATCAATGCTGTAACTCCCCATTTGATACCTAGGCCCCCCCTAAATATTTCGTCCTAGCTATGCCCTTGGTCTCAGATTCTCTCTGGAATTGTCTTAAATCAATATGGAAGCCAGGAGACCGGCATAAAAACGAAATAAATGAAGCATTTGGCCAAAGATTGAGTGACTACAGTATTTTGGGACTCCAACTTGATGCTTCAAGCAAAGATATACTGTAGTTCTTCCACTTCAAGACAAGTCAAATGTCATTCCTCGGTTAATACTACTAGGGGCAGATGTGAGAAAACAATTTGGACTTGTTCAGAAAGGGATTGCACCTGGTTTTGATCAGATTCCCTGGTGGGTGTTCAAATGCTGTTCTCAAGAATTAGCTGATATATTTTCCAAGCTCTTTTATGATAGTATAAAAGATCAGGTGACTTACAGTGTATTCAAGGCTCCTGTGTTGAGCATGTTACAATGTATATGAGTCAACATTAATGCAAAACTAACTTTTACTAACAATATTTCTAGAATGTTATCTAAGTTGTACAATATTGTTTCAACCATCTCGTATATTACTGTACTACTTTCAACCATACTACTTTCAACTGTACTACTTTCAACCATCTCATATATTACTGTACTACTTTCAACCATACTACTTTCAACTGTACTACTTTCAACTGTCTCATATATTACTGTACATACTACTTACAACCGTACTACTTTCAACTGTACTACTTCAACCGTCTCATATATTCCTGTACTACTTTCAACCGTACTACTTTCAACTGTACTACTGTCAACCGTCTCATATATTACTGTACTACTTTCAACCGTACTTCTTTCAACTGTACTACTTTCAACCGTCTCATATATTACTGTACTACTTTCAACCGTACTACTTTCAACCGTCTCATATATTTCTGTACTACTTTCAACTGTACTACTTTCAACCGTCTCATATATTTCTGTACTACTTTCAACCGTACTACTTTCAACCGTACTACTTTCAACTGTACTACTTTCAACAGTCTCATATATTCCTGTACTTCTTTCAACTGTACTATTTTCAACCATCTCATATATTCCTGTACTACTTTCATACTGATGCCAGGGAAAAGATTTCTGCATCATACCTATTATTGTGTATGCAGTACTATTTTGGTACCATTTTCTACTTGAAAAAGACAAGAAAAGAAAAGTTCTTTAAAAAAATGCTGCTGGAAAATAATTTATCTTGACTACAAAACTATACTGCCAGAAATGAATTTTTAAGATTATGTCAAAAATATCCACAGCTGTAGGCCTACATACTCTCTTCACTCTGAATTGAGCTCTTTGTGCAATGAAATGCAACTTAACCTTTGAAACCCTGCTTGTCTGCTACCATACCAACTTTTAGAATTGGGCTTTTTAAGAACTTTTTTATCTACCGAGCTGCCGCATATATTCAAACTGGACTTGTACAACCTCTTATATAAATTTTTTTACTGCTTTGCTTGTGTAATATTTACGTTCTATTTATGTTTAATGTACTTCTCTGATTTTTTGTCCTGTTTATAAGTTTTACATAAATTTATACTGAAATAAAGTAACTGAAAATTGAAACTGTACAGTATGGTACCCAGAAAACCTGTACTGCAGTACTTTGAACTGCAGTACTACTGTATCCCATGCGTGCTATACTCTAAAGTTAGATTAAACCATGGAACAATGCCATACTGCAATCTGTGTGAAAGTTCAATACACACTCCGGTGACATCTTGCATGTTTACAGTGTGATTCATTTAAAGCTAGGTAAACACACAACTTTCAAGGAATTAATTACTTCTGTTCAGACCAGCTGTTTCAAACACATGATTGTATGCATGAAAAGAGCATTAGGCATATTAGGAATTTGAACGTAATTTACAGTTTTCTTAGATGGGTGTGCCCTCAGTAGTGTGCAATATGGGGGCCGTGCCATTCCGCCATAGGTACTTTCCGCCATAGAAAATGTGTTCATTCCGCCATAGAAAACATGTCTTTCCGCCATGGCAGTAAAGTGTTAATTATGATTATTTTAATAGTGCATGATGTGTCGTTCTCAAAATAACCCTTTGAAAATATGTTTGCAAGGAAAACAAGACCTTTTGTTTCTCAGATTTTAAGAAAGTGCCTTTCCGCCATAGATTTTGCACCTTTCCGCCATGTTTTTGCACCTTTCCGCCATGGCGGAATGGTGCAAAACCCATGGCGGAATGTACCGATGGCGGAAAGACACTAGATTCGTGCAATATGCAGGTGACATACAGTGCATTATAATGAGATCTGAAAATGCCTTGTGCTGGTGTTACCAAGTCATAGTCTCCTTCGATTACGGCACATTGCCTTGATATATTGCATGTTGAAAATAAATGTTTAAACTTCTATGCAATTAATTTTGTCAAAGTAATGACAGTGACCCCTTTGAAATTCTGTACTGTTCCATATAGTAACCGTGATATGGGCTGTAAATGACAACTCAGTTTTGAGGCCCAAGTGTTATTTTTGGTATTACACTGTAGATTAATAGTTGAGGGTATACCAGCACAGTGTTGTTTGCTGCTTGCTGAGTTACTGTAGCTACAAAAAAAAAAAAGACAGCAAACATACTTGGAGGTTGCACTAGTATAGTGAGAGCCCTTTCCTTCATATGTACAGTAGTATCTGTAAAGTGTTATCCAAGGGTATAATTATTCATCATTTGTAGTGACTTTATCCACCTAAGAGTAATAGGTCAAATCTGAAATTTTCAGCCCTGTCCAAGGGAAATATTGCATTTGTTATATATAGAAAATATTCCTGTTTTTAAAAACCAATATCTATACAGAATGCTAGACAGTTCAAAATAAGGCAGCTTTTTTTTCAAGAAGATCCTTTTAGACAGAAACTCAGTTGTTGCTTAAGAATAATTTGTTGGCCCAAACTTTCAAAATTTCAAGTGATGCAACATTTGTAACTCTTGTAATGCACAATATTTTGAGGAGATAAATCTACAGTACTGCTGGAGTTTATTGGTAGGACTGTACGGTTTCATAATGATTATAGCTATTTTCCAGGTATGCCATGTTGGTGCTTTTTAAATGCAATATTTCCCTTAAATAAAGGCGAAATTTCTTCTCATGTTGTAGTTGAAAATAATTTACGTTGAAACTAAATTGTGAAAAACGTTAATTATGTACACTGTGAGTTATCAGAAAATTTGGATGAATTTGGGCAAAGTGGAGAACAGCAGCGCAGTTGCTGTGTACATGCAGTATAGTGCTCTGAATTACACAGTACAGTAGGTGATTTGTTTAGGAGAGTCCTAATGTATTGGCTGATCCCTTTAATTTGTGTCTGTAATAACTTCCAACTTAAAATACACATGCAGACAGATATTTTGCTTTGTCCGTAAATATTTGGGCTAATGACCAATGGCAATTACCTTACGTTATTCATAGTTCTGTGAAAATAGTGTACCTTCATATTGAGGGGTCATATTCAAGGTTTTACTGTAGGTTGAACAATAGTGCATCTTCAGTTAGTTGTAAAATACAGTAGCCCTGATGGACAACCTGTCTTGGCCCACAACATTATTTTATTGTACCAGCTGTACTATTGTTCTATTATATGTTGTAATGATAATAATAATAATAATTGATGCTCTGTAACAACAACAGCACTGTCCCCCTTAATATGCACACAATATTAAATAGCTATTAGTCTCTAAGGTCCAGGTTCCTATATACATGTACTGCACACATAGGCTACCCTGTATAAAAGTTTCTTTCACTTCTCCAACAGCCATCAGTGAGATTGACACCAGCTACTCTACTTTACACAGGGAAGTCACCAGATGGAAAATACTTATTAGTAAGTTTTTGACTTCTTTTCTGCTTTTTTTGTGTATAAAAATAAAGTTGAAGGAAAAGAAGCTAATTGTAGCTAGGCTAATCTTAAGCAGGTATGAAAAAGAAATGATGAGACAACAGAGAGTAGGCTCAAAGAAGTCGAGTCACAAATACTTTGGCAACCCATTACAATTGAGGGTACAGGTAAGTGTTTCAGGAATACACACTCCACTTACTGAAGTTCCAGGACCCACTACAGTATGCAAGCAATTCCCAAAACCAGGAATAGAAGATCAATGCTAATTGCAGTTTACAAGTTCCAGCATGCTTTGCATTTTGTGTTTTAACTGTATACTTCTGTATGGTTCCTAGCTGGAAAACAATTAAAAATTGGTGAATTTTAATTGGGTATGTGATTGTCCATTTCAGGAAGTTGTCCGATTCAGGAGGTTGTCTGATTCAGGAAGTTGTGAGCTTTGCTCGGTTCAGACTCGGTTTGCTCGGTATAGACATTGTAGCGCCCCGAAAAGCGTTGGTGGGTTAGAATTGGGCTTGTCCCTAATAATTAAGTTGTCAGACACAGGCTAGGCCTAACTGGGAAGCAAGAGAAAAGAAAAGAGACGGGTTGTTTTTAATGTTATAATTTATTAAACTAGCAAAAGAACATTAACTCAAACTGTTAAGCACACAAAAAACGATCTTCATGAATGGCTTTTAATAGTTTTAAAAATTCCACAGGAGTCGTGACTCCAAGGAAAGAAGAGTCGAGTCGCAACTCCTGGCCAAGAGTCTGAAGTAGAGTCAGGTAACCCACCCAAGCCTAATTGATATACCCCTCAGACAACTTCCCCCACCAGAAAATATGGAATTTTGTAGATTTGGAATTGTGCAGATGGGAGTTGTCAGGTGGAAGTAGAAATTGTATGGAAGGGAATTGTCGGGGGAGGAGGGGGTTGTCCTGTCATGCTTCTATGTATGACATCAGTGCCTAGCTTACCTTGAACCAAGATCTACTTTTGCTGAACTTTGCCAGTATATGCCAAGGTCTACCAGTACAAATCTCTCTGGGAGCTATATTACTGATAACGTATTTATTGGTGCTTCAAGCAGGAAATCAGATGGACTGTGACTCAGTACATGTTCAACCAATGGACTGCAATCTGTTGTACTGATTGCAAAGTCAGATTTGATGTACAGCATACTGGTAGTTGTCAAGTCTGAAGTCCTGGTTTTTAGAGGGTACACCAAGAAATTTATTTCACATAGAGAGAGTTTCATGTAATATTTTATGTAATGTAGAAAATAAAGATTCATATGGATGGCATTTTCTCATATTTTAAAGGTGCTTGATCTTTACTGGAAGCTAGTTGGAATTGGTTTTCAGCCCATAAATATGTGGAGTATTTCTAGTCGCTGTTGCTGGTTAGGTGACTTTCATAGTCAAATGGTACTAAAAGTGGCACACAAGCTGTAAAAAATGGCATTTGGAAGTGAGCCAAATGCATTTTGATTGGAAAAATCAAGTAGTGGTCACTTCTTTTATAAACATAATAAAATTCAGCTTCCAAAAGATTGACGAAAATACCCCTCAAAATTTTACAATCACCATTGTGCAATTGTGTTAGAATAGGCGGCTGGCATGGCCAACCTGTTTTATGGAGTTATATTGCAGTACTCTATTATGCTTTATCTGTGTTGCTTTGTTTGAAGAGGTACTCATCTTTGGTTGTAAAACTTTTAGAAATATTGCCATTGACTCCTACAATTTAAAGCGGCACATTGAGTTGGTTCATGAAATTCACCAAATTTTGCCAAACCTGTTCAGTTTTCTTCACATATTAATGACAAATGGTCAAACTTAAACAATCCCTACATCTGGCATACAAATAAATGTTTCATACTGTAAGTGAGTAATAAATAATTCAATTCGGTTTTCAAAAATTTGTGACCAGACACTTTTTCAAATTTTGCACACAACCGTTACAAGCCAGGATACCAAAAACCTAAAAATTTTAGCCTTATGCATAACTATTGGATGTGAAGCTTGTCTAATTATGCTAATAATAATCATTGTCAAGTGGTAGTACCTTTCAACACTTTGGTTAAATCATAGATTTCAACTCAGTATGCCCCTTTAATACAGTACCTTGTACCTGTACAATATAGAAGGTATACAATAGTAATGCTATTAAAGGCATTGCACCTTTCACATGAGCCCATAATATTACTGTAGGTGCTCACATTGTAATAAAAATTGCAGGAGCTTTGGAAAAATGGGGGAAAATAAAGATCGTGATTTGAGTAGTACAAGAGTGACATCACAAAATTTGTGAATTTATTTATTGCACAGTCTACCATTTTCAAATGAGTATGAAACTACATTTTTTCAGAGCAGGCATTTGCCTTTTTCCTATTAGGCTAGGAGTTGGACAAATTGTCTACATTTTTGGTTCCTTGCGTTAGCAAAAGGAACCTATGTAGTCAGCTTGGCGTGTGTGTGTGAACTTGTCTTCCTATCAGACCGAGGACCTGAACAATGGATTTGAGGTCCTCTGAAGGAAATTCAATAGATTTGTCAAGTCCTCGAAAGTTTGAACAATAGAGAGTCTATTGTCAAGGTTAGGGTTAAGGACAAAGGAAATAACAATGAGGTCCTCGGATTGTATGTCACTTGCTTCGGTACGCTGTAACTCAGCTGACACTTGGTATATGGATCTGTCATAGTGAGAAGGTGTGCCCTATTGTTTTTGGTGGAGGTCAAAGGTCATGTGGGGTCACCAGGGGTCAAAGACCGTGTGTGCACGATATCTCAAGGTAGGAAGCTTGGATAAATTTCATACTTGGTATGTAGATGCATTATGGAAAGAAGATGAATGCTGTAGCTTTTGGTGGAGGTCAAAGGTCATCTGGGGTCACCAGCAGTCAAACACTGAAAACTTGTTGTTAAAACAATATCTCAAGGTAGGAAGCTTGGATAGATTTCATACTTAATATGTGGATGACTTATGGTGAGAAGATGAATCCTGTCATTTTTGGTGGAGGTCAAAGGTCATTTGGGGTCACTGAGAGTCAAATACTGAAAACCTTGTTAACGCAATATCTCAACGAAAAAATCTTGGATAGATTTCATACTTGGTATATAGATCCACCATAGTGAGAAGCTGTGCCATACAGTTTTGGGTGGAGGTCAAAGGTCATCTGGGGTCACCAAGGGTCAAAAACTGATAACCTTGTTGTTAGCACAATATCTCAAGGTAGGAAGCTTGGATAAATTTCATACTTAGTGGATGCCTTATGGTGGGGAAAAAATTTTGGTGGAGACCAAAGGTCATCTGGGGTCACTGGAGGTCAAACTCTGCAAACCTTTTCAACTCAATATCACAGTGTAGGAGGCTTGAATAGATTTTTGCTTTGAGGTGTTGCATTAAATCTAGCAGAAAACCCATATATGAGATTTGTTGGATGTCAGAGTTGAAATCACCAGATGCCAAAAAGCAAAGATGTGGGACATCTTTCAGAGATGCCAAGTATCTCAATTTTAATTGAAATTATAGTATTATGATTTTAATCCATAATCCTGCCATTATGAAAATGTGCATCAAGTACTACTTTTTAATATTGCAGAAGATTCTCTGCCCACAAAGCAGAGGACTGTTGTGAAAGTTCACTAGACAGACAACATTTGTCCTTAGATTAGGACATGTGAGCTTGCAGGAATTGGAAATTAGAATTGATTAATTAAATGCTACTATGGGTTGTTAGTTTTATAAAGAGAACCAAGTTACTGATCATTTGGATCAGATACCATTGAGCGTGCATGAATTGTGATTGCTTAATTGAATAAAACAAATTGTAACTGTATACTGTCTGTGTTGATATCCCCTGAAGTGCCTGTAGGCTGTATTTCTTCAGAACAATTTATTTATGCTTGAATGTGTTAACACAGAATGTGTTAACACAAGATGTGCATTGTCTACAGAGCAGATTTTGTGAATCAACAGAAATACTGGTTCATTCAGTAGTTGGCTCAGTTTCATTACATTCAGCAAGGAACCACAGTGTCCATTGGGCTCTTGTCAATCTTTATAATGTTCATTGACATCATTGTATTTTTTTTTGTTATTTTCAACTTCAGGTAATATACACTTTGATGTATACAGTATGAAACATTTGTAACAATTTAGAGAAAATACTGTGCAGTGATTTCTACAGTGCAGTAAGACCAGTTACTTATGTGCACTCCACAAAAACATTTCCTGAACAGGACAATAGGGAATTTTGTATATTTAGCTGGGAAATGTGTGCAATTTAATTCAGTACTATTGACAGAGATGTGAAATGGCAATGGTTGAACACTTTTAGCACTGTACTATTGACTCTTTGTGGATTAGGTAGTGAAGGTGAAAAATATTGTACTGTGTTTATATAATGGAAAACCTTTGAAAGTGTCTCTAGTTTATATTTTGGAATATCATTTTTAAGCATTAACTGTCTAGCCTTCTTTCCTATTGTAAATGGAAAATGCATGAGGAATAGGGTACATTGCAAGCAGTATTTGGGATTCCAGTGGAAACCTTTCATGAGCATGGTCACATCCATTAGCAATTAAGGCAGGGTACTGAAGAGGGCGAGATATTTTCCAGGGGACGAAATTTATTTTTCATTTTTTTTAGGGGGACAACATATGCAGAGATTTATTGTAGGTAATAATTTTTGTTCTATAAGTATTCCGAGGAGGTGGTTGTTTGTAGGGGGAAGTGCCTACTCTTAGCAGCCTGCTAGGTAAGATTATGCTTTGAAATTTTGTTTGATTGCCAAACCTTAACATCTTGAGACATTGAAACATAGTTACCTGTAAATACTATGAAAAAGGGTGGACTTTTATGTTGATGAAAGAATGGGAAACTGGTAAAAAGAACACAAAGTAAATCATGATGTTATATGTCATACATCCTTCATGGATGCTTGTTTGCAACTATCTGTAATGGCTGTCAGTTGTCATATTTTTAAGAGATTCCAACAGCCATGGTTAAAGGGTAAAAGGGGCCTGTCACGGTTTGGGCTATGCTTGCCTAGTTTCCTGGTCCAGCTTGAAGAAAAATAAAGTTGCTGTGCAGGTATAAGAGTGACAGTGGGGTAACTAGGACTGTGGTTATACTTTTCTGTACAGAATGTATCCTGTTCACATAGAGGTTGATTTATTATAATATTCCTGTATGCTAGCTTCAAGCTGATCTTGCTTACTTACTTGATTGTTCCAAATGGATCTATTTTAAAGTCATATAGTTTAGCACCAAGCAAGTATTCAATTGTGTCATCCTATGCAGAAGTACTTGTTACACATGTGATCAGTTGCAGTTTATTAATGTATGTGTATGTACATTAGGAACAAGCCTGCTTAAAAAACATAACAGTCTGACCAGAACCCACAAAGGGGAGGTCGGGTGTAATAAATTTCTCTTTATCTGGTCATTTCTTTGTTGTAAGAAACTATATCACTTCTAGAATAACACTTAATCTTAGACCAGTGAGGAACTTTGAGCAGTTGAATAGGTGCAACAGATAAGCTATTGACATGTCCACTCATTGCACAGTTAAATCTTTTGTGTAGTGTATGGACAGGAAGTCATTATTTACTTTAAGAAGGGCTAAGATGTCACTAGGAGTCAATCAACCCTGCACACAGAGACCAAGTTAAATTGAATTAGGTAACAGATATACACAGTTTATAGATCCAAATAAACTGTCTGAAGTTTAAGCAGATGAGTTGCTAATGTAATTTATGCGAGGACAGTGTGATGAACACTACATGAAATAATATTCTTCTTGGTTTCTTTGCAATGATACGCTCCCTTGCCTACATCTCCAAGCTCTTCCATTCTAGTTGATTGATATAGAGCTCATTACACAGTCCACTTGGTAGGTTGCACTATGTGCATGAATGTCCAGGAGGGAATCGAAGGGTCCAACTTCCAAGTTTTGGAATTGACCATGCAGGTTTGAAGAGTCCAAGGGTTGGAATGTCTGCATTTTGCTCCCCTTAATCAGTGTAAGAACCATTATGTGACAGCCAGTTGGGTCATATACTTTAAATTCTCACCTGTATGAATTAAATATTTTCCCAATCTATAGGCTAGCTAGTGAATAGTGACAGGACTTGTTTGACCCAAATTTTTCCTAAACAGTAGACCTATATGAACGTACGTACCCTGCACACTACAATTTTGTATTGTACAGTAGATTCCATGCTCATAACTATAGGAGAGTACGTAGGAAGCTGTGCTGTCACCTCCATCATACAGTAGCAGTTGGCATCATGCTGAGATCTCTGTTATAAGTTAACTGAAAGTGCGCATCACCATGACGATGAGGGTTAGCTTGGCATTGATCCAACTTGTGGTTGTTACAGACCTAGCTGTATAAAGGTTGCATATATTGTTATTCAGATAGCCATGCATACAAGATCAATTAAGGTCTTTGTTTGGTTCTCTCATCTATTTAGCACAAGTTTCCTTTCAGGAAATCTCTGCATTCCATTGTTATTGCATGCTTACAGGTCACAAAGCATAGCATAAATTGTACTTTGTTGTTTCCATAGCAACCAGATTGTTGCCATATGGTTGGATGACAATTGAGGTGAATAGAATCCCTTACAGTTTGTACATCATCCCGTCAGCGCCTTTTGACATACTTTTCATGTAGATTTCAATTTGGGCATGAAATGACTTTACAATATGTGTGCTAGCTTTTACATACCATTCTGTACATGTTGGTAGAAATATTTTTGAATGGTATGGTAGGGAAATGCAGCCAGTTGTCTTGGTGCAGTACAGTGCTGTACACCTATGACATAATAATATTAATAATAATTTTGTGTGCTTATGTAGCACTTTGTGATCAACATCAAAGGGCTTTGCACATTTCCATCACAATCTTGTCATTCCTAAGCATTCTCAAGCCCCTGGGGACTATACTAATTGTGCTATCTTTGCAGCGCTACTGGTTAAATTTTCTCACACATGTAATATTATTATTCCTATTCCTATCTCTTATGCTGAGCACCAGCAAGAAGGCAACAGTTCCCATTTTTCAAGTCTTTTGAATGACCCAACTGGGATTTGAACCCCGGTCTCCTGGCTGAAAGGCAGATGCTCTAACCACTAGGCCAATCAGTCAGTTCATAAAGAGAAGGGAAAGACTGTAGTACTGTATAATAGTAGGAATGTTGGAATAGGTAACACTATAATGGTAGACGACAGGCAGAGTTGTACAGTGCACAATTAAGTACTGGGTTGGCTAAATTTGTGCCCAGCACTCACAGTCAGTTTTGGCCAAGAACAGGCTGTTTCTATAATTCCATCAAATTGAAATCATTTAAGTGAAAATCAAAATCCTGATTTTCAAGAAAAACCATGTTTTGTGTTATGTTCCATGTTTACCTCACTAAATACCAGTATAGAGCATGATGAATAAAGACATACTGTAGGCTAGCCCTGTCCAGTTCTTTTTATCCATTGTAGGGGTCATGAATGCAGTAGTTACCATTTCAGCAGTGATTTGTCCAGCCCATATTTGTGGGAGTTTTGTCAGCCAAACAAAGTAGAATGTCGCACAGAAAAGTTCTGATGAGCAATTTCGTAACAGATTTGAATTTCAAAGTACAAGCAGTAATTACTGCATGCCCTAATTAGCTCATTTGAAAAATAACAATTTTTCAAAGAGAATAAAAGATAAATCCTGGCAGCCACAGCTGCTTTTGTGTTTAGCTTCATGGAAGAGTGCAGTCACCCTGCTTCCATTGTGCTGGTTACTGGTCATTTCCTGAGTGGCGCCATGGGTGAATGTACACACACACACACACACACTACTCTATTGCACCTACTGTAACTCAGAGGGGAAATGCAGTTTAAAACCCCAATTTGAATTGATTTACCCCAGCATTCTAATAAGTGAATGAATTCTTTTAATCGTGGGACAATATTTTTTATTTTTAAATCTTGCAGTGTTATTCCTTTCTTTACCTGTATTATTTAATTTTCTATTCAGGAACATCATGAAAGGCACCTTAAAGAGATTGTTAAAAGGAGCTTGATAAATTTATCAGATGGTTCAAAACAAATTTGGGACAACTGCTCATTTCCTTTAATCCAAGCTATCTGCCAGTATGCATGCTTGCTATATGGGAGTAAATTTGCCAAGTAGCAAAGGGCTTTTTTCTAGCATGTTAGTGCAATTTTCCCAGGATTAATCATTTCAAATTTTGATTTCAACCAGCTGGCCAGTTGCAGCTTACAATACATCCCATTGCCATTCATAAGTACTCAAATTAAGCTAATTTTGGGGGAAATATAGCATTTGCCAGAATGAACAACCCCCTTCTCCTTGATCATGATCACCTCTTCAACTGTTCAAGGCCAACCATAGAATTGTGCATTGGATAATTGACCTGGTATTAATATCACTGTGGCCCAGTATACTTGGAGTCTGTTACATCCATTTGGTCTACTTTAGCTAGCTGCAACCCTGCAGGTCCTTTATCAAGTTTTTTCTTCAGGGGCCCAGGGAAGGGGTTGTGATTTGATTGCATGGGAAGCAGGTATTTGTAAGGGATACAGTATGAGGAATGTGAACACAAATGTGGTTTTATGTTACAATTTGTGTTGCAGCACAAGTATGTCAACCAGTTGATGTGGGATACAGTAGGTTGTAGTAGGAATTGTATACTGTACAGTAATTAATGTACATATGATGCATCTCTCATCTCAGGAATGAAGTACTGTTTCTAATTCAGGCTAAGTTTTAATGAAGCAACCTGTCACTCGGTTGGAAAAGTACAGTCATATGTTGTCATGCAGGTTCTGTAGGTCTGTCAGGCATAAACATTACTTTCCCATCAGTAGAGGTAGGCATAGACTGTAATGACACATGTGCCTGAGCTTTAATTATGCTTATATGTCTTTAAGTAGGCTGTGGAGCATAAAAGAAAAAAAATAATGATGGCAACCAGGAAGGAGATGGAGTGGAATTTTCTTCCGTCATCTTTATAATCCAGTTGAACTGGACAAGTTCAACTGGACTTTTCGTCTGGACATATGCCCAATTCTAGAACAGTCCAGTTGAGCTGGTCCAGTTCTGTCCAGTTCAACTGGATCCTACTGAAATTCTCAGCTGGGAATAGGTCTTTTGGATCCATCTTAATTTATACTGTATGTACTGCAGTGAATATATTACAACTATCCCAACAAGATATAATGTATCATGATTTCCCAGGCAATTACTGCTCCCCCTCCAGCAGAAAATTTCTCCACCACCCTCCATCCCTCTCCCCTTCTCAACTTCTTTGGGGAACATTTCTTCCAGGACAGTTTTCACCCGGGACAATTCCAAATTTTTAGGTGGGAGAAGTTGCTGGAGCTAAACGGGAATTTTCTGGTTGAAATTGTCTGGGCCGGGTGGAAGTTGTCGAATTGTTGAATGTCGAAATTGTCCGGTTGGGAATTGCCCGGGGGAGGTAATGTCTAGAAGGAGTTGTCCTGGTGGCCCATAGTTGTCCTGTCCCAGTATTATGTCATAGGCCTATAAAGTACAAGTATGTAGTACTGTACATCAAAGCAACATGTAGCCTATAACTGTTAAAACCCAGTCTCAGTGCAGTATACTACAGTAGTGTGCAATTATACCATCATTACAGAAAGATCAATACTATTTGAGAAGCCTCCACAGTAATCCAGAACAGGGTTGAACTCTTAGTGTAATTTCACAGTTTAATACCCTCCTATATGCTTACCGTATTGTGTGTGCTTTTCAAAGTCACTTTCTTGATAGTATTATCAGTTACATACAGTTCATTAGTTGTATTTGTCTGTAAACATAGAAGCAAGAAATTCATGAAGTCACTGTTCTCAGTTGACATCATTAGCAGGCGCATTGTAAGGAGATCATTTCAAAGTTAAATGTAGAGTACCAGACAGTATGTACGGTGTTACTACACCTGCCTGTATTTGCATTAAGTTTAAGATTTACAGGGATAATCAAGAATTGGAATACTACTGTAAGTTGCAGGTAGTACAGTTGGAACTGACATCACAGTGTCAATAAATAATACTGAGGAGGTTAATAATACTATGGTATTTTGGATATAAAGTACAGTGATCAGCATGCACAATTACATACAGGGTTCAATTTTAAGTTGTCTGGTTGCCCATGACAACCAAAATTTGGGAAAGACGACCACCGAAAGTAACAGGTTGGTTGTCTGAGAGCCAACCAAATTTCACAAAAAGAAACAATGGCACACAATGCCGGGCAGGTCTAAACTTTGTTGGTGAACAATTAAAATTTTCTTTTGGACAACCACAAAAGGCAGACTGGTTCAATGTTACTGGGTAAACAGAATGCAGCTG
Organism: Holothuria leucospilota; assembly: GCA_029531755.1. NCBI lineage: Eukaryota > Metazoa > Echinodermata > Holothuroidea > Aspidochirotida > Holothuriidae > Holothuria > Holothuria leucospilota. The sequence goes on from CM055964.1 coordinate 1,123,981, forward strand.
TCACAATCTTATTTCGAAACCTGGGTTTCACCTTCATTATAAAAGACATTAAATATCTGCTCTTTCTTTCATCTTTAAGTTTCATGCAGAGATTACATATCATAGGTAAAGTGAACCAAGGAGGTATCTTGCTTTTCTGTATTAAATTAACAATTACCATGTTGTTAAAAATGTCCACTTAAGGTTTTGCACACGTAGGGCCTTTGAAAGTTAAGATTGGAGAAACAAGATTTTCCATTGATTGATACAGCCCCGTGAATGGATATACCATTTATTACTGTACTTTATACACCTACAGTTCTCTCTGCTGCAAGTATACAGCTGCTCCAATACTGGACAGATCTGCATTAGTACTGGAAACTTAGAGCAGTGATATTGTTTCCACCTCATTTCAGGCCTCCCACTAACCCATAAAAGTCATACAGGGCAAATTAAAACCATATTTTCAGTTCGGGCTAACATTTGAATAGCCTGTGTGACCCATAAAAACCCATATTTGGTTGGTAAGTGGTCATCGCAGGTATGGTTAACTTAAAGCTCCTCTAAGCTCACCTCGGACAGTAACAATTCTCCCAACTAACCTAACCTCAAGCCCCACCTCCAATTGAAACACAAACAAATGTTTAGTAGTAGAACACTTCCAAGACAGATCCACAGTAGCCTGCACTGAGTTTCAATTGCTCTAGGCCATATTGAAAAGAAACTGTGTGTGACTGTGAGCTTTATTAGGTACACAACTGACTGTCCGAATCATTACCAACCAAAGTGGCGCTATTACCGTTTGAATGAATGCCAATCAAAGTACAGTGACCAGCTGGATTTAGAACTTTGGGGATATGTGTAAATATATTTGGGGGATACCATAGCTCCTTTAAAAAGTTTTTACAGTTATTGAAGGCCCACAAAGTGCACACAGTGATTCCTTTTGCCAGAGGATTATCTAGTTCAAAAGTCATTGATTGCATGACTGCAGTAGAGTGTTTAAGTCACATTTGTAAATGCAGTCAATATCATTTCAGTGATCATGTATCACATAATATGTAAATTGTTTCCTTTCTTCTTAAACACCTGTTCAACAACTTGATTTACCAGGAATCAAGGTAATCTGAAGGATATTATCACTTCTGGGGACTCTCCCCAAAATTTTATAGCTAAGCCTGCTTTTTGGGTCAACTTTCACATGTGTCTCTGATGGGCTATTCACAGACATTGTGCCCTTACTACTGTTCCAACCAAGATACAGGGTATGGCCTTAATTCTGTTATATTGCCTATACATATGAAAGTGGTGTTTTCAATTTTTCTAGGGGGCTGTTAATGCTGATGAAAACGTTGAAGAATTTCTTTCTTCTGATTATCTTTGTGGCCTGCAGAACCTAGGAAATGCTTTGCTGTTTCATCTTTTCAAATTTCCCTTGGGAGGCCCATCCGTCGAAGTGCCTTTGAAAATTTGAGATAGGGCTTCCCCATCTCTTAAATTTGGAGTCCTGGATCCCCCCTCCCCCTGCATATCATGTGAAAGTATTTTGAAACATACTACACCTCGAATTACCTGTTTTTATGAGTATTACTAATAAAGCAGAGCATAGAAAGTAACATCTAGTCATACTTCTTTCCTCTTCAAAGTGATTTTATCAAATAAAATTTGCCTTTATAAGTGAAATTTACTTTTCTTGTTTTTTTTTTCTTTTGTACGTAATTTCATCAGAGGTATGCATCAAATATCCTTACTCAGTACTGATACAGTATAGTCCTTGCAGTGCCTTTTAAGAGCAATCTTGTATTGAGGTCAAAAATGTCTCCCTTTCAATACCCCTTTCAGTACTCCACAGTTCAGTGTACATGTACAGTATGGTACTATGCAGAACTTGTATTTAAGTTATGGTACTGAACTGTTTGTCTCTCTTTGTTTTCACAGAGGAGCGCACAATACTTACATAAGGAGCTTCCAGTCCGTGTTGCCCACCGCATCGCTGAATTCCGTGGGCTGCCATTCATTGTGGGGTGCAATCCCACAATCCTTCACGTTCATGAGCTCTACATACGATCTTTCTTCCTTCTCTCAGAGTTTCCTCAGGTGAGTCTTTCAAAGAAAATCGTGGTAATATGCTTTAACATAAATATGTGGTGTGTCTAAGACAAAAGTGGGTAGGAAAAACGGCATTAATGCCACTATGGTCTTTTGTACAGGCAGTCTGAAAGAGGCATCAAAGCAAACTAAAATGGGCCAATGGCCTCCACTTAAATGGTTATTTGAGCTCCTACAGTAGAATCAGTATCTTCAATGCTTGTAGGTAAATGCATCAGGTTTGGTTAAATTTTGTGTTGCAAGTACCATGAACAAAATTGCAAGAGTAGTTAATTTTCCTTGAAGCCATGTCTAATTAATTCAGAAAGAAGTTATTTTTATCTTACATCTGCCTTCTGTTTTGTTCCCTGCTTTAGATTGACAGCCTAGCTACTGAACAACGATACTCTCGTCTGGTTCGAAATCTGCTTGATGACCATAAAGATGTGGTCACTCATTTGGCTGAAGGCTTCAGAGAAAGTAGAAAGCACATAAAGGTATCTCAGAGTTAAAAGGTTTAATTAAACAACAAAAGCTAGGAGAGTTACTTTGTGTCAATTGCATGCCAACACAGCAGATGATTTATTTGTAATTTGGTATTCCTGTTTGTAAATTATTTTTAAGATTCTTGGATGTTAAGTTCTGCACTTTCATGTGCATCATGGGGTCTAATGGTTTGTGAATGGATTTACAAATTTCTTAGTGTAAATTTGAAGGCCATTGAATTTTTAACTATGCTCCAAAGGCTGAAATTTCAGTTTGTTTTATATTAAAATAGTAAAAATAATTTTACAGGTGTATTTATCATTCATAAAAAGCTGTTTATATAAACTCACGGTAAGATCTTTGCCATATTTCCTCAAAAGTTATTATGAAAGACTTAACATTGTAATAATACAGCCAAAGATGAAACTCAAATAATATGAAGTCATCCCGTGCAAAAAGCTGGATTTGAATGGAGTCTGTAATCAGTAATGCTTGAAAGCAGTGACTGGAGGCTCAGACTTGAGAGACTAGACTCAAGACTTGACCCACAGTGACAAGAGTTGACAGGTTATACCCTGAAAGAAGCTTATATCATATCAGGGGCAAGACTTTCATCAATACCTTCCAAATCAACTTACTATTAAAGAGAGGTCTTAAATTTTGAGTATTAAACTCAGGTATCTGATGATGGACACTAGCTGCCCCATCTCACATAATTAGAAACTTGAGATGTCCCAACCTACATATTCAGGTGACTTGACCTGAGTATGCAGGGGATGTAGGTTACTCAAGCCCAAAACAGACTCTATATACCTTAGCCTGAGTTTTCAAGATGAGTCGAGTCAGTCCAGATACCCTGTGACATGAGTCTTGGTACCTTGTGACTTGAGACTCTCAGCAATTGACTCAGCAATAATACTCGAACAGTTTCGGCTAAAAAATGTGACTGACAGTACTATATCATGACTACTGTACAAAAGTCTGGAAATAATTTTTTGGTTTCTCGAAAAGGAAAGCTTAGGGTTCACTTGTGAATGAAAGTGGCTTGGTACGCGCCAGTGTTGTCAGGGACTGGTTAATTACACTATCTATTCTGAAGTTACATTACAGCACAGTAATGTAGAGCTATACGGTCACTTGACCTAGAAGAGGTTTTTTTACCTAGAGTTATGCTGTTTTGGTCAGGTGGTGTTTCATTTCATTTCTACAAGCCTTCACTGATCATTGTTCAGTACATACACTTCAACGGCAAGAACTAGTTCATCTTGGGAATCATTTGCATATTTTTATCTTGATTTCTGACCATATTGTGCGTTGTTTTAGTTTGATGTAGTGTGATAAAAATATTTTCTTTGTCTTTACGTAGGACGAAACCCTCATCCATCGCTTCCTAGATCGTATCCTCACATCTCGATTAGGAATCAGGATGCTGGCTGAACATCATCTAGCACTACACCAAGAGCGGGTGAGTGAGCCTTCCAAGGGGGGACCTACTTGCAGCATTGTGGCTTGTTCTACTCTCATTTTAGCCATGATGTAATAGTGGTAAACATATATGAGTTTTTGTGATGTTGATTCAGTTCTTGAATGTTGCTGTCGTGTGGAGCATATAACTGCATATGTCAGAAGGATGAAAATGAGTACCCCCCATCCATTGTTTGTGGAGTGTGAAGACAGTCATTTATTTTCTAGCGGTGAATTACCCTGCTTCTCCCTGCCCCCCACTCCTACCCCATCTCCTTTTTTTTCCATGCTGTTATTTAGGGTTTCATGGTCATTCATATTTCTTGAAATGGAATCCTCAGGCAATATGAACATCTGTAACATTTCGTCAGTCTTGAGAACTTTTAATAAGTAATCCCAACGTCCTTTCATTATAACCTTACCTCCATGTGAAGATCTGCTCCGGATGGTCATGAACACTTTTTCTCTGTTCCAGGGGGTCACAGTACGTACTTTTGTGGAGCTGCTGTTCTTTGCTTATTTACTATTTCTCTGAAGTTATTGAACCAATTTCTTTATTTTATCGTTCTCTCCCCTCCACGCTGCAGCAGTTTTGTTCCTCTTTCTTCCACTTCCACAGCCCGACTTTGTGGGCATTATTTGCACCAAGGTGAATCTGAAGAAAGTTCTGGACAAGTGGGCTGATTTTGCAAGGTAATGAGAGTGTAGTTGTTGGATCAGCTACCCCAAGGTGATGTTGCCTTATCTTTTCTGTTCGCTTTTCAGTGTGTAAGCTGTTGTACAGTAGATAGGGTAGGTGGATGAGAAGGGTACAGTATATAAGATGCAATTAGAAACTGATTGGAGGCAGGGGGGTTTGGGATACTGTGATATCATCATAAAGATGTTGTAATAGTAGCTTATTAGTGCAAATGATCAGTGCAATTGGTTCCACCCTCCCTATCGGTCCTGAGGGGAAAAAAGGGGGCCTCCCCATCCAGGAAACAAGGGAGAGGGGGATGGGGGGCATTTTGTAATCGAAGCCCTTACCGTAGACTTGACCTTTTGACATAGTCTGGTCATTCTCAGGTGCATCTCATATTCAGCTTCACCCCCTCCCTTGAAGAAAAAGTAGTCATAGTGTAGTTAAAAAAAGCTTGACTCAAAGATGCTACATAGAAAGGCAGGCAGTCTGGTCCTGCAAATGCTTTTCTGGGTGCATCTTAAACCTGAAGTTTTTGTAGGTACTGAATAAAGTCTAATTTCACAGGATAATTCTGTGAAAGGTACATACTGGTTACATACAGTATAAGCAGAAATCATATCATATCTCTTTCAAACTTTACTTAGGGAACAGTGTGAACTAAGGTATGGGAGAGCACCCCGTGTTCGGTTCAACGGCCATGTTGGCGCCACCTTCCCTTACATCACACAACCTCTGGACTACATCCTTCCAGAAATCATCAAGAATGCCATGAGGTTGGTATGAATTGAGTGGAAACCAGCACATTGTGAAATTTTAAATTTGAAAGACTTTTCTTCTATTTAAACCTAACAGTAGTGGTTGGATGCAAACTGTTTTGTAAGTTGTTTGTGAAAAAGAACTTTTAAGCATCTAAGGGATATATCATTCACTTTCTAACTGCAGGTCTTGAGAAAATAGTAGATAAATTTAGTTGTATTCTTCAACCGTAATGGACTCGAAGCTTCGTAAGCTGTTTTGAGGTCAAAGTGTGAAATTCCAACACATGATGCATTCTAAGTCACATTACAAGTGCACCAGATTAGGGAGTTAGAAGTGGCTGCAGTTTTAGAAGGAAAAAGAAAACATTTATCACTTTGCAGCTATGATGTCTTCCTGTTTTGTTTAAGTTAGTTTTTTGCATAGTAGAAACAAAGTAACTTTGCATTTAAAATTGTTAAAACTATGCCACTAAATCACCAGGAAGCATGGAGTACTTTCCTTGTACACACATTTTGGCATGAATTTTTCTTTTTATCATGGCCTAATGAAAGAAATTCTTTTCTAGAGAAGTTGGAAGGTAAGGAAACCTTTGGAAGATATTGTGTACTGCATGCCTTTTGAGGGAATAAACCAATTAAAGGGGTTAAAATGCTTAATTTGCATCCTCAGAAGATAAATTTCTTTATTTTCAAAGTGATTTTAGCATACATTGTAAGTAACTATCCTTAAAATATTTTACTGCCTGGTAGTTTCTTGGTACTAGTGAATTCCAGTTGAAGTTTGTATGAAATGAGCTTTAATACACAGATCTTTAACAAAGATAGGATCCCACCACATTGGTATGTGAACTTTATACATGGATGCATCTCCTGCTACTACCAGTTGTTTACATATTGCTTAACTGTATAATCCAGTTACCTAACAGGGGTGGTTATATAAGCAACACAGTTATCTAGAGAATTTTGTCACGTTACAAGAATCATTCTTTCAGACTTCATTGCTGACCTCCCTTCTGTGTTACTAAACTTAACCCTTTCAGCACTGAATTACTTTACTGTGTACCAATTTTTAAAGTCTTCTGTATTCCAGAAGCCTACTGTTAATGTCAAATTGTTCTGACAAATATTTGTTTTATAAAGAAGTGATGAACAAGAGCTTGTTCTTCAAAATGAGATGTAATTCCAGGCATTCACTGTAATACACAAAGAGCAAATTACGTACAAAAATCTGTGCAAATTTTGACAATTTTTGCTATGTATTTCATGCTTAGTCTTTCATAAGCAACCTTTGTTTCATGTGCACTCTACTGATTATGCTTCTACAGAAGAAATGAAGCCTACTAAATTCTCTTTTTTGATGTGGTGTGTAACTGGAATATCTTTATTTGAGTTATTTTCATAAAATATGTAATCCATTTTGTCTATAATTATAATTTTCCTAATCCCTACTTTTGTTTATAACACTAGTAGTACTAGGCAGGGACTAGGCTACTACTACCCAGCAGTGCAGACTCTGTTTGCTCAGCTCCTCAGCTTCCCAAACCACCGTCCGCCAAAGCGAAGGGGACTGCGTCCAATTTTAGACGCAAACTTCATTACCATAGTATGATTTATTCATGTACTGTCTCATTATTCATGCTATTGTTTTTGAGTGAGTGTGTGAACTCCTATAGTCCTAAACTGAAAGCCTTGACTGAAACCTGAGAAGTCCTGTCATTACTGTGTTGCATAACCACCTGTGCAGTGGGCACTACCAGGGAGTGGGTGTTACAATGACATACCAACTCTGTGGGTGGCGTAGGCTACTGCAAGATTTAAACAGAACCAGATGTTTCCTTCATGTAAATATTCATGAACATTCAACCAGTCTTGAGGCCACATATTTCTATGAATATCCAAAGGAATTTATTCGGTGTTCATTTTGGCAGGTGTTAGGGATATGACTGAACAAGGAATATGCCGTAAAGCCTGCTATGTAGGCAAGGCTACTACCTGTATCCCTTTCAAAAACCTTAGGCCTTACACTTACCATATTACATGTGCATACTTGTTGTCCAAATCAAAAGCAGAATATTTGCTTGTAAATTCCCTCTAAAATTTTGTCTCTGACTGTGAAGAACTGACTTTATATATGTACATGATATGCAGCATAAAAATGCTCAGCCAGTTCCAAAATTTTAACCATTTTCAATAGAAATTATCTCCCAAATTTTTAACATAACTGCCTAGTGGGTTCGGTGTCAAAATCCATGAAACTGAGTCTCCGATCAAAATGATATGGTTTGGGATCAGTTTTGCAAGAAAGTGCAAAGAAGTATAGGTGATCAAGACGAGTCATTTGGGTGGCTTAATATATTCCCCTGTAGTGTAGAGAACATATTGCATGGCTGATGTATCTGCCTGAATTGCTGGAAGAGTTAATACTCAATACTTGTGCAAAAATTGATATTCTTAAGAGACATCTTGGTTATTTAACTCCTTGAATAGAATTGGGTGACAGAAGTGTAGATACAAGCTTGTTGATTGTAAAGATCAGGGCCAATCAATTTTCAGTAGGAATGATTGATATGAGAAAACATGTCTTTTTATCAGTTTTAATAGTGGCCTTATAGTATATGTCTAGTGATAATGTAGTTAGGCCCAACTTGCATTCTCATCTTGCTTTTGATTAAATGACAGTTGAGCATCAGCTTTCACAGTCTATCATAGGCTACCAAAATCCTATACATAACACTGTACATTGTCAGTAGAAATTATAGGAGGACTTTGGCCAAAGATCTTTTTGAATAATGTATTACAGTGTAGGCGGGGAGACTACTCAGATTCACAAGTTTGTCCATACAATGTCATATGACAGTAGACTCTCTGAAACTGTGCCGATATCTTTGATAATAGTGTTTGCTCGTAGTAACCAGTGATATATTCTTTAATTAGATGTGGAATGCTTTCGTACTGTATGAGGAAATATGATGCTCTTTTTGAATATGAATCATGCTTAATTCTCATGTGGACTGGCACTTAACAGATCCATGCTATACAACCCGATTCAAACCAGTGTCCTGTTTATACTACAGTACTGTGATCGTTTAACTCCCGTAGAAGTTTTTCTACGATCGCGGAAAACCGCGCAAGTTCGCACAATTTCGCACAAATTCACACAAAATCGCACACGCAGATTTCAACGAAATTCCGTACAAATCAACGCATACAAATATCGCACACATGACCACAAGAATTTGTGGTCAATGAAGCAGAGAATGGAATGTTTACTGATAAAGTGAAAGGTTAGAATTTTCGAAGCCGTTTCACAAAAAGGATCGCCGGCAACAGAAATAATATTTTGGTACACTGTGGGCAACTTTGAACAAGCCGTTGAAATAAAGTTTGCAAAGCTTAAGGGAGATAAAGGTGTTGCAGCTCTGTATTATTGATATATCACAGTTATAACGCTTGTCGGTATTGACGGGGGACTAAAGAAAAACAATACCATGCAGCTGAGCAATGTGAATCAAATACTGCTACAAAAGAAATTCGTCAGTTGACAGCTGCGGTGAGGAATGAAGTGCGATAAGGCCTCCACTGCAAAGCCTCTGGAGTCTGAAAGCTTACGTTAACGAATGATGCAAGTGTCTCGATCGGCGAACGCCAAGAATGGGAATAGGAAGCATTGTTTTTGAAATTTTCCATAGTAATTGTGCTACAGCATATATCTTTTCATACTTTATTATCTATGAAATAGTTTCATTACCGATATAAAATTATCACATAGAACAGACAACAGAGTAGCTATGCAGGCTACTTTTAAGTTCCTTTCAACGAAAGTTGATGAAGCTTACTATGGCGACTTCTACAGCATAGACGAGCAATCGCATACTTTGTACAGATGAAAAATCACTGTAATTTAACAATTAACATTATTTTGATTGTTATTAATCGGATACTTTTGGCGGAGAGGGGGAGGTTTGTATGCATTTCAGGGGATAATAGGATATGGCAAACTGAATTTTATGTCGGGGTTCCAGTACAGCCGGGAGTAAACGAGAGAAACGTGAAAGGAGTTTATCAGCGAGTTTAACCTACTGAAAATGTAATCTGAAGCAAATTAAGAAATTTCTGTTCAACTTCACCCTTTTGTCCATCAAACGAAGTTTCTTTTCATTCGTAACAAATTGGGACAATGCCGCATGAAACTGCGAATAGGACGATGGTTAATCAATAACGGTAATTAGCTATACAAGTTGCCGATTTAGTCAGGTTTCTGACGGGGGACCCGCCCCCGGCCCGTACGGCCATGGCCTCGCCGCCTTTTCGTTTTCATTTCACACAGATGTTGCGATGGATATGGATCCCATTTTGACCCCACCCCTAACCTTTGGCACCTTTCTAACCAACCTCCCTATACTTTACCCGCTACGACGCAACTGCTAAAATTTTGAATCTTACCTACTGTGGACAAAACTTTTGAAGTCCGAGTCCTTGGGGAAAAACATTAATCCAATTATAGTCCATTCAGTGAGAGAATGAAGATGGAAAATTCGGCAATCAATTTTCGAGACTTCGCCTCTGAATCTCTGACTCAGGGCCCTACAGCGGAGTGCAATACAGTATTGCCGAGATCTCCCTAAATTTCACCCGCGGCGTACTGTGCTAACATGATCCGAATTTTAACCCGGCCCATGGGAAACCGTACCTGCATTGTCATTTTACTGGCACACGCTGTATACGCTACAGGCGCCGGCCTGCAGGTCTAGTCATGTTCATTCACACATGGGCCTAATACTCAACTGCGTTATGTGCATATAACATATGTTGCATGCTGTTATTATGAGGGCCGCTGCAAATGCAGGGAAATGCAGCTGCTTTTTACGTGAAATATCCAATCGCAGCTCTGGGTTTAACACTCATTCATTCACAAGTGGCCAGCGCCCATTTGTGCGTAACCTTTTTTGGAAGTCGTATGCCCAATTAGTCCCCGTACGTTTACGTGACGTCACACATATCGCCCGGGATTTTTTTTTCAACCTTCGACAGCCAGCGCCATCTTGAGATTTACACATAAGCGATATTTCGTCCGATACGAAACTTTTACCGAATACTTTTCTCAAGAGCAGACTTATTCTACACCCATGAAAGAGATAAGGTATAAAATTTAACTCGTAATAGTTGATTTTGCTGAAAATCTGCATGCTGAATTTTGGCCCATGACAGCTGGTTCGTAATTATGTACGTAGAGCGGCGCGTTACCCAGGCCAGGATATGCAATTTACTTCGTTAGGTTACTGTACTGTACTACAGGCCTACACGCTGAAGTGACAGTACGATCGTAAATAGACAGTGAAGTCAGACAGTGCTGTATGTTTTCAAGAGGTGGGTGTAGCCTAGTAGGGCGGGATTTAACAGTTATGATGGTTAACGGTGATTGGTAGCAGCCAATGGAAATTTTACACGCATCAAGTCTGTGAAAAAAAGGGGGAAGTCCAATGACGTTACTAGCAAAGCAATGCACAGAGCGTTGCATGCAAATAAGTTGGGCCCATTGCAGGTGCCTGGGAATTCTTGAATCGAAGGTTTCTCATGGAATTGAAGTGACATACAGTACTGTACCGTTAGTTTGCATTCGCTATGTAGTAACGAGATACAGTAGCCAGGAAGCGTAAGCGAATAGTGGTAGTGTGCTGCATTGGGCTATAAAATGTAAGGCAGTACAATGATGGGCTGAAAAATATGACAGTGAAATGGGTCGCAGTTTCATTTATGCGGGCCTAGCGATTATCTATTAAAAGGTCATTCACCATCGTATTGCCGCCGAAAATTGTATTTGCGGTTGTCTGAGCGGAAAGGTATGGAAACATGCATCCATGGCCGTTAAAACGATTGCTGCACCTTGCCATTCTATATGCCCTGAAGATGAATTAATACACAGAGGAAAGCTCCGCTCATTTCACAAACTAGGAAATAAATAGGATATATATTCAAAGAATGACGGTTCGGGACGGCTGATTAGGCTTTCCAAGGTAAGAGAAATTTCTGCAAAGATGAAATTAGGCTAACACTGGATTGCAAATGTGGGGGCAACTATTACAAACAGGCCTCATCCAACACGAAAATATGTATGATTTCTGAGAAGGGGCGGGTGGGGAATCCAGCCCCTTCCCAACGGGAAGGGCCAAACCTATTTCTTTGGAGGATTTGTTGAAAAATCGGGTCATAGCTTAGGGTAATGCAGACTTTTTTCAAGCAGAAACGGTTGTGCCGCCTTCCCCGAAAATATGCAAATACCTACCCTTGCTGATGACTGTCATCTAATCAATTTTTCGACGGCACACTTCTTATAGATTTAAACTTGACCAATATTACTTCGGCATGTCTTTTAATAACAAGCAAGTTACGAAAGGTGATATATTAGCACAATACACTGTTGCACAGTTGGATTATGAACATGCTTGGCGGTACGTCAAAAACGGTGCCCCAACCAAAAAATAAAAATTTTCGGTTGTACTTACTTCTACTTACCAAACTTTGAAATATACTTTAAAACGCATATATTAATGTTTCGCCTTTGATCATTATGTTACGGCGTACACTGTATACATAACGAATGGTGCACCAGTGTTTGCAATGAACGCACGTTTTGCCCGTTCATCTGAAGTGTATGAAAGCTTATCCTGCTACATAAGCAACTGCATCGTTAAGTGATTGATCGGTACTTTTCCATATCAACAGTTTACATTTTAAACTCGCGTTCGATTATGGAACGACTGTTTGATTTTTAAGAGACCTTGTCAACGATTTTGCGCGATTTTGTACGGTGAAAAACTGACCGCAAAAACCGCAAATAATTGTACGAATTTTCCACGAACCTTGGCGGTCGAATTTTTGTACGATTTTTGAAATCGCGCAAAATTGCAGAAATTCGAACAACTTCACATAAAATCGCGCAAATTCGAAGAAATTTGTTTCTTCGATATTGTACGGGAGTTAAACGATCACAGTACTGTACATGGTTTTTGAGTAGTTTTTCTACTTTTCTAGGTGTCTTTGCTTTAATTAAATCACAACATTTTCAGATATTTATGATAGCTAGATTCAGTAGGTACCTTAGCTGCTGTGTCTGCCATTACTTAAGATAAGGTTTATACCAGTTTTCAATTCTTGATGGATTTATTTTTCAGGGCCACTGTAGAGCACCATCTAAACACACCTAACAGCCTCCCCGACATTGTGATAACAGTGGCAAATAATGATGAAGACTTCATCATCAGGTATGTAAGCTGTTCTCAAACAGATACCAATAAATAACTAGAAAGGTACGTACTTGAAGGCAACTACAAACTGAAGCCCCAGAAGACAGAATGAAACGAAGACAGAGACCCCAGATATTGATACTGCCTGATGGCTTGATAAATAAATATTGTTTTAGGTACAACAAAGTGAAATAGTTTGTATCTAATACCACCCCCTGCTAAGGTGAAATAAATGGCCTGCCGAGCTTACTTGTGCGAGCAAAAGTGTTCTGCTGCCAAATTTTCAAACACAACTTTACACTGACACAGATGGAATTTTAGTATGTTTTGTGTTGAAACTTGTCTCATATGGGAAATGATAAATGTAAGTGGAACTTAGTTGATGATGAAAGATGGTCTTCAGGTAATTTCAACAATTAAAAGTGGGACTGGAGTCACAAAAGGTTGAGAAACCCTGCTTAAGTTGAAAGTTAATCAAATTGGAAGGAAAACAATTATTATATTACAAGATTATGAAACACACACCTATACACATACTTTTGGCGAGGAAATCTCAAGACAGCTTTTTAACAGACCTGCCAACTAGTACGATTTTGTCATATTTCATACGATAAAATCTTGAAAATACGAACGTACGGATTTCTCCCCATAGAATATGGTTTATGGGATTCCTTGTAGAAAAATGTGTCCTGGGGAAATTTCTGCAAAGATTGCTAAGTGGACCCATTCTGCAAAAAGTTTGTATTTTCTGCCATATCGTGCAGAATGATTAGATTACACAAACTTCGCACATGAGGCTGCTAAGTCACTCAGTAATGCAGTGACCTAGCTATGTGCGATGCACTTACCATACGCAGTGTCGTGTGCGTAAATATTGCTGTTAATGCAACTAAGTTGTGCATGGTTGGAAGTTCGGTATGGTGTGTTATGAACCACAGACTTTTTTAAGTCTGTGGTTATGAACTTACAGACTACTCTCTGTTATCCGACTGCTTGTGCAGAAATACAAGACTAACCTAAGCCTGATATATCTCCATACAAACATTGTTAGGATAGTGTGAGAGGTAGTGTAAAGTTTCTGTGACGAAGTATTGTACAGCCAAACCACTGAAGTAAAGCTTTGGAGAATATTATGAAGGGTCAAAGTAAGGTATTTTAAACATGCGGTAGTACAATTTTATGAGATGTTTGCCAAATATCAATTGCTTGATAGATCTTGATATTGTGAGGCTGTGTAGTGAAGTTTATAGGCCTAGGCTAGGCCTATCTGTGTAATGTGTGTGCCACAGTGGAATTGGAAACGATCTAAGAAGATAGTATCTGCCCAGAGTTTGGGTCTGCAGGATGTAAGAAGCAATCAAATTGCTTTATATCATCAATTTGTCAAGCCAGTTAGGCTGCTAGATTAATTGCAGAACTTGTTTTATTTTGCTTAGGTGATCGACTTAATTTGGTGATGGAACTGACACACATTCTGGGTAGCTCAACCTCAAAACACATATTATAGACCTAACTTAGGCCTCATATCCTGCATATTAACAACTTTTGAAATATTACAGACTTGGCCTTTATTGTTGGCATACAGTCAATTACTGTATTCTAATTCAAGATGTGTTTTCATTGGTGAGGGTCAACTTAAGACTGACAGAAGGTTGATAGGTCATAATGGGGCTAAACTAGCCTAGGCCTATATGGTATATAGGAAGAGAAAAAAGTGAGGTGGGGTATAGTTATGTTATGTCTTAACTATGTTATGTGGAATACTGGAAAAATTGGAAGTATCATATACTGAAACTGAAACATATGTTCTATTTGGTGATGGAATTGACACACATTCTGGGTAGGCTCAACCTCAAAACACATATTATAGACCTAACTTAGGCCTCATATCCTGCATATTAACAACTTTTGAAATATTACAGACTTGGCCTTTATTGTTGGCATACAGTCAATTACTGTATTCTAATTCAAGATGTGTTTTCATTGGTGAGGGTCAACTTAAGACTGACAGAAGGTTGATAGGTCATAATGGGGCTAAACTAGCCTAGGCCTATATGGTATATAGGAAGAGAAAAAAGTGAGGTGGGGTATAGTTATGTTATGTCTTAACTATGTTATGTGGAATACTGGAAAAATTGGAAGTATCATATACTGAAACTGAAACATATGTTCTAGTTTCAGTATATAATGCTTCCAATTTTTCCAGTATTCCAAATGGTTGGAATCCCACACTTCAGATTCTGAAAATCTAGAAGTGTTAGGTCACGGGGAATCCCATTAATATATTGTGACTGGTGCTTACCCTGATACTGTTCAACAGCGAACGATTATAGGGAAGCATTGCAGTTGTATATTTTTGTATAATACAAGTAATTATGGTGAGCAATGAGGTTTTGAAGGTGTGTTTCTTAACTTTGTAGGGTTATTTAGGCATGTTTTTGGAAAATAAAATTTTTGTCATGAAAATACAACTTTTGGGACTTCTGAATATAGTTTTGCAATCACAGAGGTGGCAGGTCTGTGTTAATTAAAGTTTTTCTTACATACTGTCTTCAAAAATTAAATAATTGAATGATCCCCTACTCAGTTAATTGATACTGATGTTAATAAGATTTCTTATCATCACTAGTAATTAATTACTTTCATTTTCTCTCAAAACCAAAACTCAAGGTCACAAATCAATGAAGTGATGACTGCTAAATTAAGTGATCTGTGACTCATTATGTTTTTATTTTTTCTTTATAAATGGGATGTACATATAGGATCCATCTAGTTTTAAATTTAAGGGAAATTCAAGATCCTTTTTGTTGTAACACAAAAGTTATAGTAAGGTGCCAAATTAACATGATCTGTGCTGTGGACAGAAATAGAAGACATGTTCATACCTTAAGATATTCCCTTTGAAAATTGGTTTATCTTGTCAAAACATACTTCTTCCAGTTGCTTTAAAGTTACAGTGCACCATGGCAGATTCGATATAATGTCAACCTTTATGCAATTGATGTACAGTCAATGCAGCTAAGTTTCTTGACCTTTCCCATTACATATATAGGACACTCATACACCTACAAATGTTATATCAACAGAGGGCATTGAAAGTGGTCTTTTCCTTGGCACTGCAAATGCATTATGGTTTGTGATTAACAAAGTGCTTGATCTGCCATGGCAACCCATAAATGGCAAAGGGCACCATGGCCATGGCCTTTCGAAGTGGAGTTTGTCTCCTGTTCAGGTTTAACCTGGCTGCAAAACCTTTTGTTCAGCACTGACGATCTGTGATCGTCAATCCCTGTTCGTGGTTTATTTCACTTTCCCTGGTAGTCAAGTTGGTCTATTGTGAACGTCTGTGAGGTCACAGACAGGCCTCATTAACAGGAAGGTGATGCTTGCTCAAGTGAGAATAATTGCTCAAGTGAGAATAATTAATAATGGGAAGACTGCAGCCGGGTGAACACCACATGTAGATAAGACAATGGCCCCTTAAGCAGCACAGGTTAGACAACTTTCTAAACCTTTTGTTGTTCTTGAAAATTGAAGTATTTGTTTGACCTTGAAACCGGCACCATCAAAAGTATTGAATAGCCTTGAATGTAGGTTGAGCTTACAATTTTGTGAAAATGAAGGTCATTTGAAGGTGTCTGTGTATATCATGTATATGTGCGAAATTGTAAAGAAAAAGGCCCAAAAATTATCCTGGAATGTGAAAAATTCGTGACCACAGAAATATAAGGGGTGTGTATGAATACTGGGAATCTTGCACACGATAGCAACTCACCATTTGTGAGTTAATTTTCCTTTGTATGCATTTACCATTGCCAACTGGTGAAGCTGGAAAGTACAGTTACTGCACATAGTAGAAATCACAGTGCATTTTATCAAACTTGTGACAGTTACTTTAAAAATTTGTTAGATGGTCCTGGCACAAAAGTTTTGCTTTCATTTTGCTTTAATTGAAATGAACTACAAAAACAGAAAAACTAAGAGCAAGAAACCAAAGCCCATACCCTCTGAAGTATTTCAAAACCAGAGTCACTGAGAAAACAGTCAAAATCAGAAAACCTACATACATGTAGCCCCTCCTCACCTTGTGTATTAAACAACTGCATGAACACATGATTAAATGTGACTTGATAAAGATTTGCTTTTCGTCAAGTTTCGTCTTTCTTACCTAAAACTGCTCTTGTGTTAAAATTATTGTACTTAGCACATTGTGTAGGGTATGGCAGTTGCATTCATCAGTTTCATTTACTCATCACATTTTAAGGCACCCCTTTGACACCAACAGCCCAGAAATTTCATCCACAGTGTGTAGGTTACAGTAGTAATTATGTTCAGTGTTACATCTGAATGACAATGCTATGTACTATATTCTTTGTATGATGTGTGGCCATTGCCATCCAAGTTGAAGCTTATATGTCATCTGCATGTGCCCTAATCATTGCCAAGTACAGCACTGTGGTCTCTCAAAGCATTGGAAACCACAGATGTGCCATCATTGACCTGTATTCCTTGATTTTATATTCAAGGCTTTTATGTTGTGTCATAACTGATGCTTATACTGTTTGACCACGCCCTGCATTATGCCTCTTGTGAACTTTAACCCTCTCGCTACCCACTGAGCTGCTCAGTTGTGTTTTGTAGGCATTAGTTTGACTGTACAATTTCAGTGTGGGTTCTAAGAGGTCAGCACATACTCCTGCCATAGACCCTTTTCCAAATAGCAATTACAAAGGATTGTGGGATAGCATTTTGGTCTGCATTATTCTTATCCACAGTAAAATGCCATTGACAAAAATAAAAACCCACAAAAACTATCCCACAATCCTTTGTGACTGCTATTTGGAAAAAGGTCTATGGAGTAGCAAAAATGTCCATTCACCAATACCAGTATCTATGGAGCAAGTCAGGGTCTAAGACAGGCAGGCAGTTGTCGTTATGAAAAGTTGTTTCTGAAGTCAAGGCCATTGTCAATGACAGTTATTATCCCATTCACAGAGGTTATTTGCATTTGTTCTATACAGATCAATAATGTTTAGACAGGCACACTAAAGTGTAGTACGTTAAACATGGTACTACTTCCCAGATGACCCCACACTGTTGCCACATCAGGTTGATTCTATTGTTCCAGTGAATTAGCCTACATCACACCCCAAATGCATGCTGCCTGACCTTGGTGACTTCAGACCCAGTCAGCCAGGTTCATGCTTTACCTGAATTAGGGCAAAGGTGTATTTATGAGGGTTCATGATTTACTGCAGAGACAATTATATTTGTCTTGCTTATGTTCTTATCTGTATTCCCCTTGGTATTCATGTTTTACAATTGTTTGGCAAACAGGCATGTTTGAGTAGCATATCAGTTACAAGGTGTTACTGTCATGTATTTAGTTTCTTTGTCAAGTACTACAAGTGTGTGACAGTTGCAGCAGTCAGCATAATTCTCATTCAAAAAACCATACTGAAAATGAACAGAAAATTCGTTGCTGCGTGGAAGTGTGGGTAACATGCGGGATAAAGAAACAGAGCTCAGCACATAGTGTACTGTGTTCCCCAATGTTCGTGCAATTCATACATATACCATTGAGCCTGTTCTAGGTGTGGCCATTCTAACTGCACCAAAATATGGGTCTCCCTGTAGTGCTTTACGGCAGAGTAAAATACAAATTCTTACACCAGAAATGCTGTAATCCATGTCACAAAACCACACATAACCCTCTTAATACTTGCAATGGGTTAAAAAAAGGGTGATTCGACAAATTTCTCAAGTTAACTTACATTTTGGAACACGTTTTATAGTAGGTACGGGTGTGTTTTGTTTATCCCAACAGTTGGACCATGGGTGCATGTGCAGATGAATTATCAAACTCGCTTATTGAAGAAGATTAATACAACTTTTTCTTGATATTCAGTGTTAGGTATTTTATATGTCATTACAAACATGGATCCCTTTCAATTAGTGGAAGAAGCAATTCACTCATTTAAGGCCTACTTGTACTTCTGAAGCATTATACATTGTCAAATATAAACAAGATATGAATGGAGTAAATGCAGCAAGCAACAAAGGTACTGTGATAGACTGATCCTGAAGACTGAGAGTGTGGGATTCCTGTACCAAAGTCTGATTGTCATGCAGATAAAATAATTCTCTTTGAAAAATGGAAGACATTTTCATCAGTCTAAACCAGTCTGTTGTACAACAGAAGCACTTTAAAGTGTACCTCAAGTCTCAAATTTCAAAAATATATGATACAAAGCTTAGAAATTGATCCCAGTGGTTCAACACCCATCTTTGTAAGACATTGCTTTGCTGAGATGTAAAATGATGAAGTTTATTCACTCAATTTAAATGGTTCGTCTAGATTGTGCAGTAATTTAAAACGTCATTCTTGTGCATTTTGCATTACAGTCTTCATTCTTCATGAAGAAAAAAAAAAAAAACTTGGCTAAAGACACTACACCTTGTACCAAAATGTGGTCACCATCTCTTTGTTGAAGGTCTGGCGACTTGAAAATTACAAAGTTGGATATTTTATGGAAAAAAGCATTAAAAATCCAGAAAATTACTACACTATCCATTAAAGTACATCAGATATTGTCCATTTTACAGGGTAAATAAATATGAGCTAAATATGCAAATTTGTGACATCTTGAGATGGACTTGCCAAGTATGGCTAATGTTAGACTTTGTTTTTCCAACCTTCATTTCAAGGGCACTTGTAACATTGATATCCTTTGAGGGATTCATTATGGAAGTTAAAATTGTTTTCTTGAAAAGTATTGATGTCACCAACCAAAGTTTAAACAATCTGATCAGGAATTGAGAGAAAATTTATATAGAGTTAACAAAAGAAATACCAGCACTCTGCAACCCATACTCCACATTATTATTTTTGCATAGGCAATGAGTTACTTCAGAAACCATGGAACTTTGAAGACGTACATCTTGGGAATGGTAAAAGAGATTGAAATAATTCTAATGGATCTTTCATTGGGTGATTTCATTCTTTAACTGTCAGTTGAAAAAAGGTCTTTTTGTTGGCATGTCACTATAACTTTAAAGAGTAATGTGACTATACAAACCTTCTGCTTACAACATTCTATATAAGAAAAGAGTGATTTTTTTCAAGGTCATTCAGGTGTTTTAATGTCAAAGGGAAACAAAAGTAGATTATGTGAGTTGTGCTAGAAGGATATCTCAAATTATTGCCCAATCAACTATTTCAAATAACACGGAATAAAAATTGAAAATTTCTTATCTCAGCAATGGAACCTTTTCCAAATAGCAATTACAAAGGATAATTGGATAGAGTTTTGGCCTACCGCACCCCGCACCCAAAAACAAGGTGTACCAAAACTCTATCCCATAGTCCTTTGTAATTACTATTTGGAAAAGGTTGTCTGGAATAAGATGCTGGAATTGGATAAATGAGATTCATTTTGCAACTTCTGAAATATTCTTGTAATTCTAGACTTGAGGTACTCTTTATATTGTAAAAAATCCGGAAATGGAACTTTTAAAATCCTGCACAAACTATTTCAAAAGCAGGAGGTCCTGCTTTGATATCATTATCAAACATGAGCACTGCTGTGAGGATAATGATTTGCCTGTATTTGGCTGTAGATATATATTTGGAGTGGGCTTTAGCCTTACCTGGTATTACAAAAACTTTGCAGCGATCCTTTTAGACTCAATACAAAAGTGTAAAGAATCACCTGCAAATTACATTCTCTGCACATATGGACAGTAATTGAATTTTGTATTGTTTGCATGTGTGTAGGTGAACTAACTTCACATAACCCCCCTCCCCCCCCCCTCTTCCTTCGCATTGTAATATCAGTGCCACTGTAAGATGGTTTATAGCTCCAGAAGTCCAGAACTAAAATTCAGAAAGCTTGGAACTTGGTTTAGGGTATGCGAAAGGTCTGTTGACAGTATCATACATTGTAAACAAAAACCAGCATAATATGGAGTGTTCTACAATATTGGGTAGTTCAGATACATGTGCAGTCGTGCAAAAAGATATTATGATTGGATGCAAGGATGTAGCTATGGTGGGTGGCACTGGGCAGTGACAGCCAACACTCGATATTCCCACCCGGCACTCCAGGCAAAGACATGTCTCCCCGCCTACCACAAATCTGCCAACCGAGACTTAAAACTAGCCCTAAATTTACCCCCTAAAGTAAAATGAGGGAAAAATGAGAAATTAATGGCTGAAAAATGGGGTAGATGACATGGGGTGGGATTGAGGTGCTTTCCCCAGATCAGACAATTACCGGGCACTCAAATTTGGCTAGCTACATCCCTGATTGGATAACATCATGCTACCATTTTTTTGTTTATCACGTTGATCATTAAGTGTTCTCCTAACTAGCACAGTACTGTGTAAGTTTACTTGAAGTGTATGCAAAAGCACACAAAGGAAGACCTCAGATTGGAAAATGCTTACTGCCCAACTCGGCAGAATTAACAAAGTCAGAAATCTTTGATATTTTTGAAGAATCTCTGTAAGGATCCATTAAAGAATGATTCAGATTTTACTGCGTTTTCAACCACTTATAGAATATAAAACCTAGTGTATGGGGTGGATTGTAGAATATAAAACCTTCTTCTAGTGTAGTGGGTGAATATGAATGTAAACAGAATTGGCTTTGGCTTGGAGCCTTTTTCTTCATACTTGCTCCTGTTCAACTGCTGTAGATGTGTAGCAGTCTAGCAGATACTTTATATGCTGTCTATGGATGGAACAAGAGACAAGTATTAAAGCGTATTGCACTCTTCGAGATTTAATCCAACCCACCTGTGACCAGTTTTACAGTATCTAGCAAAGCTACCCACCTTTGGGCCAGTTTTGGCCGATCCAATTTAATGCATTGGACCGACTGACTTGCTGAGGTGACCTAAACCTAGGGAGTATATAGTTTTATATCCTTTTACAATTTGGTGCTCACTTTGTGAAGATTTATAATGTTAGCATGGAGTGGTATGTTTAAAATATTAAGAGTTGTGTCATGATATCTATGAGAGAGGTAGTTACTTCAATCTACACTCTAATGTGATTAGCCTCAAGTGTGTGTTCTTCATGAAGTTCATGTGATGATGATAATCAATCCACCTGTTTTTGTAAAGATTTTTCATCTTTTTTCCAGACAAATTTATTCATTAATTGGTTCAGTGGTAGAATAATTATTCCATACTCATTTCACATATCCATCAGTTGAAAGAAATACCTAGTATGTAATGTTACTGCTTTAAAGTTCTATTTATGAGCATATCATTTCTTTTATCTAGGGTGTCAGATAGAGGTGGTGGTATCCCTCACAATACCTTCCCAAAGGTTTTCCAGTACCACTTCACCACAGCTGAAGACAGCACTGATAGGAGACTGACAGGGGGTACCTTTGGTGCATTTACTTCAAATACAGGACCTACTGCAGGACCACTATGTGGGTAAGTCAGGCAGAAGAGTACAAGCTGCTACCTGCATGTGTGTGATACAGGTGTTAAGCAAGGCTGTCTGGTATGTGCATAGGTGTAGGTAATGAAGGGGGAAGCCCACCCCCAAGTTAACCATGTGGACCCTCCTTCAATTCAAGGAAGAAAACCTCTTTGTTTGTTCCCTCTGTAGAGAATGTCAAAAATTTGCAGTAATTTTCCTTAAATTTTACCCGGTATATTGTACCAAATTGCATCCAAGAACTCTCAAATATTCAAAAATTTCCGAAAGTAGAGAGTTCCCCCTTCCCCTAAGGACTTTGGTCTGAAACAAGGTTCACCCCCCCCCCCCCCACCAAGAATAACTTCCTATGCCTATGGGTCCATGTTTATGTGCTGCCTTGAGAACCTCACTTGTGCTTGAATTTGATTGGTTCATTGTGCAGGCTTTGGAGGTGCACTTGTAATTTATAGTCACAAGTGGAGCATGAAAAAGTAGGTGAACCTTGATTGGGCAATTCTTATTTAAGGGCATGGCAGTTTTTTCTTTTCTTTTTTTCTTTCATTTATTCCATTATCAGCTCCCTTATTTCTAAACACTGGGACAATTTGAGATGCTTAAAAGTGGACATGCTTGGTAAAAGTGATTGGTGCTTGAAAAGTGGTCCCTCAGAAAAGTTATAATTAGGGTAAGAGTTATGGTTAAGGTAAGGCCAACGGTCCGGTAAGGGTAAGGATACAAGGATTAGAGTAAAATGGTCAAGGTAAGGCTGCTAAATTGACTTAAATTATCACTGTTACAGTGACATATGCTTGTGCTTTTCAGAACTTTTCCTTTCTCCCTTACTCATTTGGGTTTGCTGAAAGGGTTGCTCTCCTGTAGTATTTGGTCTGTAGGATAATTTTCACAGAGTGGCTTGCTGATTTGAAAAGCTCTAGGGTTGGTGTTGGGGTTTTCTGCACAGAAAGCCTGTCCCCAAACCCACTGGCCTTGCTTACTGCATGTCCTGCATCATTTTTGTGCATATTTCACCGGTGGTATTTGGTAATCGAGAGCCCTGAAGTGTAACGCACATATATATTTGTTTTGTACTCTGCACCTACAGGCTGTATGCACACATAGCCTACACAACATGTTGTCAGTGGCCAGTGGCACTACTCCGGACTTTTGATTGGTTACTTTCTCAACTTATGTTATATAAGCTGCTCATATTTCCCCAACGTTGCCTCTTTTTATGTTACCATTAGAAATGTGATTTAGTTGGTGTGGGTCTATTCCTGATGGAGAACCACTATTAACATTAACTGTGCAGATTAAAGTTTACCTTGTCTTTTGGGAAATGTTCCAAATTCTTTCTCAGTGTACATTCCCCCCCCCCCTCCAATGTGTGTGCAGAATATGGCGGCCAGGTTAATTACTGGTGCCCTTAAATACCATCATGTAACCCCTATATTAAAAGATCTGCACTGATTTCATGTTTCTTATGGTGTAAAATACAAGACTGTGTTGGTTGTTTTCAAGGCTTTAAATGGTCTAGCCCCTGAATACAGTAATGACTTGGTTGTTCTCTACAATTCTGACTGTACTCTTTACTGATGGAATCCTGCTTCAGGCCCCCATTAGAAAGACTAATGCTGGTGACCGTGCCTTCTTTGGTGCTGCTTCATCACTATGGAATAAACCCCCAGCTGATATCAGGCATGCTCACAATTTACTATCATTTAGATCTAAGCTTAAGTCTTACTTGTTTTGTGAGGCTTCTATGTAAAGTGCCGCCATACATATCTTATGATGGCGGCGCTATATTGTCATTTATTACATCACAGTGTTGTTTTAGTGCGATGCTATTTATGTGCATTACACACAAAAGCCTGTCTTGATGTGCTGCAGGTCTGATATTTCTAGCTCAGAGGAATTTTATGCTTGCCACACTTGCCCCCTTCAGATTTGTCCTTCCCATCCATCTCTGCTGTCCTTAGTTTGATATGGGCTGTAACACAACCTCATTGCCTTTAAATGTTATACCCTAGAATGACAGTTATACATGTCTTTATTAAGTAGACACAGGTGACAAAAATTTGTGGTAATGAGAACTTGCAAGTTAGTTTTGTTGAGACTTTCATGCTCTCAATCTCATTTTTCCAGGTTTGGGTTTGGACTTCCAGTATCTAAAGCCTATGCAGAGTACCTTGGAGGATCCTTGACGATGCAAACAATGCAGGGGATTGGAACAGACGTCTACTTGAGACTGCGTCATATCGATGGCAAACATGACAGTTTTAGAATCTAGGGTTCTCAACAACATGTCTATTTCATGTTTCCATTTGAAAATAACTGGAGGATTTATTGTCTGAATCCAGCACTAGCTCGAAAAGCTAGGAAATTCTGGAATGCACAAGTACATTTGTGGATAATTGTGAACAATGAGAATATCAAGTTAATTAGAGGCTCCCACTTACGGGAAATGACTACTCATTGTATTGTGATGTCACATTGATATCTGCATGTTTTTATTGGACAAAAAGTAGATATTAGAAAAGAAGTGTGTGAGGAGAATATTCCATTGTAACCAAGTGTCTTATATTTCCTGCCACCAACCATTTAAAATGGCTGTACCTTGCATATTCCTTTCCTATTTTGCCTGTAAATAGCTCAGTGTTTTGAAAAGTGGTGGCTTTTAAATTCTTGGTCTTAACTTCAGTTTCATTGTCATTATTTAAAGTCATTTTTGAAATGTGCCATTTATTATATCTTTCTTTCCTTGTTGTTATCCTTTTTCCATTTACATTTCAATGAAATGATGACAACTTTTCTCGAACCAAAGGTAAATATTTGACATGTTGGAATACTAGTATTACTGTAAGTTACAATTGGTATGTCATTAGATTGTCTGTTATTTAAGGTGTTCATTGTTGGCTTGCTGACACACAACCTAACACTTTTCAACTCTCAAAAATGGTGTCAACTGCTTGTCCTTGTGTAGATGGTTAGAAGTATTTGTCATGTTCAAATATTTCATGTGTACGTTCCTCATAAAACTTACAAAATACATATTAACATGACAACAAAGGTGAGTTTGGAGAGCTTTTGGTAAGTAGTGATAAGTATATTGGTATTTTGAAATTTTGCTTAGTTTACTTTAAAATGCAGAAAAGGCTGCAAATTTGAATAATTTGAAAAAACTGTAAATAGAAAAAGCTTAATGGTTATGTCTTTTCTTCTTTTTCAAGTATTCAAATGAATAGCTGGAGAAAGAGAGAGAGACTTTAAATTGGCAGATATGATAATCCAGTTTCATTATATATTAACAGAGTATTTCTACTGATTACCCTTCATTGAGACAAAAGTTCAGTATGTATTTATGTGTTTTAGTTCGTGTTTTGTACATAAATTGTAACGTGGTATCAGCCAATAAGTGTCTGACAAAATTGGTTTAGTACAATTTGATTTTCTTTAGTTACATGATATTGTCTCAGAGTTCACATAAGATACGGTAAATAGTACCGTTGCAGCCTTTTGACAACATACTGTGCACATACAGTTGCAATAATACTTAAGTGCTTCAAGCAGTAACCTGTTGCCTTGGAGGGTGATGTGTTAATTATAGAGAATCCAAGATAGTTAAAAGAGTAAAAGAAGGAGTTGAATTTGTCTTAATGTGAATAAAATAGAAGGTCATTTCACATTGTCTTTACCTGTGTCACTTGGTAGAAGTGTTAGTGGGTGTCCAATATGTTGTAGTGCATGATTGTGGTAGAGGGAAGCATCACCAATTTTAGTGTAAAGTACAACTCGTCATCCCTTCCCACTTTTGGCAGTCCCCCAGGGTTGCTTTGAAAAATCAGCAAACTCTTGCAAATATCCTCTTATTTGCGTTAGAAGTACCTCGGAAGATGCTTTTGAACATAACTATTACAAACAAAAGGTAAAGCGTGGAATATTTCTCCATGATTTTTAACAGCAATTCAGTAACAAAAATATTGTCACATGGTCAAAGAAGGCCATTCATGAATTAGAATGATGGGGTATACTAATTGTGTTTGTGGTGACCGCATTTTCCCTTTAATTGGGTCCTGCATCCTCACTAATGTTGTGTTACGGGGATCGATTCACTCCGGTTTACTTTGAGTGCGTTTATGAACATGATGATGTGCAGTGTGTGTTTGTTGTAGCCCTTTTGTTGACTGAAAACATGAATGTTTCAACCAAGTTAACAGATGTGATTAAAGGGCATAGGAGATACTCACATAAGTTGCACAATGGTAGATCAAATATGATGTCAGCCTGAATGGAAATGATCAGCAGTCCATTTCCCTAACTTTATTGTTATGTTAATTTATTAAAATTGGGACATTTTAACCAAAACACTCAAAATGTGGGAATGTTATATACCCATAATTTTAGTATCAAGAGGGCTTAAATTGTGCACTTTTCATGATACTGCAAACTCATTATGGCATACAATCTGGCATAATAACTGATCTGCTATGATGCTGTAAATATTCATCATTCGCTTTAGCAGAGTAAGGATACAGTGAATGAGAAAATTTTCAGAATAATTTTAACATAGTACAGTATGTGCTTTACATGAAATTTATATTAGTGCAGAAAAGGACTGTGTTTTGTCTGGAGGCTGCTCAACTTCTAAAAGTAAATGCTATCGGTATCATTGAATGCGAGATGATAAACCAAGTTATTGCCTTGCAGGTACCATAGCGGTGGTAAAAATTCAGTCTTTTATATTCAGTGTGATTATTTTACAAGTTTTTTGTCTGTATACTACCTGAGAGTGTAACTCCTAATAACTGCCTTAGGTATGATTTTGAAAGAAGCCAACTATATTATTGATTTTGTAATTTGGTATGTTGCCTGTTTGTTTGGCATTATTAATTACATTAATAGAAATAATGAAATGAAATAACTCCAACAGTGCAACAACATGCATGCCTGAAATGTGAAAATGTAAGCATTTTCCATGAAGTCTGTGTCATATGCAGCTGTTTCTGAAGTGTCAGGGCTTGAAATGGACCATGATGGTTCATTGTGCTAATTCCCCTCCAAAGTCGTATACTCAGAAATTGCCTCCATAATTGCCTTTAATCCATAAACTTCTGTATTATTTATGTGTTTAACAGCTGTTTTATTTTCAAATGGTTGCCTGTGTTCCTCCTTCCTGTGCCTTGGTTCCCTGGCAAATATCTGCTGGCCATTTGCCTTTACCCTTATCAGTTGGTGTTTCAAGCCCAGGCAATGGAAATAAATTCAGGAATTTATGGTGACCTGTGTTGGGTATTTGGTTATCTTATATGGAGTAAACATGACCGGCCAACAAAGCTTACCAATATTGTACAAATGATGAATATGTATGAGTGCGATAGTATGAATAATCTCATGAGTTGAAAGATTGCACGTTCTATTCATCGAGGTGAAGCAGAGTTGAATAGAAAGTTAAATCTTTCACCGAATGAAATAATACATACAATTGCATGAATGAAAAACATTATTTGTTTTTTACAGCACCTTATAACCTTGATCTAGTCGTTGGTTAAATTTGTATTTTGGTGGTCACTATGGATTCGTGTTTGCCCGTGTGGTAGCTCCACGGTTTGTCGTTTGCTAACTGCATTTTGATATGTACCTGTTATGTATGAGACGCAATGTATGATCCCCAGTGCTGCAGTGGTTTGTTGAGTCACATGATAGCTCGAACGTACAGCAATGATTGCTGACATGATTGTAGTGGGTTAGTATGTACTAACCTACCGTCGAGCACCACATTCGTGATGATAGTGACGAATCACGCATGGCATGTGACCACCAATTTCCAATCAGATGTAGAGAAATTAATAAGATGTTATATAATACATGCTAATCACTGGTTTTTGAACAATGAGTTAAGCCCAAATAGGGAGTCATATGGAAGTTATATATTGCCCAGATGTTTGACAAATAGTTGATTACATCCATCACAAATTTTTGAGTAATAATTCTTTAAGGCTTTTGGACAGTTTGATGTTCTAGGGATAAGTTTTCCGAAAGTAAGTTACTAAAGGAGAAAGTTCAAGAATCGTGAATATACAGGAGCCTCATTGAAAAGGTTAGGTTTCCATATAAGCTTAGATGCTAGGTTCACAAGTGACGTCCATTAATGTGACCGCGAAAGATTCAAGGAAGAAGAACGTTAGTGCAATTTTCTGAGTGCAATCTAGAGCATTTGGATGCCACATTTCCTCTGATAGGCCAACGTTACTGGTGATTTACACATGGTGGTTGCAAAAGCCTAGTTACAAATTTACAGGTGCAGATCTGGAAGGTGAATTTTCTGGCCTCAGCCCCTCTACTATGGCTTCCATACCATTTAACAGTGTCTGATTTAAAGAGCTCCCCCTTCGAGGCTTTGTAATTTGAGTCTCATAGCTTTGAACTTTGCCATCATGGAATTAGCCCTCTCCCCCCCCCCCCCCCCCCACCTTTTTGTTAAATTCTGGACCTGCCCCTGATTTGTGCTCAAAGTGGGATTCCCTCCAACCTATAGCATTTATGGTAACAATTTTTATCCCATATGTACTGGTGACCATGTATGGTGGAAGCAGAGTTCTAATGACAAATTTGCATTTTAAGAGTGCAATTTGCCAATCTAGAGGGATTGGGATGTGAAATTTTCTTTCCATGCTGTGGACTAGGGGACAAGACTACAGTGAAAGTTTAAGTTTTAGAGTGCATATTCCTGCTATCTAGGGTTGATTGTTGGCAAATTTTCTCACCTCAGCCTCAACCTTGGTAAAGGCAGAGGATGGCTTTCATCCAGCAGGGCACCATTAAGGAATCACTACCCAAATTAAGAATCCGAAACTCCCCACTGCCTGCCGTCACTTTCAAAGCTCTAATGTGTGGGCTTTGCCCTGATAGAATGAGTTCATTTCTCCAAACCCTGGTTCACTCCTGCTGGCTGTTGTAAACTTGATAAAGCATAAATTCAAGGAAATGCGGCTCGCGGCAGAAAACACTTGAGAACCCCTGGCCTAGACCAGTGTTTGATAACCATTGATGTAAATGAGCCTCTTTTGGCAAGGTTTTAGGTTTCTTCACTACTTACAGGCAGTGACTCTGATCTAGAGGTAAAGTGTATACTTCTAAATCAAGAGTAACTATGTTTTGCTGTCTTTTGTGTTATCACAGTTTCATGTACATGTAAGAATTCTACATTTAATGTAACTAATGCTTGTATGGTGTGCACTTTAAATTTTAGTATATATTTGTTATTTTATTACAACATACATGCCTACTGAGGTTAGTGAGTGTGGCTCACACAAAGAGCCCATACAGTGATAATTGATTACATGAGGTTATTGGATCACTGTAAATGCAAATGTACATGAATATTCAGTAGCATGTAGAGTAAGTTGAACAGAACCTTGTTATAGTATCACATATTAGTGAATTTTACAATTGACCACATGCTTGGATGTTAAAATCCCTTCATGCTACATTTCTAAATAGTGGTGTCTTGCAGCAGCGGTAATTCTCAAATACTCGTCATTTTATTGTTTGAGCATAAATACAACAATTTTTCAACAAAAATTATTTGTGTTGTTATCTCATTGCTTTGTAGAGGATTGAGATGTAGTTGCTTTGACAGTTGGGGTAGTAACATTAGTCATATTTAATTTTCTTGAGAACATTTGTGGCTATCCCATAGTGCTAGGTACAGTACCGCAGGGTTTGGAAACTGGGGTGATTTCACATGGTAAAAGGTCAAATGTACTGTATGTTTTAAGTTTAAGTATGTCAAAAAAATCAGGACTGCTGCACCAATTTTGTTCAAACATGGTGGAAAGGTTATGATGATGAAAAGGTGTCTTGCACACCCCAGGGGTTGGATATTGTGCCCGGCCACAGAACCTGTTGGTTAAAGACAGATTTGCATCACCCCAAGTATGACTTTTACATAGGGGTAAGCAAAAGTCTCAATTGGTGGCTGCTCTTTGATTGACATCAGATTTACAAAATTCAAAAGATGCAGAGCAGCTCATATTACACAACATGCACAGAGAGTGTTTTGATTACACATTAGGGCTTTTTATACTCCCCAGGATATGGCCTTAAGTAATAAACTGGGTTTGTGTCCGTACAAGGAGAAGCTAAAGACAGTTATGGGCGGGGCCAAAAATGGCTTAGTTGGGAGAACTGGAACTGTCTGGGATGAGTGGGTTTCCCCTTTAAGGTCAAAGGTCAAATTTATTATATTCTTTTTTTTTCCGAAACTTCTAAGGGAGACCTTCAATTGACTTGGAACTCCCAAGTATGCCTAATTAGCATGTGGTTCGTATATGGAAAACTTTCATGTTCCCGTGTTTTGTGTTGGGGATTCATTGATCATTAGTTTCCCATAAACCGAGTCTTAAATTGGGTATGACATACTCAGGGTGACCAGACGTCCCGTAAAATACGGGATTGTCCCGTATTTGGTTCATTTGTCCCGGGTCCCGTATGGAACCTCCCCGGGACGCCTATTTGTCCCGTATTTCCATGTTGCTGAAGGGGGTTCCTTACAAAATAGACACAACTCTGGTAGAATGGACTGATACAACTACTGCAAGGAACATTGAAATCTACTGTAGAGTGCGTTAGCAGCTTTTCAAAGCCTGCTCACCCACACGTGTTTATGTATTACAATTGTGGGCCAACGTAGGATAGCGTCGAGGTTCGTAGTTAGTTCCGCAGTTTAGTCCCGCATAACACTGGTGCCTCTGGCATACTAGTCGTATATAGCCTGCAGAAATAGTTGTAGTGTCTCCCTTATCAAATCAGAACTGCAAATTGTAACTTTTATATGACATGTTCTGAGTTTGTTGTACATATGCCCAATCTTACAGGCAATTACTCAAAGCTGTGTCATCAAAAAGAAATATAACTAGTCTTAATTGACATTTTCAACACATTTTTGGACCTTTTTGATTCATAACTTGGACCACTCTAAGTACGACTTTCTATGGTGCTTTGAATGCACTCAAATCCAGAAGCTTCCGGAGGCTTTGCCCCTGGACCTCACCAGGGGCCCTAAGGCGGGCCCCTGGACCCCACCTGATGGGGGCTTCGCGCTACGCGTGCACACAACCCGGCACCTTCCAACCATGCAGTGGAGTCTCGTATTTTACTTTTCAAAATCTGGTCACCCTGGACATACTCCTTGTTTGGTGAAACCGTGAAGAGGGGCTGTACAAAGATAGTTCGCTCCGCGTGGTACGTCTTAACACTCGTAGAAAAATCCATAGCCTAAGATACTAACGAATGCTCCCTCAGAATCATCCGTCGTTTACTGACGCTTGAACTGTCAGCAATCACCATTGGTACAATCGTTAGACGTATGGGAATGTATTTTACCGGGGTATCCGTGAGATGAGAGGTGGTAGCTAGAGACTGCAACGCTACCAGACTTGCTCGTCATACAATTTAATCATGCAGTTACACATGCTACTCGTGAACAAATCTGGTGAGAAATATTAGCGACATTTCGCATTTTAATGGAAAAGGAAGCACAAGTATGTTACGCTTGTTGGCTGCTAAAGAGAAGCACTGGTTAACTCAAGGGTGGCGCCAGCGGGGGGGGGGGGCCAGGGGGCCATGCCCCCCGTCGAGGAAGGCTGCCCCCCCCCCGCCCGTCGGGGAAATTTTTCGGTTTCGCCGGGGAGCTGTTATGTATACGATAAAATATGTAGTCCCCGACAACGCACAGTCGCCCAGACGATTTACTTAATTTTGGTCTAAATTAGGGCAAATTCTGACTTCAATAATAACCCCAAATTTTCCAATTTTCTTCTTCAAAGCCCCATTTTTTTCAAATTTTCCATGGAAAATGCCGGCAATTTTTTCAAATTTTCTCCAAAAAGAGCCCAAAATTTTCGACGCGCTTCGCGTGCGCCAAAATTTTCCTTCAAATATCGTTTTGATACTTTATTTCCTTCGTTGAGACTTTGGGTTGCGGCCCCCCCCTCCCCCACGTCAGGGAGCTTGGCCCCCCTGTCGGGAAAATCCTGGCGCCACCCCTGGGTTATCTGTAAATGTTTTATTATCTACGCAAAAGTATAACAGTTCGATAGTGTTATCAGATATGTAAAAAAATCATTAGGTGCTAAAGAACTTACAATGAAGTATGAAAATAAACATTAAGATAGTTCTCCAGAAAAATACACTTCGATAGCACCTTTCAACGTCTTATAAATTTTAATCATGGGCAGATGGACGGAAGCCTTACTGCCCTTATTCATCTAGGCTACTGCCATTTCGCCACGGGTTTCCTTTTGAGATCCTTATTGCCGTTATGCGAGGTGTACTTCTTTGCCAAGGAGTGTTGAAGGTTTCGTAGCTGGCCTCCAGGCCAACTTTTTAGGTCTTGGCATTGACCTCGGCCCGAGGCTAGCTGTTCTATGATACGTAATAATTGCTCAAAGAGTAGTCAGTTTCCTGTGTGAACTGTATAAGAATGTTTCCCACCAGTGAGGTGATCACCTCCTGTTCTGTTCCCACTTAGTCTTCCGTGGCTTTGAAGCGATAACATAGCAGGGGTTGCACCACGGGAGGACAGGGTTCTTATTAGGAGAAATACAGGGCGGCCACAGCCCATTCCCGTCGGGTCAGGGGGTCTAACCCCATGTTGGGGCAGATTTGAAATCGCCGAGGAGCCATACACTAACATCATTAAAATAACGCCACCTTATCGTAACTGGATGACAAATCTTCTATCATAGCCTTCTGGCAGACTATTTCGAACTTTCCACACATTTTGAATTTTTAAATACACCTGGGCTTCTGGAATCGTCAGCTGGAAACCCAATCATTATCCTAAGACCAGCCCTGGACCCAACGACGCACGTAGAGTACTTCGCGCACGTGGGAGTTGAATGGTTCAACCACCAAACTTGGACACGTTAAATGGCGTAGCTAAAAGGGGCCGGAGGGCGACCGTTCCCCCAAGAACTCATCCAAAGTCTCTTTTGGAAGATTTTGCCACCCAACGTTCTTACAAAGCATGATCGTCAATCGTTATGGGATACTAAGTGGTCCTTGCATAGTGCATACACAACTCCGAAATCTAACCGAAGGCTATACGCATTTCAAACTGTCAAATAAGACATTTTATGGGAGAGTTTCGCGTGCACCCAATATGAGCAGGCAACTCATTACTACCGCTTCCAAACCCGTAAGCCGTGGTTCCCACCATTAATGTGGACCCTTTGTCGAGCGGTGATAAGGTGAGCGTGTGGCACTCCAGCAGCACCTTCACAATTGCAATGAAGTTTTTCGGTCAGTAGGCTGTTTTGCAATCATCGTCAGCCAAATACTTCAACATCTCAAATTACGAATGGAGGACGAGGAAATTTCTAGACAGCTAGAGAAATGGTTCAGAATGGCCAAAACAGTCATGAAAAAAATCTCCAAGACTCTCCGCTTCTGGTTTGGCTCCTTCGGCACAAGCATTGTAACGCTTCGTATGTCACACCTCAAGAGGATGCAGCTTCCTTTAAAAATCGTTTTCCAACAGCGTTACCTTTCTACGGACGCCCGGTACGTGGTTATGCGTGTATGAACTACCTGGGCCCACGAGAATAGCATTCCTTAGTACATCTCACCCTCATTAACTGACTAACAGCAACAAAGAAACCTATCTTGAAATTTACCCTTTAATATGAAAACATATAACATCATTTAACTCTAAGCCCTATGTTTTTGTTAATAATGTCCAAAAGGGAAGGAGACCCTCCGCTTAACCCCTCTCTAAGACAGCATTGAAGGTAGTGGCGTATTTGGGGGGCATAGGGCCATCCCCCCCCCCCAACTGATGCCGATTTTTTTTTAGTACCTAAAAAAATAATAAAAAAATGTTTGAGCACAAACTTTACTTCAAAAGTAGCATATGTGGCACAAGATTGCATGCAAGGACATTTAATTTTTCCAAAAAATTTTCAAAAGGGAGGGGTGTCCCCTTTAGACTCCTCCCCCAGGCCGGCCATCACACAGGATTAAATTCCATTCGAGAAAAAGTTGAATGGTCCTGATTTGTTCCATGCACATTTTGAATGTGTTTTGGACACTTTTCAATTCAAACTGAGATAAAACCATTTAGCACCATTTACCTTGTTAACGATGAACATTCAAAAGCATTTGCCACAAATTTTTAATTAGTTAGAACCATTCAAAACCAGTCAACTCTATTCAAAATTGAATGCGTTTTGGAAAAAAGTTGAATGGAATTTAATCCTGAGTGGGGTGTGTCTATACGAATGACTGATTAATTAGGGGTATGTGTGTTAACAGACGTGCGCCAAGCGCGCCGGAATATCTTTCCATGGCCAATTGAGCCAACAATTGATAAAGTACTGAGAGAGACGAAAACTACTCTTTCCCTCTCAACCAAATTAATGGGTGACTATGTCTTATCAGGGAGGTGTTAGGCTCCCTGGTCTTATACTCACCAACCGGCAATCATTGCGACGGTTGGCCAGGCTGCAGGAGTGCATGAACAGGTGTTCCGTCTTCAACCAGATTATAAGGATAGTGATTCCCCTACATGATCACCGCCCTTGTGTATGTTAGATGATCAGCATGCATAGCCTAGGCGTACGGGGGTCAATATTTCTGGGGGAGGGATAATTTTTGCCAGAATTTAGAACTTTGGACCAAGTTGCCCGAATTTTGATACCGCTGCGTCGGTTGTTATGGCCAGCAAAAAAGGGCATAATTTATTTTCTTGGCTGTCTCATTTGCCTGAATGGATCCACTATTGGGAGGGCATATGCCCCCGGCCTCGCACGAGTATGTCAGCGTGCCATTCATAGACACATCGATGTGCATGGGCGTCCGGAAGGGGGAAAGGGGGCACCCCCCCCCCGGAAAATCAGAAACTTGAAAAAAAAACTAGAAAAAGTAACATCAACATTTTTTTATGATATCGCTGGAAACTTTCCAGAACACGAGCTTTCAAAATAGAAAATGATTAGATGCAACTCACGAGGCCTGGGAAGTACCATTTTCAGCGATCTGAGAGGCATTTCGGCAAATTTTGTTGGCGCTTTGCGCCAAACTTAAGTGGCGCTACGCTTAGATAGTTTGCCTACAGGTTTCGCCCACCTGGCAAATTTTTGGCTAAACCCCTGTAACAGGCGCCAACATTTTGCAATTAAGCTCTTTTCTGGGAGTAAAAATTTCCCCTGATTTTATCAATTAAAAGTTTGCCCCTCCTAATTTTTTTCTGCGGACCCCCATGTCGATGTGTCTATGAATGTCTTGCTGATCATCAATCAAATGTGTTAGTTGATATGATCACGGAGCCGGAAGCACGCCGGTAAAATTGTTTCCCATGACAAAATATGGAGAGTCGTTTCATATTCATGCAGTTATCATCAAATAGGCCTATGTATTTCGGGTTTTGCCGAAATATTGAAGATACCCCCAAGAAAATATTGTAGAGATCTCGCACTAACAAATATCATTAAGTACGCGGCTAGTTGACCAAATGAAGGCAGACGAAAAGGGGTTCTCTCTTCCCTAAACAAACTTCGGGAGACATATGTTCCCCAACCCCCATGATCGCCACCTTGTTTATTGACACAAAACAGTTTTCCATTGGTTTTGTAAGCTACACAAACATATAAATGTACCCCTGATAGCAAAACAGGCTAAACGCGCACAGTTCCCTCTCCATAGGCGTACGGGAGCTTTTCAGTTGTGGGGGGGGGGGATTCTCTGCCCGAATTATGTAATCCTGTCCGAAAGACTGCCTAGGCGGAGCGCCACCGTTGGTTGGCGCGGAGCGTACAGAAAATTTTGAAAATCGCGACCCCTCAGACAGCCGGAAATGGTATTTCCCAGGCTTATAAGTAGAATCAAAGTAGTCGATATTTTGAGCTTTCGTTTGCAATAAAATTTTTACTTCAATAAAAAATGAGGAAGGTGCAAAATGATCAGAAAATTACCCGAGATAAAATGTACCACTACCATTGGATGAAACGGTAATGTAAAGTAAGTTAATCAATCTTTGGAAAATGAGCTTGTATGCACATTCTACAAACTATTTTACTACTTGCAACATGAGATTATGATAAATATAACTTTTAAAATTCGAGAAACTTCAGTAACCGGTGAAAATCTCAAGACTTCTCAACTTCGAGGGAGGATGGCATCGAAGCGCATACCGGCTACCTATTAAAAGTTTCATCGAACTTTACAAGGATCCCATGTGTTTGAGCAGCAGCTTACATGCCCGAATTGGCCTGACTGGGGAATTGCATGCATGAGACGAATTGGCTCTTACAAAACCGACCAGCTCAATTTTTGCGTGTGTCCCGCGCAAGGTAGTAGCCTGTATATACATAATTAATTATATGCATCCAAACAAAGAAGCGCGCAAATTATTTTCTAGTCGTCAAACGACCTAAGTCCATGTCAACGGTTTCGACACACTTGATCCCCACAAACCGCAGGGCATCCAATAAAAACAAACGTGGCCAAATGGTTGGCATAGTCGCATAGATTCCTTTTGCCTTAGGCAAGGGAATGCAAAATTAAAAATAGAATAAAATAAAATCTTCACGACACCGATACGTTTTATTCAAAAAGGTACAGTTTAGATGTATGACATTTATCATGTTATTTACAGGTAATCAATCGACAAAAGAAGTCATGAGTATACACCCATGACAAAGAAACAGTTGTAACAAATTCAAATTTGAATATTTGTGAACAACATCTTGGGCGGAGATCCGTCTTTGAAAGTTGGGGCTATAGTCAGTGGCACCATCTAAGCGGAGCGCCTCCATCGGGTGGCGCGGAGCGCAGGTAATTGTAGCCAAAAATTACCCCCAGATCACCGGAAACGGCCCTTTTCAGTCTTTGCAAAGTGTTGCTATGACAACTCTCAGAAGTATTTCTTATAAAGTAAATAGGACTTTTGTAAAAAGTCTAGGAAAATGTATGACAATTGGTTCTGATTTCCGGGTTTGCCGGGTTGATTTCATGGGGGAAATGGTGTACAGTATCCCCCATCCAATTTTAAGTGGGAATATATCTCCCCATCACCCCAGGATCGCCGAACATGGTCAACATGTATAATAAACAGGTCCGTAGCCAGGCCGGGGCACGGGGGCCGTGCCGCCCCCCCCCCGTGCGGACCACTGTGCCCCACCATATGGAAAATCGATCGAAAATAAAATTTTAATACCGTGTAAAAGATGGCTCTGGTATTACACCAGGCAATTTTTGACAAAAAATGATCCCAAAAGTGGTTAAATAATGAATGTATTTTGCTCTCTGTAACATTTTTGTTATACAATTACAGAAATTTTCGCGCGCTTTCATCTTCAGTTACATATGGCTTTAACACCGGTTTCAGATATGTTGGCTTTATATAAAGGTAAAGGTTCCACAATTAGGCTGTTGTTCTTTCGTGTAGGCGTGATTCCCCGAAAAACACAAAATTTAATCCATGAGAAGTTCTATCCTCTTTCTCTTATGATCAGGAAGATTCTTAATTCAGACTCAACATCATGATAAACATATTTTTTAAGAAACGTAAAGTGTCTCAATGTCCAGGGGTAGTGGAAGGTCGCACCGCGACCAGTTGCCCGTCGTCTTGGTTTTGCTCTTACATACCCACATACATTTTGGTTGAGAGAAAGCAAAATTATCAATTGGTCAGTTGTGAATGCTCTTTGATTGACATCAAAGTCAAAAGATGCAGAGTAGCTTACATTACACAGCATATGCAAAGAATGTTGTGATTACATATTATGGCCTTGTATGCCCTTCAGGGTATGACCTTAAGCAATAAACTAGGTTTTTGTCTGCACAAGGGTGTCTGCAAAAGAAGGGGCGCAATACAGTTGTGGAAGGAGTAACTTAGTCGGGAGAACTGGAACTGTCTAGGACGAGCAGGGCAGATTCTTCCACAGAAACCCAAAGTTTCTAATTTTCCTTAATAAGAACCAAATATTTTTAATTTTTCGTCAACAGAATCCCAAATTTTTCGTCAACAGAATCCCAAAAATTTCGCTTTCGGCATCCTTTCTGTAACTGATTGCTTCTAGCGGGGTTTCGGGTTGATGGACCCCTTAGGGGAGCTTCGTCCCGTCGTCGGGCTTATCTTTTCACCAGCTTTTGCTGAGTCTGTACGCAGGACTTACCGTGGTAACAATTTTCCTGCAAAATTTTGGCGCGCTTCGCGCGCAGTTCTCACAAGCGAAGTTATATCGCCTATGAACATTATTAGCATAAAAATTCAAGTGAACTATTCTAGCCAAAGCTAGGTGAAGGCTCAAACTTAGATGCTGGGTATCAAGGTGTTTTCATCTAGTAATCTAGTAACTTGAGTAACATTCGTAACGTGATGACTATATGGTTTGAAGCTAAATTTAATAGTACCCAAATTTATTCTAAAATTTATTTTTTTCTGTTCATGCTTAATTTCGTTCAAAGTAGAAATACGATAATGACCATCTGAATTGTGAACTGTGAAGAGATTGGTGTGCTCTCACTGTCATTCAAAGTCCTGCTCAAAGCTCCATGATCCTCAGACTTTTGGGGAATTTCCCTCTGGGTCCTAACAAAATCATACTGGACCACACCAAGACTGCCTAATGGCAGCTCCTGGTCCCCTCGCCGTAATTCGCAAAGTACTCAACTCTTCACTTGCGCTTGCGAAGCTGAAGAAGCATCATCGTGATCATAATCTTGTTCCCTTTACTTGTGAAGACTTCCCACGTCTTCGTATATTGCAAAAGGAGGCGAAAATGTCCATCACAAGAGTGAAATTTTCGCGCGCTTCGCGCGTACATGCACACGTAAAACCGATACCTTTAAGCTGTCAGTGGTAAGCTTGAGATATCATCCACTGTAGTTCCCGCAAACTGTAATCATATGGTGGCTCTACTGTCTACAAATATAATTATCTTCTTCGGTGCCCCCCTATGAGGTGCCGGTGCCCCCTATGTAAGAATTTCTGGCTACGGGCCTGATAATAAACTGATAAAAATAGTCTATGCAGATTCTAAAAATCTCCCACAAACTGTTTCACAAAACATTTGAAAGAGCCTTTTGCTTAAAATAAAATAAAATGTTGTCCTAATGGCTGTAGTACTAGACTCATACCTGATGAGCAGCTTCCTTTTTGTTTCCTGCAAGTGACCATTTTCAAGGGTATATGGGCATGATAGCCTTCCCTCTTACTCCGTAAATGCAATATGACACTCTATGATAATGCCATAGAAGTGCTTCTTTCTGTATTTTCTTGATTCTTAAATGCCACGTAATCACATCTAATAAAGTTAACTTTCATTTTTCATGGAGGTAATCTAGAGGGTCATGCAGACCTTCGGTCTTGGCCATTTCCAACAATGCACTAATTACTGGATGTTGCAAAGCCATCACATAATGACATACATAACGATATACGGTTTCATGAAAACGTATGGTTCTTTGTGTTCTTATCTAGATGCCAAAAAATGTAGCCTACATCTAACAGCGACTAATTCCTAAATTTTGCCCCCTTTAGGTTTCTTGCCTTTGGCTCTAGCAGATTTAATCTTTATATTCACAAAGTAAGTCCGTTTTTACGTAAAATCTTGAATCTGGACCTTACAAAAACATGACCATTAAGTGTGTTAAAATGGTCTCCTTTAAACTAGAATGTGAAAGGGATTGAAAATGGAAACATGTTTTAATAGAAATTCTTGGGGTGAGGAATGGAAAAGCAGTTTTCTACCAGGGTAAGGAAATCTCAAAGAAAAGGTTGAAAAGTCATGACCATGCAGATCACGAGTGAGGCATAGGTATCTGCCTACTTCGAAGCGTCCCTACAGGCCATTCTCGCCCCCTCTGACCGAATTCCCTAGCTCCGCCACGGGTGATCACATAGACTGCCCTAATACGTCTCGACTTTCAGCCTTCTGGTGACTGCTGGTGGTATTGTCATTAAGAAATATGACGCGTCACAAGATGGCTTTTGACTGACTTTGTCGGGCAAAATTTTGGGCATTGTATACACCTGTACACCCTCCCGTCTACCCATGTAATCTGGCAATTGAAAACATCCCAGGACTTTGTTGCAACTTCTCCCGAATATTCTACCATTTCGGGCAAAGTGTTGCGCAAGACTATGACGTGAGGCTGAGGAAAAATTGTTTTCCATAAGCTGCCCGAATGTGTCTCGAATTTTTGTAAT
The DNA here is from genome assembly GCA_029531755.1 of Holothuria leucospilota. Taxonomy (NCBI): domain Eukaryota; kingdom Metazoa; phylum Echinodermata; class Holothuroidea; order Aspidochirotida; family Holothuriidae; genus Holothuria; species Holothuria leucospilota. Next base: position 1,164,335 of record CM055964.1, read on the forward strand.
CTTTTTGAATTTTCATGAAAATTTAACCGTGACTATGATGCTCTTAATTTTTCGGTCAAATTTTTGAAAGAACTCGGATATTCGGCCATTTTGGGCAGTGTTGCGCAAGACTATAAAGTGAGGCTGAGGAATAATTGTTCTTTATAAGCTGCCCGAATGTGTCGCGGATTTTTGTAATCTGTTTTTATTTCTAATGAAAACTGTACGGTGACTATGATGCTTTTTTATTTTTCGGGCAAATTTTTCAGTGAAAGAATTCGGGCACGCTTAGGAGTTTTCTGTGTGTAATTAAAACATGCTAGATTTTTGAAGACTTAAATGGCTGCCCGAATTTTTCCAGACCTCCGCTAGAAATTCAGGTCTCGCGAAATTTTGGGGGGTCTGCCCCCTGCCCCACCCCCGCCTCGTACGCCTATGACCCTCTCACCTTTTAATCAATCTCATACTTTCTGGAATCTTAAACCAGGGAGTTGTTGGGCAGTTCTAACAACTCCCTGGTTAAACATATAGTTAAACACTGAGATACAAGTAGGCCTACTGAAATCTTTCGTTATCGCGATAGCGTTCTCGTTCTCCATATATAGGCCTATTGTCAAGAAGCTAAGCTTCCGTTTGTTGTACTTCCCGGCAGGCACGTAAGAAGGAAGGTCGACGAATACGACGAGATCGCTTCCGAGGGACTATTATAGGGGCGGAATATTCAAATGCATTTGGACAAATCTTTTACTTAGGGGATCCCCTTGTCCCCACCCACACACCCCCACTCTTCCCTGGCTACGGACTTGCTTCTCGGCCTTTTGGCTACTGTTGTGTGTAGTTTCAGTTCTTTTCAGCCAGTCTACAACTGGACCTCGCGGAGCGGACTCTGCTAGTTCAGCCCCTCCATGACTGGACAAGGACAAGAAATACGCCGTTCAGCCTGCTACGTAAGCAGACTGGAACGGGGCCACGCGTGACAGACTTATAACCCAGGCTGCCACTGGCCTTCAGCAATTGAGTAACTAGATTTTTCAAAGTAGACGAAGGCAACAGGGGCTCAATATATCACTGGCAGGTAGGTATATTTCACTGGCAGGTACGTCGACACATGCCAAATGCCGGACGACGTGGGAACGCAAGGCGCTGCCCTACGGGCATGAGATCCACCAGCTAGCCGGACCGCTGATAAGGTCCAGGGTTAACCCTACGGTGACGGGAAGCTCTGTCCTTTATAACAAAATTGTGGCAATAAGAATGAAATTCATTATCTTCAAATGCCCTTGTAGTGCACTGAACAGAAACAAAAAATCACAATTGACCAGTATTCCTTATTATAGCGTGACTCTGTAACCATACGGGTGGTTATGCGTAGGGTTCACGGATTATGTTAGAAGTTGCATTGGCTCTGGAACAATAATACCATTAAAGCTGCTCTATGCCATTCAATGACAAGAAAAGTACCGACCAGTTCTGTCACTAAGAGCTCTCATAAGAGCACCAGAGAGCGATGCATCTACGACAGGACAACCAGAGTCCCGGTGAAAAAGCTGGAAAAACAAAGCCCTTGTGTGCAGTTTGGTGGACTTTGGGTGCCTAAAAATTACAAGAAAAAAAGATTTTCTAGCATTCCAATCAGAAATGGGTAAGAACAGTCAAAGCGCTGGTTGAAATCGTCAGGGCAGGGGTACGCGCGAAACGAGCAGAAATTTCTGGTATTCAGTACTGAATGAATTCAGACATAAATAAATGAATAAAAGCAACCTTCCCCTTCCATGGAACTTTTTGATGTAGCCTAACAGATCAACGGTATTATCCATAATGATGGCAGCTTTTGGGCGTATCAGATTCCCGGCAATTGGGGCTGAGCTGTTTTGCCAGAAATTTTAATGCAAAAACGCCACACGTTTGCCCGAGAATGGCACAAATATAAACCCCCTAAAATAGTCAATTTTCTGTCCAAATGAAGGGGGAGGAGTGCAGCACTCGGCTCTTTGCCCACGGCGAAACACACTGAAAGGTTGTTGGCCTCTGGCTAATGTACACTGAACTGAATATGTACCAAAAGACATCAGTTGGGAGGTGGTTTCACACTTTACTCATGCTTCAGCATAGCGCTGCAAAGCCACGAAATTTGAACAATGTTCACCTTCAGGCTAAGTCAGTGGTTGACCGGGAAGAGCATGGGATGACCATATGCATGGTTCATATGGCTTTATCGTATTTGAACTGAAGGGTCTTAACAAAATCCTTCTCTAGAATCTCCAGTTTTCTAACCTGGAATACATGGATACTGTAGATTCGGTTTTCTAGGTATTTGGGGGCAGTATAATGAGATTTCCTTTTGCCATAGACCGTTTTCCAAAGAGTAGTTACAAAGGATTGTGGGAGAGAATTTTAGTACGCGTCGTTTTGGCCACAATAAAATGCCATTGACAAAAATGACGACACAAAAAACTCTACCCCATAATCCTTTAAAATTGCTATTTGGGAAGTGGTCTATAACGCCAGATCCTAACGGTTACATTGCATACATGTGAACTTTTTAGGCAAAGTTTGTTTTAGGAATGATAAACGTGACACTGGGACCTATTCTATGAAATGTTACGAACGATTGACCTATGGTTGATCTGTTGTGCAATAGTGATATTGCAATGATACTTAACATTGAGAAAAAAGCTGTTTTTTTTCTTTGCTGAGTGAATAAATTCAAATTTGGGAGGTAAGGCTTTCAGGAGAGAAAAAAGAGGGCCATACAGCAATTAAGTTTTAACCTTTTATTAAAAAAGAATTGCAAATGAAATAAAAAATATTAATATTTACATGTCAAAAGAGATGAAAGAAAACGCACACAGATTACCTGAAAACTCCGTGTCAACAATAACTAATCCCCATGAGAGTCCCCACTAGGACAATTCTCCATGGCAATCCACACAGAGACAATTTTGAACCATGACAAATTCACCCCAGACAACTTCACATACAGAAAATTTGGAATTGCCCAGAGTGGAGGGGGGGGGGGTTGTCTGGAAACCGGCAACACCCACTATGGAACAGATGAGTCACTTTTGATGACTCACTTTTGTTGACTACTAAATGAATCCAATGAAATACAGGCCGTTTCTTTCTAAGGTACATTTTCAACATTCCTACTAAATTATCTATTGGAATTAGCACCAGAATTAACTCAGTTAATGTTGGTAACTTAATGGATCAAAATAATCCTTTACCTCTTGAATACCAAAACTCACAATTATCCAGTAAAAGTCACATACAAACATTTATTCAATGTGTATTGCTGTATATTGCTCAAATGTTATCGTGACTGGCCTAGACCAGTGTTTGATAACCATTGATGTAAATGAGCCTCTTTTGGCAAGGTTTTAGGTTTCTTCACTACTTACAGGCAGTGACTCTGATCTAGAGGTAAAGTGTATACTTCTAAATCAAGAGTAACTATGTTTTGCTGTCTTTTGTGTTATCACAGTTTCATGTACATGTAAGAATTCTACATTTAATGTAACTAATGCTTGTATGGTGTGCTCTTTAAATTTTAGTATATATTTGTTATTTTATTACAACATACATGCCTACTGAGGTTAGTGAGTGTGGCTCACACAAAGAGCCCATACAGTGATAATTGATTACATGAGGTTATTGGATCACTGTAAATGCAAATGTACATGAATATTCAGTAGCATGTAGAGTAAGTTGAACAGAACCTTGTTATAGTATCACATATTAGTGAATTTTACAATTGACCACATGCTTGGATGTTAAAATCCCTTCATGCTACATTTCTAAATAGTGGTGTCTTGCAGCAGCGGTAATTCTCAAATACTCGTCATTTTATTGTTTGAGCATAAATACAACAATTTTTCAACAAAAATTATTTGTGTTGTTATCTCATTGCTTTGTAGAGGATTGAGATGTAGTTGCTTTGACAGTTGGGGTAGTAACATTAGTCATATTTAATTTTCTTGAGAACATTTGTGGCTATCCCATAGTGCTAGGTACAGTACCGCAGGGTTTGGAAACTGGGGTGATTTCACATGGTAAAAGGTCAAATGTACTGTATGTTTTAAGTTTAAGTATGTCAAAAAAATCAGGACTGCTGCACCAATTTTGTTCAAACATGGTGGAAAGGTTATGATGATGAAAAGGTGTCTTGCACACCCCAGGGGTTGGATATTGTGCCCGGCCACAGAACCTGTTGGTTAAAGACAGATTTGCATCACCCCAAGTATGACTTTTACATAGGGGTAAGCAAAAGTCTCAATTGGTGGCTGCTCTTTGATTGACATCAGATTTACAAAATTCAAAAGATGCAGAGCAGCTCATATTACACAACATGCACAGAGAGTGTTTTGATTACACATTAGGGCTTTTTATACTCCCCAGGATATGGCCTTAAGTAATAAACTGGGTTTGTGTCCGTACAAGGAGAAGCTAAAGACAGTTATGGGCGGGGCCAAAAATGGCTTAGTTGGGAGAACTGGAACTGTCTGGGATGAGTGGGTTTCCCCTTTAAGGTCAAAGGTCAAATTTATTATATTCTTTTTTTTTCCGAAACTTCTAAGGGAGACCTTCAATTGACTTGGAACTCCCAAGTATGCCTAATTAGCATGTGGTTCGTATATGGATAACTTTCATGTTCCCGTGTTTTGTGTTGGGGATTCATTGATCATTAGTTTCCCACAAACCGAGTCTTAAATTGGGTATGACATACTCAGGGTGACCAGACGTCCCGTAAAATACGGGATTGTCCCGTATTTGGTTCATTTGTCCCGGGTCCCGTATGGAACCTCCCCGGGACGCCTATTTGTCCCGTATTTCCATGTTGCTGAAGGGGGTTCCTTACAAAATAGACACAACTCTGGTAGAATGGACTGATACAACTACTGCAAGGAACATTGAAATCTACTGTAGAGTGCGTTAGCAGCTTTTCAAAGCCTGCTCACCCACACGTGTTTATGTATTACAATTGTGGGCCAACGTAGGATAGCGTCGAGGTTCGTAGTTAGTTCCGCAGTTTAGTCCCGCATAACACTGGTGCCTCTGGCATACTAGTCGTATATAGCCTGCAGAAATAGTTGTAGTGTCTCCCTTATCAAATCAGAACTGCAAATTGTAACTTTTATATGACATGTTCTGAGTTTGTTGTACATATGCCCAATCTTACAGGCAATTACTCAAAGCTGTGTCATCAAAAAGAAATATAACTAGTCTTAATTGACATTTTCAACACATTTTTGGACCTTTTTGATTCATAACTTGGACCACTCTAAGTACGACTTTCTATGGTGCTTTGAATGCACTCAAATCCAGAAGCTTCCGGAGGCTTTGCCCCTGGACCTCACCAGGGGCCCTAAGGCGGGCCCCTGGACCCCACCTGATGGGGGCTTCGCGCTACGCGTGCACACAACCCGGCACCTTCCAACCATGCAGTGGAGTCTCGTATTTTACTTTTCAAAATCTGGTCACCCTGGACATACTCCTTGTTTGGGGAAACCGTGAAGAGGGGCTGTACAAAGATAGTTCGCTCCGCGTGGTACGTCTTAACACTCGTAGAAAAATCCATAGCCTAAGATACTAACGAATGCTCCCTCAGAATCATCCGTCGTTTACTGACGCTTGAACTGTCAGCAATCACCATTGGTACAATCGTTAGACGTATGGGAATGTATTTTACCGGGGTATCCGTGAGATGAGAGGTGGTAGCTAGAGACTGCAACGCTACCAGACTTGCTCGTCATACAATTTAATCATGCAGTTACACATGCTACTCGTGAACAAATCTGGTGAGAAATATTAGCGACATTTCGCATTTTAATGGAAAAGGAAGCACAAGTATGTTACGCTTGTTGGCTGCTAAAGAGAAGCACTGGTTAACTCAAGGGTGGCGCCAGCGGGGGGGGGGGCCAGGGGGCCATGCCCCCCGTCGAGGAAGGCTGCCCCCCCCCCCCCGCCCGTCGGGGAAATTTTTCGGTTTCGCCGGGGAGCTGTTATGTATACGATAAAATATGTAGTCCCCGACAACGCACAGTCGCCCAGACGATTTACTTAATTTTGGTCTAAATTAGGGCAAATTCTGACTTCAATAATAACCCCAAATTTTCCAATTTTCTTCTTCAAAGCCCCATTTTTTTCAAATTTTCCATGGAAAATGCCGGCAATTTTTTCAAATTTTCTCCAAAAAGAGCCCAAAATTTTCGACGCGCTTCGCGTGCGCCAAAATTTTCCTTCAAATATCGTTTCGATACTTTATTTCCTTCGTTGAGACTTTGGGTTGCGGCCCCCCCCCCTCCCCCACGTCAGGGAGCTTGGCCCCCCTGTCGGGAAAATCCTGGCGCCACCCCTGGGTTATCTGTAAATGTTTTATTATCTACGCAAAAGTATAACAGTTCGATAGTGTTATCAGATATGTAAAAAAATCATTAGGTGCTAAAGAACTTACAATGAAGTATGAAAATAAACATTAAGATAGTTCTCCAGAAAAATACACTTCGATAGCACCTTTCAACGTCTTATAAATTTTAATCATGGGCAGATGGACGGAAGCCTTACTGCCCTTATTCATCTAGGCTACTGCCATTTCGCCACGGGTTTCCTTTTGAGATCCTTATTGCCGTTATGCGAGGTGTACTTCTTTGCCAAGGAGTGTTGAAGGTTTCGTAGCTGGCCTCCAGGCCAACTTTTTAGGTCTTGGCATTGACCTCGGCCCGAGGCTAGCTGTTCTATGATACGTAATAATTGCTCAAAGAGTAGTCAGTTTCCTGTGTGAACTGTATAAGAATGTTTCCCACCAGTGAGGTGATCACCTCCTGTTCTGTTCCCACTTAGTCTTCCGTGGCTTTGAAGCGATAACATAGCAGGGGTTGCACCACGGGAGGACAGGGTTCTTATTAGGAGAAATACAGGGCGGCCACAGCCCATTCCCGTCGGGTCAGGGGGTCTAACCCCATGTTGGGGCAGATTTGAAATCGCCGAGGAGCCATACACTAACATCATTAAAATAACGCCACCTTATCGTAACTGGATGACAAATCTTCTATCATAGCCTTCTGGCAGACTATTTCGAACTTTCCACACATTTTGAATTTTTAAATACACCTGGGCTTCTGGAATCGTCAGCTGGAACCCAATCATTATCCTAAGACCAGCCCTGGACCCAACGACGCACGTAGAGTACTTCGCGCACGTGGGAGTTGAATGGTTCAACCACCAAACTTGGACACGTTAAATGGCGTAGCTAAAAGGGGCCGGAGGGCGACCGTTCCCCCAAGAACTCATCCAAAGTCTCTTTTGGAAGATTTTGCCACCCAACGTTCTTACAAAGCATGATCGTCAATCGTTATGGGATACTAAGTGGTCCTTGCATAGTGCATACACAACTCCGAAATCTAACCGAAGGCTATACGCATTTCAAACTGTCAAATAAGACATTTTATGGGAGAGTTTCGCGTGCACCCAATATGAGCAGGCAACTCATTACTACCGCTTCCAAACCCGTAAGCCGTGGTTCCCACCATTAATGTGGACCCTTTGTCGAGCGGTGATAAGGTGAGCGTGTGGCACTCCAGCAGCACCTTCACAATTGCAATGAAGTTTTTCGGTCAGTAGGCTGTTTTGCAATCATCGTCAGCCAAATACTTCAACATCTCAAATTACGAATGGAGGACGAGGAAATTTCTAGACAGCTAGAGAAATGGTTCAGAATGGCCAAAACAGTCATGAAAAAAATCTCCAAGACTCTCCGCTTCTGGTTTGGCTCCTTCGGCACAAGCATTGTAACGCTTCGTATGTCACACCTCAAGTGGATGCAGCTTCCTTTAAAAATCGTTTTCCAACAGCGTTACCTTTCTACGGACGCCCGGTACGTGGTTATGCGTGTATGAACTACCTGGGCCCACGAGAATAGCATTCCTTAGTACATCTCACCCTCATTAACTGACTAACAGCAACAAAGAAACCTATCTTGAAATTTACCCTTTAATATGAAAACATATAACATCATTTAACTCTAAGCCCTATGTTTTTGTTAATAATGTCCAAAAGGGAAGGAGACCCTCCGCTTAACCCCTCTCTAAGACAGCATTGAAAGTAGTGGCGTATTTGGGGGGCATAGGGCCATCCCCCCCCCCAACTGATGCCGATTTTTTTTTAGTACCTAAAAAAATAATAAAAAAATGTTTGAGCACAAACTTTACTTCAAAAGTAGCATATGTGGCACAAGATTGCATGCAAGGACATTTAATTTTTCCAAAAAATTTTCAAAAGGGAGGGGTGTCCCCTTTAGACTCCTCCCCCAGGCCGGCCATCACACAGGATTAAATTCCATTCGAGAAAAAGTTGAATGGTCCTGATTTGTTCCATGCACATTTTGAATGTGTTTTGGACACTTTTCAATTCAAACTGAGATAAAACCATTTAGCACCATTTACCTTGTTAACGATGAACATTCAAAAGCATTTGCCACAAATTTTTAATTAGTTAGAACCATTCAAAACCAGTCAACTCTATTCAAAATTGAATGCGTTTTGGAAAAAAGTTGAATGGAATTTAATCCTGAGTGGGGTGTGTCTATACGAATGACTGATTAATTAGGGGTATGTGTGTTAACAGACGTGCGCCAAGCGCGCCGGAATATCTTTCCATGGCCAATTGAGCCAACAATTGATAAAGTACTGAGAGAGACGAAAACTACTCTTTCCCTCTCAACCAAATTAATGGGTGACTATGTCTTATCAGGGAGGTGTTAGGCTCCCTGGTCTTATACTCACCAACCGGCAATCATTGCGACGGTTGGCCAGGCTGCAGGAGTGCATGAACAGGTGTTCCGTCTTCAACCAGATTATAAGGATAGTGATTCCCCTACATGATCACCGCCCTTGTGTATGTTAGATGATCAGCATGCAATAGCCTAGGTGTACGAGGGTCAATATTTCTGGGGGTGAGGGATAATTTTTGCCAGAATTTAGAACTTTGGACCAAGTTGGCCGAATTTTTGATACGGCTGTGTCGGTTGTTATGGCCAGCAAAAAAGGGCATAATTTATTTTCTTGGCTGTCTCATTTGCCTGAATGGATCCACTATTGGGAGGGCATATGCCCCCGGCCTCGCACGAGTATGTCAGCGTGCCATTCATAGACACATCGATGTGCATGGGCGTCCGGAAGGGGGAAAGGGGGCACCCCCCCCCCGGAAAATCAGAAACTTGAAAAAAAAACTAGAAAAAGTAACATCAACATTTTTTTTTGATATCGCGGGAAACATTCCAAAAAACGAGCTGTCACAAAAGAAAATGATTAGATGCAACTCACGAGGCCTGGGAAGTACCATTTTCAGCGATCTGAGAGGCATTTCGGCAAATTTTGTTGGCGCTTTGCGCCAAACTTAAGTGGCGCTACGCTTAGATAGTTTGCCTACAGGTTTCGCCCACCTGGCAAATTTTTGGCTAAACCCCTGTAACAGGCGCCAACATTTTGCAATTAAGCTCTTTTCTGGGAGTAAAAATTTCCCCTGATTTTATCAATTAAAAGTTTGCCCCTCCTAATTTTTTTCTGCGGACCCCCATGTCGATGTGTCTATGAATGTCTTGCTGATCATCAATCAAATGTGTTAGTTGATATGATCACGGAGCCGGAAGCACGCCGGTAAAATTGTTTCCCATGACAAAATATGGAGAGTCGTTTCATATTCATGCAGTTATCATCAAATAGGCCTATGTATTTCGGGTTTTGCCGAAATATTGAAGATACCCCCAAGAAAATATTGTAGAGATCTCGCACTAACAAATATCATTAAGTACGCGGCTAGTTGACCAAATGAAGGCAGACGAAAAGGGGTTCTCTCTTCCCTAAACAAACTTCGGGAGACATATGTTCCCCAACCCCCATGATCGCCACCTTGTTTATTGACACAAAACAGTTTTCCATTGGTTTTGTAAGCTACACAAACATATAAATGTACCCCTGATAGCAAAACAGGCTAAACGCGCACAGTTCCCTCTCCATAGGCGTACGGGAGCTTTTCAGTTGTGGGGGGGGGGGGGATTCTCTGCCCGAATTATGTAATCCTGTCCGAAAGACTGCCTAGGCGGAGCGCCACCGTTGGTTGGCGCGGAGCGTACAGAAAATTTTGAAAATCGCGACCCCTCAGACAGCCGGAAATGGTATTTCCCAGGCTTATAAGTAGAATCAAAGTAGTCGATATTTTGAGCTTTCGTTTGCAATAAAATTTTTACTTCAATAAAAAATGAGGAAGGTGCAAAATGATCAGAAAATTACCCGAGATAAAATGTACCACTACCATTGGATGAAATTGTAATGTAAAGTAACAATCTTTGGAAAATGAGCTTGTATGCACATTCTACAAACTATTTTACTAATTGCAATATATGAGATTATGATGAATAGAACTTTAAAAATTCGAGAAACTTTAGTAACCGGTGAAAGTCCCAAGACTTCTCAACTTCGAGGGAGGATGGCATCGAAGCGCATACCGGCTACCTATTAAAAGTTTCATCGAACTTTACAAGGATCCCATGTGTTTGAGCAGCAGCTTACATGCCCGAATTGGCCTGACTGGGGAATTGCATGCATGAGACGAATTGGCTGTTACAAAATCGACTAACTCAATTTTCGCGCGTTTCTGGCGCAAGGTAGTAGCCTGTATATACATAATTAATTATATGCATCCAAACAAAGAAGCGTGCCAATTTTTTTTTCTAGCCAACAGACGACCTAAGTCCATATCAACGGTTTCGACACACTTGATCCCCACAAACCGCAGGGCATCCAATAAAAACAAACGTGGCCAAATGGTTGGCATAGTCGCATAGATTCCTTTTGCCTTAGGCAAGGGAATGCAAAATTAAAAATAGAATAAAATAAAATCTTCACGACACCGATACGTTTTATTCAAAAAGGTACAGTTTAGATGTATGACATTTATCATGTTATTTACAGGTAATCAATCGACAAAAGAAGTCATGAGTATACACCCATGACAAAGAAACAGTTGTAACAAATTCAAATTTGAATATTTGTGAACAACATCTTGGGCGGAGATCCGTCTTTGAAAGTTGGGGCTATAGTCAGTGGCACCATCTAAGCGGAGCGCCTCCATCGGGTGGCGCGGAGCGCAGGTAATTGTAGCCAAAAATTACCCCCAGATCACCGGAAACGGCCCTTTCCAGTCTTTGCAAAGTGTTGCTATGACAACTCTCAGAAGTATTTCTTATAAAGTAAATAGGACTTTTGTAAAAAGTCTAGGAAAATGTATGACAATTGGTTCTGATTTCCGGGTTTGCCGGGTTGATTTCATGGGGGAAATGGTGTACAGTATCCCCCATCCAATTTTAAGTGGGAATATATCTCCCCATCACCCCAGGATCGCCGAACATGGTCAACATGTATAATAAACAGGTCCGTAGCCAGGCCGGGGCACGGGGGCCGTGCCGGCCCCCCCCCCCCGTGCGGACCACTGTGCCCCACCATATGGAAAATCGATCGAAATAAATTTTATAACCGTGTAAAAGATGGCTCTGGTATTACACCAGGCCAATTTTTGACAAAAAATGATCCCAAAAGTGGTTAAATAATGAATGTATTTTGCTCTCTGTAACATTTTTGTTATACAATTACAGAAATTTTCGCGCGCTTTCATCTTCAGTTACATATGGCTTTAACACCGGTTTCAGATATGTTGGCTTTATATAAAGGTAAAGGTTCCACAATTAGGCTGTTGTTCTTTCGTGTAGGCGTGATTCCCCGAAAAACACAAAATTGAATCCATGAGAAGTTCTATCCTCTTTCTCTTATGATCAGGAAGATTCTTAATTCAGACTCAACATCATGATAAACATATTTTTTAAGAAACGTAAAGTGTCTCAATGTCCAGGGGTAGTGGAAGGTCGCACCGCGACCAGTTGCCCGTCGTCTTGGTTTTGCTCTTACATACCCACATACATTTTGGTTGAGAGAAAGCAAAATTATCAATTGGTCAGTTGTGAATGCTCTTTGATTGACATCAAAGTCAAAAGATGCAGAGTAGCTTACATTACACAGCATATGCAAAGAATGTTGTGATTACATATTATGGCCTTGTATGCCCTTCAGGGTATGACCTTAAGCAATAAACTAGGTTTTTGTCTGCACAAGGGTGTCTGCAAAAGAAGGGGCGCAATACAGTTGTGGAAGGAGTAACTTAGTCGGGAGAACTGGAACTGTCTAGGACGAGCAGGGCAGATTCTTCCACAGAAACCCAAAGTTTCTAATTTTCCTTAATAAGAACCAAATATTTTTAATTTTTCGTCAACAGAATCCCAAAAATTTCGCTTTCGGCATCCTTTCTGTAACTGATTGCTTCTAGCGGGGTTTCGGGTTGATGGACCCCTTAGGGGAGCTTCGTCCCGTCGTCGGGCTTATCTTTTCACCAGCTTTTGCTGAGTCTGTACGCAGGACTTACCGTGGTAACAATTTTCCTGCAAAATTTTGGCGCGCTTCGCGCGCAGTTCTCACAAGCGAAGTTATATCGCCTATGAACATTATTAGCATAAAAATTCAAGTGAACTATTCTAGCCAAAGCTAGGTGAAGGCTCAAACTTAGATGCTGGGTATCAAGGTGTTTTCATCTAGTAATCTAGTAACTTGAGTAACATTCGTAACGTGATGACTATATGGTTTGAAGCTAAATTTAATAGTACCCAAATTTATTCTAAAATTTATTTTTTTCTGTTCATGCTTAATTTCGTTCAAAGTAGAAATACGATAATGACCATCTGAATTGTGAACTGTGAAGAGATTGGTGTGCTCTCACTGTCATTCAAAGTCCTGCTCAAAGCTCCATGATCCTCAGACTTTTGGGGAATTTCCCTCTGGGTCCTAACAAAATCATACTGGACCACACCAAGACTGCCTAATGGCAGCTCCTGGTCCCCTCGCCGTAATTTGCAAAGTACTCAACTCTTCACTTGCGCTTGCGAAGCTGAAGAAGCATCATCGTGATCATAATCTTGTTCCCTTTACTTGTGAAGACTTCCCACGTCTTCGTATATTGCAAAAGGAGGCGAAAATGTCCATCACAAGAGTGAAATTTTTCGCGCGCTTCGCGCGTACATGCACACGTAAAACCGATACCTTTAAGCTGTCAGTGGTAAGCTTGAGATATCATCCACTGTAGTTCCCGCAAACTGTAATCATATGGTGGCTCTACTGTCTACAAATATAATTATCTTCTTCGGTGCCCCCCTATGAGGTGCCGGTGCCCCCTATGTAAGAATTTCTGGCTACGGGCCTGATAATAAACTGATAAAAATAGTCTATGCAGATTCTAAAAATCTCCCACAAACTGTTTCACAAAACATTTGAAAGAGCCTTTTGCTTAAAATAAAATAAAATGTTGTCCTAATGGCTGTAGTACTAGACTCATACCTGATGAGCAGCTTCCTTTTTGTTTCCTGCAAGTGACCATTTTCAAGGGTATATGGGCATGATAGCCTTCCCTCTTACTCCGTAAATGCAATATGACACTCTATGATAATGCCATAGAAGTGCTTCTTTCTGTATTTTCTTGATTCTTAAATGCCACGTAATCACATCTAATAAAGTTAACTTTCATTTTTCATGGAGGTAATCTAGAGGGTCATGCAGACCTTCGGTCTTGGCCATTTCCAACAATGCACTAATTACTGGATGTTGCAAAGCCATCACATAATGACATACATAACGATATACGGTTTCATGAAAACGTATGGTTCTTTGTGTTCTTATCTAGATGCCAAAAAATGTAGCCTACATCTAACAGCGACTAATTCCTAAATTTTGCCCCCTTTAGGTTTCTTGCCTTTGGCTCTAGCAGATTTAATCTTTATATTCACAAAGTAAGTCCGTTTTTACGTAAAATCTTGAATCTGGACCTTACAAAAACATGACCATTAAGTGTGTTAAAATGGTCTCCTTTAAACTAGAATGTGAAAGGGATTGAAAATGGAAACATGTTTTAATAGAAATTCTTGGGGTGAGGAATGGAAAAGCAGTTTTCTACCAGGGTAAGGAAATCTCAAAGAAAAGGTTGAAAAGTCATGACCATGCAGATCACGAGTGAGGCATAGGTATCTGCCTACTTCGAAGCGTCCCTACAGGCCATTCTCGCCCCCTCTGACCGAATTCCCTAGCTCCGCCACGGGTGATCACATAGACTGCCCTAATACGTCTCGACTTTCAGCCTTCTGGTGACTGCTGGTGGTATTGTCATTAAGAAATATGACGCGTCACAAGATGGCTTTTGACTGACTTTGTCGGGCAAAATTTTGGGCATTGTATACACCTGTACACCCTCCCGTCTACCCATGTAATCTGGCAATTGAAAACATCCCAGGACTTTGTTGCAACTTCTCCCGAATATTCTACCATTTCGGGCAAAGTGTTGCGCAAGACTATGACGTGAGGCTGAGGAAAAATTGTTTTCCATAAGCTGCCCGAATGTGTCTCGAATTTTTGTAATCTTTTTGAATTTTCATGAAAATTTAACCGTGACTATGATGCTCTTAATTTTTCGGTCAAATTTTTGAAAGAACTCGGATATTCGGCCATTTTGGGCAGTGTTGCGCAAGACTATAAAGTGAGGCTGAGGAATAATTGTTCTTTATAAGCTGCCCGAATGTGTCGCGGATTTTTGTAATCTGTTTTTATTTCTAATGAAAACTGTACGGTGACTATGATGCTTTTTTATTTTTCGGGCAAATTTTTCAGTGAAAGAATTCGGGCACGCTTAGGAGTTTTCTGTGTGTAATTAAAACATGCTAGATTTTTGAAGACTTAAATGGCTGCCCGAATTTTTCCAGACCTCCGCTAGAAATTCAGGTCTCGCGAAATTTTGGGGGGTCTGCCCCCTGCCCCACCCCCGCCTCGTACGCCTATGACCCTCTCACCTTTTAATCAATCTCATACTTTCTGGAATCTTAAACCAGGGAGTTGTTGGGCAGTTCTAACAACTCCTGGTTAAACATATAGTTAAACACTGAGATACAAGTAGGCCTACTGAAATCTTTCGTTATCGCCCGGATAGCGTTCTCGTTCTCCATATATAGCCTTTGTCAAGAAGCTAAGCTTCCGTTTGTTGTACTTCCGGCAGGCACGTAAGAAGGAAGGTCGACGAATACGACGAGATCGCTTCCGAGGGACTATTATAGGGGCGGAATATTCAAATGCATTTGGACAAATCTTTTACTTAGGGGATCCCCTTGTCCCCCACCCACACATCCCCACTCTTCCCTGCTACGGACTTTGCTTCTCGGCCTTTTTGGGTACTGGTTGTGTGGTAGTTTTCAGTTCTTTTCAGCCAGTCTACCAACCGGACCTCGCGGAGCGGACATCTGCTAGTTCACGCACGCCATGACTGGGACAAGGACAAGAAATACGCCGTTCAGCCATACGTAAGCAGACCTGGGAACGGGGCCTACGCGTGCACAGACTTATAACCTTATACCCGGCTGCCACTGGCCTTCAGCAATTGATGTAACTAGATTTTTCAAAGTAGACGAAGAAACAGGGGCTCAATATATCACTGGCTGAGGTAGGTTATATTTCACGGCCAGTACGTTCGACACATGCCAAATGCCGGACGACGTGGGAACGCAAGGCGCTGCCCTACGGGCATGAGGATCCACCAGCTAGCGCGGAACCCCGCTGATCAAGGTCCAGGGTTAACCTACGTGGTGACGGGAAAGCTCCCTGTCCTTTATAACAAAATTGTGGCCAATAAGAATTGAACTTCATTATCTTTCAAATGACCTTTGTAGTGCACTGAACAGAAACAAAAAATCACAATTGACCAGTATTCCTTATTATAGCGTGACTGCTGTAAACCATACGGGTGGTTATGCTTAGGGTTCACGGATTATGTTTCAGTAGAAGTTGCATTGGCTCTGGAACAATAAATACCAATTAAAGCTGCTCTAATGGCCATTTCAATGAACAAGAAAAGTACCCGACCAGTTCTGTCCCCACTTTAAAGGAGGGGGAAGGCTCTCATAAAGAGCACCAGAGAGCGATGCATCTACGACAGGACACACCAGAGTCCCCCCCCCCGTGGTTGAAAAAAGCTGGAAAAACAAAGTCCCTTGTGTGCAGTTTGGTGGACTTTGGGTGCCTAAAAATTACAAGAAAAAAGTATTTCCTAGCTATTTTCCAATCGAGAAATGGGTAAGAACAGTCCAAAGCGCTGGTTTGAAATCGTTCAGGGCTAGAGGGTAAACGCGCGAAACGAGCAGGAAATTTCTGGTATTCAGTACTGAATGAATTCAGACATAAATAAAGATTGAATAATAAGCAACCTTCCCCTTCCATGGAACTTTTGATGTAGCCTAACGAGAATCAACGGTAATTATCCATAATGATGGCAGGCTTTTGGGCGTATCAGATTCCCGGCAATTGGGCTGAGCGGTTTTGGGCCAGAAATTTTAATGCAAAAACGCCACCCCACCCCCCCCCCCCCCCACCCCCCCCCCCCCCCACCCCCCCCCCCCCCCACCCCCCCCCCCCCCCACCCCCCCCCCCCCCCACCCCCCCCCCCCCCCACCCCCCCCCCCCCCCACCCCCCCCCCCCCCCACCCCCCCCCCCCCCCACCCCCCCCCCCCCCCACCCCCCCCCCCCCCCACCCCCCCCCCCCCCCACCCCCCCCCCCCCCATAGCTCAATTAAGTTTAGGCCATAGCAGGCCCAAAGCTAAAGAACGTAACGTTACGTAGCGTAGCGTAGCAATCGCCGTTTCGCCCGGAGTTGCACATAACACATCTCCGGGAAGTTTGTCTAGCTAAACCTGGCCTTCCTTCACATTCGGGCCTACATTTAGGTCCCCAGGACGTCAGTTCCAACTTTTTTACTAAAATGGCAGGCTTGTCAATCCACACACATTGGGTCCAATCACATTGCTCGGATAGTGGAAGTACTTGTCGTGCTTGCTCGTTGTGTCGTTCCTTTAATATGCTAAGCCTGTCCTCAGTACGAAAGTATCCCTAATGAGTTAGTGTGTGTACATTCGTGGCAACACTCAGTCGAAATCGAATCGTAGTCCGGAGGACCCAACGCAACAATTTTAATTCAAGGTTCAAAGAGGTCCCTCCACAATTTTTTCCTCTGTGTGAACAGGACTCCATGCGTTCGGAATACATCCTGTGTAAATTTCCCAGTGTTCAAGTCCTCATGTTGTCACACAGGACTAAGGACGAAAAAACAAACAAACAAAACTAATGTTCCACTTTTACTAATACGTTGTTTTTTTTGGCTAAGAAAACCGCGTATTTACTGCAAAGTTCAATACTAGGTTATCGGCGTTGCTAGCTAGCAGCCAGTTTTGTTCCTCACTATTTGAGCCAAATTTTTTCTCGCGATCGCGAACGAACAGCTCAGGAATGTGATGCAGTATTTCCACATTCTCAATTCACTTTTCCTGAAATGGAAAAAAGATTTCCTGAAATAGGCATGGTATTTCCTGAAATTTTCAGTAATGCTTGTTTTATGCTAACTTCAATGGCTGATCCAGGATTTCACCCTGCCAAGCCATACGTCATTTCCATACGCCACTTACCATTTCCAGATTTCAGGAAATTTCCCGAAATTGTCCCACTTCCCGAAAATTTCCCGGAGAAACACCCAGATTTCCCGAATTTCGGGTAATTTCGGGAAGAGTGGAAACACTGATGTGATGTGAAGTAAAATCGATTCGAAGGTAGCGACATAGTTCTTGCAAGTCTGTAGCTTCAGATAGTCAAGGGGATGAAGGAAGAAGAAGTGATTTGGAAAAGGTTAACTATCTTATACACGAAGTGCTTCAGGCCCCTGATGTTAAAGTTGTTACTACGCATAGGGTCCCAAAACTCAGAGATGGGAATGCCTCATTTAATTCCGAAGACAGTTGTGAAACTAGAAGCAACACAAATCAAAGAAAATAAGGTTACTTAGAATTGCTATAAAGAACTTGGCGTGGCAAGAGAAGGGAGTCGGCAGGGTGTGTTTATATCAACCCTGATTTTAACTGTTAAAGAGAGAAAGAAAGACTATGAGTTACGTGTAAGGAAACTGAAAACATAGAACAGAGAAAATGGGGGAGCATAACTTAGTATTGGTTGGAGGTAAAGATATGTTGTTCAGTAATAGAAGACAAGCTAATGCTTAGTTCTTTTTTACTGAGGAGTCCACAGTCATGTCGGCTCCCAAAATATGCGATCAGCAGTAAGTATGTGAATGCACCTGTAAAATAGTGTACATAATGTTGGTGTTTTGTTTTTTTGTGTCCCTGATAGCGCCTAAGTCTCAGGTTTCACATGATTTGTAATACCATTATGTTTCAAATCAAGTTCAGGTACCTAACTTTCAAGTGCTGGTGAAGGTCTGTTCAACATCTTAAGTGTTTTCTTGTTAATGCCAGGAGTATCGTTAGTAAAGTCAGTGAGGCTGGAGAGAGAGCTATGTGTTTGAGGCTATAATCCTCGGATATTATTATGATTACCGAATCTTGGGGCTACATGATTTAATAGGAGATGCAGAACTTTTCCTTACAAGGCTTTATAAGCTTTAGAAAAGATAGATTTTCAACCAAAGGTTGTTGGTTGCATTTTATTGTATGTAAAAGAGGAATATTAAGGTCGCTGTTGTTGAGGATTTGACTTTAAATTTTCCTGCTGCTGAATCTATTTGGTGTTAAGTATTGTTGATGCAAAGTCTAGTCCTCTGCATTTGGAGTATGCGTTACAATAGTACTTCTTCTACTTACAGATAGTGAAATTGCTCATTACATTTACTGTTATCCAACAAGCTTGTAGTAGAATTTGAGAATCTCCTAGTCTGTGTGGTGATTTTAAATCATAAGAACAATTGAATTTGGGTGCGGCTGCACTCTGGTACGTGAAGGGCAAGCTTTTCTTGACTTAACTTTAGATGTTTTACTTCATCAACATGTTCATGAGCCTACCAGGGGGTGAAAATATTTTTTGGATTAGTTGTGTTTGGTCCTCTAATGATCTGTATGGTTTGAGGGATTTTGATTGTTTCACGAGCAGTGTTTGCTAGCAGTGACCATAACTTCATTACTTGTAAATTGAGTTACGGATACTGTAGTGACTTCTTGGAGAGATTATTATGATGATTATAGAAGAGGGGATTTTAAAGTCCATAGGATGTAAACTCAAATCAGTTTAACTGTGTTTGTACTGCTTTTGACAATATATCCTGTTGAGGACCAATGGTCCCTTTTTTAATTGATGTAAACTTGGAGGAAGTGGTCTTAAAGCCACCACTCCACTCAAGGAAGAGTTAAAAAAGGTTAAAAAAAATTAAAGCCCCTCTTGTGGTTGGTCAAAAGCTGTTGTAGATAGAGGCTAGGAAAAGGAAATTAAGTGTGTTGGAAGACGTTACAGACAGGTCTCATAGTCAGTATGACTTTTTAAGGTATAAAAGTGCTCATTGATGATTCTAACTAAAAACTTCGCTCCGTTGCCAGACAAAAACGTGCCATTTGAAAGGAGGTAGTAGGCTTTGGGAAATTAAGGATGATCCTAAGTCCTTCTATAAAATATGCTCGTAGTTAAAAATGAGGACCAAAGAGAAACTGTTGGCCCTCTAGTTGGATTGTAATGGTTCAGGTTGTCCTTGATGATGAGATTAATGCTAAGCTGTTGAATGAGTACTTTGTTTCAGTATTTACAGAAGAAAATGTACATGAGGATTCCCGTTATGTGACCAGTTCTTATTAATGACGATATAGATGTCTTAGGTAATGTTGATTTGTCAGAGGAAGTTGTCTTGAAAAACATTAACTTGGTTCTTCATACATGGATAAGAAGCCTCCAGGGCCTGACGATGTTTATCCGTGTTGTATTCGAGAAATCTTGCCTGATGTGATTGCTCCACCTTTTGAGATTGATTTTTAGTCAAAGTCTTGTTTATCGAATGTTGTGCCATCTGACTGGAAATTAGCAAATGTTACACCATTGTTCAAAAAGTGGTTCCAAAGAAAAACCAAGCTAGTAGCTACAGGTCCTGTAAGCCTGACTTCACAAGTTTGTAAAAGTTTATGGATTCCATTTTGAAGGATAGTATTATAGAATTCACTTGGACCAAATACAATCTTGGTTAATGATTCTCAGACATGGTTTCAGGTCTGGAAGGTCCTGTCTTACTAATTTGTTACATTTTTATGGAAATGTTTTACAAGGAAAGATTAGATGAAGGACTCCCTGTTGATGTTGTTATCGTAGATTTTAGTAAGGGCTTTTGACCAAAGTTCCTCATAACAAACCGTCTAAAATTAACAAGGTGAAAGCACATGGTTATAGGATCATCTGTGGTAAAATTGGATTGAGAACTGGCCTCAGTAACAGGTTCTCAAAGAGTCGTTTTGCCTGGTACATAAATCTGGACTGGCTTCCTGTTACTAGTGGTGTTGCCGCAAGGATCATGTTCCTTGGTCCTACTTTTATTTATCGTATATATTAATGATCTTGGACTTGAACCTCAATAGCTTTGTATTAAAATTTGCAGATGACACAAAAGTTCTTTCCTGATGTTTCATCCATGGAGCAAGTGTCTATGTTGCAAGGCAGATTTAGATGTTGTTTGTTTTAAATGGTCCTACGGGGAGGACTGGCAAATGTCATTTAATGCTGGGAAGTACAGTAAGTGCCTTCATATTGGTTATGACAATAGAAAGGCTAGCTCATTTTATTGGTGGTGAGGAAATTGAAAGGTCCTCATGTCTGAATAGAGAATTTAGGCGTATAATGTTGGGATTCCCTGAGTTCGAGTAAAGCAATGTGCTAAGGCTGTGGCATCAGCAAAATAAGGTTCTTGGTTATCATTATAATAGAACATATTCTTGTAAAAGTAAAGACAATATATTGAGTAGATTGTACAAGTCCTTAGTTAGGCCTCATTTGGGAATTACTGCTAGTCAAGTTTTGGCGTCCCCCTATCAACCAGAAAGATGTTAATAATATTGAGAAGGTGCAGAGGCGAGTTACAAGGATGATACCTGAAATTTCTCATTTAAGTTATGAGGACAGGCCTTTTTTGATAACTAATCTTTTGTCCTTGGAAGCGAAAATGCCGTAGACTTCGTGCAAGATCTCATTGAGGTTTTTAAGATTAGTCAATGGACGTAGAGAAGAATTGATGCTTGTATTTTTTTTGAAGCAACCCCTACTGATTGTCGTACTCGTAGGGTCAAAAAATCCTTTCAGGTTTTTATAAACCCAAACTGTAGGTTGGACATTAGGAAGTACTTTCATTCAGTCAACGTGTCATTTCTGAGTGGTAATATCCTGCCCTCTTGAAGCTTGTTCACTGCTGAAAAGTGTTAATAGTTTTAAAAACAAAATTGGATCCAATTTTGAAGAAAAAGACAGTGGGCTTTATATAAGCCCATTAAAGTGGCTGCCATGCCCCAGTGTTCAAGAATCCCATCAGCCTCATTTGCCGATGGTTGAATTCGGTTGAGTTAATCGGTGAGTTATTGAGATTAAGATAGTCGTGGAAAACCATAGAAATAAAAGTTAAGGGAGAGAGACACCGCTAACACAATGCATTCATGCCATGTTTAACCTGTGAAGCCACGAAATATGTGAATGGAGCTTTTTTTCTTTGTACGGCAAAAGAACGGTTTTGATTGATGTCTCTCCGTACGTAACAGTGTGCATTCTGTCTGCAGAAGAAGGGAAGTTAATAAAGATTATTTTTTGATTTTAATGCCGTTTTTCGAAAGATTTGGAGTAATTTTCACAACAGGACATAAAGTCACTCGGTGCCGTAAAGTATTTTGTTGTATACTCCTAACTTGAAAACTTGTAGTTTCTTTGCCAATACTTGGGGCAAAAGCAATGACGTGATATTTGTATTACGCGCAGGTGCTCTGTTGCCTTACAGACTGGCCAAGTCCAGATCGGATGACGTCATTCTCCCTTACTTTTATTTCTATGTGGAAAACTCTTTTTCATTGCTCTACTTCAATTCGGTGTTGACTTGTTGTGCTTGAGTATAAAGCCGCGGTCACACTACAACGAATTCGGATCCGGGTTCCGATCCGATTTTTGTGAGTTTTTATAAAAATCTTCTCCATTTCAGGTCGGAAAGAACCCAAAATTTGCCACCCTGTGTAAATATATGATTTGCATCAGAGGTCTATGAAAAAGAAATGTTAACTGATATTTTTCGTGGACGTCCACAAAACCGACCAAACACTGCTTTTATCGGGACAACGTCGTAGTCCGAATAAATAAAGAGCTGGTTTGTCGATTGTCGACGCTCACGAAATAATTCCGTATTCTACCATTTTAATTTCGCTAGGTCCCCTGCTGATAAAAATCATAAACAATTAACATAGGTTGGCAAATTTTGGGCTTCTTTTGGCGAGCCCGAAATGGAGAGAAGATTTTCAATAAAAACTCACAAAAATCGGATCGGGAATCCGAATCCGAATTCGTTGTAGTGTGACCGCGGCTTAATATGAACTCTTTTCCAAATAGGGAGTTTGCAAGTAGGATTGTGGGATAGATTTTTTGGGTGATTTTTTGCCACAGCAAAATTGCCAATTGACAAACAACATCGCTTGTAACCAGAACTTCTATCCCACAGAGCCATTGCCATATTGCTATTTGGAAAAGGGTCTATTAGTATTAATACCAAATTCAAAATCGTCACTGTTTCAGTACTGACGCTCAATCAGCCTACAGTGCCAGACATCTCCCCGTATCCAGCAGGCCATGGGCGTATAGGAGCCCAATTACACTCACGCGAGGTTTAAACTCCCTCCGATTTCTCACCCCATCGGCAAATGAGGCTGATGGGATGCTCTGAACACTGGGGCAGGCAGCCGGTTTTTTGCTTATATAAAGCCTCTGTCTTTTCTTCAAATTGAATCAATTTTACTGTTTTTAAACACTATTGACAAATTTCAGCAGTGACAGCTTCAAGAGGCAGGTTATTCCAACCCTGCAGAAATGAACACGTTGACTAAATGAGTACTTCCTGATTGTCCAGCCTACAGTTGGGTTTTATTAAAAACCTGAAAGGATGCCACGAGTAACGACAAATCAGAGTGTTTGTTTCAAAAAGAAAAAAAAATACAAGCATCAATTTTCTCTAATCCATTGACAATCTTTAAAAACCTTCAATGAGATCTGGCACGAAGTCTACGCATTTTTCCAAAAAAGACCAAAAGATTTGTTTCAAAAAACGCCTGTCCTCATAACTTAAGATGAGAAAATTTCAGGTATCATCCTTGTGAATCGCCTCCTGCACCTTCTCAATATTATGAACATCTTTCTGGTGATAAGGACGCCAACACTTTGACAGCCAGTAATTCCAACTTGTGAGAGCCCCTGACTAAGGACTTGTACAATCACAATATATATTGTCTTGGGCGCTACTTTTACAAGAATATGTTTCTATTTATGATACCAAGAAAACCTTATTTGCTGATGCCAACAGCCTTTAGCACAATTGCTTACTCGAAACTCAGGGAATCATCAACAATGACGCCTAAATCTCTTTCAGATGAAAGTACTTTCAATTTCCTCACCACCAATAAAATAGCTAGCCTTACTATTGTTATAAACCAATGTGAAGGCCACTTACAACTTCCCAGCGTTTAAATGACATTTGCCAGTCCTACGGACCATTTACACAGACTATCTTAAATCTGCTTGCAACATAGAACACTTGCTCCACTGGATTGAAACAGAAAGAACTTTTGTGTCATCTGCAAATTTTTAAAAAAATTAAAACAAAGGCCCTTATTGAGGTTCAAGTCAAAGATCGTTAATAATATATTATGATGAAAAAATTAAAGTAGGACCAAGGACAGGAATCCTTTGCGGCCACACCACTCGTAGTCCCAGAAAGCCAGTCAGATTTTACGACCATGCCAAAACGATCTCTTGAAGACCTGTTTACTGAGGCCCAAGTTCTCAATGAATCCACATTTACCGACAGATGAACCTATGCCATGTGAATTTCACCTTGTTAAATCAGACGTTTTATGAGGAACTTTGTCAAAAGCCTTACTAAAATCTAGGACAGGACATCCTGAACAGGGAAGGTCCTTCATTCAATCTCTTCCTTGTAACAATTTCCCATTAAAATGGAACAATTAGTAAGACAGGACCAATTTACAGACCTTAAAACCATGATCCGAGAATCATTATTAACAAAGATTGTATTTGTCCCAAGTGATCATTAAGTTGATTTTTTTTTGGGGGGGGGGGGGAGGGAAGGGTGGTTGTAACGACTTGCGCCGAAGAAAAATATAAACCAAAACATCCTTCCCGCGCCCTCCACGTGCGTGTCAACACGTTAATGTACATACCAGTATCACAAAGCAGGCGCGGATCCAAGGGGGGGGGGCTTCCTCGGGCTCAGCCCCCCCCCCCCTTTCGCCACATAACTACAGAAGTAACAAATACGCAACAAAATTAGCGTAAATGTTAATATAGGAGGAATATTTCAGGGGGCTTTCAGCCCACCTTTTCGAAAAATGTCCTGAGATCCGCGCCTGCAAAAGGCATGTGCATCGGTTATCTCACCCGCATGCCAATCATTTGCCGTGATGTTACATAACATATTGGTAAGGCCTTTTCTTTTGGCAAGTATAGTTACAATAGTTAAAATGATAACAATCAGGTGCGTTCAGCCAGCATTTCTCTCATGGGGGTGGGGCATACAGTGTTGCGTGATGGCCTTTCCTGGGGGAGGTGGTCTAAGGTGAGGTTCGTTTTGAAAATTTTTGAAAAATTAGGTGTTCCTTTACATTCAATCTGGTTGCCAACAATATGCTACAGTACCATTTGAAGTAAAATTTGTGTTAATAACATTTTACGTATTTTTTAGGTCCTTAAAAAATCGTGGCCATCAGTGAGGGGGCCGGAATGGTCCCAATGAGCCCTCTGTCTAAATACACCACTGATAAGCATAATATGAGTTTAAGGATTAAAACACACACTGGTGAATTATTACCGAATATGATAGGTGCTGGTGCAATTCAAATCAGAACTTTATTTTAATTACCAAGGAAGTTTTTTAAACTATGTATTACGTTAGCTACATCATTGCATTATTTTCTCTCAGCAGGTGCCCGAAAAATTCTCAGCATATGTCCGCATTGATAATAATTGTACGGCTACTTACTGCATTTTCTGTCGTAAGTGTGGGACGCAGTACGATAGGGATGACTACAATCTTAAAGAACGTATAGCGAACCATCGTAGTCTGGTAGTGCCCTTAGGAATAGTGTTAGAAGCATAGGCGTAGGAGCCCAAGTTGATTTGGGTGGGGGGGGGGGGGCTGGAACGACTTGCCCGAAAAATATAACCCAAAATTTCCGCGCTCTCCACTTACGTTTTCAACATGTTAATGTACATATCATATAGGCATGCATCGTTTATCACACCGCATGCCAATTACATACAATAATTTGCCGTAATACTTTCTATATTGGCTTTGATTTTTGCCGAAGTCGGTGATCGCCGGCCTGGGGGAGGGGTCTCAAAGGGGAGGGGGTTTTGAAAAATTAGGTGTCCTTACATGCAATCTGGTGCCACATATGTTACCTTTAAAGTAAAGTTTGTGTTAAAACATTTACGTATTTTAGGTACTAAAAAAAAAAATTCGGCATTACCTCCACCTCTTTGAAAATTTTTGAAAATTAGGTGTCCTTACATGCAATCTGGTGTCACATATGTTACCTTTGAAGTAAAATTTGTGTTAAAACATTTACGTATTTTAGGTACTAAAAAAAAAAATTCGGCATTACCTCCACCTCTTTGAAAATTTTTGAAAAATTAGGTGTCCTTACATGCAATCTGGTGTCACATATGTTACCTTTGAAGTAAAATTTGTGTTAAAACATTTACGTATTTTAGGAAAAAAAAATCGGCATTACCTCCTCCTCTTTGAAAATTTTTGAAAAATTAGGTGTCCTTACATTCAATCTGGTGCCACGTATGCTACCTTTGAAGTAAAATTTGTGTTAAAAAATTTCCCTTTTTTGGTAGAAAACAAATCAGCATCAGTGAGGGTGGGGCATGGCCCAATGGCCCCTCAAATACACCACTGATAATCATAATATAAGTTCAACCATTAAAAACCACACTGATGAATTAATACGGAATATACAGGTGCTGGTGCAATTCAAATCAGAACTTTATATTAATTACCAAGGAAGTTTTTTAAACTATTAATACCCTTCAGCTACATCATTGCATTATTTTTCTTTAAGTAGGTGCCCGAAAAATTCTCGGCATTTTGCCCGAATTTTCACAAAAAATTTTGGTGGGGCTGCCCCCCCCCCCCCCGCCTCCTACGCCTATGGTTAGAAGACGGGATGGGGGAGTGGTTAATGATTTCATGAAGGGATGTTTTAGGTTGTACTCACACCTGTCGGAACATTCACCCAGTGAATTTAAGTTAGTTATTTTGCAAACCATGGCACCTTCTATTCTCCCTCCTGAACTGACCGATATTACGAGGAAATTCCTTTTGATAATGCTCGTAGGAAACTTGCTAATTCTTATAGAGCTCACAAACAGGTAAATTATTAGTATTAATAAAGAGAGGAAAGGTATGGGCAGTGAAATGAGCGTTATGAATATTCATCACATCTCTTTTCTGCATATAAAACAACTTAAGTTATTCAAATATGTTTTACAAGTGTTTCCCCATGCTAAATATTATAATTAATATGAGGTAGAATTAAAGCATTGTGAATTCTAACCAATGTACTTTGGAGAATAAAATTCTTAATTTTATATAAGATACCACTTGACTTAACTACTTTTTTACTAACATTCAAGATATGATCATTCCAGCTTAATTTACTGTTAATGATAGTTTCGAGAAACTTAGTACTACTAGAGGGGGATACAGGGGTCCTGCAAGATTCAGATAAACGTTAGCGGTATTAGAAATTTTGAAGTCAAATATCACAACTTTGGTTTTAGAAATATTGAGTGATAATTTGTTTGCATTAAGCCAGTGATAAACTTTGCAATACTCAGTTTCTCCCTCAACGATAGCTTCATAAAGTGTTTTCTGTTGGAATAGAACAGTATTGTCGTCAGAAAATAAAGTAAGTTAGCTATTGATGACGACCAGGGCGGCGCCACGGGGGGGGGGGCAGGGCAGGCATTTGCCCCTCCCCCTATGGTTTTTGACCCCAAAAAAATAAAATCGTCTAAATAACGTTTTAAGACACATAATTTTTGTAGGGGGTGGGGTGAGGTGTAACAGTATCATGGAATAAAGTATTGTGATACATTATCCGTCGCATATAGGACATTTTCGGTGTAAATCCTCGAAAATTTGAACGCTTCGCGCGCGTTGTCTTCTCTGTCTAACTCATTGTACATCCGCCCCATACTGCAACAGTCCTTCGTGCAAATATTTGGAATGTTCGAGTATACACGCATTCATCATTTGCTATATAGCCTATCTTCATCCACCTCAGAGCTTACACTTAGGCCTCTTTTACATCCCAGAAGACCCATGATTGAATTTCTCTCTGAGTTTTTTGTTGTTGTTGTTGTTGTTTTTTTTTTTAATACCTAGTAGCGTAAACAATAGGGGGCCAAAATACAGTATAATTCTGTGAAAATTGCTGTCTATTTGAAAACAAGCAAAACATAGTATTCAACACTAAACTGACTGATTTGAGTGATTAAAAGTTAATTCAAATCCGTATTTGACCGACGTATTTATCAATATTCTGTAAATTCTCGGACTACGCGCGAATGTGGTATCTATTACGAATTCCATGCCTACCTTCACGACCGTGGCTCACGGAGAAGTAGGCCTACATCATATTTTAGTGTGTAAATCCAGTACGCATGGACCTACCAGCTCTAGTTGTACACTTGCCCTACACATGCAGTGACATGTCTGTAGTGCAGTATCCGACCAGGGGAGGAGGGGGGGGGGGAGGATTTTCACTTCCGTGTACATTGTTCAACCATGTCACAACAATCACAAAATGGTTAAATTGGTACGCAGGGAAGGTTATACCAGAGGAAGAGTAACAGTTCCGTGAAAGTGGGAAAATATATATAAGGCGTGTAACATGTCTAGATGTCTTCAGTGCAATTTGAAAGATCTGGGAAGGGCCATTTCTTGCGATCTGGGAGCTGTTTTGGCAAAACTTTTATCGGCGCAGTCCGCGCCAGCCAATAGAAATCATGCCACATATCAAGATTGGCTTCAGTTGCAACGTTGAAAGGTCTAAAAAAGGAACCAATTTAATTGGGCGAATATAGAAGCCATTTTGGCAACATTTTAAACGGTAGGGCTTTCGTGCCAACCCGGTTAGTGGCGCTCCGCATCTATACCAACGGCAAACCAAAACGTCGGTTCACACGCTCCATGCCTGTCAGTCGTCCAACGTATATCAAGTATCGTTACGGTTCAAAACTGTCCTCCAAGATCCCCGAGAAGGTGCCTATTTCATGTCAGTCGGGGGTGGGGGGGGGGTCTGTAGGGCGTAAAATTCTCTTGAACGCTTCGCACCAAACTATGATGGCACCTCCGCTTCGAATGCAACTTCCCGTTTCTGCGGCGGCCACCTCCCCCAATAGCCAAACACCAAATCGCCGCCCCTTGGGGCCCGTTTGTTATGTAATCGTCACGACACAATACGTGCAACAAAACTGGAAAACTGTTAGTCGGCCAAAAGTAAAGAACGTGTTGATTACTTACACTACGAAGAAGACAACTAGATTTCTCGAGAAAAAATATGACTTCAGAAGGATGCAAAATATTGTACCAGATTGCGTCTAAGGCTTCACGGTAGGTCGAAAAATCTTTCACCTCCCCTCCCCTTAACCACTCCCTCAGAAACCGCGGATCACTCATCTCCAATGCCTGGGTGGCGGAGGGGGTGGAATGCAGGGGGAAAGGATACAGTTCGCGCACCCAAAAAATTCCACAGAAAAAAGGCAAGAACGTTTGTTAAGTTATAGTTGAGTGAGGGGACAGGATGCAAGTACGCTGCATCTTCGGTCTATTGTCCGTTCCCCGTATAACGTTTCTTTGCCTGTTGTGTTTTTGGATAAGTAACGAATACGTAAGGGGGAGGATCTTTTTTCGGGTACGACGTCCGGTCCAAGTTTTGTGCATGTTCAAAATCTCTCGCCGTTCATAACAGGACGTTCCCGGTCATGAAAACGAAGTCGGCGCGAGGAAAAACAGGAGACTAAACGGATACTAACGTACATCAACGGAGTGCCATTTTGGGTCCTTCGTTTCCCTCTCCGTTTATTGCCAATCCCGGTGGAGGGTGTGGACAGGGCGCTTAAACCTTTTAAACCGTCATGTGCATGACTCAGTCAGGCAAAAAAGAGTTATCATTTTAAAAAAAAATCATAACTCTGTCATGCAACATCCACCAGCCTGTTATTTTAACAATCCAAAATGAAGCCACTGAAACTAAAAGACTTATATCGAATTGCCACCATTTTTTCTTTTTTGTGGGGTGGGGGTCGTATTTTGACATTGTTTCATAAAAAATCGTTTATTAAAAAAGTTGTTTACATTCAACAAATATAACAACAATTCAAAAAAAAAATGTTAAAAATGGACGTCATAATGTAAAAAAAATCAGTTGAAGTTGGCACTTAGAAAAAAGTTCACACCTTCCCACTTTTTTTGCGGAATACCTAGGAACCCTAAACAAACACCTATAAGAAAGTGATTAAGGTGTCAGGGGGTAGGGAAATTTAGAGATATTATCAGATATATTAATTTCCAAAATAAATGAGGGCATTTTTCAGTCAAATTGTGCATTTGTCCACTCCCAAAAAGACCCCCCCCTCCGCAATAAAAAAAAATACCTGAGGTCAACTAATGGGAATGTCCGATCTTTTCATCATTCAACACCAAAATGTCCGGTTATGAGAGCTCTAACCTTACACAAGAAGAAGAAACCACACCAGAAAGAGAAATATGAAACGAGCTATCGATCATGTAGTCATAGAATGGCACAGGTTAGGGTGATTACGGGTGAGTCGTGAAGCGTTCAACTAAAAAAGTTCCAATCTCGATCAGCTGCAATTTTTTCCAAAAATGAGTCAAGATTTGAGCCCAAAACATGCACGTGTTCTAAATTTTTATTTTATTTTGGCCAGTTAGGACTTTGATTTGCTTACATTTTCACCACAAACTATTCCCCCTCTCCTAACTAATCCAAACATCGTTATAATCCCACTAGCCGGGGGGGAAATGGTCGAGCTCCACAGAGCACCCTCCCTGCACCGAACTTTTTCACGGCACAGGTGTAAGGTAGGCTGGCTGGAGAATGAAATTAAAGGTGGGGAGCGTGATGGGGCCCAACAGCAAGGTCAGGGTACGGTTCAACTCGTGTACGCGGATTGAGTGTCCTTTTCAAACTTCACATAAAAATGTGCCCATTTTAGAGCTACCTTACAAAGCCCATTAGCAGAATCTATAGTAGGTTTTATCTCTGTCACGTGACGTCCCAGAGCGTTTTCACTGGCCGTCACTGCTCGATCAACTACTTTTCCCCCCTTTTGGGTGCACCGTCGCGGCCAAAAGACTGCAGGATCTTAGTTACGATTGTTATACACTCGACGCCTGGCCGTCAAAATAGAGAGACGCGCGAACGCGGTGATGTCAGTGAAAAACCTCTAGAGAGACGCGCGAACGCGGTGATGTCAGTGAAAAACCTCTTGCGCATGAGCAGTGACGGCCAGTGAAACGCTCTGACGTCACGTGAAAAACCTCTATAGATCCAAAGTTGTTTACGTTTCACTGTGCACTGACCATAGAGCAGGATATAATATATGCTGCTCTATGGCACTGACCCATAGCGTTCTGTGTAGAGGTTATTATAGGTCAGTGTGTGTGAGTTCAGTATGGGCTGTATAGCAAGAGTAAAATGGGTATATCTTCCTCATTTTTTGTTCCTGGCAACTCGCCCATCAAATTTGGTATCACAATTGAAAGGGAAAACGGAGGCTAGCAACAATCGTCCCCTGTCACCATAAATGTACAACAAAAATAATAGTGATCTGTATGGGTTTTTTCCTACTTATAACGATTTTCCTATGAAAATTCGTATTAACGGGTGTCATCTAACTTGCAATATGCTTGGGCATAGACATAATGAGAATTAGTTTACAAAAATAATATGTCATATCAAATTCCCCCTTGAGCCTTTTGCTCTTTAACAATGGATCATGTAGGTTCTCACACGATAATATATACTTCTTTCTAAATCAGCCAAAAAGTTCCTCAAAGATATTCCTCTGTTAAAAAAAGTGAAGACCTTATGACGAAGAAAGGGTTTTAAAAAGACTGAATACGTGTTTATAGGTACGGTATCTTGGTCCCTCGGCGGACCTCCTCCCCTCATTCTTGTCAAATGTCCTCCGCATACCCCTCCCTGGTGACGGGCCTGCCTCCGGCGAACCGCAGAATTATGTATCGTTAATATACCATCATGTTGCCTGTGCCACTATCCATATCTCTGCTCTCTAAGGTTTCAGTGCACAGATTTTAACGGGTCATAACAATTACATAATACTGGCAATAAAAATAGTAACATTTCAATACACGTTTTTTTTGATCTCTTATCCCATACACTGAACCACCGTTTCACTTTTAGGAGTTTTTTTAAAGTGGATCACTAAAGTGTTAAAAGAAAAAAAAAATTATAAAAATATATATTTTAGACGGTTTGGAAAAGTGAATTTCACTCATGCCAACTCTATTATTTTTTTCCATCCAGCTCATTGGCCCTTCGGACACCCTGTTGCTGAGAATTGATGAAAATAAGGTTAAAATTTGTTCACTTTTTATTTTGAATACATGGTCGATTGCGCAATTACATGTTGTGATGAACTCTTCTTGTAAAACGATCACCTATTACTGATGGGTGCTTTTGTTCCCTTTTTGAAAATTTGAAATGTTTATATAACCTTTGTCAAAAACTTTATTTTTTTATTTTTGGGCCCTGTAGGCGGCGAGGTTTTGTATAGTCGAAGTGTCACCCTAATACACACCAGTAAGAGAAGTGATCACATTTTGGCACAAGGTGGCAGAGTCTTTCCGAAGAAAAAGGAAAAGCAAAGAATGTATTTTGAGTAGTAGCAGAGACTGACCTTACAAAGTATTGTGCGCCACCCTTACCATGTTAAAAAAAAAATTTTTTGAACTAAGGCCAAATACAAACATTTTTAATATATCTCAACTCAGGAATTAATGTAAAGAGGGGCAGTTAGACCCTTTTGAATTCATTTTTTCAAGCTTTGTAACATATGTTTTTGAATTTTTAGCCTTTAGGTACACTTTAAATTTAGCTAAAATTTGGCCAGTTTCTTTGTATTGACCAAAAAAAAATGCATTTTCTATGCACGTTTCTTTCAATATTGAAAAGTTGATTTTAATACTGTATTTTTTTGTTCAAAGCAAAAAGTGACCTCAAGTCGAACGGTCAAGCTGGAGTTGATTTCACATTCTCGTATATTGATGAGCGGTTCTCCCTTTTTCTGGTGCCTTTCATCGTTTTTGAGAGTAGGACTTACAGACTCCCACCTTAAGGGTGCAATTTGCCAAACTTTCAATATCTCGCTACTGCATAATGTACTGTAATGATCACTGCGTATATAAAGACGAGTTAGAGTTATGAAGGGACACTAGAATCCGGGGTATTGAAAGTTTACTGATATACAATAAATTCAGCGATCTATTGAATGTGAGGAAATGACGTCACTCCTGTTTGGCGTAAATTTTACTTTAACTTGCAAATTTGGTTTTACAGATATCAGTTGGTTCAAAACAACTCGTAGCTACGAAAAACTATATGTCAAATTTAACGTTTATCGCAATAAGTAGTGTAATGATTGTCCATCTCGGTCCGCACGGAGCCGTATTGTTTATAAAATTCAATTTTGCGACTAACCGCTGTAACTCAGTTTTTCAGGCTTTTTTCTATAGAGCAGAGAAAAAAATCACAATAATGAGGATTAATTTTTTGCTGCATTAATTAGAGAAAATTGCAATGACAACATGATGATCCAATTGGATTTCAAGGACAACTCGGGGAAGTGGTCCGGTTTTCGGTGCTCATCCTGGAGGGTTTGCGAAAGTTCAAAATTTTCTTAAAACGCTCCGCGCCCAACCTGAATGGTGCAGTCGCCTCCGTCCCCCCCCCCCCCCCCCCCCCCCCCCCCCTTAGGAAAGATAGTATTACCATTTTCTACAATAGATTTATTTTTCTCCTTCCCTGTAATTGAGACATTGGCTTGGCAGACTATATGATCCCTACTTTCAAGGCTGGGTACAATGCAGCTTAGAACACTATCGGGAAGTGCCGATTTCCCCGTGCCAGCTGGAGGGTTTGTGAAGGCCAAAAATTTTTCATTTGATACTCTCCGCCCCAACTCGATGGTAGGCAGCTTCCACGTTTTAGATAGTACCTTTTAGCCTGCACTCTCCCCCCCCCCCGACATTTTTTTCGTCGCCTGATGCATAGTTGAAGCGTCTCATTCAGTGAGGGGCTGATTTTTACTGACAGACAAACAACCCCTCTCACAGTTCGTATTTATTTTAGAAAGAAAAAGTTTTTTTGAGAGAGAAAAATAAAGTCCAAGAAAATGAAAACGCCAAAAATGCAGGTTCTGACACGGGGTAGGGGTAGGGTGAGGCTCGGGAGTCTTGAAGTCAATGTCTGCACCCCCAAACAATAAAGCTGGGTCCGACCCAGCATGCTTTGCCCCCCCCCCCCCATCGAAAAACATTGGCGCCGCCCCTGATGACGACACATGAATATTGTTGATGTACAACAAAAATAATAACGGTCCTAGTATAGAACCTTGAGGCACACCTACATTAGACTTTTATTTTACAAGAAGGGACGCTATTTGTAAACACATTGGGCCTGATTTGATAGATAGCTAGCAAATCAGTTGTGAGCATTACCCTGAATGCCATAAGCATAGAGCTTCCTTAATAAAATTGCATGATCAATAGTATCAAAAGCCTTGGAAAGGTCGAGGAAAATACCAATTGTAGAGCGTTTATCATCCAGCCCCGAGGAAATCATTGATCAAGTTCAAGGTTGCCGTATCGGTTGAGTAATTTTTACGAAAACCATGCTGAAAGATATTTGATACTGAATGTTTTTCAAGAAAATTAATAAGCCTATTATACATAAGGCGTTGGAATATTTTAGACATAGAAGATAAGAGTCAAACAGGTCTATAATTAGAAAACACTCGATTTTCACTTGACATGAAAATTGGGATAACTTTGGCAAGTTTAAATTCAGCTCTTGGGTATTTACAAATTGTAGGCATTAAAATGAGCATTTTAGCTTCAACTTCAAATGACAAGGTGGGCACTTAACAGACCACAAGAATCACAATTTGACTTTTTTCAATTATACTCTTACTCGGTATGACTAATAGTCAGATAGGATCGATAATGCAGAGGGGAGGGGATAATGCAGGAGGGGAGAATGGTTTATTTTGAGGGTTTTCTGGGGCTTTGGAAAAATAATTTTAAGAATGGAAAATCTAATATTCAGAGTGAGTGCGAAGCGTGCTGAAAAAATCGCCGATTTTCAGACTCATTAGCGATATGAATAATAGGAAAGCTAAGAATAGTGTCTTCAAGGAGCTAGAGGGCTCTTGTCCCCCCCCCCCCTTCTATAAAGGCGGCTGTCCCTTATAAACGTACCCGGAACTGGCACTTTCCGTGCCCTCACAACTTGCAATCGTAAACAATCTTTAAAGAGTCGGTGAAGTTTACACAGACTGATGGTGATAAAAATTTTACTTCCCCTCCGCTGCGTATAGTCCATGGGGGAATTGGTGGTTTTCAATGATAAGAAAAGAGTTTGTGTCGAAGCTATGAGCAAGCGGATGTTCTACATGAAGCAACCCCCGAATCCCGAAACACAATATAAAAACGGGAGGGAGCGGAGCGCCCCCAAAAAAAAGACCCTTGCGACAGCCATTGAGACTTTGATTTGTAGCCTATTGTTGTTTTTTTTTTTAATTTTGAATGCAGTATTTTCGTTGCATAAAACTTGTCCTATTTCCTTCCCCGGGTGCCTGTTCTTTTCATAGGGCAGGGTATAGGAACCTATATCCTGCTCTATGGTTCTTTCTGCCATGTTTCATTTTGTCGATGGTCTTGGACAAGTCCCCCTCAAAGTTTGCTCGCTTGACGGACGTGTATTACTCCTGCACCTATATCGGCTGCACTCGTAATACCAACATCCGCGAACTAGAGTATTTAGAGTATGTACGTGAAAAGAGGAGTATACATATCCGACACCTGCTATGAAGGTAACCCTCAACTTGGTTAGTGTGAAAAATAAGTTAAGTCGATTTTGAGGGTTATAGACTATGTGATACTTTAAAAAGTCAATGAAATGTTTTACGAGCAGTTTTTTTCATGGACATGGTCAAGGGCTTCGGCAGTTAAAGTGCCAGGGAAGTAATTTTTGCTGAAGGCTGCATCTTGCCAAGTTGTGGTCGGCGAGGCCTTTAACCGTGAGCGCCGAAGGGGCGAAGCCGGAGGCTGGGACTGAGTGTTCTCCTCGAGAAATCTTTCTTAAATTTGGCGGCTTTTTGCGACCATTCTGGACCATTTCCAGAGAAACTCCTATTACCCCCATGTTTAACTTGAAATGCTAATGAAAGTTTTCTTATGATGATGATGATGCAAATTAAGATAATAACCGTCAGTCAATTTGCTGAGGATGGAGGTAGTTTGCGAGGACGGTGAACAGCAAGAGGTGTAGAGAGGATTTTGGAAATAGTAATTTACTCAAGCTGCCCTACAGGAAATAATAACGAGGCAATTCCACCCGTAAGTTTCCCCACGCGCACAGCAGTACAGCAGTACTATGAGACATCGATTTATATAAGGAGTATGCGAAACACGCCAATTTTTTTTCGAGTATTGCGACTCCCTTCACATGGGTAGGGTTGGGGACTTTGTTTACAAGGACCATGGTGCATTTTGTGACATCACAATAGTGTGGCGCGTAGGAGAAAAGAAGTTTTAAGGCGCAAGACAAAATTTTCAGTTATATTAGTCAGTTTTCTCTCAAGAGGCCCGCAAAGCGGGCGGAAAAAACTCTTCCTAGAATTTTAATGGTTTTAATTTTGATATTGTTTTCCTTCATTTAACATTGAAAAATTTAATCATGATAGGCTATTAAAACTTCTCTTATAATTTCTCTGGTCTCGCTTCCTTTCGCTGATTTTTTTTTTATTATTATTATGTTTTTTTTTTTATTTTGTAAGTTCCTGATCAGAAAAAGTGGGGCCCGTGCCCCGTAATCCCGCCTATGAATGAATGCATCATTAAGGCTTTTACTTCACCAACATTTTGGCCAAATTCGGCTCAATCGGTCAGGAATGGATGTGATCGACTGGGTCCCCGACCGGGTGGGGGGGGGGTGTCAGCAACCTGCCGGAGTCCCGACAAGATAGGTCAGGAAACTCAAAAATTTCCGAGCCCCGCGAAGCGCGCCAAAAATTTTGCCATTAAATTAAAAAAATTCAGGGTTTCTAATGGAGAGGATAATTGGAGAATACTGAATATTTATTGAAAAAGAAGAATCAAGTAAATCGTGCGGCGCCTCCGTCTGCCCCGCCGCTCTGGAAATGAACAGAGCCGTATACGGCGGAATGTAACAGACCTGAGCTTCTGGAATGCAACAGGCTAGTGCCGTTTATCTCCCCGGAATAAAACAAAGATATTATAAGCATAGATTCCAAACTCCTATAGAGCTTATGCACGTGACGTCAGCGCGTTTCAATTTAGCTTACTGGATGGAACTGCCATATGTAGTAGGTGTGTTAAAGATACGCGCTCACGATCGCACCTTAGTAACAATTGTTGCACAATGTACGCTTGGATGGAAAAATAGACAAACGTGACGTAGGTGCATAAGCTCTATACCTACACTGTTACGCTCAGTGACTCCTCATGGAGACGCATATATCGGGGCGGAAGTGTAAATTTGACATGCGCGCCGATCTATTCCGCGATCTTCGTAGCAAAAATAAGAATGCCAGTCACAAAAAAGTTCATTGTTTAAAAAGAGGTTAGGCGTGCGTTGCAATTTTAGCAACGCGTTCTATACGCTCAGAATACATTTCTCTGCGTATTAATTCCTGAATACTTGACGGGGGGGGCACAGTTCTGCGCGCTCTGAAAACAAACGCGCTAGTTGCTTTCCCGTTATGTGCGCGTAAGTAATTGAACGGGCATATAAAAGTGCGTCACTTGAAGATGCCATAGAAACTGACCAATGAATGTCCATGAACTTGCAAAACCAGTCATTGTGCGTTTATGTTCAAGTGTAAATACGTGGAATGCGGCGTTGAAGAAATAAGTTATTCTTTTTCAAGTGGAATTTATTGAGGCGTAGCCTAGTACTTCTTCAGTCAACAACATTCCGAAATAACAAATATTGATACTTTTGTAAGACATTCATTTGCCTGTTTGTTTTCAAAACGACTGAGCAGTGATCAGCACTTCCGCCCCGATGTTTTGGCCTCCATGAGGAGTCAACGCGCCATTTTAATTTTGGAATCTATGCTTGTAATATCTTTGGAATAAAAACGTAATAGCGCCCTCGAAAATTGGGGCCAATTTCAAATTCAATACATTGACACGGCACAAACTACTCGACTCGAGATGATTTGTGTGTACATACTGTATATATAGCCACAAGGTGACACCATGCTCCCTGTACCGTCAGACTGTAGGACTTCTGTAGCTGGGCTTCATCGGGGTTCTTTCATCTATTCTTAGGGGTCAGGGATGAACGGGAAGCGTTGGTACATTTTCGCCAACTGTTAGTAAGCCACTAGAGCTTACAACATCCAGGAATCAGGGTAAATGAAATCAGAAAGCAAAGTTTAAAAGTAAACAAGTTGTAGGCTTAACTGTGCGGAAACATTTTGTTGTGCGGCTTAGCCTAACAGCTACAGTAACGTTACAAGCCTAGCCTAGGCTAGTTGGGCCTGGGCCATAGAGCAGGATATGGCGCGGGCCTAACGTTAGGTCAGCAGGTGTGTTACTACTTACTAGTTTGGATTGTTAATGCAAACTGATAGGACCTGAGGCAGGCTTCGACAAATCCCCCGCCCGACAGTCCGGGACAAGTAAAAAGTGCATTGTTCAATCTCATACTCATAGCCCG
Source organism: Holothuria leucospilota (assembly GCA_029531755.1). NCBI lineage: Eukaryota > Metazoa > Echinodermata > Holothuroidea > Aspidochirotida > Holothuriidae > Holothuria > Holothuria leucospilota. The sequence goes on from CM055964.1 coordinate 1,202,540, forward strand.
CCAGGCAAGTACTTACGAAGTCTCCTCCACAAAGGAGTTTAAAGGCATATTAAAAGCACAGGCGTTCGAAAGTACATTTACTACACACTATATATATATAATAAGACAAGGTAGGTCATTTCTCACGACGAAGCACCAACCTTGGCCAATTTTTACACTCTTACTCTTACTGCAAACCTCAAAAGACTTGATCGATCACACCATCTGTTCCAGCAGAATATCCAACACCTCTTCGGATGCAACTTTGTGCATAAGATAAATTCTAAACAGTAAAAAAGGTAGAGCAAAATGAAAACTGAAGAAATTAACTATGACCATGGGCCTTAGGGCCTCGGTTGAACTTAACTGGCCACCAATACTTCCCACACTCTAAATCTATTTTTCCTGAAATGATTTTAAAAATTACTTGCAAATTGGCTTGGTATTGTCTCTCTGATATTGTAAAAAGGAATAAAAGACGATTCCAAATTGCTCATCCAGGATTTCATACTGTCAAGCCTATGCGTAATTCTTCAAACGCCATACGGCAATTGTCCATATTTCCTGAAATAATGCCCTTCCAAAAGAAGCAATCCGGATATCCCAAAATTTCGGGTAATTTCGGAAAGAGTGGACAAGCACTTGCTGCACAGCGACCCTGATGATAGCAGCCTGCGCAGCTAATCCGTTTCTATGCTTTTTTCACCAGAGAAAAACACGTAATACAAGGTTAATCGAAGCAAAAAGAACCAAGTTCGCGCCATGCAGGATTCGGCATTTTTTCACGATTCTGCTATTAACACATGTAACGTGCGCTGTCGATTGGCCAAGAGTAAATGATACTAACAGTCATAGTTTTTCCGTGTATGTTTAACATGTGACAATTTGTGCGTACAGAAGTGGTCAAACGAAAAGTGTTTAAGATACACTTGCACAATCAAGGTCAATTCTACAGATCCCTATGGTTTCATTTGCTTATTCATTTCAACGTTGAAATCATGTCTTTTTCGGTTTGAAAACTTCGCCCTGTTAGTTCATTAAGTTCACTGATGATACGAAGCTCTATAGAAAGGTTAGTGACAAGGATGATGCCTCCTTACTGCAAAAAGACTTGGATACTGTAGGTTATATAGAATAAAGAGATAAAGACACATCCTCAAGAAAGCTTAGTAAATTAGTAACACAAGATCTACTAGGTAAGAAACCATGCTGTGACAGATTGAGTAACCCATTATCTAAAAGATATTTAAGCAAGCAATCCTTGATTACAGATTCCATAACTTTGCACACAACACTGGTTAAACTGACCGGCCTATAATTGCAAGGCAAGCTCCGATCCCCCTTTTTGAAAATTGGAGTAACATTAGCAATTAAAACTTCTCTAAAAGAGGTTGTATCATACGTGTCATTCATAGGCGTGACGTTTTTGCATTACATATGTAACAACACAGGGACGTTTTGGTAAAATGCAGGGACGTTTTGGTAGCTAAAAAGTGGGGACATTTTGGTAGCTAAAAAGTGGGGACATTTTGGTAGCTAAAAAGCGGGGAATGTTTGGGTAGCTAAAAAGCGGGGACGTTTTGGTAGCTAAAAAGCGGGGACGTTTTGGTAGCTAAAAAGCGGGGACGTTTTGGTAAAGGGACGATTTGACTGGATACCCATACATTGCCAGCTGTGCGATGAGCATTCATCATGCTTGAAGCAAAAAGTTATGTGTACACATTCTTTCCTATTGAGCAGGAAATAATCATATTTTGTGTAGGACTCATCGTAAATTAAGTGGAAGCAAAATGCAGCAGAAAATTTTATAGCTGCCATTTTGACTTAGGCCTAGAGGCTAGACTATGTAGTTGCAGTGCAAAATTCAAAGTCAACAGGTAGGCCTAAATTGTACGCCAGTTCAAGTGAATCCTCTTTCAGCAACGATAAGTTGTGCGTCAATTCGAGTGAATTTTCATGCTGCTATGCCAAGTGTTTTCCTTTGTCTACGCTGAAGATCTTTGGCGTATAGTGCACAAAATGCACCTTGGGCGACTAAACAGAGAAAGTCACCCTATTGTTAAAACGGGGTTTGGTCAGGGATTCCACCTAAGGTTTTGCTTGTGCCTGGGGTTTAGCTAGGAATAAGGTTAGGGTTAACTCAGTTTAGGGGTTAGGTTAGGGTTAGGCCTAACTGCCTAAGTCAAGTGGTCTCTTAAATAAGCAATCTCTGAATCACAGATATAACAAGGATATATGAATGAGTAGGCCTACTGTTTAACCATATTTGGGGATTTAGGGATGATGTTCTCACCCTAGCCTCATGTCTAAGACCATTTTTCCACGTCTAGGCTAGGTAGTTACGACCCCTGTCACTAATACGACCATTATGAACCGCCACCAAAAGCCGATTCGAACTGCCCCAAGAACTAGGGGTGGTTCGCACTATGACAGTTGCTATGTTTCTCATGTATGAATAATGGCAATACATAAATTTAGCACTGTGTTTGTTCATCATCTTGTTCTATACAGTAAAAGGGATCAACTCTCTCTTCTTTGTTTTTCTTTACCCAATGGATGTGCAGAAAACTCACAGTGCTCACCAAGTTTTAAATCAAGACAACGACAATAATCACTAACCTTTTCAACCCTGAATTTCATGTTACGAATAACAGCTTTTTTTTTTTTTTTTTTTTTTTTTTGTGAAGTGCCACTTTCCCATACATTACTACTCATTTTTTTCACTGGACAATAAAGGAGAAGGCCCAACTATAATATCTTGTAACTGGTAAAATCATGGCCTACTGCCTACATGCATAAATTGGCCCTACATAACTGCAAATGCATCAACAGATTAGTTCTTTGTCTTTATCCATTTGCACAATAAAACCTTTAAAGATTTTATTTATGTAACACTTGAAAGACAGGATGAACTGAACCTCCGTTAATAATGGTTAAAAGTTTCCCAATATGACAAGGGTGGGCACTATTATTTTCCGCACCCCTTGAATCTTGATTTCCTCCCCAAAGCTATGCCTCTAGCAGTGTTCTCCATTAGCTGTTTTGTCCGGGGGCTCCACCCGTACAAAATCTGCCACACTACTTTAGCGCCCGCACAGAAAATTGACCCGCCCAGTCAAGGAGTTGTCAGCACACTCAATCACAAACACCACAACTTAGTCATGTGACTGCCTTTTATATTTGGTTTCAAATACTCATAACAAGCAATGTATAATAAAACATCAGGGATGCAAACCCAGCTCACTAGCACCTGAGCTCTTATATCATTCAATATGCACTTATAGGCTAACTGCCATTGTCTTTCATATGTTTTCCACAGTAAAGACTCGTTGACTATCACAAACTCATACACTAAATGAAACCATTCAATTGCACTGTCCCCTAGGTATCCCGATTTTCACCTGAAATTTCCATTAAAGTGAACTTCTTCATTCTTGAATACGTCCAAGTGGAAACTGGAGCTTCAGATCTGCAAGTAAAGTCAAAGATATTTGGAAAATGCAATTTGCAAAAAAAAAAAAAAAAAAAATGACCATAAATGCCCAGATTTGATTTCCCAGTAGAGAAGGCTAAGAACAAGGCCGTAGATTGCACCATTTGCGATATAAGCCCTCCTAAAAACAAATTTTTCACATTCGTCCCCCATAATGTCTGGGTGCCTGTCACTCTCTCAAATAACACTTTCTCACCAAACTTTGTCCATCAACTCTCTTTCACACATCTCCAGATAATACTCATACCTTGGAAAACTTTTTTAAAAAGATGCCATTTTAAGCCAAAAATCATGCTATGTACTTAGGCCAGTGGCGAAATGTTCACTTACAGATATTGTGTGGATAGCTTGTTCATTACGCATACATTGGTTATAAAATTGCTAGAATGCGCCTACAGTATATCCAGTGGTCTACCATGGTGTCGTCTTCCCCCCCCACCCCCCCACCCCCCCCCCCCCCCACCCCCCAGCCACCCCCACCCCACCCCCCCCCACCCCCACACACCACACCCACCCACCCCCCCGCCCCCCACACCCCCCCACCCCCCCCCCCCCCCCCCCCCCCCACCCCCACACCCCCCACCACCCCACCCCCCCCCCCCCACACCCGCCCCCCCCCCCCCACCCCCCCCCCCCCCCCCCCCCCCCCCCCCCCCCCCCCCCCCCCCCCCCCCCCCCCCCCCCACCCCCCCCCCCCCCCACCCCCCCCCCCCCCCACCCCCCCCCCCCCCCACCCCCCCCCCCCCCCACCCCCCCCCCCCCCCACCCCCCCCCCCCCCCACCCCCCCCCCCCCCCACCCCCCCCCCCCCCCACCCCCCCCCCCCCCCACCCCCCCCCCCCCCCACCCCCCCCCCCCCCCACCCCCCCCCCCCCAGTGTAACTCCTAATAACTGCCTTAGGTATGATTTTGAAAGAAGCCAACTATATTATTGATTTTGTAATTTGGTATGTTGCCTGTCTGTTTGGCATTATTAATTACATTAATGGAAATAATGAAATGAAATAAGTCCAACAGTGCAACAACATGCATGCCTGAAATGTGAAAATGTAAGAATTTTCCATGAAGTCTGTCTCATATGCAGCTGTTTCTAAAGTGTCAGGGCTTGAAATGGACCATGATCTAGGGGTTCATTGTGCTAATTCCTCTCCAAAGTCATATACTCAGAAATTGCCTCCATAATTGCCTTTAATCCATAAACTTCTGTATTATTTATGTGTTAAACAGCTGTTTTGTTTTCAAATGGTTGCCTGTGTTCCTCCTTCCTGTGCCTTGGTTCCCTGGCAAATATCTGCTGGCCATTTGCCTTTACCCTTATCAGTTGGTGTTTCAAGCCCAGGCAATGGAAATAAATTCAGGAATTTATGGTGACCTGTGTTGGGTATTTGGTTATCTTATATGGAGTAAACATGACCGGCCAACAAAGCTTACCAATATTGTACAAATAATGAATATTTATGAGTGCGATAGTATGAATAATCTCGTGAGTTGAAAGATTGCACGTTCTATTCATCGAGGTGAAGCAGAGTTGAATAGAAAGTTAAATCTTTCACCGAATGAAATAATACATACAATTGCATGAATGAAAAACATTATTTGTTTTTTACAGCACCTTATAACCTTGATCTAGTCATTGGTTAAATTTGTATTTTGGTGGTCACTATGGATTCGTGTTTGCCCGTGTGGTAGCTCCACGGTTTGTCGTTTGCTAACTGCATTTTGATATGTACCTATATGTACCTATTATGTATGAGACGCAATGTACAATCCCCAGTGCTGCAGTGATTTGTTGAGTCACATGATAGCTCGAACGTACAGCAATGATTGCTGACATGATTGTAGTGGGTTAGTATGTACTAACCCACCGTCGAGCACCACATTCGTGATGATAGTGACGAATCACGCATGGCATGTGACCACCAATTTCCAATCAGATGTAGAGAAATTAATAAGATGTTATATAATACATGCTAATCACTGGTTTTTGAACAATGAGTTAAGCCCAAATAGGGAGTCATATGGAAGTTATATATTGCCCAGATGTTTGACAAATAGTTGATTACATCCATCATAAATTTTCGAGTAATAATTCTTTAAGGCTTTTGGACAGTTTGATGTTCTAGGGATAAGTTTTCTGAAAGTAAGTTACTAAAGGAGAAAGTTCGAGAACCGTGAATATACAGGAGCCTCATTGAAAAGGTTAGGTTTCCATATAAGCTTAGATGCTAGGTTCACAAGTGACGTACATTAATGTGACCGCGAAAGATTCAAGGAAGAAGAACGTTTATTTTAGTGCAATTTTCTGAGTGCAATCTAGAGCATTTGGATGCCACATTTCCTCTGATAGGCCAACGTTACTGGTGATTTACACATGGTGGTTGCAAAAGCCTAGTTACAAATTTACAGGTGCGGATCCGGAAGGTGAATTTGCTGGCCTCAGCCCCTCTACTTTGGCTTCCATACCATTTAACAGTGTCTGATTTAAAGAGCTCCACCTTCGAGGCTTCGTAATTTGAGTCTTATAGCTTTGAACTTTGCCATCATAGAATTAGCCCCCTCACCCCCCCCCCCACCCCCCTTTTGTTAAATTCTGGACCTGCCCCCGATTTGTGCTCAAAGTGGGATTCCCTCCAACCTATAGCATTTATGGTAACAATTTTTATCCCATATGTACTGGTGACCATGTACGCTGGAAGCAGAGTTCTAATGACAAATTTGCATTTTAAGAGTGCAATTTGCCAATCTAGAGGGATTGGGATGTCAAATTTTCTTTCCATGCTGTAGACTAGGGGACAAGACTACAGTGAAAATTTAAGTTTTAGAGTGCATATTCCTGCTATCTAGGGTTGATTGTTGGCAAATTTTCTCACCTCAGCCTCAACCTTGGTAAAGGCAGAGGATGGCTTTCATCCAGCAGGGCACCATTAAGGAATCACTACCCAAATTAAGAATCCGAAACTCCCCACTGCCTGCTGTCACTTTCAAAGCTCTAATGTGTGGGCTTTGCCCTGATAGAATGAGTTCATTTCTCCAAACCCTGGTTCACTCCTGCTGGCTGTTGTAAACTTGATAAAGCATAAATTCAAGGAAATGCGGCTCGCGGCAGAAAACACTTGAGAACCCCTGGCCTAGACCAGTGTTTGATAACCATTGATGTAAATGAGCCTCTTTTGGCAAGGTTTTAGGTTTCTTCACTACTTACAGGCAGTGACTCTGATCTAGAGGTAAAGTGTATACTTCTAAATCAAGAGTAACTATGTTTTGCTGTCTTTTGTGTTATCACAGTTTCATGTACATGTAAGAATTCTACATTTAATGTAACTAATGCTTGTATGGTGTGCACTTTAAATTTTAGTATATATTTGTTATTTTATTACAACATACACGCCCACTGAGTTTAATGAGTGTGGCTCACACAAAGAGCCCATACAGTGATAATTGATTACATGAGTTTATTGGATCACTGTAAATGCAAATGTACATGAATATTCAGTAGCATGTAGAGTAAGTTGAACAGAACCTTGTTATAGTATCACATATTAGTGAATTTTACAATTGACCACATGCTTGGATGTTAAAATCCCTTCATGCTACATTTCTAAATTGTGGTGTCTTGCAGCAGCAGTAATTCTCAAATACTCGTCATTTTATTGTTTGAGCATAAATACAACAATTTTTCAACAAAAACTATTTGTGTTGTTATCTCATTGCTTTGTAGAGGATTGAGATATTGTAGTTGCTTTGACAGTTGGGGTAGTAACATTAGCCATATTTAATTTTGTTGAGAACATTTGTGGCTATCCCATAGTGAGGTACAGTACCTCAGGGTTTGGAAACTGGGGTGATTTCACATGGTAAAAGGTCAAATGATATTTTAAGTTTAAAGACAGACAGTCATCACCCCAAAGTATATTTTTAGTGTGGGGGTATGAAAATTCTCAGTTGGTGACTGCTCTTTGATTGACATCAAAGTTTGAAATTTGAAAGATGCAGAGTAGCTCACATTCCACACAAGGCAGAGAGAGTGCTTTTAATACATTTTATAGCCTTGTATGCTCACCAGGACATGGCCTTAAGCAATAAGACAGGTTTATTCCTGCACAAGGGGAAGCTTCATACAGTTATGGGAGGAGCTAGAAGTTGCATAGTTGGGAGAACTGGAATTGTCTGGGATCATGAAAATTCCCCTTTAAGTATGTCAAAAAAATCAGGTCTGCTGCACCAATTTTGTTCAAACATGGTGGAAAGGTTATGATGATGAAAAGGTGTCTTGCACACCCCAGGGGTTGGATATTGTGCCCGGCCACAGAACCTGTTAGTTAAAGACAGATTTGCATCACCCCAGGTATGACTTTTACATAGGGGTAAGCAAAAGTCTCAATTGGTGACTGCTCTTTGATTGACATCAGATTTACAAAATTCAAAAAATGCAGAGCAGCTCATATCACACAACATGCACAGAGAGTGTTTTGATTACACATTAGGGCTTTTTATACTCCCCAGGATATATGGCCCCAAGCAATAAACTGGGTTTGTGTCTGTACAAGGAGAAGCTAAAGACAGTTATGGGCGGGGCAAAAAATGGCTTAGTTGGGAGAATTGGAACTGTCTGGGATGAGGAGATTTCCCCTTTAATGTCAAAGGTCAAATTTATTATATTCTTTTTTTTTTTCCGAAACTTCTAAGGGAGACCTTCAATTGACTTGGAACTCCCAAGTATGCCTAATTAGCATGTGGTTCGTATATGGATAACTTTCATGTTCCCGTGTTTTGTGTTGGGGATTCATTGATCATTAGTTCCCCATAAACCGAGTCTTAAATTGGGTATGACATACTCCTTGTTTGGGGAAACCGTAAAGAGGGGCTGAACAAAGTTCGCTCCGCGTGGTACGTCTTAACACTCGTAGAAAAATCCATAGCCTAAGATACTAACGAATGCTCCCTCAGAATCATCCGTCGTTTACTGATGCTTGAACTGTCAGCAATCACCATTGGTACAATCGTTAGACGTATGGGAATGTATTTTACCGGGGTATCCGTGACATGAGAGGTGGTAGCTAGAGACTGCAACGCTACCAGACTTGCTCGTCATACAATTTAATCATGCAGTTACACATGCTACACGTGAACAAATCTGGTGAGAAATATTAGCGACATTTCGCATTTTAATGGAAAAGGAAGCGCAAGTATGTTACGCTTGTTGGCTGCTAAAGAGAAGCACTGGTTATCTCAAGGGTGGCGCCAGCGGGGGGGCCATGCCCCCCCCCCCCAGTCGGGGAAATTTTTCTGTTTCGTCGGGGAGCTGTTATGCTTGCCAAGCTGGAGAAGCATCATCGTGATCATAATGTTGTTCCCTTTTCTTGTGGAGACTTTCCACGTCTTTGTATATTGCAAAAGGAGGCGAAAATGTTCATCACAAGAGTGATATTTTTGCGCACTTCGCGCGTATGTGCACTCGTAAAACCGATACCTTTAAGCTGTCTGTGGTAAGCTTGAGATATCATCCCCTGTAGTTCCCGCAAACTGTAATCATATGGTGGCTCTGCAGTCTACAAATATAATTACCTTCTTCGGTGCCGGTGCCCCCTATGTAAGAATTCCTGGCTACGGGCCTGAAAATAAATTGAACTGATAAAAAATAGTCTATACAGATTCCAAAAATCTCCCACAAACTGTTTCACAAAACATTTGAAAAAGAAAATGTTATCCTAGTGGGAATGGCTGGAGTACTAGACTCATACCTGATGAGCAGCTTCATTTTTAGCTCAGCTGAAAGCTTTCAGCTGAGCTATTGCTGTCTTGCACGGCAAACATCTGTCACCATAACATTTGCGTTTAAGTGTCTGACATTTCGCTGATTTTTGTTAGATTTGGCTGAAATTTGGTAGAGATGTTAGCGAAAGTGATATCTGTATGCTGCGACTCTTTTCGATTAATTTGACCGCTATTTGACCTCGGGAGGGGGCTTTGTTTGAAAACGTAAAATTCCCTACTTGTCTTTCAGTTTTGCACCAATCTTGATGATATGCTTCATATAGATAGTTCAATTTGTGCTAAACAAAAGTTAATTTTTTTTCGTTTCTGCAATCATGAAAAGCATGAAAACAGCACTTTTTGAAACAAATTCTGGCGAAGTCCTCATGTTCGGGAATACATCGAGAATCCCAGTTGTTATCATTTGAGAGACTGTACAACGACGAAACGAGGTACAAAAGTATACTGAACATATATAAATCTACAGCACGTCTCGTGCTTAATCGTGTGGAAGTGTTAACGCAAAGTGCAGTGTATCGATTTTTGAATACCGTACGTAGGCTACCCCACTATGCCAGACCAGGGAGTTGCAAGCAGACTTTGTTTGCTCAGCTCTTTGCTTTCCAAACCAGGGATATGACATGACTAAGGAATATACCGTACAGCCTACTATGGAGGCGTTACGTGAACATGTGGCGCTGATCTCGTTTGAATAATAGACTAGCTAAATTGGTTGGATGGTTAGGCCTACTCGAAAAGAACTACCGGACGTTTGAAAGTTGTGCAAGTTCTTGCGAATATGCGGCCTTGTGCGAAACAGTGGTATAAGATAGGCCTACACATTTTTGTGTTGAGGCAGAAACAAGTATTCAACTTAGCCTGATGTCTGAATGGTTTTAGGAGTTTGCCTTAATATATCCAATATATCCAGTCGCCTCAAGTTTCAGTTTATTTGTAAACATTACCTTAATCTTTCAAATCTTCTTGTATCTCCTTTACAAACATTTTTCTTAACATTTCTGGACAAAAAATATTTAGTATGAAAGGTAAACAAATGACTCATCCTTCCTTAATAGCAAATTAGTTTATATTGTCACATGAAGGAAAGAAGCGGGGGGGGGGGATCTGCCCCCTTCCCCCACCCCGCCTCGTACGCCTATGACCCTCTCACCTTTTAGTCAATCTCATCATACTTTCTGGAATCTTAAACCAGGGAGTTGTTGGGGAGTTCTAACAACTTCCTGGTTAAACATATAGTTAAACACTGAGGTACAAGTCTTTCGTTACCGCGATAGCGTTCTCATTCTCCATATACCTGTATACAGGCCTATTGTCAAGAAGCTAAGCTTCCGTTTGTTGTACTTCTCGGCAGACCCGTAGTAAGGAAGGTCGACGAATACGACGAGATCGCTTCCAAGGGACTATTATAGGGGCGGGACATTAAAATGCACTTGGACAAATCTTTTACTTAGGGGATCCCCTTGTCCCCACCCACTCATCCCCACTCTTCCCTGGCTAGGGACTTGCTTCTCGGCCTTTTGCATTTGGCTACTGTTGTGTGTAGTTTCAGTTCTTTTCAGCCAGTCTACAACACTGGACCTAGCGGAGCGGACTCTGCTAGTTCAGCCCTTCCATGACTGGACAAGGACAAGAAATACGCCGGGAGTACAGCCTGCTACGTAAGCAGAATGGAACGGGGTCACGCGTGACAGACTTATAACCCAGACTGCCAGAGGCCTTGAGCAATTGAGTAACTAGATTTTTTCAAAGTAGGCGTAGGCAACAGGGGCTCAATATATCACTGGCAGGTAGGTATATTTCACTGGCAAGTACGTCGACACATGCCAAACGCCGGACGACGCAAAGCGCTGCCCTGCGGGCATGAGATCCACCAGCTCGCCGGACCGCTGATAAGGTCTAGGGTCAACCCTGTGGCGACGGAAGCTCTGTCCTTATTAATAAAATTGTGGCAATAAGAATGAAGAATTAAATTCATTATCTTCAAATGCCCTTGTAGTGCACTGAACAGAGACAAAAATCACAATTGACCAGTATTCCTTATTATAGCGTGACTCTGTAACCATACGGGTGGTTATGCGTAGGGTTCACGGATTATGTTAGAAGTTGCCTTGGCTCTGGAACAATAATAGTACCTACCAGTTCTGCCACTAAGAGCTCTCATAAGCACCAGAGAGATACATCTACGACAGGACAACCAGAGTCCCGGTGGAAATGTTGGAAAAACAAAGCCCTTGTGTGCGGTTTGGTGGACTTTGGGTGCCTAAAAATTACAAGAAAAAAAGATTTTCTAGCATTCCAATCAGAAATGGGTAAGAACAGTCAAAGCGCTGGTTGAAATCGTCAGGGCAGGGGTACGCGCGAAACGAGCAGAAATTTCTGGTATTCAGTACTGAATGAATTCAGACATAAATAAATGAATAAAAGGAACCTTCCCCTTCCATGAAACTTTTTGATGTAGCCTAACAGATCAACAGTATTATCCATAATGATGGCAGCTTTTGGGCGTATCAGATTCCCGGCAATTGGGGCTGAGCTGTTTTGCCAGAAATTTTAATGCAAAAACGCCACACGTTTGCCCGAGAATGGCACAAATATAAACCCCCTAAAATAGTCAATTTTCTGTCCAAATGAAGGGGGAGGAGTCATGGGCGTCAATCCTGGGGGGGACAGGGCATGGGCGTCAATCCTGGGGGGATGGGGGGACATGTCCCCCCACATTTCGATGGGTGGGGGACACAATATCAAATGTCCCCCCCCCCCCACATTTGCGTAAAAGAGTAGTGCCGTGGCTCTATTTGACTGGCTTTTAGAGTGGTATGTAGGTTTGTTGGGCAATTGTTAAGTGTCTCGATGCAGATTCTGAATGCAGATTTCGTCAGGGAAATCTTATATAATGACAAAATTTCGCTTCGCGCGCATGCTTCACGGTTTGCACTCCTTCTCATGACCATTAAAAAGGTAAGAACATGGAACTATTCTGATCACAACACTCTCCGAAAACAGACATACATCTCCAAACATCTGAAGGGGCCTCTCATCAATATGAGATCATTCCATCAGTATCGTACGCAGAGGGGAGGGCCATTCGGCCATGCCCCCTCACTTATTCCGATTTTTTTTAAGTTCCTAAAAATATGTAAATGTTTTAACACAAATTTTACTTCAAAGGTAGCATATTTGGCACCAGATTGCATGTAAGGACACCTTATTTTTCAAAAATTTTCAAAGGGGAGGGGGACACCCCTCCCCAAGGCCGGCGGACACACAACATACTGCATGCCCGCCCCCTTGAGACAAATCCTGGGTACACCACTGCATTCAGTCTAATTTGTAGGATGATGTGGAAGTTTGAAAGTACTTTGTTGCCGTTAAACATTTTTCAAAAATTTTTACAGAGCGCTTCGCCGATGCCATTATCGGTATAGATGGTGATTGTTAATACACATACGACTTAAAAACATTCTGAAAACGCCCTTGCTTGTCCCTCACAATTTTGCTGTACTACGATCAGCTCCAAAAGTATCCCAAAGATAGCACCATTTTGCATCTAAGCAACCTTAAATTAACAAAAAGTTTCTCCAAAGGGAGGGGCGCCCCTCCCCTTAGACCCCTCCCCAGGATGACACCTTTATATAGTGACAAAGGAAGGATCCCCACTGCTGTATACAAACGCAGGGGGAATAAAAAAAGGTGCAATTTACGCGCCGCCACTGCAGTTAGTAAAAACATCTAGCCAGTCGGGAAAATTAGAATTCACTAAATTATGGACATTTTCCAGCCATATACGATCAGCTCCAAAAATATCCCAAAGATAGCACCATTTTGCATCTAAGCAACCTTAAATTAATGAAAATTTCTCAAAGGGGAGGGGGCGTACCTTTCCCTTAGACCCCTCTCCCAGGAAGGGGGAGGGGTCTAAGGTCTAAGGGTCAAAGGAAGGATCCCCACTGCTGTATACAAAACACAGAGCCCTCATAAAAACAAAGTGCAATTTACACGTCTCCACTCAGTTGGAACAAACATCCAGCCAGTCGGAATTTGGGACGGTCACCTTCACACCCCAAAACATGTCAACCTAGCAACGGGCCTGGTCGGGTCCATCATCTCCGACAATGATCCACGCTGCGAAGCGTGGTTTCAGCTATTTTGGGACATGGTAAAATGTATTTCACCTGGCAGATCTCAATGATGGTCATGTTAACTTTGAAATGATAATTCTTATTAGACAGGCCCGTAGCCAGGCCGGGGCACAAGGGGCCGTGCCCCCGTGCGGACCACTGTGCCCCCCTATACGGAAAATCGATCTAAAATAAAATTTTAGTACATGTAAACGGTGGCCCTGGTATTACACCAAGCGATTTGTAACCAAAAATGATCCCAAAAGGAGTTTAATAATGATCGTATTTTATTCTCTGTAACATTTCTTGTTCTAAAATCACAGAAATTTTCGCGCGCTACGCGCGCTTTCACCTTTAGTTACATATAGTTTTAACACCCGTTTCAGCTATGTTGGCTTAATTTATAAATGTACAGGTTCCACAATTAGGCTATTGTTCTTTCGTGTAGGTGTGATTCCCGGAAAAACACAAACTGAATCCATAAAAAGTTCCATCCTCTTTCTCTTACGATCGGGAAGATTCTTAATTCAGACTCAACATCATGATAATCATTTTGTATGAAACGTAAAGTGTCTCAGTGTCCAGGGGTGGTGGAAAAGGCATCCCCTCATTCCCTTGGAACTGTCTAGGACGAAGAGGGCAGATTCTTCCATAGAAACCCAAATTTTCTAACTTTCCTTAATAAGAACCAAATATTTTCAATTTTTCTTCAACAGAACCCCAAATTTTTCGCCGGTCGCCCAAAATTTCGCTTTCGGTATCCAATCTGTAACTCATTGCTTCTGACGGGGCTTCGGGTTGCTGGACCTCTCAGGGGAGCTTGGTCCCTTCGTCGGGCTTATCTTTCCACCACCCCTTGCTGAGTCTGTATGCAGGTTTTACCGTGGTAAATCATTTTACTGCAAAATTTCGGCGCGCTTCGCGCGCATTTCTCACAAGCGAAGTTATATCACCCATGAACATTATTAGTACAAAAATTCAAGTGAACTCTTCCAGCCAAAGCTAGGTGAAGTCTCAAAGTTAGATCCCGGACATCAAGGGGCTTTCATGTAGTAATCTAGTACCTTGAGTAACATTCGCTCCGCGACGACTTATACGGTTTGAAGCTACATTTACTCGTACCAAAAATTTATTCCAAAATTTACTTTTTTTTCATGTAAAATTTCGTTCAAAGTAGAAATACGATAATGACCATCCGAAGTGTGAACTGCGAAGACATTGGTGTGCTCTCACTGTCATTCAAAGTCCTGCTCAAAGCTCCATGCTAGTGTTCCCATATTGTTAATTCGCCACATATTCGGGGAATTTCCCTCTGGGTCCTAACAAAATCATACTGGATCACACCAAGCCTGCCTAATGGCAGCCCTTGGTCCCGCCTCGCCTTTCGCAAAGTACTTAACTGGCTTCACCTGCGCTTGCTAAGCTGGAGATAGGCCTATATCGTGATTAAAGTGTTGTTCCCTTCACTTGTGGAGAATTTCTACGTCTCTGTATTGCAAGCGGAGGGAAAAATTTCCATCAGAAGAGTGAAATTTTCGCGCGCTTCGACGCGCGTATGTGCACACGTAAAACCGATACCTTTAAGCTATGTGTGGTAAGCTTGAGATATAATCCCCTGTAGTTCCGTCAAACTGTAATCCTGTGGTGGTACTACTGACAACAAACATAATCTTCTTCGGTGCCCCTCTATGAGGTGTCGGTGCCCCCCTATATCAGAATTCCTGGCTACGGGCCTGTTATTAGAATAGGGCGTCAGTCATCATAAGGGGTGGGGAGGAAAGGGCCTGTAGAAAGACACCTCTCTTCAAAACCAAAGGGATTGGTTTGTGCTAAGTCATGTATGTCCCCCGCCCCCTCCCCCCACATTTGAATACGGATTGACGCCCCTGGACAGGGGGACACGTCCCCCCCCCCCCCCATATTTTGGAAAACACCCGGACTTCAGATTTTTACACAGTAAATTTTTGACAGAAGTGGCCATGTCCCTCCCACACTCTAGTAAAGATTGACGCCCATGGGAGGAGTGTAGCACTCGCCTCTTTGCCCACGGCGAAACACCCTGAAAGGTTGTTGGCCTCTGGCTAATGTTCTCTGAACTGAATATGTACCAAAAGACATCAGTTGGGAGGTGGTTTCACACTTTACTCATGCTTCAGCATAGCGCTGCAAAGCTACGAAATTTGAACAATGTTCACCTTCAGGCTAAGTCAGTGATTGACCGGGAAGAGCATGGGATGACCATATGCATGGTTCATATGGCTTTATCGTATTTGAACTGAAGGGTCTTAACAAAATCCTTCTCTAGAATCTCCACCGTTTTCTAACCTGGAATACATGGATACTGTAGATTCGGTTTTCTAGTTATTTGGGGGCAGTATAATGAGATTTCCTTTTGCCATTGACCGCTTTCCAAAGAGTAGTTACAAAGGATTGTAGGAGAGAATTTAAGTACGCGTCGTTTTGGCCACAATAAAATGCCATTGACAAAAATGACGACACAAAAACGTACGCCAGATCCTAACGGTTACATTGCATACATTTGAACTTTTTAGGCAAAGTTTGTTTTAGGAACGATAAACCTGACACTGGGACCTATTCTATGAAATGTTACGAACGATTGACCTATGGTTGATCTGTTGTGCAATAGTGATATTGCAATCATACTTAACATTGAGAAAAAAGCTGTTTTTTTTTTCTTTGCTGAGTGAATAAATTCAAATTTGGGAGGTAAGGCTTTCAGGAGAGAAAAAAGCGGGCCATACAGCAATTAAGTTTTAACCTTTTTATTAAAAAAGAATTGCAAATGAAATAAAAAATATTAATATTTACATGTCAAAAGAGATGAAAGAAAACGCACACAGATTACCTGAAAACTCCGTGTCAACGACAACTTATCCCCATGAGAGTCCCCACTAGGACAATTCTCCATGGCAGTCCACACAGAGACAATTCTGAACCATGACAAATTCACCCCAGACAACTTCACACACAGAAAATTTGGAATTGCCTAGAGTGGAGGGCGGGGATGTCTGGAAACTGGCAACACCCACTATGGAACAGATGAGTCACTTTTAATGACTCACTTTTGTTGACTACTAAATGAATCCAATGAAATACAGGCCGTTTCTTTTAAGGTACATTTTCAACATTCCTACTAAATTATCTGTTGGAATTAGCATCAGAATTAATTAATGTTGGTAATTTAATTCATCAAAATAATCCTTTACCTCTTGAATACCAAAATTCACAATTATCCAATAAAAGTCACATAAAAACATTTATTCAATGTGTATTGCTGTATATTGCTCAAATGTTATTGTGACTGAAGAAATGAACAAGCCAAAATGTACTCCTCATGTGACAAAATAGAAAGAAACTTAAAACATTCTGGTCAAATTTGCATTAAAGTCCTGTACATTTGCCTAAGACAACAATAAATAAGTTACCATATTTTTATAGCAAGTGAAGTAGGCTGTGACGCCATATCTGTTGATATACATTTTTTTTGTTTTTCTTTATCTTCCAATAGATTGTTTTGACCTTGAAGTGGGTTGTGATTTTAAATAAAACACATAAAGATCTTTGTAATATTCCGACGGCTAACATGTACATTCCTGATACTTTAGTAGAAACATGAATGTAAATTTAGAGAAAAAACAATCTCTTGTTCCCCTAATGTACATGGGACTACAGTAGTATGACATCATAATTGCCTCAGATTCACTTTGGGTAAAAAATGTGATAATTTTGACTTAAAATATCACAAATCATGCATGCACCATACATAATGATAGATGTAGCTCTCTTTTGCATACTGCTTAAACACCAACATCTTTTGCATACTGCATTAACACCAACATACTGTTCGAACCATACACATTTCTAAATGCAACAACAGTTGTGAATGGCATGTTTAGAACCATGGTTACATTATAAAAGTGAAACCAGTTTGGTTCTTGGGAAATCAGTTCCAGGAAAGGTTCAGAATGTAGGTTAAACTGGTTAGTTCCGGAGAGGAAAATCTCATTGCCAAACTCTGCCATCTTTAATATACTGTTTCATTTCACTGAAAAACCTTTGGTTCCAAACTTTTTTTCTTACATAAGGAAGCACTGACATTCTGTAATGACCTTTGATGGGTCCCTACCAAAGCATTAGCTAGCGATGCACCTCACCGTCTTTGAGACAGCAAACCCAAGATGGTGGCAGCCAAGTTTACTTGGGTGTATTCTGAGAAGAGAACTGCTTCCCATAGCTTTTCCACTTGATTCTACATCTGAACAAAAGGGTGTTTAAAAGCTTTTGCATGACCTTAACACAAACAGAGCTGCTGGATTGGACAGAATTCCTGCCAAGATCCTTCGTGAATGTGCATCTTCGCTCTCCCCAGTGCCAATCAAAATATTTCAGAAGTCATTTGACTCCAGTTGCTTTCCTGAAGATTGTTTAGATAACCATAACCTCACTAATTTACAGAAAGGGTGATAGACGCAACCCCAGAAACTATCGACCTGTCTCTCTCACATTAATTCCTTGTAAGATTTTATAACATATTCTTTAACATCGCATCATGTGTCATTATGACAAAAATAGCATTTTAGTGGATGTGCAACATGGTTATCACAAGGGACAGTCTTATGACACTCAGCTATCTGCACTTGTCAATGACCTCGCAAAAATTTTGGATGATGAAGGTCAAGTTGATTTAATCATTATAGATTTCAGCAAGGCTTTTGACTTTGTCGTCACCATCTTTTGGGGAAACTTCACAATGTGGATACTAGAAAAAACACCTTAAAATGGATATAAATATTTTTAAATAATCCTCAACAACATGTCGTGCTAGAGGGTTTATCCTTCAATAAAGCTAAAATTTCCTAAAGTGTACCCTAGTGAACAGTCTTAGGCCCACTTCTATTTTTGGCCCATAAAATGACCTAACTCCAAAAGTCCAATCAAAGGTAAGACTTTTTGCAGACGATGTATTTTTTACTGTTACAGTAGAATTTGAAATATTGAGGACTCAAAAAGGGTTACATAAAGACTAGGACTCTTTATAAAACTGGGAAAAAGATTGGCAGATGTCTTTCAGTGCTTCAAAGTGTTTCACCATGAGAGTCACTCACAAAAAGTAAACCAATCACAAATAATTACATGATGGGCGATTCTGCCCTTCAAGAGGTGAAACCACATCATCCCTATCTGGGAGTAGAACTCTGCAGTGATTTAAAGTGGTCTACTCACATCAGACTAGTAACCACCTAGGCTAATAAGATATTTGGTCTGCAGAAAACGAACATCTACTGTACTACTGCAGCAAGAGTACCTCCATAGCCTACAAGTGACTGATTAGACCAAAACTTGAGTATTGGTCAGCCATTTGGGATCGCAAGCATAAACTGAATAAGGATAAATTAAAAAAAGTTCAAAACAGAGCTGCTAGATTTACAGTTGGGGATTACAGCAAGGATTTGAGCAGCACTAAAATTCTCACTGATCTGGAATGGGAAAGTCTGAATGATCACAGAACAAGATCGTGCTTGATTTCCATCTACAAGGAGACGCATGGATTAATCCCCAGCAATATCAAGAGCTTTCGTCAACCAACTCACTCTTCAACACATCTTAAAATGAGGCAATCTGGAAACTTAAAATACAGTTTTATCACATGTAATAAGTGTTATTATTACAGGGTATTCTCTTTTACCTTAAGACAATTCCTGAATGGAATCCGCTCAATTGGGATATTCGTACTTACCAAATGTAAAAATTTTTAAGGACAAGTTAGACTGTCTGGACATTAAGGCCCTCTCCTCAAAAGCCCATTTTGAAAGCTAATTACAACCTACTCCTGACCCATTCGTACACATCAACCTTTGGTGACTGTACGTCAACAAACAGATACCAACACTGTTCTGCTTTGACATGAATGCAAAACATCATTATTACAAACCAAACTTATCCAGCTATAACAATTTACATATAACACAAATACTTTGCATTGCAGGAGCCATCCCAATAACTCTTCTCAAACATTTGGACCCTACCTGTTGTGTGTCATGCGAGGAATTTCAAACACGACAAGTAGGACTCCCAATTTCTTGAATACTCGCAAAAGGTCCTGATGACTACACAACACTTGAGGTTAAATTGAGGAAAAATAATAGACTGAATATGCAAATTTAATAGTTTAACTGCACATGCTCACATCCTCAAAATAGTCGCAATAAATGTTACACACCGGAACCCTACTACACATGTTCCAAAATTTGAGTTTATTTTTAGTAAATTGTCAAATCATCCTTTTTCAAATCCACCACAAATACTGTATAAGGAGGGTTCTTACATGTGGTTTTGTGTTCTTGACTGCATATAAACCGCCTCTTTGGTGTAAAAATTTGTACTTTAATATGCTAGGATGGAGACCCTTATTTTTGTGCAGTCAGGCTGGCCATGTGTAAACTTACACTGAATGACATATGCACTGTGTGAAAATTGGGGGCACAGAAGAAGAGAGGAACACTGTAAATAAGTGCTGAACTGAGCTGAGTTCAAAATTTTATGCAGCATTTGAGCTATCAAACTCGCTTATCATGTTTCTACATTGTGATAATTAAAACAAAGGTTTGACCTAACATTATTGATATTATGCTGATGAGAAACTTGGATTCTTATGAACTTGCATTCGATAAACATAAGCTGTTCTCCTGATACTAACAATCGAAGCTAAAACATTTTCAGCCCAAAGTGAAGGCAGAGCAAGGGAGTATTAGGTGGGTATAACCCCTTCTATTATGTAGACAGAAGTTAAATCAAACTGATTCAAATGAAGTGTTGAACTTGTGTGAAACCTCCTACACAACATTCTGTATGAATCCTAACCTCAAAAATGACTACAACATAAGTCAAGGAGGCTTTTAATTCAATCAAACATAAATAAATTACTATTTACAGCAAGGTGTAGAAGTAAAAACTTGTCTAGCTTCAATTAAATGTCACCCAATATGAGACATTCAACATGGAAGAAAGTATAACTACTTCTTCCTTAATGTACAGTGAAGATGTAGCATTAAGATTATGTTCAGCACACGTTAATATGTCTTAGATGGTAGGGGTGGAGGGGTGGGTGTGTAGACCCAGGATGAGTGCAGCAGAGGGTCAGGGGCAGTTTTGTGGGAATTCTACAACCTCTACCTCTTGGAGACACTACTGCATGGAATAGAAGGTGTTTATCTATTCAAACTTTTTCAATAAAATTGAAAACTCTAATTTTAATACTGATTGTGAAGTTGAGCTGAGTTATGCGAAATGAGATTGGCATACCACTCTGAACGATCACAACCTGGCACGATGGTGGACTCTCAAGCCTGGCTTAAAAAAAACCACAGTATCTTGCATTTACCTTCACCGTCCCTCGTATCCTGACACACATTTATTTGTCAACTTCCCATCAACACCAAATCATCTTCAACGGTTGACCGACTGATCCATTAGCAACCATTCATAATGCCAGCCAGGGGTGGACCACCATTCATAATGCCAGCCAGGGGTGGGCCACCATTCATAATGCCAGCCAGGGGTGGGCCACCATTCATAATGCCAGCCAGGGGTGGGCCTGTAGAGAGTCTTTGTTTCTGTCTCCGTAATCATACAAAAGTTCTTCTCCTATTTTAATGTCTCTCTTAGCAACTAAAATGAGGTGAGGTTTATCCTGGATGGAAACTAATTTTGTGCAGCAGTTGCCAGATTTGCTGTGGTTTAATAAACGTCCAAGACGACCAGATTCTTTTGTAGCATCGACACTGAAAAACATTGAAATAAAGAGAATGATCAATGCTAAGATTGACAACTTTGTGAGGAAACAGAGCTGTACATTTATTAAAGAAGGAAAACAAAATGAGTGAATGAGTGCCTTAAACAATTTTTTTTTTCCTTTTTACTGAGCAGGTAATGATCAAAATTTCTCTTTTAATGATAAATTGTGACAAGGTTTGAGGTGGAAAACAATTGTGAAAGCCACAGCAGGACAATTCATGTCACCTGACTAAGGGAGAGAATAAGAAAGTGACAAGATCTATTTAAGTCACTCTGCAACAACGATCAGAGTTCTGCTTCTAGAAGTACCTTTTGAAATCACATTTTGCCATGTTCATTCATACCTAGTAAAAATTCTCAATGCCTTTTGGTGAATTTCAGTCAGGTGACTGTGCATTATCCTAGGATAACCCCATGGTAAATTAGGAGTATAATCACTGAGTGGATAGCTTTGACAGTGTTTTAACAAACAATTTTAAAAAGACCCCACTGGTTATGCATAGACTAGGCCACTGAATATGCATGCATGTATATATACACAGCAAGTGTGCACTAGTACACAACTTATAATTCTTAGGTCAAAGCTAGGCCTAGTGAATGTTGCATACCAGCTCTGTGTGCGGTGCAAATGTACATGATACAAATGCCAGATTTCGTTGCTAAGGGGTTGACATGGATCATTTACTTCTACATATGTTACCAAATATTAATTTTTGTCCTGTTTTCTGCTGCTGAAGTCTTTCAAGGACAGCAATGTGTCCCAAATTTAGTTACATTGTTGTTATATTTCATGATTTATGAATATTGTTATTGCATTCATTTTGTTTAATGGTACTTTATTAAATTGTGCACGAACATTGCTTCAATGGTAGTTAATTGTGTTGATCCTCTGGTTTCATCTTGTTGTGTATGAATAAACAGGGTTAGTCAATGCTGGACTTGTGCATCAAATAGAGGATAATGCACTCCGGGGGATAATGGTATCTCTAGATGCACTCAGACTGCCCCCTCACGCATCACTTGCATTAACCCCTAATTGTGCATTATCCTCTACTTAATGCACGGCCCAGTGTTTATTAACTCATTATTACTTAACATTCCCAAAACGTGCAGAGACCAAAAGTATATATACCAGTCAACTGGGTTTGAAAAAGTTGAGGACCTGCTATGCTCTAACACCATGAATTGCACCAATAATGTGGAAAAGTCACAATTTTTCTAAATTTGAAAGTAATGCAGCAAACATGAAATATGAGAAATGTTTACCAGTATCTTTGGTTCTTGAATTCAAAATAGTACATATAGCAGCCTACAGTAGAATCTTTGCTGTATTTATCTTCCAAGTCTTTAGCTGAATCAATGTCGATGAGATCGCCATAGTATTCTACCACAAACTGACCTCTCTTGAAAAACTTTGTAGCAATCACACCCCTTCCCTTGCCGATAATTTCTTGAACCTATCAAAAATCAAACAAGAAACAAAAATTTTGAATTGCTTTGTAAAATATTAATGTCACAGTTGAATTCTTATTGATGTGTTATGTGCTGTACTAGGATAAACAAGTTAGGGGTATTTTGCCGATTAATCCTCATTGGAATGAGGAAGTCCACTAGATCAACACTTCACTAGACCAATGATTCTACAGTATCTGAAGCCCTTATCCTAAATCTAACCAAATGCCTAACTGTAGCTCTGACCCTAAGTAGCTATTTGGTCAGGGGTATTTTCAGTTCAGTCAACCTTCAATCTAGTGAACCTTCCATTTAGAGGGATTCCCCAATTAGGACTGAGCAGAATGGTTGGGATTGCCCCATTGGGACTGAGTAGAATGGTTGGGATTGCCCCACTTGGACTGAGCAGAATGGTACCAAAATGTACTGCAGTGTTGTACCATCAAGGAACCACTTTTCAATGGAATAAAACTTTGGAGGAAAATTACACAATGGTGGGAGCATTACAAAATGAGCCAGGGGCAAGATTCTAAAAAGAGTTCTTTTAAATGAAACTAGAGGTGCTTCATCCATATTCATAAAAAGAGATGTGCATAAATAATTATACTGTAAGTTAACCAGAGCAAGCGTGGAGTTGCTACAAAGGAAAATTAGGTTTTCTGAAATGGAAATGGCTGGCTTCCATCGGTCTTCTTTTTTCATAAAATATCGTTTTTCGTCAGACATCCAACCTCTTACCTTTGGTTGTCTATCACAAATTATCACAGTTAACAAGGCAACTCTTACATCAAGCCATTTCATGGTAGCAAATTTCTTTCAGTGACATTTCTGTTAGACAAAGATATCAGTCTCAACTGAAATCAACTCTCTCATCTCAGTAATCCAAACCTTGTTTTAAAAACTTCTTTTCATTACCTTCAAACCTTCTTCCTTTCCTGATAATATTGCATCTTCTAACTGCTTCTTCTCCTCAGCCTAAGAAACAAAAGATCATATTTAAAGGAATTAAAAAAAAGGTCATTACAAAGATACTATCTGATGTTCATAACTTTTTAATAAAAGGAAACAATGCAGCTACAGTACCATAATGAACTTGAAGGACTGTTTTCATCATGAAATAATTTCCTTCTCATGAAATCAGCTCCACAACACCACCTCATCTCCCCAAAAGCATAAGACAATAAGACATCTTTCCAGCAGGATATGTTGCGCATTTCATCACTACTTAAAAGATTTAAGCATCTAGTTAATACAATTGTCAAAATCAAATTTCATAATTACTTCTGTTGGTAGGCCAAGCTGAATCCGCAATCCACTATGCAAGTGCTTTTGTTTTTTACACACAAACAGTGAAATTGACTGGCATTTAGTGAGTGCACAGCATAAAACTGGAAACCTTTTTTCATTTGGTTGAATTTGATAAGGAAGCTACATTGTAATAAGATAATACAAAAAATAGTACTGTATGAAGATTATCACATTTTACTACAAGTAAAAGAGAAGAATACGTATAGGAATTGTTCTTTCATTTTTTCATTAACTTATATCAGACATAGATGAAACCTAAACATAAAAAATCACTTCACCATTTCATCCAGAATCTTAGCACTCAGGCCATTCAGGTTGTACTTGGAAGTGGTATGGTAGAATTTTTAATGATGGGTGTAAAATCCCCAGTAGGGTTCAAAGGAACTGAGAGTCCTTCATTGAAGTTTCAGCAAAGTCACATCACTTTTGAAAATAAAAAGTCACCCTTTGTTACTGGTGCCCTTCATTTAATGCAAAACTGAAATTTAAAGTCTAATAAACTAAAGATCAAGCATTAAATATGAGTTCTGAAACTTCCTTAATATTTTTAAAAATATTTTGTTTCTTCTTTGGACTGATAATTGCAGAAGTGCCATAGTGGTTCTGATGGGACTGTTGGTACAAAATCTGAGACTTTATGCAGAGCACTTAATTACAGACTTTATGGCCTACTAGTGGTGGCCAGGGTCAAGTTCTGCGATGGCCTGCTCCTCAAATGGTAACTGAACTTACTCTACCTCAACTTTCGATTTGCACTTTCGGTTACTTCTTCTGACAGGGAAGAAATCTGTTAAACGTTTTGTTACAGGACTTGCTTGCTTCTTTTCACTGTTTGATGCACCTCTGCAAAAAGATTACAACATGGCAAAGTATTCAGTGCAAGTTGACACAATTTTCTGCTTAACTTGGATGCTAGACTACGTAGGTAGAGCCTCCCACACCTCACCACGTCACCCTGTTATTCCCAAGTAGAGTAATATTGTAAAGCATTTCAAAGTTCTAGAGCAGGTACTGTAGATTCCTCTCAATATCAGAATGCATAAATATACTTCGCATCTTTGTCATTTGCCCACAGCTGATTTAACAATGACCCATATAGCTCTCTAGATCTTAATATTTCACATCAACAACTTGCAAATGGCACTTACAGGTAACCAATCTGTTGGGGAAAAGATTATATCATGCAGCGATAGATTTGCTGGTTGCTTGTATGAACAAGCCTCTTTACATCCCCTTAGAACTGCTTTTTTTTTTTTGTTGGAATTTCTTACACTATAAACTGATAGTTTATGAACTGACCAATGTAAAAGCAAGTACTGTCCACTGTAAAACATAATTTGGACATCACTTCATAAGGAGACAAAAACCTCAATAAAAAAGTTATGGTTTTCATCACAGTTGTGTAAGCTTTGAAAATTATCACAAATTCATAAAATACAGTAAATCAACCAAAAGCTGAAGGTACTTTAAATTGTTGTAATCAATATACTGTAAATACTGTAAAGTAGGCATAATAAAAATAATTGTCTATAGCACAATGGTTCTGAAATGGTTATACTGCTAATTAAAAAGCCAGGATTTGTGCATTGTACAGTGAGAAGTAAAGGTGTGCACTGACCACCCTAATGAACCCTGGATGTAAGTGAGGCTGAAAGCATTGTTGAGTTGTCTTGCTAGCAGTATCACACTTTGTCCCCAACTCCATTAGGTCTCTGTCCATACCAGTTGGGCTGTATACTGGTACAGTATTCATGTCAGTAACAGTTCTCATATTACAGGGAATACAAAAACCAAAGGCATTTAACTGCATTACTCTTACCACTTCTTGATAAAATTACTGGTGTTTCTTTTCATTACTTTTCTTTTCTTTTTATTCCAAACAAAAAGAATGAAAAATTATGTACGTTTTTCCCTACATCTGAACAATGTGTGGAACTGAAACTAGAGTACCTTACTTCCATTTTCCCCAACACATACTGTAAATTGCCAAGTTTTCATTTGCAAGGGTTGAAACACTTGTTTCAGTTTCACTGTACTGTCTTTCCTGACCCTACATGTGTTGGCAGGATTCCTATTTGTGGACATTCAATGCATTCTGACAATTACAATTTCAAGAGCAGTGGTAAGTATTAGACTTACTATTTGTAAATCCCCTTACCCTTGATTGGTAATCTGCTTACAGTTGAGAGCCTGTACTACTTTTAAAACTGGTTCTGCATAAAAAAAAATGGTACCGGTACCAAAATTTTACAGTACCACCCAACCCTAGAGCACAAACTGCACCTAGACCTAAAGTTGGTTTAGGGTGGTCACTGTTTTGTCCTCTATGGACCAAAATTGGTTTGTACTTTGATGAGCTAACCATGAAGCTCTGTTGACAAGTCCCCACTGGTTTTGGTTACATCCAGACCTAAAGTTACATAGTCTGGACATCACAAAATAAACACATTGACACACCTTTCGTGTACAGCAGCCAAAATGTAAGCATACAGTTCTCAAAGTTAGGCTATTAAAGGTAAACAGTAGCAAAGTATTTGTTCTTTTCAGAAAGTCTAGAATGAAAGTGTGAATGACAGAACTATGATGAAAACCTCTGGAGGCTGAGCAGTTGGCCACATCTTCTTCTTTTCAGTCAGCTTATAGGCATGTATAGGGCCACCGATTTTCCGTGAAAAAAAGAGTCAATTTCCGTTACAGCAATTTCAAATTCCGTGAAAATCCGTGCAAGCAATTTGCCAAATCCGTGACTTTCTGTTTTGCATTGATTAGTGTGTTAGGCCAGTGCAGCCTAACCAGACTAAAATCCATTCACCAGCCTAACGTCTACACATATACGTAATGGACAAAAAAAACCCAAAACAACTTGACTTAGGCCTACGATTGCTTGAGTGTGGGTCCCTTCTTCTTCTTACATAGTAAAAAATCCGTACAAAAGTATATCCAAATGATATGCAGGTACTAAATCCTATAATTATTCCACAATTGAAAGTGTAACTTGTCAGTCAGAACGTTATGATCGTTCGATCATGAACGTAACAACAGAGCAAAACATGAAACTTGAGTAATGTGTGCAACAGTCCGTTATGACGCACTCATGCATAGTATACCATACATACAATACATGATACAGTATAAACAAGAATCAGCTACAGGGATCACAGGAAAACTTTGCAAGACTGAGCAACATTAGACCTACCGAAGGCTAGTAAATGGGGTTTTCACTGGTCCCTAACACAGTAAGCATCGGAGGGGGTGAATTTGAACAGTTTTCTATCAGATTGTAGTCACCAGAGCCATGCTTTTACATACAGATTTTAAAGTTTTTTTTTTTCATTTTGCCCTCTAGATTGCAGACTTCTTTAGCATGACAGAAATACAGTATGATGAAAATCTCTGGAAACTAAAATTCCGCAATTCCGTGACAATTTCCGTGATCACGGAAAATCAGTGGCCCTACATGTATGACAAATCTATGATTGGCAGGTCTAAAAGCTGAGCAATTGGTCAAATTCTGTATTTTATTCTAAGAATGTGAAGGCTCTCCCTGAGGAGTGCTGTACTTGTTTGGTGTGTTCCCTCTTTGGCCTTTTAACATAGGTCTTCCCAATTGGCCATCCATACTACTATATAAATACATCTATAGACTACACTATGTACTCACCCTGCAGCTTTATCTTTCTTTCTGCTTTTTCTGACTTTTTTACCCTTCCTTCCTTTCCCAGTCAGCATTTGGCCAATTGGTGTGACCTCTCTCTCCTTTCCTGTAGATGTTTTTACACATTTGGGAGGTGTAGAATTCTCTGAAGCTTTAGCCTCCTCTTGGGTCTCCTGTGAATTCTTCACAGGAGTGCTGTCTGGGGTGAGGTATCCACTTGGAAGAGATGTTACTTTGGATTCTTCACTACAATCTTTTGTAAAAGAAAAGGAAGACATAGCATTATTGAGAATGTCTTGCAAATGTATACTGTGATGATCACAATTGAATACAATACAGTAATGTTAATGGTCTTCTCATGATCCTTCAAGTTTGATCAAGATTTTTGAGATAGAGCCTAACTTTCAAATTTGGTAAGTACAAGTACATTCTTCTTCAAGTCAAATATGTACTACAGTATCACTAATATCCTCAACCTTACATTGTTAGGGATGACCTGAGGTCTTAATGAAAGTTTGAATGGTAGTCTATCCACAAGCAATTAACTGCGGCTGTAAAGGTTGGTACAGTATCTGCATATGCTTGTATGTACCACCCACAGAGCAGAATATTTGTCTTTATGAAGCATTGTACTGAGTATGTAATAGAGAGGTTTCATGTGTGCAGAGTCATCTAACGCAATCACGTACTGAAGGACAAACAAACCTGGATGCTAGGTCATTTTAATACTATGTAAAGCAATGCCCCCCCCCCCCCCAAAAAAAAAAAAAAAAACATATAATAAAATACATTTCTCACAAATCACAAAAAAAGTTGCAAACTGAGTCAACTTTTTAGCAATTTTTTGTGTATCTGAATCTTTTTGGCAAAAGGTAGGGAAGGGGACCCCTCCCCTGACTGCTAACAGTAGATTTCTTAATCAGGGATACTGGCAAAAACTCTCCACTTAAACATCATACTACAGTATGCAGGCCATAGAGTACAAACTTTAAAGTGTCATTAGCTCTTCTTCCTCAATAAAGAAAAAGTTCCTAGGTTCAGATTCTTACCAAAAACTTACAATATTGATAATTTTTTTGCGAATCAACAACCATCTGCTGTTCAGTTCCACTAATCAACACCTCTGAGTGCTTGCAAGAAAGGGTAAATATTTTAATTTTTTGTTAAGGAATCTGTCATTATGAACTTTTCTCTACTTTTTAGTAAACTTGTTTTTCAAAAGGCACTATTATATTCATCAGTATTGTGTTACCTTTTTCATTGTTCTTTGGCATCTCCAGCCTTAAACCTGTTGAATTTTTTTCAGTGTTTCGTGTATCTGCTTGACTGCTGTTCTTCTCCTACAGAACATGAAACATGATAAAACTGTAACATGTACTGAGATACTTTGTTTACAATATTTCACACTGACACCTCTTTACTCTTTCTGTGGTAACCTGAACTCACAGTATATATTATTTCCAACATAATTCAAAGGTCAACACAAAATCCCAGCTGGTACAGTAGTAGATTAATAATGCATTGACTAAATATTCTACCAGTATTCATATCATGTGCAGTATTCTGCCTTTCAAAAAGATGATATTGAAGAGGGTGACCTGTGACCTACTGTAGTTCTGAGCAGTGGTCAGAGATTAAAACACATATTGGCAAAGTAAGTGAAGAGATAGCTTTCTATAATAAGTGCAAAAAATTGATATATAATACCAAACTATTTTACACTCTTATGTACTGTTACAACCCCCATACAAACTTAAAGGACTGAGGTGATGGTTTTGTGATTGAAGCATAGTGTGGCAGAGAATATTGAAACATCACTGCTGCTTTCTGATTGACCAAAACAAATCCTCGATGGTTTGATTAACAAAGCAGTGCCTTACAAAAATACATTTTTGTTTTTTTTTTATCACACACGGACTTCCAAAAATATGAGACCCCCCCAAAAAAAATTATTTCCTACATTCTGTTTTCTTCTTGAATGCAATATTTGTTGCTCCAAGTGCATCTTAAGTCTAAGATTACAAGACAATATTCCAAGGTTGGTCAAAGAATTTCACTCATTCACCTGCCATCTTCATAGCTAATTCAGGGGCTGATATAACTTTGAATGCATGTTCTTAATTTGAAATAATCAAGTGCACAATAGTTTGATATGACTTCTTGCACTGTACAACTCACATTACAGTATCTGAATTTGTTTCCTTTTGAAATTACACTCTACAGTATGAGTGTATGACCTTGAAAAAATCACAACTACTTCCAACTGATGGGTTGCAACAGCTTCTTCCAAAAAGTTAATGCATGTTAATTGTTTGCTTGAAAAAGAGCATATTTTGCCCCCAAATAGCAAACCTTCTGCCCAAATGGGAGGTTGCAGTCCCCAAGTTCCTGCCTGTTATTAGTGACTACGAAAATGCAAAGTGCTTTCATGCATAAAAGTTGTCAGGACATGGCTTATATGGTCAACTCACTCTATAACAATAAGACAGTGGTCACATTTTGATAGAAAAGAAATTTGACAAAGACATACATGTACAGTAGTCAAGATACTGTAAGTTCAAGAGAGGATGGCTATTTGTGGTCCACTGTTTTAACTGCACTGTAAGTGAAAAAATTCCAGCATCTGTTACTTCAGCACACAAATGTCCAGTGAAGATGGGAGTTGGACTAATGCAATTCAGAGTGCAGTTGTGGTATTGTACATTTGTTAAATTCTGGACTTCTGTATAAAGGTACAGTTAAGTAAGGATGCACCAAACGTTTGTCTATGCTCACAATGAGTGACTTACAGTATTTATATAAGTACTGTACTTCACCCACACTACAGGTCTCCCTAGTATCCCCTTTTATATGTTTTTACTGTATGTCTTTGGAACCAGAAATGATTTTCATATATTACTCCCATTGTATATGAACCATTTCATACAGTACTGTGAAGTCATGAAATCAATACCAATATGCAATTTTCAGTAACTAACAGGAAAAGGCCTCAAAGAAACTTGGATCACAGAAAAAGTCACCATACAACAAACCTTCTCCTCTAGAACTGTTGTTGCATTTTCCATAATTCTTCTCTTCCTTGTGGACATCCCAATAACAGTTCAGTATGTACAGAATCTGTAGATACTGTAGGAAAAAACAGGTGAAAATAAATTACAGTACAGCCTACCAAACCAAACTATAGAGATTAATACAAGATGTGTACTGTTTACCAAAGGTGGATTATCCTCAAGTACGTTGGGCTAAACTGCCTAGCCTTATGCCTTAATTTGTGCAGTGTATTATGCAAATTTGAACTTAGCTGTACTCTGAGACAAGAATACCATAAATCACAAATGAATGTGGTTTGGTATGCAGTCAACCTGGGCTAAGGTACCACAGGCTGACAGTCAGAAAACCAGTAAAGTGTTGTACAGTACCTGTATGTCTTCATCATTACTGTATGCTGTACAGTATGCACAGGTACTGTAGTCTACCCTATTCCATTGTTGTACATTGTAGGCCCTATCACCAAACCTGGCACTGAAGTATACTGCTGTACTACTGTACAAAATACTGTAGGCCAACACAACATGTCTTACATTAACAAACTACCCTGTATATGATTATGTGGATGACCACAGCTCATAATCTTTAAACCCCAAAGAAGAAGTACTGTAAACAGTGCTTATTCCAACTGCAGAGCAGCCTGAATGTTTCGGTGACTGCAGTGGGGTCACTTACTGCGCAGTAACTTTAATAAAATGCCTTAAATGAGTTACTGTACTGTATGTCTAACCCTATCCAGGCTATCCTAACCCCTGAAAATAACCTATTTACTGGACAACCAAACCTCCTACTGTGTGATAGAGCAAGGGCCCTGTAAGTTGCACTCAATAGTACTGTACAGTACTTCCTGGATCCTGAACATTGACTATTAAAATGGTCAAGTTATTGATAATGCAGTGATTGTGGTAAGCTCCAGGATGACATTGATAATGTACAGTTAGGTCTCTGGGCCAATACTACTTGAGGTATGAGATGCCAGCCTTCAAAGTGTTAATATTACTTTTGCCAGGAAAAAGAACCCTGTGTGTTCAATTATGTCTGAAATAGTGAGAAGTTACTTGAGGTCGATTCGATTATTTGGGGGTTTTATCACTAGCTACCTTAGTTGGGAAAGAGCTTGCCAGTTAAAACATCCCTTTACCAAAATGTCCCTGGGTTGAATTGTTGCTGTAGTTTTGATACTTTTGTAACTAGTTTTGTAGCTATTTGGTCTGTTTGTAACGTTTTGATGTATCAAACCTGTAGTTTTCTGTATCTTCATGGAAAATGGATTACAAACTAGACAGTTCATACTTGTAGGCAAGAACAGATCGAAGCCACTGAAAATGGTATGAAACAAAGCAGAAAAGCCCGATATTGCGCCACTTGATTCCAAGTCTCTATCATCATAAATATTATGTGCAGATATAAAGTATCAAACAGCCTACCATGCTCACCTCTCTGAGCAAAAATGTTCTGCCAACAACTCAACTTTAACTGTTGTGTAAGAAATTTATCTTCCAAGCAGACCAACAGACAGTTGTAAAAAGTTTCTACCCAGATTCAGGCATTTATGCACATGCAGCTTAAGCTGAGACGTGCCAGCGTGTTAAACAAGTGGGGATTTTCGATGGTGTTGTCTTTGAGTCGGTGCTAATTTAGTTTAAGTCTGCATAGCAGTTTCAAGTCTGGGACTACTTTATGAGTGATCAAACCAAGTATAGAAAGAAAATAAACAGAACTGCCTAACTACTTATCATCCTTCAAAAACAATACTTCTTATGTCTCAAATGGGAAGACTATTCCCATTGCAACATATGTAGTCAAGTTGGTGAAATCACAGAAATGGTCAAAATTTCCACTTCATAAAAAGTCAAAACAACTGCGTGACAGATGGAATGCTTTATACGTTCGTAGTGATCATGTTCAAATAAGGAAGTATCGCACTGACAATATTCATACGCCGAGCCATTAAAGAAGGCACCCATTCACGTGACAAACTGAGCAAATCCAACAATCAAAGCTGTTGGCTTCGACTAATTGCAATTTACCACCGTGTGATACTTTTAATGCAGTTTTACGTTTTGAAGGCTTGTAGGTACAGTACATGCAGGTATTGCAATGAGAAAGTACAGAGGGTACACGCTGGTTACTATGGCTACAGTCAGCGCAAGGCCTACCTTTCTTTGTGTCATGATATTTTTGTTCTGAAAACCAAAAAACAGTCACTGATTTCTCTCATACCTTCAACAAATCTATAAGAATTAAACTTCTCTCAGGCTTTATTACACTAAAAAGAGGTTTTATAAAAATGTATCATTCATAGGCAGGGGCGTTTTTGTAAATTTTGTATGAAATACCCACGGGTATGTTTTGGTAAAAAGCAGGGATGTTTTGGTAAAAAAAAAGGGACATTTTGACTGGATACCAGGAAAAGTTTATTTAGTTTGCAATGAAGGCAACAAAATCTTAGGGGTACTCCAAAGGAATCTGTCGTTTTGTTCTAGCAATGTAAAATTAGCTGAGCACTTACAAAGATCTCCTTTGGCCAGTTTTGGAGTATGCAAGCACTGTGTGGGACCCACACCAGACTTCCTTACAAGATAAGCTAGAAAGTATTCTGAGGAGATCGGCTCATTTTATCACTTCAAACTTTTCACAAAAGCCAGGGTCTATGACCTCTATCGTGAAGGATCTTAATATCACTACATTAACTGAGTGTCATAGGCAAAACAGGCTGATTCTTTACACTAAGGGTGTCTTTGGTGAGGCTCAAATCCCTGTGTCTGACTTCTGCATCATCCCACCCATAGAACCTGCTGGATGCATTTACCTATACTGTTGTCATCTACAGTATATACTAGGACAAACTGCTACTGTACATACAGTTTCAGCCCAATACAGTCAAAGACTGGAATACAGTTGTCTCCCTGCTTCTTTAGTTGATGATTCCTCATGCCACAAAGACCCTGTTCATTTTATTGCTAAATACATTAGGGCTTAGGTTCTTCTTGATGCATGCATAGTGAATTAATGTCCCTGTGGACATGTCGAGCTCTCTATTTCAAAAGAAGAAAATAATTTTGATCTACCCTTTTTGAGCTGATTATTTACTTTATCCAAAGTCCCCTTCACTCTTTGGCAAAGAGCTGAAAGGCAAACACCAAATTTTACTCCCAAAGGAGGTACATCCCTTTAAGGGACACCAAGACTTAACATGACCAACCTCTTGAGTGACCTTCAGACCTCTATATCATAGATCTGTCAAGCATGGCCATGTTCTAGCCTGGCTGAAAAGAAGTTGGAACAGATTCACATTGTGCAGAAATGTTCATGTCGGCCAGAAAAACCCTGGCACTTGAAAATACACTGTTACAATTTTTCAGTTTTCAAGGGTGTCTAGATGCAAAATGGTGCAATGTTTGTTGCTTTAATCAGAGTTTCTTAAACTTTAATGAAGTACTGCACGTTCTGGTTTTGAAAGTCAAATCCAGAAGAAAGACCTAACGTATGAGTCAGTTTCTTTAAATGACACATGGATTACCTCAGTGGTCAGAGCTTCAGACTTCAGGTCATCAGGTTAAGAGTATGACTTGGGGCGTGTCTATGCTAATGGCGACTTTGTGCACAGGTTTGTCATACCTTGTGTGGTAGGTGTCTCCCGTCTCGGAACATGCGGCTGCCAGACCGTACTGTTAGGTAAACCAAGGTATCAGATGCCGTACTCATATTACAGTAGTACTGTAGGTGGTAGGCCCCCGCCATGCATTTTGCATGGCGGGGGCCTACCACCTACTGTACAAATGAAGTAGAGTAACTTGAAAGTTTGGGACGTGGGTACAGGGAATCCATAGTCTTTGTATAAATTTGTGAAGCAATACGAGGTAGGATACCATTAGTCTTATCCACTATTCACGGCATGGGCATATTACTTGGTCAGGCCTATAATACAACCACTAAAGCTTTCAAAATATTTAGCACACAGAGCAAAATTAGGGAACACCCGTCAGATCATGTGAGAAATACATGCAATCCCTGACGCCACCACAAACTAGTAAAAAGAGGAAATGTCTGGGAACCGGAGGTATGGTAACCCTACATGAAGTGCCATTAATTACGTTTATGGGAACTTAAATGATGGGTTACACATTAACACAGTAGGCCTAAGTTAGGCCTAGGCTACATGTAATCCAGATTGGAAGTTTGCCCTGCACAGGGGATTTATCCCCCATGCAAAAATATGAATTTCAGAGTTGCCAGCCATGCAAATTAACAACTGACAACTGCAACCGCGCAAACTTATTGGCAGCAACCATGCAAGTTGCCTGGAAAAGGCAATTTCCTGCAATATAAGAGGTAGTTTTGGCCAAAATTTTCTGAGTACGCTCCGCGCCAATCGACGGTGGCACTCCATTTAGATAGTATTGGCCGTGCAATTCTCTTGGCCATTATTAAAATCCCCCATGCACCATTGCAAGCTTTCCAATCTGGCATGTAATATTAGTCCTCAATACAGGACTGTGATCATTTCCCTACAGCTCACTATACACAGTTCTTACACCAACCTATGGAAAAAGGGGGGGGGGGGATCGGCCATATATGTGATAACTGAAATTATCTTTCTTCTCACAGCAAATTTTGAAAGTAAAATCTTAATTTACTGCCATAAATTTTCTTCTCCAGATTTTACAGGAGTATTGCAGCTGTTTTTGATCATTGAAAATTTCTGGAAAGTGCCAAAACTCTGAAATGAAATCAACAACTTTTTCGCGCCGTAAAATTTACTGTGCGACTATGGAACTTTGTTTACATCAGTATTCTAATGAGCTACATCGTTATGTTAGTACAAAACGTTTGTAGAGGCAGCTGCCATGTGTACATAGGAACTACAGTAATCAAAATGTTGTGCATGGCGTCACAATATTACGCACACAGGATTCTGATGTCAACAAATATTTCAAACGCTGCAGTAAATTTTACAAAGCCGTAAAGTTGATGATTTTATTTCATATTTTCGGAACTTTTCAGAGGTTTGAAGTGACAAAAAACAACTCCAATATAAGTGTAAGATTTAGAAAGGAAAAGGAATGGTAAAAAATTTAGACTTGAAGTCCTAACTTTGCTAGGCTATACAAAGAAAATCAATTTCGACCAGCAATGTGCTGGTCGAAGACTCCGGGTTTTCAATGAGTCGGTGTAAGGACTGTGTATAGGGAGCTATCGGCAACCGGCTACACGTGCCTTTACTATAAAAGACTACACAGGCCTATGTGATTTATTTGCACAACAAAAAACAAGAAGGTACAAGGAGAAATAACATACAAAAAGATAAAACGATTAGGAACAGCAAATAAGACATTGACATGTGCAGGGATGACACAGAAAAGTCTGACAAGCAAACTTATTTCCACTGTGGGCCCTAAAAACATAACATATAAACTAGGCCTAGGCCTACATAAAAAAGCACAGTGCCCACAGTAAGCCTACACAGAAAATGTATAGGCCTAGCCTAGGTTAGGCCTATGCAGGTCTACTAACTTAGTAGTGGCCTACTGCGCCAAAACGGGACACACTAGTACAATACTCATCTTTACAGTGTAGTCTAGGCCAATGTATTGTAGGCCTATGTATTGCAGGACTAGGCCATAGAGTAGGATATAGATATCCTCTGCTCTATAGCCTAGGCCTAAGCTAGGTGCACTGTCGGAGACCAGATCGCGAAACTGGGTAGGCTAATACAGTACAATTACAACAAAACAATTCCCAGGCATGTTCTAACGTTACGCACAACCCACAAAACAAAAGAGAGACAGAAGACTACTCCAAAAATCGAAGCTCATTTTCTGCCATTGGATAGCCTGGAATTTTACGTGACAGATTATGAAACCTGGTACGTAAAAGGATGAAAAATGAGGAAAGTTACTTGAGTAGCGTAGTTTACCAAAACCCTGTCATCTGTTTGTTTAATTACAGTCGGTGCGACATGTTCGTGTTCACCCAGCACAGTACAGTACACGGATAATTAAATGCCAGCGGTGCATTTAAACTTGGAAAATACAAGTTGTTGATTGGTCAAAGCCTCTGACGTCACGGAAGAGGCAGGTTTCAGGTTTGATGTAACCGTGGGCATATTCTGTTGCGATTTGACAACCTGTATAGCCTGTGTCAAATAGCAACTCCCAGCGTGTATGAAGGCGCGGAATTCACTTTACCCCCCGTCAAAATGTCGGGGGGTTGAAGTATGCCTCCGCCTCCCAAGATCCAAAGGCAAAAACCCCTTATTTGTCTCTTCAGTTAAGAAATGTCAAAACTTTCAAGCAGTAATTTGCCTTAAAGTTTGTCCAAAAATTGCACCAAATTGCATCCGAGGATCCTCAAATACCCAAAAATTTTCCAAAGGGGAAGGGGAAACCCCCTCTCCTTAGATCACTCCCTCAGGACCAAGGGCGTAGCGAAGGTGTTTTCTTTGAGGGGGTGTAGAGACTATGTTTTGCCGACAGATCTGGTAATGCGTAGCTTTAAACGAGCTTTAGCGGGTCACGGGGGTCCAGGGGCCCGCCTAATTAGGGCCCATGGTGGGGTCTAGGGGCAAAGCCCCTCGGGAGGGGGACGGGGCAAAGCCTCCGGAAACTCTGAGGTGTAAGTATATCTCTGGGTGAAAAATTAAGTTTCAGGATGGATATATTTTTGTTCATATAAGGCATCACCAAATGCAAAGATCCCCATATTTCTCCTCAAGCCGCTACAGTTTTAAGCGGTTGGGATCCAGAGGTCCGCCAGTGTTTCAGCTAGGACGTTCTCTTAATGCCACATTTACTTATCTGTGGCCTGGGGGAGAGGTCTAAGGGGAGAGGGTTCCCCCTCCCCTTTGGAAATTTTAAGAATGTGAAAGATGCCTAGATTGCAAATGGTGCAATATTTGAGTAGATTTCTGCCATAATGAGGAACCTCAAAATTTACACCCGGGTAGAATCTGCTTGTCAGATTTTTATTGTGCGTTAGTTAGTTAGTTAGATAAAATTTAACGACACACAAACACAAATGTGTTATATAGTGTCAAGTAAAGTTTAAATACGGTGCAAGTCCTTCCCTTTATTTCATTTCATTTATTTTTCATTTATTTATTTGTCTATACATACATACATACATACATACATACATACATACATACATACATACATACATACATACATACATACATACATACATACATACATACATACATACATACATACATACATACATACATACATACATACATACATACATACATACATACATACATACATACATACATACATACATACATACATACATACATACATACATAATTTACAAAGAAACAAGTCGCCTTTTACGACAGGCGGGAAATACCGTGGGCATATTCTACAACCCCAGCCCACAGGGGGCTTTTATTGTGCGACATTTGTCGTCGTTTATGCGACATTGTCGCACAAATATAGGCTAGCTAAAACACTAGGCCCGCCTTAAGGTGGGGGTCCAGGGGGCGAAGCCCCCGGAAGCTCTGAGGTTTTAGCATAATCTCTGGGTAAAAAATTAAGTCTCATGCAGGATAGGTATGTTTTGGTTCATAATACATTATTCAATTCAAAGATTCCGGATAATGTGTTAGGCTATTCGTCCCGTCATGCCACTATACTTGAGAAGCTGGACCTGTCGTTCAGAACTGGAACACTGTCCGTCCAGCATTTGAACACTAGACGCGTCAGCTCAGTTCATACTTAGTCGCCGACCTCAATGCGGAACGGAATTTTTGTCCGCAACGGTTGCGGCGACTAGGGTCAACAAACTTTTATTGTGCGCTTCTGATCCGCATTGAGTGCAGAAGCCCGTTACCATGGTTTTATAGTCGTTCCCACTGTACGTGCCTACAATGCGTTCCTGATCCGTTCGAGATAAACCGATTTTATCTTTTTCCGCTTTGCGCGTCTCAATGAGCGAGTTGAAACACCTGTCTGCATTGTGATAAACACATAGCAGACTTCAGAAACGATATATTAGATGCGGAGACATAATGGCTTGTGCCAAGAGGAAGCCATTTTCCTCTGAGGAGGATGAGAGATTGATTGAGGAAGTAGGGTAGTATCCAAATTTGTATGACAGCAGTTTGGCTGAGTACAGAGACCATGAAAGAAATGGGCAGTGATGGATTGCTAAAGGCCGCTTGTTCACAACTACTGTAGTGGCCGGACTTGGAGGGACTGCAAAGACAGATGGAAGTATTTGAGAGATAGATATACTAAAGCAAAACGATCTAACGAGGGGCATAGTGGAGACCCGGGTGGCAAAAAGTTCAAGTAGAAATATTATGATTTAATGACCTTCCTGTCTGATCATGTGAAACATCGTGACACTGACAGCAACACTCCAAGGTGGGTATCAACCACGTTTAACGTGGGCGTGAAACTCTAGAGAAGGGGACATGAGAGGAGCACGTATACCACCCCAAAGAAATAAGCCCTACTGACGTTATGGCTCGGAGAAATAAGTACAGAGGGACGGGGGGGGGGTAGGAAGATGATTAAAATTGGGGGACTGAAAATTGTTTCCGGACCACCGTCCTGGGGGAAGGGGACACTGGGAAATTTTGAATGCTTGAGGGTCCTTAGATGCAATTTCGTGTAACATGTTGAGCAAATTTTCCGCAAAATTACTGCAAATTTTTAAAATTTTTATACAAAAGAAACAAATTAGGATTTTTCGTTCTTGAATTGCCGGAGGGGGCGGAAGCAAAGGCTACTTTCACCCACGGCACTTTTGTGACGGGGGGGGGGGGGGTTTAGTTCCCGCTCCGCTTCCTACGCCTGTGTAAACGTAGCGCACAAGAGATGAAACTTTTTACATTTAACGACCCTAGGCCTGAAATAAGTAGCCACTTGAAAACAACCCTTCTGCGTTGATGCCTCGATACCCGTCCTATTAGTTGCTCCGGGGAAGGGGGCTGATGTTTCTTGTTGGGCCTACGTAGGCTATACGCCTTTTGAAAGTTCATAGGAGTTGAGTTAGTCAGTGGTCATAGTAACTCAATAAACTGAACTGTCTCACAGTTCTTCACCTTGGCAGTCACCAGCTAGTGACATGCCCGTAGCCGGACAAGGTACAGGAGGGGGCAACTTCTCTGAGTGGGCGGAATATTTTTCAGGGGGGGGGGCATACTAAAATACATTAGGACAAAGGTCATTTCTGATCTTCATACACTCTAAAATCAGTTGGGTAAGCTTTTACCCAGGTTGGTTATATATGCCTCCTGCTAAACTGTTGGGTAAAAAATTGACCCTTGTTGGGTAAAACAATACCCAGCAATGGGTACATTGTAACCAACTTGGGTCAATTTGCATACGTATCCAACCGTTTTTAGAGTGTAGTGTTACAATTTTTTGGAGTTCGGCTGCGTGCGGTCCCTGCCAATGGCGTGGATCCATCTCCAAAGATGGGGGGGGGGGACTTTTCACCATTTGCGAATCGCCGTCCTGGGGGAGGGGTCTAAGGGAGGTGGTGTCTTCCTCCCATTTGGGCAAGTTGCTCACGAAAGGCGGGTTGGATGCAAAATGGTGCTACATTTGGTGCTAAATTTAAATTGAATATATCACCATGAATTTTTACTTTTTTTAAGACGTTTTTCATCTTCCTTGCGTTAGTGAATTGTTTACTTAGGTCTTAGGATAAATCAAGACCACACTGTGTGAAGAAGTGAACAGTAAATCGTCAGACTACATATACCATTAGCCAGGGGTGTATATACATGAATTTGCAGGGGGTGAACTATTTTGGGACCAACTACATTTCTTGGAGACCGACTCCCATTGGCATAGTTGTATGATCCAAATTTCCTAGATAATTACAATTTACAGGACGGTAGTAATAATCATAGGCGCACGGGACTCTTCCAATTTGGTGATAGAAAATCTTTTGGCCGAATCTCAAAAAATTGCTCGAATTCGTTGCAGTTCAGGTGCGTAAAGTAGACCACTAAGCCATTACATCCGCGCAAAGCGCGCGAAAATTTTTGGACATTTTTGGGGCATTCAATCAAAAATTCGGAAACTCAGTAGAAAATTCCGGCAATCTTTTCAATCCAAATGTTTTTCATGTCTGGTTTACTGTTACAAAGGCATACCTAACTGATTCCACTAAACCGCTACATGCGCGGGAAGCGCAAAAATATTTGCACGTTTTGGGGGCATTCGATCAAAACATCGGGAACTCAGTAGAGAATTGGGGGAATCTTTTCACTTCAAATGTTGTTCATGTCTGGTCTATTGTTACAAAAGCATATTGAACTGGATTTGAGACCGACTTTTTGGCGCGCAGAGACCGACCTTTGATTTTCACTGGGGGCCACCCCCTCCGTATTTACGCCTATGTGAATAGCATGTTTACTCATATCTAATAAAATTTGGATATGAAAGTGATCATGACTGTGCATGTCAGAGCTTTTTCGAAAGTATGATAGAGGTGATACTGGTAGCAATCTTTTCATTATTTCACTGTTGTACACACTGTGGTTCACCTTGTCCTTGCATAGCAGTCGGCTCTCAACGAACCTTACTAGCATAAATTAGTTTTAGGAGCTTTAGTGAATAGTGCGAGTTGAATTTTGTGGCACAAAACTGACGGCAAACTACAGGGGCATAACGGCCATTTTGACATCGGCGTTAGCAATTTTTAAGTAACTTTACGATTTTGTCTCTTATTTCGAGCAATGAGTAAAGACCACAAACATGGAAATGGGGTGGGGCCATGTGAAAAAATGGATGGCAAATGGTGAAAAGGTGAGGGGGAATTTTTTGAGATGTCCCCCTGCCAAAAAAGTGAGGGGGACGCGTCCCCCGCTCCCCATGATCCACGCCCATGCCATGGCCTTTTCGATTTTCTCTTCCTTTTGCGATTAAGCCAAGCGTAGATTAGAAGCAGTTCCTCCTCATCCGATTCCATCTTCCCGAATGCACTTTCGATGCCGAAACGGTGTCCGAAACTTACACGCAGAGTATGAATTGAAACGCGGATTATATAGGTGCAGAAAATGTCCGTTTGAGGTCGGCGATAAGCCCTATCAAACAAGTAGTATGAACGAGTGAAAAACTGTGTGCCGTCCACTATCGCCAAGTGTGCGGCGACCTAGGTCGGCGGAGAAGTATGAACCTAGCTTGAACAGGCGTTCAAATACGGTAAGTGTTCAAGTAGGCGTCCGGCGTTCCAAAAGGGAGAAAACGTGTTCAGAATCTTTTCGTTCAAAATATGCTTCGAACGCCAGGACGGGTTCTGTATGTTTCATTTTGACAGTTTGATGTTCAAAAGTTAAAAGCCTGAGACTGCAGTGAAGGGAAGACACGCGCGACACGCATTATTTTTTCCCAGGATGTTTCTGGGTAAACCGGATCCTCGGGAGTTTGCAAAATGTGTGTGAAGTCAAGGTTAGGGTTTAGAAAACGGGCTAAGGATACCTACTCCATGGGTAATAGGGTGCTGCTCCCCATGGTGATGATAAAAGTGAGGAATAATGTGCAGGAAGTGGTTTTTCAACAATGTCATATATGACACGAAATAGTGCGCCTATATGGAAACCTTTAATTCCCTTCAGTGGTGGCGCCAGGATTTGCCCGACAGGGGGGCCAACAACCCAAAGCCTCAACGAGGCCGATAGAGTGCCGAAACGATGTTCGAAGTATAAATTTTGAGCGCCAAGCTCGCCGAAAATTTTGGGCTCTTTTTCGAGAAAATTTGGCTTTTACCATGGAAAATTTGAATAAAAAATGGGTTTTTAGAGAAGAAAATTGGAAAATTTGGGGGTTTTATTGAAGAATTTGCACTAATTTAGATCAAAATTAAGTAAATCGTCGGGACAACTGGCCGTTGTCGGGGACTATACATATTTTATCGTATATATAACAGCTCCCCGACGGGAGGAGGGGGAAGCCTTCCCCGACGGGGGGACATGGCCCCCCCTGCCCCTACCTGGCACCACCACTGATTTCCTTTCTTTCTCCGAGTTGCGGACTGACGGACTCAGTCACTCGTCCAATTACACCGACAGCCGTTGATACGGCCGTCACATGCATAATCTGTTTGCCGACGGGCCTTCAACTTGAATGGGCCAATTAGATGAAGAGCTAAAAATCGAAATAGCCGATAACAGACCGGCCACGCTCTCCCGTTCTCTCTTCCTCCTTTTGCCGTCCATTCTCCGTCTTCCTTTTTACTCCCTTTCTTTTCCTTCCCTTCTCTCTTTTCTTCCTCCTGCCTCTTTTCCTCTTCTTTTCCTTTCCCTCTCCCCTTTTTGCCGACAGATCGAAAATTTGCCGACGGGCGACCAAATGTTGGGGGGTGTGACACCCCCACACCCCCCGCTCGCTACGGCCCTGCTCAGGACGGCGATCTGAAACAAGGTTCAGCCCCCCCCCCCCCAGTCTCGAAAAGCTTCTTAAGCCTATGGAATTTACGCTATTACATTTCCATGAAACCTGTAACGTCCGTAACGGTTTTAGCATTTTTTCCCCTAAAATACAGTAGAATGAAACAGTTTTAATGATACCTCATATTTAAGCTAACTTTTGATGATTTGTCCCATGAACCATAAAAAATAAAATTTGGGTAATTAAAACTAGAGTTATAGCCATGGGCGTCCGCAGAAAAAAATTCAAGGTGGGCAAAATTTTTTAGGCGGCCCAACTTTTTCATGGGAAATATTTTACCCCCAGAAAAGAGTTTAGATGCTACTTGCTACTTTTCACACAGTGTTGACAAAGGCGTAGCCAGGAATTTGTCGGGGGGGGGATGGGGACGAAGCCCATAGTCATACTCTTAGCGCTTCGCGCCACCATGAGTTGGCGCTGAGCGCAAGAAAATTTTGGCCCAAAATGCTTTCCAGATC
The DNA here is from genome assembly GCA_029531755.1 of Holothuria leucospilota. Classification (NCBI taxonomy): domain Eukaryota; kingdom Metazoa; phylum Echinodermata; class Holothuroidea; order Aspidochirotida; family Holothuriidae; genus Holothuria; species Holothuria leucospilota. Next base: position 1,246,053 of record CM055964.1, read on the forward strand.
GCTGGAAATGGCACTTCCAAGGCCTATTTACCGCATATAAAAAGGGGAAACATAAGCAATATCGTAAATATAAACTTTAAAAAATACCAAAAATATGCTCGGGGGGCTGCTGGGGCCTGAGTGTTGATATTTTTATTCAATTCCTGTTTTGAGAGTAGAAATTCACACTGATTGAACTGTTAAGAAATGTTGATGCTATATTTTCTTCGTTTTTTTCTTTATTTTTTCTTCGTTTTTTCAAGTTTTTGATTTTCCAGGGGGGCAAGTGCCCCCCTCCGGACGCCCATGGTTATGGCGTTACGGACGTTAAGTTACATTTTGGACAATATTTGACCAAAGCCAAAAATGACATTTTTGTCTTTTACCAGAAAAATTTAATTGTTTGATTTCAGTTGTGCTATAAATTTAAAAGTTTGATGGAACAACTAATGAGGTAGAAATAGCAAAATTTGGCTAATTAAAACTGGGTTAAAAATTGTAAAATTATGATTTTGAGAAAACTGTTACGGACGTTCCATGCAATGTCATTAGAAATTTGTAACATCCGTAACATTTTTTATTTATTTCTTCAGTAATTTCACTCAAATTAAATTTATTGATTTTAATGATTCATGTTCATATCTGGAGCTTATTCATGGTGGATTATGATATGAAACAGAAAATGTGAAATAAGATTGATTTAAGCTTACATCCCCTGTACCTAACCAGACTTTACATGTAACGTCCTTAATCTCTAAAATGTAACGTCCGTAACAGCAATCAATAGAAGGAAGTTTAACAAGGAATTGCTTTTTACAATATTTTTGTCTGTCTTAGTAGAGTGTGTACTTAGACCAACTTCAGCAGACAAAAAATATAAGATTGAACAAGTAACTTCACAGAGTTTTTCTAATATTGTCAGAAGTTTTAAAAAGTCATGTCAAAATATGTAACGTCCGAAACGCTCGTTTTCAACACCCCTATCTAATCAGCAAATAAAGATAAAACTAATCCTACCATGCATGCTGTCTTATACATTTGAGTGTATATTCATTACAAGCAAAAAAGGTGTGTTTGTTTGTTAAAACATTGCAAATATCCTGCAAATGTAACGTCCGTAACAATGGAATTGCCAACATGTATGTGGCACCAGACTGCATGTAAGCTTAAGGACACCTAATTTTTCAAAAATTTTCAAAGGGAAGGGTACTCCCTCCCCTTAGACCTCTCCCCCAGGCAGGCTATCACACAACATAATGCATGCCCCCACCTCCATGAGAGAAATCTTGGCTTCGCCACTGATTATTATCAGTAGGCTGTTATTGTAACGACTTCCCCCCCAAATTATGATCAATATGAAAGGGTAGTAACAGGGCAAATAATTGTTTGTAATCGGCATGTGGTGTGATAAACGATGCATGCCTATATAATATGTACATTTACATGTTTAATGCACCTGGAGCGCGCGAAAATTTTTGGTTATAGTGTTCGGGCAAGTCGTTACAGCCCCCCCCCCCCTCCAATCACCTTGGGCTCCTACGCCCATGGTCGATTCTATGCACGTGTACCGCATGCACGGGCCAAATATAAATAGGGGGGGGGGAACGTCCTAGATCAAGTTCTTTAAAAGGGTGACACATGATAAGGACAATCATGCACCACTCATGATTCAAGAGATAAAACCAAAGTTGCTTTGCGATAAAAGTAACAGGGTCCTAATGGATAGAATTATCATTTTAAGGTGGAAGGGAGACTAGGTCTGTTCCAATCCTTGATAGTTTGGGGTAGACACTGGTGGGTAGGATACTCAATGTACAGCAAATTTGATCTGGTACCCCATGCCAGTGACAAAAATGGAGAGCCTGGCCAAGTTAAATACCTTTAGACAGAGAATTAATCTATTGTGCCTTGGTCCGACGCTCAGCTAAAGTTCGGGGCCTAGCTTGGTCAACCTCTTTAAGAAGAACAGCCATAGGGGAGTCCTGCAGCTGGCTCTCATCTTGGAAAGTCAGACACATTAATGAACCTGGGCCATCTTCTCCGGATATCCCGCGGAGTGTGTCACGTAGGTTTACCTGGTAAGGGTTTCAGTGCTTCCATATGCCAATACACCGGCCGGAGCAGACCTTAGAAGACCTTCATCACAAAGTCCCCATCGCACCTTGCGTATGGGACCGTTTGGATATGAGGTCACAAGTTTGTTTGCTCGAATCTATGCGCCTTAATTTTAAGACAAGTTTTGTCCTTTCTACAAATTTCTGGTTTACTCGAATTTCTGGATTTTTTTCCCAATTGATACAAATTTTTATCGAATTTTTGGGTAGTCCAAAAATTTGGGTCACAGTGCCCCCTTCTTATACGCTTATGCCCAGCTTCACGTCTCTTCTAGGGCAGAAAGATGGCCGCAGATTCCTATGAAGAATGCCTAACAACTCTGTTGCCTTTATAATTACAAATATTCTGGATGACTGGCGTACTGTTCTAGCACACGGAATTTTAAAGCCACAATTGTTCGGTGGAATGGGAAGGAAAGGAGATGACATTAATAACATTTGTTATGCAAAATGAAATAACACAATACGCAAAGTATTCAAAGCGTGAGTTTTCGGGGTATTGATTTTTTTTCTTATAGCAAAGATAGGACCTAAAGTCCTTATTTACTGCCATAACTTTTCCTCAAATCTTTAACTAATAGTGCAGCTGTTTTTGAAAACTTTACAAAATAATACGAAATAACGAAGCGACGCGAGACAAGAGAAACTACAAGAGAATTTTCAATAGCTTATTATGGTTAAATTTTGCAATGATGAAGGAAAACATTAATACCATACCATAATGCTAGGAAGATTTTTCTCTGCGCGCTTGGTGCGCACCCTCAGAGAAAACTGACTAATACAATTTAAAAGTTTGTCTGGCACGGTAAGATTTCTTTAAAAACATGGGCCTCTCCTACGCGCCACACTATTGTGACTTGTAGCTCTGACATAAGAGTCACTGAAAGTACTGTACGTCATTCAATGCACCCTGGCCCTTGCAAAAAAAAAAAATCCCAAACTATATCCATGTATAGGGAATCACAATTCTCGATATATTTTTCGGCCCGCTTCCCCGCATGAGCCTGAAATAAATTGATGTCTCATTAGTACTGCTGTACGGCTGTGTGTAGGAAAACTTTGGTGGAACTTCCTCGTTATTATTTCCTGTAGGACAGCTTGAGTAAATTACTATTTCCAAAACCTCGCTACACCTCTCGCTCTCCACTTTCTCGACCAACTACTACCATCCTCAGCAAACTGGCTGACGGTTACCATCGTAAATTTAAGATTTTTATAAGAAACCTATTTCATTAGCATTTCAAATTACACGTGTAGAAGCAGAATTTGTCCGAGGAATTGTCCAGAATTACCGCAAAAGTCGTCAAATTTAGAAAAAAAATACTCGGGGAGGATCCTCAGTTTCCAGCCTTCGGCGCTCGCGGTTAAAGGTTTCTACGGCCACAACTTCCCAAGATGCAGCCTCCAATGAAAATTACTTCCCTGCAAGGCATTTAACTGACTACCAATGGCCAGGAGTGCCCAACCAGTCGATCGCGGCATACTGGTAGATCGCGGACTTATCCCAAGTCCACCTCGACTGGGGTAGGAAAAATGCAAAAAGTAAAGGTTTTTATGTGTAACTGTATGACAGTGTATGTTTTGTGATCTCGGGAGGTTGGCTACTTGAAAGTAGATCTTAGGTCAGAAAAAAGTTGACACCCCTGGCCTTGGCCGTGTCCATGTAAAGACTACCCGTAAAACATTTCATTAATTTTTTAAATTACCAGAATTATATTCTATAACCTGATAACCTTCGAAATCGACACTAAGTAATTTTTCAAATTAATAAAAAAGGTTGATCGGGATTGTCCCAGACCATCGACAAAAATGAAACATGAAAGAAAGAACCATAGAGCAGGATATAGGAAGGAATTTGTTTTGTGTGTAATGAACAATACTGCATTTAAAACTAAAGAAAAACAATAGGCTACAATTAAACGTCTCAATGTGTTTTCTTAATTCAGCGGACCTCACGCACACCAGTTTAAAATATTGTTCCAGGATTCCAGGTTACTTCATGTATATAGAACATCTCGTTTTTCATAGCTTCGTTCAAACTATTGCATTATCATTGGAATCCTTGAATTCCCCATGGCCTTATGCAGCGGAGGGGAAGTTCCCCCTCCCCCAGAAATTTTCAAAGCAAAATGTTTATCACCATCGATCTGTGTAAATTTACCGACATTTTGAAGATTGTTTAGATGCAAGTTGTAAGGCTCGAGAGAGTCTCATTTCCGGTACCGTAATATTGGACAGGCGCTAAGCGAAGGGGTTGCAAGAGCCCTCTCCTTGAGGATACTTTTCTTAGCTTTTTATCACTAATATCGCTACAACGTCTGAAAATGCGATTTTTCAGCACTCTTCGCACGCACCTACTCTGAGTCCCAGATCCCACATTTATAAAATTGTTCCAAAGTCCCAGCCTTTGGCAGTCCACACGGGTTTGCCCGCCCTCCATTTTCAGAAATCAGATACCGCCTCTGGTTACTGTGGCCTTTTTCATTCGTTATTGACGTCATTCGTTATTGACGGAGAGTTTATTTCCGAGAGGTGCACAGTGCTACTGCTAGGTCCTTGACCTCCTCGTTCGATAAAAGTGCATGTTCTGCCATGGCTTGGCCATCTGTGGATCATGGGGAGACGACATCTAACGTTAGGGCTACGTGGCACAGTGGAAGTGAGATTGTGCCACGGCCAGCAGATATACATTATCATTGCTTGCCTGAGCATATAGTTAGTGTGTTGAGTTGGCTATAGCATTCGTGTGTTGGGCGCAAGCTGCGTGTGGTACCTTAATTGGTATGTGCAGCGTACTCCTGGCAAATTGCATGTAAAGTTATGTGAAAACAATGTGCCTGTAGCATACCATAGAAAAAGATTGCAGTCAGTGACAGGTACACTTCAGAAGAAGCAGAAAGGAACCAGTTGTCTCTAGGTCACACCAAAGAAGAAATACCAGTTTTAAATTTGCTATGATTATGTTATAGTGTGACTTGCGTTGACTTGTAGACACTAGCAACTGACTCGATTTGACTCGACCAAAATGTCTGACTTGACTTGAAAATGTGCTTGACTTGTGTCGTGTTTGTACGGGGTTTGGGGTGTTCTTCCTTGAAATAAACGTTTAGCCCGCTATGATGAAAAGAATTAAATATCTTGATTCTTGATTCGACTTTTATTTTACGGTACTTCTCAAACTAAGCACATAGTAATCCGTTCAATCTGCAACTCTCTCCTCGTGTCGTGTGTCTACACAACTTTCTACACAAACTTTTATACTTATCCCTTTGCTTTACTTTGGGAAACCCGTCACATAAGTTATACATCATAACATTAAAACTTTCCATTGTGACCTTGGGTCAAAACTTGATTCGTTGATCATAAACATGCGACTCTGGGAATACCCTTTTACGTAATGGGAATTGCTATCGCTATACGACATCCCCCTAATTGGTAAAAAAAAGTTTGTTACAGAAATCTTTTTTTGGTTAAGCAAAACTTACCTTTTTGATTACTAAAAAACCAAAAGTCACTTACACAATCTAGTTTTCTCAATTTTCAACTGACAATTTCTGAACACTTTCTGAAATCAATAGAAGATCCTTGAAAAAATGAATCACCTATTTACATCTGATTGCTTGAATTGACTTGACTTGACTTGAAAATGTGACGAATGACTCGACTTGTGACTCGACCACCGTTGACTTGACTTGACCTGTGACTCGACCTAAGGGTGACTTGTCACAACACTGCTATTTGATTATAGCTACAAAAATTAAAACTTAGGAAGGTTTAAGAAATGAAACTGATTTCACAACAATGTCATACAAAAAATAAAAGACTTGTACAATAAAAAGTTGTACAGTGAATTTTAGAATATTACTCAGCTGTGGTTGATGGAATGTCATTTTGAATAATTTCATTTCAACAATGACAAATTAGATAGGATCATTAAAGTCAATTTGGCATGTCCAATAGTCTTCAGGATCTCTTCATTTAATAATTACACTCTCACACTATCTTGGAGCCCAAAACTCCTCACTTGAATCTGACAGTAATTTAGTTCAGTTCACATCAAACACAATGCAGAGAACTTCCCAATTAACTGTCAAATGACATTAAACAGCAAGCGACTTTGCAACAGTCACAAAACGTCACTCAAGAACTGACACACTACAACATATCTTTTTTGAAGTATGTACCTGTAGGAAATCACCAGTTTTGCGTTGCTTTATTCAGTAAGTTGTCGTATTTAAAATAGACAAAAACATTTAGTTTCCTTTTCCATGTTCCATTGTGGAACACTAAAAAAGTACAATCTTTTAAAACGTCAATCGATATGGAATGTTACTGTTTATCTTTATTCCGTGCACGCTCCCAACATCAAACTGGAGGGTTTTAGAGTGAATTTGCATAACTACTGCTGCTATTCTGTATACCCTTTTTCATCAATCTAGCAAAGACAGACAACTAAATTTTATACTAATAAAAGGAAGCATGCACTGGCACATGCTCAAATATGTTTTCAATTATTTAACACTTTTGAAAAATAAGTATAAAAACTGTAAAATAAAATGAGTCTCAACAATCATTAAAAATTATCCCTTCTTTTCAACATGTATTGACCTTAGTTACTATGATAATTGTTTGACTATAACATCAACCGTAATTTCATGGTAGGCTATTTACAAGTTTCAAGATTTCGTAAGCAACCCAGAGTATAGAAAATCATAAAATGGCAATAAGGCTCAAAAGTGCGTTAATACGTTATCTTAGTTAAGTAAAAATTTCTTACTTTTTTCTCCCCAGTTGTTTTTGACAGTAGGAAATAATTTTGATTACTGATATCATGCTCCCTTTATCTTTGCAGTTATCTGTAAGCAAAACCTCTTTTGCAGATACGTTACAGCAAAATTAATGATTTTAGCATAAAATGCGATATAATTGATCTTTCTCGTTTATAAACTTAGCAAAGTAAAAACTTAACAGCCAAATGCCAAAAGACTTGGCTTAATTTTCAGTCACAGAAATGAACAGTTGTGATGTTACATTTGTCCCTGTCAATCTTTCAGTGTCACTAAAATATGATCAGCTTTTCTCAGAGTGAACAGACTTTGGGGTTATGTTCCACCTGTAATTATTTTTGGCTTTCCATTCCCCTCTCCGAGTTCATACCAAAGAGCAATCCATGAACAGAAGAACAAACCATTGCAAATTACAAATCTGTTCTGCTTTAGATTAGGTATTTTCAATTTTTATCAGGTGTTTTCATTGAAAGGACCGTCATGAAAAGTGAAAACATTACGTAAAGATGATCAGATGCATTTGGACTGTGAGCCAGTGCTGAAGCACCATAACGTACCATACATGACCATTGTCAGAATGGCTTAGTGCAGTCTACAGTAATTAAGACTCGACACTTGTAGAAATGCCGATGGTTACATTTATCAGTGTCGGCACCAGGATTTTAAAAGTAGGGGAATGGAGTTGTGTATCTGCAAAGAGGAATGGCATTTGCATCAGTTTCGCCTATTCAGGGAAATTTTGCTCTTTTCAGAAACGAAGGCCATCACAACAGTTGACATGGATGTACTCTAGAGTTGTTTTTAGCTGTACAGGATAGGCTCAGGTAAAGACACAGAATGTCATAAAACAATAGTTTCCTCCTAGAAGACTCCTTGTCAGGAAAGTTAGAGGGGTTTGGTCTACTGTACTGAAATAGTCTTTGTTTCAGAAATTGGTTGGGTGCTGTTGAAAGAATGACATGGGGGTTGTAAGGAATGAAATTTTGTTCTAGTAGACCATTTAAAGAATAAAAAGCGTCCTTGAAGTCAAAAATATAAAAAATGAATGTTACAAAGCTTGAGAAATGAATCTCACTGGTCCAACCTCTCAACCTCAAAGGAGATTTCGGTGCTAAGATGTGCTGACGTTCATATATTATTGGGAATCACCTCCCTTATATGGTTGGCTAGCTAATTTCCTAGGTTTGCCTGTATGCATGCAGATTTGATGTAAAGCAGTGAATTCAAAGACAGCAACTACTGAGAGAAACATCTTTCACAGACATGCATTTCAGAGCTCCCTGTGCTATCAATAGCCTTAGGCCATGAAGTTGGTAGCATTGCATACCACACCTAGGCAACAGAATGGCGCGCTTTTTTTTAAAATGGCTGGTATGCCTTCTTTAGCAGATCTGGTATCTGATAGTTATACTGCAGCTTTCAAACCTATTTGATATTCCATTAGAAACTAGATATCACAGATTTGCTAGAAAGGAGAATAAAGGTGTTACTAAAATTGGTCATGTGTTAATCACATGGTTTTTTAGTTCCTTTATAAAAAAAAAAGTTTAAAGTTCAGGTGACCCAGATAAGAAAGTTGTTTTGAAATTCTTTAAAAGCACCAGAGAATAACAGGACCTACTCAGCCTTGTACTTGTACTACTACTGTTTCACCATAATTTTGTACGTATTACAAAGACCAAACTTGTATTTTTTAGTATGTGGAGGCAACACTGAAGAAAAACCTTTGTCTTGAACCTTTTCTCAAAACAATAACACCAAATTCTCAATATGGAAAATGCCGAAAGAACCTCATGACTTATTTTGTTTTTAATTTTCTATTTATAACCAATCTTGCAAAACAAATTAAAGTATATTTCATATATTACAAAAATTTACAATGATTTACCTGTAATAATTACGAACCAAGCTTAGACTTGAAACATCTAATGGTAACCAACACAAAATATTAGTTTTTAAGACAATTTTACTCACACATTCTAGACTGGATTTATAGTTCACTATTATATGCTTAAAACATACCTGCCATGCTATATCTGTAGATATACAGTTGAGAATGGAGACAAACTAATGTGGTTACTTTCCTGAAGCCATTCCACCAGCCTGAGTCAAGTTACTACCTGAAACAAAATTTTTACGAGAAACATTTCTATATTTAGCCATTACACTATCAAGTCATTAATTCCTAGGAAAATATGAGCTGGTTGCTAACTTGCAACCACGTGTTATTATTAAAATACCAAAAAAGTTGAGGAATATCTCGAATCGTCCATGCCATACAATATGGCTGTAAAATTCAGGAAGCAAAATTTTGGAATGAAAATTGATGACCAACAGTGCAATGTTTTGAAAAATAGTTTTACTATTTTGCCTCTGACTCTGACGCACTGCAATTTTTGGTCTCTAGGCTTACCACAAGTAATGTATGAGGACCATAAGCATTGTAAGAAATACTGAACCAAAACCTTTACAACTTTAAATTTGTAGATGAGCTATTTCTTTCATTTTCTATTCAGAACAGATCATAATGATCAAAATTATTTGTATCTATTACATAAATTTTTTTTTCCTTATAAAAACGGCCCTATGAATTTTTCACAAATGTGAGTTAGCCTATAGGCCTAGCATGGTCTCGACTCATGATGTACAAACAAAATACCATAAGCCTTTAGGACTATTTTCATTAGGCGGGGGGTGGGCTGTAGCTCTTATGACTGCCAGTGAAATGCTAAATGAAAGCTTGCTTGAAAAAAAATGTTTTTTTCTGAAAGGAAATTGGCAACCCTCGTCCCTTCCCCTCCCAAGCACCTCTTCCAAAATACTGCGTCAAGTTTGCCTTTTTATGGTTTGTCTGGAAGCAAAATAAAAATGAAACACAACAACTGTCCAAGTAACTATGAGAAACAGTCCATTCGAACCACTAAATTACAGTTTGTTACTTCTGCAATAAATTTATTTTTTATAAAGAAATATGGTTAATTAAATGCCCCGACAAATTTCAAAAATACGTACATCTAATCTTAGGTCTTGATACCTATTGGCAAGTTCAATGTGACATCAGAACTCAGTGTATTCAAACTCAATGCAAAGCTGTAGTTTCATGCCAAAATTTTTTTGTTCCAATAAAAATGTGTGAGTTCTCCTCAAACTAGTCATGTGACTATACAATTATCCTTGATGAAATATAAACACTCACTCCTGAAACTTTCTTTTATTTGATTGATTGATTGATTGATTGATTGATTGATTGATTGATTTTTTTGTTAATTTCTTTTTGAATGAATTTGATGTTTTTGAAAGGATGTGTCTAACTAAGTTTTAAATTAAGTGCTTTCATAGCTAAACCAGAAAAAATAAAAGGATGGAAAACCATCACCTTTGCGATGGTGACTTCACTATCAACCATCTTAACTTGTTGTGAAAGAGTGTTGATATCGAGGTTGTTAACTGTGATGTCGACGGAACCGTGCTCCTTTGTTTTCATCCCGAAATCGCGGGGTGATGTCAGAGTTTACCTTAGTAATACCGATCACAAACGTCACACTTAACATCAGTACTTACGTAAGTGTAGGCCCTAATTAGCCTATTCCTCAGCATACGTGGATGTACGCACGCGTAGGTACGTACGTACGACGTCACTTGCATATAAGTCGACGTGTGCCTATCGCCTATAGTCGTCACCTCTGTAACTCAATGAGGTCGAAAAATTTCATGTTGTACAGACCTAACATTTAGAAACGAACATCTCAAACCGAGCTAGCCATTTTCGTACAAAATAATTGTCTCCTTATCAACACTAAGAGCTTTCAGAAAAGTACGTACCCTCCCATTTACTGTGAAATAATTCCCTCATACTGACAGAAGCTGGCGAAGTTTACCGTGCGTTACCGCCTGGGGTATTAATTATTATTGCAAGCTAGAACAATGCACTGCACGGTAGGAAGTTACAGCCTAACCTTATGTAAGGCCGATTTTCAGACGATGAGTAGCGTGCGGGCCTCACACCAAGTTTACTGAGTTTTTGATAACAAACTCGAACAGATACAGGAAAATAAAACAACGAACAGTGCATACTTAAATAGTTCACCTAATATTACTCTTCAAGCTCAAAAAGATGACTCTTTATTGCAAAATCTGTGCTGTATAATTTTTGTCAATGATTGGTAACTCCTAAATTAGATTTTAAAGAGCTTACCATATCAATCGAAGCCAGTAACTTTCGAAGCAAATTTTGGCGAGAGCCGTCGAGTGGGTGGGAACCTGGTACAGCCTAGCCACGTACAACCGATGACTTTATGTAGCCCTTGTTTCTAATTGTAAACACATAGCCTATCATAGTTAATTTTACTAACATGTGTGATATCATTGGATCATTCAGCAGAAAAATTCAAGAATCAGTTGAAGCATTGTGCACATACATCAAATTTGAATGTTAGCTATTTCGGAAACTAAGCAATATAATATCTCAGATTCCGTTGGATTAAGGTTATGTAACCATTTAAACGAAAGGGAACAGTCTGAGCCAGATGCACGATATTTAAGATTCGCTGTAATAACGTATGAAATCAAGTATGACTAATATAGTTTTACTAAGTTTTCATTGGAATCAGACAATCTTTATGTCCTGTATCATGTGCATACAATCCACAATAGATTCTTTTACTTTCTTTCTCATCTTTTACCATTATTCAATAGAGTGTTTAGTGCCTCATAATTTTTGAAGCTACAATGCAAGGAAATCTGACAGCAACATCAAATTCCTCGTCATAATGTTTGGAAGCTATGAAGTTTACTGGATCATTCTTTTTGAGTAGCAAATCCTCGAGAAATCCAGGGGTGATATTCACGATACTCAAAGGCACCTGGCATGATCCAGCTACAGGTGCTCCCCGTCCCATCTCACATACGTTAGAACCCCAGTGCTGTACTCCACTTCTTATGCTGTTAGCAACGAAACAATAGGGGTGGTTAGGGAAGTCATCACAATATGAAAAGTCAGGCCCCCAAATCCCAAACTGTAATTCCTCGTTAAAGAACTCTTCCAACTGTTTGCTGACTGCCGTTGGATTTGGTTTACACATATGTGTCTTCGTCAAACGTGACAGAAACTATTATTTCTTCGTTAGATTCTCGGATTGTAGCGCCATTGTTATCTACTGTAACTTCGTCCACTGGAATGTGAGGAAATACTATATTTATATGCGGAACGTCAAAACTGGATCGTTGGTGGAAGATATTCAGTGCCAGCGAGTATTTTGGTATTCCATCCGGGCCATCTGTTAATAGAGGAATAGCGGTGGTACACTGTGACCTAGAAACAGACGGACAAGATTTCCAATCTGATGACACAGATGTATCACATTCAAAGACCGTCAAATTCCCAAAATCAATGTAGAGGACATGTTGTGTAATATTTAAGATGTCAGGGAAGACCGGGTCGCGAGGAAGGAACAACGGCGTGCCTAACAAGGAAACAGAATAATGGCGTTCCAATGATAGCAACTTCTGAAAAGACACTCAAGAAGTATGACGAAAAATGTGGTATCTTATGAAAACTTACACGAAAGTTATGATTGCAAAAAAAGTGAAATGGGATCCATGATTAAACATTTTAAGACTTTTCTAAACAGATAAACTCTCAATTCTTTACAACTATTCATCATCTGTGGTAATAGGTTAAACCAGTCTAGATTAATGCAAAGTGTGGCTTGCAAATAATGCTCTCTCACCCTTTTAAGATTTTCTTATAAATCCTTTAGAAACATGTTGCGGAATTTCTGCAAAGAACTTTTACACATTTCCGGTACGGTATTCTACAGAATTAATATTAGAATTTCTAGAACATTTCTATCAAAAACTATGAAAGATTCCTTTGCAAAATCTCTAACGAATTTTCTTAAAGAATCTTTGTTAATTCGCTTAGGAATCTTTCTTTAACGTGAATAAACTCTAATTTTTTCTTACGAATTATTACAGTATGCGAGAATCTCGCAAATATATCTTGCATTATTTCCATTGAATTCTGAAATTTTATAGACCATGCAGTAATGTGATACTTTAGATATTTTATAGTCACTCTTAAGATATTTTATTGACAGAAATGTAGAAAATCTTTAGAAATGTTGATAAAAATTCTATAATTTTTTTTTATTTCTGTACAAACTGTATAAGACTTTTTTAGAAGAATTTTAAAGATTTTGGTTTGTACAATTCTGTAGTTTTTTGTAAAAGTATTTTCTTCTAGAACCAAGACAAGTACTGTGAGTGTGGTTTTGTTTTTGTTTTTCTCAAACTTAAAACGTTATTTTATTGAATATTTACGTAACGAAAACGTTTTCTATGAAAGTGTTACCAAGATGAAGACCGGAATGACTTCTGTTTAAAAGTGCCTTCATAAATTTGCCCCGTTTATTTTTGTAGTCAGAGTAGTAACGTGTGGTCGTAACGTAACAGTTATACTTGTAAATATGGTTTTATTTGGTCACAACTACAATATACCTGAGCGTATTGTAATAAATCTGAGTCTTAATTAAGCATAGGCTCAAAGTAACTACAGATATCTATATATTACTAAGACCAGCGGCGTAGCTACGGGGGGGGGGGGGCCTGGGGGCCTAGGCCCCCCAGATATTCGTCAGGCCCCCCCCCCCAGATTTTTTGAGTCCGTGAACAAATACAGCTGCACCATTTTGCATCTAGACACCACTGAAAACCGGAAAAATTTCCAAAGGGAAGGGGACACCCTTAGACCCCTACATCAGGACAGTGATCTATGTCCTACTTGCTAGAAAATAAATATGGTAACCCTAGGTTGGAGACAAATGGTATGATCTAGGGGATGTGTAATTGAGTAGTGGACATGTAGCCTATGGACAGGGTGATGGACAAATCTAACAGAGATATACTAGAAGGTGAATATGGGAGAATTGCAGGCAGAATAAATGAAAAGGGATGTATAATTCAGTATGATTCTTGTATTATCTCAGCTCAATATGATATCCACGGCCGTACACAGCGGGGGCGAGCAATTACCCCCAGAAATTTTCAAAGTGCACCGTTTCCAACTTTGAGAATATACAGAGAAAACGCAGTAAAAATATAAGAAATAGCTGTGATCGTAATGATAGAACTTAAACAATTTCAAATAGGCAGATCAATATTTTCATGCCTATATCTGTACACATCACCAATCATTTACAGCTCTATTAGGATGTAGTTCTAGCCTACTTTTCTAAAATTCTCGCGCTACGCGCGATTATGCATAGTTACAATGTTGGTGTTGTTGCTATAGGTAGCTTCAATCATCAATGGCTTAAAAACGTTTTTAAACCGTGCCAGTTTGGTCATGAAAAAAGTTTCATAACCAATAACACACCCTCCCCTCCCATAAACCCTTCCCACAACGGAGTTCAATGGCTGAAGTCATGCTTCACATCATATCCACCACGCTCTCAAAAATGACTTCTGCCGCACCTATTCACAACTACTTTTCGTTTTCCTTTTAAAGCTGAAATCCCTCAAATATTGCACCATTTGATATCTATACGTCCTCCTGAAATTACAAATTTTCGCCAAGGGGGAGGGAGACACCCGTTCCCTTTAGTCCCCTCCCCCAGGCCACAGATCAGTAATACCCACTTTTTGCACCGTAGGAAAAAAGTGTTTGTGCTGCCTTGTGTATTACCATTTTTCATGGACTGATTTTTTCCCATTATTTGAGAAACGACAGATATGAGATTCGCATTTCAAGGCTGGGTACATGCAGCTTAAAACACGTGGGAAGTGCCGTTTCCGGCCATTTGGAGGGTTTGTAAAGCCAAAAATTTTCTTGAACGCTCCGCGCCAACTGATGGTGGCGCTCCGCTTAGATAGTCTTGACAAGCCTGACCCTCGGCGGTGTCGCCCCCCCCCATTTGTTTCCTAGGCCCCCCTAAAAATTTCATCCTAGCTACGCCCCTGACTAAGACTCCTCAGTTAATGCAACGGAGACAAAAACCTATCGGAAAAAGAATGAACAGCATCTGATGATGGTAAGGGAAACGTGCTGCACATTTAGTTTTTTTTTTCTATTAAAGTATTGTCTCTTTTCAAAGTGTACGCTACATGGGGGTGAAATGTGAAATAAGTCTTTGACATACCTCCTTCAGGTGAGACTACGTAAGAGTTGTAAAAGTCAAGTTTTTCCTGAAAAGCTTCTCGATCAACTGCGATGTATCCAACAGTTCCTTTCCATGCAACATGGGATAATGTTACAGTGTATCCATTACAATGCAAGATACCCCAAAACGCAAAAATGGAAACCGTTAACTCCAAAACCACCTTCAGTGGCATTTTTATGGAATGTGATGTTGTTTAAATTTACAACTTAGCAAAAAACTGATGTGCAATTCTGGGTGTGGCAAACAAGGGAAATGGCTACAAAAAACACGTTCGTCTAAACAGACAATATAAATGCTGGTAGGTACGAACATACATGCTGAATATTCCATTGTCTAATAGTGGTATCATAATATTGCTACACCAAGGCTGTGTTATTGCGCTAAGGTTGCAAACAATAACACAGTGGATCAGGCAGGATTGTAAACAAAACTCATCCAAGCTCCTCGCTGCTTTCTCTTTGAAAGTATTTCCTATGTGTCAATCAACTAACTAAGGGTTTCCTGGAGCTGGATTAAAAGTCAATTCATGGGATATTATTGTGTAATGGGCAAGGAAGGAACTCAACTGGACTTTTTAACGTGACCAGTTTATCATGTACATTATTATTATAATGTATAGGGTTAGTAGAAATGGTATTTTTGATATTACCAACCAGTTACGTAGCCAGAATTTCTTTGTTTAGGGGGAAAGACTTTTCTCAAGGAGGGTAACCAAAATAAGCTTTTCATTCACTTACTGTACTGAAGCCTGGTGCAGCGTGCAGCAGCATGTGCAATGTATTGTACATGACTATGGTATTACGCTGATACCGTATGCGTGCGGTTAAGCTGTGCTTTGACAAATTAGACCAGAACACCATCATTTCTTGTTATTGTTTTCAGTTAAGATCGTACCTGCCAACTGGCCGAATTGATTAATTGCCAAGCCTGTCATATTTATCAAAGTATTTATATAATGTTAATGTCGTGTTTTCGTCTGTGAAAGAAAATCTTCCCGTTTCTTTCTTTTAAACACATTGCTTGAAATTATTTGGAGGGGCAAGAATGTGTTACAAAATAATTTCAGGGGGAAGTGCCCCCCCACCTCCCCATGGCTACGCCACTGTTACCAGCTGGAACTCTATCAAACTGAACAGAGAATAGATTACCCGCATAGCTTGTGTTACTTTGAAAAGCAATTTACTTTCACATGGGTGCAAAATATTGTTTGATGTTACCATAGAAACCATTGCTACGATGAAATGTAGTCATATACATTTCACGTCACGTACTCATGTACTCATATATAAATGAAACCAACCACAATATGCACACATATACACGTATACACACAAATATATATATATATATATATATATATATATATATATATATATATATATATGTCAAAAAAGAAGAAGTAAATAGTGCTAAAAGTTTGTGAAAAGGAAAAAGTCCAAGACTTTTCGGGTTTAAACCCTTCATCAGGTGGCAAAAATACAACTGATTGTTGACACCGCCAAACGTACAAATTAGAAAACACACAATAAAATTGGGCACGGCAAACCGTCTAGGAAAACAGACGTGTTAAGTGGTTGACACAGGTAACAACAATGCAGGAATTGCCGATTTATAGAAGTTCAAGTCTGGGGTTCAGACCATGTGGGGGACAGGGTTCCAAGTTTCATGATCGTTACCTCGACACGAGATGGCTGCCGAAACCATCAAGTCACCGATCTACTAGCATGCTGATGGGGGACTGAAGATCTTGCTGACCGAGTCACCGAGCACCTGCGGTCAATCAAACAGAACCTCCCAGGGTTCCCTGTAGCCACACACTTTAATCCCCCATCAGCTTGCTCGATCCGTGACTTGATGGTTTCGGCGGCCACCTCGTGTAGAGGTTCCGATCATGATCGACTGGCTGCCGAAAACCGGCTCATCATGAAACGGCGAACCCTGTCCCCTCATGGTCTGAACGTCAGACTTGGACTTCTATAAATCAGCAATAAGTGAGTTCGGAATTAACTACAGCGCAGGCGTAGTGACCTTTTAAATAAGGTCAAGTGAGGGGTTTTCACTGTTTCAGCAGCGTTTTATATTTCTATCTTCATGGAAATCTCCTATTCATAAAAAGTAACCTTAGTGGATTCCAGAAGCTTTAAAAATGGTTTCAAAGGTTGAAAGAAATTTCAGAAATGAAGACTTTTTTGCAAAAATTGGAATATTTTCTAAAATGAATGGAACTTAGTGTCTATTTTAGGAAATTTTCTTTTAATACATGGAATTGTAAGCAGACATATGTGGAATATCTTCTGCATAGCTACCGAAGCGTACGTACTCTTTTCTCGCACGTACCTCTAGTGCAGGGCATTTACGTATGTTATGAACAGCTAGTTAATTAATAATATGCACATGCAGACTCTAGCCGGTGTGGGCTGGGTGACGCTAGAGAATTTCATCAAGGATAGCCTACAAGGTTAGTGAAGGGAAATCGTAGATTATTTTCTTTACCATTTTTTCGAGTGATCATTATCACACGCATTTCTTCTATTCTAAATAGAAATGTGTTGCAGGCCTAACGGTAGCGTTTCGAGTTCGGGCATTTTCAGTGTGGCAAACACTAACGTTAACGTTAACGTTAGACTAACTTAACGTTAGAACGAAGCTAGTTGAAGTCCCCGTTTTCTCGACTCGCCATTATCGAATTAAATGTAGATACATCATCATCTTCCATAAATCTCAATAGCCTAGATTTTGTGAGCCTAACTCATGACAACCTTCCTTAAACTGCGTCGATAAAGTGATCAATCTGAGTACTGTGAGGCTTATAACTTAAGTCGAGTAGGCCTATAGCAGCTAGCTACCTAGCCTGTCTGCACAATATAACGCGCGCTTTGCACGTGCACAATCATACAATTATGTGTACAGTATATATACCATGCGTATCGCGTACCTTCGTAGGCCTACGTACATGTTATTTTTGAATGTTTACATCCCGCCATCAGTCGAGTGTCTGCGTATAGCGGCTCTCATTGGCCGTGTATATGCTCTAGCTACACAGTGACGGTCGCAAAAAGTTCGTCCGTTCCCTGCAGGTTCCCCTCATTTGACCTTTGACCTTCGCTCCTTATGTTAATTCCGAACTCGCTTATTCCTGCATTGTTGTTGCCTGTGTTGACCACTTAACACTGTCTGTTTTCCTAGACGGTTTTATCGTGCCCAATTTATTGTGTGTTTTCTAATTTGTACGTTTGGCGGTGTCAACAATCAGTTGCATTTTTGCCACCTGATGATCGGTTTAAATCCAAAACGTCATGGACTTTTTCACAAACTTTTAGCACTATTTACTACTTCTTTTTTGACCTACATACTTCATAAGTGCTACGCAGTACTTTGACCTTATATATATATATCTATCTATATTTATATATATATATATATATATATATATATATATATATATATATATATATATATATATATATATATATATATATGAAAATAAGAAGCCACCAGAAGCACGACATATTAAGAATAATCCATAAGAAGTTTATTAAAACACGTATGTAAGCTGGATCATTTATATCTTAAATGCAATAAGATGATAAAACTGGTTAAATTGTAAAATGGTAAAATGAGCATACTGATAGCACGAAGTTTCGAAAAGATTAACTTTTCTTAGTCTCGTAAAAAAGTTGACTGAAACACAAATTTTAGAAATATGCACCAAATAAGAATATGAAGGTGAAAAGTTAAAGATAATCTTAAGAACTAAACGTGATGTCTTTCACATTCATGTTCACTGGGTCAAAGGATTTCAGGCGGTAAATCCACTTAAGCTCTACGTTTTCACGAGTCTTCTTGCTATTGTTGCTTAGCTTTTCAATTCCTATCATTTAAAAGTTTTTACAAGTTTGAAAATGTTTATCCACAAACGTACTAGCTTTACGAAATCCTGTCTTATGTCCACGTTGTCTAACCCTCAGCTACCGTCCTGTTCTCCCAAATACTGCTTTTTACAATCCAAACAGTTAACAAGATAAACCACTCCTACAGAATAACAGGTAACAGTGTGTGAAAAATTTGAACTTTTGACCTGTAGAAAAGCTTGGTACCAAATCGGTGCCTTTAATAGCAGCACAGGTTACACACCGATTAAAATAAATGTGTTTTTAAACACGCTTTACTCAACAAATTAAAATACTTAGAAATCTTAGCCTTAACAAGAAGAGACTCACAGCTCCCTGGTTGTCTGTATAACTGCAGGGGGACGAAAAAAAGTATCCTTAAAAGTCTTCGACATTCGTAAAGAGGAAAATATTTCTTAATAATCTTAGACATAGGAGGAAGGCGGGGTTAGAGTGGTCACGAGATGAGCTAAAAATACTTCTTCTTTTTAGTAGCGGATTATGTATTTAGCAAATTGTCTAGGGACACTTCATTAGCTTCTTTGATTTTATCACGAACCTTAAAAATTGGGTGCCCCCGTTCACCGAGATTATTTTGAAGATTGGTAAGGTTCCTTTGCAAGTCCCCTTCTTCTGAACAAATAGATTTAATACGAAGCGCCTGTCCATAGGCTATGCTATCTAGGATATTTTTGCAATGGTATGAATCATACTGGAGGTAGAGATTTTTGAAATTATGCTTAACAAACAAATCGATACTGAGAAAACCTTCCTCAGTACGCTTAATACGAATGTCTAAAAAGGATATTTAAATTCAACTCTAAATTGTATGTGAATCCAACTCAGAAGGATACAAATTATTCAAACCCCCCATGAAAGAGATAAAAGCATCTCTGCCATGTGGCCACAGACCCCAAATGTCATCAACAAAACGACATTCCAAAGGATTCAGTGTACAAGTTTCCCATAATTTTTCCTCCACCAAACCCATTCCCCAAAACAGGCATATCCCTGAGCCATAAATATATATATATATATATATATATATATATATATATATATATATATATATATATATATATATATATATATATATATATATATATATATATATATATATATATATATATATATATATATAGACGTAATACTGTTGCTTTATGCTAGCACGCTCCTTAGAGCTTGTGCACTTTGGTATTCATAGGCAGTGTACCGTGAAAGGCCGGACTGACGCAAGTTATGCTTGTGTCAGCCTTGTCATTCAGTCTTGAAACCTACTCTGAGCTGCACTGATGAGATCTAACAAGATCGAAACAGTTCTGTCTGCAGATTGAGTTATTTACGCTCCTTAACATGGTAGTGCTACGGTAAGACCTTGTTTTGTTGAGCACTTTCTCGTTTCAAGATGGCACACTGCTTGTGTAGTCTTGGCATTTTCGTCAAGACGTAATACTGTTGCTTTATGCTAGCACGCTCCTTAGAGCTTGTGCACTTTGGTATTGATAGGCAGTGTACCGTGAAAGGCCGGACTGACGCAAGTTATGCTTGTGTCAGCCTTGTCATCCAGTCTTGAAACCTACTCTGAGCTGCACTGATGAGATCTAACAAGATCGAAACAGTTCTGTCTGCATATTGAGTTATATATATATATATATATATATATATATATATATATTATATATATATATATATATATATATATATATATATATATATATATATATATATATATATAAGGAGCAAAATCCGAAAAAACGACAAACAGGACATGTCCGAATGAGGGTAGGATCAATAAAGATGATACCGTGCTACACTAAATGTATTAAGAAAGAAGCATTAATAACACAAACTACCCTGCCAAGCTTTCGGGCCCTCCACGGGTCCTTCATCAAGGCTGTACAAAACAAAAATGACGACAAATAGAGAGAGGGCAGCAGAGGACGAACAAAATCACCTACTCGGAATATTGAGACCAGAAGGGCGGTCAGTACACAGGGTTTCTATCCAGAAACGCTCCTTATACAGGCGGCGAAACTTGGACCCAGAACCCAGATGATCAATGACAATAAGTCTGAGGTCGTCAACCGTGTGGTCATTGGTGGAGAAGTGAACCGCCACAGGTTTATCCCCATGTCTCACCGGGTGCTTGATATTAGAACGGTGGTTGTTCATCCTCTGCCTAATCTCGTTACCAGTCTCACCCACATATTGGATACCACATTTACCACATTGTATAAGATAAATAGCATTCACCGACCTACAGCTAGTAGGACGGCGGATGTCAAAAGTAACACCCGTAACATGACTGGTAAATGTTGTAGTAGCAATAACATGCTTACACGTTTTGCAAGAAACATTACTACACTTAGTGCAACCTATCTCCCCAGGAATAACAGTACCGACGTCATCACAGGTACGCGGGACCGCAGCGCGAACTAGGATATCCCTCAAACTAGGAGGGCGCCTGAAGGAAATAACAGGAGGTCTTGGGAAAATCTTCTTCAGCCTACCATGGGACT